>OY728137.1:1901993032-1904493032 GCA_963277665.1 Viscum album
AGCCGTGTTTGTTATGGATAGGTTGTATATTATTCATATACAGAATTATATCAAGTCATTAAACATTATTTTTAATCATAAAATGAGAATTATACTTGAATGCATACGAGGTAGAATGAATCTCATCGCGTTCGTGGAGACGGTAGTCCGTACGTTCGCACGAGCGACAATATCATTCTTTTGATGTTAAAATATTATATATTTGGATGGTATATAATATAGACAGAATAATCATCATGTTATATTTATTATTTACATGAATTACACATCATTATTATACCCATCCAAATAATAATTTATTGAAGGACAATTACACCACGACGTGGAGACGGTAAGCCGTACGTACACACGTATGGTGACATGCCATTCAAAGGATGGATAGAATACTGAATATGGTTGTACCATATTTATAATAACATCACAGTATATAGAAGATACTAGAGTTATTATTTTAGAATAGAAATAACAAATAAAGAAGAAGTTGAAGAAGAAAGGCACTTGAAAGAGGGTGGTGAAAACATTACCTCTTCTTCAGGTTCTTCCTTTTGATTTGATCAAAAGGGCTCCTTAGGTTGGCTTTCTGATCAAGCTAAGGCCTCTAGGTTGTAGTGAGGGAAGTTGAGAGAGTATTTTGGAAGGGTTTGTCTGGGGAATGTCTTTTAATGTGTGAATTAGTGAGAAGGGGGAGTTCCCTTTTATAAGAGGGGTATGGGGCACCTTTGGAAAAGCTAAAAATATTATTTTATAATAAATTCATATTAGGTTTCTAATTGCTCCAAAGTGGATTATTTAAAGGTTAAGGTGGGGATGGATCAAAAACCACTTATCCAATATAATTTAGACAGGTTTGAGTAATTATACTAACCTTATCATTAAGTATTAACTCTTAGTTAATTAGTTTCACTTTTACAATGTCTCCTTGCATTTTTATATTATATGGTTAATAAACATACTATATACATCCAAGTGACCCCCTATTGGTCCAGTAATGACACACCTATCATGATATAAGTCTCTTGGAAGATCCTTAGATTTTTTGGAATTGAATATAAATTAATAATATAATATTTGTTTTAAAAACACTTTTATGTCAATTTTGACACTATTGGGTATTTTGTTTTTGATAAATTCATAACAGAATTATTACTTCAAAAAAAATTTATATAATCAATAATAATATGTCATATTAACCTAGAAAATTATTGGAATTCATAAAAAGTCTCAAATTAAATTTATTTTTATATTTATAATATCAATTATTTTAATATTTCATTAATTAGGAAATTATTGCATCACCATTCTGTTATAAATAAATTAAATTATGTAATTTCTAAAAATTATAAATAAAATACCATTATGTATGAAATAATTTTATATTTCTAATGAATATTTACAATAGAATTTATCTTATGTATAACACTATATAAAAAATGATTTATTAAATAAACATTGATTTTGACTCTTTTAACTCTTCTTTGTAATAAATAATAATAAATGTCCTAATCTAATAAAAGTGGGAATAAATGATAATATTTTACTAATAAGGTTGTTTTTGGTCGAGATACAGTTTTTCAATAGAATTGGGACATGTGTTAGGGTAATATTAATATCATTTTTACCCTTAATTACCCTATTTACTTTTAACCGTGGTAAATAAAAGTAAGAAGTTAATATTCACCAAAAATTATTTTCATCTCATTGAACCACATTTTACTACTTGATATTAACCGTGTCTCTCGGATTTTCAAAATTCCACTCATAGAAGCGGTAAAATTATGTTTTATGAAAAATTCAGATTTTTAACTACCACTTAGTGGTTTCACTATTCATCAAAAAATGAAGGTTTCCAAAAAAATACCGAAAATTAATCATATGCTATATTTGATATTATGAATTAAAAAATGATGTCTATTTTACCAAATTAAAAAATATCAGTTGCATTAATTATTTTAAAAATTAATTCCCGTCGTCAAACAAATAACGTGTTTTTAAGAGATAATAACTATCAGAAGATTGACACTTCTTTATGTCTGGTTTAAATGTGAAATTACATCCAATGACCAAAATTGTATTAAATGTTAAAAATATATTCTAAATATACTTTAAAAACAATCAAATTAATAATTTATCACTATTAATTATTTCGATTAAAAAAGTTGTTTTTAATTAAAATTTAGTAATTTTCACTATTCATCAAAATATGAAAGTTATCCGAAAAGTGCCAAAATTTCCCCCTAAGATAATTTCGATATCACAAATCCAAAAATGAAGTCCATTTAGAATGATATAATTCATAAAATTTCAAAAAGTATGTATTACTATTCATAACAGATAATTTGATTGGTTGTGGTGTGTTCGAATCTCGAAGTTGCGTACAATGCACGCCATTGCATTATTCAAAGGGAAACGTACCGTTGAAGCATGGGGTGTAACATTCTACCCTCCTTCAATAAATTGCATCCTCACAGTTTTTTTTAAAATTGGGCTATAGAATATAATGGAAAGTCCCACATCGGAAAAAGAGTCAATAAAACTATCACTTTAAAAGAAAGGAAGAGAGGTATAAAGGTCATCCAAAATAACCCATACTAGTATTACATGTAAGAAAACACGGATATGGATGATAAAAAAAGTGTTAGGTTATGATGGAGAGGGATAGAAAACATGATCAGGAGAAAGTTTACAATAAGACAATCACAAACTTGTGTTGGGACAAATGATCATTAGTCTCCCAGTAGGAAAAGTAAACAGACAACATTTTTTGTTTTAAGTTACATTAGATAAGGATAATGATTTCATTTATGATATTTACTATGAACTTAAAGAGATATACTTACTTTTTAAGTAGATTTTCATTCTTTAATATTTTTTTACCACTAACTCATTTTTTTTGAACAATGTGTATTCAAGAATACTTGGTCACAATGGAAGAGCTAGAATAAACTTCTATAGAAATACATGATCCACGTAGGATAAACTATATATTTACCTTATCTTTAGAGATTAATCAAAACCAAAATCGTTAGTATAATATCTGATAATCCCCCAAATGGATATTCAATTAGAGAAAAAAACACTAGTCTTAATTTCTAAAATTAAACCATCAATACCCCAAAGATAAATAAATACCATTCAATAATCCATTGTCCTTAAAATCCCTCAATATAATCCAAACTAATATTGAAACCCAAAACATATAAGAATGTAGTCTTCCATGTTAAATTGTATCTCCAAATGACATTAATTACTCTTAAAGTCACATACTTAAAAGTAATTAACCTAATCATTTCCATAAATAACCCAAATCACTATAAATGACCAATGAAAACATAGATAAAAATACACCATTACTCCTCAAATGATATCACATACTCTTCTATTTTCCTTGGCCATATAGTGTTCACAACAAAGACAACAACTTCTAAAATAACATTTATCACTTAATCACCAAATCATTTTCCTATACTAAGGGTATTCATTTGATAAGACATAAGATCCCAAATCAAATTATTATTGATCAATAAAATCATTTAACTAAAAATAATAGTCACACTAACTAGGGACTTTACGTAGTCCCGTGGTAGGTGATAAATCCCATCGCACTTTGGTTGTGGGTTCGATTCCCACAGCTTTTTCCGATGTGACAGGTTGTCACATGGTCTGCGTGTTTTCCTTTTTCAAATACAATATTTTATAACATTACCAAAATGAGATATATTCCTCCAAATAACCATAACATAATTTAACCAAAAAACTAATCTCATACCTTGCAGTTTCATCCCAAATTATAATAACTTATAACTGCCTCAAACCCAATGATCATATAAAACGAAATGATTATTTATAACTATATCCACAAGAGAAAAGATAATTCTTCCTCAAATATCATTATCACATGGAAAACTACAGGGTTAAAAATAAAAGAGAAAATTATTCCAATGTAAACCCATAAATAAGGAGCACTAATACTTTTTAAAGATTTTTCCAAGCATTTCTCCCCACATAGCTTCTTATTTGACCAAGAAAATATCCTATAGAATAGGGAATTCACTTGGGTAATGGCCAGGTCCCCTACATTTACGAAAAATGACTATAAATGGATTCTTGGGACCAGTTTTATCTTCTACCATAGTACGCTTCATTTTTCTTTGGAAATTCTTCACCTTATGTCCTTCCTTCCCACACACAAATCATTTATTTGTCCCATTGAGACACTTTCCTGGGTGTCTCCTCCCACATTTCCTGCATGATGGAAATTTAGGATTCCTTTATCCTTGGTCTCCACTACTGGAGCTCGTCTCATTCATCACCTTTCTCTTCATTGTTGAGTCCGGGAATTGGTTAATATATATATTATTGATCATATTTTTGGAAAATTGATTTGGAATAAAGATGATATCTTTTACACCTATAAACATACCATTATGTTGCTCATTGCCCCCACCATTCCCACATTGTACATCATTCTCAAAGTCACTATGACTTCCTTGGAATCCATCCATTGAGTAAAACCAGAAAGCATTGTGTGAGTAACAGTAGTCATAAAATAATTTAGAGATTAACATGTCACCATATTCTCAATTCAAAACACATTAGGATTAACCAAGGTCATTTACTCTCATCTTATATATATAATACTTCAAATCAGTTTGTAAGAAAATGTAAATTATCCTAAGCATATCCCACGGGAGTGTAGTAACCAAGAGTGCAGCAAGGCCCGTTGTCTTGCACCAATTCACGTTCGAGTCTAGCTCAATGCGGTGTTTTTCAATTTTACCCCTTGGTACATCTGTGCCAGAGTCGTATCTACCTGCTCGTATCCAGACTTGGATGTATTTCTCAGAAAACTCACAAAATCTCTACAATACCAAAATTATAGGAAGTTCTTCTATACTAATTCTCAAAGTTCATCTTAAGTCTACGTGCTCTAATCAGAGGTTTTCTAAATCTACCTTCCAAGATTTGTTCCAAACACCCTCTGATACCAACTGTAACGCCCTGACCCTGGGTACCCAGAGTCGGTGCATTATTACATAACATTGGTACGATCACAAGAAATATCCTGTCTCGAAAGACCAATTAGTTTAATAGCCTTGGAAACCCTAGATATATTCATAAAGTTTACATTTAATTAATAACTGAAAAACTACAACAACATATTTTCTTCATATCCCCTCATACTATCCCTTCAGGCCATTCATAAAATACTTCTTCACATTCTTGGAAAAATAAAACATTGAAAGGGGTGAGCTCAGATGCTCAGTAAGGATAATAATATAGCAGAAGATTTCATAAATAAACATAAAAATTTATGGCAATGTGTAACTAAAAAAAGCCTTTTAAAATTGATCTTCATCATAATATGGCAAGGTTAAAATGAAATAATTCCATTTAATTATTCACATGGATATTCTACTAGTCGAATAATCACATAAAAATATTAATAACCACTTTCATAATGACGGAATGCATAATTCTAGACTATCATAACCACGTAGCCAAGGCCTCGTTCCAAGAATACAAATAAGATTTTCTCAAGGCCTTGTGCCAAGACACTAATTTGTCTCATGAGACCTACCGAGGCATCGAGGAGCTATAGAGGGCCCCACATATTACTTACTAAGTCCAATGCATTCCTCATATGAAAAGTTTTAAACATAACATAAACATTTGTATTACAACTAGCATACGAAAAGTCAATACTTTATCCACAAACCATGATTGGTATAAAAATAGCACATCCACAGTCAAACATAACTCATTCGATACAATATGGAAGATTGTATTGTATCATATTAACCTCAATCGATAATGATGAAGGATATTGACATAGATTAAAATAATCATCAAAATAATTAGAGTGAAATATACCCATTTTTCTTGAAATCATCTAAAAGTTACACTATTTGTCAAGAATCCATTTAAAATAGATTTTAAAATCAAAGTGTCCCATACAACTTTGAAACTTTTAAAAGGAGTTTTAATTTAAAAAATTTAATGCCCATATAAATAAATCCTTAAAACCATTTTTAAAACATGGACATTAATGAGAAAGATTTAGAAGAATAAGTCTTCAAAACATTTAAAAATGGTATTTTAGTTAGAGTTTCTAACCAAAAGAGAGACACTTGAATACAAATAATTGAGGTAATAATAATTTTGTAATATAATGAGAATAATGGGATTCATGATATACTACTTCAAATTACATTATATACACAACATAAAAGCGATTTGGGGTATAACAACAAAGAAGTCCCAATGGAATGTAAATTGAGATGAAATCTCTCATAAAGGTCGTATCCTTAGGTTAAGGATAAATCAACGACATAATTATGAGTGAAAAATATAAATACACTAAATATGATTTGATATTCACTATAAACCAATCAAGGTACATTCACACATATTCTTGTAATAAGAACACCAATGAATTAGATGTTTAACTCAACAAATCGAGATTGAGTAAAAATTACTCTTATCAAGTTTCTACCGATGACCTGATAACTTATCAATGGAGTGATTATGTGTATCAAAATTATATCCATAGAAAGGGGAGTGGAATTTATGACATAATCAAATTAATAGTGATTCTACACATAATCTTGGAGTAAAATAATCAATGAAGTGTGCATAAAGACGAATGAGTGGAAATTGAAATATCAAATTCCCTTATCAATTTGGTAACTTACGAAACATACAACCATGAAAGAAGGATCATACAATGATGATGTAAATATCCATAAATTAAAGTATATTAAACAATGAATATAATCATGGTTAGTACACAAACCACATGCAATAAATAAGTGGTGAATAATGGAAATCTCACGGAATTAAAAGTGAGCTAAGAAACCCCTTACTTTGTACTTTTTCCTTGGTCGACGGTTGGTTAACCTCTTGTATAATGGTGAAATAATTATTATTGAATTATAAAAGAATTATTTACATTAATGTGATATAATATATGATATTTTAACATTGATTTGTTAATAATATCTTAGTATTATCGTCATTTCGGGTGTTAACTTAGTCGTTTTCCTTTATATTCTTTGTTACGTAAGCAGTGTTTGTTATGGATAGGTTGTATCTTATTCATTTCCAGAATTATATCAAGTCCTTAAACATTATTTTTAATCATCAAATGAATATTATACTTGAATGGATAAGAGGGAGAATGAATCTCATCGCGTTCGTGGAGACGGTAGTCCATACGTACGCATGAGCGACAATATCATTCTTTTGACGTTGAAATAATATATAATTGGATGTTATATAATATAAACAGAATAATTATCATGTTATTTTTATTATTTACATGTATTAAACATCATTATTATACCCATCCAAAAAATAATTTATTGAATGAAAATTACACCACGACGTGGAGACGGTAAGTCGTACGTACGCACGTATGGTGACATGCCATTCAAAGGATGGATAGAATACTGAATATGGTTGTATAATATTTATAATAACATCAAAGTATAAAGAAGATACTGGAGTTATTATTTTAGAATAGAAATAATAATGAAAGAAGAAGTTGATGAAGAAAGGAACTTGGAAGAGGGTGGTGAAAACATTACCTATTCTTCGGGTTCTTCCTTTTGATTTGATCAAAAGGGAACCTATGGTTGGCTTTATGATCAAAATAAGGACTCTAGGTTGTAGTGAGGGAAGTTGAGAGATTATTTGGGTAGGGCTTGGGCGAGTCAAATGGCTTTTAATGTGTGAATTAGTGAGAAGATGGAGTGCCCTTTTATAAGAGGGGTGAGGGGAAACTTTGGAAAAGCTAAAAATATTATTTTATAATATAATCATATTAGGTTTCTAATGGTTACAAAGAGGATTATTTAAATTTTAAGGTTGGTATGGGTGGCAAAACACTCAACCAATAGTATTTAGACAGGTTTGAGTCATTATATTTACCTTATCTTTAAGTATTAACTCTTAGTTAATTTGTTTCACTTTTACAATGTCTCTTTTCATTTTTATATTATATGGTTATTAAACGTACTATATACATCCATGAGACCCCCAAGTGGTCCATTAATGATACACCTATCATTATATAAGTCTTTTGGACTATCCTTATATTTTTAGGAATTGAATATAAATTAATAATATAATATTGGTTTTAAAAACTCTTTTATGTCAATTTTGACACTATTGGGTATTTTGTTTTTGATAAATTTATAAAAACATTATTACTTCGAAAAAAATTTATATAATAAATCCTAATATGGAATATTAACCTATAAAATTATTGTAATTCATAAAAAGTCTCAAATTACATTTATTTTGATATTTATAATATCAATTATTTTAATATTTCATTAATTATGTAATTACTACATCACCATTGTGTCATAAATAAATTAAATTATTTAATGTCTAAAAATTATAAATAAAATATCATTATGTATTAAATCTGTTTAGATTTATAATTAATATTTACAATAGAATTTATCTTATGTATAACCCTATATGAAAAATGTCTTAGTAAATAAACATTGATTTTAACTCTTTTAACTCTTCTTGGAATTAAATAATAATAAATGTCCTAATCTAATACAAGTGGACCTAAATGATAATATTTTACTCCTAAGGTTGTTTTTGGTCGAGATACACTTGTTCAATAGAATTAGGACATGTGTTAGGGTAATATTAATATCATTTTTACCATTAATTACCCTACTTACTTTTAACCATGGTAAATAAAAGTAAAAAGTTACTATTCACCAAAAATTATTTTCATCTCATTGAACCACATTTTACTCCTTGATATTAATTGTTTCCCTCAAATTTTTGAAATTCCACTCACAGATGTGGTGAAATTAAGTTTTAAGAAAAATTCATATTTTTAACTACCACTTAGTGGTTTCACTATTCATCAAAAAATGAATGTTTCTAGAAAAATACCAAAAATTAAGACTAAGATATATTTGATATTATAAATTCAAAAATTATTTATATTTTACCAAATTCAAAACATATCAGTTGCATTAATTAATTTAAAAATTAATTAATGTCGTCAAAACAAATAGTGTGTTTTTAAAAGATAATAACTATCAAAAGATTGACACTTGTTTATGTCTGGTTTGTATGTGAAATTACATCCAATGACCAACATTGTATTAAATGGTAAAAATATATTCTAAATATACTTTAAAAACACTCAAATTAATAATTTATCACTATTAATTATTTCTATTAAAAAAGTTGATTTTAATTAAAATTTATTAATTTTCAATATTCATCAAAATATGAAAGTTATCCAAAAAGTACAAAAATTTCACCCTAAGCTAATATTGATATTAAGAATCCAAAAATGAAGTCCATTTCGAAATATATAATTTATGAAATTTCAATAAGTAGGTATTACTATTAATAACGTCTAGTTTGATTGGTTGTGGTGTGTTAGAATCTCGAAGTTGCGCACAATGCACACCATTGCACTATTCAAAGGGAAAAGTATTGTGGAAGAATTGGGTGTTACACCATGGATGGGTAGACTATTGTTCATGAGATTATGGAAATGGTGAAATTGATTTTGAGGCATTTTATTATGGAACAGATTCATTATAAATATTATGTGGGCTATCATTGTTAGCCACAGAAGTTTGAGGCTAGTGAAAATGACTTTTTCAAAGATTCACCTCACTTGGGACATCATCAGTTCGATAAATTTGTTATGTTTGAAGAGAATATTGTGTGACCATTTTAGATCATCGGATGTCTAGTGTGGGTGGCCTATCAATTGGAAATTTCTTCAAGGATGAAATCTATCCATGATGTATTGCATTTTTCTATGTTGAGTAGGTATGTAATAGATCCTTCCCATGTGATTATATGGGAGGATTTTGATCTTGTGTCCAATACCAATTTGTTTTAGTAGCTAGTTTATATTATAGTTCACCAAGTAAAGGAACAACATGATAAAATGATTGAATTTGACTGGGTACTATGGGAGTGAAAAAATTATAGTGACGAGATGAGGGAGCATGAGTTGCTGATATAGGAACATTGACTTTCTCTTCTTATTGATCTTGGATCTTGATGGAATTTTGGGGGAAAATATTTTATGGTGGGGAGATCATAACGCTAAATTACATTTCAATCATGTATGTTTTAATATTTTCTCCTGGTTTCCTTTTTGACTAGATGAATAATTATGAAACAGAAATTTGGAAGTTATAGGTTAAGTCACATATTTATTGTAATTTTCATCTTAAACCGATAATTTATTCTATTCACCGGGAATTTATAAAAATTTGTAATGGGTGTGCACACTATGTAATGGATTCTAGGTAGAATGAATGAAATTGATACACAAAATGAAAGGGTTATAGTCTATATAATGGGTTCATGTAATATAATATTAAATTTTTAATTTTTAATTAAAATGAGTGGGGTTTTTCAGTATAAATGAGTTTCATGTATTACAAGAAATGTATGGGGAAAAAAAATCATGTAACATTCATGATTTATAATTCTTGGAAAATTCTTGAGTGGTCATTTATTTTATTCATTGTAGGCTTCCTTGATCTTGACCTAGGGATCTCCTTAGGTGATTTTTGGTGATCCCCTCTCTTTGAGGTCATTTTTTTCATCGATTGATCACCTTTATGGTTAGATTGGTTATCTCCTGGTATATAATCATTTTCTATTATTTGGATCTGGTTATGTGTGTGTTTATGTCTATGATTGTGACTAGATAGTGTTTTCTACCTTTCTTTTATAGTTTTCTTTCATGACGTGTCTTTCGAATGCTATTCTCTTGGTTTTTAGTCAATGTTGTTGAATACATCTAGGATTATATCTTGTCAAAGTTGTTGATACTCTAAAATGGGTTAATTTTATAAATTTTATGTCACTATTGATAAATTTGTTTTGTTTCATTCGTTGATTAGATCTAACATGTGGTTTCAGATGATTTCTTGGAAATGAAAATGTTTCTATAAAGGGATTTTTCTTTGAAAAACACTCTGATTGATTTGGAAATGGGCTTTCAATCTTTGAATTAGATTATACTTATGTGGATTTATTTTCAAAATTATGATCATGGTTTTGTATTGAATTTGTAAAATTTCACATTAGGAACATTGGGTGTATTTGGAAAGAGAAATTATTAGCCTTAGTGTGTTTATGGAACCACTAAGAGGTAACATTTTGTAATACCATATTGAAGTAATCCATATCAGTTGGATCTAACATTATGAATGCATAGTATTTTAATTTTCAAGTACCTAGAGTCTCATAGGATAGAGCCCAAAAAATGAGGTTCTTTTTTAATTAAGGTTATTTATTATATGATTTCATTTATCATGGATTATTTCTCACGTGTTTTTATATGTAGTTATATCACATTGGTTCACATGATATGGTATTCCATTGATACGTGTACACCTTGATTCATGGATATGATTACTTATTTTATCTCTTCTACATTTCATATTACATTTTTGAGAATATGAAATGAATTTATGAAAACTGGAGGGAAAATAATTTTAAACTGGGTTAAATTTATGAATCTTATTTATAAAACTATTTTGATTTGAAATCTAGATTTTTTGAATTCTTGATATCAGACCTTGTATAGAAAATTTATTGGAATCCTTCTGGTATTTAGATGAGACCCTGCATATGACATTGCGTGTTTATTGATTTTTTTGATAGGATCTTGTTAATGTGAAACCCCTATTATAACATATTATCTTCTATTTTTTTTGCTTCTTTCAGTTTTGGTTGGTCTGGAGGTGATAGTTGGTCAACTAGGTACTTGAAATATTTTTGGGTTTAACATATTTTTGGATTTTATTTTATGTCCTTATAGTATCTCGTTTATTTCTACTATGTAATCTAGTTTTATATCTTATTATTGTTATATTAACGGTCAATTTCTATTATGCTATTCTACAATTGTTACGTGATTGTCCTATTCGGTTGGCTTATCTAGTTTTACCAGGTGGGTTTTTCACATTACATCCTTATCTTCCTCAAATTAATGAGTTTGGTAGGTCCGAGTTAACCAAAATTGTACCTCCATATTTCAACCGAGTCTTTATTTTGGTTATATTTTATGATATTTTACTTATAATAATTTCTCCTTAGAAATTTAAATTTTCATCCACTAACATCTTGTGATTTTTTTTCCATGCCACCATGACATTGATCCAAATAAAAAAAATCTACCTACTTTTATGACTCATCCTTAAATATTTATCTATACTTTCATATCAATGTGAGATAAACTCATATGTTTTTCCGCTCTTAATATGTTGTCGAATATATGAATCCACTTAAACATGCCTCATGATCCTCATAAATGTGAGACAATAAGACTACCTCATACATGATAGTACTTATTATGTATATCACTAATTGTTTATAAAAATTGTATATAACTTTTGGGGTATCTCTTTTTAACTCTATGATAACATATATTATATAACGAAAATGGTTACTATTAATACTAAACCATTAGTTTTCAATGCACATGGTATTTCATTTTAGTATAACATTCTTCTAATTCTAGGGAATTATTTTACAATGTGATATATTTATTATCCTTATTCGATATTTTTTATTATAATATAAAAGTGGTTGATTGTGTTTTGATATTTATATCATCTATCATGATTCAATAACTTTCGAAATTCACATAGTTAAAATAGACAAAATATCTCTCAAATTAATCATAACTCACTTATTTATATTTATACTAAAATGTTATACCAAATTTTTTCCTTATTTTTAGATTGAAGGACTTCAAAAATACATCCATTCTACTATTGTAACAATATAACACCCCAATATTTTATGATTTTTTAAATAAATATAACTTCTTTTATAGATTTCCTTATACAAATGATTATGTTTTAGAGAACCGCAAAAAAGTATTAATATAATTATTTAAATATAACCATTAATACGTATCCATTATATTTAGATAATTAAATAAGAATAAATATTTTTAAATATTAAGTATAGTGGTTCTAAAGAAAGATAACAAGGTTTTAGAAAAGGGACATAATTTTTGGTAAAGTTTTTATATGCTTTAAAAATACTATCTTCTCAAGAAATGTATTTAATGAACTAATTAAAATGTTTTTGAAACATTTTGAAAAATGATTAAAAAAACTAAAATATAAATTTAAAAATTACCTTAGGCTTAATTTCAGGTATTTTTCTAAAAAGATGATTTTTTTCAATTAACAATGAAAACTACTAGTTTTTTTTTGAAAACTGCACTTTATTTAAATAACCTATATGGTTTATATTGCATTAAATCATTTTTAATGATTAATATTATATCTAAAAAATATATATTATTTTAATTTGTGTCATATAAATAATTTTTTTTAATAGTGATATACAAACTTTTTAAACTTTAAACATTTTTCCTTTGGAAATTTTTTTATCATCACGTATGCATGTTTAATTTTAAATCAATAATTTCCCATTATAGGAAGAGTGTTTTTAAATGTTCAATTAATATTTGGAATAATAATAATTTTTTAAATTATTTTACCAGGAGGATAAGATAAAAATATAAGGAGTAAAATGAACTATAAACTTTTCAAACACCTATTTTGTCGATCTATTTAAATGTTATAACCTATTAGATTTAGCAATGCAATATTGTAGAGATTATTGGTATGAAAAAAATATGGGTACAATTTATTCTTTTCAAAATTCCATGTGTGTCCTCTCCCCAACTTATAAAAGGCCACACCATCTCCTCACCTCATAACACTTCAAAAACTATTATTTTTAGAAAAAAACCTACCAAAATAACTTAAATAAATCAATAGAAAAATAAATGATGAATTTTTGAGAGTATAAATCCAATCAATGATGGCTTTATGTTCAACCTAAAGTGTTTTTCCTAAGAAGATATAATGTATTAAACTATGAATTTTTATTTTACCTCTTTTTCTAAATCCATAAACTATTCTCAAATTATGTGGATACAATAACAACAATATATCACATATATGGAGATGTTATCATGTTTATTTAAAAAATATATATATCATATTTTCAATTAAATTATAAATGAAATTTTCAATCATTTTTATAGTGGACTACATCCTCATGAACCGATGTTATTCATTTTATATCCCAACATCTAATGGATGGATATAATGATGGATTTAATTTTTATATTTTATTATTATTATATTATTATACCCATGTAATTATAATAACATATTTATCTTATTACTTCTTAACCTATTAGAAAACAATAATTACGCAAATGTGTTTTAAGAACTACATCCTCATGAACTGATGTTTTTTATTTCTGTATTAATATGATGCTAATAAGGATAGATGAACTAATTGTTCCATTTAGTGGGAGATTCGATGACATCATTCATGTGTACAGTGAACTACCATGTCGGGAAGGGATGTGATTCATTTTCCAATAATTCTTTTAATGGATGGTAATTTTTGTAACTTTATTGAATATATGTGATATATATGACATATAAATTATTATTTAATTGTAATATATTATAAACCATTATTTCATATCATCAACCAAAAAAATGGAAACAATGATTTTGTGTACATACTTCATACCATCTCCATGAACAGTGTATTCCATTTTCATTCTGAATCATTTATGCATAACTTAAAATAAATAAATATTGAATATATATTATGAATAAAACAAGAATAAAATTAAATCGATTATGAATCCATGGTGAAATTAATTTAAATGAAAATCAAAAATCAAAACACAAGTGAAAATCGAAGAAGTTATTGCTCGAAAAAGATTCAATCATGGAAATGATAATAAAAGAAAAAAAAGATCATAGGGAAATAATATTTAGTATATAAATATATATATATTTTCAATAATATATTTGTAATAAACATGTATTTACTATACAAGAGGTTCAAACATGTACGAACGATGTTGAGACTGAAGGTAAGGGATTTTGGTCTCAATTCATCTTTTTTGGACATACGTATTGTGTTTCACCAATCTTCATTTAGGAGGTGTATATTAAGCCCCTTTTCGTGTAATATCATGAATTTATTAAATTTTTTGACGTTTTTTGTTTCATTTATAATTATTCTTTCCTAGAGTTTATGATTCAATGTTTTAAAAGCTATAATGGTTTTATGATACAAGCTCATCGTTTATCGAGACTATTTATGTTTATGCCTATAATGATGAAATATTATGAAATATAACAAATTAAACCCATTATTTTTCATATCCTATGGTTATTTATTGTGAATAAAAAGTTTACCTTCACTTTACTCTATCTATGTACTCATGATTCTAAATGAATATTTTAAATGAAAAATGACTTTATTTATCTTGAAACCCTTTTTTTCTTATATATATAGTTTCTATAAAAACATATTAAAAATTTTTTTAATGTTATATAGGATATTTTGACATTCTTTTTAACCATTTATAATTTTTTTTAAAAAAAATTTAAATGTAATATTCATGTGACTTTCAAAACATGTTCTATTTGTCTTTTACAAAAAAATTGATAAGATTGTTTATTTAAAC
The DNA here is from genome assembly GCA_963277665.1 of Viscum album. Taxonomy (NCBI): domain Eukaryota; kingdom Viridiplantae; phylum Streptophyta; class Magnoliopsida; order Santalales; family Viscaceae; genus Viscum; species Viscum album. The sequence continues at coordinate 1,902,008,574 of OY728137.1, forward strand.
ATGTATGTCATTTCTCATCATGATTACCACAAATTTTTTAATATTTATCTATAAGTTTAAAAGGTTATTTTTAAATAAAATGATATCCAAAATATTTTTAGTTTCCATTTTATTCATATAATTGTTATTTTCTTCAAGAAATGTTCATAGTGTGTTTTCTAAGTCAATTTCTATATAAGATGACATACTTTGATATTAATTATAATTTACTGGGGATATGATCCAATGACACCATTATTATTATTTCTATTGATGTATTATTTTTGTATTTTAAACATGTTTATAAATCGATTTATTTACCACATGTTATGATATCATGAAATTTTAAGGAATCCCATTTCATTTCATGTGTTCTGAAATGATGAATGTTTTGATATCTTGTGGCAGAAAAATGTCTTGATTGTGTGATAAGTGAGAAATATATCTATGTGAAATTCATTGCATAATTTTTATTGTTCTATGATATAATAGGGTAAATGGGAGGCTATCCTTGGATTGCAAGGAGTGTCATGTGAGGTTTTCCCAAGCCTAAATAAGGAATTCATGTTGTTAGACTATGCCTAACATATTTTGAATGTCCAGGTGGGTAGTTTCAATATAATGTTTTCTATACTTTTGTGTTCTACACAAGTCTATGTCATATTAAAATGTTATTATTTCGTGTACTAAATTCATTAATTCATTTATTATTAATTTATTGTGAAGAAAAATGATTTTTTTCCATGATTCATGTTTATGATATTTGATATAAAGGGTATGATTTCTTCAATATTCATTCTCAAATTCTCATACAGTAATGATCATGTTATGTTGATATCTTTAATGTTTACCATTACTGGGATTTTGTATTCACCCTTTCTTATTTTTCCTTTCCTTATGTCATGAAGAAAGGTATTATGTATGATATTTATAATAAGGGTGTTAGTTATGAACAAATTAGTGTAAGGTAATGTATTTAACTTCTGAACAAGTTGTTTCTCTTTCTATGTTTCCAAAGGCACTAGACATAAAAAATTATGGAATGGATAGTTATGATTTGAAATGAATATTTTAATATTATGAATGAATAATTATGTTTGAGATGTTTCATAATCTATGAAAACCCATGGACTTTATATATATTTCATTTGAAATAAACTTGAGTTATTCAATGGTTTTCCTTATACGCAACACTGAGTCCAAATGAATCATGATATTGAAAACCATTATAACATAGCCATATAATTTGTATATATAAATATCAATAACCATATTTTCATATATATGAATAAAGAATATAAATTTTATAGATGTAGAGAAAAATTTATACTATATAAGTACTCAGTTTTTAGTAATGTATTCTTATGTTTCGGAATTATGTTTTCTCCTAAAATAGTTTTTATTTTATTATTTCACTGAAAATATTAATAATTTATACAATTTTTTATAATTTTTTTAACATTAATGAATATAATTATTGAAATCAACATGTCAATATTATCATATGTTTAATAATTGTTATTTTTCTAAAAAGATTTATTTTTTAGTGAATAGAAAAAATATTAATTTTGTAAAGGATCCATTATTTTTGTTCATAAAAGTAACAAAAAAATTACATTCTTGTTTTTAATTTGATAATAAAAAAATATTTATTCTTGAATTAGAAATAATTTAATTAAATCCACTGGAATCATAATTAAACATGATTTTGATATAAGTTCATATTTTTTCTAAACCCACAATTTTATACAAATGATTTATTACATGCATTTTTTTATAAAATAAAATTATATTAATAACTATTGATTAAGGAATATAATTTAAAATATTTATTAAATATTAAATAAATTATTTTAAAATTCATTTTATGGTTCTATAAGACCATAAATTGATGTCAATATAAATTTATGCTAAGGAATTAATTAATCTAAAATTTGTTTTTATTGTGATTTTCATGCTTAATCGATACTAAATTATTCCCCTTATATAAAATTAATCTAGTTAAATTGATTAAATATTTTTAATAATAATAATTAATATAATGTAGTAGTTTCAACATAATATTTGGGCATAATGAATAGTAAAAAAAAAAAAATACTATAGTTACAGCTAAAACATATTTACCAAGCGGGTTAAACAAATAAATAAGGGTATCAATTCCACCTAAACATGTATTAATTATTATTGGATGATGACATTTTAATAATATATTATCCAAAATTTTAACTCATTTCCATCTGGAGAGACTTTAGTATGAAATTGATCTTATATTATTATAGTCATTTAAGAAATTCCATGTGTGACCCCCCTAAATTATAAAAGGGAATTAGTTCTCCTCCCTTATTCAAACAATTTGAAAATTCTATGTCAACCACTATGTACACCAATGATTTTCGAAAATGTAACACCATAAAATTATAAGTAGTTAAAATTTTATTCTTTAGCGTATGTGACAATAAACACAAAGCTTAATCAATATGCCATATGTATTTCTTTAAATTTAATCACTTAGAGAGCTTGTAGAACATACAACCACAAGTATAAATGAATTGTAATAGATTTAACCATGATAACATAACTTTCAAATTGGATGGTATGAATTTTACTAACTAAATTATTGTAACGCCCTAACCCTAGTTACTCGGATTCAGTGCATTATTTTAATACATTGGCATGATTACAAGGAATCAAGTCCCAAAGGACCGGTCAGTTTAGCAGTCTTGGAAAATAGATTACATATATTAACATTATTTCGCAATTTCAAACATAAAACAGAGCATAAATAGTTCTTTGAGAACACCATTATTCACGTTAGATTAACCCTGCATATCAACCATAATACACTTCTTGGAAACCTTGAAAAAATATAACATAGAAAGGGGTGATCTCAAACGCTAAATAAGGGTAAGCAATACAATAGCAAATGACATAAATATTAAGCATTATGAATAATTGAATCCACATGCCTTTAACAATAATAAACATGAAAACTTTTATGGAAAGAATATGAGTTGAGTAAATTATTCCATAATAAAACATAATCATGGGTATTCTACTAGTCAAATAACCACATGAACCATCAATTTTATTTCCATAATGAGGGAATGTATAATGCCAGTAATTATAAAACATTTTGTCAAGGCCTCAGCCAAGACATCTAAAAATGATTAAGGCTTGGGATAAAACTATATATCAAATTGGGAAAGGGCCTCAGACAATTCCACGTCTAGTTGTCTCATGAGACATACCGATGCATCGAGGAGCTATAGTGAGATCCACCAATCACTTACTATCCAATACATTCCTCGTATGAAAAGGATGAAACTTAACATAAACATTTGTTTAAGAACTAGGATACAAAATGTCAATACTTTAACCACAAACCATTAATGGTATAAAAATAACACATCCATAGTCAAACATATCACAAAACCTTCAATAAAATATGGAAGTTTTGTATCGTAATAAATCAACTTCAAAACAAGTTTTAGAATCCATTAATGGATTTGAAATAGATGGAAATGATTTGTAAAACTCTTTGATAGAAATAAACCTTTTCATGAAAACATTTAAAATTCACACAATTTGGAAAAGAAGTCATTTATATAAATTTTTGAATCAAAGTGCCCCATAACACTTTCAAACTTTTTAAAGGAATTAACATTTTAAAAACATTCATGTCCATATAAATAAATCCTTAAAAACCATTTTGAAGACATGAACATTAATGAGAAAGATTTAGAAGAATAATTATTTAAAACATTTGATTGATTTTTTAGTAAAAAAAGTCCCTTAAAATAATCCCTTTGAAAACTCTTTCATAAAATAGTGACATGGATAATAAATATGTCCCAGTAGATACTTACATAAAAACAATCTCCTATAATAAAGATATTATGAAAGTAACCCTTACCAATTTTGTAACTTTCGAAACAAACAACCCATGAAAGATGTATCATATAATAAATATGTAAATAAACATAAATTAAAGTGTATTACAAAAATAATACAATTATGGGCAGTATATACACCACACAAAAGGCAATAGTGGCAATATGACATGAATATCATGGGAATAAGGAGTGAGATGAAAACACCTTACCTCGTACGTTTCCTTTGTAGAGGTTAGGGTAATACCTTGTATAATGTTTAAATGATTGTTATTAAATTATACAAGAATAATATACATTAATTTGATATCATATATGATATTTTAACATTGCTTTGTTAATAATATCTTAGTATTATCGTCATTTGAGGTGTTAACTTACTCGTTTTATTTTATATGTTTTGTTACATAAATCGTGTTTGTTATGGACAGGTTGTATCTTATACATATCCCGAATGATATCAAGTCCTTAAACATTTTTTTAATCATAAAATGAGAATTATACTTTAATGTATACGATGGGGAATGAATCTAATCGCGTTCGTGGAGACGGTATTCCGTACGTACGCACGAATGCTACTTCCATTTCATTTTTCATTTTAAAAGGAATCAAAACCAAATAATACATAGGTATATTGTTATTCCATTATAATATAATATCTTATATATATTAATTAATTTCATCAATAACATCCTTTATATGATCCATATATGGTATAAACGAGTCATATCACTTTGAGGGGGCGGTAGTCCGCATTTCCTCAAATGAAATTATCGTATTTATATACTTCATGAAAAGAATAATGGTATGCTATAAAATGTAATTACAGAAGCTTATATATAAAATAAGTATAATTAATATCATATTTAATTATAGTGTCATCATAATGTCCACCATGAGTGGCGGTAGGAGATAACTGAACAATCATTGTTTCATGAGGCGTTTGGTTTCCATCCACAAAAACTTTATGTTATTCACCCATTAGATGGAGGTGTGTGTATGTTTAGTTCGAATATATCTCATAAAAATATCCTAGTATATTTAGGATACTGGTTTTGTTACAAAAGAAAAGAATAAGAAGATTTTAGGGGTTGGATAAGTAAAATAAAAGAAAATAAGCTAAGAGAAATTGTTACCTTTAATTTGGGTAACTCCCATTGATTTGAACCAAAAAGGACTCTTGAAGTGCCTTATTCCTGAGGTGAAGCCTCTAGGAGGAGTAGAGGGATGTAGGTAGCTTAATTGGTCAGAGGTTGGATGAGCCAAAAGGCTTTAAATGTCTGAGGAATTGGTTAGAAGTGGTGTCCTTTTATAAGGGGAAGGAGGGGCTCTTTAGGAAAATCTTAAAGTATTAATTGATAACAAATTCATATTCGGTTAATAATAGTTGCAAAGTGTATTATTCAAATTATAAGGTGGGGATGAGTCTAAATCCACTTAACCAATAAGTTTTAGATAGGTTTGGGTCACATTATTAACCTTATATTTTAGTTATAACACTTAGTTACTTAGTTTGACATTTACCATGTCTCTTTGTATTTTTATATTATATGGTTAAAAAATTAACTATAAACATTGAAGATCCCCCAAGTGTCCATTAATGATACACCTATCATGATATAAGTCCTTTGGCCGAACCTTATATTTTTAGGAATATAATATCAATTAATCATATAATATTTGTTTTAAATATTAATTTCTGTCAATTTTGACACTATTTGGTATTTTGTTTTTGTGAAAGTCATCACAACTTTTTAACTTCGAAAAAAATTCAATGAATCAGCCCTAACATTTCATAGTCACCTTAAAAATTCTTGGATTTCATAAAAACTTTGAAATTATATTTATTTTAATATTTATATTACAATTTATTTGATTATTTCATTAATAAAGTAATTACTGCATCATCATTGTGTCATAAATAAATTTAACTATTTAATGTATAAAATTTATAATTTAAATATCATTATTTAGGAAATATTTTTTTATTTCTAATGAATATTTTTAATAGAATTTATCTTATGTATAACACTATATAAAAACTGTTTTAGTTATTAATCATTGATTTTAACTCTTTTAACTCTTCTTTAAATTAAATAATAATAAATGTACGAATCTAATCCAAGTGGACATAAAGGGTCATATATTATTCCTAAGGTTGTTTTTGGTTGAAGTAAACTTATCCAATAGAATTAATACATGTGTTAGGGTAATAATAATATCGTTTTTACCCTTAATTACCCTATTTACTTTTTACCGTGGTAAATAAAAGTAAAAGTTACTATTCACCAAAAATTATTTTTATCTTATTGAACCAAATTTATACCTTGATATTAACCTATGTCTCCGGTTTTTGAAATTCAACTCACAGAAGTGGTAAAATTATGTTTTATGTGAAATTACAAATTCTTTTAGGAGGTGGGTAAAAGACGGTGAAAAAGTTCAATAAATTTTTTATATATCTAAAATTATTATTAACTGACTCTAATGAATTAAATTGAATTTATATAAGTATTATTTATCTATTTTTACCTATGATAAATTTATATAATATAAATAATTATTTAAATAAAAATCCGGTTTTAAAAAGTAACTTAGTGTTTTTCACTATTAATCAAAAATATAATGTTTTCAGAAAAATACTAAAAAATTACCCTAAGCTAATTTTTATATTCTGAATTCAATAATGAAGTCTATTTTACCAAATTAAAAAAATATAAGTTTCATTTATTAATTTAAAATTAATTAACATTTTTAAAACAAAAAGCGTGTTTTTAAGAAACAATAACTATCAAAATATTGACACTTGTTTATGTCCGGTTTATATATGAAATAATGTCCAATGAACAACATTGGATTAAAAGGTAAAAATATATTCTGAATATAATTTAAAACCACTCAAATTCATAATTTATCACTATTAATTATTTCGATTAAAGAAGTTGTTTTTAATTAAAATTTCGTAATTTTTACTATTCATCAAAATATGAAAGTTATCCGAAAAGTACCAAAATTTCACCCTAGGCTAATTTTGATATTCCGAATCCAAAAATGAAGTAAATTTTGAGATATAAAATTTAAAATATTTTAAAAAGTGGGTATTACTATTCATAATAGCTACTTTGATTGGTCGTGGTGTGTGTTAGAACTCGAAGTTGCGTACAACACACGCTATTGTATTATTCAAAGAGAAGAGTACCATGGAAGCTTGTGGTGTTACATTCTCCCCTCCTTCAATAAATAGAATCCTCTCAATTTATGCTTGTTATTGGAAATGTGGTGTTGACATTTCAGAATATCTTAGTTGAAATCCCACATCGAAAAATGGATTAATGAGGCCTCTATTGAAAATAAAGAGTGGTAAGAATGAAGGTTACCAAAAATAACACATACTTGGGTTCCTGGTAGGAAAATATGGATATTGAAGAGAAATATAACCATCAATATCTGATGGAGAGTGGTAGAGAACATGGCTATGAAAATACCAATAATCTCAAAGCTATAAATTTGTGATGATCTAAGGTACCATGTATGACAACATTTTTGTTGTATGTTCCTCTTCTTAATGTTGAGGAATTTATTTATGAGAATGGAAAAGATCATAAGGAGATTTACTTACTTTATAATTAGAGTTTTATCCATTAATAAATTTCTACCACAAACTCATCTCTCACCCCAAAACTTAATACAACTCAAAAATACTCTATTTATCCTAATCGCATAGGGTTCCAAATATGATGAATTTATAATTCACATATCAGACCGTTAAACAAATGAAAATACATTATACCATCCATGAAATTCATGTAGTCCAGTGGTAGGTGATAAATCCCAATTACACTATGGTTGTGGGATCGATTCCCGCAGCTTAGTCCAACACGATGGGTCGTGATACGGTCTACATGTTGGCCTTTTTTGAAAATCCAAAAATAACCTTTCAAATATAATCCCTTCCAACCTTTAGAATTATCCAAAATACTTCTATAAACTCTTAGTCCAAAATTTATATGAATGGTAAACATAATGTAGATCCTTTTTACCCCGTAATAGCATGTGAATACCTTCATCATGTATTCTTTTAAAACACTAAAACATATTGAATTAGCATAAAACCTTATTGATTACATTCATGATCCCTTATTTCATATAGAATACTGGATATACTTCATCCATCCAAAAATGTTGTAAAATCCAACAATGATGGAATATAAAAAATTTTAATCAGTTTCAAGTCAATCAAGAATATCCAATATAATTTACCCAAATCAACCATATCTTATTCCAAAATCAGTACCTCAATATTAGGACCATATTAATTTTTATCTTTCCTTCAACCATGTAATTTCAAAAACGTTTAACTCACTGTAGAGTCACTTTTCTTAGTACCATAAAATCTCAAATCCTCAATGAAATAGTACTACAATACAATCCTTATTTATTTCTAGTACATCATTGATACAACACTTTAATTAAATAATTACAAAATAAAAACATAAAAACACTAGTCATTCCTCTTCATCTTTAGTTGTATCATAACATGATTATTATCCAATAACATCCTTCTTCCGCATAGTTTGATGACTGGGACCTTGGTTTGAGTTGTATCCAAACTCCTTTCAGATGTAACATTGTACATTTGACACCGTTTTCTTTCAATTGTAGTCATGTACTTGGTTTCCTTTTTCTCCACACTTATAACATACTCCCATTCCCTTCAAGAATTTTCCAAGGTGATTCTTTCTATAGTTATCACATATGGGAAAATCCTACTATACCTAATTCCCTTTATCTTTCTTTATCTCTACCATATTTTCCTTCTATGGCTTCCCTTCAAAGCCATAAGACTCCAAGAACTCTTCACTTGTCATATCGACACATGATACTATTTCTTCATATGATGATAATAAATGAAAAACTATTTACCTTGTAAATTATGGCTTAAGACCATGAAAGATATGATCTTTCTTATTCTTTGGATCATGCGTATTGCTGGAGTTCTCATTACTTCTACTGGGCACCATTTCTAAACAATGTCATACACTGGATTAATTTATTAAAAGAAATACCAAATCCCAAACATGTAAAACACTTGACATAAATTAAACAGTTTATGGATATAATCCATAATCATAAAAATGTCTTCTTTGACGAAGTATATACTCACAAACACTTCATAATGGTTTGTAAATAAAATGAGAATTATCCTAAGCATATCCCCCAAGAGTGTCGTAACCAAGAGTGCAGCAAGGCCCGTTGTTGTGCACCAATTCCCGTTCAAGTCTAGCTCAAAGTGGTGTTTTCTGGTTTTAACCCTAGGTACATCTGTACCAGAGCCGCCTCTACCTGTTCATATCCAGATAGGGATTTATTGCTTGGAAAACTCACAAAATCTCTACAATATCAAAATTCTAGGAAGTTATTTTATAATAATCCTAAATGTCTATATTTGGGTAATGTGGTCTAATCAGAGTTAATCTAAACGTATTTTCCAAGGTTATTGCTAAAATTCCTCTGAAACCAACTATAACGCCCTGACCCCAGTTACCTGATGTCTGTGCATTATTTTATTAAATTGGCATGATTACAAGGAATCAAGTCCCGAAGGACGGATCAGTTTAGCAGTCTTGGAAAATAGATTACATACATTAACAATACATTACAATTTCAAACATAAAACACAACGTAAATAGTTCTTTGAGAACGCCATTATTCACTTTAGCTTAACCCTGCATATCAATCATAATACACTTCTTGGAATCCTGGCAAAAATAATACATAGAAAGGGGTGAGATCAAACGGTTAGTAAGGGTAAGCAATATAATGGAAAATGACAAAAATATTAAGCATGGTGAATAATAGAAACCACATTCCTTTACCAATAATAAACAGGAATACTTTTATGGAAATAATATGAGTTGAGTAAATAATTCCATAATAAAACATAATCAAGGGTATTATAATAGTCGAATAACAACATGAACCATCAATATTATTTCCATAATGAGGGAATATATATTTCCAGAAATTCTAAACCATTTTGTCCAGGCCTCGTCCAAGACATCTAAAAATGATTAAGGACTCGGCCAAAACCATATATCAAATTTCCAAAGGGCCTCGGCCAATTCCATGTCTAGTTGTCTCATGAGACCTACCGATGCATCGAGGAGCTATAGCGGGCTCCACCCGTAACATACTATGTCCAATAAATTCCTCATATGAAAAGGATGAAACTTAACATAACCATTCGTATAAGAACTAGGATACAAAATGTAAATAATTTAACCATAAACCGTGAATGGTATAAAAATAACACATCCACAGTCAAACATATCACAAAACCTTCAATACAATATGGATGTTTTGTATCATAATAAATCAACTTCAAAACAAGTTTTAAAATCCATTAATGGATTTGACATAGATGGAAATGATTTGTATAACTATTTTATAGAAATACCCCTTTTAATGAAAACATTTATAAGTCACACAATTTGGAAAAGAAGTCAATTAAGGAATTTTTTTAATCAAAGCGTCCCATACCAATTTGAAACTTTTGAAAGGAATTAATATTTTAAAAACATTCATGTCCATATAAATAAATCCTTAAAAACCATTTTGAAGACTTGAACATTAATGAGAATGATTTAGACGAATAAATATTTAAAACCATTCAAATGATGTTTTAGTAAAAAAATACCCTTAAAAGAATTCATTTGAAAACACTTTCATAAAACAGTGACATTAATAATAAATATGTCCCAGTAGATATACTTACGTAAAAACAATCTTGGATAATAAAGAGATTGTGAAAGTAACCCTTACCAATTTTGTAACTTAAGAAACATACAACCCATGAAAGAGGTATCATAAAATGAATATTTAAATACACATAAATGAAAGTTTATTGCACAAATAATACAATTATGGGAAGTACATACACCACACAAAAGGTAATAGTGGCAATATGGCATGAATCTCACGGGAATGAGGAGTGAGATGAAAACCCCTTACCCTGTACGTTTTATATGTAAAGGGTAGGGTAATCTCCATTATAATGGTTAAATTATTGTTATTAAATTATACATGAAAAATATAAATTAATATGATATCATATATGATCTTTTAATATTGCTTTGTTAATAATATCTTAGTATTATCGTCGTTTCGGGTGTTAACTTACTCATTTTATTTTATATGTTTTGTTACATAATCCATGTTTGTTATGGATAGTTTGTATCTTACACATATAAATAATTATATAATGTCCTAAAACATAATTTTTAATCATAAAATAAGAATTATACCTGAATGGATACGATGGGGAATGAATCTCATCGCGCTCGTGGAGACGGTAGTCCGTACGTACGCACGAATGCTACTTCCATTTCATTTTTCATTTTAAATGGAATCAAAACCAAACAATACATAGGTATATTATTATTCCAGTATAATATAATATCTTATATGTGTTAATTAATTTCATTAATACCATACTTTATATGTTCCATGTATGGTATAAACGAGTCATATCACTTTGAGGGACGGTAGTCCGCACTTCCTCAAATAAAATTATCGTATATATATACAACATGAAAAGAATAATGGTATGATATAAAATGGAATTAGAGAAGCTTATATATAAAATAAATATAATTAATATCAAATTTAGTTATATTTCTAACATAATTTCCACCATGAGAGGTAGCAGGAGATAATTGAACAATCATTGTTTCGTAAGGCGTTTGGTTGCCATCCATAGAAACATTATGTTCTTCACCCATTAGATGGAGGTGTGTGTATGTTTAGTTTGAATAATTCTCATAAAAATATCCTAGTATACTTAGGATAATGGTTTTGTTACAGAAGAAAAGAAAAATAATATTTTAGGGGTTAGAGAAGTAAAATAAAATAAAAGAAGCTAAGAGAAATCGTTGCCTTTAATTTGGGTAACTCCCTTTAGTTTGAACCAAAAAAGACTCTTGATGTGCCTTCTTCCTATGGTTGGGCTTCTAGGAGGAGAGGAGGGATTTAGGGATCTTAATTAGGTAGAGGTTTGATGATCCAAAATGCTTTAAAGGTGTGAGTAATTGGTTAGAAATGGTGTCCTTTTATAAGGGGGAGGAAGGGGCTCTTTATAAAAAACATAAAGTATTAATTTATAATAAATTAATATTCACATTCTATTGGATCCAAAGTAGAATATTAAAAGTATAAGGTGGGGATGGGTCTAAATCCACTTAACCAATAGGTTTTAGACTGTTTTGGATCACTTTATCATCCTTATATTTGAGTATTAACCCTTAGTTAATTAGTTTGACATTTACCATGTCTCTTTGTATTTTTATATTATATGGTAAAAAAACATACTATAAACTTACAAGAGACCCCCAAGTGGTCCATTAATGATACAACTATCATGATATAAGGCCTTTGGCCGAACCATATATTTTTAGGAATATAATATCATTTAATCATATAATATTTGTTTTAAATATTAATTCATGTCAATTTTGACACTATTTGGAATTTTGTTTTTATGAAAGTCATAAAAACTTGATTACTTCGAACAAGATACATTTAATCAGCCTTAAAATGTCATATTCACCTAAAAAACTCTTATATTTCATAAAAACGTTGAAATTATTTTTATTTTAAAATTTATATTACAATTTATTTGATTATTTCATTAATAAAGTAATTACTCCATCATCATTGTGTCATAAATAAATTTAACTATTTGATGTCTAAAATGTATAATTTAAATATCATTATGTATAAAATAGATTTATATTTCTAATGAATATTTATAATAGAATTTATCTTATGTATAACACTATATTAAAGATGTTTTAGTTATTAAACATTGATTTTAACTCTTTTAACTCTTCTTTAAATTAAATAATAATAAATGTCCTAATCTAATCCAAGTGGACCTAAATGGTCATATTTTATTACTAAGGTTGTTTTTGGTCGAATTAAACTTATCCAATATAATTAATACATGTGTTATGGTAATAATAATATCATTTTTACCCTTAATTACCCTATTTACTTTTTACCATGGTAAATAAATGTAAAAAGTTACTCTTCACCAAAAATTATTTTTATCTTATTGAACCACATATCACTCCTTGATATTAACCATGTCTCTATTATTTTAGAAATTGCACTCACAGAAGCGGTAAAATTAAGTTTTATGTGAATTTACAAATTTTCATAGGAGGAGGGGAAAAGACGGTGAAAAAGTTCAATAAAATTTTTATATATATGAAATTATTATAAACTGACTCCAATGAATTACATTGAATTTATATAGGTATTATGAATCTATTTTGACCTAAGATAAATTTAAATAATATAAATAATTATTTAAATAAAAATCTAGTTTTAAACTATAACTCAGTGTTTTTCACTATTCATCAAAATTTTAATGTTTTCAGAAAAATACCAAAAACTTACCCTATACTAATTTTGATATTAATAATTAAATAATGAATTCTATTTTACCAAATTCAAAACATAGAAGTTTCATTTATTAATTTAAAATTAATTCCAATTGTTAAAACAAAAAAGCGTGTTTATAAGAAATAATAACTATCAAAAGATTTACACTTGTTTATGTCCTGTTTGAATGTGAAATAATGTCCAATGACCAAAATAGGATTAAATGGTAAAAATATTTTTAAATATAATTTAAACCCACTCAAATTCATAATTTATCTATATTAATTATTTGATTAAAGAATTTGTTTTTAATTAAAATTTTGCAATTTTCACTATTAATCAAAATATGAAAGTTATCAGAAAATTACCAAAATTTCACCCTAGGCTAATTTTGATATTCCGAATCCAAAAATGAAGTCCATTTTGAGAGATAAACTTTCTATAATTTCATGAAGTGGGTATTACTATTCATAAATGGTATTTTGATTCGTCGTGGTGTGTGCTAGAACTCGATGTTGCATACAACACACGCTACTGTATTATTCAAAGAGAAGCGTACTTTGAAAGCTTGGGGTGTTAAAATTATCATAATTTTGGTTATCTAAAAATTAAAAATAAAATTAGAATAATTTTAAATAAAAAATAAGTGTTTTCTGAAAAACTGTATTTTTTTTTCTAAAAGACGGTTTAGTCTTAGTTTAGAACGATAATTCAAAATTAATTATTAAAAATATTTCAAAATTTATTTAGTAAAATCATAATAATTATTTAGATCAGTTAATTGAAATTAAATTACAGTTAATTTTCTTTGATTTTTTTAAATGTTTCATTTTTCAATTTATAGTTAAAATTAATAATATTTATTGAAAATAACATTATTTTAATTAATTCATAAGTTTAAATTAAATTTTAATTTTTTATAAAGAGAAGATAGACCCATTTTAATAAAATTTAATTATTTTGGGTAATTGGAATAAATTTTATTTTGAAAATTAATATTAAAACCTCATATATTATGTGAAATTTCTTTATAGAAACCTGCTTCTTTCATCGAATGTATGGGTATAATTTTAAACTATATTCTTCCGCTTATTTGAATTGAATTTTAAAAAATATTCATATTGGTAATCAGAATTATTTAAATGAAGGAATATTTTCATTATATTTTCATGTCATTATTAAAATTAAAAGCTACAAAAATTAATTTTTGTGGTTAAGGGAAAAACTAATTTACCATAGTTCTGAACTAAATAAATAAGAGTTATAATGACCAAAATATTGTCCAAAACCCATTTTGTGGCCATATGTAGACCATATAACATTTAATGGTAGATACTGAACCATTATGATGGATATTAGAATGAACAAACGGGGTTTTAATTGAATCTTCTCAAAAATTCCATGTTTGTCATCTCCACCACTTATAATAGGTCAGAGACTCTCCTCCCATCTTAACAGTTTGAAATAAATTTTTTTATATACATAAAAACTCAAATAACTAAATTAAACCACTAAAAACATCATATGTACATTTTTGGTTCATAAATGATTCCAATAAAGTATTTTTGTGAAAACCAAGTGAAGTTCACGGAAGAAGGGGTAAAATTTTTAAACTTGTGTTTTCATATTATTTCTTATTCCACATCCATAAAATTTAATTTTATATTTATAATATAACAAAAAAAGTTATATTCCATAAAATAAATGTTTTTCGATTAACTTCATTACCAATATCCATCTCATATTCCATGAAATGGGAAACAAAATAATCGACATGGTGTATGACGAACTATTACCTCAGAAACTTTTGTAATTCATTTTCCATGAACACATTTCAATTATGGATATAATTATTAATTTAACACATTTATATGATATTTATTATATTATTATACTTAATTAATTATAATATATCATATAACTTCTTACATTATGTGCCTTTTAAAATACAATAATGGCGTTCTTGTGTACGGCAACCTACCACCTCACAAATTGATGAGATTCATTTTTAGATGTGTTTTAAAAGGGACATAATTGGGAAAAATTTAATAATTATATGTGACATTTATTAGATTATATTGACTTTTTGAAATAAAAATGCCAACCATCTATTAACCCATTAACCATTTAAGTGAATAATAATGTCATTCATGCGTCTATACAACCTTCCATATCCACAAAGCAACATGATCCATTATATATGTCTAAATTTCATAAATTATATTAATAATGAATATAATGAATGAAAATAATATTTATAAAAACAATAAAATTCTGGATATGATGTATATATATTCTATACCCATGAACTAGTACATTCATAACAAAAGATGCATGAGAACAAAATGAAATAAACAATCGAAAAAAATAAAAATAATGAAAGACAAAAAATGAGAAGGGTATAAATGATATAAGAGGATCATATATGATGTTATAAATATAAAATTTGTTTTATTATGAATATATAACAGTCTTAAAACCATTACATGTGATGCTAGTTCACATTGAACCTAATTGATGTGGGAGGTAAGGGACTTCACCTCTTTTTCCTTCATTGAGGAATTTTCCCATGTTATGCATCTAAATTATTCATATTGTCTTTATAAATCCCCATTTAAATATTATATAATGAATTCATAATAATTCATGGTATTTTAACTTCAATTTCAATTATTTCATCTAATGTAATTTGAATTGAATATTATTATGTCTTAAAGAATTTCATAAATGTTTTTTTCATTGTGTTATATTAAACCTTCACTATCTATGATATTATAAGATTCTCAGTTTAATGAATTATTATTACCCTATTCTTAGTTACATATTATTTTAATTTATTTTAATTTAATACACATATTTTCTTCCTTTATTAATTATATTTTCAACATTATTATTTCTAAGATGGTTTATTTTACAATCTCATTTTAATCAGTATTGTTTATACTTGAATTTCAACTGAAATCAATTATTTGATAATTGGATTATAAAAAAATTTAATTTTATTATCCTATGGTAAATCATCAATTATTCAAGAAACATTATCAATTTATACACTATATGTTAGTTTCAATATTTGAGAATGTTTTTAATAAAATATGATTCGCTTCTCTCTTTGGTCAAAAATCATTATACATCCAAACACATTTTTTTATAATATATTTTTAAAAATGTTTTAACATTCATGAATTTATTTCTTAAACATACCATCACCAACGTTTTTTATTTTTATAGATATTTTATAAACGAATATTCATTTCATTTTCCAAAACTATGCCGCTTTGGATTTTATCATAAATGTGAAAATAATATTTGTTTTAACATGTAAGAAATTTAGTGTATTTTATACCATCCTAACCAATAAAGAATTTATATATTACATTATATTTTTTAAAGGTTATTTTCATATAAAATAATTCTACAAATGTTTCCTGATCATTTTGGGTTAGAATATTAATTTTAAAATAAAAAGGATATTTTCAAAAAATATTTTTTTGGAAAATTTTATGGTATTTCTATTTGTCAACAACAAAAACATGCCATTAATTTATATATAATTCACTAGGGATACCCTGAATTGTTAGTATTCTTTTCCTCTCACTAGATAGTATATTATTATTTAAACTATTATAGTTTTGACACCATCATATTGATTCATGTTTTTAGTTATTAACTTTCCCTTTAAATTTTAACTTTACTGTGATCACGAGACATTAAATTTACCAAAAATATCCATATTATTTTTTATATATACACACATTTCATAAACTATATATCATGTTTACATTATATTTTTTACTTTTAATGTTATTTTATTTGCTGTGAAAATATATATAATCCTTATTTTTTCAAAAAAGTGAAGTTTAATGGTAACAATTATTGTTCATGAATTGAATCAGTTATTCGATATATGGTGAATTCATTAGATATGAGGATATATTTGGGGCCTAGTTATAGATATCTTTTTGATGTTTCTTTAGTCTCCTTATATAAAAACGTTGTCCGGGATTAGTTAAATGGGTTTCGGGTGTATACCTACTCATTAGTTGTAAAATATCTTGTGGAAGCTCATAATAATTGAGTTTTTCCAGTTTCTTGAGATCATGATGTACGATAAATAGAAATTTGATTCATTTAGAATTCAATTATTAGTATCCATGAGTTTTTCATAATTATACTATCATTTGAGTAATTTAATTCTTGTTTATTTGAAAAAAGTGATGTGTTTTCAATTATTTACCTTTATATATCGACCATTCCTTATAAAATTATGATAGTAATTACATTGACTAAATGGTATGGATTCTCAGTTATATTATGTTCCATATTCATAATAATAGTAATGTTTTTTAAATGGAATTTGTGTTTAGTTATTTTACATGAGATGTTTATTATTCTAAATGGTTCATGAATGATTCCAATGTACTTAACTGTTATTGAGTATTTGAGCTCACATAAATATAACTTATTTTCATAGAAATCCATGAATTGTAGTATGATTGATATGAAAGGATATTTTAAATGAAATATTTTAATTTTCATAAGAAAATTATGTTTTAATATTTTTTTCAAATATAATATAGGAATCATGTCTGTACTTAGTTTTCCAATACTACTAAATTATCCAGTCCTTCAAGATTTGATTCCCTATATATTATTAAAATATAATAATATTAATACATTGAATCTAGGTCTTTGGAGTTGGTTTTGTTAGAATAGTTATCAAATTAAGTTTATTAGAAACCATGGAAACTATATTATCGATTAAAAAACATAAACCAATTATAGAATTTGAGTATTAGTATATATTAACATCCAAAAGATTTCTGAAAGAAGATGTTACATGGTGTCTCAGATAAGTACATCCCAACATGGATACTAAAATTTTATGTGGATCTGAAATAGTTGTACATATGAGTAATAACTATGAATATGAAACATTATCCTTGACTCGATCGTCAAATGGTTCCTGAATATGGGTCATATTATGTACTTGGTTTGACACTTCTGGGGGTTATGCTTAGGATAATTGAGAATGTATTTATAAACCACTATTATGGAATTGAATAGATGATGAAAAATAATTACCTAGGATTAACCTATTTTGTATTATATTTAAATAAATTTCATGTCTTAAACATCCTATAAATGATTATATTGTTTTACCACTATGATTACTCTTCATCACACTATGATTTTTGGTTTTAGTTAATGGCTATAACATGAAGGAATCATGTTAAAATTGAATGAGAAATAAAATGTGGTGACTAAGTGAAAAACTGGGAGAATGAAGAGAGTGAAATATATTTTGATTATTCCTAATTAGTTATCCCAAAATATGATTAACAACATATACCTTAACATACTCTCAGACACACTAAATAAGTGAAAGATGGATTTTTCCAAGAGCTCGAGTCATGGAGACCATGTAGAAAAGACGGTTATATTTACATAATGTGAGAAATGTGAAATGTGAATCCCAAGAATGTGTCTAAATGAAATTTAATAATAATTTATGTTTGGAAGATAATTGAATAAATAAATGATTTTCTGAGTGAAAATAAAGTGTACGATGAATGAAAATAAGTTTCATCTGAGTGAACCATTTGTAGTTAGTTTTATTAAATGTGGGGAAGCTATGAATTATATGTTTCAATTAACTCTTCTAAAGGTTAAACCATATACCAAATAAGGTTGTACATTGTAATAAAATAGATGATTTATTTATTTACTTATTTTTATTCATGAATTAAAATTTAGAGGTTTTTTCCAACGATATTTCTGATATAAGAACTATCAAAATATCTAAGGATTGAATAAAATATTTGAAACTTATATATAACCATTAATGTAATATTTTTGGAATCCATAATGGGTGTAGTATTTTAATGTTTATCATAAGATAAATGTTTTCTAACTCCCCCATTAAAAAATTTCGTGCTAAGGATGTCACATGTTTAAGGATATTTTTTTTGAAAACATTAATGGGAATAAAGACTATTAGTTTATTAAATGAACAATTTATTTGAGGAAGAATACATTTAAAATATTTAGACTTATGATTATTGTTATTGGTAAATTTTATGAATTTTCATATCTTGATGTTGTAATAATTATGGGGAATCATAATTTTGTAACATTATAGGAATTCCATTAATAATGTTTTTGAAAAAGGACATTATACATGTTGGGTTCCAACCCATGCTTCTGGAAAGGCCATGATACATGAAATAAATAATAAGGATTGTAGGGGTATATCACCTACGTCTAGGCTATGTGATCATAAAATTAATATTTCATTGTTTTTTCTTAATTGTTTTTATAAATTAACATTAATTATGAACTTGTGGAAGAACTGTTGAGGTTTAGAGATTAATGTATTATATTGGATAACTTATGCTAACCATATTGTGTTTGGAAAATATTTAGATATATAAGAAAATTAATATTATTATTTTATTGACTGTACGATCCATTAGAAGTTAAATTTAGTGCTTCCTGAATAAAAAATTTAAATTTTCATTTCTTTGTGTAAACGATGATTTGGAAATTGATTGAAGTAAATCCAAATGATGAAATTTTTCTTATGAAATAGAAACATATCAAGTATGTATATTTATATATAGTATTATATAGTAAATGAATACATTAAATATAAGAAATGAATATTGAGAGAAAAAATGAATCCTATTAACATAATATATGATCAATCAAATGGTCATTTAAGTCATCATAGATTCACAGTTTGGAGGTCATTATCTTTCCACTGATCAATCACATTCATGTGATTAATTACTTTTATCACACTCTGTAAATATTTACTATTTTCTTATATATCCATATATTCAACTTCCACCAATGATCTCCAACGTAAAAACATAGTTTTACATTAGCCCATATTAACATTGTACTTACATTTCTTTATTTTAACAGTATTTTTATTAAAAACTTTTAATATATGGTTTTTCCAGAAAATAATTTTAAAATATCAAATCCAAGATTTATGAGATAAGGATAGTATTTCAAGGGATAAATTTTTTTAAGGTGCAGATAATGTAAACCCCTGAAATTATAAAATTTGAAAATTTTATTTTATAGAATACGTGACATGAAACACAATGATTAAAGAACCTATGAAATATATTTCTTAAAGTTCAGTCTAATTGATAGCATGTGGAACACACATCCCCATGTATAAATGAAGAAGAATATATTATATAATTATAAATTAGATATTAATTTCAAATTTATAAATAATAAAAACTAAATTATAAAAATTATTATCATTTCTTCCTATAAATAAAATAAGGATCATTTTAAATAAATAAATGTCTTATTAAAACTGTCTTTTTTCAAAAGGGCAGTTTTGTCACACTTCTCTCATGTAATTTAAAATTAATATTTAAAAATTCTATAAAATTTATTTGATAAAATAATTTTTCTTTTAAATAATTGTATCAAAATTATATAAGGCTAATTATTTATAA
Source organism: Viscum album (assembly GCA_963277665.1). Classification (NCBI taxonomy): domain Eukaryota; kingdom Viridiplantae; phylum Streptophyta; class Magnoliopsida; order Santalales; family Viscaceae; genus Viscum; species Viscum album. The sequence goes on from OY728137.1 coordinate 1,902,029,371, forward strand.
TTTTTCTAAATTGTTTCATTTTTCAACAAGAATTATAAAATACTAATTTTCATTGAAAACCTCCTTATTATATAAATAATTTAAAGTGTTAAATTAGAAATTATATTTGTTTTAAGGTAAAATTTTATAATTATATTAATATTAAACTGATTTACTTCTTGTTAATCGATGCATTTTTGAATTTTGATATTAAAGCTATCTTTACTTGTTGTAATGTCCTCTTCGAAAACCCCCCTTTTCATCACATTTGTGAGTATAATTTTCAATTAGATTATTCCAATTATATGAATTGAATTTTAATAATAAAATAAATATATAAAATATTAATAATTAATACTATCAAATAAGCTCAATAAAATTCTTACCAATATGAATAATGAAATAAATAAAAATTAATTATTACAATTATTGTAAAAACTGATTTATCGGGGGGGGGGGGGGTTAAAATAAAAATGAAAGAGTAATAATGAACTAAAACCATTTCAAAAACCAAATTTATGGAAATATTTTCAAAATTTAACGTCTATAATTCTTTAATGACTTATATATTAGGATTTTTTCATGATTAAAACGTGGATGTAATTTTTTCTTTTCAAAATTTCCATGTGTTTCCTCCAACGAATTATAAAAGGACATCCTATATCCACCCCTATTCAAATTACCAAATACATTTTGTTTAGAAAATACCTACAAAAATAACTTCCTTATTCCCCTATAAACTAAATATATCCCTTTGGTTCTAACATAAATCTAAGCTATGATTGATTTTTGTGAAAACCAAAAGAATTTCTTTGAAGAAGAGCTAAAATTACAAAATGATCATTTTCATTTTTTTTATTCTTCCACCTCACACAAAAGTTATTTTTAAATAATAATATAATAACAATATTATATGTCATATAATTATAGGCTATTTTGTTATTGGAATAACTGATATCCATCTCCACTTCCATCAATTGGAAATAAGACCGTCGATTGTGTGTGTGGAGGATTACATCCTCATGAATGAATATAATTCATTTCCCACCACCGAGTTTCAAGGATATATATAATGATGGATTTAATACTTATATATCATTTATATGATATTATTATAATTATTAAATTATATCTTCACCTAAAACCTCTTACATTATATTCCCATCGAAATACGATAACATCATTTGTGTGTACGGAAGACTACCGCCTCAATAAACATTGTAATTTAGTTTTAACATAAGGTTTACATGAAAAGTAAAATTGATAAATTGAATAAATAATTTTTATTTATATGATATTATTTATATTTTATAATATTAATATATCACTCGCATAATTTAACTTTAATTGGTTAGGGGAATCATAACATCAATTGTTCATTCGTATGACCTATCATCTCCACGAACCGATGTGAACCATTCTCCATCGTAAAATTTTGATAATAATTTTAAAAATGAATAAATTGAAAAAAATGATATTTATATCATTTATATAATTATAAATATGTTTTACCTGTATCATATTTCAATGAACCAAAACTTTCATAACAAAACATGGAGGGTAAAACAACACAATGAACAACTGAAATAATTAAAATACTAAAGGATTAATAAAAAGGGTGACATGATATCATAATTGTTTAAAATATTATATTGAAAATATGAATATTGTTATTTTATTAATTAATATGAATATTTAAACAATTAAATACGAAACAAAATATTATTCAACAAAAATGAAGTGTGATATAAGGGATTTCAACTCAATTTTAATTCATTAAGGTATATTGTAATTCAATGTTCCTTATTAGTTTTATATACTGTATACAGTAAAAAATTTATATATAATATCATGAATACAGAATATTTAATGATATTTTATGTTTCAATTTTAATTATTTCATCCGAGGTTATTTTTCATGACAATTATCATGTGGTTAAGAATTTAATAACTAATATCATTCTAATTGGGTTATATTACATTCTTTGTAATTGATATTCTATGAATATGTGTGAAATTAATATTGATTTTCCTATTTTGAATTTATATTTTTATTTGGTTTCAAAATTGATACAAAAAATCATTTCAATGATTAATTATCATATCAACATTATGATCTTTGTGAGAGTTTATTTCATAATATCATTTTAATTTGTATTAGTTATGAATGAGTATTCATGGAAGGAAATTATTTGATAATTTTCTAATAAAAAACATAAATTTTATTATCATTTGGTTAATTATGACTTTTTCAAGTAATAATACAATTTTTACCTCTCATTGGTAATTAAAATTACTGAGAAAAGTTTTTATAATAAAATCCAAAATCATATCTATATTCAATCCAAAATCATTTTCCTTCCAAATAAATGTATTAAGGATTTTTTTTCAAAGGATTGAAAACCATATTATAATGAATTATTTATGATATTTTTATTCATTAATTTCTTTATCAAATTTTTTTAAAAAAGAATATTCATTTCGTTTCCAATACAAGGTCTGTTTGGGTTTTACCAAGAATTTGAAAATAATCATTGTTCTAATGTGTTTATTATATACCTAATTTCCCAAAGTCATAAATAAAAAATGATTCAAATATTACATTAAAATTTTGAAAGGTTATTTTAAAATGAATTTTATTATAAAAATATATTATAATCTTTTAGTTATAAATTGTTATTTTCAAAATCAAATGGATATTTCACTCATGATTGTTTTTGAATATATTTTTATGGAATTTATATTTATCAATTATAGAAACCCTTTATTTTAAATATATTCCACTGAGGATATGTTTTATTAAAACAATCCATATTCTCTCTCTAGATGTTTTAGTATTATTTTTACCAAGGATAGTATTGACACTCATTTACTTGATTCATTTTGTTGTCATTAACTTTCCCTTGAATTATTCACATTCCTGTAGTGAGTAGAAATTAAATTTGAAAAAAACAACCATATTATTTCTCATGGATATGTTTACTTATTAAATAATATTTCAATTATACATAAAACATTTTACATTAAATGTTATATTATTAATCAGTTTAATTTTTGTAATATGTATGACAAACTCAATATAAATCTTCAAAGGTAAGGAATATTATTCATGAATTAAATCATTTATTTTATATATGAAGATTTATTTTGAATTGAATATATTGGTGGGGATTTGTTATAGATACACCATAGATTCATGGACAGTCTCATGTGGGGAATCAGTGGAATATCATTTGAAAAATGAATTTCTTCTCTATACTAACCCATAATTTTTAAAATATCTTGGGTAAGTTCTTGATTGCTGAGGTTTTAAGGATGCTCGATATCATGAAATCCAAATATTTATAATTCCATTTTTTAAGAATTCAAATACTATTTTACATGATATTTTTCCAATTAGATTATATTTGGATCCATTTGATTTTCAGTTTACTGATTAAATGGAACATGTTTTTAGTTATTTACCTTACCATATTTATTATGAATTGTCCAGTTATGATAGTCATGTTATTGATTAAATGGTATGTGTGATTATTTATTTACCTTGAAATATTAATTATTATATTCATGATATTACAATGGAACATGTGTTTAATTATTCACATTACCTTGTTGATTATACTTATCAATGCATGATAGATTATGCTGAACATATACCTTACCAATCATTTGAGCTCCCAATTATTTTGTTCCCTTCCCACTGAATCCTTGAAGTGTACTATTATTGTTATGAATATATATTATAGAAGAAAAGAATTATTCACAAAAAATAAATTATGTATTAATTTGAGTTTCAAATATAATATGGGAATCATGAGTGTATCTAGTATACCAAGACTACAAAAATGTTTGCTCCTTAAGGATGTGATTACATGTATCGTATACTAAGGGAATATAATTTTAACACCTGACAATAATTTATAGTGTTATTTTTCTATGCATATAATCCTTATTTTAATCCTATATTTTATTGTATTCTCCTAAGACTAATATGTCAAAGATTAAGTTTTTAACCAAAGGTGCTCTCAAAAATCAGAAGAATACATCGTAATCGAGATCTTTCAAATTTTTTATTCATATACTTCCTATATCATATTGTATACATGATAAAATGATTAATATTGTATCATAAATTTAATTTAATGTTATTATGATTATGGAACAATAATTTTTGAGCTTTTATGCATCAAATGGGAGAAGAATGTATCCATCATGCATATTTATGGACTACCACCTCAATGTAGGGATATGAATTAGTTTACATCACAATATTTCATGGTATGTTATTATGATATATTTAAGTAATATATACAATATTTATGATATAATAATTATATCATAAAGGACAACTTTTAATTACCCTTCTTTCATTTTATACATTAAAAAATTAAACATCATATGTTCATGCATATTGACTTCCATCTCAATAAGGTGTTATAATAAATTATTTCATAACAAAATTTTATAAATTATTTTATAAATATATATAATAAATATAATTTAAAATTATATCATGATTAATACTTTGTATATAAAGGAACCATGACCAATATTTTAAGGACCATAACTACAAAAAGAAATCATACATTAAATTTGAAGTAGTTGACACATAAAATAATGATGAAAATGAATGATTTTGATTGATCAAATGATATTATGTTATAAATAAAAATTGTATGGTACTATATGAAATTTTTTAATGTTATAGAAATATAATAAATTTGAATTTATTATTCATGTGGTTTCACATATAACGAATCCAGAAGAACTTGATGTAATGGTTTTATGGTACTATCTCGTTTTTATTGGGTTTTTTATGATTAAATATAAAATAAATAAATTATATGATATATCTAAACCAACTATTATAAATTTCCTTATCCCCATTTTATTTATGGTGGATAAATTTTTCTTTCCATGTTCCTCTATTTATCTTCTGAAGATACAAAAATAATGTTTTAAATGAAAACCGACATTATTTTTCCATTTAGTCAGGAATTATTTTCTTCAATGTATGTATTTACATTACAATGTTTTAATGAATTATTTTATTAATATATAATGATTTATTATTCCCATTTTTATTATCAATTGACTTTTGATTAAAATAATTTTATGTAATATTCTTGTCATTTTCCAAATGATGTACTTTTGAGTTTTTTACAAAAATATTAAAGGACATTTTAACATACATTGCATAACGGTATATTCCCACTATCATGAATTATATTTTATTTGAATAATACGTTAAATTTATAAAAATTTATTTTCAAAGTGAATGCGTTCTTTAGTATTTTTTAATTTTTTATATTTTAAATAAGTGATTTCAAAATCAAAATATTATTTTTCTCAAGTACGATTTCCCAGATTTTTCATAAGTAATTTATTATATAAAAACATTCATTGATTTTTTATATGATTTAATATGTATATGATCAAATCTAACCATACTAATTAGTTATTTTCATGGTTTATGTTTATAGTGAGGAAATATTGATGAAACACATTTTCATATCCATGTATTAAGATTTTATTTAATTATAAATATTTTCAAGATCATATGTATTACATATAAATGGATTATAATTATGTCATAGGTTTTTCTTTTATATCCCTATAATGCATTGGGTAAATGATAGTGTTTAATTATGTCAAACAGTATAAGAGTTTTCATCCCAATCCCAAAAGATATTACATGGGTGGTAATCCCAGTGCCAAAATAAGGTACATAAGAGTTTATTCCAAGGAAAAGAGTGGTTTAATATTAGATTATACAAATATTAAAGTTACTTAACATGTGGATAGTCCAATCCTAGTATGTAATTAATATCTTGTTTGGTTTTATTGACCTAATAATTCTATGAATAAGATTGTGGAATAGTTTATTCCACTCATTTATGACATGATCTTATTCCAATGTTACAATTTCATTGATAATCTTCTTTGATCCCATTATGATTCATGAATTATTAATGCCATTATTTATTCCATGACTCATTAGTATTTGATTTTTTGGCTGGGAATATAATATTTATGATCATGTTCCAATACCCTTAATCTCTTGATATTATTACAGATGATCATTGATTAATATCTTCCTTGTTTACCCTTATTTAGCATCTAATATCAGCCTTTATTATGTTTCCTTTTATAAAGGATATAAAGAATATATTTTCATATGATATGTATATCAAGGGTTCTAGTTTGGAATAAATAAGTTAGATAATATTTAGATCATTTATGTGCAAGTTCTTTATATATCCATGTTTTCAAACACACTAAAGCATTACAGTTCTTGCTTGGATCATAATAGTATGTAATTAATATTAATATAATAAGATGTAATATTTATGTATTTAAATTGTGGTTTGGTATATAAGGTATAATATCAAGAATTTCATGTTTTGAAACTTGGTTTATAAAATTTTAGTGAAGACCTTTAAGATAGTCCTAGGTATTAGAGAATATCATATGTAATGGAAAATAATGAATTTTGATTTTCATTGGATATAAATCACTATATGCATACTAGAAAGTGTATAAATATTTTTAAAATATTCACCTAGTGTTAACTATCACACCCTCAGATTTTATGAATATATATTTTTAATAAATTAAATTTCTTTGATAGCCTGCATTATACACAAACCTGAGGTTTAACAAATCTTGAAAAACAATTAATATAATTCTTTAAACAAGACCTTTATTACCTTGACATTGATCTTTTAAAAATGAATATTAATAAACAAAATTTATATACAAACTATAATTTTTCTATTTAAATCATAAATATTGAAATAAAATACATAATTGTTTATGAGGTATTAATATGTTTCGAAAAAAAAATTTCTCAAAAAATGTTTCTTATATATTTTTGTAAACATTAATGAAATTATCTTTTGTATGTCTTCTAAAATTAATATGATAAAATAATTTTTTTTAAATCAAAATTTCATAATTATATTAAGGATAATTTTCAGCATTATTTTGAAAAGACTTATTTTTTGAGGAATAGTGATAATTATTGGATTTTATTGAAAACTGTAATTTCATTTAATGAATTTAGAAGGATAATTTTTATTTTAATTTGTATTAAAAGTAAAATTAGAAAAATTATATATAATATAATACAACATAGGTGATTTTAAACACTTAATATTTAATTTTTATATTAAAATGTTTTAAACCTTTCATTTTTTTATCCTTGGTAAACAACTTAGTCGTTTCGTCTATGGGTGGAAGATTAAATTAATTTTTTCCACTTATATGAATTTAATTTGAAAAAATAAATTCCATATTTGGAATTATAATAATTATTATTATCCAATAATGTCAACATAATTTTTTACCATAATTAATAGATATTACAATAAATTTTTTTAACATAGTTAAGGTAAAATGGGTTAGACTGGGGGTTAAACTAAAAAGATATGGGGTGAAAATGACCAAAAAATGTCCAAAATAGTTTTATAGATATATTTAGACATTACAGTGTATTAATATCTATAATATTTAATTTCGGAACCCACATAATGTGAAACATGTTCGTACACATTTTTCTTTCCAAAAATTAATGGTGTGCCACTGAAATCACTAATAAAAGGCCACAAATTACCCTCACCTATTTAAACCTCTAAAACCAATTTTTCTATCCATAACCTAAAATATAATCTTACTAAAATCCCTCATCTCAACCTAGATTCCTTATTTTGTTTAAAAAAACAAAATATGAAGGGTTTTTGTAAAAACTTAAAGTGATTACCCGAAGAAGAGGTCTCATTTTTCGATGAGAGTTTTTATTTCCTCCACCTAATTCAATTAATTTTTAAAATTGTTTGAAATAATAAAATATTTATATTAAATAAAATTATATGTGTTTATGTTATGTTCATGTCCTACAAAATTTTCACTTCCATCAAATGGGATATGAAATCATCATTCATGTTTACAACGTAGTACAATCTCACAAACCATTATTATTCATCTTCAATCAACACCTCTCATTACTATATATAATTATATATGAATTATAAATATATGATATTTTATATATTATTATAATAACTTAATTATTTTGTCACATATACCTTTTTACATTCCATTATTTGGGAATTCAATAACCTTTCTCGTGTGTACGAAACACTACCTCCTCACGAAGCATTGAGATTCGTTCATGCTTTACATGGAAGGTAATAAATAAGAACTAAAAAACTATGTGATATATGTTAAATTAATATTATTCAAGAATTTTAAAAATATTATTTAACATTTAGTTTTTTAATTATTTTTGAAAATGTGAAAAAAAAATCATACAAACATATGGCTTTCCGTCTCTATGAACAGTGTATTTCATTTTCTATATCTACCTTTTAGAGATTAATATAAATAAATATATACTAAATAAGTATGATATTAATATCATGTTGAACATTAATTAGATAATCCAATTGTGATCAAATTAATAAGACTACAAATATAACAAATTAAATCTTACACAAAAAACAAAGTTAGTGTTTACCCGAAACATGGATTTAACATGGATTAGTTTATTAACAGGTGAAAAAAAGTTGAAAGTAAATCATATATTTTATGATATATATATATATATTCCTTAAATATATTTATAATATTATTAAATGAATTATAATTGAGTTTTGAACATGTCTGAAAAAGTTAAGATGTAAGGTAATAGATTTTTGTGTCAGTTTCTACTTATATGAGACATACACCTCATTCACCACTTATTTCTATTATGTGGTGTGTAAAATACCAAAGAAATTATTTTATATTTATTATCCTGAAATGACCGGTATTTTATTCTCCATTAGATCATATATCTTTCTTGGAGATTACTTTTCAAAATTTTCCAAAGTGTTAAGTTCTTTCATTTCTCAAATTTTCTTCATTGGGATATAAGTATGTCTATGAAACTATTTCTTAAATAAGTTTTATATACTACATATTTTTAATATTATATAATTAATATACTTATATTAATTATATTCAGTGATTCATTTGATATTATTCTTTAATTGGTCCTATGATTCAAAATATAACAATGTAATCAATGTTTGAGGTTACAATGTCATTATTTACCAAGAATGCTTAAGATTATGATTTTTCTGATGAAATATTATGATATAATTTTTAATAAATTAATTCATATTCCACTTTTATAGTTATTTATTGAGAATACATTTTTTCACATAAAATTTATCACTTTTTCACTAAAGATTTCAACATTATTTTTTAAGAAAAATAGTATTTATTTTCCTCTTCTGTTAATAATCCAATTTTGTCCAAAATATGGATTTATAGAAAGATTTTTTTTTAATTATAAAAATTATTTATTAATTTAATTTCAAATAATTATTAAATTTTTTTTGAAAGAAATATTCATTTCATTTTCAAAATATTTTCACTTTGGTTTATAAAGAAAATGTGAAAGGAATATTTTTTAATGTTTGTGAAATGAATTGGATTTTACAACAAAATGAAAAACATATTTTTTTTACATGTTATATTAAAATTTTAAATGATTAATTATAGTCAAATTGATTTCAAAACTATTTTATTATTTTTTAGTTTTAAAATGTTTTTTCCAAGAAATGTTATTTTCCTTAAGAATTTATTTAAATAATATTAAATTCTTATATTAAGATCTTCTAATATAATTTTCAATGAAATGGATATCAAAGAAAATAATTCCTTAAAAAGGGTGTTTCAAAGTGAGAAGACCATTTTTCAAAATAAATGTTCCATGTGATCTTTCCAAATCATTTTCCAACTAAGATATCATCCTTTGATGTAACTTATTCATTACAAAGGATTTGATCAAAGTATACCATTCTCATACATTATTAAAATGGTTTGTGTTTAGAATGAAATGAAATTTATGACAATAGCTTCTCTTCTATAGGTTATACCGTGATAAAATTCTTATGAAACCGAATTATTTTTTCTTGCTCCGTGATTTTATGAAAAGATGAAATGATTATAAATCCTATTTAATTTCCACAGGTAATGTTATGTGAATATTATTATGAAACCCATTTCCATTCATTGGGTTAGATATTTTAAATTTTTTTTGTTCCTAGGGATCAATTATATATGATTTGAGTTTTGGGCTTGTGGTTATGTTATAAGTAATATGGATGGGTCTCATCTCTCCCTCCAAATTAATTAGGTAATTATTGATATTTTATGATTTTTTTGGACTAGAATGTGGAGGGAAACTAGTTTAGTAAGGGACTATTTCGACTATGATAGTCTTGGGAGAGAACCTTGAGTACTACAATGGTTTAGGGAGTGAAACCATTCTACTATGATAGTAATGTAATTGAGACTTGAACTACCATGTAAATTATTTTCTATCATTATGTGTGTTCCTAAAATCCATTTCTTATACTAATTTTATGTTATCATAGTACATGTTCTTTAATTCCATAATTATTCATGCCATAATACCTTAAATAAAATATATCATTAATTGATTCTATGGTATATTATATTTAGGGAATGGTTTTCAAATGTTATTCTCATGTTATCATTACCCTATGCTCATGATATGTTGGTATATCCCTTGTTTCTCCTTACCAAGTATCTTAGATCACCCATAATTATGTTTCCTTTCACCATGTTATGGAAAATTTTATTTGGTATGACATGTATGATAAGGGTCCTAGTTGTGTAGAAGATTTTTGGAGATGACATAGCTCACTGATGGGTAAGTTGTTTATGTATCTATGATTCTAAAGGAATGATAAATTTATAATCCTTTGAAATTATTTTCTATAATGTAATGAATATTCATAAAAAATATGTAATATCTATATATATGATGCTTGGATATTTAAAGTAAAAACTTTGAATGGGGTGGATTGGGTGTTAAATCAATTTTAATTGGTGAATGTTGTGAGGCACTAAGACCTCACATATATCGTGACACTATGGGATACGATTTGGTTAATTAAAATTTTATTAATGACACATTATAAAGTATTTGATTAGGTAACAACCATATATTACCTACAGTAAACATAATATGTTACATATTGTAAAGTACATGTCATGATTTAGACATACTAATCATGACTTCAAAGATTATATGATCAATAGAACTATTTAATGATATTTTATGACCTCACAAACCACTTTGGTTTTAGTAAGGAACTAAAAATAGAATGAAAAAGATTTGTGGTGATAAAAATAATCAAATATTGAAGTAACTTATTTGAAAATAGTCATTTTAATTCCTTTATTTCATTAAAATAAAAGGAATGTAACGTTATATAATCAATTATAAGATGATGAGTTTGTGGTAAAATATCCTAATGGTATGATTATGATATATCTTGCCAATAATATTTCTCCAATTGATGATTTTGGGAATTTTATTCCTTGAAATTTTATATAATCCCTCCTTTTTAATTTAATATTTTTTTGTGTATGAATTGGATTTCATTATATGAATAACATATTAGTTATTGAGGATGGGAATTGACATTTGATATTCCAAAACAACATATTATTTCGTATTACTGTGAGGAATTATATTAATGTACAATTGAAATTACATCCATTGAATGTGTCTTAGTTCCTATTAAAATGGGGTATTTATCATTGATAGTGGGGAAAAAGTAAACATCGATGGTATTACTATTGACTGAGTGTTTATTGTTGTCATTCAGAAATATTTTACTATTTTTTATGAATCGTGAAGTTGAGTTGTCAAAAGATCTCACATATTTCAGAAAATCTATATAGAATACTCTTTATTGAGTTACGGGAATTAAAGAAGAAACTTCAGGAGAATATGGGTAATATATTCATTCATCCATGTTCATCATCATGGGATCCATTGGCTGTATTAGTTTAAAATAATGATGGATAATAGTGACTACTCATTGATTATCTAAATCCAAATATGATGAAAATAATGAATATGTATACATTTACCCATATTGATTCTTTGTTCAATAACATATAAAGATCACAAAAAAATTTATAAGATTGATAAAAAATCTTGATACTAAAAATTAGGAGTTAAAAGTGAAGAAATACCAAAGAGAACATTGAACAGATGTTATGGTCACTATAAATTTATGGTGATTCCATTCAGTTTTAATAATTCCCCTAATATCTTCATTGATTTAACAAATAATGTCTTTAGATATTACCATGATTAGTTTGTAGTAGTTTTATAAACATTCGTTTTATATATTATAAGAATAAGGAAGAGCATGAAGACTAATTAATGATTGTATTAAAGACCATAAAGAATGTGAATATATTTTAATAATTTTCTAATTGAGAATTTTAGATTAAGAAAGTTTCATTTTTGGGTCATGTAATCCCATGAGAGGGTATAACAGTAGATCCATAAAAATATAATTTATTGAAAACTAACTAAGACACACCACTGTGACTTTGATATGTAGTTTCCAAAGATTATCTAGATAATATGAAAACATTGTGAGTAATTTATCACAAATATATAATATACTGACTATGTTAACATAGAAAGCATTCATGTAACTGGAGATAATGTAGATTACTACACCCATGATCACACTACTCAGAAATGAAGAAGGGTTTTTTGATTAATAGTGTTGCATCAAAGAAGGTTACATGATGTTTTCTTATGTGTATATATATATAGTGATATGTTATGCATCATTCTAATTGTTGTTTCATGAGGAGAATAAATTAACACATGATTTAGAGCTAGTAATGGTAATATTTCCATTAAATATATAGAGCCATTATCTATATAGAGAAAGTTGTGAAATATTTTTTGTATCAAAAATTAGATACCACACATCTTTATTCATATACCATGATACCATCCTCACTTAGAAAATTCATGTTGATTTATAGTATAAATGTTTTTCTATTCAAAAAGAAAAAGAATATTGATTTAGATGTGCTGCAAGTCTTCTCACAAAATTATGGATTGATATTATTTAGAAATTATTCCCAATCTAGTGGTATGGTTGTGATAGACATCTTCTGGGATTAGATCATGGATCTCTTCAATGTCTAATTAAAATTTTCCAATGCCGTAAATACCATTTTGATGGTATTTTAAGAACATTTTGGCCACAAAAAAAACATCTTTGTAGGGTTTATACACCATATTCATTGTTTTATTTCACTTCATCAGATTCAATTTGATTGGCCACAGAGTGAAAATAAGCTTGAAAAACAAATTCTGTAGCTCTCAGAAGTCAGAAAACATTTATAAATTAATTAAAGTTCCCATTCAAGTCATTATTATAGCTCCTTCATGTATATCTCCAACATAACCCCCACACATTGTTCATATTCACATCTATTTCACCAAGGTCTTCTATTATATATATAATATGACCCCACCTCCTAATATTCTAGAGATAATATGAACTCCCAAATGAATATGTAAGGTGAGATTCTTGCTCACCAGACTTGGTCACCCAAATAATTTAAGTCACATAATAAAACCATAATGGTAATCCATATACTAAGACGAGTCCCCGAGTTCTCTATCACTTGGGAGACCCACATGGAATACCCATATACGAGCGACCCTTGGGTGACCCACACTTAGGAGCCCCACACATGTGTGACCTATAATAGGGAGACCCGTAAAAGGTGAACCCATACCTAGGTGAACCACATATGTGAGACCCATACAAGGTAGAATCATTCATGGGTGGTCCATAGATGGGTAATAAATATTTTTCGAACCACACTTGAGTGTCCCACACATGGGCAACCCAGACATGGACAACCCACACTTGAGCAACTGATACTTGGGTGACAAACACGTGGGATACCCAGTTACCATGTTCCCATGACATGCCAAATTTATTATGTTTTTAAAGGGGATTTAAAGAACAAGGAAGACACTAGGATGTCTCTCAAAGAGAGTTAGAGGATTGAACTTTGTATTTTTAATCAAAAAGTCTAAAAGAGGGGGTGGTTTTGTAAAATGATTTTAAAATAAAATGACTTAATTTTAAGAGGTTATTTTCTAAACAACAAATGGTTCATAAATAATATGAGAAAATTTTATATTTTGAGTTCACTAAAAACATTTAAGTCTCAATGTTCTTAGAGAATCATTACGATCTAAAGTATATTATTTGATAAAATTATTCATAATCCTGATTAATTTACAATATTTTATGTCAAATCATGTTTAACCAAGCCATGACATAAAAATCATATAGACAGGTTCCAGATCGTATTCATGGAATAAAAAATTAAAAAAAATTGAAATATAAAAAAAGTGGAGAGGAAGTGTATTCATGTGCTATCTAATCAGCACAACACCAGTCACGCACTAAAACCATCACACCAATCAGTTAAAAGTAATGATAATTGAATTCAATTTAATCCAAAAAAATAATTAAAACATGTATCAATGTAATATATTCATAAATTAATTTCATTTAAACCAAACTAAATTAAGAAAGTAGAAATAAAAGATCCATAAGTCCATTTACATGTTGTGTATCTCCCTCACAATGACTCCCACTGTTTAACCCACTGTCTAGAGGAGGTGGAAGCTTGATTGGATCTCCTTATTCAGTTTAGTTCAACCCATGAGGATAGAAATCTCTAGAACCTATAAGGGGATGACTAGACTCCACTAAAACATCCAATTGACTGGACATAAATCCCATTGTTAATCTTTGAATATGTTTCCCAAGGTACCCTTTTATTGAAAATATGGGAGGTGGTTTTGGTAACCCATATTTTTCAATACAATTTTGTTTATTGGTTTAGGTGAATAGATAGTCTTATCTACCTTTTGAAAAACTGTAATGTTGTTTCAACAACTATTGAATATATCGAGATACAATTTTTCATAATTTGGAAAAATAAATCCTAATACATGGAAGAAATACATAATTTTTTTTTGAAATTGAGAATATTCAATACCTTGGAAAGATCAATACAGTTATCCCATTAGATGGATGAATTTGGTTTCAGTGTATTAGGTATTTTTTATCCCATTTAGTTTTGTATCATCTCATAAACTTTCATCCCATTTGGATTCACTAATTCCCTATACCAAAAAATTGGTTAATTGTTCACGGTCTTCCATGAAGTTTGACCTAATTTGCTTCAACTTCAATATGGATAGTCCAAATCACCTCAACCTAAAATGAAACCATCAAAATATGTGAAAATGTACTTTTCAATAGTGATAAACAGTAATTAAATGAATCAATCAAAAAGATAAATTTTTAATTATATTTGTAATTTACAATAAAAAATTAATTTAACACAGTCATGTAAGGGTGAAATGAAATAGTGAATTGTGGTGCGATTACACTCTACACCTAATTAATTACACTCATGGAGAAATTATCACTCCAAAAAAATGATTATTAGAGATATAAAAAAATTCATGAAGATTTAATAGTATTTTAAAACATAATTCCTGATAGCAATGTGATAAATGAAATACCCCAGCAAGGTTTTATTATCCATGATAATGGAAAACAAATCTCAAAACTGGATCATTACAAAATTCAAAGTGATACATGATACCCATATGGGACAATAATTCAAAATTAAACCATGCCACTAACTATCTATGTGTGTGTGTGAGGTAAATTTAATTTTATACTTTCACCATTATATCCAATAAATATAGGTAATTTTAAAATTTTCATACTAAAATGAATATGTCTCCTCAACCTATCCTACATACATTGAAATAAAATTTCTATACCCACTCCCTTAATCATCCCTAGATGTCCAAGATTAAGCACCTGACCTAGATATCATCATATTTTTTTAATTTCATCACATCGATCATCAGTTATTATTATATTTTTTTTCTAAACATGAACTTGGAACAAATCTCATCTCTATTTCTCAAACCTTATTTGATCCCCTAACAACACTAATTTTAATTTTTATAACAAGATCAAATGTCAACGAATGTTTTTTGTTTCCTGGACAAGGTAGGAACCATATTTTTTATTTTTTTATTTTTTCAGGATGTATTACAATATTAGGATAACATGTACACATATATAGGTAATTCACATAAATTAATTAAATTTATTGGATAACGATTCAAAGTATCAAAAAATAATTTTGAAAAGTTGATAAAAAATAAATAGTCATATATTTAAATTTTTTTGAGTCATACAAATTTACACTTCATGGTTGGGTGAAAGTATTTATGAATATATTAAGTGAAAGATTTCCTATAAACTACTTACAGCAAGGGTATCAATCATTTCCAAGTATTGAATGTGATACAACCATTTATATAATTTGAAACAACTAATTTTATAAAATTTCACACCCTAATGTCAAATTTATGCTAAACACACATTTAATTAGTGAAAAAATGTTAAATAAAATCTTCAAATTTGGGAATTACACATTCATTTTCAGTAATTTCTTTCATTAAGTGGTCATAAAAACTGGAAATTTCATAAAAAATGTCGGGGAAGTGGGGGTGGTAAAAATACCATACTCTAAGAGAAAATGATATAAAAAGAAACAATGTTGATTAAAAATCCTACCTAACCCAGAAATATAACCATCCCCGACAACAAGAATATGCATCATCCTCACCCTAACAATTGATAATGTGGGATGGAAAGATAAAAATTGGTGGGTTTCATTGGTAGGTTGCTTCTTGAACATGGAGTTTCTCCATCAAGGAATCTACAATATCTTCATGAATGTGTGGTAGATGCTTCCCATTAGAAGTTAAGGATTGTTTTGTATCTTCATTTTCAAACAAGAAAACACCCAATTGATAATAGTTATTGCCAATGTATGTGACAATCCATAATTAATGATGCTTACCTAGATATAACATTATCACTTCATTGAAAAATAGGACCATCTATCTAATGTGGAATTGAATATGAAAGATGATGCGGTCATGGGAATCCTTCTATCTCTCCTTATAAATACGATATTTCTCATATGAATATCTTCTAATTCCCTCCAGCTCCAAAATCTATAACATCCTTTGAGAACCTACATATGAAATATTATAATTGTATTATTTAATGGACCAATAATATATATGGCCTACCTTAATAGTGAGGTGACAACTCTTTCCAAAAAAACAATAAGATAGGGTGACAATACAATGGGAGTTTTGAAGAATGTACGGTAGGCCCATAATGAATAATTGAGTCTATGAATCCAATATTTTCCATTATGTTGAATATTTTTCTAAATAATTTTTTACCTATATATTTGAAACCTCATATTTACCATTGGATTTTGAGTGATATGTAGTATAAAATCAATTAGAAAACCCATATAGTCTCAAAATTGATTTCATTATATAGTTACAGAAAATAGAACCCTAGACAGTGATGGTAAACCAAGATAATCGAAACCTACATCAAATTTGGGTTGTCAAAAACTACACAACATTACTCGAATTAATAGTTCTCATGTCTCATGCCTTTACCCATTTTGACATGTAATCAGTTTCTAGAATAATGTACAATCATTCAATAAAAATGAGAGAATTTCATTTATTTTAGATATATTCCTCATTATACGATAGTAGGGAAAATATTTACAGAAATCATGGGAATCCCAAAATAGTGATGTCTAAAAGAGACCATTATGTAGGTTATTGGGATCATTCTATTAGGTACTAATGTGGCTCCAACAAGAAAGGGTGTGAAAAAATATAAGGAATGGCTAAAACTTTCTATTGGGTATGAACTCCTAGGGGCTTAATCACTACATGTGTGTAAAAGGTAAGTGTTATCCAAAATTTACCAATATTACTCAGGTTTTAGATGTTAATTTTGGTTTTTATTGAAATATATTATAAGGAAATATGCTACAAAATAATTTACAATTTCAGCAAACCAATGAATAACATGTTATAGGGAATACAATGTCTTATAAAGGAACATATAATTTATCGGATTACATGGGAATTAAAAAATATTTGTGGATGGGAGTATCATACTGATATTTCCATCCACTATATTCTCTAATCATTTTTTATCTAATTTATAGATAATATTCATGAATTAGAAGAATCCAATGAATGAAATGTTTTTTGGAATATAGTTTTTTTAGGAGATACTAGTGGGATTCATTGTCTATGAGAAAAATGTATTTTTACCCTAAAAGATCTATCTAGAATTTATACAATGTAAATATAAAAGAATACATTTTACATTCTATTGTGGTGTATTTTTTTGGGAATGAAGAAATGTTTTTGAGGTATAAGTGATGAAATGTGATGTTAATTCAACATATTGTGATAAGAATAACCCAACTGCATAGTTAGAGTCATCACAGAAGATCTCAAATGGTAAATCCCACTAAGGTGGTTGGATTTTTGGGGGTAATGTGAGACTCAATTTTAATTTTTAAAAATAATTCACATAGGATTTATCAAACACAAAATCATTTTTTTTGGAGTAATCAGTATAGGTATACTGAAATATTATTAAACTCATGAATGAAATAATGATAAAATTCAGCAAGACCTATGTAATAAAACACATTCGGCACATTTTTTTGGAATGATAGGGAAGAAATGAGAACCACTTTTGATTTATCCACTTGGATACCACCCCCGGAATTGAAATTTACAAGTACTTTACCATGTTTCACCATGAAATAAAATTTATCATAATTTAATATATGATTATTTTCAATATTGTGGTATAGGATAAAACCAAGACTACATAAACACTTATCAAAAGAGGATCCTTATATAGTGAAATCATCCATGAATACTTCCATGCAACTCAATAGGTAATTGAAAAAAATAATATCCATGCATTGAAGGAAAGTACTTAGATCACTACATAGAATAAGTACCATCCTCTTATATGGAGATGTGCCTAATGGTAAAGTAAGGGCTGTCTTTCCATAACCCTATAACGTATTGTTTCTCTTACAGTATCAAGAATATCCATCATAGGAACAATAGTCGGACTTCCCCAATATCCTCTCTAGAAGTTTTGCAGTGAATGGTAATGGGAAATGGTCTCTCTGGTGTGTTGGTTTAGTCTTTGAAAATCGATACAGACACACCAACTATTCTGCACATTGATTGGATCTAATTCATTAATTTCATTTTTATTACTACTTGAACTGTTTATTTCAGATCTACCTACAATAGAATGACCCATTTCCTATTAGAGATTGGTTAAATGATTCTTGTAGCCAATAATTTGGTTAAATCTATTTTAATAACTTATAGAAGACTTGAGATTTTTTTAAATTGTTCATGACTCACTATTTTAGCCTCATCATTTAAAAATATATTTTTGGTTAAAATTGTGGGGCCAATACCATGAATTTAAAATACTTTTCACCCCAATAATTTTTTATACTCCCTAAAATGTTTGTGAAGTCTCAATTCATTCAATTAAGGGAGTGAACTAGTAATGATAAAAAGTAAATTGATTCAATTATCAATATATGACTATTTTAAATTTTGAGGCAGAGTTTTATGTTCAAATTCAGTGAGATTTTGAATTTTTTGGAGGGAATGTGAATGTTTAAGGTTCATGATCCTATACAATTACTCAGTGGTAACATCATTAGATGAGTAATAGTCTTTTACAAGCTTAGTAGTATCATTGATTGTTATCAGATCCTCATTTCTAAAGAAATCGCCAATTAATAAAAATGAATTACATTTTTCTAAGCATGGGAAATATTCTATGCATGATTCATTACGCAGAATGGAAATCAGTACTGATATATAAAAAAGGTGATCTTTATAGAGAGTAGTTGTTTTTTAAGAAAAACAATGTATGAATTAAATAAACAAAGAGAGTTGAATATTTTTCTTAGTGGTGCTTCATAGCATCAAGTGTGTTGAAGTGGACAATTTCCCTTATAAAATACAAATATAATTTACCATTATGGTCATTAATAATATGTTTTGATGTCTTAGATAATGTTCTCTACAATATAATTGCTGAATTTCCATTCATCCTATATTATTCCATTTTATGTACATAAAATCCGACACAAGAAATTTAAAATTTCACCCTTATAAGAACATTCACTAACACACAAGTGAGTTGAGAAGTACTCTGGTTTTCAAGATAAATGACTATTTATGTTGGATTCAATTCCCCCTCCTCCAATGAAGATAAAATGCAGTGATGCCTCACATTTATAGAGGCAGTAAAGGGGATCATAGAATTGGAAATGAAATACTACCCTATGGTGAATGGAATTGATAATGTTCCAAGATCCTCAAATTTGGGGGGAAGTGAGAGCTCTATAAATGTAGATAAATGAATCCCTAATATCTCATGTTTACTATGTCAAATTATCCTTCAGTTTATACACATCTAATTTATAAACATAGAAGATCATTTTATTTTCTTCACTACATCAATCAAGAAAATGTTAACCTAATTTTTTTAATGTTTCCAATATTTAATTATCATTTTAATATTATTTTTATTTCCTTTTTATGTTTTATTATTGGGGAAATTGAATATGAATGGTTTGGATTAGTAGTTCATCAAATAATACTCATATTCCTTTGGAAGGGTTTTTCTCAGGACATGTTTTTTCCCATGTGGATCATTTTCATTGGTTAAGATAGTGGTTGGCTAAAGAATGGATGAATCTAGTTGAGGGTTCATATTTATTTTAATTTTCATTTCACTATGAAGGTTGATGATATGAAAAATTAAGTTATCCATAAGGTTTACTAGTGGTTGATAGGTTTGTTTACCCAACCAATGACATTGTATTTCCCCTAAAGTGTCTGAAAGTTATCTTAATTTGTGTTTTAGGACTTTTAAGGCTACTTAGTTGGGTTTTAAAAAATTTAGGTTATTTTTGTCCATTTGTTTCATCATGTACTCAAGGATAAGGGAATGTTTTGGAGGGGGTTGTTGGCAAGGGATTTTTAGTGTTAAAGGATATATGGGTGGTGGTGGTAGTTGACTACACTTCCTTGGTATGTTCCATGAATGTTCAGTTTGTTTGGAAGAAAACCCATTACAATTTTACTAGTTTCATTTCCACCCAAAGTGGGATGGATAATACAGTTAAATAAAAACGTTTTGGTTATAGGGGTGGTGTGGTAATATTTCCTCACAATTCTCTGATGTTTCATTTAATGGAGGTAAATGGTTAGAAAAGTCGGTCTCACCATAACATACACCCCAACAGATGGTGGGAGGTTGTGATTTACCTTGATAAATGGCAATATGTCTTATTAGGCAAAAAAATTCATCAATGTTTGGGTCCACCTTATTCACAAATTTAGAACATTTTACCTCATGCACAACTTGAATGGTTACAATGGACCATAAACTAAATTTTTGAGTGTTTTATGTCATTTTCATAATGAGGTTACTTATTGTGATTGGGGTTTTTTGACTATAGAACCATCTACAACAGCATCAATCATGTTGCAATAAACATGTATTAAACTTTAATGAAAATATTTTATTAAAATTTTATCAATAATTTGGGGTTTTCGGAAAGGTGGTCAACGAATTTTAAATAATTCCCTATTTCCATGATGTTTTTTCCCTTGTGGTTTCCTTTTCCCATAAGTACATTCCTTATAGTTTTAGTATGAGATGTTGGGAATTATTTTTCATGACAAATTAATTTCATGTCTACCCATCCTATAATAATGTATTTATCATAATAAAATTAATCATTTTTATTGTATGCTAATTAGAAATGGAAATACCTAGGATTTTGTTATACTCATTAAACACTTGTTGGTTTTAATGTTGAAAAAAAGTGTGAGATTTTTTTTAATTTCTTATCATGATCTTATCCCACAAGTCCATTGAATTATTCTAATAAGTGAATTAAATTGGATATAGGTTGAAAATTGTATGCCTAACCTTGTATTTTAATTTCTAAGGTGTAGATATCTACATCATGAAAGGATGGTTATTTTAATTTAAATATATTTACATCCATAGAATAAATTTTATCTTCAAACATGATGTTGGTTTAATAAGAAGATGAAGGACTGAGAAGAGTATTTATGTTTAGTGAGTCCTCTTTCAAGGGATATTTCACTACTTCTTGGAGTCTATATTGTGAGATCCTTTACAGTTTTTCTTCAAAATGATTTAGTTCCTCAAATGAATATTGGGTCATTAATATAAAATCATAACGAATATTTTATAAAATAAATTAGTAAAATTATGGAAGAAAATAACCACCCAAATATTTAAAAAAACAATTTTTCTATAAAAATCGCACCCTATTGACCAATGTGATCCCTAGAAATGACACATAATTTTTACACAGTTTCCATGAAACGTCAAATAGATTATGTTTTTAAGGTGATTTATAGAATTTGAAAGACCCTCGGTCATCTCTCAAGGATCATTGGAGGTTTGTGTTTTATATTTGTATTAAAATGGGCCAAAATAATGGGTGATTTTAAGAACAATTATAAAAATAAAACCACTTAATTTAAAGGTATAATATTTGAGAAAAGTATATTTTATAAAAATGAGAAAAATGTATTGTTTGGATTTCACTACACACATTTAAATTTCATCATTCTAAGTGATTAATCAGGGTTTTAAGTAATCCTTTTTTTGAAATTAATTGGATAATTGATTACATTATACTATTTTATATTAATGCATTTTTAACAAATCCATGTTATTAAAACTATATAGAAAATGTCTAGATATTAGGCATGGAATAATAACTTAAATTGATAATTGAAATATAAAATAAATAAGAAAAAATTGATTCTTGTGATGTACCATTAGAATAAAATGACTCACACTGTCAAAACATCCCATTGGTCAGTTAAATGCAAATAGCATTCCATTAAGTTTAATCAAATGAATCATTCAATAATGAATCAAGGTAAGATAATTTGGACTGAAATATTTTCATATCCAATATAATTCAGATATGTATGAGTAATATTTTTAGAAAAACATTTAAAATGTGTGTATCACCCTCACAATGAAAACACATTATTTAACCCCCCTTCAATAGGTGGGGAAACTTAGGTGGATATAATTATTTATTTCAGCTCTCCATATGAGGACAAGGAGCTCCAAAACCTAAAAAGGGATTAGAGAAATCCTCTAGAACTCAAAATTATCTGAATATCACTATCTTGGATTAGCTATCAATTGGGTGTTCTATGGGTACCATATTATATCCAAGATGTTATGTGGTTTCTGGAACCAATATTTCAAAATACCACATGGAACATGATTTTCGGTGAGCATACAGTCTTATCTCAATTCTGAAAAAACTAAAATGTTCTTTAAACTCCTCTGGAATACCTAGGCCAATATTTTGGATTAATTTGGAACACTATATCCTGAGATATGGAATTAATATAGAACAAAATATTTGAAATCAAACAGATTTTTTTGATTATACATATTTGTCAGTCTGGGCCAAAAGATAGAAACAATTGGTTTTTGGTGTCATGAGTTGAGTTTTATCAAACTATGTTTTGCATCATCTTAAAAAATGTTATCCCAAAAAGATGTAATTATTTCTCAAAACATGAAAAACAATGAACAAGTATTAATGGGATTCTATATAGTTTCCCCATTTTTCCTCATATCATTTCAGATCATCTATGTCACCTAAACATAATATTAAACCATCAAAATGAGGGAAATCACCCTTCTTAACAGTTATACGGATTATGTAAATGAATCATCTATAAATTTAAATTTTTTAATATATTTGGAATTTTTAATACAAAATTAGTTCAACAGAGTGGTGTAAGGTGGAATTAATATAATAAATCACAGTGAGATCACCAAAAAATATAAGTCCAACATTTGGGAAGCTGAAACTTGTGTGGACCACACTTTGGTAGCCCCAAAATGGGTGACCCATGCTTGGGACACCACTCTCTAAAGTAACTCCACATGGGAAACCCATTACTAAATTCAATCCACATGGGAAACCCTTCTCCCAAGTCACTCCACATGGAAAACCATTCACCCAAGTCACTACACTTGGTATACCCTCACATAATTCAACATACATGTGAGACCCCTATCTTATGTCACTCTACTTGTTAGACCCTTCACCAACGTCACTCCACTTTGGGGACCCTTCTTCCATGTCACTCTATATGGGTGACCATTCGCCACAGGACACCTCTACTTGGAAACAACATCAAAATGATTTCATTCAAAAAGGCCAGGGATTAATTTTATCAATATAACTATTTTTATGAATGCTTTCTAGAAATATATATGTTTAATAATCTTTTATAGACCTCTCACAAGGGATAGTCACCAATTAATCTAACTCTTATAGGTTGACATCAAATCATTCTGTTTTTCACATAGAGTTGAAATATACTTCTTAGTTTGTGTCTCCAAATTGGTGTATAACCCAACCTTGAAAATACCTATTCATTATATTGTTACCAATATATGTTTTAGGGGATCAAAAAAGGGAATCCTCATAGTTTTTGGATTAAACCAAACTGTATATTATCCATGATTTGAGATTCTTCTCAAGGTTCATGAAAAATGGGAATGTTTATATGTTTATGACAGAACCAAAAATTTTATTATAAATGATTTGATATTCTACTCATCATTTTAGAAACATGGTAATCATCCAAGGTGTATGACCCAAACAACCCATTAGTTATCTATGAGTTTTGATACTCCATATGGTTCTAGAATCATGGGCATCCTCTTTATTGTAGGCGCTAAAAAACCCATCAACTATCCATGAGTTGATATGCTCCCCATGGTTTAGAAACATGGTAATCCTCCTAGGTTTAACCTCTAACACAATATTAAATTATCTATGAGATTGGATACTAATCATGGTTCGAGAAACATATGAATCTTCCTCGGTGATATACCTAACACAACCTTAATTATCATGAGTTGAGATACTCGATTTTTTCTAGAAACATGGAAATAATACTAGGTGTAATCTCCATAGTAACCATGAATTCAACATGACTTGAGATAGTTATAGTGGATCTATAATCATGGAAATAATATTAGGTACAAGACCAAACCAAACCATTAATTACCCATTAGTTGAGGTACTCTTCATGGTTTTAAAAACATGGGCACCCTCCTAGGTGTATGAAACAACCAATCCTACAATTAACATGATGTTAAGTCACCCATTATGGTTCCTAGAAAAGGTATTTTTCCTAGGTGAAATCCATAAATAACACTCTCACATAACCCACCTATGCATATAGGTATCTTATGGAAGCTCATGCAAAAGACATCCTCTTCAGTCAAATTGTATGCTCTCAAGAAATATGACTAATCTTATGCCATATATTATTTCTCACAACAAGCATGAATCATGTGGTCTTAGATATATGATATAATTACCACATTAGCATGGTTAAGGGGAATCAATTTTGGGACACCTATTGAGGTATAATCTGCAATGATTCAACGAAAAACATGGGTTTCGAACCATGGTTTCATAGGATACATATGATTCCTCATCAAGTATAAATACTAACTTCAAAACACAAACATACCCTATTGAATGAAATAAAATCCCAATAGACCTACTAGTTGGATTAAAAAAATAAAAAATAAATAATAATAAAAATAAAGGGAATATCATATACATATATATTGAGGTTTACATCAAATACATGGTCTTAATCAAATAATTTAGTCAAGTTAACTAGTATAGGATTGGTATTTTTGAGGGATTCACAGATATGTCATGAAAATATAATATATTACTATGGTAGGTAATAATCCCCCAAAAAATGTATGGCGATCCAAAAATCACCACTCCCAACAACAAATTTTCAATGTTGTCACTAGAAATTTCGTTGTGACCGCCTGCCTTTGGAAAGGAGGTCCACAATCACTCAAAAAGAGTGACGGATTGAAGGCTTTAAGAGTTTCCATCAGAAAAATGGTCAATTTTATGTGAACCCATCAATAGTTTAAAGCCTCTCACATGAGTAAAAGACCATTTTTCCATAATTTAATAAAGAATATGATCAATCGACCATGAAATATTATATATTTTGTGTCAATTATGAGTTTCTTGTTTATTTATCACCTCTGTAAATTGAATACTATAAATCATATGGAATATTTATGTTTATAAATTAATTTCATGAACATTAAAAAATATGGTAGAGTCTATAGGACCACTGTACACAACTAGAAGACATGTTGAAGACATGCATCCACTACCATGAAGACCATAAAAACATGGAATCTACATAAACAAGCATTAAAATAAAACTCCAATGCAATATGTCGAATTCCCTAGTGTGAAATTATACCTTCAATGGATCCACCCCAACATTGGAGGTAGCTCATGAATTTTTCCAGGATATAAATCACCATAGTCCATCCTACTAATGGAATGTGATGAATTGGAATGTGCCTCTAGTTTCCACATCAAATAATTTTAGCATCATTTTTCCCAGAGGGTAGCAACTCATTCAATCCCTATCTTGTGGAGGTGGATGAGGAAACCCACCAAATCAATAAAATAATCCATGACTAACTAAAAAGGTTCTCTTTTCCACAATGGTCATTTTCACCAATGTGAAATACTAGTTCTATAAGATAATTCGGAGGACCTATGCATGTCTCGTCCATCTAGATATAATTGTATATAAATATAGACTTCCTGGTGAAGCTAGCTACTATAAATCTAGGGAACATACAAACTCCAAATACTTTCAACACTTATGAATAACATCAGAAAATATTAATTGTGTATAAAGGAAAATTACTAATTACCACTAAACACGTGACTCAAATATCGTCTATGTTGGCCTCTATGATAGTATAATCCTTGGGAAAAAATATTCTCATATAGATGGGGCAATTTTTTCATTTTTATCCCTAATGTGTTATGAAGTATCTATTTTTGGGTAAGAACATACCAAGATCAAAAATATTTATCCCCCAAGGGAATATATGACTCCACCCACATGTTCCAAATTGGTGAATTTCTCTTATGTGGGTCCATTTGACGATGAGAACATTGATATAACTGATAAATATTAAAACTTGGTCACATTCACTACCCACCCATAACCTTCCCATGGTAAATCCATACATTTGGAAGTTAATATTACTCAGTTCAAAGATAGAATGGTGCATCTTAAGAAAAGAAATGTTGGGATTCTTAGGGGATGAAATTTATTTATGTTAGGTCATAAGATATTATACGAAATTCCTTATTATAATGAACCACTTCAATATGGGTATCTTTCTTGATGTATAATCAAAAATTTGAACCCCACCACTGAATTTGGATCACATCAATCAAACAGTAATTTTATTATGCTCAATGATTACAAAGTGTTCCCGCCATTGGGAAATTGTAAACTAACAGTTCATGAAATTCATATGATATTTACTCAGATCAGTATATTCAAGGAATTTTTATAATACCTTATTTATTGGGTAGATTATCTTAGTAACATATGTTAACTATTAAAACTATTGAGGAGTATTATTCCATGATTTTGGATTAGATCCCCCCCCCCAAACACAGGGAACTGAAAACTATCTTCATATGATGGAAAGGGTGAGGCGGAACAACATCACTCCCATTTCTCTTCCAAATATGGACCATTGATGGGAACCCAAATATAGAAATAAGATTTCAAGATCCAATGAATAGTGCATACATTGAATGGCCTCACCTTTTCATGGTAAAATTACCTCTTTTTTGGTCTATCGCATTCTAGGCTGGTCTAAATCACAAAAATATTTTCCAATTTATCTCTACCATATGAAAAACAATAATCCTTAACCTCTTAATTGCAAGATGTATAAAAATGAAAGAGTTGTGGATTTCATTACAATATGTAATTGTATGATGTATTCCTTGGGAACACATCTTCCCCATGAGTAATTACTACAGATATGTGAAGAAAAAATAAAAGTTGATATGTCAAAAAAAGAAAATTACTTTGAAGTACCCTAGTGGTTTTTGAATGTTTTCAACCATAAACAATGTACAGAGGATGATATTAATTTAACAATGGATATATCTTATCAAATGAAACCAAACCATATATGTAATACAAGTAAAATATGAAGATAATAAATTTCAACTAAATCCAAAACATGAGAGGTGATATGACCTTGAATGTTGGAAAGATAAAATTTATTACATCCATAATGATCAATTTTATTGGTACTTCACCATTTATTTGAACTAAAACATGATAATGATTCCCTAAATCATTATTATTGATGAAGAAATGTTAGATAATTACAAAAATTACTTCTCATACCATCCTATGATGGGTCACATTATCTATGAATGCATCATATTTAAATATTGTATACAAAAGATGATCTATGAGAGTCACATGGGACTGAAAAATTCCATGGAACATGTGTCCTATGTTTCAACTATCCACCAAAACAATGTAATATAATGGTCATGGGTTATGACCGTAAAAACAATAAAATTGGAACAAAACCTCCAAATGAGACAAAGGTCACCCTCCCACTAAATGTTTAAATCATATATGTACCCTAATATGATCCAAGGTGAACCATCCAAATAATTGGTTTAATGGGTGATAACACTCTAAATGCTCCCATGACTACTGACCCTCCAAATCATATAATGGTTTTTTACCCACAAAACAACATCACATTAACCATCCCACCAATATAGAAAACATGAGTAATCCAAAAAATTTCTATATTGAAATAATTCTGAAAACTATTTCAAATATGTCTCCATAGAAATGGTTTCAAGTAGGTCTGAATACATTCCACACAGTTCTTGTGAGAACAATATTGATAAGGATGGTTGTGAATTATGGAAATGTTTTAAAACCTAGTGGGTTGTCTCTTCCTCAACTCTATTTATTAGTGATGAAGAGTTAAATGCTTTCATTCCAACCTCTCTTTATGGTATTATTTACCATTTTAATGATTTTTAGATCCTAGTTGATAATGAATTTTTACAATGCCAATAGTGGATCCGATCTCCAAGTTCTATGCTTTGACTCCCATCATTTTCTAGACATTATATCAATGAAAAAGGAAAGGGAGTTGATGATTATTTAACTTATCATTCACTTGAGGATGATATGTAAATCTCATGTGAAGAATAGATTTTTATATGTAGGAAAATGAGGATCACCATGATGTAATTTTAAATATGCATCATGTAATACTGATATTCACTTATTGAGGTCCATGTTTAGTTAAGGGTCACATCCGACATATATGGGTGTATTTTGAAAAACATTATCCCCCTCATTGGGTGAATTCTTGAACTTTTTTTGAACTCACCCCATACATAGGGATGTTTTCATTATCATATTTTAATTTCTTCAAGCACACATGGTAGGGGGAATTGTCATATATCCAACATTGTCACCCAGTTCATTTTGGATGTTTGTTGACCTCAGTTGTGTCATAGAGATTCTACGAGATTAATATTTACGTAGTGTTTTGGAGAAATCATCTTCATTTGAGACCACAAAAACATTAGATTTTACCATATAAATGGTCATGATTAGGGAACGACCCCCATGTCCCAAATTCATCAATGTTTCAATAATAATAATGGCATGTTTAACTGAATGGGGAAGCTGTGTTATCATCTATCTCATGATAATTGACAAAGGAAACAATTTTCATTCTAATCAAATAAATTCCACATGTATTATTACACATTTTAAATAATAATTTCCAAATGTGGTAATGAGTCTAGTTTCATTTTTTTCATAATGAATAATAAAAATCGTAAAAATTTATCACCATGATTAATATTTTATGGATATATTTATAGCTAATAATATCCTAAAATTTAGTATAATGTTAATTTTTATGCATTTTTAATTAGTCTGAGTTTATTATAATTTATTATTGTTAGAAATATAAATTTTATCGTCTTCCCATTTATTAAATTCACCCCTCATTTCTCTTATTTTCACTACATTAATCTATATATATCATCCAAAAGCTACTCATTAATATTATTAAATTTCCTATCCATAAATTATAGGAGATGGGATTCTTAAAATATCATTCCATTGTTCCTTAACAATTTTTCTAAAGGAGGTCTACATAGGAAATGGTAATCATCTTATCCGATCTCTCTCAATTATTTAAATTTTATACCTTATTTAAATATTTGGAATTCTGTATAAAATAATAATTTTAGTATCCTAAATAGACTGAAATTTTATTATGATTATGGAAAAACTAATATAAACATTCTTTTTAAACTAATGGGAATTGTATGTGTCATTAGTATGAACATGTGGACTAACTCCTTCAAACAATGATACAATTCATTTTCCATTAATATCATTATTTTTTATTATTATGATGGGTATAATATTTATAAATGATTTTTATGAAATAATTAATAATATTTAATTATAATATCATATCTACCTTCTTACCATCCAATCCATTGCAAAATGATTACATCGCTCGTGCAGACAACCACCTCTACCAAGCGATGTGATCAATTTTTCAATTATTCTTTACAAGGATGAAAATAAGGATATATTTAATGATATTTTTGATATATAAGGTATAATAGTGATTCTCGAAAAGTGAATTATTTTTTACCTTTTTTTATTCCATATGTTGAAAATTAAAAACAACATTCTTACATACATACATTATATAATCTCCAGGAAGGGGGTAATTCATTATTCTGTCAGTAAATTTTAGAGATTAATATATACATATATATATAATGAATATACATAATATTTATATCATTATTAACATTTTTTATATTATTTAAACATAAGTATAAGAACTACTGAATGAAAATACTCATAGAAAATGAAACTACTAACACACATAAATGATAATTTTAGAAAGAAATTGTTAGTAATTGGGGATTATAAGATAGAATAGAAAATACTAGGGTGTAAACCCAACTAAAAATATCATGATGGCTACAAGTAGATGAATTTGGTTGAAACCCAATTTGTTCATCACTAGAGAATTATGTTTTACATAAGTAAATGTTTATTCTCTCAATAAGAATGCAAAAATTGGAAGGCTAAAATCTTGAAAATGTTTCCTGTGGAAAGAAGAAATTTGTCGAAGTGGTCAAATATTTTACTAGAACCTCATTTTCATACTTAAATATACCTCATCATAAAATGATTATTGAAAAATGTAACAAAATCACATATTTCAGATAATCGGGAGGCTTTGGGGGAAATGGTAAACCATTTTAGTAATTACATTATTGAAATAGTCATAGTTTAGTTGGGTGGGATGTTATGGAAATTATATAATATCATGAGATGGATTTTTTCAATCAATTGATTTTGTGATTAGGAGTGGAAATGAATTGAGTGAGGTGATTACCATGTGGGTTTCCCTTTGATCATTACCAGAGTAGGTCCTAGATATTTGGGTCAATATCATTGAGGCATTGATTCCGTCGAATCAAGGAGTGGGATACAAATTTTTACCTGGATACAGTGAGTAACACTCATACATAAGTATGGAATCACATATTCAAATTGAATTGGTCATATTGGTATCCCCATATTATTTGGGAAATTACTTCTTTTATAGGGAATTTTATTAGGATGTACAGAAAAAATAGAAAACATGAGATATGGGAATTATTCTAGGATCCATTAGAGGTTGATATGTCTAATTACATTGTGGATGATGTGGTACTAACCACATGGGATTATAACGTCAACATAATGATCTAGTATGAATGGAATTTTAAATTATGTATGATTTGAATGTTCATTGAAAATATTTTTTATGAAATTGTGATAAGAGGTGTAATTTCTACAACATGAAGGAACATGATGATACAAACTGTAGAAGGGGGAATGAAATAAATAAAATCCTACCACATGATACAAATGGAAACATAACATCTAGCCCCTCTAATTTGGACATGATGGGGAATGGAATCAAAGTGATAAACCCTAGGGATGGAACCTATTTGTATTCTAGTAATAGTCCTTCCATCTAACTGAAAACCTCAATGAGATCATTATCGATGTATAAGATGTGTAGTTGAAATAGTATATGGAAAATCTGGGGACTGCCTCTTTTAAGGACTCCCATGGTCTCTATGGAACTTAACACCCCCCCTATAATTAAAACCACATTAGTACTAGTGAGGATGAGAGGGTTGTTAATGTTCTGAAGAATGAGCCTAATGGGATAATGGAGGACATGTCTAAGGAGCCTGTTTATTGAATAGAGATGGATACATGAAACTTTCAATCTAAACTTGATGGTGTTATAAATATTGATAATGTAGGTACAATATAGGGGACATCCCAATATAATGGGAATCTCGTTGTGGGAATAACCCTTGATTGAACTCCTGGGTATTTATTAGAGGATGGATCTCAAGGGAACAATGTGTTAAATGTATTCAAACTTGAGAACATTGAGAATAAACATGAATTCATGTCACACATTAATGGACTGGAGGGACATGTCTACTATGTACATGCAAGAATAAATGGGTCACATGACCATAGAGAAATACACCCAGTGTCCTGGAAGAAGCGGGACCTCAACAACATATGGAAAAAAGATGTATGATAACACCATAAAGAGATCTAGACAAATAAGAAGGCCCAATATAGACACCACCCAATGCTTGTATATTGGATCTCAAGTATCAAAATATACTGATATCCATAATATAAATGTGTCTTTTTCATAGGTAACTCCCTCTAAGACAACCAGATCATAGGTAAAAAAAAAAATCACCTGAGAATATGAAATCCCAAAACACATTCACTACATTGACAGGATGTTTTTGGGCTGATGAGGTTGAGGACCCACCACCCCATGTGTAAATTGAGGATACTCAAGAGTAGAATGAAACTAAGGATTAAATCAATGTAAAGGAAACTATAAGTATGGATGGAATAAATAATTGAAGAAAAACCAAAGGATATAAATAATAATGGTAAAATGAAGAAATGGAAAGGCCATGCTATGATGGAAAATGATGTAGATCCTATGAAAAGGGGCAAGGCCCTCAAGAAATGAAGCTCTTCTATTGGAATTTCTATTTTCTAGGGAACCCATGACGTCAAAAATATTATAGGGTATCTATTATGTCCAATAAACCAATGTTTATTAGAATATAATAAAGGATAATATTTTTTTACAATTTGAATACCTAGAAACAGAAATCAATGAGTTATATATTTGTTTCTATGAACCTCCAAAATTTAAACAGGGATCACCTATGGATTCTTAGGTATGAATGTATTTAGATTTCCACATGTAATTAGAAATACTAGAGCATTACATTTACTCTAAAAATTTAATGCTATACTATATATATTTCATTTATGTATATATAAAATTCAAATATCTAGGGTTGAGACAACTAGAGGGAGATTGAGCAAACGACTATGAATGTGGTTTAAAAGTGTATGATTATGGGTAAATTAAACTCTATCGTTAAACCTAAAGAAAAAACAACATCTAATTTCAATTAGAAAAAAACCATTTAGTGTTTATTATGTATTAATAAATAAAATATTGTTGAGGTGACAATTTCTAGAGAAGATTTTTCAAGGAGCATATACACATTTAGTGGGAGACATGAAAGAAAGATTGTTATACGGTTTGTGAAGAGGGATGACATGGGTGTTTCCAATTTATTTTTAGGTTATAAGCTTTCTAAACATCACTTTAAACATAAAAAATATTTGTGGATTTATCTACCATGAAAAGGTCTTCCATTCTTTATTTTTACATAAAAATGGATGGGTTGTTATTCTGGGATCTAGGGAAACTATATTGAAGACTTGGAATCTTGATCTAATAGGAATCCAAATTAGGTGACTGGTTGAAAAATTAAATAAAACATAGATAATACAAAGAGAGTTAAGTAAAACTCCCTTCATAGATATTGAACTTGAAATTAATGATGCTAAATAATATCACGAATGTATTCGTGTGAGAAATCAGAACCAGGATATCCCCTATAAGGAGGAATTTGGGCTTGTTTCCCTTGGGAATTTGGGCTAGTTTCCCTTGGTAATACTATCCCTAAATTAATTATTAAAATCATAATGTCTAGGATTGGGAGAGTTATTAAGGATAAAATTAATTGAAATTACTATGGCTTTATCACTAACAAATGCATCCGTAATTGTTTTTCACACCCTTATAAATTTTAACATAATGAAGTGAATGGTTAAAATATGGAAAATTTCTATTAAGATTCATATATTGAAGGAATTTGATTCTATAATATGGAGCTTCATACACAATATCATTATGGGCTATTTATTCTCCAACACATTTTTGGGATTTATATTCTCCATTATCTCATCATTAAGGCCATCCACTTTAGTCACATGGTCCCCTCACGTATTTTTTTCGTTATACCAGGTGTATAATTAAAAGAGATAAACTCTCAACAATTCTCTTTACACTTACAGACGATTACATAAGCAGATGTATCAATTATTTTTATCCAGGTTTTCCTAAGTAAGTAAATTATGGGTGGGAGGGGTGAATCCACTCTATCACATCTCGTGCATGCATAAGAAATTATATTATATGTGCAAGGTTCAAATAAGGACGTATCATATATTCAAGATCAATTTAATCATTATGATGAAGTGGCTGAGTAGGATATTATTTTGGTAAAGTTTCTTATTATGTTTGGTGATGTGTTATCTCTTGGTAAACAGAAAAAGGTCACTAGAAGACATAGAGTGAAATGTGGATCCATCTCATTCAATTATCTTGATGTTCCACTTTTTAGGGAAAGTGGATGATTCAATTCCATGGACGAAATAATCCATAGCATTATGAATGAATTGGCTAGATAGAAAGGAAAGATAATTCTCAACATGGGTGGGTGTGCCATGTTGATTCAGTCATCACTTCAAGATTCATTATTTAATATTTTATCTATAGGTTACCAAGAAGTCTTGTCAACGATATAGAAATAATTATTATAAACATTATCTTTATTTTTTTAGTTTGTGAATGATAATTGATAACTATCTCATAGAAGGAATACATAGAACCCAATGAAATGGTGGAATTATCATCAAGGATCTAAAAATATTAAATGATGGTCTTATTAGAATATTTACATATAAAATGTTATCAACCAAAGATACCTCCTATGATTTTTTATCAATTAGGTTTAAGAGAAGGCTACTGGATGGATACTCATATTATCTCAACTAATCAATCTAGCCCTCAGTTAATAATTCCATTATTGAAATATTGTGGAGCACCAAATTGATTCCTAGAAAGTAATATAACATATATAATTCGGACAATAGTTGGATTGATAGACCACTCAATGATAGCCTGATCATCCCTCCAAACAGAATGCTTTGACCATAAGTGACTTTTGACACAACATAATAGTCTTTATTTTTTTCCTTTGTAGGATTTGATGGGAATCCAATGCCATCATTTCATAGACACTGACACGCCTTCATGGTTGTCTAAATTTATTGTACACTTTATCCAACCCTCGAGATACATTCTTTAAATGGAAAAACTGGGAAAAAACATTTCTAACACATGATCAAATGTTTGAATCTGGACAATGTATTATTGCGGCCTACTACATACGATTAAGAGATGAAAAAAATGTGTAGCACATTTTTATTTTCTATAAATATGCATGGGATATATGAAATTATTATATCCAGTTGGTTAGACTTGTGTTTGATGTAGGTAGGTAGTTGGAAGAGCACATAGACCTCATCACCAACACTGGATAGAGTGATCAGATTCCACAGCTACTCAAAGAATCTATGCAATATATAGTTGCCTTGGACTAAAAAGAATGGACTGAATGATTGTTTGATGATAATGTACCATATTTATTTATGGGGAAGTTTCCAAGAATAATGAATTACGTGACGATACAATACTGTAGGTGGGAATGATGCACAATAATATAGCTGACCTGAATAATTTAAGGCTATTGGGGGTTGTAGACAGATCATGGAAGCCAGTCATGCTTAAATCTTGAGATATATTCCCCAATAGATTATTGGATAAAGTAAAATTTGTATGGTGTGTCCTCCGACATTCCTAGAACATCATGTTGTTGAGTTATTATCTAATCCCATAATGGATTTTTTAAAGGATATTTCCATCATTATATTGTAATTGCAATGGTTTATAAATATGATATATGGGAGATGTTGTGTGCTATTAAACACGATTTCCAATTCATTTGGACTACCCATTGAATTGAATATTACTTTAAACCCACTTTCATGGCACTAATGGAGAGAAACAAGATATTTATATTGAAACATTTACCCCATTGGACTTATTGTATCAATAATTCAACTGAACTCAATATGGTGGTCTCACATGTATATTGAGAATCTAAGTAGGGGGTGGATGACTTTTCAATGAGGGAGATCATGGATGAAATTATGGTTTGGCCCTTCATTGATCTATATTATTGTGAATCATTGGTGGATTATGATATGAGAGGGATGGTTCACTCCTGTGTTTATAAAACTATTATAATTTCTAGCCTCGTTTATTTAATTTTTCATCAATAAATTCTTCGATTGACATCACCCAGATCTTCGATCATCTTGTTATAAAAAATGGGTGTTGAAATTATATATATGTGTAATATATTATATTATAATTATTTACATGTTTCTATTATAATATTGTAATATATTTAAATATATTCTAATGGAATTTAGATTTATTTTTTTGTAATTCAACCATTAGGTAATGGATTTATGTTACAGTATAATTTATTATTTGTATTTTTTATTTTTTTATTTCTGTTAAAATTTCCTGATTTACATCTCATTAAGCCCGTGAATTTTCTTATACTCTAGTTATTTCAGAAGATTATATTATTTCCATACATTTATCTCTATTTATAAACTAATGAGGCCACACTAATGTTTTACGAAAAATTTACTTTACTTATATCGATGGTAAAAATATGCTTTCATCCATGTCCATGTTTTCTTAAAAAAATTTCAACAATTTTATTAATATTCTACTAAAATTTGTTAAATTAATTTTTTCCCTTATTAAATATTTTAAATTTTATTAAAAATAATTTTCTTTGAATTCTACAAATGAGGTAGTTTTGATTTTACAAAAAATGTATAACGATTCTTCTTTTTAATGTGCACTACATGAAAAAAATATTCCCACCATAATGATTGATCAATTATTTGGAGCATAATTGAAATGTTTTGAAGGTTCTTTTCAAAAAATGATAACCATTATATTATAGGAAATGATTAGATTTTAAATAAGTGATTTCATATTTAAAATGGTATTTTCCCTATGAAATGTTCCTGTAATATATTAGAGTTATTTTTCATCTTTGATAACATATTTTTATGTCACTTATCCATTATTAGGGATATTACCCAATGATACCATCCAATTAAAATTCTTTGTATGGTTTATAATGATTATTATTCAAGAATTATTCTAAGAGTCCAATTTTTTCATACAGTTTAATTAGGTTATGATGGAACCCTTAAGATAACCATTATATTTAAATGTTTTATGGCATGATGAAATATTTAAATTTCTATAAAACACATTTCTATTCCATGGGAAATGTCATGGTTAAGGTTTACGATATTTTAGAACACACATATATGATTTTCATTATCATATGGGTGGGCCGGAAATTATATATCCGTCTAATTCATTAGGAAATAATAGATATCTCATGAGATAAAAAATACTTTAATGGGGATTCGAACTAGTCATTAAATGAATAAATTAACAGTGGTATTCATGGGAGTGAAAATTTACTATGTATTTGATGAAACATGGGGTGAACCCAATCCACTATGATATTATTTCCAAAGAGACATGAGTAATAAAATGTTTTTCAATGATTCAACGGATACCAAAAATTTATGTAATATACTAGAGTAATTATTTCATGGATCGTGTTCTTTGATATTGTTATGATTCACTTATTATTAAATTCGATGAGCTACAACATGAATCAAGATTATGATATATGATATAGCAGGTATGTTTTTAAAATGTTATACTCATGTACACATATCCCTATACACATTTCATGTTTAAGTGATTGTTGATATCTCCCTGATTTACCCATAATGATCCACTAAGATCACTTTTTTATGTTTCCCTCCTAATATATATGAGGAATTTTTTATGTATGATATGAATAAGAAGGGTTCTAGTTCTAAATAACATAGTTAAAGATGATGTTGATCTCTTAAGGACCAGTTGTTCATGTATCCATGCATCCAAATACACTAACTCAATAAAATGTGTGTGTGTATCATAATCTTATATAACTAATATTCATATATTAATATGTAGTATTCATGTATGAAAAACTTGGGTCACTATAGTTATGAATTAAGAACTATTCGTGTGTCCCATTAAATCCTTACATAAAGAAACGTCTATGGGATGACGTTCTTAGCTCATGATTCTATTTTCATTATGGAAGTAAAATGATATATGTAGAAAATAAAAAGTATTTCAAGTGGGACAAAATTAAGAGGGATATAGAGGAGTACGGTATCTTAGTTCAATGTATGTCGATATTTTATGGATAATAGATACAACTATATGGTTATGTTACCACGATTAAAATGCCAAAATATAAATTGGAAAATATCACAATGTATTTCATCATTAGACTCCAAAAAAATATAATGACTATAATGTTATTGGGTTTTATACGATCCCACTACGTAGTCATCTCACCTCATTTCTATTAGAGAAAATTTATATATTGATTATGTTTCCTATATATATATTATAGATGTGTTAATATTGGATTTATTACAAAATTCTATAGTATCTAACCATGATCAAGGGTTTAACTCTATGTTTTGGGATATTTTTTCATGCTCCAGAATGAAGTTGTGTTTCTGTACTACTTATCATCCATAGAAAGATGGTCAGTCTGGGTTAACTGTTAAAAACATTGAGGATATGTTGAAGTACATTTATATGGATTAAAAAGGTAGTTAGGATGAATGACCACCTCTAGTATAGTTTCCATATAAAAATAGATTTCAATGAAGCATTCAAATGGGTCGTTATGAATCTATATAGGGAAGGGAGTGGAGTACTCTGAAATACTGGGATAAAGTTCTAAAAATAAAATTATTGGGAGACAATATAGAAAATGAAATTACAAATAAGGTTAGATACATTCATAACTATAACAAGGTAGATTAGTGTCGTTAAAAGTGTTATGATGAATATTGTTGGTGAGATATGGAAATCAATGTTTGTGAGATGTTATTACTATGAATTTCTATATGGTGGATGGTTATGAGACTAATAAAGAAGGTAAATCTAATCCCTTTGTATATTTTTCATTTTTGAAAATCGTGATCTAGAAAGGACTATATCTTATTCGTTGGATCTTCAACCAAACTTATTTAAAGATCATGATTTTTTATGTATTTATTTTGAGGAAGAACTAACAAAATAAAATAAATACATTGAAATAAGAGATTTTATCTCTTTATATTTATCTTTTATGTGAATAAAAACAAAACTAAATCTTGTCTTATAGAGATAAAATCCTATGTCACAAGACAAATCACCTGGTAAATGTTCTTTATAGGAATCTAAAATTATAGGAAGATACAAGGGAACTCAAAAATGTCTTGAAAAAAATATTTCTTTATTTTCTAGGGTAATGTGATATAATTTATAGGGGTAAATTAATTTTAATTATGTAATAATTGAACTCACCATTTTTATTTGTATTTTCATTAGAATTAAATTGAGGTATTTGATGGATTTTCTTACACGCAACACTGAGACCCAATGAACTGTGATATAGTATACAATTATAACATAGCTATCAAATTCAATGGTATTAAAATTAATAAACATATTTTGAAAAATAGGTATACATTTTTATAACAATTTATATGTATTAAATAACTTATAATAAAATATCTACTCAATTATCTGTAAAATCATATTATGTATAAAGATTAATTTGTATTCTCCATAAAGGTGTTTATTGGAATATTTTCAAGGAAATTATAAAAAATTTAGAATATCTCATGAATTTTTTTAATGAATGAATATAATTATTTAAATAATCATATAAATATTATATTAGGGTTAATATTTATTGTATTTCTAGATAAATTAATTTTTTTAGTGATTAGTGAATGCTTTGGTTTCTTACAACATTCACTGCATTTTTTTGGATTATACTATTTAAAAAGATGAATTATTTTTTTATTCACATAAAAAATTATATAAGTCTAATTTAATTAGAAATATGTTAATTAATAATATACTAATCTTAATTATACATTATTTTGGTATAATTTAATTTTTGGGCTTAAACACACATTTACCACAAACTATATTTTGGTGGGAAATGAGTTTTATATTAATACATTAAATTAATATCAATTTATTTATATTTTAAATTAAATTTATATATTTTTTATTCATAAAACATTTCATAATAAATTATGGTTTTTAAGAGGAATTTAATGTAAGTAAATTTTTCTATGCTTAAAATAAAGTTTTCTAAAAAGGTTGTTCATTTTATTATGTGTTTTTATTAAAAATTAAATTGGAACACGTATATAATTTAAATATAGTGAACTTTTTTTCCATATTTTAAATAATAATAATTAATATAATTTAGTTGGGTAAATAAATTTTTTGGTTATAATGACTAGAAAAAAAATAAGACTTTTTCACTATGGTTAGTGTTAAAATTGGTTAACTCCGGGGGTGTGGGTGGGGATAAAATAAAAGATAAAGGTAGTAATTCCACCTAAAATTTTATAATTATTATTAAATTTAATATATTTCAATATTTTACTATCAAAACATTTAATTCATGGAAATTAGAATCCACTTTCATTGGAACGTGACCTTATATTATTGAAATATTTTATGAAATTCCATGTGAGTCCCTATGTTCAATTATAAAAAGGGAACCACTTAGCATCCCATATTCACATCATTTTATCTTTATATATTGGATAATCCCTAATATAAAAACATTCAAGATTCCTTACCTTCATCCTGGAGATTCTTATCCTATTCAATGACAAATATTCTATGGCTTATGGTTTAAACTAAAGGGGGTCTCTCAAAGAAAAGTTTTTAATATCAAACATGATCTTTCAATATTATTAATTATTTTACATCATATAAATCCATCAAATTTGTTATAAAATTATTAATATAGTATGATAAATATGAAGATAAATTAAAATGATGACAGAACTACAATATCCCATATATTATTCATCAAATGGGAGAAGAATGTACACTCACGGGTACATGTAGAGTACCCCCTCCATGTAGGGATATTAATCATTTTCTACCACCATTATTCATGTTTTTTTATTATGATAGATTAAATTTGGGTGTATATATATACTAATAATGATATAAAAATGATTCTAAAAATATGAATCATTAATTTCATTTCATTCTTCCATCCGTCAAAAAATGGAAATATCA
This sequence comes from Viscum album, assembly GCA_963277665.1. Classification (NCBI taxonomy): domain Eukaryota; kingdom Viridiplantae; phylum Streptophyta; class Magnoliopsida; order Santalales; family Viscaceae; genus Viscum; species Viscum album. Next base: position 1,902,070,776 of record OY728137.1, read on the forward strand.
CTCGTTCTTGTACAAGAACCACAGTCTCCAAATAATGATTTAATTAAATTTTTATAACAATATTATATGAATGATATTAAATATTTATGTAATTAATATATTTGATATTTATATCATCATTAAAATTATGTGTATTAATAAACCATTATCAAATTGTAATGATTATTACTGCTGAACTAACACATACATGAAAAATTAAGTTGTTAACACCCAGAATGATGATAATAATGATATATTGTTAGTGAATATGTGATATTATGTTATAAGTAAAATATTTTTTCGATTATAGGTTTAATTTTTTATCTGGTATAAAATTTAATAGTACTTAAATTAATTATATAGGAGGATTGAGTTATTATGAATAATGATATACATGAGGTTAGTGTTTTATATTACAATAAAATTTTTTTACTCGGATTGTTTATGATTATATTTTTTGTGAAGAAATTATATTATTTGTCTATCCAAATTACATCATATTATATTATCCGATATATATTTCTCATGACTACATGTTTTACTTTGGATTTTCACTCATTATGAACCCAAGAGACCAAAAGATTATTTTTACGAAATAATTACATTATTTTTCGCTTCAACTGAGAATATTTTTCATCCATATAGATATTTCATTTAACATGTTTTTATGATATTTTTTAATACTCAAATAATTTATTAAAACTAATTTTTATAAATGTATTATTTAAAATTTTTTAATGGAATATTTTATTAATTTTCATAATGAGGTTATTTTGAAATTTTACAGAATATGTGGAAGGAATTTTTATTTTAACACACACTGGCTGAACATATTTTCCCACTATTAAAAAATATTTTTAATTTGAGTATTACATTACGTGTTTCTATGTTTATTTTTATATAAATTATTTTTTCTTAGTATTTTAAAAATATTTAGTTTTTAAATAAGTCACTTAAAATTGAAAATGGAATTTTCCACAAGAGATGTTAAAATTTTATTTTAATTTTATTTTCAAAAATATGAAATTTCATAAATATTTATAATGATTTATTAGGGATATGATCAATTGTTACCATTTTTAATCTATTATTTGATGGTTTATGATTATAATAACAAAATATTGATGAAACCCCTTTTCTCTTCCATGGGATAATAATTGATGTAATTATAAATATTTTCATGATATTTTGGATTACATATGAATGGGTTGTAATCTCCCAGAAATTTCATGTATTTTTTTATAATTGAATTATTTTGAGACCTGGCGCTGAGACGTCGTGTGATTCCGAGCGCAGAGTGCCTGTAATGATCCGTCAAAAAATGTTATGTTTTAAATACCACAATTTAGAGGTTTTCTAGAAAAAGTGGAATAAATCTTAAAAGGGTACCCAGATCAGAAATATGAGGGAACTGTTTTATTCAGGATGACGGGTTGACCCTATGTGTGACTTATGTTTAGTCACCGCATGCCTCTAGTGAGAAAACCTAAAAATGGAATAAATTTAAATAAAATAGTTAAGAAAAATTATTTTATTACTCAAATTATTATTTCTCATTAATGGTGACTAATATTAAAAATCCAAGACCATTGTTGAACTCGTGAGGGATTGATTGCCTTAGGAAAAGCCTAATATTGTACGCTGTGGGTTAATAGTGGAATATAACTTTTTTCCTTAAATAAAATTATTGAATAACCTTATTTTATTTTCAAATCCTTCTAACTCATATATGGTAACTTGTAATGGAAATTTTGGAGTACCATTGAACTCGCAAGGTAATGTTTCCCTTCGGCGAAGCTTAACCTTGATCAGCATAGGTTGAGGATTAAAGTCAGATTTTGATCTTTTTTAAGAAAATTAAAAAGGTGAACGTGCACGGTTTTGGAAACTTCAGAACGGCTGCCCAGATTGAAAATATGAAGGCATTGTTTTCTTTAGAATGAAAAAATTACCTAAAAATAGACCTAACGTCGGCCGAAGCAGATTGAGGGAGAATGTTAAATTTTGGTTGTTTTAAGAAAAATAAAATAAACTAAAAAAGTTTATTTAATTACCAAAAAATCGTTTTTTCGCAACACAATGATAATATGATTGTTTCAATCCATTAAGGAAATAATGCAACGACTCTTTAAATGAAGTGTAACAGAAATGTTGTTTCATAAATGAAACATTGTAACTACAAGACAGCGTTGTGTAACAAAAACATTGTGACATGTCTCTCTCTTAATGGAATAACGGGATGGAAAATCAAATGGAAATATGGGAATTCGTTAGATGAATTTAATATGAGTAATCCTTTCTTATGATGTATACCAGTGAATTTCTAGGGACAAAGAAACCCTCAAAAAATTGGTATGGGACCCGAGAGCGATGCTTGCCAACCCCCACAGATGGATCGATATCGGCAACGAGCATCCCTCCATCCATACCATTCTAAGAAGGGGTTACATCTTTTGTTTTGTTTTTCCATGTTCATTATTATAATACAATGAATAGAGATCGACCCAATAACAGGTTTATCCGTGGATACCTTATAATAGTCAGATAGTGCTCATTATTTGGGTTTTTCATCAGGATTAATTTGGATAGAATCGTAATATTATCCACCCATCATTCAAAAAAACTCTATCATAGAGGGTGTTGGCTAATAAGAACAAGGCCTGAGCCCCTCCGCCTATTTATATTCTTGGGTGTTCTTTGTGGCTGTAAGTCTGGATTGACGGAAAACAATTTATGAGGCTGTTGTAGGGAAGATGACACCCCATAGAGGCCAGAGGTGAATAAGGTCTGAAAAACAGATCCTCGGAGTGGACCCAGTGGACCGATGTAAATCAGTATTGTGAACTAGTATCCCACTATGGTAGACACAAGTAGGTGGCGGTGTACCACGAAGGTGCATGAAGGAGGATGTTGCGGACAAATCGGGTCGCGACGGAGCTGTAGGAGCCATTTTCGCTTAGGCCGACGGCTGCCAGTGGCGGGACACAACCATCCAGCCATGTTGGAATGGAATCCCATGCCATATGGGTCATGGAACATGCTATCAGATGGTCTAGTGGGGACCGTGTTTGGTACAAAGGGGCGGCCTCTTATCTGAGCACAAAACAAACGAACAGGCCACCCCTTGGCATTCTGTCTAGAGGAGACTGGCCCCCATGCATGCTGGGGGGGGTGCTCAAACCGGTCCTCTATTGTTGGCTCGGCTAGCGGGATACAACTGGAGCGCACGTTGGCCCTAGATGGTAATGAAATCTTTCCTGCCATTACGGGCCAGGCTGAATAAATCCAGGTCGATGGGCGACCTGGAAAACTGTACCCATGGCCAAACCAGGCCCATTCCAACAATGATAAATTGTCTTGTCCCAGAATCCAAGATGGACTGGGGGGACCCATGCCCAAATGGGTCAGGGCAGCTAAAACAGGTGGGGTCATGCGAGACTCTTGGGTCGGGCTGGGCGCAAACACTACCAACCCCTGTTTACTAAAACACAAATATCTTTCAGATCGAGAATCCATTTGACACGACGTTTGCTGCATTGGAACCCAAGAGAACAGGTGGTTATTTTGGAATGATATAAATAGGTTTTCATGGAATTTGAAATATGAAAATTGAAATGAGTAGTGTATTCACCTACAATAAATCATGCTACGTGAAGGAATCCTATAGCTGGATGAGGCCCGAATATTTCTAAAAATCTATCCCAAATGACATGGAATTCCTAGAAGACATGTGAAACTATGTGGATCATCTCCAAGTGACCCTGTGATGATCATCTACACATGATTTTGTGTGGATCACCTATAAGCAAACTAATGTGGATCAACTACAAGAGACATTGTGTGGATCAGCTACTAATGACCATATGTGGATCAGCTATAAGTGAATTCATGTGGATCAGTTAGAAGTGACTCTTTGTGGATTAGTTTCAAGAAACCCTATGTTGATCACCTCCATGATACCCTATGTGGATCAGCTACAATAGGCCATTTGTGGACCAGCTATGATGTCCTAAGTGGGAAACAGCTCCCTGTGACCTAGCAGACCCATGGTACTCATCAGGGATGATTAACTCAAGAGTCCAATGTGTTAAGTGTAAATATTAATGTTTTTCATTGTGTACTATATATTATACATGAATGAGATAATATTATATTGTACATACACTCATTTTGGGAATTTTCTTTGTGGTTTGGGGTCCCTACTACATATTGTGTTTCTCACCCCTACACGGGATTTTCTTGCATGTGTCATGTCTCGTGAAGGTGATTGATGCTTCATCGGAGACCTTCGTGGTCTAGGACTCGATGGTGCTCAGTGATATTGGTCAGATGGGTGTACTTCTATGGTTACAGGCACCTACCCTTCAACTACACTTTTAGGTGGGATTTTGAGTGGGCGGACTGTGGTAGTTGTACATTATTTTTTTATTGGGATTGTATTATGGCCCCATTGTAATTTAAGTTTGTACAACACTCTATTTAGTTGTCTTAGTGACAGTGATGGTTTATTTCATGTTTACTTTATGTAGGTTGAGATTTGTGCGTGTGTATAGGTCTAAAGGAAAATTCCTTCCCTTTTTGGGATATTCCTTTTTGGTTCTAGTCGCCATCCCTTGGAATATGGATGGTTGGCGTGGGGAAGTCACTCCATGAGACCTAGGGGATAGGTCATGACAATGTGGTATAAGAGTAGGTTGGTTATACCACAAGAACTACGAGTCTTTAAATTTTAATTGGGAAATGGTGTTAAGTATTTCGAGTTTGGATTTTGGGGTAGAGAGTCTGGTGTTGGTGTGGCGGATGATGTATCCATTCAACATGTCAATAAATTCTATTTCTTACCAGATAAATTAATAAACTATTTTAATGCATCTTTGAGTGTTTTCCCAACATCAATTTGGGTAAGAGTCAACTAACCAAGTATAATAAATTGACCATGTTTCATCATGATCCACTTTCAATATTCCTCTGTATAGATAGCCAACCAGGATTCTAGTGCATAACCAGGAAGATGTTCCACAGAGTCCTGAGGATTCAGTACATAGAATGTTTCCCATGATGGAACCTTTAGGCAATGTACCAGTGATAAAACCACCCATCAGTCAGAAGATAATACCAATGATACTAGTAGAGTACTCAAATAAGCTTTGTTCCCTACACGAGTTCCAGTGATAGGGACCTCCTATGCTCATGGGAGAGAGGTAGATCCACATGTCACTGAGGATTGGCTGGAGGTGGGGAAATGGGTCTTCAACTTAGTGAGGATGCCACTTGACCAGATGGAGGTTCTGGATGAATGCATTTTTCAGGGCGGAAGACATAGAATAAGTGATGGGAGAGCATCAAGAGGTGGTATACATTTCGACATGTTACAATAAAACCCCAATGTGGTCCATATAAGGCTCAGGGAGATGGAGGATAGGGAAGGGGGTAGCAGCTTGTGACCATCCTTACCGACATAGTAGTATTTTTTTTATCTTTCAATTCCCTTTAATGGTGGAAGAGTACAAGGAAATATTTCCAGAAGATGATAAAGGACTACCTCCTCATAGAGGGGTATAATTTTTCATTGATATTATTCCTAGGATGACACTGATATCTACACCTGCATATCGAATGGCCCCGACAGAGCTCTTGGAGCTAAGGGAACTGTTGGAGGTTTTGTAGATGAAGGGTTTCATAAGGCCCATAGTTTAACCATGGGCTCCCCCATTATTATTTAGCAAGATGGAAGAAAAAAAATATTGAGGCTATTCGTGGACTTTCGGTGCCTAAACCAGGTGATAGTGAAGAACATGTATCCTCTACTAAGGATTGATGACCACGTAGATCAACTAAAGGTAAGAGTTGGTTCTCGAAGAAATACCTCAGTTCAGGATATCCAAATCATTGAGTACGAGATGAGGACATCTTGAAGACAACTTTCAGATGTCTGTACGGCTATTATGCTTAATTATTGTTTCAATTTGGTGTTAAAACACACCAATATTGTTCATGGGACATATGAACAGAATGTCCAATCCGTACATAGGCTAGTTTTTAGTTGTCTTTATTGATGAAATCCTAGTGTTTTTAGCGTCTCTAGAGGAGCACACGATGCACTAGAGGATGGTTCTGGACACACTCCTAGAGAACCATATTTATAGAAGGCTCTCGAAGAGTGAGTTCTAGATGTGAAAGGTCCAATTTCTAGGACAAATCATCTTAGAGGGAGGAGTTGTAGTGGATCTCGAGAAGATCAAGTAGGTGATTTATTTGAAACAACCCATGAGTTTTACCAAGGTGAGTAGTTTCCATGGGATGCGTAGGTTAAATCATAGGTTTTTACATGACTTCTCTTGAGCGGTTGCACCCATGATTGAATTTAAAAGAAGGAAAAAACCATCGCTTGGATAAAAGGATGCCATCAGAGCATTCCACAGCTGAGGCAGAGATTGACGAGTGTTCCTATCATAAGGATTCTAGAGGACGACGCCAAATACGTGGTGAACTATGACACATTAGGAACTAGGATTAGTTGTTTCCTAATGAATGGGAAAGTATTAACTGCTTATAGCTCACAATATTTGAGATTTCATGAGAAGAACTATGTGACTAGTGACCTTGAGTTGGCAGTGGTAGTCTTCTCACTAAAGATGTGGTGACACTATGTTATGGGAGAACAATACATCATATACTCTAACCAAAAGTGTCTTATGTTTAAATTTTCATTAATAATAAGAATCTGAGACAAAAAAATGGCTACAGTTCCTCCAGGACTGTAAATTGAATATATTTTATACTCATCATAAGGGGAATGAGCTGGAAGATGCTCTCCCCATGAGATCCAGTTCATATCTATCGAATGAAGCCTCCAAAGAGTTTGAATTGCTTCATATATCCTTTGTGGACTGAGATGAGGTAGAATTTGATCAATAGATGGTAGTTTACACTCCACTCTTTCAGCATGTCAGGGAGGTGAAACTCAGATTTGCAAACTGTAAGGATACACATGCCTAGATATCAATTGGTCATTCCCCTAATAGATATTTGAAAGGTGGGGAGCACAACTTACTTTTCACAGGATGGACCATTTTACAAGTGGAATTGAGGGTGGAGGTGTTGAGAGAGTTCCCTGCATCGCCATTAGTGGTACATCCAAATCTAATGAAGATATACCAGGACCTCTTACGTTAGTACTGGTGGTCGGGGATGAAGATGGTAGTGGCATAGTTTGTTTCGAGATACCTCACTTGTTAGCAAGTGAAAGCTGAGCAACAGTTTATAGTAGGTTTGACATAACCCCGCGAGGTAGTGGAGTGGAAGTGGGATAGTATATCAATGTTCCTCGTAACAAGATTACCATGTACGTCCATGGGACATTGTACTTTTGGTGTGATTGTAAACTGAATCACCAAATCGGCCCACTTACTACCCATTTGACAGAGTTCAGTAGTATGATTGGGACGCCCCTATGTTCGAATGATAGTTAAACTACATGAAGTACCATTTACGATATTCTGAGATCGTGATGCACACATTACATCCCAGTTGTGGAGGGGATTATAGGATGTTTTCAGGACACAGTTGTGCATCAGCACAACCTTTCACCCATAGATTGATGGTAATATTTAGCGGAAAATACAGTCCTTTGAGGATATGATTTGTGCTTACATTCTTGATTTTGGTAATAGTTTGGAGGACCACCTACCACTGGTGTATTTTTCATACAACAATATCTACCACTCCACCATCAATATGGAACCATTTGAGGAATTGTACGGATGATCATGTTGGTCACCGTTATACTGAACAGACCAAGAAGAGTTAACAATCTTATGTCAAGAGATGGTACATGCTACACTGAGAAGGTGCAGGTCATTTGAGAGTTGATGAAGACTGTTCATAGCTGAAATAATTCTTATAAGGATAGGTGACAGATTTCCTTGGATTTAGAGGAGGGGACCATGTATTTCTATGAGTCTCTACATGATGAGCGATAAATATATTTTTCTAGGGCAACAAGTTTTCTCCAAGGTCTATCGGCCCTTTCCAGATTCTGATTAGAGTTGGTGAGGTGGCATACCACCTGGCTCTTTCCCAATAGATGCACTGGGTGCATTATTTTTTTCATGTGTTTCAGATGAGTAGGTATATGCATGATCAATTTCACGTCATCGATAGTGGAGAGATGGACATTAACAATTGGAAGGCCTTTGTGGAGTTCCTGGTGGAGAAAGGGGATCGACATAAGCGGGACCTTTGTGGACATTTAATTTCACTAGTTTTCGTTTAGTGGTACCATGAGAATATCGAAGAGATCACATGGGAGTGCGAGGCTGTTATATGTTCTCAGTACCACAATTTTTTAGTTTAGCCTTATTTTAGATTTTGGGGATGTGAAGCCGAAAAGGAGGGGGTAATGTATGTTCCCAGAAATTCCATATAATTTTTTAATTATGCAATTATTTCGATACCACCTGCTAAGAAGGTATGAGATTCTGATTCTTGGGATGTATTGAATGATCTGTTGAAAATTTTATGTTTTATATTGTGCACATGATCGGTTGTCCTAAAATAGTTGAATAAATCATAAATGGGTGCATTAATCAGAAATCGGAGGGTACCTTTTCCTTCAAGATGGGGGATTTACCCTAAGTGTGACCTAAGTTTAGTTGGTGCATGACTCTAGTGAGAAAACCCGAAAATGGGATAGCCTTAAATAAAATAATTAAAATAATTAGTTTATATTCTAAATTCTTATAACTCACAAACGGTGACTCAGATTGAAAATATGATACCATCATTGAGCTCTTATGGGTATGATTTATTTATCCAAAGATTAACATTACTAGACGCAGGTAAATAGTGGAATGTATTTTTTTCCATTAATAATAAAAATTAATAAAGTTATATTATTTTTAAATCATTATAACTATTAAACCGTAAATCGGATTGGAAATATGAGAGTATGATTGGGCTCGTGAGAGAATGTTTCCCTTATGAGGAGCTTAACCTCGATTGGCATGGGTTGTGGGTGAAAGAATGTTTTTATATCATTAAATAGAATTAAAATTGTGCTCATGTGTGGTTTTTGAATCTTCTAAATGGGTCCCAGATTGAAGATCCATGGGCATTGTTGCATCTGAAATGGAAACATTACCTATGAATTGTCCTGACCTCGTCCAGCGCGGGTCAAGGGAAAAAGGTAATTTAGGTTTGTTTTACAAATAAAAAAAATAAACCAAAAAAGTTTATATTATTAAAAAAAATTCTATCATCATAATACAATTAAGAGAAGATTTTTTCTTTCCATAAATGAAACAGCATAACACATCATTAACTAAAGCATAACAGAAAAACTATTTTTTAAATGAAGCAGTATAACGACATGAAAACACAGTGTAACATAAATGTTGCAATGTGTTTTTTTTAATGGAATAATGGGTTGGAGAAACTGAGTAAAATATATGAACTACTTTGACGAATCAACATTAGGGAATCCTTTCTAATGACGAATACTAAAAAATAGCCAGTGAAAATGACACCCTCAAAGAATGGGTCTTGGACTGGAGAGTGATGAACACTAACCCCCACAGAGGGATTTACATAATCATCGAGCTTCCCTTAGATCAAACCATCTCCATGTAGGGGTTTACTTGTTGTGTTATGAGTTTCCTTGTTCTAAATTAAAGAACAACGAATGTGGATCAACCCATGAAATGGTTGATCCACATATCTCTTTTTCTTGCGGGAGTGTGCACATTCTCGGGGGTTTTCATCAGAATTAATTTTGATATAATTATAATCTTATCCCAAAATATTTTAATAAAATCTCTAATATAGAGGGATCGTGATGCCATGAAGAAGGAACGATCCCCCCCACCTTTGTGTGTTCTTCATGACCGCAATTCCGGATTGATGGAAAAGAATTTTCAAGGCTGTATCATTAAAGAAGGCACACCATGGAGGTCAGAGATGCAGATGGTTCAAAGAATCGAACACCGGAGAAGACTTAGTGGTTTGCAGAAAATCACGCCTAGGTACGGAGGAGGATGTCGTGGGCGGAACGGGCTATCGTGCTGCAACATGATCCATTAAATATTCGGCCGACAACAAGAAGAATAGGGACACATAAATCCTCGCACAACATGTCGGTCGTGGGGCACGCTGGCACACAGTTCAGTCAGGAACACATTTGGGAAAAAGGGGCGACTGACTTAGTCAGGCTCAGCGCACACGAACCAGATGCCACATTGGATCCCGACTGGAGGAGACTATCCTAGCAAGAAGGACTTACCAGGGGGCGTTTAGCCGTTTCATTGATGTGGGCTAGGCCGGCGAGATAAAACCAGGCCACTAGGCAACCCAGTGGGCCAGATCCACTGCCAAACCAAGCCGAGTCCAGCTAGGCCCAATGGGCCTGGCCTAGTTGCCCGGCCAGACCATGCCACCTAGAAAAAAAAGAGTTAGGTCAATTGGTAGAACTGGTTTGGGTTATGCGGGGACCGCATACCGGGTTGTTCGGGTTAGTCTGACAGGGCCAGACTAGGCCCAGGCCCAACCAACCCCGTTTTACTAAAATGCCAATATCTTTTAGATTTATCATCCTATGGATGAGTTTTTACACTGTTGGAACCCTCATTATGAGGTTATTCTTTTGGAATTATCTAATGGGGGCTTCCATTGATGTAGATATATGTGGAATAGCTTTTGGAGTGGATTCTCTTATAATCAAGTGTGCTATATGGGGGAATCCTATAGTTGGTTGAGTCCCAAAGACTGTTGATGAGGGGGACCAAGTGACCATGATTGACTAGAAGACAAGAGTCCTTATGTGGGTCAGATACTAGTGACCTTGTGTGAACCATCTACAAGAAACCTAATGTGGATCACCTAAATGGGACTTTCTGTGGATCAGCTACAAGAGACCTTGTGTGGATGAGCTACTGGTGACCCTATGTGGATCAGCTACAAGAGAGCATGTTTGGATCAACAACTAGAATCCCTCTTTGTATTAGTTACAAGAAAACCTATTTGGATCATCTCCATGAGACCTTATGTGAATCATATATAAGTGGCACTGTGTAGACAAACTATGATGTCCAAAGTGGGAAGTGTCCCCGTGTGACCCAGAAGTCCCACTGTACTCATCAAGGATGAGTACCCTAGAATTTCAAGGTGTTTAGTGTACAACTATCAATTTTTCTTTGAATAATTTATATTATATCAGTGTGATATGACATTACCTAGTGCATAATTTTTTTCATTATATATGTTGTGGTTTGGGGTTTCTACTGAGTATTGTGTTACTCACCCTTATACATGCTTCACCGGCACAATTCATGTCACGTATAGGTGATGGATGATTCGACGTAGTCCTTGGTGGTTCAGGACCTGGTGGTTCCCATTTAGATGGGTCAGACGAGCATACTTATATGCCTATAGGAAGTTACCTTGTACCTTACCCTTAATGTTGGGTCTTGAGAAGATGGACTATGGTACCTGTAATTTCCTTTTTGGTTTCAGACTTGTATTGTGGAACCATTTTAATTTTAGTTTTTACTATATTATCTATATTTGTCTCAATGTGAGTTGTGGTTTTCATAGTGTTTAATTGAAACTGGTTTATCTATATGCGTATGTACATGTTTAAAAGAAAATGCCTTTCATTTTTTTGATATGCCTATTCAGTGATAGTTGCCAGCCCCTGGCCTATAGATGACGGTCTTTGGGTAGTCATGGAATGTGGCCAAGGAGACGGGTCGTGACATGGATTTTGATTATGCGATGGGTGAGTATCTTATAACTCTCTAATTGGTTGTGTAAGGATTAATGGTTTATGATCTCTAAGGGTAATCATGAGGATATCCAAATCCTAAAATAGTGTTTATGGAAGTTTATACTAGCACCACTATAGTGTATATGGGAGGTTATTACAAGACCAAGTTATGGTAAATGAGAATATATCCCTTTCTTGAATTAGGCACACTCTTGGTTATCCCATCATTAACATGTGAATAATGTCGTGTTTGGTTGTTTGGACCTGAAATTTCTATGAAAATGATTATGCCACACTTTGTGACACACATTTATTATGTGATCTTAAGCCAATGTTATGCATTCATCACTCATTCTCTTTAAATACTATGTGATTCTTGTCTTGTGAATTTCCAAGCTCTATTCGATTCCTCCAAAATTGATAAATATTTTGAAAAAAAAATTAAAATGTTAATCTAATTTTCTCAGATCATTGTCTGTGTAATATGGTTACATATTATATTTGACTAATATCTCCCTTGTTTAACCTTATCGGGAACCTAATCTCACCCCTTATAGTGTTTTTCCCTAGGTTATGAAGAATATTTTTAAGTATGATATGTTTAAGAAGGTTTCTTATTGTGATGATCAATGATAATTATTATATATATCTTTTATTTACGACTTGATTATGTATCCAACATTTCCTATATAATAATCCTTTAATATTCTAACTCAGATCTCATAAATATGAAAAGAATATTAAAATAATAAGATATAATAAATATGCCTCCAATGTTTGGTTCACTATAATTCAACATGGTTTTATTGTAATGGGCCTTCATTTTTATTCTTTCTTGGTAGTTATTTTATCTATATATTCGATGTGTATTCCTTTCATTCACTGATTTTATATTGGGGGTTTTACATACCCTAGGTATTGTATCCATAAGGTGATATATCTCTAAATTCCCCTTATCCATTTGGGATGTCTGTTTCCCTTTATGATCTAAGATAGACAAATATTTTTTACATTAATCTGGAAGTCATACGTTTTATTAAACAATACATATTTTTGTATTTAATCCATTATTCATGTTATATTTTGATATATAGCATGCCATATTTATATTCCTTTTAAATTTTAAATAGTTTATACATTTCCTGTGAATGTACTTTTATCAAATAACGTTTCTCCTTTAATTCCATACACATATTTAGGAAAAATTCAATCATTAATAATCCTTAATACACCAATTTCTTATTTTTAGGTCATAAATATTCCAATAATAGTTAATAAACTATTACGATAATTTCTAAATAGTCTTTTATTTATTTTATAGATTGTATGTCCTCTTGATTGTTATTGGAATATTATAATGAGTTAAAATTTGATGTTATTTACAAATATTTAATTACATTACAATTTTATTATATCAGAAAGGATGGATATAAATTTCATTATTTTATAGAAAACTCTTAAGCAACATTAATATTTTGATAATAAAAAGAATCGATTTTATAAACCTAAATTGGAGTGGGGGTGTATGGATTCTCTAGGATCATGGTATTTTATTATTATTCTCCTTATATTTTTTACATGTGGTAATATTATTTGGTTTTTTCAAATGATAAAATCAACATCATGTTATATTTATTTCTTCTAGGGGGATTTATAACAACTACTTAATTCAATGGTTCTTCAATAATAGCTCTAACATCTCCCATTTCCCAAAAAATTCAAGAATAAAGTAATGTTTACATTAATACATTGTATAATAATCTAGAATTTAAAATACATTATAATTATCCTTAATAAACTCATATATTATATTTTATCAAATTCGAATCATGATGTATATACTGTATAAAATCATTTCCATGATCGTGTAGACTATAGTGTATCTATAAATTTCACGTTTCAAGGTAAAATACATATAAAATATATATAATTGTAATAATATCAATGTATAAAGGAAAAAAATAAAAACAGGGTTTTCATATTAGAGATCAATTTAGAACCTATGGGATTTAATAACACTAATTGGGGTCAATCGGTTTTGATGATAAACCCATTAAACCATGAGAAATGGGTAATTTAGGAACTTAAAAAAAATATTTTCTCACATCAAACATTACGCTCACCCATCATTAGATCTTATTTCCATGTTAGTGAGAAATAATTTACATCACTCTCTCTCTCTATGATTCATCCATTTCAGAAGAAAAAATTATATATTGAAATTAATGAAAAAATGAGAATAATTTTACATTCTTTAACCGAAAAAGATATATCCATGGAGTATACATACTGTGAAGTGGAAAGGTACTACAATCCACAATCACAATGCGTTTAGATCATATACATATTAGGAAATGGTCAATTCATAAATGTCACCTTAAAAAAATGGACATAGGGAAAGCTCAGTACTCACCCAAGGATCACTTTTCCTTTATCACAATCTGTGAAATACTTCAAGAAATATTGTATATTTTTATAGACATAATGTTTTCTATTAGATCAACATGAGAAATTTTACATGACCACATCAATCATGTCCAAATTCAAAACAATAATGAAATACTCCATGATTCCTACTTATTTTCAAATAATGATTTAATGAAAAAAATTTAAATATATTCAAAACACTTTCCTCTCAATGATCCTCATTATCAATAAATATATCCTCCAGATTAGTAAAATTATAAAATAGGAAAATCTTATTTATACTACAAAATCTATAATCAACCCAATTAATCAATGATGTTTTCTCAACAACATCCCTATCATATAGAAAACTAGATATGTTAAGGACCCTTAATGTATAAGGATATCCCTTAAAAAACTAGATATGTTAGGAAAATTCAAATACATCATTGTTCATTAAATTGTTTATATCAAATCATAAAATAAATAGAGTATACTGACCATTATGTACTTTCATCAAGGGATACCCTTCTACCATGTAATAATGACATTTTCACTACTATAATAATATATATATTTCCTCCAAATACCTCCATTAATGAATAAAATATCTTCCTCAAATATTTTTTTTCCAACAATCATAAATTTAATAAAATTCTAAAAAAATAAACTCATATATTATATTTTGATGGGAATAAAATTTACATCATTATGTTGTAAAAATTATATATCTATGGTTGAATATTAATTCAATTCCAATTAATCTTTATGACTTTCCACTATTAATATAATCCTTATGGAAAAAGATAACCCATTAATGTACCAATCTATATTTTTTCATCCCTCCCACACTGACTAAAAGATAAAATATTGTGAATGTTTTTTAAATATGTATCCAAATATAAATAGTTTATTTTATCCATATTTTATCCATAATTTTATCCAAGTAAAATTACCTCAAGTCACCCACAAATTGGGTGATTTCTATTATTTTTAGTATGCATAAACTTTTAATAAATTATCTAATTTTTAAAACAATAATATATTTATTAGAAAATAGTATAAATTAAAGTAAATCAGAATTTTTTTGTTATTCATATATTATGTCATATAAAGGGGGAATATTCCTTATATGATTAATTAATAAATAAGAAGATTATTTAAGATAGAAAATATAAAGACTATAAGATCAAAATATTCATCATTGAAGTCATCCAAGAGAATCATCCCACTGAGTAAAATATATAAAGAAGGAAACTCAATACAAATATATTGAAAATATAATTCAAAACATCCGACATGAAATATTTGTCATGGGAAGATCAAACTATAAGAAATAGTTCTGTAAAAGGATTCCTTATCAATTTAGTATACCATAACAAAGAAGAAAAGGTTTTCACCTGAATCGCCATACTGAAGAGTACATAATCAATCCAATTAATTCCAATTCATAAAAATATGAAAAAATTATAATAGTAAAATAAAAGAAAGTAAAATATACATCAATATTTAATGTGGTTCAATTTTTTAGATTATATCAATGGGAATTTTTTTTTCAATATTTCAAAATAGTGTTAGTATATTGTTACAATAACATAAGAAAAATAATCATTGTGGATAACTAAATAGTTTGATTCAAGAAAAAATCATTAATTTTTTTCCACACCTTAATATTGATGGTCCCACTTAGTCTTCACGTGACACCAAATTTCAATTACTATGAGATTATATGCATTCCATTTGGTAATTTCTAATTTCTTTTAAACTTCCAAGCTAGACATCCAATAACTAGAAAATCAATAGTTCTCCCAACACCTATTAAATTATAACAAAATCAATGATGGGAATGATCTCTACATAGATAATCCCTTTAATTATCAATCTAATAAAATTATGAATTATTTTTTATGTGAACAAACCTCAAAACCCATAAATATATTCACTTTGTTAAAACCTCACTCTTATCCACTAATGACCACTTCCACTGATTGAACGAAGCATAGGTGTTCTCCAAAATTATTCTTTCTGGCCAACTAAATATATAACATTCGGAGACAAAATATAATCCCATAAAAATCTCACTTGAGGAAAAATTCATGCGTACCATGATATCCCACAATCCTTTAAAAAATTAAATCCTTCATATGTATTTTAATTTTAAATAATTGTACTCCTCTTTTATATTCAGTCAATTCTAATTATGAAATGATGTTAAATTAGAATCTCTTATATTAAATCATATGTGAACATATCAAGTGGGGTTTTCTTCTCATATTTTTTATGTATCTCTAACAATATATCGTATAAAATATTTTGTATGTAATGGTACATTGGATCAATGTTATTTTCCATAATATTGAACAACATAATTTTTTAACAAATAGTTCCCACATTGTCCAATTAAATATTGAATTCCACTTCCCTAGATACATATGATATCATACACAAGTCATCTTAATCATTATATTTCCATTATTTATTTTCCTTCTACTAAAATATTTATCGTAACTTATAGAGAGAGAAATAAAAAGTTACAATTACTAAATCCTTCTAACAAAGGTGTCACAAAAGGCAATTTATTCATTATTTGATTAAACTCTTATTTCATTCATGGTGAGTATTCCTAATATTTTTTTACGTTTCCATTTAGGGGAGTGGAAATTGATTAAAATCCATCCTTGTGAATTCATCCTTGATAAAATTTATATTTTCCTTCTATGATAAGAAAAAAATCAGTATTCTTATCTATCTCATTCTTCATACAATATATATTATTCTTTCCACCAAGATATTTTATTACAAAATTCCTTATTTATCCCAGGTATTTTTTTTATTCGACGACCCACCCGAGGCATGTTTTTTTGTACAATAGTTGAATGATGAAATTATCATCACTATACTCATTTTCTAAAAAAATATTATATGGGTTTTTAACCATGAATCCCTTAATCTTCAAGATTTATTGAAACAATTAGATTCACTAAATTAGTGAAAGAAACATAACTCTTATAACACTGAGCTAGTGTATAATTTGATGTATTCTTAAATGATATTGGGGATATCATCCCAACGGACCAATAATTTTAGCATTCCCAGATATCTAGATACATAAATGTTTCAAATATTACATTTCAATAAAATAAAAAACATAGTGAATGTCAATATTCTCCATCCTTGAACTCTTTCATTGATTACTTCTTTACGTAATGGGAAATAGAAAAAAATAAATGGCCCAATCAAATTACTAGTATGGGTTTATGTATAATGGAAGCTATCATGATTGAATAGAACATAATCAATATGGAATGTTAAATAACTAAAAATATACCATTTAATTCAAAAATTGATCTTAAAATTAATCCATGTGGGGTGTGGCTCTTGGGTAGTGGAATATCAATGGTTTTTGTACAGTTAGGAAAATCGTGCAGCTAAAAAGCACACCTCATTTAAAGGATTGATTTTACACTTTTTATACCTTTTTATCTAAACCATCCACTTCTATTTTCTTCTCCTTCATGCACAAAAAACCCCTAAAATCAATACCCCCCTTGACACTATTTATAAGATTTGAGAGATTTTCCGCATTTGGAATTAGAAACAAGATCCATCAGTTTCCACTGAGTGTCATCAGAATGTACATGTTCCCCCTTTTTTCTTATATCGTTTCTATCACTTTTATGGAATAAAAAATCCATGTGTAATCTATTTACCAATTTTTTTGAAATTTTTATAATCATAAATTTTTTCTCAATCCGTCTAAAATCAATTCTCAATTATATATTATTGGACAGTACTAGGCCTGAGGTAGCTAGTATCATTCCTTTCCATTAATTATTATCATGATTATAATATTTTTCATTCTGCCACATGTAATAATCCCAATGTTTCTCCATTGAAATGTTTAATTATTTATGGGTAACCTATTTCCTTGGTTTTAATATAATTTTTTTATTAAATTTCACCATTGGAGGGTTCTCACCTATTCTAGAATCCTTTTTTGGATATGTATCTTATTTTCCCATGACCTATGCCTCTTCTACGCAATTAAATAACCCTTTCGGTTGTTGTTACATAGTATTGATCTATAATGATATTCCTAATTATAAATCCCCCCTTTCCTGAGGGTGATAAACTCTAAATAATGATATGATTAAATTGGATTCAATGAGTTGTAATGATCGTCATCCCCCATTTTTTAATAAAACCACATGTGAGGTGATTTTTATTTTTTAATAAAATAATTGAAATTTAATGGAATAGTTTGAAATGAAAAAGTCTAAGACTATACCATGGCCTACTAAATGTATTTATTAATTATGTGAAACAAATATTAAACTTTATTTTTGTTATAGAATGCTTATGTGTACATTTGTTCTTAACTAATATTGATTAAATTTTAATGTGTCTTGATTATATACATTTCCATGTTTTTGAGTTATGATTGAATTTAATTAAATGAACAATATAAATCATATTTTCTAAGAATGTATATATTTTAGGGATTTCTATTAATTATTTGATACATATTCTTATTTTATATTATTATCCCTAATACTCAGCCACACCGTCCATTCAGAGTCATGATACTCAAGCATGAAATCCCTTATTTCATTGTGATCCTCAAGGATGGATTCCACTTTTTAAAAGTGATACTTTTTCATTAAATCTTCTAATTAAATTTCATACTTAGTAGTGATTTCCCCTAATTAAATGTGATATTTGGGCATGGAATCCTTGATTTAAAAGGATACCCAGGCAACACATCCCCTGTGATTCATGATACACGATTAGGGAATCCCTTAAGATTTATAATATTCAGGATTGAAATACCTTATTATATATGATACCTATGAATAATATCCCTTATAATATCTGAAAATATTGCAAGGTGTCCCACTTCACTGATGAAGCTTTGTCATGGAACCCCTTACTATAATATGAGACTATTTTTAGTATGATTGGATGCATGATTTGTCCCTTGATACCTCAAATAATCACCCAGTGGCATGATCAAGATCATTGATTATTCTTTGTTTTGTGACTCTAATATGTGGCAGGTTTGATTCATATGAATAATATAGTTCACAAGATAAAGGTGGAGATATCACTTTGGTATTTTACCATTTCAATTGAAGTGTTTATGTATTCTTGTATCATGTCTTCTACCTAAAAATTAGAGCACCATATGGAAAATCATGGTTGAAAAATATCTGGCATTTCTAGGTTATAGTTTTCTACAGGCTTTCAGTTAAAATAATTCCATAGTTGATCTATTATTTATTCTATACTATTATTTCACACTGATTAAGAGGGTATAGTCTCCCCACCATACAATTAATGGACCATAACTTCTAGTCAGCAACATCTAGTATAAGAGGAGGTCCGCTTGAGGCCATGTGACTAGATGAAACAGTAAACAATTTTACAAGATCCATGGTTGGGACATTAAATATTGATTTCAAAGGGTGAAATTCCTTTGTTATTATTAATTTATTTTCATATACATGAGAATATGAATGTTTCAACTGTTTGAAAATAGTAATTTTTGAAGTGATCAACCAATTCATCGGGTAACAACAATGTGACCATGGATGAGACTGTTACTCAAAATTTTAATTATTACAGTTGATTATTATTTCACCATAAATGATTTATTTACATTATGCAACATAATAATTTATAATATTTTTAGTATTTTTCCCTTTTCGTAGTATGGAAAGGAATTATTGTCACATTAATTAATGCATGCACATAAGTATTTAAAAACCATGTATATTTTATGCCATGTAGGTTACATTTCATAATTGTAAGATAAATGATTTATATTAGTTTAGAGATAGTAGAATGAATACTGAAATACCATGTTTAGGTGATTATTTTTCCTAATTACATATACACCATGTTGTGTGATAAATTTAGATTCTCACATATATTTTTTTATTTATGAGATCATTAATTTATATAAATATGATAAATGATTAGTTATAAATGTTCCTGAATCAATATAAATGAATATTTCCTTATTTCTAGATGGTCTAACAATAATTAACCAGTCACAACATGTTTTATCCGTTGACCATTGGTCATATGGGATGGGAAAGTCATTGTTTTGATGGAATGTTTTTTAATAACTGTTTATTAGGTTTATATTCCATTAACAATTTGGAATTGTAACCAATATGATCAATTTATTTTTGATGGACTTGTTATATTCTATGATAAATGGTAAGAAACCAGTTGAAATTACATGAATTCTTATTTTAACTTATAAATCATGGAACTATTATAACATAAGAATGGTAAATCCCCATAAAGGGTTAGTTGAAAAAATATAAAAGTTATAAAAATTTTATGTATAAAGGGAATGAATACCCATTAAATGGTTTATCATTACAACTTATAAATTCCATTACCTCTATAACATGGGAATGAAAATCTATATTACTATATTCGAGTATTCCTTAAGTAGGACATGTATGTTGGGAAATGTATGATATTCATATATGATGAACCCTATAAGTGTGTGATTAATTTTCAATAAAAAATACTATTTTATTACATTTATATGGACCCATTATAGATATGGTAGACCCACACAAGTCATTGTATTCATTATATGCCTTGGTATTTAACCACATTGGTTTATTATTATATTAAATGGGATGGCTAATTAAATATCTTCCAACTATTTATACGGTTCACGTATAAATGTACAGAATGATATTACTAAACCACTACCTTTAAAATGATAAATTTGCAATTATCTGTTTTTCGAATTTGTTATACTGAGGTTTTAGTTATTTAAAATTACAGTTACTATATAAATTATGTTTTCCTCGTAAATATTTTAATTGGAATTTTCTAAAACTATTTCAAATTTTGATTCCCTTATGGATAAATAAAATTGATACAAGTAAATTAGAATATATGTTTATGAATTGTGAATAGATCTTAGTTAAATAAATAATAGATGAAAGGATGTTTTATATAACCTTTTGTGGGTTCATTACTATGTTATCTAAATAATGTCTTAAGCACCTTTTCTTTATAATTGGTAATTTTTTGTTTTTAAAACCAATCCTTCAAAATGATGTAGATCAATATTATAATTGATATACAGTATTAAAAGAAAACTTATTGTGGTATTACTAGTTTCTTCACTCATGTATTGTTAGTATAAATCATTCCATGATTTTTTCAAAAGAGAGGAACATGTTTGTGTTTATATATCTATTTTGAACATTGTCTGTTACAGCGAGCTAGATCTTAGGCCAGATGGACTAGTGACATTTTGGGTGGGACATATTCATAGGTTTATCATTTTCTGTGTTAGTACAAGGAAATTATGCTAGTGGTCATTCCCTCAGAACAAATAACCTTCTGAAATGCCTATTATAATTTTTCAGACATGAGGTGTCATTATGGGGTTGTTTTTGCTGACTGGGTCTCATAATGGGGATACGATGCCACCCATATAAATAGTAGGTTAGATGGTTTATGGGACCTTATTAGGGACATATGCATTGGGTAATGATCAGTTTTAACGGGTTAATGTTACCTACATCATGGTCAAACTATTTGTCTGTTGTGTGATCCTTATTCATATTATTTATAGAAGAATTGGGATGTCATCATATGGGTTAATAGTCCTTTAGATAAAATGCCTCTAGGGTAAAATGTTTTTATTATCCATCACATATTGGAATGCATAGGGTCCATGTCCCTATGATAATTATAAATGTGTGTACCACTACATAGACTAAACCATGGGGTACTCTGTGCAGATACACACGACACCCATCGAATTCTTCAAATGATGCAAGAAAACATATCATTATAGTAATAATAATTGAAGTGAAGATATGTTACACCATGTTATTGGGTCATCTTTGGAGTAGAGTGACCTGAGAATTAAAAAGAATTGGGTTGTCCTATGGTTTGGGATAACATTGTAAAAATGATAAAATGTAATAACCCTATCTATATGAGTTATATTATCCTATTTTTCTTATTATAAATGCATTAATGAGAATATATCAGGTTAGATTCATGCATAGTTGAAGAGTAGATATCATCTAGTTCACTTTGAAAATGGTTTTTCCCTCTTATTTCAAAGTGGTGTTTGGAAAAAGTGTGGTGGCTAGGTCTGTGACCCATGTTCAGTTATGAATGGAGAATTTAAAATGGGATAAGTTTCCATTCATAGTATATGATGATTATAAGAATCCAAATGTGGTGAGAATTTTGTAAATTAAAACTGTTAAAAAATATTGGGAATGATTATATTTTCCTCTCAAATCCTATGAGGCAAGTAGTTCAAGTTCTATTCCATACAATAATAGTAAAGGTAAAACCTAATTTTTATTTTGGATGGGGTATGGATTCCATAATTAGGCTCGAGGTGTGATAGTGTTCCAAAAATTTAACACTTATAGTTCATGTTTTTTCTTTCAAGGAAGTACGATAATATAATTATTGGTTGTGTAAAAAACCATTTAAGACACCACTACTGCAGTTGGATTTCAATAGTTATGCTAATATAATCATGGAATGGCTAGGTAGGGAGGGATTCATGTCTAATTAATGATGATGCGTCGGAAGGTTCATCTGATACCCTTTAAAGGAATTTTTCCAAAGGTGGTACAACTACCCATATTATAGGTTGTTGGATATGGTTTTTTGGAAACCACATTGAGAACATTATCTTGTGTATCAATGGAATGTCTCTGGTATTAATTTTAATAATTGATAAATTCATATTATAATTTAACCTAGTAATGATTAGAACCCTTATCTTGACATAATCATGTATATTCTAAGATAGATTCTATTAAACCCCACGATAATGACTGAATTTGAATTCCTAAGTGGCATGATAAATATTATCAATGGAGTTGCTCCTTGAGATCATGATGGTTTATAGAGGTGTGGTTTTACCTGATTTATTATGGGATTATTATCTCTAAAGGCCTCAAATAGAATCAAAGACATCATTAAATTATTTAACATAATCACCAGGAAATATAGTACCACTGATCATTTTTAGTGTTCCTAATATTTAGATGTTTTTGGTATATATAGAAGTCTCACATATAGACTCCTAGAAATTGAAAAACTTGTATGTGGTAATTGGACTCTATTGTTTAATTCTATTGTTACCCCAACCATGCAGTATGGATTGGATTGTTTTAATTTGAGTGTCCCAATACAAGGGTATTGGATCTTGTATACACCAATGTTTGTACTATATCACATTAATATAAATGAATGGTTAGCATTGAGATATAATTGGAATATGGTTACAGTATTTAATGACAACACATAAATAATCATCATGTTCCATAGATAAAATGAACCCGAATAAAGATACATATTATTTAGTAATTAAATATGAGTTTTTAATACATATTTTCATGGAGTGGTTTTCCTTTTTCTGGCCTTGTTGAATTTTTTTGGTTAAGGGCTACTTTTGTAACATTGTCATGATAAGAAGAGTATAGTTCAATGTTAGGATGAGTTTTTTCATTAAAAAATATTGTGCGACTGAGATCAAATAAGATTATTAGGAATTAACCATCTAATCTAATTTAGAAGCATTCTATAAATGTTTTTAAAAATATAATGGAATGATTAAATATGGAATTATGATGGATGAGGTGTAGAAACATTGAAGTGGATGTTTCAATCGGATCCTATGGTGGGAGAGATAGTGGATAAAATATTAAATATACAAAAAAAATTATTGTGTATCAGGTTATATGGGATCTAGTAAGAACTGTCACTATATATCATTTTTCGATATGAGCGATGGCTCATGTTTTGACAGCTTAACCACCACATGTTCAAAATAGAGCTTATAGCTGTTCTAGGGGATGGAAATGGAACATATATGTTTAAATGGTAATTGATGATCCATGAAGTCCAGGTGATGTTTCATTATTTCCCCAGGATTCTCATAGATGTTAATTTCTAATGTGGAGAGGTTGTAAGATCCATTTTTTGAAACAGATGAAATTTCTAATGAATTTGAAATTTTTGATTTGGTGAAACGAATAATTTCTCTTCTATAATTTGGAACATAATTTTGGTGGATAAAAAATTTAATGTTTTTGGTTTATTTTTAAGACCCATGAGGTCCATCAAGAGTTTGGATGACTGTTGGGGGTGTTATGCTCTGAAACCACCTTTTTAAGAGAAGTATAGAAGGTCGTATGGTTTTCTCATAATGTGAAACCCTCTGGGGGAAACTATGTGGGCCTCTATAGGGTGTTACAAAGTTTTTCAAAACATTCCCTGAGGATTCATAACTATTAGAAACCGATATTAATTTTTGAAGTGCTGATCACATGAGTTATACATTGTTTTTCAAAATGTGCCCCCTTCCCTTACATTTTGTTGCAGTGAGACATTTCCAGAGGTATGATTAGTGAACAGTTCACTAAACTGTGTGTAGAAAATCATATATGGTGTGTCTCCAAGGTAGTGGAGTCCCACAATGTTGGCATTAATTTTTTAAAATTCTATCTCCAAACAATATTACTCATCTAAGGGGATTATTTTACCATCATCCACTATTTTTAAATCTTCCACCTTCTTTTATTTCTCTAACATGTTCACAAAGCCCTCCACACAAGCTTCCCCTTCTCTCTCCTCCTTGGAAAAGAGGGATATCCCTCATTTGGACTAGGAATCAATATATTCTAGTTGTGCTGGATAGCCAATGATAAACTATTGATTCCTCTTACTTCTTAATTTGAATCCCCTCACTAAATGGAATGATAACTCCATGTAGGATCTTTTACCAATATTTTAGGGTGTTTTATAATCTATTCATTCTCTTCTTGAGTTATGTTTAGGTGGTATCATGCTTTTATTTTATTATCTTGAAAGGTTTTAACATATTTTTTTGTACTACATGTAATACTTCATTTGAATTTCCCATTCAATGAGAAATTAATTTTTTTGTCACCCCCTCAAATTATAAAGAAAAACTTTGTATCCAATAGCATGTATGACATGTGACACCAAATGCATAAGGGAATATAATATCCCAATACACTTTTATATATATATTATCATAAATAAATTCAACACAAGATATTTCATATAATGAATGAAATCCATATTTATATTGTGTTACATGAAAGGTTGAGCTTCCTCGATAGCATATGTTACACACAAGAGCAAACATCCTCAATTGCTTTTGTATCATGCAAGAGAAACCATCCTTGATATATTTTATTTCACGCCATAGTTTTTTTCACCAAATAATAATGTAGTATTAAAATATTATTATTTAATATAACATGACATTTACTAGACATTAAATTAGTTGGTATGAATAGTATTAACTAACTTATAAAAATTATGGGTTATAGACATATAAATTTAATTCGTTAGTTGATAATTAATTTGAAATGAAAAAAAGAAACAATAGGACATAAAAAGATATATTATAATTTTTATGCATCCAAAAAAGGTTTACATTAATAAACAAAGCTAAATCTAGTATATTATTTTAATGAAAAACAAATATATATATATAATATTTTTTTTAAAATCGTTCAATTATTTATGATATGAATAAGTTACGAATAAATCGTATTTCACACATAAAAGCCTATATATTTATAAAAACAATTTTACTACCTTTTAATGGAGAACCAATTTTAAATATGAATTTTGGCACTCTTAAAATTTTAATTTGATTAAATAATATTCTTTATTAAATTAAAAATGTCTAAATTAAGTGAGGGTAGTATTTTTGGAATTTTACCGAGAAACATAATTTTATGATAAATAGTGAAAAATACAAAATTTTAGTTAAGAAATTCATTTTTGTTCAAATAATTATTAATGTTAAATTATATAATACTTTATTTTATAAATTCAAATTAGATTAATAATACATATATTAATACAAGTTAGTTAACCACAATCAATTTCACATTAAAAATGAATATGAAGAATCACCAATCTTTTGAAAAATATTCTTCTAAAACTAGATAAATCATATGTCTGCAAGATTAGCATCAATCATAATTTCTCATCATTTGTTATTTTAATTTAAAACAATACACACACACCATGTTGATATGAATGATATTTTGATTCTAATATGATCAATTTAATTTTTGATGAAAATTATTAGTGAAGGTTATTAAAATTAATCACACTAATTAGGATTCTATAAGCCGACTTGTTTTTATAACGAAATCCAAGAATGATTTTGGTTCAAACCAAAAAATATTACCCGATTATGAGGTTACGTCTTCTATAAAGATTTTTATTTTCATTTCAATTCTTAATACAATATAAATTATATTCATATATAAAAAAATTATAAATATTATAGGATATTGATAAATTAATATTTCTTCATACACTTACACCCCCCATCTAATGGGTAATGAACATATAGTTTCTATGCATGGAAAACTAATATCTCGCGAAATGATGATTTTTTTCCATTTTCAATTTTAGTGGATGACCATTATGATGCAAAAAATATTTAAATATATATATATATATATATTATATGATATTTATTATTTTCTTAATATTTTTTACTTATTTGTCAACACATACCCTTATAATTTTAATTTTTCACAAATATGATAACATCATTAGAGAAAGTGTCGACTACCAACCCCTCAACGCAATGTGATTTGTACTAATAATCAATGGAATTTATAAAGTGTTGTGCATGTTTGGGCTTCAACGAAACTCTAATTTATTAATGGCGAGATTGTTGATAATAATACTTTATCTCATTATGATGATTTTGAGGCTCATAAATACCCATATTTGTGATGTTAATGAGTTTACTTTTACTATATTTAAGGATATTTATATTCATTAAATTTTTATTTCTGGAGAAATATTAAAGTGCATAATCTATATGGAATATTTGAAAAAGTGATCGAAAATCATTTTAACATGTTTTGGAAATGCTGTTCGTGCTCTAATATATTCATAAACTACTTTAGCGTGTTCTGGAAACACTATCCATAACCTATTTTGAGGAGCGTAGTGTAAGGATGAAAACTATCTCTTACGGGTTATCAGAAAAGTATGGTTAAGGAACCATTCATTATCAGAAACATATGATAGAATAACCCTATGTTTGTAAGAGGAAAACGACATTTGGAAGGAACCTTACATTTGAATTATTAGAATAGTATGGAAGAAATATATTATGTTTGTTTTTCAAAATTATGGTTCATCAACCTTACTTTTGTAAACAAATCTACTTTTAATTGAAAATTATGGATCATAAAAATTACAGTCTGAAGCAGTGAAAAGTATTGATCATATAATATACATTTTATAGTTGAAGAGAAAAGTGTGGATGATCAACCTTACTTTTGATACCATCCTTACATCTGAAGAATAAATCATCAAATCTTACTTTTCTAGTCGACCATACGTTTTGGATCAACATTATGTTGTAAAACATACATTCAAAGAATGAATGCTATGTAGTTCAACCCTGCGTTTGGTGTCAGATATTAAAATTATGTCATTAATAATGAATCATTATTTATGAAGATTATTAGGCTGATTTCCTTCCAGATTAAATTCCTGAAGGGAAAAAACATCATTGAATAATTCAAAACCGTTTATTTATGATTTTGAGGATTATTTTAAGAGGATATTTTCATTCCTAATTTTCAGGGGAGTTATCACTGCTTTGTTATTAAAATTTTTGAATATTTCCAATCTAAAGTTGACTTTTGTGGATCTAAATTTAAGAGGATAACACTCGTCTTTATTCTATATATACCTATCTAATTTTGTATTACAGGATGAGGTGAATCATTGAAAAGGAGAAAAATATCAAGCTCTTGATTTTCTCACACCTATAATTTACAAAGACAATCGAGACATATAGATCTGTTATTATGAAGAGTGACAAAGATCTGTTTCTTGAAGAGGAAGAATCATGATTGAAGATTCGTCGATTCTACATAGAATATCATTTTAGATTCGACTACTATTAAAGTTTTGAATTATATTTAAAGAACTACGAAAACCAGATTGTCTTAGAAATACTTCCAATTGAAATACATATTCTCTAAAGAAGATGATCATTCTACTGTTAATTACATGCTATTGCAACAGTGAAGAATAAATGGAAATTATTTTCAAATAAATACTCTTTTAATTTGAGTAACCAGAATCTTTTACTAAGATGTGTATTCGGTTTTCTGTTTGAACCTGAAGGCTATGTTTATCCTTAAACATGTAAATGTTTCAACTTCCTACACTCAGTTGTGGAATGATCTATTGATAAGAGGACCAAATAGTTAAAATCACCAAGCTCGTGGAGTATAGCATTGGTGGAGTGGACTAGGGGCCTTTTTTTCACCGAATAACGGTACATCGTGTATACTTTGATATTTATTTTCTATTGCTTAATCATTATTATAATGGTGTAATGACATATCTCGATCTCGCGAAGAAATTTTAAATGATACAATTCACCCCCTCTTTTTAATAATATGTATAACTTGATGTTACAATTTGTATGAGAGGTGGTTCATTTGGTAAAGCTATAAAAATTTAAAAGTCTTTGGATTATATAAAGAAAAATGGATGATACATGAGAGGGTATGTCAAGGTTTCGATATCCATACTTCAATGGTGAAAATTATGGATTCTGGAAATCATGGATGATCATTTATTTAAAGAACCTTTGATACATAGTCAACTCAAAAATTATTAATCCCTACATGATTCCAGAGAAACCTGAAACATGGAGTGCTAATATAGAAGTACAGTATGAAAAAACTCAAAAACTATGAATGCCATCTTTTATTGTCTTGGACCAGAAGATTTAAATAGAGTATCTTAGTGCCTGAAAGCTTATGAAATGTGGTAGACGAATGCAGTTTCTTTTGATGGTATGGAAAATGTCAGATAGATGAGGTATGCTACTTCTAAACATAAATTAGACACATTAAAGATGTTTCAATGAGAAATCGTCTCCCTAATGAATGGAAGGTTGAATGATATTGTCGACAATATAACTTCCTTAAGAGATCTAATCAAACAAGCTGATCAAGTCCTGAAAGTATTAAGAGTACTACCACCTATATGAAATGGAATTTCTGCTACTATTAGACAATCATATCATATAAATTATTTAACAATGATAGAGTTAATTGGAACTCTTATGATGTATGAGGCTGAGATGCATGATGAAGTAAATGAGTATAAGATTCTGATCAAGAAAGAAGACACTACTTTAAAAGTAACATCTCAAAATAAAAGCAGAAAGCTAAAGAAGAAGGATAGAAAAGTTAAATAAAAAATTTCTAATTCATTCAATTCAAATTTGGAACTATCCTGGCTAGCTAGAAAATTCATTAATTTTTATCGAAAGAATAAATGTTTTAAAAAGTATTTCATAAAGGACAAAAAATAAGTCAGATTATTTGAATGTAAGAAGATGGGTCATATTAGACGCAACTGTACTCAATTAATGGAGGAAATGAAAAAGAAATTATTCAATAGAAATGACTATGAGCAGAAAGAGAAGAACGAAATGAAAGCTACTTATAGTGTATATGAAGACTCCAACAGCTTATCAAATTCTGACTCAGAAAATGAGGAATCAAATCTAAAATCCAATATGTGCTTTATGGAAGAAACTGATGAGGTACAATTCTATTACTTAAATATCTCTAATTCAACATCCTCAAATGATAAACATTCTTCTTACTGCAATATTCTTGAAAAGAAATATGATTATTTATTCAAGAAACCAAAATATTTAATGAATATTCATAATACTGATTTAGGAGAGAGAGATACTCTACTAAAGAAACATCAGGAATTACTGGAAAGTTATAACTTAATTAACACAAACTATAATGATAATGAAACTAAAATAAAAGCACTATAAATAGAAGTATAAACATACAAAATTACAGCTCTTATTTTTACAACAGGAGAAAATAAAATAAATGGAATACTTGGAAAGAATGTGATTAAAAGGGAAAGATATGGAATATTATGTAATGATGAGAAACCTAAACAGTATAAGAAATATTTTATCCCAAGTACAAAAGGTAAAATTTGAAACTATTGTGGTATAGAAGCTCACATATCTAAAAACTTTTTTAAAGTTAATCGTAAATAAGTGGGATTATGAAATGCTCTGTTGCAAGCAGTTTATATGATTCAATTGATTATATAAAAACAAAAAAAATCTGCATTCCTTGGTCTTTTCTAGCTAACACTACACGACCCAATAGAATATGGGTACCAAAAAAAATCTGTGTTTAAATGCCATTGCAAGAATTAGGCCACCGAAGACAAACTGGAATATAGTATATGTACAGTGGATGATCCAGGGATATGAGTGGAAACACATCAAATTTCAGAACACTCACTCAAAAGTATGGTGTTCTAGTCACATTTGGTGACAATTCCAAAGGCAATATTATTGGAATTGGAACTGTTGGAGATCCATAAGAAATATCAATCAATAAAGTACTCTATATACAATGATTGAAACACAACATAATAAGTGTCTCTCAACTTTGTGATGATGGTTATGTTGTTGATTTTATTAATAATTGTTGTTTTATTTTCAAAGAAAATTTCTTAAATTTAGAACACCCATAACTGATAATGTTTATACTCTGGAGTTAAAGTCCCATTATAAACCATAGGTAAAATACTCAACTGCTAAGTTAATGAATCTTGGTTCTGGCATAGGAGGCTTGGACATTGCAATATATATGATTTCCATAAGATATCTAAGAAACAATAAATTTCTATTTTTCCTAGTCTAAAATTTGAATGTCATAGATTTTGTGATGCATGTCAAATTGGAAAGTAGCACAAATCATCCTTAAAATCAATTAACAAAATTGCTACATCAAAACGTCTAGAAATTATCCATATGGATCTATTTTGACAATCAAATGTAGCAAGATTGGATGGTAAATTATATTTGTATGTTTTAGTTGATGACTATTTTAGATTTACATGGATTTATTTTTTAAAATAAAAATACTAAAATTTTACTATATTTGAAGTTTTTTTACAAAGATGTTCAATATAAAAAAGGTCTTAAATAATTTCATTAAGAAGTGACCGTGGTAGTGAATTTGAGAATCTGGAATTTAATTCTTTTGTCTCAAATATGGGTATTAAACACATCTTCTCTACACCAAGAAAACCTCAAAAAATGTAATTATTGAAAGAAGTAATATGACTATTCAAGAAATGGATAGGACTATGAAAAATGAATACAGTATTTCTTCCTGTTGCTGGGAAGAATCTGTAAGCACAACCTGTTATATAATGAATAGAGTTTTAATCAGACCAATTTTTAAAAAGAAACCCTATAAACTCTGGAACAATAGAAAACCATTAGTAAATTACTTCAAAGTTTTGGGATGCAAGGTTTACACCATAAACACTAAGTACAATCATTTAAAGTTTGATCCAAAATATGATGAAGGTATTTTCTTAGGACATTCTGCTACTTACAATGCTTGTAGAGTTTTTAATAAAATGTCCTTGATTGTTTAAGAATCAGTTCATGTGAAATTTTATGAATCTTATCCCATAGAGAAAAGGAAAGTCCAAATTGATGAATCTGACTCTAATGATGACTTGAGACTCGAAAACATGAAAGTTTATTTTGAAAAAGATATAACTAAAATTCGGTCCAATTTAGAAGGACATGACATTGATGAACCTAAAAGTATACTACCTAAACAGTCTAGGACCCTAAATAATCAACCCTTAGAAAAAATTTATAGGTGTCCTAGAAACTAGAATAAAAACCAAAAGAAATTTAGGAAATCATATTTAATTCTATGTGTTTCTATCCTAAATAGAACCTAAGACATTAGAATAAGCCTTAGTTGATGAATGTTCGATGATATCAATGCAATAAGAACAAAACCAATTCAAGAGAATTGATGTTTGTAATTTAGTTGAAATTCATCAAAACCATCCAATTATAGAAACCAAATGGGTCTTTATAAATAAATAATATGATAATGGAATAATTACTAAAAATAATGAAATCATAGCAGGTAAATGTTACAATCAGGAAAAATTTATAGATTACGATGATACCTTTGCAACTGTAGCAAGATTAGAAGACATTATGTTCTTTTTTTCCTATGAATCTCATATGAAGTTTAAATTATTTCAGATGGATGTTATTTCTTCCCTTTTAAATGTATACTTATTAGAGGATTTTTATCTTTAACAATCTTTTAATTTTGAGATTTCACAAAAACCAGATTCTGTTTTTAAACTTACTAAAGCTCTTTATGGCCTTAAACGAGCACCTTGAGCTTGGTATGAAAGATTAATCTCTTTTCTTTTAAAAAACCATTTTAATATTGGGAAGGATGATCCAATATTGTTTAAGAAAAAATTTAACTCTAATATTTTATTTGTTCAAATTTATGTTGATGATGCAATTGTTTGTTCAGTGAACAAAAAAATTTGTCATGGGTATTCAAATTTGATTAAAATAAAATTTTAATGAGTATGATGTGAGAATTAAATTTGTTTCTAGGACTTCAAATTTATCAAAATGATTTTGGAATTATTTTAATTCAATGAAAATACATTACTGATTTACTTAAGATATTTCTACTTGAAAATGGAAAGTCATATTCAACTCCTATGTGTACTAATATATAACTGGATTTGGATATAACTATAAATTCATTTGATAATAAGTTATATAGATGTATGATTGGTAGTTTTTTATATCTTACAGCTAGCATACTAGATATAATTTATTTAATATTTCTTTGTGCTAGATTTGAATGTAATCCAAAAGAATATCACTTAAGTGTTGTCAAAAGAAATTTTAGATATTTAATGGGAACTATTTTTCAATCTCTTCTCTATCCAAAATCTTATGATTTTACTTTTATTTCATATTCAGATGCATACTTTGGAATTTATAGATTAGATAGAAAAAGAACCTTAGGGACTTGTCACTTTTTAGGAAAATCTTTTGTGTCATGGTCTAGTAGAAACAACAATCAGTTTCCCTATCAATAGCCGAGGTAGAATTCGTTTCTACAGTAAGTTGTTGTGCACAAGTTTTGTGGATGAAAAACACTCGCATGGACTTTGGACTAAATTTCAACAATACACCTATTTTATGTGATAATACAAGTGCGATAAATTTTTTAAAACCCCTATTAATCATTCTAAGACTAAGAGTATTGATAGCAGACATCACTTTTTAAGAGGCCATGTACATAAAAAGGATATAATATTAGAATTTATAAACACTGAAATTCAATTAGCTGATATTTTTACGAAACAACTTCCCACTGCTATGATTTATTTTATTAGAGGGGTGATATATTTATTTATTTTTAAATGATATTTTTTTATTACATATTATATTTCTTATTTTATTTATTACTTGTGTTTTAGAATAATTTCAAAACATCGTCAATCATGATTTAAATATTTTACATGTAATTTTTTACTTTTAAATAATGAAATGACTACTAGATTTGTAATGAAACTAGAATGAAGGATGTCCGAAACCATTTCCTATTCCAAAACTGTTCATTTTCTCAAATCCCCTTGAATCCTCGAAAACATATACCACTATTCTTTACCTGCACCTGAACCTTCAAAACCCCAGAATTTCGAACCTTCAGAAATCTGTGACAATAATGGCCAAAACCAAAATGATTGATGAGCCCGAAACTAGTAATTCCAAGTGGCAGTGCTCGGTCAGATGAATGATTTTTCAAGGAAAAGTGATCGATCTGGAATGGTTGTACAAAATGGATTTGATGCTGGGTCTAGCACTCACATTTCAGAAATTTGAGAAAACCATTAATGAATACTATGCGGAATTTCTATATGAGGTATAACTTCGTCAGTTTTTCATAACTATTCAGTTCATTCTGGGAAAAGATGATGATTCAATAATAGCTCATATCGAGAACAAAGATTTTATGATATCATCTGTAGAGATAGCCAAAATTCATAGCGACCATCACGAGGGGGTTTTCTATTTTTATTATAAAGAATATTGGTGATAATGTCCATAAGTATAATGACATTACGTCTTTTTTGTTTGGCTCTACAAATATAAGGAAAATGTTAGTGAAATATCTATACCCTAACTTGAAGATTTTTGTAAATTTTGTGAAAATTGGTATTTCACCCAGAATGTCAGAGATGGAGAAATATTGTACCCTGAAATGTACAAAATGTCTTGTTCAATGAGTGATATTAAGTTAAATTTTCTGATATTTATGGTCAGATGTCTCAATTATTGATGCCAACCAGAAGTGTGGATGAACTTCTATCCCTTTGGAAGATTCATTCCAAATTTTTTATATAAGAAATATATGGTAAGGATGGTGGATTCCTATGTGAGATGTCATCATAGAAACATTTTCAATGCTTGAACAGTGAGGAAAGATGGGTACTTTTGGAGCACAATAAAAGGAAAACTTCTGCCTATTGGAGAAGAAGAAGAACAACAGAGTGCTTATAAGATACATGCAAAATAAAAGGAAGGAGTAGCTGAATCTATAACAAGTGGAGTATCGAGGAGGATATGGTTTGAAGATGTTGATACAACTGCAGATGAGGAATGTCAAGAATGACTTCATTGAAAATTCCATAGAGTGGCTCAAGCTGGAGAGGAGAATTCTCAAAAAAATTAAGATAAGAATGAACCTATTCTAAACTATATATTTCTTGAATAATATTCCCTATAGGATATAACACAACCAATAGTTCCTTAAATTTAGGTGACTCCTCATGTGGAACAGAAATTTGTGTCTCAGAAAGAAGTAGAGGCTTATGCTGAAGAAGAGGGTGAGGTTGCACCGAGGACTGGCCTTCAAAAGGAAGTCGATCATGAAGATCCTATATTAGTGGAACCTTCCTTGAAAGAAATCAATGAAGAATATTGTCAGGATCATAAAGACCGTAACACAACAGAGAAACCTTCTAAAATTCATACTGAAATTATTGTTGACGATTCTTTGAATGAGTCAGGAAAGGAATCGAAGGAAAAATTAGTGTATAAGCCTGTATATAAGACTGATGAAGAGAAGTCAGATGCTGAATATCTAACTCTAGCACTGATAAATCCAGTGGAGTCATAGGTTGAGAATAAAGCACATGGTGCCTCAGATTCTAGTAATAATCATGTGGAGGAGTTGATCTGAACGTTTAATGAAGTCCAAGGTGAAAATGAATCTTTGAGAAGTGCATTGGAAAGGGGAGGTAGAAGATTTAGAACCTGATAGCTAGTTTCGTTTCTATGCAAGAAGTCTAAAATTTAAAGAAGGAAATGTTGGCTGAAGTTTCAAATCTCAAATCTGAAATGATGATGAATTCAGATTTACTACAATTTAAATGTTTCATGGAGCAGCAATTCGCAGCTGTCTAAAATAGTGAATCCACTACATCAGGTATTTCACCAAATTTGATTTGAAGATTTCCGGCCATTACAGTAGCTATGAGCAATATAAATGACAAACTGCATAACTTTCAATCCAATAGTGCTTCGTTATCTGTATTTTTGGACAATCAGAAGTTTCTTTTTTAGATGTTATATTCAGGATAACCTAGAATCAGAGCATTGCTGAATCAAATCACTGATAAGTTAACTCTTTTTATGGGGAAGGAATAGAGGCTACATGCGTTCTTCAGAGTCAACATAATTGAAGATATTCATCTAAATCAGGAAGTAAATGTTATCAGAGTCTAGTTAGGTGGAAAAATAATGAAAATGTTGAGACCAAAGTTGACTGAAATCAATGATGTCATTCAGAGTCTCTAAAACCATTTTTCCAAAACCTTTTTATCCCAACCTTGATTCTCATTATCATTACAGTACAATTACTTATATTTTCAATGACATATAATTGGATCACATTTTTATGTGTCATTAATTTTTTTTATTATACTGTATCTCTTTTAATTACAGTGATACAACTTCACATATTGATATTTTGTATATCAATGAAATTACTTAGTTCAAGTGGTACATTAATATGGGTTATATTCCATATTACATCATTCTTTTTGATACCACAATAGGGGGAGTAATATGGAAAAATGTAGGAACATATTTTTTTTGTTGAAATATGGATAAACAGAACATTTTATTATAACTCTTTTAAATCTTTTATTTGGGGAGAAATAAAGAAAACAAAAAAAGTTAATTTTATTTTGATGGGATAAATTTCATTTAAGAAGAATTTTTTATTTTGAGGGGAGAAATTTTTTTTCGAATATATTTGTGGATAAACTCAAAATTCATTATTTATAAAAGAGGAGACATTATTTTTCTCTATTAAGGGGGAGATATTATAAAAATTAAGAAACATTTTTGTTAAATTTAAATAATTTTTTTTATCTTTGTAAAATTCTTAATTATATATTACTAATTTTGTAAGGTAATATTATTGGTTATCTCATGAGTTTTATGATCATCAAAAGGGGGGATATTATTGAGCAAGTATGGTCTTCAATAACACTTTATTTTATTAAGGGGGGATTTATGATAATAACACTCTATCTCTTTATGATGATTTTGATGCTGAAAAATACCCTTTTTTGTGATTTTAATGATATTAATTTAAGTAGTTTTCCAGAAATAAATATTATTTATTTTTTATATTTTTTTGGCGAAATATTAAAGTGTTTAATCCTCGTGGCATATTCAACAATGTTTTCGAAAATCACTTTAGCATGTTCTGGAATTATTGTTCATGCTCTAATATATTCGTAAATTACTTTAGCATGTTCTGAAAAAACAGTTCATACACTATGTTTGGGTGTGTAGCGTAAGGATGAAAATTGTCGCTTATAGGATATCATAAATGTAAGGTTAAGAAAATATACCTTATTAGAAAAGTATGAATGAAGAACCCTACGTTTGAAAGAGGAACCCTATGTTTGGATGGAACCTTATGTTTGGATTATTATAACATTATGGAAAAAGTATCTTATATTTGTTTCTCAAAAGTATTGTAACGCCCTGACCCCAGCTACCCAGAGTCGGTGCATTACTTTGTAACATTGGCATGATCACAAAAGACCAAGTCTCGAAAGACCGATTAGTTTAGTAGCCTTGGAAACACTAGATACATTCATAAGTCTTACATTACATCATAAAGTGAAAAACTAATAACAAAGTATTCATAGTCCACACTCATTTCCTCTTCTGAATATCCCTGCAGGTCATTCATCAAATACTTCTTCACATCCTGGAAAATATTAAAACATTGAAAGGGGTGAGCTCAGATTCTCATAAAGGATAACAATATAGCATAAGCTTTCATCAATAAACATAAACATTTAAGGAAATGTCTAACTAAAACAAAAGTCTTTTAAACTTGAACTTCAACATAATATGGCAAGAGTAAAATGAGATAATGCCATTCACTTATTCACATTGATATTCTACTGGTCGAATAATCACATGCAATATCAATAACCACTTTCATAATGAGGGAATGTATAATGCCAGACATTCTGAAACATTTTGTCAAGGCCTTGGCCAAGACGTCTAAAATGATTAAGGCCTCATCCAAAACCATAAATCAAATTGGGAAAGGGCCTCGGCCAATTCCACGTCTAGTTGTCTCAGGAGACCTACCGATGCATCGAGGAGCTATAGCGGGCTCCACCCGTCACTTATTAAGTCCAATACATTCCTCATATGAATAGGTTTAAACATATCATAAACCATAACATAATTGTATCACATAAAACATGCATAAAGGAAACATAACATTTCCACATTTCAATCACAAGATATCAATACTACACATTGATATAATAAAAATGCTTTCAATGCCATTTTCAATACCAAAATAAAAGAAAGTTAAAACTTTGTATTTTTTTTCATTAAAAAAAATGATGTCTTGTAGAGGAAGACGAAACACAAATAATGGTCACGGTGGCGGAAAAGTCGTTGTCGCCTCATAAGTATGGAAAGAAAAACATTCCCTTTTGTCGTTTAGCAAAACGCTTCGTAGAAAAAAGATATCTTTTGAATAAACGTAAAAGTCAAAGGGGTTTATACACCGTATAAAAGAAAGTTGTGTATAAAACCAAATATGCCTCAATGAAAGGGGATTGAGACGAAGTCCTTAAAAAGATCATTTTTTAAATTAAGTACATATATAATGTGTATTAACTATAATTACACATAAATAATGTAAAAATACAAGATAGGACATAATAATATCATGACATAATTTGAAAGTAGGAGATTAACCCAAAGAATAGAAATTGGGTTAAGAAGTTCCCTTACCTTGTGTCCGATTTGATTCGACAGTTCTTTAACCTCCTGAATAATAATCTAGAGTTAATTTCTATTTACATAAGAACCTTTTTCATGTTAATTATTCCTTTTATATCCCTTATTACAATTTTATGAATATTATGTAATTATTAAAGTTATAATGGTCATTTTGTCGATCTTAGGTACTTGAGTCAACAATAAACTTCATATAATTACAAGTTGTTCATGTGGTGAAATATCCATTATATCTAGAATTATATTCATGATGTAGATATCATATATATCATATATATCCAGTATATACATTCATTCATAAAATTACGTAACATTTAGAGGTACGAAATGAAATGCACCATTCATGGAGACTGTAAGCCGTACGTACGCATGAACGCTGCTTTCATTTCTATTTCATATTTAATGGAATGAAATCATAATTATATAATGGTATAATATAATTTCATTATTATATAGTGTATAATACCATTTACTCCATCCTTTATACATCCCACATATGGCATTAACGATTCAAATCACTTTGAGGGGGCGCTAGTCCGCACTTCCTAAAATGAAATTATCGTGTTTACCCATAATGGAAATCATAAAGTATGCCATAAATGAGAAATAAAGAAGAATAAGTAAAACATAAACATATTATATATCATATATATATATAGTTACATCTTAATGGCCACCTTTGAAGGTGTTATATGAATGTTGAACAATCATCGTTTCGTGAGGCAGAAATTCGCCATCCACAGAAACCGTATGTTCTTTAACCATTAGATGTAGGTGTGTATAATTGTAGCTCGAATCCTTCTTATAAAAAAATCCTAGTATTTTGAGGATACTGGTGTTGTTATAAAAGAAATTAATAAAAAGTGTTTAGGGTGTTGGAGAAGAAAAATAAAACAAAACAACATTAGAGAAGACATTATCTCAAAATCGGGTAACTCTTTTTGATTTGAGGCAAAGGATTCCTTGGCAAGAGTTATGCCCAAAGTGAGGCTTCTAGGAGTAATAGGGGGAAGTTGGGAGAGTATTTTGGAAGAGTTTAGCCAATCCAAATGGCTTGAAAGTGTGAATGAGGTGGTGGATGTGGAGGCCTTTTATAAGAGGAGAGGAGGGGCACTCTTGGAAAGTAAGGAAATTTTATATTATTATACAATGATTTTCGGATTCTAAAGGTCCCAAACTTATATAATTATAGGCTAAAATGATAAGGGTTCAAAATATACCCATCCAATAGTCTTTGGACAAGTGTATGACTTGGATTTTACATTATATTTTCATTTTATTAAAATCGTTAAATAATGAGGTCATCGCTGCATCATAATGATGTCATAAATAATTTAATTTATTTAATTTATAAAAATTATAAAACAAATACTATGATGTAGGAAATCTTTTTAGCTTTCCAATTACTATTTATAGTCAAAAATATGACTTGTATAACGCCATGTAAATTTTTTTTAGTAAAACATTTCATGTTTGTGTCATTTTTTACTTTAACAATAAATAAAAGGTATTTATGTCATTTTCCAACTAAAGTGGCTCCATGGGGTCCCCAAGTTGACCCATGGATTTTCTTGGTCGGCTATGGCACATCCAATGAGGGTAGGATATGTGTCATTCTCATCTCATATTATTAGAACATTATTTTTACCTTAAACTACACTAATTACCTCTAATCGCGATTAAGAACTTAAAAGTTACTATTCACCAAAAATTATTTTAATCTCATTGAACCACATTTTACTTCTTAATGACAACCATGTATGTCGGAATTTTGAAAATCAAATCACATAAGTGGTAATATTTCATTTAAATGAAAAATCAGTCATTTAACTACCACTTAGTGGTTTCACTATAAATCAAAAATTGAAGTTTTTTAGAACAATGCCAAAATTTCACCCTAAGATACAATTAATATTCCGAATTCAAAAATGATGTCTATTTTAAAAAATTCCAAACATATAAGTTTCATTAATTAATTTCATAATTAATTCCCGCTGTCACAACAAATAGCATGTTTTTAAGAAATAATTTATATCAAAAGATTGGCAATTGTTTATGTCCAATTTCAATGTTAAATTAATTCTAATGACCACCATTGGATAAAATGGTAAAAATATATTCTAATTACACTTTAAAACCACTAAATAGTATAATTTATCACTATAAATTATTTTGATTAAAAAAGTTGTTTTAAGTATTTTTTCACTATTCATAAAAATTTCGATGTTCTCAGAAAATTACAAAAAATTCAACATAGGCTAATTTCGACATTCCGAATCCAAAAATGAAGTCCATTTTGAAATATAAAATATATATAATTTCAAAAGGTGAGTATTACTATTCATAACTGCTACTTTGATTAGTCGCGGTGTTTTAGAACTCGAAGTTGCGTATAATGCAAGCTATTGAATTATTGAATGAGAAGTGTATCGTGGAAGCTCGGAGTGTTACATTCTCCCCTCCTTCAATAAATTGCGTCCTCGCAATTTGAAATTTTTCTTGTAAAATAAAAGGTTGGAAATAGAAATTACCTTTGTGGAAAACCCACATCGGAAATAAGATTAATAAAATTTATCATTAATAAGAGGGAGAGGGAAATGAAAAAGTCACCACCCAATTATGATCTCGATTAGGAGAACATTGGTGGCAATTAGAGACATATAATTGGAGGAAAAACGTAAATATTTGTAGGGAGTGATTGAGGTCATCAATCACAATCAACTGTCAAATTGAGGGCCTCAAAGCCTTCAATCTATGTTGATTTAAAATATCATCAGTTCAACAAGACATAAGGTATTAGGATAACACATTTTTTTTGTTTTAGTATCCCTTTACTAAAGTTTAAGAATTAATTTATTCATTGAATAAGAGATAGGTATATATATATTTATGATTGACAATTAGAGTTTCAACCTTCAACTCATCTTTCACTCAAAAAGATAATAGAACTCAAAAATATTATACTTATCCTAATTGTATAAGGTTCCAAATGTTAACACATACCATTTAGATTAGTAAAATTATTTTGTAATAACCAGGGACTTCTTGTAGGCTAGTGGTAGGAAATAAAGGCATGTCGCACTATGGTTGTGGGTTCGATTCTTGCAGCTTTGTCCGACGCGACGGGTTATGCCCCACCCTGCAGGTTGTCCTTTTCCTAAAACTATAGTATTATAATATTCCAAAAATAATCTTCATAAATTTTTTAACCTTAAACAATACTATCCAAAGATCAACTTAATCCACTCCAACCTTTATAGTTATCCAAAATACCTCTATCCAGACTTTCTCTAAAAGGTCTCTAAATTCCAAAATCAATTTATCAGATTCCCCAAACAAATTAATGTTTCTCTTATTGTCACATAATAAAAATATAATTACCTTCATCATATTAAAAACTTACTGAAATCAACAAGTACTGCACTAAAATCCATATATATATATATATATCACATTATTCTAATAACCAGAATATAATCCATGAGTCCAAAAGCACCAATACATTAGTTATTCTGCTTCAACTGTAGTAACAGCATAAGATTGTCCT
Source organism: Viscum album (assembly GCA_963277665.1). NCBI lineage: Eukaryota > Viridiplantae > Streptophyta > Magnoliopsida > Santalales > Viscaceae > Viscum > Viscum album. Next base: position 1,902,112,779 of record OY728137.1, read on the forward strand.
TGATCCCTTGGCCTATTCTGAGGTAAGTTTCCCTGATTCTTAGGACATTCATTTTCATAATTCCTCATTTCCCTACAATTGTAGCATTCAACATTGATAGCCACTTTCTTTCCCTTTCAATCACGTGCCTGGTGACCTTTTTCCCCACATTTATAACAATCTCTCATTCCTTTTAGGCAAGTACCAGGGTGATTCTTCCCACAATTATCACATAATGGAAAATACTTCTTTCCATTTTTCCCTTTATCTGTCTCTTGTTCCACCATTCTCTTCTTCTCTTGCTTATCTTTGTTGTCATAAGACTTTGAGAATTCCTTTTCTGTCTTGATAGCACATGAGAAAATATCTTCGTATGTTGAGAATGATTGTGATACTAAAGCTCGATGGAGAAATGGTTTTAACCCATCAAAGAAACTATCAATCTTACCTCTTGGGTTACGTATATAATCTGCAGCATACCTCGCTAACCTTGTAAATTTGGCCTCATACTTTGCGACATTCTCATCCTCCTTTTGTCTCAGACTCAAAAATTGTCTTTCCATATCTGCTCAATGGTCACGAGGATAGTATTTTTCTAGGAAAAGCTCTTTGAACTCCCTCCATTCCATATTCGATATGTCATCATCATCCTTTGTGTTTTGAATCAGCGACCACCACTGATCGGCATCTCCAGTGAGGCGGTAAACTGCCATGACAACCTTCTCCCTTTCGCTACTCCCCAAGGCATGGAATATTTTCTCTAATGAGTTTATCCATTGCTCAGCCACTAATGGATTTGTACCCCCATTAAATGTTGGCGGTTTTTGCCTCATGAAGCGGTCTATCATTGATCCTCCACGTTGCGGATCAGGGTGCTCTATACGAGTAAGGTTATTATTCATAACCTGAGTGAGTTGTCCCAGTATGGTAATAAGTTGATCATCACCAGTTCTATCTCCAGATCCACAATAATTATCTTGAGCAGGAGGGAAATCCCTACACGGAGTGCATGCATTGATACGGTTTCCATTCCTTCCACTAGGCGCCATTTCTAAACAATGGCATAAACTAGATTAGTTTATGAAATAAAATACATAATTCCATATTTGTAAAACACTTTACATAAATTGAACTATATATGGATATAATCCATAATCATAAAAATAAATGTTTTCTTTGAGGAAGTATATACTCATAACCCTTAATAGTGGTTTGTAAAGAAAATGAGAATTATCCTAAGCATATCCCCCGGGAGTGTCGTAACCAAGAGTGCAGCAAGGCTCGTTGTCGTGCACTAGTTCCCGTTCGAGTCTCGCTCAAAGCGGTGTTTTCGGGGTTTACCCCTAGGTACATCTGTGCCAGAGCCACCTATACCTGCTCGTATCCAGACAGGGATGTATTTCTCGGAAAACTCAAAAAATCTCTATAATACCAAAATTCTAGGATGTTCTTCTATACTAATCCTCAAAGTCTATCTTTGGGATATGTTCTCTAATCAGAGTTTATCTAAATCTAACTTCCAAAGTTAGTACTAAACTGCCTCTAATACCAACTGTAACGCCCCGACCCCAGCTACCCAGAGTCGGTGCATTACTTCGTAACATTGGCATGATCACAAAAGATCAAGTCTTGAATGACCGATAAGTTTAGTAGCCTTGGAAACACTAGATACATTCATAAGTCTTACATTACATCATAAAGTGAAAAACTAAAAACAAAGGCTTCATAGTCCACACTCATTTTCTCTTCTGACTGTCCCTGCAGGTCATTCATAAAATACTTCTTCACATCCTAGAAAATATTAAAACATTGAAAGGGGTGAGCTCAGATGCTCAGTAAGGATAACAATATAGAGGAAGCTTTCATCAATAAACATAAACATTTAGGGCAATGTCTAACTAAAACAAAAGCCTTTTAAACTTGAACTTCAACATAATATTTCAAGAGTAAAATGAGATAATGACATTCACTTATTCACATGGATATTCTATATGTCAAATAATCACATGAAATATCAATAACCACTTTCATAATGACGGAATGTATAATGCCAGACATTCTGAAACATTTTGTCAAGGCCTCGGCCAAGACGTCTAAAATGATTAAGGCCTCGGCCAAAACCATAAATCAAATTGGGAAAGGGCCTTGGACAATTCCACGTCTAGTTGTCTCATGAGACCTACCGATTCATCAAGGAGCTATAGCGGGCTCCACCCGTCACTTATTAAGTCCAATACATTCCTCATATGAATAGGTTTAAACATATCATAAACTATAACATAATCGTATCACATAAAACATGCATAAAGGAAACATAACATTTCCACATTTCAATCACAAGATATCAATACAACACATTGATATAATAAAAACGCTTTCAAAACCATTTTCAATACCAAAATAAAAGAAAGTTAAAACTTTGTATTTATTTTTCATTAAAAAAATGATGGCTTGTAGAGGAAGCCGAAACTCAAATAATGGTCACGACGGCGGAGAAGTCGTTGTCGCCGCATAAGTATGGAAAGAAAAACATTCCCTTTTTTCTTTTAGAAAAACGCTTCGTATAAAAAAGATTCATTTTGAATAAACATAAATGTCAAAGGGGTTTGTACACCGTATAAAAGAAAGTTGTGTATAAAACCAAATATGCCTCAATGAAAGGGGATTGAGACGAAGTCCTTAAAAAATCATTTTTTTAAATAAAGTACATATATAATGTGTATTCACTATAAGTACACATAAATAATGTAAAAATAAAAGATAGGAAATAATAATATCATGACATAATTTGAAGGTAGGAGATTAACCCAAAGAATAGAAATTGGGTTAAGAAGTTCCCTTACCTTGTGTCTGACTTGATTCGACCGTTCTTTAACCTCCTGAATAATAAAATAGAGTTAATTTATATTTACTCAAGAACCTTTTTCATGTTCATTATTCCTTTTATATCCCTTATTACCATGTTATGAACATTATGTAATTATTAAAGTTTATAATGGTCATTTTGTCGATCTTAGGTACTTGAGTCAACAATAAACTTCTTATAATTACAAGTTGTTCATGTGGTGAAATATCCAATATATCTAGAATTATATTCATGATGCTGATATCATATATATCATATATATCCAGTATATACATTCATTCATAATATTACGTAACATTTAGTGGTAAGAAATGAAATGCACCATTCATGGAGACGGTAAGTCGTACGTACGCATGAACGCTGCTTTCATTTCTATTTCGTATTTAATGGAATGAAATCATAATTATATATAGGTATAATATAATTACAGTATAATATAGTGTATAATACCATTTAATCCATCCTTTATTCATCCCACATATGGAATTAACGATTCAAATCACTTTGAGGGGGCGGTAGTCTGCACTTCCTAAAATGAAATTATCGCGTTTACCCATAATGGAAATCCTAAAGTATGCCATAAATGAGAAATACAGAAGCATAAGTAAAACATAAACATATTATATATCATATATAAATATAGTGACATATTAATGGCCACCTTTGAAGGTGTCATATGAGTGTTGAACAATCATCGTTTCGTGAGCCAGAAATTCGCCATCCACAGAAACCGTATGTTCATTAACCATTAGATGTAGGTGTGTGTAAGTGTAGCTCGAATCCTTCATATAACAACATACTAGTATATTTAGGATACTGTTTTTGTTACAAAATAAATTAATAAAAAGAGTTTAGGTGGTTGGAGAGGAAAAATAAAACAAAACAACATTAGAGAAGACATTACCTCAAAATCGGGTAACTCTTTTTGATTTGAGCCAAAGGCTTCCTTGGGAAGAGTTCTGCCCAAAGTGAGGCTTCTAGGAGTAAGAGGGGGAAGTTGGGAGAGTATTTTGGAAGAGGTTCACTGAGCCAAATGGCTTGAAAGTGTGAATGAGGTGGTAGAGGTGGGGGCCTTTTATAAGAAGAGAGGAGGGGCACTCTTGGAATGTAAGGTGATTTTATATTATTATACAATGATTTTCGGATTCTAAAGGTCCAAAACATATATAATTAGAGGATAAGGTGATAATGGTTCGAAATATACCCATCCAATAGTCTTTGGACAAGTTTATGCCTTGGATTTTACATTATATTTTCATTTTATTAAAATTGTTAAATAATGAGGTCATCGCAGCATCATAATGATGTCATAAATAATTTAAATTATTTAATGTCTAAAAATTATAAAACAAATACTATGATGTAGGAAATATTTCTATCTTTACAATTACTATTTATAGTCAAAAATATTACTTTTATAACCTCATGTAAAAATTGTTTTAGTAAAACATTTCATGTTTGTGTCATTTTTTACTTTAAGATTAAATAAAAGGTATTTATGTCATTTTCCAACTAATGTGGCTCTATGGGGTCCCCAAGTTGACCCATGGATTGTCTTGGTCGGCCATGGCACATCCAAGGAGGGTAGGACATGTGTCAAGCTCATATCATATTATTAAAACATTATTTTTACCTTAAACTACACTAATTACCTCTAATTGCGATTAAGAACTTAAAAGTTACTATTCACCAAAAATTATTTTAATCTCATTGAACCACATTTTACTTCTTAATGAAAACCATGTATGTCGGATTTTTGAAAATCAAATCACAGAAGTGGTAATATTTCATTTAAACGAAAAATCAGTTATTTAACTACCACTTAGTGGTTTCAGTATTCATCAAAAATTGAAGTTTTTCAGAACAATGCCAAAATTTCTCCCTAAGCTATAATTAATATTCCAAATTCAAAAATGATGTCTATTTTACAAAATTCCAAACATATAAGTTGCATTAATTAATTATATAATTAATTCCCGCTGTCACAACAAATAGCGTGTTTTTAAGAAACAATTTATATCAAAAGATTGGCAATTGTTTATGACCAATTTCAATGTTAAATTAATTCTAATGACCACCATTGGATAAAATGGTAAAAATATATTCTAATTATACTTTAAAACCAATAAATAGTATAATTTATCACTATAAATTATTTTGATTAAAAAATTTGTTTTAAGTATTTTATCACTATTCATAAAAATTTCGAAGATCTCAGAAAATTACAAAAAATTCAACATAGGCTAATTTCGACATTCCGAATCCAAAAATTAAGTCCATTTTGAAATATAAAATATATATAATTTCAAAAGTTGGGTATTACTATTCATAACGACTACTTTGATTAGTTGCGGTGTTTTAGAACTCGAAGTTGCGTATAATACAAGCTATTGAATTATTGAATGAGAAGCGTATCGTGGAAGCTCGGGGTGTTACAAGTATGGTTCATCAACATTTCTTTGGTAAACAACCGTACATTTGATTGAAAGTATTGATCATGAACATTACATTTTGAAGTAGAGAAAACTATTGATCATATATTCTACGTTTGAGAGTTGAAGTGAAAAGTATGGATGATCAACCTTATGCTTGAGATCAACCTTATGTTTGAAGAATTAATAATCAAATCTTACTTTGGAGATCAACGTTATGTTTGAGATCAACCATACGTTGTGAACATTATGTTTAGAGAATGTATGCTATGCAGTTCAACCCTATGTTTGGTGGTAGATATTTAATTTATGAATTTAACAAAGAAACTGTATTTATGTAGATTATTAGGATGATTTCATGCTATATTAAAATCCCGAATCTAAAATGCGTATATGACAAATTCATAGCCATTTATTGATGATTCATGGGATCATTTTAATAGGAGCTTTTCATGCCGATTTTTCAGGGGAGTTATGACTGCTCAGTTATTCAAACTTTTGAGTATCACGATCCTAAAGGTGACTTTTGTGGATCTAAATTGAAAAGGAGAACTTTCATATTTATTCTATATATACATGAATTATTTTGTATTGCAGGATTAAGAGAATCATCAAAAAGAATAAAAATATCATGTTCTTGAGTTTTTCACTACTACAATTTACAGAGAAAATCTAGACATACATATCTGTTGTTACGAAGAGTGTCAAAGCTCTTCTTTCTGAAGAATAAGAAACACGATTAAGGATTCACATATTATACATAAAATATCTTTCGGGAATCGACTATTGTTAATGTTGTGAATTATATTTCAAGATCTACTACAAATGAATCTACTCAGAACAACTTCTAATTGAAGAACATCTTCTTTGAAGATGAAGATCAATCTTCTATTAGTTACGTGCTATTCTAACTGTGAAGAACAACTAAAAAGTATTTTCAAACAAATACAATTTTACATTGATTAACCAGCTTCTGATAATAAGTAGTGTATTCGGTTCTGTGTATGAACCAAAAGGAAATTATTAGCCTTAAACATGTTAAGGTGTCAACCACCTGCACTCAGTTGTGGAATGATTTATTTATAAGAGGACTAGATAGTGAAAACCATCGAGCTTGTAGAGTAGAGTGTTGGTGGAGTGTACAGGGGTACTTCTGTTCCAAGAACAACTATACATCATGTGTACTTCTCTATTTATTTTCCACTCCTTAATCATTGGGATTAAGTTGAAAGGATAGATCTATATGTCATAATGATATTTTCAAAGAAACAATTCACCCCCTCTTGTGTATATTTGGTATAACCCGATCCAACATATAAGATGATTATAATTGAACATATGATACATACAAAACATCTATATTATATTCATGAAATAATTACCTTTCTTAATAAATATTTATGTATATATATATATATCATTTTTTTCCTTTCACACACTAAAAAGAGATAATGTCGGTCGTGCACGTCTGGACAACCACCTCCTAGACATGATGTGCTTCCATTTAAATCTAGAAAATTATATATATATAAGTATATATGACTAAATAATATGGTACTAATGATATTATTATCTTTATTTAATGATATAATTATACTTACCTTATTTCTAAAATGATAATTGAAAAATGAGAACATTACTTGTTCTTATGTATGGCCCACCATCTCCATAATTGCAACATATGTTCATTTTTCATTTCCTAAAATAATTATTGGTTTTAAAATTATATTTTATTTATAAATGTGATATTTTATTCATGATTATTATTCATTATATACTATAATTTTCCACATTGATCATTGTTCACGTACCAAATTTGATTTTGACATAGAAACTGAATTTGGTCAAAACACACGATGTAAACATAATTTCTTAAGTTGATGGATAAAAAATAGTAATAATTGAAATAAAAGTAATGATATAAAATAAAATACATATCAGGAACGTAGAAAATTAGCTTCATTTTATTATATAGGATGTTAAATGATGTTCACCCAAATGGGAACTCAAGTTAAGGAATCTCATCTCATCTTTTTTACATTTGTGACATAAATACCTTGTATGCCACTTAAATCTTGTGTGTGGTGTATGTATTGAACCGTTTTTTATATTATATCATAAATCCTTTTTCCATATAGTTATCTTAAACACTAATTTCCTATTATTATTTTATGTAGCTTATGGTTTAAATTTTTTCAGCGTTGTATGTGATAATTTGGAATGTTTAATTAATATTGCCACCAAGAATAACTTTAATTATATTTCAATTGTAGTTACATTATATGAAATTATATAAATATTGTTCAATAAAACCAATCATTATTATCTTCTTATTAATTACCATTTTTATGTATTAGTTCCATTTTTCCACACTTCAGTACTCAAAGTGTTTTTAAAATGTTTTTTAGAAAACTCGACTTCATTTCTCTCTTTAGTTAGAGAACCAGTTTTCTAAAAAAACCATGTTTAATTAATATGTTGAAAAAATGTTTTAAAATCAATTGGTAAATATATTTTTAACCCCTTTTTTATTTTACCAATGTTTTCAAGGTAATATTTTTATCACTATCCAAATATTTCATGTTTCTTACCTTCTTAGCATAAAAAATAAATGTTATTTTTACCTTTTACTACATGTAAGAATTTACTTTCCATCATTCCATCAAATCTGAATTTACAATTTTGGAGGGTTATTTTAAATGAATTTTTTTTAAAAATTTATTTTCAAAGTAATTTATATTCCAAAATGGTTTTAAAAAATTATATTTAACTCAATATTGTTTTTAAAATAACATTTAATAATATTACTATTTTCCAAATACAAGTACCCTTTTTTATTCCACATGGGGTATTTGGAATTGATATAATTCTTATCCTTACAATGTATACTATATGAATACTTTGTTAAAGGATAGATTCTCATATACTTCCTTGATTTTGTTTATCCCCATGAAATCCTCAATCACCTATGATCATTTAATTTTCCATAATTATCCTTATAATTTATCATGGATATTAATATGTCCTTAAATGTATACCATTTTACATAGGGTGTATACTTTGATAGGTATTTAATTATTTAGGGAAATATTGATAATTTTTTATTCTTTATTCAATATGGTTATTTTATATGGCACATTATTAAATCTATAATTCCATATTTTAGGAATTTTTGGGGCTAGTTTGACATGGGTGGGTCCTGGTTATAGAAATCCTCTCAATGAAACGGTAGTTTCATGGGATGATTCATTTGGCTAGCCACCTTAGATGGGGTTTTTACTAACATTTTAAAAATCATCATATAAATGGTCTTGACAGTAAAGGTACGTTGTATAGTATGTCTGTTCAATGTGTTTGTAGTCGATAAAATTCCATATTATTTACAATGTTTCATTCAGTTTATTTTTTATATATCATATGTGTTCAGTTAATTACCATTACATATGGAATAATATCATAGATTCATTATTTAATCCTCTTTACTTACCCCTACGGAGCATTTGATCTCACCCTTATTTTGTTTCTTTCCCTAGGTATCCAAGAATTGTACTATGAAATATATGAAAGGATTTAATAAATTAATTAGAGTTACCCTTGATGTTGTCAATTAATATTTTATAAAAAAATTATATTGTAATATTTTAGTCATTTGTATTACATAGATCACTTATTTATCTAGTTTATGAGTACTACAAAACAGACTGGTCCTTCAGGACTTGATTCCTTATAATCATGACAATGTAGTTGATAGGTTACAGTGGCCCTGATATTTGGGGTTGAGTCTCTATAGTAGGTTTCAAAGAATGTTTTGTAAAAAACTTATGAAAAAGATTTTGGAAAACATAAGATAAATAACATAACATTAAGGAATAATTTGAGAATATGTATAGAAGAACACCATATATTTTTGGTAATGTATTAATTATGTGGGTCGTACTAGAAATAATTCTCTATCTGGATTCTTCAGGTTGACGTTTTTTTGGTATAGATGTACCTAGGAGTAAAAAATATGACAATGTGTTATGGGAATGACTTTGGGTAACATGGTACATGATAATAGGCCTTTCTACGCATAATGTTTGACACTCCATGGAGATTTTAGAAGGATAATCTATTTTTATATAGACACCACTAAGAAGAATTTGGAGAGATAATCCAAATGAAAATTAAATTTTAAGCCTAATTAGTTTTAGATTTATGATATGTTTTTGTGATTTAGAAAATTAATAATTGATATTGTGGGTAAACCCTAGACTAAGGGAGGACCTATGTTGAAAATAAGTGGATGAAATATTTAGGTACTGAGTTTATATTAAAAATAAAAGTTAATGTCTATTTTTTGATTAAAATTATATCAAGGATGTCTAACATATTTATTTTGGAAATTATATGAAATATGTTCTAGAAAAGGATAACATATATGTTTATTGAAAACCAATCATATCTAAATAGACAATAGTTCTAGAACCCATAACTGAAGGATGATATGGGTTTAACAACAACTATTTTCCTAAGTAATGTCATAGTTAAATTTACATTACTTTTAGTAAAAAAATTGATGTATACAAGTTAATGATGACCCAATAGTATGAATTTTAGTGATTAGAGATTAATGTACTAACTTTAGTTGATTTGGAATATAGTTAAATAAATATAGGTGGTCTATTCAATCTTTTATAGGCCTCTTAATCATCTAAAAGTTTCATCTAGTACTTTAAATTTAATAATTTTAGTATTGGTCATTCATTTCTAAGAGTATAGGAATGAATTAGAATTTGATCTTAGAAAATCCAAAAGTTAGTATTGATCAAATGAAATTGGTACGTATATTGTCTTTGCATTTCCTAATATTGAAGTTCAACAAAAGAATTTCACAATAGTATGGAAAATGATTTAAAAAATACTGTTTTAATAATTAATTTTTTTGTTGAACTGATGGTTTCTTATATCCTCATAGATTTATGGATTTGGGCCCCAATACACTCTATTAATCATTCCCTTGTTTTTTATTGATGAACTCATTAAATACATATATATATGTATACTTTTCCTCAAAGTCCGTGTCTTTACTTTCCACTATATAAATCATTCATATAAAACTAGATACATGGTAGTCCATGTGAACCTTGTACTTCTCAATCTCTCTTTTCTGGAAGATGTTTTAAAAACCCTTCTCATGATGTGAGATTTCAAACATATGATGTATCAAACAATCTATCACCTTAACTGAGTTTAGATTTTGAGGGAGAAATTTAACTAAGGTGGGGATATTGTAACATATAGAAATTCTAAAGTAAAAATGTGTATTCAATATAATGTATAAAATGAAACACCAAAAGTGTAAGGGAACATACTCTCCTAAGACTCCACTATATATTTTATATTTTAAAAGATTAAACATAAGATATTTATTATAATGAAATCCACACAATATTAGATTGTGTTCCATACAAGAGAGTCCTTCCATGATAGATTGTGTTACACACAAGAGAGACCTTCCTTTATAGTTTTTGTTACACACAAGTGTTACCTTCCAAGATAGATTGTGTTTCACACAAGACCTTGTTTCACCCAATAAAATTTAATTATTAAAATATATTTATTTAATATAACATGATATAAATTAGAATTTAAAATAGCTGTTATGAATAGTAATAACAAACATATAAAAAATATGGTTTCCTCCAATACAAAATGAATTCACTAGTTAACAATTAATAAGAACCAAAAATAAGAACCAGTTGGATATCAAAAAGAAATATTATGATTGTTATGTTTCCAAAAGAGATTTACCTTAATATACATAATAAAAATAGGGAATTATTTTAATGAAACATATATGTTATATATTAGATCAAATATTTTTTATATTTTTCTATTAGGTTTTATATGCGTAAGATAATTAGAAACCCTATTTCACACATTAAAAACAAATATTTTTATAAAGACAATTCTACAACCTTTTAATAGAAAAGATACATTAAATATTTATTTTGAGACACTTATAAATTGAATTTTTTAATATAAAATTCAATATTAATTTCAGTATGACATAATTAGAATAGGTTGAGGTTTTGGTATTTTTCTAAGAAGCTTTATTTTTGAATGAATAGTGAAAAATACAACATTTTAGTTAAAAAATGCCTATTTATTTAAATAATTATTGATTTTAAAATAAATTTTATTATTTTAGAATTTAATGATATATCATTAATACATTAAATAATAAATTTTAGATTACTTGAATCAATTTCAAATTGAAATTGAAAATTAAAATTAAACATTCTTATGGATATTTTTCTACTAAAACTAGTTAAATCATCTATCTGTAAGATTAGCATTAATCATAATTATTATGGTTCTATCAATGGAATTTCAAAAAAATGGACATAGAACATTGTAATCAGGAGGATATTTTGTGTCTTATATGATCAAATTAATTTTTTACCAAAATTATTTGTAAAATTGATTAATAATTATTACAGTGATTAAGGTGTAATTAGGCTTAAAATGGACTAAACCTTATATTTAAGGGACCAAATGACCTAGACACATGTTCAAACTACATATTATGTCCATAATTCGACCACTAACATTAAATTATGGAGTTTTTTTGTTTTTTATGAATTTTTTTAGAAAATGTGTACACCTAACTTGTTTCAAAATATTCCACGTGGGTCATTTTCATCTCTATACATGGCCAAAAAATATTTCCCTTCCTCACCCATCTCAATAGGAATTATCTAGAACAAACACTTCCCAATTAGCCTTTTAAAAACTCTTCTCTGATCCTAGAATCCTCCCCTAGGGATGAAAGAAACCCAAAGATGAATATTTTTCCAACCAAAAGTTATTACCCGATTAGGAGGTAAAATCTTCCCTCAATCTTTATAGATTCATTACCATTCTTCTACCCATATACTCTTCTTATTCTATTATTACACAGAAACCAAATATTATAAATATAATATTTCATTTTTATGAAAATATTCCAACCTAAACATATACACACCACCATCTAATGGGTAATATACATATTATTTCCATGTTTGGAGAACTACTGCCTCACGAAATGACAATTTTTAATTTTTCAATTTCCAGCATTCATGAATGGAATTTAGGATGGAAAAATTATTTGTATATATTATATGTGATATTTATTTTTTCCTTAAGATTCTATAATTATTTTATAATAAATACACTTATAATTCCCATTTTTTGTTAATATGATAACATCATTTGAGGAAGTGTGGACTACCGCCACCTCAAAGTGATTTAGTTCGTTCACAAGATCCATAGAATGTATAAAGGATTATTAAAATTGAACATATGTGAAATAGAAATACATATTTTCGATATTAATGAAATAATTACTTTTCATAATATATATATACATATCATTTTAATTATTATCCTATCTCACACTAAAAAGTGATAATGTCTATTTTGGACGTGTGGACTATCACCTCCTTGACAATATGTGATTCATTTTACACCATTTTAATTTTATATATAAGAATATATTAAAAAATAATATGTTATTCATGATATTTTTATCAATCTATAATGACATAAATGTAATTACCTTCTTTCCATAACGATCATTGATAAACGAGAACGTTACTCATGCGTAGGTTCAACCTACCATCTCCATGATTATAAAATCGGTTCATTTTTCATAACCATATTTAATTGTAGATTTTAAATGTATAATATATGTATAAATATGATAATTGTGTCATAATTTTTTATAGAGAAGTTATATGTTGACATATTTTTTCACAATTGACCTACCAAAGTTATTTTTGACACATAAAGGGAATTTGGTCATAACACCTGATCTAAACATAATTTTTAAGTAGTTGTATACTTCATAGTAACAATTGAAATAAAATTAATGATTAAAATGAAAATTTTCTAAATAACATAGAAAATTAACCTATGTTCATTATACTAGATGTTAGAGGAAGCCTAGTGAAACGAAAACAGAAGATAAGGAATCTGATCTCATCCTTTTACATATTTGAGATAAATGTCATGTACACCACAAACTTATTTTCTGTGGTGTATCTGCTGACCCTTTTTTTATATTATATCACTAATCCTTTTCTCTTCCTTGTTTCATAATCGTTAATTTTATATTACTCCACCATGAGGCTTATGATTTATAATGTTTTTAAGTGCTATGTGACTCTTTGGAGTATTTAAATGTTATTTTCCTTAATAATAACATTAATGAAATTTCAATGGTAATTCCATTAGAGATAATTTGATTACCATTTTTAAAAAAACCCCTTTAATTATTATCTAGTTATTGATTTACATTTTCATTTATTAGTACCATTTTTTATCTCTTCTGTACTCAATGTATTTTAGAAATATATTTTGGAAAACCTGAATTAATTTATCTCTTAAGTTGGACAACCTGTTTTTTATAAAAAACACGTTTTATTAAAATATTATAAAAATGTTTTAAAATTATCTAGTAAATACATTTTACATTTTTTTCTTTTACTAATGTTATCAAAGTAATCTTCATGCCTCTTTCCAACCAAAACATTTTTCATTACATTTTTTCTATGAAAAAAAGGAATGTTTTTTTATATTATATGGATTCTACATATTTACCAAACATCAATGAGTCAAATACTTATTTTAATTTTTAAAGGTTATATTATAATAAAAATGTTTTTAAAATATATTTTCAAGGAAATTTATTTTAAAATGTTTTTTAAAAAATGATATCTTCCTCAAGAATGTTTTTAAAATATCATTTTATATTATTGTAATTTTTCATTGACAATAACCATTTATTTTACTCTACATGGGTTATGTTGTATTCATACCATCCTTAATCTTCGCGTGGATGGTGTATGAATTATTTGTCTAAGGACGGTATTCATATCCACTTCCTTGATTTATTTTGTCCACGTGAAATATTCAATATCATATGATCATTGAATTTTCACTAATTATACATATCATTTATCAAGGATATTACTAATTCCTAATTAATATACCATTTTACATTCAATGTATACTTTTATAGTTATTAAATTATTTAAGAAAATAATGATAATTAAGTATTTTAGAATCAGTACTGTTATTTGATAAGGGACATTTCTAAATTGATTATTAAATATATAAAAAAAGTTTTGGACAGGTAGGACATTATTGGGGCCTTGTTATATATAGCCTCTTGATGCATCAATAGTCTTATGGGATAATTGATTAGGATAGTTTTATTTTATGGCTTTTTACTCATAATTTTATAAATCCTCTTTTGAATGGTCTTGAGGGTAAATGTACCAAGTACCTAGAAAAAATGGTGTCCAATAATAAATCATTTTACCTAATTTTTATTTAGTTATTATTCAATGATGAGATTTTGTGTTTAGATGACTATGGATGAATTTCATTTTATGGCATGAGTTATTATCCATCCTTGAGATTTCACATGGATATATCTATTGATATATTTAATTTTCGGCTATTTAGATAGAATGTATTTTGGTTTATTATCTTACCATATTAAATTTCCATTATATAGTAATTGGAATGGATTGTGCTTAAAGTTTATACATTTTCATATTATTTACACACATTAATTCGGTTTATTGGTTATATGGTATGTGTGTTAAACAATTTAAATTTATATATTTATTATTCTAACTAGTTCCATATTTCTTCTGCTTTATTTACCCATACCGATCATTTGAGATCACCATTATTATGTTCATTTCCCCAGGTATCCCATAAGAATAATATGAAATATATACAAGGATTTAATAAATGTATTAGAGCTACCTTTGATGTTAATTATTTTAGATATAAAAAAGAAGACATAAAATATTCTAATTATTTTAGTCATTTGTAATGCAAGAATAATTTATGCATCCGGTTTTCCAAGACTTCTAAAATGATCGGTCCTTCAAGGATTGATTATCTGTAATAATGCCAATTTAATTGATATAATATATCAAACATGAGCTTCTAGGTCAGATATCAATATATCTGGTTCCTAATTTCATGAAATTAATATCAATAGTGTATTAAATTTAACTTTTGTGGTTTTATCACTTCTTACCGAACCACCTCTATGGGCGAGTTTCATATATTCCCAAGACCTATTACTCATATATGCAATTAAGTCACCGTTTTTTATTTTTTGTTTAAAATTTATATATATAAGGTTTAACCTAATTTTTAATCACCTTTTAGGTGTGGTATATTTACTATAATGCAATAGATATTAAAAATGAATTAAATGAGTCGGTATGAAAACAATGACTAATTTTATTAACAAAACTACCTATCAGTTTTATTGTCTTCTTATAAAAAGGGGAAAATTAATTGGAAATGATTGCAGTACAAAAAATAATAGACATTCACATGGCCAAAAAAATTTATTTATGAATGAAATGACCAAAATTATAAACATTAGTTTTGTTATGGGATTATTATTGTAATGGCCTTTTTAACAATTATTAATAAACATATAATGATTTATCTTTATATACATATAAATATTTATTTCTTATGATTAACAATAGATGATCAATCCATAAGTTTCATAATTGTTTCATTAATATATCTAAAATCCAATGCCTCATTTTTAAAATCACATGTCAATTTTATATTATTATCAATGATAATTAGGAATGTCATCCCTTGTGATTAATGACACACATGCATCACTACACCTATTTAAAAGAGATACATTGGCATTTTTTGAGATATTTAAATTTGATACATATGAATTGAATCCCTTAACTAAATATGAATATTGGACATGGTGTCCTATAATTAAAATTGATAATTTGACTTGGAGTCTACAATTTAAATGTGATACTCAATAATGACATCCCTTGTCATTTGTGATACTAGAGCATGAAATACCTTATGATTTATAAAAATCAGGCACATAATCCCTTAATATTTATGATTCTCAAGCATGGAAGATTTTAATAATTAAAATACTCAGGTGTGGCATCTCTCTTTACTAATGATAGTCATAGATGGAGTCCCCTGTTACTATATGAGATTATTTTTCCTATGATTGGATTCCCAAGTTACACCTCAGTTAAAGAATGAAAATGACAATATATAAATTCCTATATACATTAGCAAATATATATTTCATATATACACACACACATATATTCATAGTAAAATTTATATGGAGACACATAATAAGAGATAATATAGCTTAGGACGAAGAAGGTAATGTCATTCAGGTGTCCTTTTGGAAACCTGAGTCTGACTTGTTTACATATAATTATGATTTTCTTTATTATTCTCCCAATAAAATATTTTACGTTATATTGATGGTCTGAATTACTTTATAATTTTTTGTGGTGGCCTAATGAATATATCGCACACCCTGTTCGGGCTACCGATTATTACTCAAGAAGATCTTCTAGTTTCAGGTTTAGGATTTTGAATAGACTTTGTGCTATTACTCTGGTATAAGGGAGCTGAGGAACATAATACTAAGCTAGATCAAATGATTCAAATGGATATAGACATTGTGGATTTATTCATTTCAATATTAGTGTTTATTTTTTTCTAGTGTATTCCTCCAACCTATACATTGTATTTCCGTATGAACATTAATGATTGTATTATATTTGGAACTTCTAGGTTATAGTTTCTTCTACCTCACTTTTATGTTTTTTTATTTTTGATTTATTATTTATTCTATAAACCTATTATCATTTGATAATGAGTTTATTTTATCCCCAACAAACCATAATTTTTCCTTTACTACTAATTGGATCCTTGGTCCATTCATGGAGGCAATCTTGAGGCCATGTGACTGACTGGATCGATGCACAATTTCAGTGGCTCTGAGGTCAGAACGTCACATAACAAAAAACAATTTATCATGAGACCTATTGATTTATCATGGGGTTTTATAATTAAACACACAGCATCACTATATTTCTAAATCGTTGGATATATATTTAATATTCCATTTATTTTTATGAATAATTTTCCTTTTCAATAAATTTGTACTGTGAGAAAAGAATAAGAATTATAAATATTTCCCCAGTCCAAAAAATAAAATTCAATGTAAAAAATATTGTTTAGAAATGGTATAAGGTTTCGGTAATACCCATATCAATGATACAAAAATTATAGATATTTCATATAATTTTAATTTCAAATGAAAATTTATTTTAAGAAAGTGGATGTTTCAAGAGAAAGATAATGACCAAAAAATTAACCAAGAGATGAGGATTGACCATTAGTAAATAAACAACCATAACTTTTGATATAGATTCATGTATTGTAGTGAATAAAAGAATAATTAAGAGAATCGTTAAAATAGTATTTTACAGAGATTTTTCTTTGAAAAATAATTTGAATGGTTTTGAAGAATACAAATATGTTAAAACAGTTATGGCTACAAAATGACTGTAAGTACGTTATACATGAAATAACATTCCATTTGACTTTTTATAAATAATGAAAAATATGATAATTTCATATAACATTATAAATATTCCATTAAAATGTAATAAAATTTCTTAGATAGTGTAAAATGAAATTAAGAAATCTTTTATGTAATAATAATTAATTTTCTAAAACTTTTTTAAAAAATATGGACATGGATGAAAAATATGCCCCATTGAAATTAAAAATGAGAGAAGTGTTTTGTTTTAAATATTAGTTTGATTGTATCATGTTACAAAGAGATGAAAATTTTAAAGAAAACCTCGAAAAATAGCTAAATATATTAAGGATAAAAATATTATTGGTGCTTATGGTGGATAAAATATAAGTGTACTTTAATGAACATATAAGTAATCCAAAATGAAAATGAGATTTTAAAATAAATGCTTACATCTTCTGTAACTTTTAAATTTTATCCCAATTATAAAGTGTAATTAATTTAATGATTAATCATCATTAATAAATATATAATTATGTAAAATAAATAAATTTTATGTATCTGCACCATGAGAAATTAAATTGGTTCATGATACTAAATGTGTATCAACAAAATCAAAATTCAAATCAAATACATTATGAATATCATATAGTTGAAATGAGAATTATTCAATGAAGATATTATGTGTTCAAAATTTAATTCTATAAAATATAAATGGAAATAAATAAAAAATTAATCAATGTAAATTTCACATATAATCTTGTAAAATTAAAATTAATTAAGATGTGATATAACACAATGAAAGGAATTTTAGTTTAGAAACCCCATTCAATAAGTTCGACTTGCCTCATAGGTGATCTATACTCATATAAAATAAATTTAGTTTTACTATAATTATATAATATAACCATATTAATATATATTATATTATATATGATCAATTTATAACATTTCATCCCCAATATGTAGAAAATCATTTATTATTATCATTATTTAAGGTGTGGGCTGCATTGTTATTAATATGTGTTTTGATATGCTCTTCATAACCCTTGAAAATTTATCATGTTTATTACTCATATATATTTTTATTAAAGATAGAAATATAGTATATATTAAATATTGAGATATTTGGAGTCACCCATAATATATAAGGAGAGAAAAATTAATTTTATCATTCAGGGAGATGGTAAGCCATATGTACACATGAATGTTGTCTTCACTTTTCAAAAGATGAAATGAAAGGAAGGTAAATAATAAATTACTATTAAAATATAATGTTTATGTCATATATAACATATTAATTAACTACATCAATCCTTATTACCATCCCTCTAATATGTAAATGAAAACAAAAATCACATCGCTTCGAGGATGTGGTCGTCGACGCGTATGAATGTATGAAGTTATAACATTCTAATGGGTTTGAAGGTGATAAGGTAGGTATGATATTATTATTTTACAATCATATTTATATAATAAATACAATATATATACATTATTTCCATATTTATAACCATCCAATTTATGTGGTGATGGAATTCAATGGACACCATTATGTAGAGATGGAAAGACATATATACGCCGGAAGAATGACTACCATTTTTAATGGAAAAAAGATTGAATATAGTTGTAAAATAATTAGAAAAATTGTATAGGTATATTTATTTTTCAATATTAAATATTTTATATTGATTAAAAATTATATAAATTAAGTATAGGAATATATAAAATAGAATTATTTGGTAAAAATTAATACTTCTTCTTTGGGTGGCTTCCATTAGATCCCCTCATAAGAGAACCAGGAAGGTATTTTTGAAATAAAAAACGTTATAAATTATATAACTATTTATAGGAAATAAATGGATATTTTTTTGTTGATATAGTATTTTAAATGTGTTTTAATGAAAATAGAAAATATGTGTTATTTTATATGTGCGGGGAGGGGAATTCGTGGAGTTTCTTAGAGTATTAAATTATTATTGTTTATTATATGTGTAAAAATAGTCCCCAATTTATATAATTATAATATAATATGAGGATAAATCCAAATAATCTCATAAAATAATATTTTTGTAATATTGGGTGATTATTTTACTATTATCTATTTGTTTTAAGCCTCGTTATCACCTCTGAAAACTATCAAAATATTAAACATTATTTCCCATAAAAGGGATTTGAATGTCCTCATAAACTAAATTGTCACCATAAATGGAGAATGGATGAAATTTTAGAGAATATATTATCATATTATCCCATTTTTTTAGAATTTTAAATAATAAAATAAAACAGTACATTCATAAAATATCAGTAATTAAATTTTCAACATTATTCATTTAATTTAATAAAAAACATTAATAACAAGAATGAATTAATATTTAATAAATGAACACATCAATATATTCTATATTTATATTAAAAATTCATGTGAAAAACTAATTTTTCCATGTTATTCTAATTTTAATATTTTTGAAATTATTTATTTTATTTTCCTATTAATTTTGTAAATATCATGTTGATGTTGCATAATCAATTAAATAAATTATTCGATCACTACTAAAATTACCAAGATAAAAATAAATATATTATTTTTAAAATAAGACTTTTCAATCATCCATAAAAAATTCCTATCTTCTTGAGAACATATAAAAAAATATATGTCAAGGGTGTGACATTTTGGAACTTTCATTAAATAAAATGATATAAATTCCATTAAAAAGGTTAAATAGCACCAAAATGTCATATATTCTAAAATAGAATGGATACATACGACTTAGTAAAATAAAATTAAATAAAATATTGTCTTGGGATAATTTTTAATACCTTATCACATTATTTTTAACCCTGAATTACCTGAAATACCTATTTCCAATTTGATAAATTTTTCTGAGGTCTATATTAATAATGGATGAAAATAAAAGGGATATTTTTATCAAATTTTAACATAATGATTCTAAATATGATTATTTTTTTGTAATACTATATATTTTTAAGTGGATGAAAATATTTTTAATATAAATAAATAAAACATTAAACAAATCAATTTTATATAGAAAATGAGTTTTTGATTATAATGATTCTCTTATATATAAGCCATTAAAATTGTAGATTGAAAGTTTATTATTCACAACCAAATGGTTTATATGTCACATAAAGTCCAAATAAAAAATATAACGTGTCTTTTGAATTATAATATTTAATCAAATTAAATGATAGTATTATAAAAATAGTTATTTTTCATTATTTATTTAAAAATCAATCATTATATAAAATTATAAAAAATTACGCATAAGATAATTATGGAATGCTGACTGAAAAAATCAACTTATATTTTTCAAATAAATTTTATAAATGTAGAATTTTAATTATTTTATTTTATCTAATTAAGGAATAAATATAATTTCTGAATAAAATATATTTTTAAAGCATAAAATTATTTTACTGAAAATTGAGTACATATATATCAATGAATTTACATTATATAAAACATTTATACATATCATTCCTAATTACATTATGTATGTTTATACCACTAATCTTGATTTTTTATATTATATTTATAATATTAGAATTATAAAATTAAAATATTTTACAATCATTCATTTATACGTGGTGTTGCGTGTAATGAATGATATCCAAGAAAATAAATTTTTATGAAGAAAAATATATTATAAAACATTAGTGTGTTCCAAATGGATTCTTTTTAACTCATAATGACATAATAGATACACAAGATGAAAAATCATCTCCCCATCTATTTGTTCATAAAACCAAAAGGTGTTTTCATATAGATTTCTTACTCAAGATACACAAGATGAAAAATCATCTTCCCATCCATTTATTATAGATTTAAGTCATTTGAAGAAACAAAAATCAAATTGGTATGAAAATTAGTATTATTTACTATAAGAGATTTTTTTAGAAAAATAAATGGTCCCATTTTTCTGAAACCCTTTCACAACAATCCTTTCCATATACCTTATACTTCCATTAACATCATATTTTAACTGGTCAACCCACTTATTGTCAAGTGGTCTATTCACGAGTTGTAGGTACACTAATTCACATTTTTTAATCAGATGAAGTGATTCAATACCATAATTAATATTAAAATATAACTTCTCATAATATTTAAGGATACATATTTACTTTGGGATCTATATTTCTACTATATTAGCTAAAATTAAGATGTTATAGACAACTCCATATCAATGTACCTGAAATCAAAATCTTGTAGATCTTCATAAATTTGTTTGATATTCTTATCCATCCAAAAATATGATTTATGGAATTTAAACCACTAAACAATTAGATAAATACTCATCAGCTCTTGAAAATTTATATACATATTCTATTGGTTTCATCGTTGGATATTCTATGATTTTTATAGAACGTTCCTCTAGAATTCTCATTCTTCTTAGCGACTTAGATCCACATAAACTATAAAATGCTAGTATTTCAATAAATATTTTTACTTTAAATGAATAATATGCCAGATATATTGTGATACCAAAACATAAAACTTAAATGAACCATGATACAATTATGAAATTGAAATATTATAATTTATACAAATAAATTATGTGGTTTTAATATTGAAAAACATAATTTAATGTAAAATTAGAGTATAATAAAATATTTATATAAATCAAAAAATATAAATTTTTTATCGTTGTGGTTTGTTATGAAGATCATGAACTTATAATACACTATGGAATGAGGAAATGAATTATAAACATAATAGACATGATGATAGATAATTAATTGAATAAATATTATGGAATCATTTAATGATATATGTAATAATAAAATAACACCATCAAATATATGGTTGTTGGACACATAGACATTGTATATATATAATAGTCAGATATATAAAAATTATGTATAATTAAAATAAATTATTTTGAAAAGAATATAAAATCATCTGATCGGAATATATTTTTATTCTTTACAAACTATTATATATATATGTAATGAGTTTTTATCATAATATATTATCTTATAAAGTATTAAAAAATGATTCTGATGAAATAATGATATTACATATTAAATTTATTGAAATTAAATTCATTTAGTTATTTTTATTTGACAATGAATGAGAATAAAGAAATTTTATGCTTCAAGAATGTATTTTCTTCAATTAAATATATTTTGTTTATATAGAGATAAAATAATTAATTTCATATAATATTCTAGTTTTTTTAAAAATTTATATAAATTTTCAAATTATCTTACCAAAATTATCATAGAATGATATTTAAGTAGTTTTCAAAAAGGATTTGTTTTTCATGGAATAGTATATAATAATAAATTTATAAAAATCAATCTTTTCTATTTGGTGTTTACACAATCCCATTTTCTGAATTAATATTTAAAATAGTACCTTTTGAATAAAAATAATCCTATTAATTTAAATTCAATTATCATTATCCTTAATTTTTGTATAAGAAAAATTGTAAATTTAAATATGCATTATTCAGGAAAATTATTTTTTATTATTTTTGATGTGTTTATTTTCAAATTAATTTATTAAAATTATATCAATTTATTTTTATAAAATCCATTAAATATTTACAATAATATTTTTCAAAATTTTGTAATTTTTTCAACATTATTTATTATCCCAATGAATAGTAATCGTGATAAATATTCTTCTCATTCCTAAAAGTAAATTGGGTAAAGGTAGTTTTGAAAAAAGTTATAAGGCAACAAAGATCTATCTAACACGTGATATTTTACAATTGGATGAGTTTTTTTCATCCCTCATATTCCAATACATTATTATAAGGTGTCATGGTTTCATTTTTCATTAATAATGACCTTAATATTATTCTATGTTAAGAATAAACACAAAATGCAGCTCTCTCTATTTTAAAATCTCAAATATTTATTCATAGTGATAAAAAGACGTTGTTTGTAGTTAAAAATATTTAATTTAAATATATATAAATTAATTTTTTGAGGCTATGTTTTTTAAAATTTATGTTTTTAAAACAATTTAATTAAATACGTACGCAATGCGAACACATTTGATCTAAAAAAAATAGAATAATTATGTAAATGATATTGAATACATTAAAAGTAATAAAGTTTGGAGTAATTATTGAGTTTCAGAAATATTTTAGATACATATAACATATTATTGGTGTTTTAAATATTTTTATACAAATTCTATTTCTAACATATTTTCTTTAAAATCGAACTATGTGAATAGTAACCAAAATGACATTAATGGAATCTTATGTTAAATAATAATTTATTAATTGATTTAAAATATATAAACATAATGTGTTTGGAAAATGAAATTTTATACGGTCTATAGTATCATAAATCCACCACTTATGGTTCACTTATCCTTATCTAGCCACAATCCCTACCCCAAAAGACTATAAATATTGGATATCACTTTAATCATCCAAAGTGTTAATAGGGGGTCAATCTGATAGATAATGATTAAAAAATCCCTAATACTTTTTTAAAATAATATTAGAGGGTTTATACTCATATCTATCCAAGATTTAAAATATACCATCTTTCAAACAAGTGAACATAAAAATTAATTTATATCAATTTAATACTTTCAGTAATTCAGAGGGTACCCTTCCCATCCCATAAAATGGAAACCACCTATCCTCACATACTAATAAAATGTGAGTCAATAATATTAAAAAAACTAAGGAAAATCTTAATTAATTACATATATACATTATTGAGGTGATTCTATTTATGGAATACTATTCTACGGGTCCTTAGGGAGAGACCCAAAGGATGTTTTTCAATGATGAAGTAATGATATTAACTGCGCATTTTCATTTTAATTATTATTCTAACTCATTAAATTATGCCTTAATAATTTAAATAAAATAAAATAATATTCTCCTATATATTGATATTCTATTATATTAATTTTGTAACCTTATTCATCTCATTTTTGTTATGTCCTATCCAGGCTTACCATCGAACTGGTAACCGGACAGATGGGTCACATGGCCTCAAGCACATTTTCACGTAAACTAGTGTCAACTGACTAGCAATGAGGGTCTTGGGAGGTGATAATGGGTATACTATAAGCACTTACTAATGATGAAAAAAGATATTATTAGATTATAAGAAACATAAACATGGAAATAATAATGAAATTAGAATAAAACTAACAAACATCAGTGGAAGACAAAAAATAATAATTTTATAAAAGTGACCAATGCCAGTTTATTCAAAAAATGAATTCCATGGAAATACATAATTTGAAAGCAGTAAACAACCAACATTATTTTCTCAATAGAAAAATACATGACTCAAATACAGAAAAGAACTAAAAAGTTGTAATAAAAAATCCATTAGCATCCTGATCTCCAGCTCGTTCCTTTGCTCCAAACACCATGTACGAGCATACACCAACAAGAAAGCTCCACGATCCAAAACCTTGAGAAGAATAAAGGTCTACTCAGATTCCCCAATACAATGGTGGCCCATGTAGTGTGTGAGATATAAATCTATGTTTTCTGGTAACACTAGTGTCATTCCCTATCAAGATATTGTAACATAAATTAAATAGCGTACAGGTATAGCAAGATAATAAAATAACAATATAAAATAAAAAACACACATTCAGATTCTCATGGGTCACTTTATGGCTATACCATATTCAAATCGATGTCAGGATTTCATTCTGATCAAGTCACAGTAATATATATATATATATATATATATATATTGTAGATACGTGTGAGTTGAGGTGGATCGAGACATACCTGCATCCTCAAAATTCTAGGGGATCTCTCATCGTCTTCTCCAAACCCAGGTCCAAGAGCCCTTTTAATCACATGACCTACATGAAGATAATGGAATGGGGTGAATATAACTACCACCCACATGTTAACAAAATGGTTTGAGGCTATAATTCCTACCGCCCAACTTTAACAGAATTGATCAGGGCTATAATGCCTACCACCCATATTTAATAGAGTGGCTCAGGGCTATAATGCATACCGTCCAAATTTAATAGAATGGAATAGTGATATAATGCATACTACCCACATTTAATAGAATGGAATGGGAGTAAATATACCTACTACCCACATTTAATACAATGGAATGACCTTATAAAGGATACCACCCACATTTAATAGAATTTCTTGGGGATATAATATTTCTACCGCTCACATGTAAATTACAATCATATTTATAGAGGAAATGTAATTCACAAGGAAGTATATATTATGTATTTTAAATGGTCATACCATATTCACAATATAAGAAATAACTTTCACACTAATACTCATGGAAACCCATATTAATTATATCATTTAATATCAATCATAATTTAATAATCTTCAAAACATACAATGAGGAAAGGAATTAAAATTTATGTTTTTATCAACATGAAATTTCATTTCAATGAATCTCTTACACTTAAAACTCTTTATATAAGGAATGTAATTCAATATGCCTTAGATATTTATTTAAGATATGTCTTTTGGTAAGATTCATTTCAATCACGGTTATCATACCTAGTTTTTCTATACATAATAAATTTGATAAAGGGTGTAGTTCGTTATTATAATCCATTCAAACTATATTAACCCAATGTGTAGAATTACCACCCTAATATTTTTCATTCCATGTTTAACCCTTCCATATATTTCAATGGAGAATCATTCTTGTAGGTAGAAGTCATCCTACTCAAGTTGTTAAATTCAATTTTCCTAAACATGGAAAATTGATTTATGGCATGGTCGTTCTTATTATTTGATGTCACCATTTCACTTAATTATCCAAAACATGTCATGTTCATTTTTATTACTATAAGTAAAGTCATCCTATCATATTTTGTACTCCCTAAACAATTCATCTCATTCACATTTACTTGACATAGAAATTTCATACACATGGAATAATGAGACACCAATACATTTAAGGAGACATTAATTAATGTTTAATGATACCACATCAATTTAAAAATAAGGGAAGTGAAACAATAAATTCATTAATGCATTACATATATTAAAAGGACATTGAATGGGACCCTACAGAAAAGTGGAAACAAGCCATCCACTTCTGTACATGGAGATTTTTAACTAAAGGTTTCTACTCCCCTACTAAGAATAAACAATTTCCCATACATGAAATGGAACCTTTCCCCTATTCACACACCTACATGGCCATGACCACGTGCAAGGGAATCCTTAAATATATGATTATATGAAATTACTCATCTCTAATCACCCACACATGAATATATATATATATATATATATATATATATATATATATATCGTCACACCTAGACCCATACGTGTAAAATCACTGCCATTTATGATTACACATGTAGTGGGGGAACCCACATATATATATATTTTCTTACCTATTCACAAACATGTGAGTCTCCCTTTACTGGGAAACTGAAAACGAACTTGCAGGGACCAATGCGCTACAAAAAGTATACTAGAATCCTTAAAACAAATAAATAAAAAAAGAATCATTTGAAAAACAAAGATATAAGAGGAAACCATCACCTCATATATCAGTGACAAATCGAAAGGAGCCGAACTGCCTCGCCTTTTGCAGTAGTTATTAGAAAAGACATCAAAGGGTCTGGAGATACCATTTTCACCATCAAGATAGAAAGAAAACTGAAATAAAAGACACAACCAACCCTAGGGTGTTCGGATGAACCAAAATAAGGAAATGGAGATGAAAAAATCATCCAAAAAGGGAATATATGAGACGATATCTTGGCTAAATCGGTGGAAGGATAGGAGGAAATCGGGAGGAGCGGAATGCGTCGAAGGGGAGGACACCTAGGGGTGCTGCATAGGTATAGGAGGGATGATGGGTGAGGTTTTGTTTTGTGATTTAATTTTATTTTACATTACATTTAACTAATTTCTTAAACAGACTAAATGACACAGTTTGACCCGTACAGTTTTCCAAACCATGCAGAAACCATGGCAGTCCCCTTGTATAAGAGACTCCCCTTGGATTATCTTTGTACACAATTTTGGAAACCATGTATAGCCAGTGAAAATTTCATCTATCCCCCCTAATTTGGGCTTCACAATTTTCTTTAGTGGGCCACATGGTTTCAGAAAAGTCGTGCACCTTTGGATATTTTCCAAAAACCTTATTTTCTGGGTATGGCACTCGAAAACCCATCGAGCCACCCGAGAAAAATAACAGGCCTACACTCAAGCCCAAAAGGGTCACATTATTGTGATCCAAATCTCGGGATTCAATTCAATGTCTTGGATTATAAAATGTATTTTTCAAAAATTGAAAAATTTTAAAACCATCACATTTTAGTATGCTCTAAAACGAGGATCAATACATCATTCCCAAGGTAGAACATCTTGTCCCTGAGAGGCCTTATAAAAAACTTACTCCTCGCCTATCCTATAGGGGTCATGAGGCTTCATTCAAATGGTAAAGTTTTATTCCCAAATACCCAACCCACCTTGATGTAATTAAAAATAAAGAGGACATTAATCTCTTTAAAACCCAGTGTTAACACTCGATTTCAAATGGAAACACCAAGACGACACTTACCTGAAGCTCATTTAACTTGAGACAACATCACATCATCATCTCATCATGACATTGGCCCAACAAACTTCCCACTATAAGATTCAACATTAAATGGAAAAATTAAAATTAAAACTCATCCCCCATTTGAATTACCTTTCAAATCATGCTCCAAATATTTCAACGATGCTCCTAGTGTAGTTTGGAAAGAATGAAATCGTCGATTCTCATCGACCTCAAATCCCGTGTTGAGCCGATTTTCCATGGAACATCATGGATGACACCAACCACACTAACCTCACCCTAGATACATTCTTTAAAACATTTCTTCACTAACTGCATTCATTAATCAAGAGGGAAAGGAGATAATCCACTACGTCATACTAAATTAGAAGATGACCGGATTAGATGGCTAACATTTTATAATATGAACTGTGATGCTGTCTCCCAAGGATACCATGTTTTGGCACAAAAACTTTCATTGAAACCTAATCCTAACATCAGATGACGTCTAAAATGTTAGTCAATGAAGTAATCCATGCATCAAATATGGAAGCCCAAAATAGAACCACCCAAAAAATCCCAATGGCATTAATGAATTTTCTTGGAGTAAGAATGAAGCTCTCTTGGTGAATCTAGGAAAAAGACAAGATAGGGTACATGCTCATCACATAGAAGAGTAAACCAAGAGGATTAAAATGACATTCAATTAAAAAAACCCAAAAAAAGAATGAAGAATAATTTAACCACAACTGGTTGATGAAAAAGAAGGGACTCAACTTTATATTCCGACCAATCATCACTAACCGAACACTTTCCATTACCTCTAGAAGGCATTTTTCTGTTTGTTCAAACATACCACGGGCTTTCATCCCTATCCAAAACATTTTATCAAGGGATTCATATTTAGAAAACTAGAGGAAATTCATGTTTCCAAGAAACCACTAACACAATCATCACCCACAAGCCTCAAAGGATCTCAAAAATAAACCAACCATCTGCATATTTTCTACTTTGGTTGGATTATTTCTACATGGAAGGCCACATTTACCATCATTAAAACAACACAATACCTGTAATAAGAGGTTCATAATCTCGAAGAGGAAATAAAACATGCATATCATAAGAACTCTATATCAAAACAACTTAAACGAATGTGAGACGCTCCTCCGAGCCATGATCAAGCCATCAACACATTTAATGAAAACCAGACCAATCAAACTAGAATTTGAAAACCCGCAAGTCTATACAAACCTTAGTCATAGAATTGGGACGAACATGCTAATTTAATGATTAGGCCACACTACCTAGAGAAGATCTGATACTATTCTATTAGGATGAAAACTCAATGATTTAACCTAATGCAACTGGTTCATTATATCCTTTAACACTCGATGGTACTACATATATCAAAACATAGTACTAGAGAAATAGATAAGGGTTAAAATGACAAATGAAGCATCTAAACATTCCCAAGGAATGTATAACCTTCTTGGAAAGGGAATTACTCAAATATCATTCCCACAATAAAGGAAATGAAAGAAGGAAACCCCGTCCAAACAATTGTGTCATTGGGATACAAAAGTCCTACAACGGAAAATGAAAACTGAATGGTACCAAACATTAGAAAACAAATGGAACTAGTAAGGAATTCAAGGTCTAAGGGTGCTACCTACTACGAGATATTCCCTTACAAAAAAAGCATCGAACCAAGAATTTTGTCACACTAGATAAAATCCACATGCTCAATAAACAAACAATTAAGCCATTAATAAATAGAGGAAGGCTATGTAAAACACATATGGTTCCGTTCGAAGGCATCTAATATGGAAATTCTCAATCTACCCATACAAAAGGGTTTTAAATAAAGCACACCACTACAGGTTCCATTTTCAATTCCCATTTTTCAATTTTCACATTTCATCTTTAATCAGGAAAATATTTCATTTACTAACATCCAATACGATTTAAAAAGAATGTGCATGTTGCATCAATCTTCCTTTTTAATCTTTTAATAGCTTTGGACATCCCTTAATTTCCATGAAATTTATCCTCTATATTCCATTTTGACAATTAAAGAATACTACAAGGTTCTAATTAACCTAACCTACCTCACATAAAAATTGAATAACATTCACATAAATTAGATTTTTAGAAATCATCATACCATTACATTTTACATGTGTCAGCATTTTAATTTCATGAAACACCGATACACTTATTGGATTGAAAATTTTCTCCCATTGATCGAATCCAAAATATCATTGGAATTTTAAAATTCCCACACACATATTTAGCAATGCAGATAGATTGATGGACATCTACCAACCTATAAAGCACCCATACTCATTATAGTTTTTCATTTGGCTCCCATTTAATCAAGTAAAATTCAATATTGTATTTAAAATTTACCAACCATTAAATTTTTTTTAAATGACTTAAAATTTATTCATATTATGAAATAAATGGTTAGAATTTACATGTTACCCATTCCTGGTTGTAAGGATCCCATACACCTTACAATATAAAATTGGTTCCCGATCATTCACAACCAAAATATACAAACCCAACATTCTATCATAAGCATTAAACACAGAAGGAATTCTAATCAATGTAAAAGTATGGCATAACATGTTGCTAACATATGATCATGTTATAAAATATATAATGTCATGAAAAAAGCAGGAATTCTAAAGAAACAAAATAATGTCATACTAATCTACTAATCATGGTATACTAACAGACATACATGATTACAAATTACCGAATTAGGTAGAAATATAATCATGTTATTAAAACAACTAACATGAAAAAACACTCATGGAAAAATTTATGAATCTGTAATGGCCAGAACCTCTTCGACCCATTCATTGTTTGAAAAGAAGGTCATGAAGTGTTCTAGAAGGTAGAATAGACTATTCCCACAATTTTCAGAATTTTTATCTACACACCGTGTAGTGTGAGTACACGTCGTGTACCACCATGCCGAGTATACCCCGTGTTGAAGCCATGTCATTAGGACGTGAAATAAATTAGTACATGCCGTGTAACCCATCCTACATGCCGTGTAGTTTCTCCCAGTATACGTGTTACCCTCAAACCATGTGTTGACCGGTTAATGACTGTGTTCCGCATTGAATGAAGTGTTGGAATCCGCGTGGCGACCATGTGGAATGGGTGAGTACATGCCGTGTACTAGGAAGTACAGGCCGTGTACTTTAGTTTTTCATGGATATAAAAGGAGGGTCCTATCCTCCTTTTCAGATCATTCATATCATCCCCATTCCTTCGAGTAGTGCCCTCTTGAGAGACTCCAATGATCCTTTTTTCGAAAACTTCTTTGTTCGAGCTCCGATTTACGATCTTTCAGCAGTCACAAGATCATAAGGACGAGGAGGAAATTCTGAACTTGGATCTGTTGTCTTCACTTTGGCCTTTCCTTTCTAGCTTCCACCCAAGGAGGTTTTTTCCTTGTTTTTACAGAAGCGACAGACGTTGATGGATGTCTTCTCAAGTTGATCTGGGGGAGCATTGTGATCAGAACCTGTTGAGGTAGGGATTTGAACTTCATCTCTCTAATTTGTGCATCATGTGAGATGGGTGTCCTCTTGATTTCACGAGACATAGTTGAAACAGTTTAATGAAGATAATAACCTGCTTAAATAATGGGGATGGGGATGTTGTTATGTTTATCTTTTTTTATCCTATTGTTATGTTGTGAATTGAATAGGCTTATGCCTACTGAAAATCACCATCATTGGGGACCTTTTCTTGCACAATTAAATGTTTCCCTATATTTCTAGACCATTTTTTGGATGGAAACTTTGTGGAATATGGAAATTGGTTAATCACGTAATGTTTTTTGATTAAATGAATATCCGTAACCCTTGCGTGATCACCCCGGTGGAGCCAAATGGAATAATGAACATGTGGGCATTGGTTTGGTTACATGGTGTGTGAAGGGGGGGGGGTGAATCCTGGGTTATTATGAATAGGATGTGCATAAAGGCTGTGGTAAATGATATTAATGGGGAAATGATGTGGCATGAGCATTGTTTTGTGATACGGCTGTGGAGTTGAGGTAATAGTGGCAGCAAGGTTGCAGTAATGGGTTGTGATATTAGAAGAAATTGGAAAGTTGATAAATGAATAGTGGGGAATGATAATTAATTAATCGCGTGAACAATCAAACGGGGATTGATTGATGATAAAAAGGTTGGTTTTCTGTTTCTTGTGTTCTATCTAACTTGATTTGTGGTTGGCAGGGTGTTTCTACGAAACACATGATCTGGTTTGATAATTGCCCAATAGTTAAGGAACTAATAAACTGATACTGTTGAAACATAAAAAAATAATGTGGTTGGGATTGTTTGTTGTATGCATGCTTCGTAGTAGCAGTGTCGAGGTGTGTGCTCAGTTTCTCTATTTAGTAGCCATAGGTTGGGCTGTGTACTTGATATACATATATGTATCGATATCAATATGTTTTGTCGCACCCCACCCAGGTTGAGCACTTAGTGCTGAACACTCCCATTTCATGGGAGAGGGTGTTTTCCCCTTATTTACTAGCTCTTTTAGGCTCCTTCTTATATAGGATGTGATGGCTTGAAGCGACCTTACACCCAAGACTCTTCGGGTAGGTTTCAATTGGTGTGATTTTAGCCCAAGACTCTCTGGTCAGGTTTACTGTTCCCAAGTACATTCGGGATGAGGCCCTGGTTTGTTGGGGAGGTGATGTGATTGTGGTTTCTGAGGCCTAGGTGTGTGCGGGTAGGATATCTGGTTTGTGAGGCCCATGTGTGTGCGGGCGGGATATGTGGTTTGTCCGGCCCAGGTGTGTCTGGGCAGGATGTGTCACTTTTGAGGCCTAGGTGTGTGCGGGCAGGAAGAGTGTGGTAGCGTCAGGATGTTCCCCGTTAGGAAGAGCAGCTAGCTAGTAGGGGGAAATGGTGATGGGTACCCAATAATCATGTTCTTATATAATAATACATGTTGTTTTCTATTTTTGGTGACCGTCGATGGTGAGGTTGGGCGGATAGAATTTTTTGTTAGGTTTTGGTTTCTTCAATTGTTCTCAAAGGACATTAGCATGTCTCCCCACCTTTAAACGAGAGCATTAGTGTTCCCTAATGATTATACTTGTATGCTCACCCTACGTTTACTTTCAGGTTTCTAGGAGGACTACCAGGGTCGTGCGACACCCTACTAGTCGGGACAGTTGTAGTTGTTGCAGTTTTTTGTACTCTTGTTTCTTTTTCTATTGTACTTTTGAGTTTTCTTGTACATGTACTTTGTTCCAGAATTGATTAAACATGTATGTGGGATTGGTTTGAATTTATTTTCATCTACTTGTTCCTTTTTTTCTTTTGGTGTTTGGCTCATCCTATTTCCCAATCTTAAATAATAAAAAGTTTAATGCCTCCCATATTTGTGAAAACTCATACCCTTGGTGCTAGTCGCCATTCTGGGGCCTACTGGAGGCGGGACTCGGGGGTCATTGTATCCCTTTCACCATTGCCAGCTCAAAAAGGGCATCTTTGGTGGGAGGGGGTCATGACAAAATGGTATCAGATGTGATGGTTGAGAGATATGATGGAGTCTGGAGTTAGGCACAGTGAGGATTTCATGGGATAGTAGGGAAAAAATTTTAGGTGATCTTGGAGCGTGACATAGGCCAGGGATGACCGGCTAGGACACTATATTTTATGGCCCCCCGTGATCCGAAGAAAGGACTCTGAGCCTATCGAACGAACAAATGAGACTACATTGATTGCAGGTTAGAGACCCTAGGGAAGGTACATGAATCATCATGTTTGTGTTTTACTTGATTTAGGTGTTCTAGGAAAGAAATTAAAATAAAGTGGTAAAATAAAACCTTGAGAAATTTCCTTAAAATATGGGCTTAGGAGATCTTTGATTACCATACAACTACGGCACTTGGACATCATCAGAGAGGCATAGGATTTGGGTGTGGACAGTTTCATGCAGTAGAGTTGGCAGCTCCGGCAAGACAAGAGGTAGTGTACAATACGATTTGTTTGTTCAGCACTCTCGTTTCTGATTTGTTTGATTCGAGAGATTCACTCTCCTTTGTTCCACCCATTCTAGCCCATGCTTTGGGTCTAGATGTAGAGAGACTTTCCATACCCCTGGTGCTGAGTACACCAGTTAGTGGTATGACCAGCGTATCTTGTGTTTTTTGGGGATGTGGGGTGATGTTGGGAGCACATCGATCTAGTGGGGATCTTCTTTTGCATCATATGCAGCCAAATGATATCATCCTATGCATCGACTGGCTATTCTCTGTTAGTGTCGTTATTTATTTCTTTCGAAGAAGAGTCGTGTTCACCGACGTGGATGGGCAGTGTGTAGCTTTTGTTGGCGAGAGGAGATATCAGGTGGGAAGTCGGAATGTGAAGCCTCACATTTCTTTGTTAGGCAGGCTATCAGTGGTTTCAGCTGATACATAGATTATGGATGTTCTAGTGGTTTTTGGGGAGTTCCTTGAAGTTTTTTCTGAGGAGGTTGTGACTCTACCCCCCCTCCCCTGACGTGACGTTGAGTTCAGGATATACTGAAAACCTGGTGACCGTCCAATTTCGATGGACCCTTATCGGATGGAACCTTCAGAGTTGTGACAGTTACGGATTAACATTGACAATCTAATGGAGAAGGGTTTTGTTTGACCCAGCGTGTCGCTATGGGGTGCTCCAGTTTTGTTCATGAAGAAGGCAGATGGTGGTCTCAGGCTATGTATAGACTACCGATGGATGAATAAGGTAACACTCAAGAACTGTTACCAACCTTCCAAGGATAGATGATCTCTTTGACCAGATAGGGGAGAAGGTTGGTTTTCTAAGATTGATCTATGATCTAGATATCATCAGCTAAGGGTAATGGCTAGTGAAATCTCAAAGAAGACCTTCAGGAGAAGGTATGGGCACTTTGAGTTTTTAGTGATGTCGTTTGGAGTAAAGAATGCACCAGGTATGTTCATGGGACTTTTGAACTTTGTCTTCTGAGTGTTTCTGGACCAGTTCCTCATCGTCTTTATCGATGACATCCTGATCTACTCAAGATCAGAGGAGGAGCTCATTGAACATCTCAGGGATGTCTTGGAAGTCCTTCGACACCACCAGCTTTAAGAGAAATTGTCGTAGTGTAAGTTCTTGATGCAATAAGTACACTTCCTTGGGAACGTGGTTTCTTAGAATGGAGTGTCAGTGGACCTGTCGATGTTGGAGGAAATTGTTTCTTGGGAGGCACCCAAGAGTGTGGCAGAAGTTCGTAGTCTCCTAGGGTTGGCAGGTTATTATCAGAGGTTCATTTCAGACTTCTCTTGAGTTGCTGCTCCAATGACAGCTTTGACTATGAAAAACCAGGACTTCCAATCGAGCAAGCAGTGCAAGAAAGCTTTCGAATAAGTGAAGTAAAAGATGTTCAGTTCCTTAGTACTCAGGTTTCCAGAGGAAGTGTTCTTGTATGAGGTGTTTTGTGATGCTTCTGGCCTTGGTTTGGGATGCATAATGATGCCGAAGAAGGGTGTGATCTATTATGGGTCTAGGAAGTTGTTCCCTCACGAGCGTAAATATTCCACCCATGACCTAGAGAATGTAGTGGTAGTGTTCGCACTGAAATTATGGAGACATTACCTCTTTGGGTAGTTCTTTGTGGTCTTCTAAGATCACAAGTGCTTGCGTAATATATTCTCATAGCTTGACCTGAAGTTACGGCAGTGGAGATGTGTTAAGTTTCTCTAAGACCATGACTTCGAGGTCTCTTACACAGAAGGTAAGGAAAACATTTTGGATGATTCCCTGAGCATGAAGTCACATAAGGAAGTGGTTCGGGAATCCGATGATGCTTGGAACACGATGGGAGATTTGGCTGCCTTGCACATGGATGCAAGGGTATAGAGTGTTAGAGGCTGTTTTTTTATATGACGGTGCAGTCCTACTTGTTGAAGCAGGTAGAAGAGTCTCAGTGGGGAGACTCCGAGCTAGAAGTAATGTGGGATCATGTCGATCAGGGAAACGCTCCAGAAGAATGGTTAGGGGACAACCGACATCGAATGCTTTTTCATGGAAGGTTGTTTGTTTTGGAGGCGATGCATGAGGAATTTTCCTTGAGTTCCATAGCTTAGCCTTGGCAGTACATCCAGGAGTTTCAAAAATGTATCGAGGCCTGAGGGAACAGTTTAGGTGGCCCGACGTGAAACGGGTAGTGAAAGATTTTGTGGCTAAGTTCCTAGTGTGTCAGCAAGTAATGGTTGAACACCGTGTTCCTAGTGGTTTGTTGCATCCTTTAGATATCCTCGAATGGAAGTGTGATGACATCTCAATGCACTTAGTCATAGGACTTCCCAGAGCACAATGTGGTTGTGATTCTATCTGGGTAGTGGTGGATTGACTGACGAAAGTCAGCTGACTTCATAGCAATTAAGGAGTCAGGCCCAGTGATTACCTCAGCATAGAGGTACGTAGACGAGGTGGTGCATTTTCATAGAGTTCCGAAGACTATCGTCTCAGACCAGGATACTCGGTTTAATTGATGAGTCTGGAGGGGGTTACAACATGCTTTTGGAACCCATCTACGCCTTAACACTACTTTCCACCCCCAGAACGATGGGCAGACAGAGTAGACTATCCAGACGTTGGAGGACATGCTACGAGCATGTGTTCTGGATCTCAGAGGATCATGGGTGCGACACATGCTTTTAGTAGAGTTTTCCTACAACAGCAGCTTCCAATCTACTATTGTCATGGCACCGTTTGAGGCTTTGTATGGAAGACCATGTCATTCACCCATTTTCTGGGTAGAGGTTGGTGAGACAGGTGCTCCTGGGAAAGAGGTAGTACAGAGCACCAAAGAGAAATTATTGCTTGTGCGTGAGAGGATGAAGGTGGATCAGGACTGACAGAAGTCTTATGTTGATCATCAGAGGAGGCCCTTGTAGTTTTAGGTGGGAGATAATGTTTTATTGATGTTTTCCCCTCAACGGGGGCAGAGGAGATTTGGGAAGAGGAGTAAGATCTCCCTTAGGTTCATCAGACCATTCGAGGTGCTGAGGCGAGTCGGCGAGGTGGCATATCAGCTGGCCCTGCTACATCAATTGGAGAAGGTTCATGACGTCTTCCATGTCTCCCATCTTCGTCGGTACTTACACAACGAGTCTCACATTATTGACTGGGGAGATTTAGATATGGGAGATGGCACGACCTTCAAGGAATGACCGGTCAGAATCGAGTATCGTAAAGGGAAGGTGCTCCGTGGACGAACCATCTCCTTGGTTTGTGTGTTGTGGAGGCAAGGCAGCCATGAAGAGAGAACCTGGGAGCAGTAGGCTTAGATGCACGCTCAGTACATGGAGTTATTTTGACTTGTGTTTTTCTTTGTTCTTCTAAGCTTTGTTTTGATGTTATACTCTTTACCTTTGATATATGGGATGCTTGGCTTGTCTGTTGTGAGAGGTTTTGTTTCCTTATTATCTGAAAGTGTGTAACATGTTTGGACTTGTGTGAAAGGGAAAAACCTGATCGTTAATCGAGACTCATTAATGCGGATGCGATTGAACCTGTGCGGGTGAGTCAGTTCTGCCTAAAACGGATAATATCTTGACATGGGAGAAGGAATTCCCCAAGCCATGTGTTTGGGCAGTGTGTTGGTTGTACGGTTTTGGGGGCAGTGTATGTTAAAAAATCTAAATATATGGAAGTGGGAAGACCGAATTCTTACTCGAGACGCATTAATGCAGATGTGATTGAACCCGTGCGGGCGAGTTAGTGCCGCCTAAAGAGGATAATATCTTGAAATGGGAGAAGGAATTACCCAAGAAATGTGTTTAGGTAGTGTGTTGGTTGTACGGTGTTGGGGGCAGTGTGTGTTAAAAAATCCTAATATATGGAAATGGGAGGACCCAATTCTTAATCAAGATGCATTAATGCGGATGTGATTAATCTCGTGCAGGTGAGTCATTGACACATAAAGCGGATAATATCTCGACATATGAGATGTAATTACTAACACATATGATTAGGGTTGTTGGTTGGGTTCCTGTTATAATGAAAGCCCTAAGAGGTATCTTGTTGGGTTCCTCTGGGTTTGTTTTTGAATTCTCAGGGACGAGAATGTTTTAACAGGTATCTGATGTAATGGCTCGGACCTCTCCAGCCCATTACTTTGTCGAAAATAATGTCATTACGTGTTCTGGAGGGTAAAATGTACTATTCCCACACTTTTCAGAATTTTGTAACTACACGCCGTGTAGTGTGAATACACGCCGTGTACCACCTTTCCAAGTATACCCCATGTTTATGTTGTGTCCTTGCCGCATGAAATAAAAAAGTACACACCATGTAACCCATCCTACACTCCATGTAGTTTCTCCCCGTGTACGCGTTACCCTCAAACCATGTGGTGACCGGTCAATGACCATGTGCCGCGTTGAATGTCGTGTTGGAAGCCGCGTGGCGACCATGTGGAATGGCCGAGTACACGCCGTGTACTAGGAAGTACACACCGTGTACATTATTTTTTCTCACCAATAAAAGGAGGGGGCCTCTCCTCCTTTTCAGATCATTCTTCTCCTCCCCATTCCTTCGAGTAGAGCCCTCCTGAGAGACTCCAATTCTTCTTTCTTCCATAACATCTATGTCCGAGCTCCGATTTACTATCCTTCGATGTCCACGAGATCGTAACAATGAGGAGGAACTTATGAGCTAGGATATGTTGTCTTCCTTTTGTCCTTTCCTTTCTAGCTTACACCCGATGAGGTTTTTTCTGAGTTTTGATAGAAGCGACGGACGCCGACGGACATCTTCTCAAGTTGATCTGGGGGAGCGTTGTGATCAGAACTTGTTGAGGTAGGGATTTTACCTTTGTCCCTCAAATTTGTGCATCAGGCGGGATGGGTGTCCTTTTGCTTTCATGATACATAGGTGAACCAGTTTAATTATGATAATATCTGGCTAAAAGAACAGGGATGGGGAAGTTGTTATGTTTATCTTTCTTTATCCTATTGTTATGTTGGGAATTGAATAGGCTTATGCCTATTGAAAATCACGGTCGTTAGGGGCCTTTTCCCACGCAATTAAATGTTTCCCTATCTTTATAGACCGTTTTGTGGATGAAAACATTGTAGAAAATGGAAATTGGTTAATCTTGTAAAGTTAGCTAATTAAATGAATATCTGGAACCCTTGTGTGATCACCCTAGTTGAACAAAATGTAATAATGAACATGCAGGCGTTGGTTTAGTTATGTGGTGTATGAAAAAAGGGTTAATCCTAGGTTATTATGAATAGGATGGGCAACGGGGCTATGGGAAATGATATTAAAGGGGATATGATGTGGAACGAGCCTTGTTTTGTGATATGGTTGTGGAGTTGTGGTTATAGTGGCAGTAGGTCTGCAGTAATTGGTTGTGATATTACAAGAAAGTGAAAAGTTTATAAATGACCTATGGGGAATGATAATTAATTAAACATGAGAACAATCAACGGGGATTTATTGATGGTAAATAAGTTTGTTTTTTGTTGCTTGTGATCTATCTAACTTGATTTGTGGTTGCCAGTGTTTTTCTACGAAACAGTTCATCTGGATTGATAATTGCCCAGTAGTTAAGGAACTAATATACTAATACTGTTGAAACATGAAAACCTACATGGGGTTGGGATTGTTTGTTGTATGCATGCATTGTAGTATCAGTATCGAGGCGTGTGCTTAGTTTATGCGTTTAGAAGCCATAGGTTGGGCTGTGTGTTTGATATACATATATGTATCTATATCTTTGTGTTTTGTCGCACACCACCCATGTTGAAAACATAGTGCCTAACACTCCCATTTCATGGGAGAGGATGTTTTCCCCTTAGTTACTAGCTCCTTCCTACTCCTTATTCCATAGGCCCTGATTCCTTGAGGCGACCTTACACCCAAGACTCTTCAGGTAGGTTTCGATTGGTGTGATTTTAGCCCAAGACATTCTAGGCAGGTTTACTATTCCAAAGAACCATCGGGATGAGGCCTAGGTGTTTTTGGGTGGGGATGTGATTGTGGTTTGTGAGGCCCGGGTGTTTGTGGGTGGGATATGTGGTTTGTGAGGCCCAGGTGTGTGCGGGTGGGATATGTGGTTTGTGAGGCCCAGGTCTGTGCGGGTGGGATGTGTGACTTTGGAGGCCTAGTTTTCTGCAGGCAGGAAGAGTGTGGTAGTGTCAGAACGTTCGCCGTTAGGAAGAGCAGCTTACTAGTGGGGGGAAATGGTGTTGGGCACCCAATACTCTTGGTCTTATATACTACTATCAGTTGTTTTGTGTTTTTGGTGAGTGTGGCTGGTGAGGTTGGGTAGATAGAATTCCTGGTTAGGTTTTGGTTTCTTCTGTTGTTCTCATGGGACATTAGGATGTCTCCTCACCTGTTCATGAGAGCTTTAGGTTTCCCTACTGAGTATACTTGTATGATCACCCTACTTTTACTATCAGGTTTCCAGGAGGACTACCAGGGCCGTGCGGGACACTACTAGTCGGGATAGTTGGATTTGTTCAAGTTTTTTGTACACTTGTTTCTTCTGGTATTGTACTTTTGAGTTTTCTTGTACTTGAACTTTGTTCCAGAATTGTTTAAACATTCATGTGGGATTGGTTTGGGATTATTTTCATTTACTTGATCCTTTTTTTCTTTTGGCGATTGACTCATCCTATTTCCCGATCTTAAATAATAAAAAGTGTAATACATCCCATATTTGTGAATGCTCATACCCTTGGTGCTAGTCGCCACTCCGAGGCCTACAGGAGGTGGGACTCAGGGGTCATTATCTCCCTTTAACCACTGCCAGCTCAGAAAGGGCATCTTTTGTGGGATGGGGTCATGTAGAATCAATGAGGAGCCTACATATGCAACTACATGGCAAGGAATATGCATGGAATGTAAATTTTCTATGTTCCTATGATGATACATGTAATGGAAATCTCGTTCCATAATAGGAAGAGGGTAGAATTAATATAAATATCATAAATTATAATTAGAATAATGTATAAAAGTAAATATAGTATAAATTATATCAAATGTAATAGAAAACAGAATAAAAATCAGTCTCATCCCTGTTCACTTGGTCATTACCTTTATATAGGGTGAACAGTCCCAAGAATGACTATTAACAAAGCGCTGACACATTTTTAATCTCCTATATACCTAAAAAAAATAGTAAGACAAATGAAATGGAATAACATCTAACACAACTTCGTAACATCCCATCACAACATACCATCGAATTGATAACCAGATAGGTATTTTACATGGCCTCAAGCGTGTCTCCCTATACTCAAGAGGCTAAGGACTAACAGCAATGGTCTCAGGAGGTAATAGAGGGGAGACTATACCGTCTTATCGAAGATAAAAATCATTATTATCAGAGTATAAGTAGTATACACTAGAATATAATAGGGGAACAAGTATATAAACAATAGACAACAAGGAAAGATAGAAAATAATCATTTTATAAAAGTGGGAAATGCCAATTTATTATATAAATGATTTCCAATTTATTATATAATTTGAATGAAGTAAGTAACTGAAATATGTTTTTCAATCATAATATACAAGAATCAAAAAAGGGAAAAAGATTTAAAAAGGCATAAGGAAAACTTCATGAGCATTCTGATCTCTAGATCAGTCCTTTTCTCTAAACTCTAGGTACAAGCATACAACAACGTGTAGGGTCCATGGTCTATAGTCTTACGAACAAGAATTTTTTACTCAAGTACCCCTGTGCAATGGCATCCCAAGTAGGGTGTGATAGATAAATATAAATCGGTTCGCACCATCGGTGTCTTTACCTATACAGACAATGTAATATAAATTAAATAGTGTGTATGTATAGATAGATAATAAAAAACATTATAAATTAACAAACACCCATCCAGGTTCCCAGGGGTCACCTGATGGCTATACCAACTTTAGATTGATGTCGGTATGTCATGATGATAATGTGACAATAATATATATATATATATATATATATATTAGATACATATGACATGGGGTGGATAAGGACATACCACCACCATAGGAATTCTAGGTGTGCTAAAATAGTCTTCCCCAAACCTAGGTCCAACATACCTTTAAATATATTGGCCTATATAGAGATAATGGAATAGGATAAATATATCTACCACCCACATTTAAACATAATGGCTCTGGGCTATAATTCTTACCGCCCACATTAAACAGAATAGCTCAGGGATATAATTCCAACCACCCATATTTAACAGAAGGGCTCGGGGTAATAATCTTTATAGCCCACATTTAACAGAATGTAACGTGGCTATAATGACTACCTCCCACATTTAGTAGGATTGAATGAGTTAAATATACCTACTGCCCACATTTTCCAAAATGGCATGGGGCTATAATGCATACTTCCCAAATTTAAATGAATGGCATAGGGATATAATATACCTACCACTAACATGTAAATTACATTCATTTCAATAGTTATAATGTAATTCATAAGGTAGTACCTCTTATGCATTTGAAATGGCCATACCGTATTCAAAATATACGAAATAGAGTTAACACTAATTCTTAATGAAACCCATAATAAGTATCTCAATTAATATCAACAAGGGATTAATAATCTTTAAAATATACCAGGAGACAGGGACTTCCCATTTTTGTTTTCATACAAATTCGATTCTATATCAAGAAAACTATTAAATTTAAACCCATTGATATAAGGAATATAATTCAACATGCCTAATCCATTCATTTGAGACACTTCATTTTGTAATATTTGTATCCCTCAAGGTTATCTTACCCAATTTTCCTAAATATAGAAATTTAGTATAAGGGTCATGTTCTCTATCATAACCCATACATACTATATTAACTCACAGTGTGGTTTACCACCACAATCGATTTCATTCCAAGTTTAACCCTATAATATATTTCAATTTAAAATCATTCCATTAAGAATAAGTCATCCTACTAAATTATTTAAACTCAATTTTCCTAAAAATGGCCAACTGATTTAAGGCCCATCCATTCTAATTAAAGGATGTTTCCATTTAATTGAAGTCATCCTAAAAATACCATGTTCATTTATATTAATATAAATATAGTCATCCTATCATAT
Source organism: Viscum album (assembly GCA_963277665.1). NCBI lineage: Eukaryota > Viridiplantae > Streptophyta > Magnoliopsida > Santalales > Viscaceae > Viscum > Viscum album. The sequence goes on from OY728137.1 coordinate 1,902,156,100, forward strand.
GTGGGTCTACCTAAATGATTCAACTCATTCACCATTCCTTGACATGGAGAATTCATTCACATGGAATAAAGAGACCCTAGGACTTTTAAGCAAGAATGAATAAAAGTATAATGATACTACAATAATTTAAAACAATGGGAAGTGAAACATTATATTCATTAATTAATTACATAAATTAAAAAATAATGGAAGGGTACCATACCTAAAATTTAACCAACCCATCCAATTCGTCCCTTGGTTCTTCCAAAATAAATGTATATAATCCCCCACTAAGCATACACACCATCACATACTTGCAAGGACACCTAGACCGTATGCAGAGACTCATATGACCATAAGTGTGTGTAATGAGAACTTTTACATATATTCATATATGCATATAAACATGTCCACTCACTTGTGCAGGAATATATATATATATATATATATATATATATGGTAATAACTAGCACAATACATGTATAATTATTATCAGAAATGATTATACGTGTAATGGGGGAACCGACATAAATATATTTTCTTACCTATGCACAGGCAAGAATGTCTACCTTAACTTGGTAACCTAAAACCAACATGTAGGGACCAACATAACACAAAAATCATGATAAGATCCTTAAAACCAATAAAAAACCTAATTTGGTAGGATTGAAACCACACCAAAAGAGAACACCCTCACCTCGGATATCAGAGACCAACCAAAACGAGGTAAACCACTTTTTTCCTTTAGTAGTTGTTGTTGGAACATGCATCAATGTGCCCCAAGAGACTATTCAGACCATCCTAGACTAAATGAAAACTAAAATCAAAGTGATTGGAAACCCTATAGTGTTCGACTGAACAAAAATATAGAAAATTGGAGGCTGATAATTGACCAATGAAATGAGGGGATGATATGAGAAAGCTTATCATGATGATTCAGATGATGATCCAATAGAGATCTAGGAGAAATCTGGAGAAAAAGAGGGGGCTGTATGGAAGAGCATCATGCGTCGATGGGGAGAATATCTTAGGGGTATTACACATGTTTGAGAGAGGGGATGGGTGAGGTTTAGTTTTATGACTTAATTTTATTTTATTTTAAATTTAATTAATTTCATAAATATAACCAACTACACAGTTTGATTAGCACAGTTTTTTAAACTATGCAAAAACCATGAAAAAACCCAAGTCTTAGAGACTCACCTCACACCTTCTAGTTGCATGGTTTGGGAAACCATGAACAGCCCGTAAAAACACCATTTCCTCCTAATTAGGGCCTCATAGTTAACTGTAGTAGGCCTCACAATTTCAGACAAACCGTGTGCCTTTTGCAGTTTCTCAAAAACCCTATTTTGTGTGTCTGGTGCTCTAGAAACTCTTCAAGCCACCTGAACAACATAACGGGCTACCACCCAGGTCCAAATAAAACAAAAAATTGAAGTTACCCAACTCTCGTAATTCGTTTCTGAGTCTCAGATTAAAAAATGACCCATTTAGAAATTGAAAAGGTTCTAAAAATCACATTTTAGTCTAGCCCAAAATGGGGATCATAAAAATTGTATGTCCTTTGAGGAATGAAATAATCATTCGTCCGTGCATGTGGACTACCAAATCCATGTAGTGAAGTGTTTCCTTTTCCATTCCCAACTAACAAGGATGGGTACTCTGAGGGATTTAGGATATATATATATATATATCTTTTTCGTGAAATAATTATGATTTTATAATTATAAATTATAAATTAGTATATTATTCTTCTAACCGAAAAAATATAATTTCACTCATGCATTCGTGTTGAATACCACCTTTATAATAGAATAATCCTATAAATTTTCTTAATTTAGCAATGTAATTAATATATGTTTATTATATATTAGTGTGGGGAATTACAAAGAATGTTTGGACTTTTGTTAAGGGGTTTTTTTACTCAATAGTCATTCACAGGATTATACTTATACATCATTTAATATGCTATAAATATATTGTGTGTGAAATTGACGATTATTTTATTTTGTATTATATGCACAAGTTTTCTATTCTTTTACAATTTTTACACATAATCACTTGATTGATAAATTCTAACATCAATGATAAAATATTAGTAAGGATTATTCATCCGAATATTGTTTCATTGGGATATTCCTTATAATGTTATCCTAATTCCTTTTATACATTTTATATAATTTCTAATAATATATTATATCTGGTATGAATATATTATTATTATGTATAATGTTCCTTTGAGTTTCACCATTTCATGAGATATTGATTAAAATATTTTAAAAGTCTCATGGGATTTTATGGTCTCAGTTTCAATTATTTGGGACAAAATTCATCTTATGCAACCGGATTTATTTTATATAGCATACATACTACACCATTAAGTTTTTAAAAATATTATTTAATGTAAATTCAATGTTTTATAGAATCCTTTTATGTTCAATTGTATGGATTTTTTATTCAAGAATTACCCATGATGAAAGGGTTTAAAGTCTCAACTTCATTCATTGAAAATGTTTTGATTGATGAAAATATATTAAACAATATTTTTTTTCACATAATCCTGACATATAATATCATTCCATTTTTTAATAATTTTATTTCATTATCCTTATTATTTTATTTACATATAATAAATTTGTTTAAATATCCACAAATGGTTTTTTATTTATTAATTTTACTATAATTTTTTGATTATTTTAAAACAGAAACTTCCTCCAAGATCTCTATATTATTTGATGAATTTCATTCTATAAAAATTAATGATTTACTAAATTTTTATTTCATCATCATTTAACATATTTAATAAAATATTTAAAGAAACTTTCATACTGTTTTTAACCCATGGCACGTTTAAATATCATTACAAATGCTTATAATGACTATTTATTTCAACATTTTATGACATGAATGGGTTTTATAACTATTGTAACTGCTCATTTCATTAAAACATCCTTTATATTTTTCTATGTTTATTTTTAAATAAATTATCTTTCCATGTATTGTGGAATTTATTTTATAATGGTAAATAATAAAATTTTAAATTTCCAATATATTCAGTGAATATTTTTTAATTTTATTTTAATTGTATTTCTGCCTGTGTAAAAATGAATTAAAAATTCATATAATTTACTAAATAAATGATATTATGACAATAACCAAGTTATGTATAGATGAAAAATGATAATTGTTCTAAATAAATTATAATCAAACTCATTTCTCTTCCATGATTAAATCTTGTTATAATGGAATGGATGATATTGTTAAAATTTTATGATAAAAATAATGAATTAATCATTTTATATTAATGTATGGTACATGAAATTAATTTTTGATAATATGTGAGACCTATATATCTCATGATGATGGGTAATCCCTATATAGCTTATACGATGGGTGAGCCCAAAATATATCTCCAATGAATAGTTAAATGTTCACTATCATTAAAGAAATAAATGAGGAAGTTATGTGGGGATATTTTCCCAAAGTATTGACTTGGTTCTAGTTATTTTTTATATTCATGAATATGGTTGATTAAGAAAACTTTTCATGATACCATCACATTTTCTTTTGCATGATATGAGTTTTAATGGTTCCATTGATAAATTTTTACATCATATAGCTTCTGAATATTGATTTTTATGACCCTAATCATTATTAAATATTTATTCCACATAACATGTATAATGTTCATAGTTTTTATGAGTATTAATTATATTATATATAATTCCACACAACTTCTCTTATATTTTCGTTACAGAATATGTTCAATTGTTAATTCTTATGGTTACCCTTAATGAGATTCTGAGATCATTCTTCTTATGTTTCTTTTTCATTCGGGTATCTAGATGGATTTTAAGTAATATATGCCAAAAGGGTTTAATGTGGCTGACGAAAATGGATCAATGTAGAATAATATGCATAGTTTATTGTGAAAAAATTAACAATTAAATACCAATGTATTTATGTGTATGATTTTCCCAAGTTCTCCAAACCTCTGAAAATAAAAGGTCATTTGATCTATAGGTAATCCAATATTTCAATTTTTTATACATTAATGGTGAATAAAATTTTGTCAAAATTAGTGATATAAAATATAGAAATTTAAAAAACAAATTCACTCCTGATATAGAAGTGTGGTTTTAGGGCTTTTATTTTTGGGATAAGAGCATTTCTTACAAAACATTTGATATTGAGATTCATTCAGGAGTGATTAACATAGAATTTATGAATACAATGATGGGTTTATAATTTTATGGTATATCGTATGTTTTAAGGAATATACGCTAATTATAAGGTTTTTTGTGATTGGATTTTAAAGTGATTAAGGGTATTTGGGAAGACATTTTATTATGTTGAGGTATATTTGACACCTAGTTCTAATGTAAAAGATTACTTTAAAATAATTCCATTACATTTTTTGTAATGTAATGTGGATAGTATGTGAAAAAATTTTAGTTTAAAACTTTATTAAATTTGTAAAGGGTTGATGTTAATTATGATATAGGGTTTTTTATGGAATGATCTATGTCGAACCGTTGACACTTTTTTTGTTAATTATGGTTTAACATATAATATTAAATCATATCAATGGTTATTAAATTTAGTAATTACATTACCTTATTCTAACCATTATTTATTTATTATATACATTTTTATTCTATATTCTTCCTAACATAGAAACTATAATCTATTAAATATTAATTAATTAGGAATAATAGTGACTCATCATGTTTAATCATCACATAGAGTAAAATATACGAAAATAGTAGAAACATGTTGAAACATTCAACAAAATAATGAAATTGTGTTAATGTATATTTAAAAAATGATTTATATTTTCATACCATCTTAGTTAATGTGATATGTAATTCCACATATCACGGAAGATGATGTGAAAGTAAATCATTTTTAATATTAACATCATTCACGATAAATTTATTCTCTTTTTAATCCTTGATTGATTTATTGTTTTTTGGTCAATTACTTTCAAAGATTCATGTTCTCCACCACTCCCTACTATTCCATAAACATTAGTATTTCTCAGAAATATCCTTATTTTCATTTTTAAAAAAATGTTCCACTTATTTGGAAACCCAATTATGTTTTATTATATTATACATTTATGTAAACCTTTTCCAATTATCAAAAGTAATTTTTAATATCCCATTATATGATGTGGGTTTTCAACAATATTTTCAACAAATGTTAAATCCATGATTACAGAGATAAAAATAAGTAGGAATGAAATTTATTAAAGTGGTGGGATAACTTAGAACCAAAATACGTTAATATGTATTTCTACTTTAAATTAATATTTCTTTTGATATCTATTGAATCACACAATATTATACTAAATTTAATGGTTATAGTTTTATTGAAATAAAATATTACAAAAAAAATTAATACATTTTGAGGTTGCAATATGAAAAATCATAAAGAAAAGTAAAAGTAGAACAAATGAATATATATAGATAGTATAAAAAAGTATCCCCATGGTTTTCCAAGAATATTGTTACCCCAACTATAACTATGGGAACAAATTAAATAATTAAGAATACAATAAACATGTTGAGGGGGATGTAAAATAATAAAATTTCAAAAAGTATGTATGATATATATTTTAAATTAATATGGAAATTATTTATATGGTAATTGGACACATAATAATCGAATATATATATATATATATATATATTAGATATATCTATCATTTGGGTATATTTAGATTCATTGTTTTTAAATTAATATAAAATCATTTGAAGTTAAAAATATATTTCCTATAAAACCTTTTTATGCCTGAAATGTATATATATCTTAATATATTAAATAACTCATTATTGATAAATGATTCTTATGAAATGATTATATTATATATTCAATTAAATGAATTAATATTCATTTAATTATTGTTATTTGGAATGGATTGATAATAAATCCATTCTGTGAATCAAGAATCCATTTTCATAAAAAATCATTACATTTCCATTTGTGTGAAAATAATATAATTACTTTTTAAATCTTATAAAATGTTCAATGTAAATTTAATATATGTGTCAAAATAATAAAATGATAAATATCATATGGGGAATTTTTTTTATTTTTTTCTTAAATGATTAAATTTTTATTTAATAGTAAAAAATAATGATCAGATAGATCACTATAATTCTATTCCATGTATAAAATGTCCAAAATTGTAAATATTTTTGAAATGTTTTATTTTTTAAAACATAATAAAATTAGATTATTTGGAATCAAAATAATTTTTTTAGGTAGAATAGTATTTTAAACATTAAAATACAATTTTCTTGAAATCTATTTTTTCATCACATTTTGTGAGTTTATTTTAAACGTAATTTTGAAGATATATGGATTCAATTTGATCAAATTATTTCTCTATTTGTAATTTATGTGTAAATATTTTATGAATAGGTTAATGTTATGATTGTTCATAATAAATTGTAAAAATGATAAATATTTACCACCTTAGTAATGTTAAATTAGGTAATTTAGGATAATAATAAATATATCTAACACCAAAATTATCTATGTTTTATGATTTTAGTGAGACAATAATCATTAATTATTCAATGATAGGGTACCTTGGTTCCAATTTTCATTCCAAATGACCGTAAATTCTTATTAGAAGTTAATAAATACAAAATTTTGCTCCCTTTGTTTTAATATGTCTTATATACATTCATTTGAGGTAAAAAGTTATAATTTTTAGTTAAAAATGATTATATTAATTTATATAGAATTTTTTAAGTATTTTAATTTATTTTACATTTTTAGTGCCAAAATAATTATCATAAATGGTTATATTATGCCAACATAGTGCTTGTGCAGGTATTAAAAAATTCTAGTAATGATATTAAAAAGCAAAAAATTAATAAATTTTGGAAGAATAAATTTTTTATAAAATTTTATAAGATTAATATAACATATTATTGGGGTTTTTATGTTTAAATTTTAATAAAATTACCATTTTGATGTCTTTAAATTCAGCCTAAGTGAATAGTCCCGAAAACGTGTTTCGTGGTACCATTTGAAAAATAATATTTTATTAATTGATTTATAATTTATAAAAATCGTATGTTTGGATATGTTAATTGTATATAAGATAGAATATAACCCAATATGAACTTATGATTTTATTTTCCTTTTAATGTAACTTTGTCATTCCCCTAATGTGTAAAAAATGTTGTTATCGCGGTTAGTGTGAAAATGGATAACGTGGGATAAATTATATGATAAGGGTTAAATATAATCCAAATTTGTATAAATTTTATTTTAATTATATATTTAAAATTATATCCATTTTATATTTTATATATATTAATTTTTATGCACTCGAACATGGAAATTAATTTTTATTAATTTTATACATTATGTAATTCCATGGGTTCCCCTCCCTCACATATAATGGGACACCACCTCTCCTATATTAATAAAAAATAATGAGAACAATTGATAAAAAATAAATTAATAAACATATTGGATTCATTATTCACATTCTACATGTACTACTATTCTTAAAAGGCCATCTTCATGGTCCCCATGGAGAGATCTAGATGAGGTTCTTCATAGTGGAAGAAACCATACTAATAGAGAATCTCTATTTTTTGTCTTATTCTTCCTCATTCAAGTATATAATAACCATTAAAATATAATATAATTAGTATATCCTATATAATTAGTTTTTATTATTATTATTCCAAAACCATATTCATCTTCATTCCTATCATATGGGGACAAAAAAAACCCTTCCTACCTATGTGTGGATTACCACTTCAATAAAGTGATGTGTTCTGTTTTTCATCACCACCTCACAAAGGGTGATACTAGGATAGATTATATATAAATATTATATTAGTTACATAAAAATGATATCTGAAATGTAGTATATTACTTACCTTATTAACCTTTCACCCATTCAAAAAATGATCAGGTCACATAATTATGTGTGTTGAATACCACCTCGATAAAATGATGTGATTTATATTTTATATACTAATATAATATATTTTTATGAAATTTTTTTTCAATTCAAAAAATGAATATTTAATAATTTTTATTCTATTTGTTGTGGGAAAATGAACTCTTTTACATTGGTCATCCTACTGAATTTTTTTTGGGGATTCTGGATTGAACGTCCTTAAAACTCCTGACGTGGATATTTCCGATTAAGTAATAAAATATTTAATTGAAAAAATTAAAATTATTTGGTTAATTATAATGGAATAAACCAATAAATGGATCTTAAAAAATTAATATAATTAATATCACTTTACTATATTTGATTTAAAGGACGTACATAGCACGTCCGAACAGGCAGAAAGGGGGTTCCTTAATAAATTTCCATTTATTGGGTTATACATATACTTCACTGACTATGTTATGCTAGATTCATGTGTGAAATGGCCTTATATTTTTGTCATGTTATATTTTAACTGATATTTTATGTTTTAACTTTTTTTTGATAAAAAATTCACTGAATAATTTTAACTTCAATGTCACAGTTCCTTTAATAGGTTATTACAATATTCAAAAGATGTTTGTTTGGTTTTGACCCATGGTGAATTTTTTAAAGGCCCTTTAACACTAAAAGACTTATTATTTGGTCATTATTTTCACAAAAACATATAATGAATATGAAATATAATAGTTAAAATAAAAATATTCATTGATTATTTTCTTATGAATTAATTTCATTCAAAATTTATTTTCTATGTATTTGACTTTTTTTACACAAATGTTAGTGTTTTAAATCTCTAAAAGTGAATTTTTTGTCATCCTATGAAATAGAATTTGACTGATGTTTTGTCAGCTACACTGTTTCAAAAATTAGATATTGGGGTTCTTATATAATTTAATAGTATTTAGAGTATTTTAGGATGGATGGACCCCTCAAAGAACAATTTTAAATGCTGGTGAAGCATTAAAAACATCTTTTCCAATCATTCTGAACACACCAATTTTCTGATTCCCATTCTATTTTTTATAAATTAAAATTTTACATATACATGGTTCTCTATGATTTCATGTTATTATTAGTCCATTTTCTATGGAATTGTTCATAAAATTCTCACTACAATGTTTTAAAGTAGTATTATTGTTTTTTCAGTAAAACTGAAAAATGAAACCTTAAATTTCTTGTCTATAAGACCTAAAATTTGAAATAATCGTTCATTATTGTTGTAATATGATTTTCTGTCTTCTATGACATTTTTGTTTTCATTAAACCCTAGTCATCTGCTTTGAAATTACATCAATCCTTTAAAAATCGTTTATTCGACACTCTGGATAGACCACATGTACGATTGAATAGTTGTCTGATTGAACACATAAAAATAGAATAACAATATGATATTTATTTTATTTAATGTTATTATAAGGACATTTTATATTGGGTTTACCATTAAATGAATTATTTAGTGTTTCCAGACATGAAACTGGAAATTATTATCATCCAATGAAAATTAAAACATGAATTAAAATTCCATATACTCCATTATTTAAAAAATTACTACATGGGTGTTTTATCATATATCAAGAAATTCAGTTGCAATTTTTTTTTGATTTTCACCTCTTGAAACATGTTTTTAATGGCCTTCAGACAATTAAAATCTACTTATTCTATTATTTTGGGAACAACATATGATAGATTAAAATTCATTATATTAATACACATAAAAATTAAATAAATTTTTTAATATATTATGATTTATATTAATTCTAATTCCATATTATATTTCATGATTTTTAGATGATCATTTTAGTTTTTAAAGCATATAAACTGAATTTATATTTATCCACGAAAAATGAATCATCTAATTGACATTCTGTTACTACAAACTTTTAAAAAATCACTTCAATGGTGTTTTTATTTCAATTCATTGTATTTAGAGGACATTTGAATTGATCTAACAAGATGAAACAAATTTCTAAATGTCATGAATTCTTTAAAAACTACATTCTCATTCATTCCAAGAAAACTGCTCATCTAATGCATGTTCCCACTACTGGTACATGTCTAAAAAATAAAAATATTGATTTTTCAAGATTTAAAATCATTATGAGGTAATTTTCTATTGAATTGTTCAATAAATAGTTGATTTTGTCTTTTATGAAATTAAAATTATGTTTCTAGTCATCCTGAAATAAAATACATCATAGATTGACATTCCTTCAGATCTACCATTTTAAAATTTAATGCATGGTTTTTTCTTTTAAATTCATGTAATTCAAAGGTTCTTATATTGTTTTTGAACCCATGAATCACATTTCTAAAGGTGGATAAATATTTAAAAACTACTAATTATTTAATTTAGATAACACCATACATCGAGATCTCATTTTTATACTGGTAAACATCACTAAAATATATCAATGTTTTTCAATTGACTTTATGTCATTTTAAGGATATTTTTAATGTATTTAACTACTCAGGAAAATTTATGTGTTTTAAATAACTAAATAAGTGTTTCTAGTCATCCTTGGAAAATGGATCCTCAAATTTATGATTCATCTCCTCTATTATTTCAGAAATTATTTCTATATTATTTTTATCTCATTGCATGATATTCACGAGGGGTTTGGTTGATTATTACCCCCTGATAGATGTTTTTAAAGTTTTCCCAACCATTATAAATTTCTTATTCGGTCAATCTAGGCATACCATAAATCCGACTGATGTGATATCTTCTTTAACACCTATGAAAACATGTATATATATATACTTATATATATTTTATTAAATTGAATTCACATAATCAATAGGCTATTTTCTATGGATTTTACCATTAAACATACATTCAGTGCATTAAAACAAGGATCATATATTTTCAGTCAAGCTGGGAAAATATAACGTCATATTCGTGTTACATTACATATACAATATCATAAATCATTACACAGTAGTTCTTTTCTTATTTGATGTAAATAAATGCCCATTTCATTTGTTTTTACCCAATGATGATTGTTTTTAGAGTCTTTCAAACCTTTAAAAACAACATATTCGGCCACTCTAGACTCACCACACCTCTGATTCACATGCCATAATCTACTACAGGCCAAATATACTATTTTTCCTATTATTATACAAAACCATGATGCTATTTTATCTGTATCTTGATGTTGTACATTCATTTTATTTATTTAAATAATTTAATGTGTGATTATCGTTATATCAAGAATATGATACGTTGGATTGATGATTGTTTTCTCTAACATATTAAGTAAAATTATGTGTTTGTTTATTTAAATTTTATTGAATTTGAAGTTTTTTTGAGTGGTTTTGACCCCTAGATATTTATTTTTATAGGCTTCCAAAATTTTAAAAACCATGTATTTGGTCATTCTATTAACATTGAATGTCCAAAGGATGAGTCATCAACATCAAAATGTCACAAAATGTAATGATAATTTCCATGTTTTTCTTCCAATTATGAAGATTTTTATAGATTTGATCATTGAATTCCAATTTCAGTGTTTCAAAATAATATATATGTGTTTCTATCCATTCTAGGATGACAACCCCTAGGATTCACATTCCATATGATCACCCATTTTATAAATGATTCCACATTTGCTCCCCCTAAACTCACACCATTTGGAGACCATTTGGTTGAATTTGATCCCATGATTCCTATTTTTAATGGTCATAAAACCATCAAAAATAGATTGTCATTCTATTTCTGACACACTGTACATCCTATTGACATTCCAACTAATCATACACTTATACTTTATTTGATTTCACATACTTAAAAATCTATTTTCTATGGATTTGACCATTAAATGCATGTTTTACTATTTTGAACCTCCAAAAGTGTGTTTTAAATCTTGATATAAAAACCACTGTATGAATTAATGATACATCAGTTCCACCATTAAAAAAATAACATCATATTTCTTTTCATATTATTTTTTGTAATTCAATGGCCATTTGGTTGATTTTTACCCCATGATGCATATTTTAATAAGACATAGAACCGTTAAAAAACTGCTTATTCCGTTTCCCCTAGAAAAAACACACAATCTATGTAATTTTAATGTGTTAGTACATATAAAAAAGTACAATTTTTTATGATTTCAAATCATTCTGAGTCATATTTTTTGATTTTACAGTTACAAACCTATTTTATTATTTTAATTCACTAAAGGATTTTTATAATAATTCTAGAAAAAATAATACTCTAACTGATATACCATGGGCTCAAAAGTTAAAAAAAATAATGAACTATTTGTTTTAGATTTTTTAGAATTTAGAGTCCATTTTGATGGATTTCATCCCATGAAGAACATTTTTAAGGGTCTTTAAACAATTAAAAACTATTAATTTAGTCATTCTGTCCATAACGTTTGTATCATTCACATGTTGTAAGCCGGTATACCTCAAAAAAGTAAAAAAATATGTTTTTCAAAATATTTCACATCATTATGAGGTCTCTTTCAATATATTTGACCATTATATGTACATTTTAGAATTTGAAAGCACTAAAAGTGTTTTTTGGTCTACTCGGGTTAACGACACCAGAAACTGACATTTCATCAACTCCACAATTTAAAAATTCATGGTATGGTAGTCTTTTCCTAAATTAAATGAATTATTAGGCCTTTTGGTTAGTTTTGACCCCCTTTAAGCATGTATTTAATGGACATTAATCCTAAAACAATTCATCCTTTTTGGGGATCACCCACAACAGATTGACATGTCGTATGTTTTGACATGTCATTATATATACAAATATAATATTAATGTGATATGATCTCATAATGAGTCTATTTTTGTTCAATTTTACAATTACATAAAACCCATGTTATTCTTCGTTATAGAGATATTTAGTTCCACCAAACCCATTTCCAAATTTAATAAAAATTTCTAACCTGGGAAAAAAACTACATCATAAATGTCAGAACCTATTAATATATAATCCAATAATGAAACAGATATTAGTGATAGATATTATTTAATGAAATAAAAATGAAATGAGTAAAATCTTGTTTCTTTCCTCGAAATTTAATAAATCATACTAAATTAAACAACTATTTTTCCATCATAAATGTTATTCTTGACACTATACACATAAATAATGACACAAAACTACGAACTTCTATAACTAATTTGATTAATGGTTTCATTTCCCTATATATTTTCTTTGAATATAAGAGAATCATTTTCCAGATGAATATAAAAAAATACACCATAATATATAAATATCAATTAATATCAGTATAGAAAAAGAAACCTTTCATGTTTTATTCATAGAATATAACATACAATACAAAAACATTTTTTAAAATAATTTATAATGAAACATATAAAAATATGTAGTTATTAGTAGTAATAATGGGTAATTTATTTTTTAAAAGGTTGAATCAAATAATCCACAATGTTTCCTAATTTAAATTTATATTCATCATGCACCAAAGAATACATGATTTTTTTATCATCGAATACTTAAAATCTAATTCCTAACTTGATTTCATTAAGACGAATACAAATGACAATTATAAATTTCATTATACATGGTAAAATACTACAATTGATCATATATTGATCCAATAAGTTCTATTTAATAGAATCTAAATCAATTTAAATTCATGGGAAAGTCACCACTCTATTATAATCAAAGATTATAAGAAATGATTAAAATTAATGAGCACTAAATAATTATAAAACTAATTAAATACATAAGAAATGGTAAATAAAAATAACATAAATAGTACTTAATTATAATAAATCGAAGAACAGAATATTAATTCCCAATAATGAATTTTATATGAATAAATAGCATAAAAAATATGAAATTCATAGTACATGAAATGGATATTAAAAAAATAATACACTCACAAGAACAAAAATTTCCATATGATTAAAAAATACAAATAAAATAACGAATTTGATAATAATAAGACGAAATTCATTTTTTGTTCACAATAAACGAGTTTTCAAAACTTGTACATTGAAAACATTATATTATATTTATTCTGATGTTCTTTAAAGATAAACAATACATATGTAAATATGAAATAAAATATCAAAAAAAATTAACCATCAAACCATAAGAAATACTACATATAGTGACTAGAAATGTTCATGATATATTAGACACCTAATATTTGATTATAAGAATACACATATATAAAACTAATTATAGCACTAAAATTAGTGTTTTTGATAATTACTTATAGCGTAATTAATTATATTTTTATAAAACCATGAAAACCCAAATGAAAATGACATTAATTAATATTATAAACCATGAAGCCTAAAAATTCAAAGAAAATATGACTTTATCATCAGAATATATGATTTGGGTCATTATTATACTCTAAAAATTTCTAGTATAAATAATTATATAATGAACATAAGTAATTGAAATAAGTAAATCCTTTATAAAGGAAGAAAAAACTATAATACAATATAAATGATTGTCATCAATGGGTGAAAAATAATGTAACCATTCAAAGAAAATATTTGTTACTCTCTATGAAAAATCAGATTCATCACCAATGTAAAATATAAAATTATACATAATAATATAATATATTTACTATAAATGAAACTTGGTGTGATAAATTACCAATAGAATTATAATTGAAAAGAATTCTATTGTGGGTGATCACCTTTGAAATGACCCGTCACCTGGGGCTCGTGTCATGACTACCACAAGCCCACCTTCCAAAGGCCAAGGGTTAGCGACTAATACTGGAAAGGAATTTTTGGAAAAAGTGAATCCATTGACTTGAAACCTTTTCACTCATACACACATGCAGGTGAAACATAACAAAATACTATGGTGCAATCCCACTAGATACCACAATTGAGTGTAATGATATTTAATGAAATAAAAGGGGCTGCAGTATAATCCCAACTGAAAGGCACAACTAAAACTAAAAAAAATAAAATAGATCCTAGAAATTCCACTGAGGATCCTACCTATAGGTTATGTAAAACTTGTCTCCACTGCTCTTCACGTCAGCCAATCTCATCTGTGTACCACCTAGTTCTGTCTCCCTCAAGACTCAGCCAAGTTGTTCGTCGTCTGTACAAGACACAACAAGTTGCAGGAGAAACCTATGTATGGGTGAGTATAACAATACCCAGTAGGGAACCAATGACCCTAAAGTTCTCTCATAATTACACAAGGAAAACCAAAAAACATGATCTCAATCACAATGCACAAAGAAAAAGACTCAAATCAAACCAGGTATAAATGATGTATAGAAGTACAGATGATTAGTCGCGAAGATAGATCATTTTATTCTATCAAGAGGCACTACAACTGACCATACAGAGTCTAACCCACACATGATCGATATTAACTAACCCCTAGAAGACCCACATAGGATTCTACCCACCCAGAGTCGATAGGTACTAACCCCCACTGAACCACACAAGATTTGAGCCATAGATGATCGATATGCGGTGATCCACAAAGGATCGCAGAGCACTGACGCACAAAGGATCTGATCCACAGATGTTCTGTATGTGCTGAACCCCATTGGATCACTGAGTGATGACCCCTATAGGAAAAGACCCACACAAGATCGATTGTTGATGACCCACACAGGATCGTGCAGTACTATCCTCCGTATGATCTGTCTCGAACCCCCGGCTCACTTCCAGCCAATGGATTACCACTCAAAGAAATATTTATTCGGGGAGAATTTATCCTCAAGACATCTGTTTTATTTCAACGGGAAAAAATTCTCACAAAGAATTAACCTGATGATCTGTTATGTCATAAAGGTTCCAACGCAACAGACGACACGTCAACCGGACGTCCTGTTTTTTTATTATTGACATTTTAGTGTCGAGGTCCTGTTTGGATTCAGAGTCGATCCAAACAGTCGTACTCCAATTTTCTCTAAAACTCTTGTGGATTATCTCAAAAGTACTTATACACTCCAAGGATCACAGCGCTGTAGATGGATTGTCAAAAAGACATCTAGTTTGCAAGATACGTTCACTTAAGAATTTCAGGGCCTGAGAGGGGTTCAGGTCTGACCCGACCTTGTCCGTGTCTAACTCGGACCAACCCAATTATGATGGGCCACGTCTAGCATGGCTCACTGGATGGAATGAACCAGAGATGTTGCATGGCCATATTCTCCTGAACGACTCAAAGTAGCATTTCAGCTCCACTCTGGGCGATGCCAGGTGGCACAGCCTTGTCACCCATGGGACCCGCAGGGAGTGGGTACCATCCTTCACCATCACCACACCATAAATGTTGTGGCCCTTCAACATACTGTGAGATGGTGTGACACCTCCTCCTGCGTGGCTTGCCCGCTAAGAGCCACCTGTCCAGCCACCACGGCGTCGAATGACATTGCTCTTCCACCGCGGTCGGTGGTTGTTGGATGTCGCCCCCGTCCGCCAGTGCCGCCATGCCAATGCTTCTTTTATGGGACACCGAGTGACCACTGATGGTACGTTCTTCCTTACCGAAATTCATATGATCCCCTAGAGATGCCTCTGTCATTGCGAACCTCACAAATTTCATGTTTACTCATGTTGGATCTAGCCACCTCCGAAGAAGGAATGGAAAATGTAGCGGTGGAGGGTCCATGCCTTGTTCATTTGGCCCGCGCGCTCCACATTATCTTAATAACATGGGATAATTATACATCACATAGATATTGTTTTATACCTGTTCAAATCCACCAAAAAAACCTCCCAAAAATTAAATAATGTGGAATAGAATCGAGGGAATTTCTAGAATTAATAAAATACAACCCCTACATCGAGATCTGTTGGATGTGTTATTATTGTGGCAGGAGGAGCATCCACGTTGGATGGATTCATCAGCATTCGTTGATCCTAGATAATATTTTCCTAAGCTTCCTTCCTTCTTCAGCGGATATAGCTGCATAACATCGCCAGTGCTTCCTCGTTAGAAGAAGTCATTCCAAAACCCCACCCCGAGCTCTATTTAAATTGGAGGGGGGAAAGGTGATTAATGTATTGTGGAATTATTAATGTTACTAAAATTAATTAATTAACATAATTTAATTCACAAGGGTGAAGTTACGATGTTGATGTGTCAATCCATTAATTTTCTTGACAAGTCACTTGTCCCCACCACCACCTCTTATCCGCTGAAAAAAAAATAACTTGTTAAGTAATATTATTAATTTTCTGCAAAATCCAAAAACCCACTTTTTCTCCAGACCCACTATTGTTGATGTAAAGATTTTTTAAGTGAATCACGGTGCTGTAGATTCAATGGTTCTCTCATATTTTAAATTCGAGCACCATTTCAAAAAATTTTAAATGATGCATGCACGTTTACCGAACGTACATTAAAAAAATTCAGAAAATCATTTCAGGAACACTGGCTCTCAGAATCACGTGCTGTCAATTTTCACAGACTCGTAATAATACCAAATGATTTAAAAACAATTTACATGGAATTTTCTGGTCATTACATCCTTAATATACAGTCAAAATATATTGGATTTTTTCTCTCTATTAAAATAAACTATGGTAAAAAATGTCACTGTATAATTGTTGTTAACATATATACATTCATAAATATGTATCTTATTAAAAAATATAAATCCGACCATGAGTTTTATATAGCTACATGGTAATATTAGTCCCATATTTCTCCTATAGAATACATGATTCACATTGAATCTATATTAACATAAGAATCAGAACATACATGCATGTATAAATAAGGGGTAAGTGGAATGCTTCCCACATGATAAAATTCATCATGATATAAAGGTACATGGTTTGGTATCAAATAAATATTTAATACTTTAAAATGTTCATAATTGTTATGAATGCATTTTTGGATGAACTGTCATTTCAAAAATCAAGGAACATGAACATGAATATTAATCCAGATAATATAAGGAATAATATAATTATAAAGATATA
The DNA here is from genome assembly GCA_963277665.1 of Viscum album. Lineage (NCBI taxonomy): Eukaryota > Viridiplantae > Streptophyta > Magnoliopsida > Santalales > Viscaceae > Viscum > Viscum album. The sequence goes on from OY728137.1 coordinate 1,902,173,981, forward strand.
TATAGAACATACACATTAATATTTTTTATATATAATTTGATTACACATTTAAATCATCTTAGGAAACTTATCATTTATATGAATATCCACGTTTTCCTCTAAAAATAATATACAATAAAATACATCATACTTTATGGTGAGGTATTATACACCATGCTGTGAAAATGTTGAAGAGGCACTCAATAAGATCTTTTAATGAATCCTTGACGGGTACCACCTGGAAATCTGGGTAAAAAATTAGATATATCGACTACTAATTCATGGTGGGTTATAAAATTTTTCAATTAGTATATAATGGAGAGTTGAGATGAATGTAAAAATATCCCCTAACATAATGTGGAAATAATGCATTAGTGTGAACATAAATTTGAATAATATATCAATCATACAATGTTGAAAATTTTATTTCATATAAATATCATTAATGATCAGTTAGTCTTTTTTTTTCAGGGTAGAAAATAATTTTTTTTGTTAATGAATCCAAAAACCCCAATTCATATATTCAGTTGAATATATTCTCAATACATTGAAAATTTTTTCTATACAATAACATAGTAATGTTAATTTAGTGATTTTAGTGTGTAAATGTTTTGAATGTGATGAATTTGAATTATTCAGCATAAAATAGCAGATATTATTTTTTAGGATAATGTATTTTAATATGACACATGAAAAATAAATAGGAATATTAATAAACAAGAAAATATTTCTAGAACAATTGATAGTAGAAAATAATTACTAATTAATGTGGAGATTCAAATTAATGTTTATTGAAAGAAAAAAATTAATTATGTCTTCTTCATGGGGATAACTCAAGGGATATTATTAATAAAATAGTGAATTAGGGAAAACATATGGAATATATCATTTTTTTGAAATTACATACTATTTTTATAGAGTGTGAATAATTCAATAGTTTAAATCATATTTATAGGAGATTATAAAATTATATATTATTAATTACATCCTTAAAATTAGTGAATCAAATTTTAATGAAAATAAATTAAATTATTGCATTAATATTATAATTATAATATCATTGAATCATTCTAAATTATTTGAATTATAAAATATTAATTTAGTAGTTTAATCCGTTTTAGTTTTTTTTCAATATATTTTAATGATGTAATTAGAGGTCGACTTATGGAGACATGCATGATCATATAGTAAAAATATAAAAAATATGGAAACAATATATATAAACTCTTTTATAATTAATGTTTTTCAGAAACATAATATCATTACATCCAGATTACTTTTCAAAAATATTACATAAAATTGAATCTGGTTGAAAAACTATTTCATGTGGATGAAATAATGAATCTTATATATGTGTGATTGAAAATAATATATTTTCTATGGTAAATGAAAACATTAACGTAGATAATATATTTTAATCCCTCTAAAAAGGGAAAATGATGAAGTGATTTATGGTAAAACAATTATAACTGATATTAAAACACATATACGAAATCTGATAGGGAAATGAACAATGAGGGGTAACTGATAGTTTTTTGGAGAACCAATGTACATGGTAGAACTGATTCTCATGGTTGAGGGAATAACTAGTTTAATTTTTTTATTATGGTGGTCCATAACCTAATGATGATGTCGAGAGACAATATTTAAGAAAGATTAGATTCAAGTTATATAATTGATACTAAGGTGGAGGACATATAAAATCATGAGCAATTGGAAAATAGTATATATATTTTTATAATGAAAAAAACATATTCATGAAAAAAATAAAATTACATGTTGATGAAATATATTAGATTAAGTAAATATAGTATCCATTTTTGATTAATGGTAGATTAAACCATGTAATTAATTCATTTTCTTAATAAATAAATAAAATAGTATCATATTATCATACACAATTATATTAACATATTCATAAAATTATTGAATTAAAAAAATTCCACAATATAGAATATTAAAAAATAATTTCAAAGGAAAATCTATGATAAATTGTAAAAATTTATTTTTAATTATACATTAATAATTAAATATGTTTCTTATTTTTATGAAATGGAATTATGTCACTATAATTTGATGTAATGTTTGAAGGGACATAAATTATATTTCAATTGATTTTGAAACCCTTTATAATGACCATTCATGATAGATAATTGTTAAAAGTGTGAACCATTGATGTAATTTATATTTTCTTAAATTCATAAGTGTTTATGATCAATGATTATAGAATTACAGTAAATTATATGCTCATAAAATATTTTTAATGATAAAAAACACATTTATAATTTTTATTTGAAAGAAATATTTTTGAAAAAAATTTAAATTATTTTCAAATTAAAGGCATCAAATCAGTGTAACCCATCTTTAAAACAATAACCCTAAAATACAAAAAAATCAAAGAGTAGTGAATAACTTATTCAAAAAAATGATATTTTTGTTATTCGTAACAAAATCTCATGGAATCAAGATACTCATTAAGATCTATATAAGTGGTAAAATAAAAACATATATGTTAGAAAGTGGCAATTTAGAAAAAAACTTTTAAAAATAACTACAACTCTAATCCACCACATTTAGTCAACAGAGAAGGTTGAGATGAAGATAAAAGTGAATCTGTTCATAAATTACAGTGAGTAATATAGAAATTGGATCCAATTTTAGGTTATATAGAGAATTCTATGATGAAATTTGAAATTAGATATAAAAAATTTAATGAGAATGATAGAAAATTTCATGCACTCAATTTAATTAGGATAATCAAATATCTAGAACGTGAAAGAGTAAAATTAAAAACATATACTAGGATACATAGAGTTTATTTGAGAATTATTAAATTTAGAAAAATTCAATGATGTAACCAAGTCAGAATATTTCTTTGGAAGGCTAATGGTGGATGAAATTTTATGAAAAAAACAAAATTTAATTCCTAGGAAAAGAATAAAAATATAAGATGTAGCATCACTAGAAATAAAAATAATAGGTTGAAACTTAATCTTGGTAAATTGGAACAAATTGGTGGAGATAGATTTAGATTATACCCTCAGAGATCTTGTAGTAGAAAGAGGGCACATTGTGAAAATGATAGAAATCTATAGTGGATGGATATAAGAGGGTTAATTGAATGGGGTGGCGAAGGATGCATGGGGATCCAGGTGATGAGGAAGAGAAAAAATAGGAAGCGACATTAGGTTTGATGAGGATATTGAGATTCACTGATTCAAATGACCAGGTTGAGAGGGACAATTGGAATAGCGGAGGGGGGGGGGGGGGGTTAATACAGTTAGGGTGGTTTGGTGAGAAAAAATGATTTTGGTTTTGACATGTGTAATGGAAAATATAATGTTTATTATTATTATAGATTTTTCCATTTGTATATATATTTGAAGATTATTTATTAACAAAGGATCAAAGAAACTAAATATTGATTAATTATGAAATAAATTTCACTATAGGAAAAAATTATAAAAATATATATATATTTACTGATTTTATAGTAAAATTATATTTAATTTTATATATAATTTCAGAACATAATTTCAAGTACTAAATATAGTGAAACTGTAATTCCACAATATTTTTTTATTTACAAATTTATCTATATTTTATAATAAAAATAAATTTGACAAAGATAAATATAATAGTAAAATATATTTTTATTAAAATGAAAAAATCACACAATTATAAATCATTCATTTAATGAAAATAAAATAATGAAAAACACATTTCAACTCATTCAGAACTATCATATTCAAGATTAAACTGATATATATATCAATGTAGGGTTTTTTTGTTCAATTAAAATAAACTACTATATTTTTATATAACCCCAAGAGAATTTAGACCAACCAATGTCAATAGATTAAACATTATAAATCAATAATTACCTAACCATGTAAAATTAACCAATCATTAGGAAAAAATTACATTGGTAACAAATTTATAACTACAAATAAGAGACTACCAAGAGAGGATGTGTTTGAGTGAATGAATTGGGAACCCAGATAATAGTTTTTAGGTTAAGGGGCACGAGTAGGACTCACATGAGTTTCTACGGTGAGGAAGGTAAGTGGAAATCAAATAAAACATTTAGTTTATAGGTAATATCAAGGAAATGATAGAGAGGGAATAATTAAGATTGATAGAACGGGGTTTGACCAAATTTGTATCTGAAATGGAGGGATCAACTTAGGTGGGTTGGACATTGGGATATGGGGGAGCGATGGTGTAGGAGGGATTTCTAGTAGGGACCGAAGCTCGATTATTCCTAAGGGATCAGCGGTATGGGAGGGGTGATAAAAAATAATGGGGTTCAGTGTGACATGGGAACAATGATTGAGAATGATCTGATTTTCTGATTGAAGGGCTTGAAAGCATGGTGGGTGTGTGTGGGGTGGAGGGGGATGGTGGGGGGTCTTGATGGTGCATTAAAATATGGGGAGGATATAGGATTTGATGATGAGGGTAGGGTTGGAAGGGGGAATCTATGATTACTATGGGAGACATGATGTCTGAGTGGAAATAGAGGATGTGGATTAACATTGGTTGGGAAAAGTTATTTGGGAGGTGAAAATATAGTGAACTCCATTTGAAGGTCACTAATACTATCAACTAATATTGCCAAATGGTGGTCACTGAATCTCATCCTCTCCAAGACTCATATTTATAGTAGTGACTCTAGATATAGGTCTTCAATTTGACATCCTAGTATCATGTTATAGATTAAACTAGAATTAATAATAATAATCATAATGATGATGAAGATGATGATGATAAAAATAATAATATTTTTTATACTTTTAAAAAAAATATATTTTTTAACATTGGAAATGAAAAAAAAATTCACTCCACCCTCACCCATTTACTACTCATGAATCACCTATCTTTGAATATATTTTCTAATAATAAAATTATGTTATATAATGACACAATAAAATTTAGATTGAAATTTATTCATGTACAGTGTTGGTTTACCTGTGAATCATATCCCATTGATCACCTAAGTAGAGACATTTCATGTTTCATGTTAACCCTTCCATATGTGAGTCTCCTACCACCACCACCTATCCCACCAAATTAACACCACCACAAGGGATGCCTTTATTGAGACATAGTCATTCCACCCCAAAACTATATGGTTTTCCAAATCACTATATTTATACCATCCATATAGATTGTAGAATCTACTTTCCTGATCCACCCTTCACCACCATCATACAATGCCATGTTTGGTGGCTATCGTCGACACATGAGTTGAATTTAAGAGAGGGAACATATAGACTAAGTGAGAGACAAATATAGTGGGATTTAAAAGTTTGATGATTTCATTGTATTCAATATCTAGAAACTCGGTCCTATATTAGTTCTTAATCAACCATCACTAGAGTGAGAATAAGGATAATGTGGTATAAATAACTTGAAAAATAATTTAAATGAAAATTCACTAAGGAAAAATGAAGATTATGAATTTATTTTACCAATTTCATGAGAATATCATGAAGATTAAAGAATCAAAAGATAGACTCCGAAATAAATCCTAGGTAGGAAGATAAATCCATTCATGAAAAATATCATTAATTAAAATTTTACAATTAATAGAGTACATGAAAAATAATAAATCCCTTCCTCAATAATGAATCATTATCGCTATAGTCTATCATAGAATCATTGGTTTTATTGTATTTATAATTTAAAATGGATGGTCCCTTAGTAGGGGCTTATAGTGAGATCACCTTGGGGGTGAATCTGGGTGTGGAAGAATGATTAAAAAGTTAAAACTCTTAATCATTAATTGTCTAAATTTAACTTTCAGGATATTGAACTCCCAACCTTAAGAGTCCAAATTTATTACCCTTTAGAATATATTATTTACATTAATTTATTTGTTTTATTTTTCATGTATGAATTGGATATGTACATGAGAATTTTCTTGTTTCACCCTCTACAGGATGTGTCAAAGGAGCATGCATCAACAATACATTATTCACAAAAATCTAGAAACAATATCATTACACTTCAGAGGTCTCATGTACCTTATAATGTTTTATTGTTGGTTACTCCTCTCCTTGGATCACTACATAATGAATTTAATGGTTCACGAACTGTCACCAAGGCTCAATAAAAATTCATGCTCCTCTTTTGTTCACGAATCTATAATGATTCACACAGGGTTTGTGGACATGTATATACCTTTAAAGAATTATAGAATACATCTAAAATAAACAATATTTGATTTATTTATGTCTTATATTTCATCTCATTAACAATATATGAAAACACCCTTAGAAACGCTCAGTTTCTATCTAGAAAAATTATTCACCAGCTTCACATTCAACTATACATAGCATCACTAAACTGTATTTGGAAAAGTACTCAAGGGTTTACAACTCTCAAAGAATATATAACATCACCTAAAACCCCACAATATCATTTATAAATATAATATAAAAATTTTTCAAAATTTTTGGCTTTATGAAACAAACAATCTCCATTATTAAAATAGTAATTTCATGTTCATCGCATTGGGAATCTTTTCATCATTGAATTGGGTCATTTAATTCACCCACAAATCTCCTCCATGAATTCCTCAGAACAAGAGTCAAAGTAAAAACTTTTTGTACCTAATGTAATTAAATTTCATTGTAAATTTATTACACAAATATACAGTAAATGAATCAATGAAAACAATATAAATAGATTTCTTGAATAAAGGGATAAAACATTTTCCCAATATTGCTAAAATAGTGATAACTGGTGAATTAATCCTTAGAGTGAGAAGTAATTTATTTCCTATAATATAGACTAAAATTACCCAATCCATGATATGGTGAAAAATATGTGGCCATTTTCCTCAAAACACCAAAAACCATGGGTACGGTCTTCTAGATCTAGTCTTTTTTGCCACAAATCCACTAGTTTACCACAACCACCTCCACCACCCTCATATCCATATTGGGATTATACAAGTCACACATAGATTATCTCGAACCACCATGCCTTACTCTACTATATAGTTCAACCCCTGTAGACATTGATTGAAATGTAGATCATAAATCTATAATAATAACTTGATCATGACTTCCTCCCAATGGAATAATGTAATGGAATTGGGTATTTTGAACAAAAAATGACCAACACCATGACATGCACCACTGTATAACCGTATTCTCTTTCACCACCACCCATAGACCATGAAAACCGAAAGCACATGAATGGTGTCCTGCCTCTACCAATTTTGGGCATCGTCTTTCAAAACATTCCCCATTAAATGGGAGTTCGGCGCTTGGAATTTTCTTAACCTTCACTACACCAACTGATATGGTTGCAGTCTTATTGACTTGTCCGTGTTAAACTTATTTACAATTCAATTAATATTTCTTCACTTCCATCTTAAAAAATGTTGAAAAAGGAACTAGGCCATCCCATTTTCATTCATCTTGTGTCCTAGGAACATATTTGGTAATATTAAATCACGTGTTTTCAATAAATCTAATATCAATAAATCCCACATTCTCCATTGAGAGTCCAATACACATCATAATAAATTTTCAAAAAATAAAATAATTTCATCTCATAATTATAATATATATGATTATATATGTAACTAAAAAAGTTTATCATTACATTAACATCCTTCAATGTTTCCAATAAATCCCAGACTCTCCACACTTTTTCTCTCTCAATTGTTCATATTCTCTACACAAAAAAACCATAGAGAGTTTTAATTTCATTAATATACGTAATGGTTTTTTCTAGGGTTTCCAACAAATAATAAATTAAATTGATATTAATAAATTTTTTAATGGAATAAACATGTTGAACCATCATAGGACCTGAGATGAGACGCCAAATTTGAGAATTCCTATCCTAGAACCCACAATCGGGATGAAACTAAATTATTGATTTACCTATTTTTTCAAAAATGGGGATATATAATTAATTCATCATGATTAATAATTGTTTTTATAAAGAAATATTTTCGTACTTCATATATTTTTACCGAGGAATATTTAAATCCATACATTCCCACTAATTAAAAATTTGGGTAAACATCACAGATTAAGATTAATGGAATTATAATATAGTTTTTATAACGAATTTTTATATTGTAAATTTACCATTTCACCCATGATAATGAATAATATATAAATACCTAAAATTGAGTGTAATCTCATTTGAAAAGAATCTATACCATTATAACCACCTATATCTAGACACTTTTTATTTTTGAATCCAAAATAACTAAGTATTCCAGAAATTAATATGAAAATAACAATAAATTAAACCACCACCATCAAACATTCCATCTTCACATATGAAGGTATAATCTTTGAAAAATCATGGTACTAAAATAACTAGGATTGAAACCTCATCTCTCATCTGTAAGGATATTGGAACCATCTATAATGGTGAAACAACTAAGTGTAATCAAGAATCTATTTCAAGGGAGTTATTTGTTTACTCGACATCATAAATATTTTTAATCATATTCTTATAATGCCACATGTAGTGAAATTAATTAATTAAAAATAAAATCCCATTCCAAAAAATAGTCATTAAAATTTTTATTATTTTTAAGATCAAGTTTCTTTATAACTATTAAGAGTGTAATAAATGGTTATCATGTAATAATAGTCAATCCATGTAATAAAAAGCATTGAGAGCTTCAAAAAATTTCCAACAAACACAAAAATGTTATCTATACATATCATATTCTTTTAGTTTGAATGTAGTTCTTCTATCACCTCATTCATGTATGGAATACAGACATGTATTGATAGCTCATGATAAAAATAAAATATAATAATTTTAAATAACATCAAAATTTATAGTAATCATCCATATGTATCTTAATCCCAAATATGTTTCACATATTCTTCTAAGGATATCCTAGAAGTGTTGTGTAAAATATAATTTGATAGTTACTTATGAGCATGATATGAACATATCACATTATAACTAATTGTTACACCATTTTCGATTAACTATCATAATATTCAAAAAATCAGATTGAATATTCCATACCATTTATATTACCCTTCCTCGATAACTATAAAACCAAAGATAACAATATCCCAATTAAACAAAAAACAAAAAATCTCTATTACTACTCCTTATACTGAATATAGAATGAGTATTCATGTAGTGGTTACACCCACAATGAATCATAGAGAAAGATATACTATGAAACAAGATCTACTAGAGATTCCAACAACAATATATTAAATCCCCACATATAACATGATCATTTAAATAAAAACACTAGAGTGAATTTATTCCCAGTTAATGGAACCAATGATGCTCTTATGTTATTGGTCACTTGGTGATGTGGAATTACCACATCATCACCTTTTCCTTCATGGACCTACACAAAATCAAAGATTTTTGGGCCACTCTCATCAATTCAAGATGGGAAATGTATCACTATTGAAACTAATAGTCTTTTATAAAAATCTAGCTGATCACATGTATACATCATCACCTAGACACATGTTACTCTACTAAGAAACACAAGACACCACATCTCAATCACATGAATCTAATCTTAACACCCTCCACGAATCTGATCTCACAAAGGCCAACATTTCTATATGATAAAAAGATCAAATTGTTCAAAATATGTTTATAATGATAGATTTTTCATGTCAGTTAATTATAACCAATGTAAAATATTATTTTTCATGTATGTTATTTTATAAAAAACCTAAGAAACAAACATTATTTATTTTAAACATCAGTTATTAGATAAATGACATTAAAATGTGTTTTATAACATTAGTTATAAATAACTAATTCTAAATACTATTTCTCACATTGGTTATTTAATATAATATTTTCTAAACCTTTTAAATTTTATCAAATGATTGGTGGACTGATTTTGGGGACATTATTTCTTACAACAATGGTTTGTTTTCTCTCATGCGGTGAACCCTAAATCTCCATTATTCAATCCTATACACTAATTAAATTTATGTTTTTATTAACACTATCAGAAACCCTATTATATATTTAGTCACTTATTCCATTATATCTTTATCATATTTCAATTTTTCCAACATTCTATTCATCCCCAATCTGGGATGTATTTATGGTTTGTCTTTATTATTTATGTTTCCCAATCATCAAAGAATGATTTATTTTATGAATTTTATTTTTCATAGTTTATTCTTCAATTATATCTTCTATCTGTTATTTTTTAAAATATTTTGAATTATTATTATGCATTTTTATATTTCAAAATTTGATGTAATTTTTAATTTATTTGTGATTAAGGGTTTCATAATTTATAATTTAATGAATTCATGTAATAAATAATTTTAGTTTTCTAATTATTTTTTGACTAAAGTATGATTTTTAACTACAATGGAACAGTCAATTTAAATATATATTAAATTATGAATCATAAATATATCTAGGAGATCATGTGGATTTCACGTCACATTATTATTATTTTTTCAATGAATTAAAAAAAACATTAAAATGGATTTTTATCATGAATATTATATTTCAATTACCATTGAAAACAACTTTGATATTTTTTTATTATTATATAAAAAATTAAATTTTATGAAATATTTAAAAATATATTAAATTATTTTCATATAAATATAGTTTTTATAGGAAATAATGAATCATTGGTGGATTATTTTCATAATAATAAATTGATGAATATATGGAAGAGGTCAATGATTTATTGTAATTTTATAAGGAAAATATCCAATGAAACATCTCTTTTCGGGCTACTATTAAATTTTTTAAATAATAACAAGTGTAAATGAAGATATATCAATTATTATGTAATTTTTTATGGTTTTAGTCTGAGTTATATCCTTTTAATTTGGAATGGTGAAATAGGGTTGAATTCTAGAGATATTGATGATACTGATTTTCAAGATGATATGTTTGATCAAATTGAATAAATGATTCACGATATTGAATAAAAAGGAATTGGGAATGAACCAACAATTTTTAATCAATGTGGGGATGATAAAAACTATTATATCATTTTTTTGAAAATTTATATTTTTTAGTGTGGTTAAAAACGATTAACTTGATGAAGAAAAGTTAATGGAGTGAGAAGAGTTATAAGGAGTTTCAATAGATACTGAATGATTTACTAAAAAATAAAGTGATATTTTATATTCAATTTATAATATGTATAAAATATTCAACACAATGGGTTTGGATTAGATGAATATTATTTCCTTCCCAAAGGAATTTGTGTTATATATGAATGAATTTTAAGGTATTTTAGAGTGTCCAAAATTTGGAACATCAATTTATATGTTGAAATAAAAATAAAATTCTGATTTAGATGTTATAGAGACTCATTCCATGTAAATTTATTATCTTCTTTTTTTTACCCATTTAAAGATTTTATTTTCAAATTGAAATGATAAATGAAGGTTTAGATGTCAAGTATATGTACAAATATCTAATGGAAAATTATATTGTACTACTGATATTTCATAGTGGAATAAATTTGATCAATTTTTTAATTCATAAATATTTTAGAAAATTCAAATATTTAAATTTAATATATTTAATGAATCCCAATTTAATAATTAATATTAAAAATATTTCATGACTGTTTTTATAGGTAAAATACACATTTTCACTAGAATTGTTTATAAAGATAAAAATGATCATGTAGAGTTTAATGATTTTTGGAACAATGAAGCCTAGAAATTGTATCGATATTTTCTTATCACCATAAATTGATGATTTGTATATTTAATGGGGAGAATGAATTACAATGAATGATTCTTATAAAATGGAAAAAATTTAACTGCATTAATGGATTATGTTAACTATAAATGACTTCTGGACAAATGGATTTGTTTTGGATATAGTCTTAATTGATATAATCCCTTCTGAATTTTTGAGTAATAGATTTAATATTATTAATTACAAAATTTGAGAAAAATAGAATATATGTTTCATATAACTATTTTTCTTTCAGATCACACATATTGAATATTAAAAAGGGTATTAAATGGATCATATAAAATATAAATTATTTAAAAATCATTGACCAATGATAAGTATTTTTTTACTGTGAAAAGAATGTTGTCACATTCATAAATAAAAAAAGTACGTCATAATAGAAATATTTTGAAGAAAATGAAAATATTTATTGAACAAAAATGTGGGATATACCATTATGTGGAACATAAAATTGATTTCAATAATGTGGTGAGGAATATCTATGACATTTTGATTAGAAATTTATTTGATATTAAACTAAATACTAAAGATAGGTTGAATGTACGATTGGACATACTATGAGTTGGAATAACTTTGGATTTAGATATCACTCTTATTATAAGATGAACATACCTACCAACATATTTTTATAAAATATCCATGAGTGAGAAAATTATCTTTTGTTGGTGTCTTCTGGGAATCTAGGGAGTAAAGGTTATTATGCATATGTAAATATAATTTGTAACTGAAAGATTTAATGTCTATAGTTTTGATTTCTCAAGATTATCACATAATGATTCAACATCGAATACCTATTGCATTATGGGTAATATTTCACATCCATGTAAGGATGACTATTAGGATTGTGTCTTACATTCTTAATTCATTTTTTAACTTGGTGATTGATTTGGATTCAATGAAAACTTTTGATAATGGAAATTTTTATATACTTTTTCAATAGGAAATTCATTTGTCCTATATGATTTGTTTTGATATCATATTGCATTTAACAGTTTATTTTGTATGATAAATAATGCTTTTAATATCTAGATTTCTATATTGGATATATCATTTTGATATATATATAAATAATATTAATGTGGTATGTTATGAATCTATATCATCAAGAAAACTAAATTATTGAGAAGTGTATTTATGATGATATTATAGTGTTTTTACTTGTTACTTGTCTGTAGAGGAGTACATTTCTTCCTAGTTATCACCACGAATGAGTCAATTATGTTGGAAAGGTGATCCATGGAAAGAAATTAAACTATTTGAAATGTGAAAATGTAAAGAATAAATATTTATACATATTTGATATCATAGATGATACACATACCTATATAACATTAAATATTTTTGTGTCAAAATAATGTTATCCCGTAAAGAATGATATGTGGATTTTTAACAATCATAAATTAACTTTGATTCAATTTTTTAAAGATACTTTTCATGGTAGATTAGAAAAATAATAAAAATTGTGTTGATTATCAGGTGTTCTATGTATATATTTGATTACATGGTCTGGGTATGACATTAATAGCTATACATTTCATAAGAAAAGTATGGATAACATTAATGAGTTTTAGAAAATTAGTGTATTTGGGTTTATAGAAGCAATAATTTATTCATGTTGGAGAGATAATAACCCAATCTTTAAAACAAGAAAATTTTACATATTAATTGATAAAATATAGCAGGTGTGACTCGTTAAATTTTATGTTCTGGTGTCTAACTGAATATGAATTATTATTAATAACCGGGTTAGACACATTGAATATGTTATGAAACTAGTTAAATTGAATAGGTTTGAATACATAGGTAATCCATATTTCATGGAAACACATGAAAACATTTAATGTTCTTGACCTATGTGAACTTAATTGGACTATAATTTTACTACAAAAATATCAATATTTTGACGAAAAGCATGGAAAATTACCGATTTATTTGAGATCCTAACATTAATTGAAATATTTAATGAATATATTGATGACGCGGATATAAGCATTTACTTATTAATAAAAAACAGTTAACATGAATAAATTTTGGAAAACATTACTTCAGTAAATTACAAATATTAGAGGTAACACATATTTGTTTCTGTGTTTAATTTTTAATATTTCAAAAAATGTTTGATATAATGGTTTATTTTCTTCTTAAGACACATATTATAACTAATAAGATAAATTTTAATTTGAAATTATATTTTTTTATACCATTATAAAACATAGGTTTACTCTTAAATGAAATTATTATTTCTGATTTTATCAAAAAAAATAATAATTTAATTATATATGTTTCAAAAAAAATATTTAAAAGAGTATAATAAATTATTATTTTTTAAATCTACTATAAAATGTTAGCGAATTTTTTCTATTCATTTATAATTTGAAAATTAATATTATAATATTTAAACAAAAGAAATATTTCTTTTCATTTATTTATTTAATTTAATCTGTCATTAATTAGTTTTTTCTTTTAGTTACCCACATTAAAAATATCAATTAATTTTTTTTTATATTTTTTAAATTTTTGTTGTATAATTATTTATTTTTAATTTTTTATATATAATAGATGGATATTTATATTTTTATACTAATTTATTCTTACATTTATTTGTAGGACAACAGATGATAAAATATTGGATTCAATGTGAGATTTTATGGAGGACTATATACAAACATATAGGGATGGCTGTTCAAAAACTCTTGTTCAGGAGCCTCCTCATTATTTGGCATGAGAACAATATAATTCTAGAGGGGAGTGAATTATTTGATGTCTTGTAAATATGGAATCACATGTATTAATAAAATTATTTGTTTCCTATACTTGAGACCCGAGGATATTAGTTGAAATAGATGATAATAATATTCATACGTGTCCAAATTCAAAACAATCAAAAATATTATTATACTATAGGCTAAAGGAAAGGTAATAATTTTTTTTCTGATTATAAAATTATTGAAAAATTAAAACTACCTAAATTATGGGAGACACTATTAGTGACATCATTTGTAATTATTTTACATACCATAAAATTCTTTTTCTAATAAATATTTTATCATTATATGACCTATGTTATACCTGGTATTGGGTGAGTCGGGATAATATTTTTAGGATTGTCTCATAAGAGGTTGATGAATGTTAAATCAACCACCACATTGGATATCACTTATTTGGATAGAAAATATCATAATCCATGTAATATATTTGAATACTAGGATGAATATACAAAGAAATAGTTTGATGAATTTATGTGACATGAAATGCTTTTTGTAAGTACAATCTAATATTTTTATTGGTTTTTAAATTAATTATATTTTTAATTATATTTTTAATATTCATTTATATGAAATAATGGGATTTTATTAGAAGGTAGAATAAAAAAATGTATAACCACGTAATTTATCTCATATAGGGTATATGTTATTGGATGAATAAATGATAGATAAAAATTATTATAAACTGAAAGAAAAGTCTTCAGTCTCCACAATGGAAGTCCATCATTATCCCACAGTTTAGAATATATAATTAAAGATGGTCTGGATGAGAGAAAGGGAACATATGATATGGAATATTCAAGGGTTTTAGGTGAGAGGATTATAATATTTTATTTTATTTTTTTGTTATTTATGTTAAATCAGTTGTTTATATATTGTGTTTTGATACTATTTTTTCAAATATCATAAACATGAATCCATTTACGAGTTATAAACTTAGGGTACCATAATATCATTGGCTAGGAAGTATATTTTTTCTACTAAATTGAGATAATATGAACATTGTGGTCATGCTTGAGAATATCTGATTTGGGCTATAGAAAAAAAGACTGATTCCATTCTGTAGCTTCTTCATTGTAGGATGTTGATAAAAGATAATAGAATCTTTAGAAGTTAATGATCATGATTTGGGTTAGATGAAGGAAGATATTAGTAATTATTCAGTACAATTTATGTTTACAAATATAAAATGATACTATGAGGCTCTTGATCTCAATCGTCCAACTCCGCCTATAGATCTCACTAATCAACCTCCTCCAACTTGTCCAACCCCTACACCGCATCCTCCACAACATCCCATTTATTTTCATTTATATTTTTATGAACCAAATATCATATAATTTCATATGGGATTATATTTTATGTTGTGCATACTATTCTACATAAAAAAAGGAGATAGAGAACCTTAGGGTCACTATAAAATATATCTTATATAGATCGATAAGAATACAATTTCATATAGACGAGGTCAGTAATGTTGGAAGATGTATTGAATTTATTATTAGTTTGGTTGCCTATAATTTTTAAAAAAATTACTAGGGAGAATTTTTTAGATTATATAATTTATTACACATTATTGTTAAATTGTTTAAATTTTTACATCGATATTTTTTCTATTTTTACTGAAATAGTTTAAAGTTAAATACATATCATATAGACAACAAAAATTATAAGATGATATGTATTTAAATATGAATTATTCTATACATGATATATTACTAAAATATTAAAGTTTATTTTTGGAATTTTATAACCTTGAAGTAGATCCTGATTTTTTTGGTAGTGAAATGACTATAATGTTTTAAAATGAAGATATTATTGAGCTAATAACTAGAAACGAGTTGAGCACTAATATGATGTAAGTATTTTACATTTAAGTGGATTCTTATATTGATTTAATTTTTGTTAATTAATTTAAACTTAACAATTATATTTGTTTTGTATTACCATTATTCAATTTTTATATATTATGATTTGACATCAGTAAATGGATTTATGGGCACAATATTTAAATCACCTATAATAAAGATAATAAGATATATAAAAAGAAAATTTTATACTATTGATGGATTTCAATATTATTAAATTCAGTGTTGGATACTTCCTTATCTTCAAATGAATGATACATACATGTCATAAACACTAATATATCTTAACTGAATAACTACTAACATTATTAGTTTGGTTTTATATTAGTGACCAGTAGTGTAACCCCATGTAATTATAATGTAAACCTTTTTGTTTGATAGTGTGTATTACACACGACACCAAGCATATAAGGTAATAAGATATTTGAATAATTTAAAATATATTTAATATTTAAAATATAATCTATATGATTCTAAAAATGAAACACCATGTTAGATTGTGTTACACACAAGTGTGACCTTATTCGATATATTGTGTTATAAGAAAGACCGAGCATCCCCAAATAACAATGTCTAATTAAAATAATACTATTTAATATAATATTTTATAACATAGAATATATGTTAGAGGTAATCAATAGAATTAACTATATTATGATTTTTTTTGTTTTATATTAATATTAAATGTATCCATTGGTTACCAATTAAATAGAAATGAACAAAATAACTTGATATAAAAAAGAAATATTATTTTTCTACGATCTCAAAGTAGTTTTATCATATTAAAAATAATTAATAAAAATTAATTAATTATTTTAATGAAATATTATGTTATATATTCGATAAAATATTTTTCATATTCATATATTAGTCTTGATATGCTTATGATAACAATAAACCCTATTTTACACATACACCTCTATATTTTTATAAATGGAAATTTAAAGTCTTATAATGGAGAACCCATTCTAAATCAGAATTGGTAAACTATGATAACTTTTATATATCAAAACAATCTTCTTATTTGAAATATAAAAATAAAAATTAGTTTATGGTGTTTTTTCATCTTTATCAGTGAAGATTCATTTTTTAATAAACAGTCAAAATATTGAAATGTAATTCAAAACCACTTTTCCAAATTATTTATTTATAAGGTTAAATAATAATTTTAATAGTTTTTGAATTTTAATTATATTATATTTTTGAATTAAAACAATTTATGTGATTGGGATCAATTACACTTTTAAATTGAATTCAAAAACCTATCAATCGTTTCACATTTTATTTTTAAAACCTTGCACTTTCGTCCATCCAACATGATGAATTTTAAATTAATTTCTTCCACTCATGTGAGTGTAATTAGGAAAAAATTATTGACTATTTTGAATCAGAATAATTTATAATTTCAAATAAGGTAAAATTATTTTTGACCAAAAATATTAGTGAATGTAATTAAAATTAATTCAAATTACTAAGGAAAATTAAGATTAATAAATGACTAAACCATAACATAAGGGCCCAAATGTCTTATCCGCTTATAAGACACCAACAATATGGACATATATCGTAGTTAAAACTTATATTAATTATAATGGTTTGTTTTGTTTTAATTTTTTTTTTGAAAGAACATGTGTACACCTAACTTTATTTCAAAAAATACAAGTGAGGCATTTTCATTCCCTATAATAGGCTAACACCTCTCCCCATTCAGCACACATCTCAATCCAATTTGGGTCCACAAATATCTACTAAATTAGCCTCCCAAATTTTTTTCATTGAACTTAGAATCAACTATTTTGTGAAGGAAGCCACCAAAATATTCCTTTTGGTTCAATCCAAATGAAGATACCAAATGAAGATGTAACATCTCCTCCCAAGTTTTTTTAGTTTCAAAACCATTCACCACCACCAATAATCATCGTAGTCCATTATTAAATAAAAAACTAGTATACTCATTATAATATTTTTTACATCAACCTAATCTTAGACACACATCAATATAATGAGTAATGAACATACTGTGTATATGTAAAACTAACCACTACCTCACGAAATGATGATTGGTCAATTTTTCCAAACCACATCTAATGGTGGAAATTATGATGTAAAATATAATCAAATATGATATAAATGTTATTTATAATGACCTTATGATTTTGAAATTTTTATTTGGAAGATACCTTTATGCTTTCTAAGTTTTGTATATATGATAATTTAATTTGAGCAGTTGTGGACTACCACCACTAAAAGTGATAGGACTCATTCATTCCATATATGGAATGTATAAAGGATGGTGTTAATGAAAATATGTAACATATATAACATATATAATATTCTGGAATTTTAATATAAATATGTATGATTTTTTTCATTCTTTTAATACAACAATGAATATAATGTATGGTTCATGTGTATGTTTGACCCACTATCTCCATGAATGGTGCTCTTAATTTATAATCACCAAATATTATATACTATTATAAATACATATGCACTGAATATATAAAACAATTTAATACTGTTTTAAATTCTAGAGGTTATTAAATTGTTATTTAATTAATAGAGACAACAAATCTCAAGTCAAAAAAATCTTGAGAAAACTAGGAAAGTAACACCTAAAATAGACAAAATAATAAATCATTGTTAATAAACTAGTGATTAAATATTTTAAGAAGTTAATATATGATATTATTAACATAATTATACTTTATTTAAAAGTTATTAACATATTTTAATCCACTATACATAGTGATAATGACCACACATCCAAAGGAATGTTAAGGTATGGTATTTTGTCTTAATATAAATTCTATTGAGAGTTATTTTTTTATGAAAAATTTACTGTTTTTTGTGTATATGATACACTTTTATATGATATTATTATGAAGCTAATTTTTTTCATTGTATTATAAGTATCATTAAATTATTGAGTATTGGTGATTTGAAATTTTCAATTTGGAATGAGGCACATTGGAATGTATAAATATTATTTTTCCTAAAAAATATTTTAATGTCAACAACCATTATTGTTACTTATCCTCCTCTATTGTTTTATTAATAAATACACATTTTTTATCTGATATATATATTTTATAATACAATCAATTTATTTTATTTATTATTAACTCTTACAAAATGTAGTTTATGGATTGGGGACAGGTTAACAAAATCCCCTCGATCCATCAGTAGTCTCTTGAGGTGAATTAGTTAGACAATTATATTAAATTGTCCCTTGATGGTAAATGTATCATGTGCCTGGAAAAAATGAAATCTTATAGTTAAAAATTTTCTTTTATTGTTCATTAATTTATTATTTATCCAATATATTTTGCATCGACATATATATGGATGCATTTCATTTCCAGTTCGTTGATTTAATGGAATGTGTTTTCAGGTTACTGGCTTTCTATAATTAGATTTCCTTATATAGTAATTTTAAAGGCATGTGTTATTAGTTATTTACCCTACCAGGTTAATTTATTCATATTGATCAATTATTTCTTATACATTACTTGCTATTACTGAGAATTTGATCTGACCCTTGTTATGTTTAATTTCAAAGGGTTATGAAGATGAATCTTTTTAAAAATATATCAAGGAGTTTTTATTATCGTTTTATTATATATAGTGTTTTTCTTTTCTATTTCCCAATGTATTATGGTTGTCATGTATATAATATAGAATTCTAATACGTTTAAACCAAATGGTTCTTCAGGATTTGTTTCCCTATAACAGTTTCAATGTAATATAATAATGCTCTGGCTACGAGATTATGGGTTCGGGTAGGTACAGTTGGAATCTAAAGATGTTTAGCAGCAACCATGGTATCTAGATTGAGAAAAAAAATATTTGAGAGCAGAACACTAAGATATAAATTAAGCATATGAGTAGAAAAAACCCAGAAATTTTGGTAAAATATAAAATATGTTGGTATTCCATGAAATATATCCCTTTTTCTATAGTTCAAGTTGATGTGGTTTTGTAATAGATGTACCTAGGAGATAAATAACTGAAAAGGTGTTTAGAGCCTGACTCAGGGTATCCTGGAATATGAAAATGGGCCTTAATAAGAACATAGTTGGACATTATTGGGGGATATACTTCAAATAGTTCACATTTTCTTTACATACAATTACGATGGATTTGGAAGTGACTATTTCACAAAATTAACCAAATATTATGATTCAAGTTTTTAGGTTGTATATAATTATGTGTTATACATAGATATATACATTATGATATTTTTATATAATATACTATATTCCATCATTTAGAAATGGTTCCCAGAATATGGAATGAGAACACCACAAATGAACATGATCTAAAGATTAAGAAGGATCATATATTTGAAGGTCTTAAGAAAACATTTCAAAGGGAAATAGTCTCCCAAGTATTCTCGTAATATTATGAAATAGTATCATGTGTTAACAAGATAACTAAATAATTTTTGTACTCCTATGGATTTGGAGGGAAGTATGATACGAAGAGGATGACATAGAAAAAAATAGATAAGGGGAAGAAGGGAAAGAATGATTTTCCTCTAGTGATAATGTTGGATAGATCCAAAATTTTAAATAATGGAAGGAAATGTGAGTTTTTTATTAGTGGGGTGAAAATGGACACCATTCTCGTGAATGAAAGGGTAATAAAAACGTTTCCATTGTATAATACTTTAATTTTAAGGATATGGGACACTGTGTAAACCAACGTCCCAATTGTCTAAAGAATTTACCCCCAATGATGATACTGGATAATGATCAAGTTATCATACATCCAAATATGAAGAAGAATGATTAATATTTCTATTAATTGATTTTTTTATTGGAATATATTTTCAATAATGTTTTGGTTACATGAAATATGGAATATATGATGATTTTAATACTTTTTTTTATGGATTTGAGATCATTTGTTGAATGCACCAAGAAAAGTTATTCAAAAAAATATTTAACATTTTTTAAAACACTTGATTTAGGAAAAACAACCATATTATGATGTTGGTTTTATCATAATGATGAGAAAATAATTTATTTGGATAAGTGATGACTAAAATAAAACCGGTTAAGGACAAGTTGAAAAGTGGTCCATGCTATCATTGATGGATTTTAAAAATATTTCGAATTTAACTAATATATCTAATAACATGTGACTTTCACAAGTAATAATGATGAATTTTTGTTTTGAATAACTTATAATGGTTATTTGAGTTATTAGAATAATTCAGTAGTATAAATTTTTATGGTTTTCACATGTTTGGAATGTGAAATTTTAGAGCTAATCAATGTTTATTAGAGACTAATCATAAATTCATATTAGAAATTAAGTGACCATCCTTCCAATTTATTTAATAAAAATCTTTAGGAAAATGTAACAATTTATAAAATGGTTTAATATGATCAATGAATGAAATTTTAGTGTTTAATGTATTACTTCTCTATATGATTCATCATGTGTAAGGAGATTAAGTAGTGATAGTTCAATGCATAATTAAAGGAAAATATTATATTAATCTAAATCACCATTTACATATATTTTTATTTAGTGAATACATTCCTTAACTATTGAAAAAAGTGGTTTTGAAAAAAAATGTTGTCATATTATCATAATTTTTTCATAAAATCAATTGAATTTACTCAAACCTATGGTTTATGACATTGTGGTCGAAAACATTCATCTGAAAATCTTCTCTATCACTCTTATTGAGATCTTTAATTTTATGAATTTTTCTTTTAAATCCTTATTTTCATTTCCCACCAATTTTCTCCTACTAGGGTACCTAGTTACTTGGCAATTGTACTTGCCCTTATTTCTTATTATGAATATATGGTAATAAATTTTTTTTCAACATGGATATTTCAAAAAAAAATTATTTATAATCACCCTATCATCATGATCTATTTTAAATTGCTAAGAATAAATTTAATCAAGGTGGGGAGAATGTAACACCCTAAAATTATAATGTACAAATTTTTATTTGATAGCGTGTATGACACACGACACCAAGCACGTAAGGTAATATAATATCCAAAAAATAAATATATTTATGATTAAATGTATTTTCTATATGTTTCAATACATGAAACTCTATGTTATCATTTGTTATATGCAAGGTAAACCTTCATCGATAGCTTGCATTACACGCAAGACTAAGTTTCACAAAATAAAAATGCATTTTTAAAATATTAATATTCAATATAATATGATATAACATAGATGTTATGATAGTATTTAGGAATATAATTAAATATTTTATTAAAATATATGGTTTATAATAATATAAAACGAATTCATTAGTTACTTATTAATTTGAAACAAAAATAAGAACCAATTAGAGATAAAAATAAATATAAATATTTTTATGAATTCAAAGGATGTTTTTCTTAATAAACATAATTAATTATAATAAATGGATTATATTAATTATATATATGTTATATATTCAATTTTTTTATATTTATCCATTAGGTATTATATTCATAATATAAGAACAAACTCAATTTTTCACATAAAAACCTACATTTTTATAAATGCAATTTTACATCATTTTAAAGGAAAATACATTTTAAATCATTATTTTTTATTTTTAATAAAGTTAAAATATCATAATGAACTTATTTTTTTAAAATAAAACATCAATAATTAGGTTATGGTGGAGTTTGTGATTTTTTCAGTGAAGACTTGTATTTTTAATGAATATTGTAACATACTAAAATTTATTTCAGAACATTTTTTTCACTTATTTTATTTATGAGGATAAATTATAATTGTAATTTTTTTATTGTTAAATTAAATTATATTTTTATCAAATAATACAATTTATGTTATTGGGAAAAAGATAACATTGAAATTGAATGCAAAATCTTAGCAAACTATTCACGTTTTTACTTTAAAAACACGCATTTTGTCCCTCCTATGGGATGAATTTTTAATTAATTTATTCCATTTATATTATTGGAATTTGGAAGAATAAATTCCATATTATGAACAAGAATAATTATTAATTTCTAATAAGGTCAAATTAGTTTTTGAAGAAAAACAATAGTGACAGTATTTAAAATTATTTACAATTGTTAAGGCAAAATTAACCTTAATAAAGGAAAAAACCTTTAACATAAGGGAACAAATGACCTAGATACATGTCAAACAAATTATATTTGGACATATTTCATTCATAAAACTTCCATTAATGATATTTGTTTTTTGTTATTTTTTAGATAATATCTTATTTACTCATAATTTGTTTTAATAAATTCAATGTGAGTCCTTTTCCATCCTAATAAAAGGATACCACCACTCACTATTCCATAAACCACTCAGACCACCTTTTGTTCAGCCATGATCTACCCATTTTGTCTCCAATAATTACTCTGTTAAACCTATAATACTCTCTTCGGGAATTAATTATTCTAAATAAGCCTTTTCGATAATCAAAATGAAGTTACCCGATTAAGAGGCAACATCTCCTCTCCGACATTTTTGATTCATTCGCAATATCTCCACCCTATAGTCTTACTAATATATTATTACATAACAAAACAAGTATCAAAAATATTCTAGGGTTTTTTGGGATTATATTTCGAAATACACTTACACACACCTCTATCTAACGGGTAACGATCATATTGTTTCGGTCTGTGGGGATCTACTGCCTCACGAAATGATGATTGTTCAATTTTCCCTGAAAACCTCTCATGAGGGATATTAAAATGGACACTATATTTATATATGGTATAAATTTTATTTAAAATTCATTTATTATTATTTAATTATTATTTAGGACATACTTTTATTCATTCCATGTTCTGTAAATATGATAATTTTGTTTGAGGATGTATGGACTACCGCTCCCTCAAAGCAATATCACTCGTTATTTCCATACATGGAACACATAATCGAATGATTAAATAATAATATTTAACATATATAATGTATAATTTATTATATAAGTTTAATATACATATATATCATTTATTTTTCATCATTTCAGTACAATAATGAAATGTACGTATAGTTCATGTGTACGAACGACCAACTATCTCAATGAATAATACACTTCATTTCTAATTCCAATTATGATGGAATATTTTAAATATATATTAAATGAATTTAAAAGATAATTTTTTATGTATAAAATTCTGTATATGATGAAATCAGTATGTAATTAATCAAAATATAAAATCAAACCTCAAAACCAACTTCAGAGAATAAGCCAATTTACACTTGAAATAGGTAAAATAATAAAAGAGTGTTAACAAATGGGTAATAATGTATTGTAAAATGTCAATATATGTTATTATTAACATGAGTATAGTTTTGTTTTATGTTAGTAAAATATTTTTAGACACCGTACTAGATGATAAATACTATATAACCAAAGGAAGGTTAAGCTAAGAGATTTCATCTCAATTTTCATTGCATTGAGAATTATTTTTGTTATGCACCGATTCAAATATATTTATATATGTGGAACCATTTGATAGGATATATCGGTAATCTAATTTTATCATGATATTATAAGTTTAATTTAATTCATGGGAAATTATGATTTAATTTTTTGAATCTAGTATGGGACACAATAGAATGTTTAAAAATTATTTTTCATAAGAACATTATAATGTAAAAAACCATTGTTGTTACTTATCCTATATTGTGGTATTCTTTATAAATGATTATTATTTATTGGATAAGAATATTTAATAGAGGAAAATTTTTATATGATATGTGAGTAATTATTTTTAAATGAAATAAATGGGTTGGGGACCAGTTAATAAATGACCCTTGATGCATCAGTAGTCTCCTGAGGAAAATTAGATGGCCAAATAGTCTAAACTGTCTCTTGATAAAAAAGGTATCATATGACTGGGAATCTTGACATCCAATAGTTAAGAATTTCCATTATTGAGAATTCATTTATTATTTTTCTATGTTAGTTTGTGTTGATAGATCAATGGATGTATTTGTTTTTCAGTTCATTATTTTTGTGCCATGTGTTTTCAGTTTTTTACCTTACCATATTGATATTTCCTTAACTAGTAATTTGAGTTCCATGTGTGAAGAGTTATTTACCTTTATATTTTAAATTATTTATATTGGTCTATTATTTATTCTACTTTACTGGCCCTTAATATGAAATTAAGCTCACCATTTTTTAGTATCCTTTCACCAGGTTGTGAAAAGGAATACATTGAATAATAATTCAAGGAGGATATTTATTTCGTTCTATTATGTATTTTGTTAGTATTTTATAATTCCTAATATATTATAGGTATATTGTAAATAATTTTTATTTCCAAGACATATAAACTAAAAGGTCTATTAGGATTGGATTCCTTGTATCAATGATAATATAATAAAAAATTTATACTTCTTCGAGATTTCGAGGTTGGGGCTTTAAAAGTAGATGTTGGTTGTTTTCCCCATGGATTAAGACAATTCCCAAGATATATTCTATCCATGGTGACTTGTCTGATAATTTTATGAATGTATTGAACACTTAAATTTGAATATGTGAATTGTTCTATATATTATATAGAAAAGTAATTTTAATTTTTTCATAAAATTTTCAAATAGGGGATAAAATTAATTTTGATATATAAGAGGAACAAAGATTGCAAAGAGAAGATATGTAAAATAAAAGGTGGTATATAATTTATAATTACTGAATTTTGGATGTATGTACATAAAATTATAGTTTTAATTGATTTTATAAATAGTAGATTCAATTTCAAGAATTAATAATGGAATATTGATACTATGTTATAATATTTATTCTAAGAAATATTATAATTGGGATAGTTCCAAAATTATATACTGGTAAATTTTTTTGTAAACCCGAACATTAAATTTTCATTTTTTTTATTTACAATACATTTTCTAGGATTTATTTTTTAATCTTAAGCAATTTATACACTCTCATACTTTTAATTGATAATAGGCATGTTAGTTACATGTAGAATGGGTGGATTATGTCGTTGGTATGATTGGATTTTAGCTAATTTATAGTATGAATTTAGGAATTTAAATTAAAAAATAGAAAGATAAAATGAATTGATTTTGTGATGATTTTTCTAGTCTTTTTTTGATTTATATTTGTTTCTATTCTTCTCATACACTCCTAGTATGGTCATTTTATAATTATTTTTTAAAAAAATTATATTTTTACATATTTTATTTTTTAATCAGTGTGAAAGATTTAACGAGATAATTTATCATGTATGGTTTTTAATAACCTATGTGAAAAATTCATAAACACATCACTTTTTTGTAAAAATATACAGTATAAATGGTTTCTGAAATTAGTTATATGTAAAATTCTCTATAATAAAAATTCATATTTGGGTTGATTTCTTGTACATTTTAAAAATTGTTATCTTGATGGGTTTTTTTATAAACACCAATGTGATAAATTTTTTTCCAAATTCATTTTCATATAAACTAAGGGAAAAACACCTTAATATTTATAACATTTATAACCTTAATTTTCATTTAAATAAAGTGATAAAATATACTATAACATATTTTTATATAAAGTGGTAATAAAATTGATGTTAAAAACCCCAAAAAACCCCGATGTGAAAACGATTTTTTTACATTATTGACCCTCCCTACAAGGGTTTTATATTTAGTGGGCACCCATACGTCAAGAAAAAAGAAATATCCCATTGAATAATAGGTCCACATGAAACCAACTCAATGGAATGATAATTCTCATTATATATATAAACTCCACAAGGCATATCATAAAAAAATCCCAAAAAATGACATCCATAAAATGAAATATAGTGCATATAACATCTCATATCATAAAAGGTGAACCACATTTCACCATTTTAATGAAATAATATGTCACGACCCGTCCTTGGGGCCCGTACCGTGACTACCCCAAGCCCGCCTCCCATAGGCATGGGGCTGGTGACTAGCACCAAAGGCGTAAATCCCGATAACTGGGAAGGAATTGCCTTTATAAAAGTAAAGAAACAGCATAGAGTACAAGAGGAAGTAATCACTAAGTACAAAGAGAAGTGCTAAAAGGAAAATGGGCCAGAATACAACCCCAAAAGAAAGTACAACTACAACTGAACAAGTACAATAGAAAAATACAACAGTTAGAGGGACGGAAGCGGATCCCGGGTCGTCCTCCTCAGATCCTACCTGAAGGGTAGGTACAGATAGCCTCCACAACGCTCTCACCCGTCAACCTCCTTCGTGGGTCATCTGGCCGTGAAGTCCTCCTCCAGATACTGTCTCGTCATGTAGTTCACCTCCGGTACTGACTCGTCGTGTATTCCACCTCTGGGTCCCATCTAGTCCTCGAACACTTTGCCCCTGTCAGCACTGCCCGACGTCTGCAACCAACACAACGAGGTGCGGGCATAACCCATGCAGGGGTGTGTATAACGATACTCAGTAGGGACCCCGAGACCCTCAAGGTATCACTAAAACCAACAAGGATATGCACAAATAATATCTCAACAGATAACCACTACTTAGGTATATGCCCATACATATACCTAAGTTATCAAGTAACCCATCTCAATCATGAGGAAACACAAGGATCACGAAATCAACGGATAACCACTACCCAGGTATATGCCCAATCATATACCTAAGTTATCAAGTGATCCCTCTCAATCATGCAGTAAACACAAAGGTCAAAAGTCTCAGCTCAAACCAGGATTTTCATTATCGAAACCGTAACTGCTGAAGAGCTCCGTCTCTGGAGTGTACAGTGGTCCTGTCATGACTCTGAGGTACTGCTCACTAACCTAAGACTGCTGAGGTACTTCTCCTTTCGAGTACCGCGGGTCAGCCACCCAAACACAGTAGTGCTTCCCGCTGAGGTACGTCACCCAAACATAGTAGTGCACACCCCCTAGTAGCCTGCTGAGGTACTCTCCGGACGAGTACCGCGGGTCTGCACTGTCACACAGGTAGTGCTCCGTCCTCCATGGGTCTGCACCTCAGAAAGTAGTGCTCCGTCCACTGGGCTAGTCGACTCACTCCAAGTCGAGTCGGTCAAGAAGTCATCAGGTCTCAGTTGGCTACACGGTCTCCGTACTCTGCACACTCGTCTCTGGGAGGGTCCGTTCCACGAGCTACAGGTCGATACTCCAAGTATCTCAAATTCTCAAGAAGAAGTATTTCAAAGGACCGCCTCGTCATAGGGGTCTCAACGCAACAGACGTCGCGTCAATCGGATGCCCGGTCTGTGAGTTATTTGCCTCTTCACCCCAGGGGTCCGGTTGGTTTCTTGAGCGAACCAACCCGGCTGGATCTCAACTGTACGCCGAACTCTCATAGGGTAAACACATAGGGACCGTTTCTCAACGTGATCACCAACGCCACTGACGGTTCTTCAAACGGACGTCCAGTCTGAAAGATATCAGCTTTTCTGTTCCAAGGGCCCGGTTGGATTTCGGGTGCGATCCAACCCGACCACTATCCAACTGTATCCAAAACTCAGGTGAAGTATGCCAAATGTTCCGCCTCATCAAGAGGAATTTGACGAAACAGACGGTGCGACAATCGGACGCCCAGTCTGTGAGTTATTGGCGTTTTCGTTCCAGGGGCCCAGTTGGTTTCGTGAGGGAACCAACCCGACCGCACTCCGACGACATCCAAACCTCGACCGGAGTAAGCAAAAAGATCCGTCTCACTTAGTGGAATCCATCAAAGTCGACGGCACGTCAATCAGACATCCGGAGCTCAAGATATAAGCGTTTCCGTTCCGAGGGCCCGGTTGATTTCGTATCTGAACCAACCCGGCCGAACCCAAAGTAATCTGATACATTGAGTACGATATACCAAAATGACCGTCTCGATCCAAGGATCGCGTTGCCTCTGACGGCGAGTCGTTTGGAGGCCCGTAGCTCAAGTTACGGGCATTTGACCAAAATTTGTCCGAAAACGGGGGTCTGGGCCCGGGACGACACGGCCCGACCCCCCCGGGTCGGCCCGCTCCGGGTCCGACCCGGCTGGGCCTGACCCGGCCCGGAATGGCCAGCTCGGCCAGCGCGGCTGAGCGGACACCGCGGGCGGGGTTCGCGGCTCCCCCGCCCTTCACCGCTAATTGAGGCCGGCAGCGAACTGTCGGCCGCCTCCCTTCCTGTAGCACGCCGCCGCCGCCGGTCGCCATCGCCGCCGCCTTCCGTGGACCACCGGACGTCCTCCGGTGGTCCGTTTCTCCTGCCTTCTTCTCCTATGGTCCTCCCGGGACTCGACCTTCACTGCGGAGTCCTCAAAATTACCTTGCGGCCTCGTTTTTCGTTGCCCATCAATCCGCACGTCAAAAACGAAACACGTCATCTTCGTGGTTCTCCGGTGTGGCGTGTTGGCACCACACCCCTTCGCTGCGGCCCGACTCCGTCCGCGGATGTCTTCGGGTTTCTTCGACGTGGCGTGACGATGTCACGTCCTTGTTCTTCTTTTCACGGCGCAACGCGATGGCACCGTGCATTTTCTTGTCGCATGATTCTGCGTGGTGCGACGACACCACGCCTTTCCCGTTTCAATCCACAAGGAACCAACATGAAAAAAGGAGGAGGGCAGGCCGTGTTTGTGCGGTCCGACCCCTTCGTGTTATTCGATAACAATTGGTTTTAAAATCCACGAATATCATCAAGGTAATAATCACGAACAAATCAAATAATAATCCTCAACATAAATCTGCATGAACGAATGATCCGCGGATCAACCTGGAATTGGTTGGTCCGCACTCATCGTTCTTTTCTCAAAAGATAAAAGAACACCAAAAAAATAAAAACCCAACTCGCTACATAATCATTGCGAATCAAATTAATGTTTATTTGATCCGCGTTCTTTGATTTAGAATGAAGTAGCATGGGGTTCATTAATATTTCATAAACAATTCCCTACCTCAGTTCAAGAACGGTGTTCATCAACGAGCTGCGGAAGACGAGCATCGCGGAGGTCGGGCGTCGCGGGAAAATCATGTCGACGTCGCGAAGCGAGGATTCTAAGTCGGTGATGGGGATTTCGTCGCGGAAAACCATCACGGAAAAGACGACGCGGAAGAAGAACGTCGCGTCGCGGATACGGCGTCGCGGAAGAACCGTGTTCTTTGGCGGATAAGTTCTTCATTGAGGAACGGTGTTCTTCTCGTTCTTCGTCGAGGTTGAAGAAGAAGAAGACCACTTCCCCAATCCTCTCAAGGTTGTAAAACTCTAACAATAGTAAAATAAGACCAATTCTTATTTTATTAACCCAACCTACCCATTTGAATTTCTAGAGTTTGAAAATTCAAAACCCACATTTAACTCACTTAAGTTATTAACATAAGATGTTATAAAATTAATGAGGTAATAAGTTAACAAAACGTAAATGGGGGGTTTAGAGGTGTTAGGAATGTGAGGGGTTAAGAGGGTTAGGGAGTTTAAGGAATTTGAAAAGGTGGGGGGTTCATGTGGGCCCCACCCTTTCAAATATCTATACATGGGAAGTTGGATGGATGTGGGCCCACCACTAACTTCCCTTGGGAGAAGTTAACCCCATAACATGAAATAAATTTGATTCAACAATTTTATTCACTTTTTTTTAATTAAACCCCAAAAATGAACATCTTCTCCCGCACAAACGAAACTATGGTAAAGGTTCCCTTAAGAGATTACCGGCGTTGCGAGTTCATCGGTGCCATCGGATTTCAATTCCGAGCACCGGTTCCAAAGATAGAAATTCCCGCTCGCTCGTTCACTGAACGTACCCGAGCCAAACTTCTGAAATTAATTCCGGGCACACCGGGCCTCGGAATCAGGCGCGGTCAGAAACTGCATTCATGTAAAATTCCAAAGAAAATTAAAAAAAATTCCTTCAAATTTCCAGGTCTTTACATTACTCCCACCTCAGGGCTTTACGTCCCCGTAAATCTTCAACACAAAATAGGGTCACAAAAGCGGTACAAAGCATGCATCTGAGACATCCGCTCCCATGTGCTTACCTGGAGGTTCCGTACTGCCAAAGAAAGCTCACCCGAGGAATCGATCGTCCTCATAGGATCCACTCCTATCGATCCTCAATCCACACTAGAACCTCCTTGAAAAACACCCCATCTCCATCGTCCAGCTCCTCATGGTCGTTGATATGCGAAGGGTCGAGCACGAATCTCTTTAGTTGAGATACATGGAAGTCGTCGTGCACCTAGTGCAACTGAGGTGGATGGGTCAAGCGGTAAACCCCCTCGCCTCCACAGCTGTGGACCTATAAAGGTCCGTTGAACCTCATAGTTTACTTGCTGCCTTGGCCACAACTCCGTTAACTTCGTCGAGGTGAGACCCGTATAAGGACGTGATCGTCATTCTCGAACTCTAGAGGTATCGAATTCCTGTTAGAACTAGAACTCGAAACGACTTCCACTACAAGGGTATGGTTGACCGACTCAAGAGTGATCGGTCGCACCCTCCTGTGAATGCGTTTATCCTATGATTCCTGGGGTTTCCTTTTTGCCGACCAAGGAAAACTCATCCTAACGTTTGCCTAAAACCGTCAATTTGAGTATGAACTGTTATTGCCCATTCCATACTCAAACTAATGTCGTAAGGCCTCGACGCTGCCACCAAGAGATTCCAACCGGAACTCTTGCCTCGAGGGTCTGACCACACCATCGGCGTAAGTGTGATTATCGAGTCTCCTCCCAAGGTAACTCCAGACGTGAGGGTCAAGTCCACGGCTTACCGGAAACTCTAGGACTGGAACAAGATTTTTGAAAGCAAGGAAGGATTCATATCGACGTCTGTTACTACAGAAGCTAGTAGTGGACACAGACTGTCCCTTGAATCATTTCTAGAGCCATTGGGTCACACTCCTTGACCGCATGCAGTCTCACTCTTCCTCCGCCCTCCAGCTCCCTGAGACTAGCGGGAATAACTAAGGCGGGTGGTTGTACCATGTTAGGATGTACACCACCTCATGCTGCTCTCCTAGCTCTGCCTCCACGTCTGCTACTTCGTAGACTCATCTTTCCTTCAAGCTTCCTCTTCTTTAACATTTAACACGCTCGAGTCTCTAAGACTGGAGCAAGTTTCCTGTTTCTTACTGAACTGTGCAGTCTTAATCCACTCCTGGATGATCCACACCTACTTTTCCTATGATCTGAAAGAGCTACTAAAATTTCTCTTTTGCCGAAAAGAGAAAATTGATCTCATCCCCTGGATGAACCACGCTCATTGCCCAATAAAGTCAATCCTGACATGAATGACACATTCATGCCATGGATGACGTCGTATGCCTCGATGTAACTACTAAGAGATCCAACTGCCACTCTCGCCTCCAAGGGTCGAGTCAAACTGTCGACATCAGTGTGACGCCACTGGGTCTCCTCCAGTAGAAATCTCGAAATTGAGGGTCAAGTCAACAGTTTTAACCTTGACCACTCAGTATCAACCCAACAAAAGGACTGGAAATCCAACAAAGATAAGTGTCTTGTTATTGTTGCAGCTCATAGTACAAAGACACGAATAAAACAGAAACATAGAACTAGAAGTACAAGGGACGTATCCACTAGTTCTGATCCTGTCCACCTGCTCCCAGAGCACTACTGCCTTGTCCACTGATCAGCTGTTGCTCAAGCACTCGTCGCTTCTTCTGGCTCGGTGGCTCCTCCAACGCCTGCGGACCAACTGTACGAGGAGTCGGACAGTCACGTGCCAGGTGACCCTTCCCGCCGCAGGAGTAACATTGTCCATTTCTAGCACGCCTGGGTCTGACCCCACCTCGGGTGCCCCGCACCACCGGTCCTAAAACCCGAGATCGTCCAACTGCTAGTCTTGTCCTCCTAGACATCTTCATCATCTGTCTACTTCCCACAGATGACTCGGCTACTGATCTAAAAACACACGGCAAATACAGAAGCTCCTGTACACGCTCGGGGCGTAGAACTACTGGCAAAAACTCCACCCTGAAGAAGGTCTCAAAGTCTTCCCATGAGAAGGTCATCCCATTGCAAAACAGAAACAAGAGGCTCCACCACCTCCCTTCTGCTGCCTAAAGGAGGCTGGTAGAAAAGATCACCATGAAGTCCGCTGGCCTCCTCACTAGCCAGAAGACTCTCACCACAGCCTCCAGCCAATCCTCAGCCGCCTGCGGGTCCGTCCCTCCCTGGAACATGGGTGGCCTCTGGCGCTGGAACTCGTGCAGTGCGCTCAAGCGACGTGCATCGCCTACTGCTGGTGCTGGTGGCATCGGTGGCCCAACGTATGGTAGTACCGCTGGTGCCTCCACTGGTGCCTCAACTGCAAGAGGGCCCTGTACCGAAGCCTCATCGCTCAACAGGCTGTCAGCACGCACATCCCTCTGGGCTCTAGCTGGTCGTCCAAGAAAAGGCATCCTAAAAGAAACAACGTGACACGGTCAATCGATTATACCTGGTGAGCTGACCTGGTTTGAGCTGATATTTAAATAAAACTTCTGGAAAACACACATGTAATCAGTGTTTTCCTGAACAAAGTCGGAATTAAGTTGTAAGGGTCCCGGTGTATGGATACGTCGGCCGCCCGTACCTACACTGGACTCCCTGAACTGAAGACCACACTCAGTACCCTTAACACTATTTCTTCGTAGAAAGAAAATATCAGAGTTATAAGTTCTGCGGTAGAACCGACTCCTCTGATACTAATTTGTCACGACCCATCCTCGGGGCCCGTGCCGTGACTACCCCAAGCCCGCCTCCCATAGGCCAGGGGATGGCGACTAGCACCAAAGGCATAAATCCTGATATCTGGAAATGCATTTCTTTTATAAAAGTAAAGAAACACCACAGAGTACAAGCGGAAGTAGTCACTAAGTACAAAGAGAAGTGCTGAAAGGAAAATGGGCCAGAATACAAACCCAAAAGAAAGTACAACTACAACTGAACAAGTACAACAGAAAAAGACAACAGCTGGAGGGACGGAAGCGGCCCTTGGGTCGTCCTCCTCGGATCATACCTGAAGGGTAGGTACAGATAGCCTACACAACGCTCTCGCCCGTCAACCTCCTCCATGGGTCGTCTGGCCGTGATGTCCTCCTCCAGATATTGTCTCGTCATGTAGTCCACCTCCGGTACTGACTCCTTTTGTATTCCACCTCCAGGTACCGTCCAGTCCTCGAACACTCGGCCTCTATCAGCATTGCCCGACGTCTGCAACCAACACAACGAGTTGCGGGCATAGCCCGTGCAGGGGTGAGTATAAAGATACTCAGTAGGGACCCCGAGACCCTCATGGTCTCACTAAAACCAACAAGGATAACCACAAATAAGATCTCAACAGATAACCACTAATTAGGTATATGCCCATACATATACCTATGTTATCAAGTAACCAATCTCAATCATGAAGAAACACAAGGATCATGAAATCAACAGATAACCACTACCCAGGTATATGCCCAAACATATACCTAAGTTTTCAAGTGGCCCATCTCAATCATGCAGTAAACACAAAGGTCAAAAGTCTCAGCTCAAACCAGGATTTTCATTATCGAAACCGTAACTGCTGAAGAGCTCCGTCTCTGGAGTGTACAGTGGTCCTGTCATGACTCTGAGGTACTACTCACTAACCTTATACTGCTGAGGTACTCCTCTGGTCGAGTACCACGAGTCAGCCACCCAAACATTGTAGTGCTTCACACCGAGGTATGTCACCCAAACACAGTAGTGCACACCCCCTAGTAGCCTGCTGAGGTACTCTCCGGACGAGTATCGCGGGTCTGCACTGTCACACAGGTAGTGCTCCGTCCTCCATGGGTCTTCACCTCAGAACGTAGTGCTCCGTCCACTGGGCTAGTCGACTCACTCCAAGTTGAGTCGGTCAAGCAGTCGTTAGGTCTCATTCGGCTACACGGTCTCCGTACTCCGCACGATCTTCTCTGGGAGGGTCCGCTCCATGAGCTACAGGTCGATACTCCAAGTATCTCAAAGTCCCATGAAGAAGTATTTCAATGGACTGCCTCGTCATAGAGTTCTCAACGCAACAGACGGCGCGTCAATCGGACGCCCGGTCTGTGAGTTATTTGCCTTTTCATCCTAGGGGCCCGGTTGGTTTTGTGAGTGAACCAACCCGGCCGGATCTCAACTGTACCCCGAACTCTCATAGGGTATAGACATAGGGACCGTTTCTCAACATGATCACCAATTCTACTGACAGTTTGTCAAACGAACGTCCAGTCTGAAAGATATCAGCTTTTCCGTTCCAAGGGCCCGGTTGGATTTCAGGTGTGATCCAACCCAGGCACTATCCAAATGTATCCAAAACTCAGGCAAATTATGTCAAAAGTTCCGCCTCATCAAGAGGAATTCGACAAAACAGACGGCACGACAATCGGACGCCCGATCTGTGAGTTATTGGCTTTTTCGTTCCAGGGGCCTGGTTGGTTTCGTGAGCGAACCAACCCGACCGGACTCCGACGACATACAAACCTCGAGCGAAATAAGCCAAAAGATCCGTCTCACATAGAGGAATCCATCAAAGTCGACGGAATGTCAATCAGACGTCCGGAGCTCAAGATATAAACGTTTCCGCTCCGAGGGCCCGGTTGGTTTCGTATCCGAACCAACTCGGACGAACCCAAAGTAATCCGAAACCTTGAGTTCGATATACCGAAACGACCTTATCGATCCAAGGATCGCGTTTCCGCTAACGGCGAGTCGTTTGGAGGCCCGTAGCTCAAGTTACAGGCTTTTGACTGAAAGTTGTCCGAAAACGGGGGTCTGGGCCCGGGCAGACCCAGGCCGACCCCCCCCCCTCCCCGGGTCGGCCCGCACCGGGTCCGACCCGGCTGGACCTGACCCGGCCCGGCCGGCGCGGCCTAGCCCAGCCGAGTGGACACCGCGGGCGGGGTGCGCGGCTCCCCCGCCCTTCGCCCCTAATTGAGGCCGGAGGCGAACCGTCGGCCGCCTCCCATCCGGCGGCGCGCCGCCGCCGCCGATCACCGGCGTTGCCGCGTTGTTGCGGCTCGCTGCCGCAGCCTTCCGCAGACCACCGGACGCGCTCCAGTGGTCCGTTTCTCCTTCCGTCTTCTCCTATGGTCCTCCCGGGACCCGACCTTCACTGCGGAGGCCTCAAAATTACCTTGCGGCCTCGTTTGTTGTTTCCCGTCAATCTGTATGTCAAAAACGAAACACATTATCTTTGTGGTTCTCCGGTGCGGCGTGTTGGCGCCGCGCCCCTTCGCCGCGGCCCGACTCCGTCCGCGGATTTCTTCGGGTTTCTTCGACGCGGCGCGATGGCGTCACATCCTTATTCTTCTTTTCACGGCGCGGCGCGATGACACCGCGCATTTTCTTGTCGCATGATTCCGCGTGGTGCGATGGCACCACGCCTTTCCCGTTTCAATCTACAAGGAACCAACATGAAAAAAAGGAGGAGGGTTGGCCGTGTTTGTGCGGTACGGCCCCCTCGCGTTATTCGATAACAATTAGTTTTAAAATCCACGAAGATCATCAAGGTAATAATCATGAACAAATCAAATAATAATCCTCAACATAAATCCGCATGAACGAATGATCCACGGATCAACCTAGAATTGGTTGGTCCGCGCTCATCGTTCTTTTCTCAAAAGATAAAAGAACACCAAAAAAATAAAAACCCAACTTGCTACATAATCTTTGCTAATCAAATTAATGATTATTTGATCCGCGTTCATTGATTTATAAGGAAGTAGCATGTGGTTCATTAATATTTCATAATCAATTCCCTACCTCGGTTCAGGAACGGTGTTCGTCAATGAGCCGCGGAAGATGAGCATCGCGGAGGTCGGGCGTTGCGGGAAAAGAACGTCGACGTCGCGAAGTGAGGATTCGATGTCGTTGATGGCGATTTCATCGGGGAAAACTGTCACGGAAGAGACGCCGCAGAATAAGAACGTTGCGTCGTGGATACGGCGTCGCGGAAGAACCGTGTTCTTTGGCGGAGAAGTTCTTCGTTGAAGAACGATGTTCTTCGCATTTTTCGTCGAGGTTGAATAAGAAGAAGACCGCTTCCCCAATCCAATCAAGGTTGTAAAACTCTAACAATAATAAAATAAGACCAATTATTATTTTATTAACACAACCTAACCATTTGAATTTCAAGAGTTTGATAATTCAAAACCCACATTTAACTCACTTAAGTTATTAACATAACATGTTATAAAATTAATGAGGCGATAAGTTAACAAAACTTAAAAGGGGGTTTAGAGGGGTTAGGAAAGTGAGGGGTTAAGAGGGTTAGGGAGTTTAATGAATTTGAAAAGGTGGGGGGTTTGTGTGGCCCCCACTATTTTAAATATCCACACATGGGAAGTCGGATGGATGTGGGCCCACCACCAACTTCCCATGGGAGAAGCTAACCACATAGCATGAAATAAAATTGATTCAACAATTTTATTCACTTTTTTTTAATTAAACCCCAAAAATTAACTTCTTCTCCCGCACAAACGCAACTACGGTAAAGGCTCCCTTAAGTGATTACTGGAGTTGTGAGTTCATCGGTGCCATCAGATTTCAATTCCGAGAACCGGTTCAAAAGATAGAAATTCCCGCTCGCTCGTTCACTGAACGTACCCGATCCAAACATCGGAAATTAATTCCTGGCACACCGGGCCTCGGAATCAGGCGCCGTCGGAAACCGCGTTCTTGTAAAATTTCAAAGAAAATTAAGTAAAAATTTTCCTTGAAATTTCTGGGTCTTTACATTACTCCCACCTCAGGGCTTTACGTCCCCGTAAAGTTTCAACACAAACTAGGGTCACAAAAGCGGTACATAGCACGCATTTGAGCCTTCTGCTCCCATGTGCTTACCTGGAGGTTCCGTACTGCCATAGAAAGCTCACCCGAGGAATCGATCGTCCTCGTAGAATCCACTCCTGTTGATCCTCAATCCCCACTGAAACCTCCGTGAAAAACACCTAATCACCATCGTCCATCTCCTAATGGTTGATGATATGCGAATGGTCGAGCACGTATCTCTTTAGTTGAGATACGTGGAAGTCATCGTGCACCTGGTGCAACTAGGGTGGATGGGTCAAGCGGTAAACCACCTCGCCTCCCCAGCTGTGGACCTATAAAGGTCCGTTGAACCTCAGAGTTTACTTGATGCCTTGGCTACAACTTCGTAAACTTCGTCGAGGTGAGACCCGTATAAGGATGTGATCGTCATCCTCGAACTCTATAGGTCTCCAATTCCTGTTAGAACTGGAACTCGAAACGACTTCCGCTATGATGGTAAGGTTGACCGACTCAAGAGTGATCAGTCATACCCTCCTGTGAAAGAGTTTTTCCTGTGCTGCATGAGGTTTCCTTTTCGCCGACCAAGGAAAACCCATCCTGACATTTTCCTAAAACCGTCAATTTGAGTATGAACAGTTATTGCCCATTCCATACTCAAACAAACATCGTAAGGCCTCGACGCTGCCACCATGATATTCCAACTGGAACTCTCGCCTCGAGGGTCTGACCACACCGTCGGCGTAAGTGTGATTATCGAGTCTCCTCCCAAGGTAACTCCAGACGTGAGGGTCAAGTCCACGGCTTACTGGAAACTATAGGTCTGGAACAAGATTTGTGACAACAAGGAATGATTCATATCGACGTCTGTTACTACAACATCTAGTAGTGGACACAGACTGTCCCTTGAATCATTTCTACAGCCATTGGTTCACACTCCTTGACCACATGCAGCCACACTCTTCCTCCGCCCTCCAGCTCCCTGAGCCTGGCAGGAATAACTAAGGCGGGTGGTTGTACCATGTTAGGATGTACACCACCTCATGCTGCTCTCCTAGCTCTGCCTCCACATCTGTTGCTTCGTAGACTCATCTCTTTTTTAAACTTCCTCTTCTTTAACATTTAACACGCTCGAGTCTCTAAGACTAGAGCCATTTTCCTGTTTCTTACTGCACTGTGCAGTCTTCATCCGCTCCTGGATGATCCGCACCTGCTTTTCCTATGATCTAAAAGAGCTACTAAAATTTCTCTTTTTCCGAAAAGAGAAACTCGGTCTCATCCCGTGGATGAACCATGCCCATTGCCTAATAAATTTAATCCTGACATGAATGAGGCATTCATGCCATGGATGACGTCGTAAGGCCTCGACGTAACTACTAAGAGATCCAACTGTCACTCTCACCACCAAGGGTCGAGTCACACTGTCGGCATCAGTGTGAGGTCACTGGGTCTCCTCCAGTAGAAATCTCGAAAGTGAGGGTCACATCAACAGTTTTAACCGGGACCACTCAGTATCAACCCAACAAAAGGACAGGAAAGCAGACAAAGATAAGTGTCTTTTTATTATTGCAGCTCATAGTACAAAGACATGAATACAACAGAAACATGGAACTGGAAGTACAAGGGACGTATCCACTAGTTATGCTCCTGTCCACCTGCTCCCGGAGCTCTACTGCCTTGTCCACTACTCGGCTGTAGCTCAAGCACTCGTCGCTTCTTCTGGATTGGTGGCTCCTCCAATGCCTGCGGATCAACTGTACGAGGAGTCGGACAATCACATGCCAGGTGACCCTTCCCCCCACAAGAGTAACATTGTCCGTTTCTGGCACGCCTGGCTCTGACCCCACCTCGGGTTCCCCGCACCACTGGTCCTAAAACCCGAGATCGTCCAACTGCTAGTCTGGTCCTCCTGGACCTCTGCATCATCTGTCTACTGCCCACAGATGACTCGACTACTAATCGAAAAACACGGGGCAAATGTAGAAGCTCTTGTACATGCTCGGGGTGTAGAACTACTGGCACAAACTCCACGCTGAAGAAGGTCTCAATGTCTTCCCATGAGAAGGTCATCCCATCGCAAAACTGAAACAAGAGGCTCCACCACCTGCCTACTGCTGCCTGAAGGAGGCTGGCAGCAAAGATCACCATGAAGTCTGTCGGCGTCCCCACTAGCCTAAAGACTCTCACCATAGCCTCCAGCCAATCCTCAGCCACCTGCGGGTCCATCCCTCCCTGGAACGTGGGTGGACTCTAGTACTGGAACTCGTGCAGTGCGCTCAGGCGATGTGCATCGCCTACTGCTGGGGCTGGTGGCATCGGTGGCCCAACGTATGGTAGTACCACTGGTGCCTCCGCTGGTGCCTTAACTGCAAGAGGGCCCTGTACCGAAGCCTCTTCACTCAACAGTCTGTCAGCACGCACATACCTCTGGGCTCTAGCTGGTCGTCTGAGAAAAGGTATCCTGAAAGAAACAATGTGACACGGTCAATCAATTATACCTGGTGAGCTGACCTGATTTGAGCTGATATTTAAATAAAACTTCTGGAAAACACACATGCAATCAGTGTTTTCGTGCACAAAGTAGGAATTCAATTGTCAGGGTCCTGGTGTATGGATACGTCGGCCACCCGCACCGACACTGGACTCCCTGAACTGAATACCACACTCAGTACCCTTAACACTATTGCTTCATAGAATGAAAATATCAGAATTATAAGTTCTGCGGTAGAACCGACTCCTCTGATACCTATTTGTCACGACCCATCCTCGGGGCCCGTGCCGTGACTACCCCATGCCCGCCTTCCATAGGCTAGGGGCTGGCGACTAGCACTGAAGGCGTAAATCCCAATAACTGGGAAGGCATTTCCTTTATAAAAGTAAAGAAACACCACAGAGTACAAGCGGAAGTAATCACTAAGTACAAAGAGAAGTGCTGAAAGGAAAATGGGCCAGAATACAAACCCAAAATAAATTACAACTACAACTGAACAAGTACAACTGAAAAATACAACAGCTGGAGGGACCGAAGCGGCTCCTGGGTCGTCCTCCTCGGATCCTACCTGAAGGGTAGGTACAGATAGCCTCCACAACCCTCTCACCAGTCAACCTCCTCCGTGGGTCGTCTGGCTGTGAAGCCCTCCTCCAGATACTGTCTCGTTATGTAGTCCACCTCCGGTACTAACTCGTCATGTAGTCCACCTCTGGGTACCGTCTAGTCCTCGAACACTCGTCCTCTGTCAGCACTGCCCGACGTCTGCAACCAACACAACGAGGTGCGGGCATACCCCATGCAGGGGTGAGTATAACGATACTCAGTAGGGACCCCAAGACCCTCAAGGTCTCACTAAAACCAACAAGGATAACCATAAAGAAGATCTCAACAGATAAACACTACTTAGGTATATACCCATACATATACCTAAGTTATCAAGTAACCCATCTCAATCATGAGGAAACACAAGGATCATGAAATCAACGGATAACCACTACCCAGGTATATGACCAAACATATACCTAAGTTATCAAATGACCCATCTCAATCATGCAGTAAACACAAAGGTCAAAAGTCTCAGCTCAAACCAGGATTTTCATTATCGAAATCGTAACTGCTGAAGAGCTCCGTCTCTGGAGTTTACAGTGGTCTTGTCATGACTCCGAGGTACTTCTCACTAACCTAAGACTGCTGAGGTACTCCTCCTGTCGAGTACTGTGGGTCAGCCACCCAAACACAGTAGTGCTTCCCGCCGAGGTATGTCACCCAAACACAGTAGTGCACACCCCCTAGTAGCCTGCTGAGGTACTCCCCAGACGAGTACCGCAGGACTGCACTGTCACACAGGTAGTGCTCCATCCTCCATGGTTCTGCACCTCAGAAATTAGTGCTCCATCCACTGGGCTAGTCAACTCACTCCAAGTCGAGTCGGTCAAGCAGTCGTCAGGTCTCAGTCGGCTACACGGTCTCCGTACTTCGCACGCTCGTCTCTGAGAGGGTCTGATCCACGAGCTACAGGTCGATACTCCAAGTATCTCATAGTCCCACTATGAAGTATCTGAAAGGACCGCCTTGTCATAGGGGTCTCAACGCAACAGACGGCACGTCAATCAGATGCCCGGTCTATATGTTATTTGCCTTTTCATCCCAGGGGCCCGGTTGGTTTCATGAGCGAACCAACCCAGCTGGATCTCAACTATACCCCGAACTCTCATAGGGTATACTTATAGGGACTATTTATCAACGTGATCACCAATGCCGTTGATGGTTCGTCAAATGGACGTCCAGTCTGAAAGATATCATCTTTTCCGTTCCAAGGGCCCGGTTGGATTTCAGGTGCGATCCAACCCGTCCACTATCCAACTGTATCCAAAACATGGGCAAAGTATGCCAAAATTTCCTTCTCATCAAGAGGAATTCAATGAAACAGACGGCGCGACAATCGGACGCCTGGTCTGTGAGTTATTGGCTTTTTCGTTCCAGGGGCCCGGTTGGTTTCGTGAGCGAACCAACCCGACCGCACTCCGATGACATCCAAACCTCGAGCGGAGTGAGCCAAAAGATCCTTCTCACTTAGAGGAATCCATCAAAGTCGACGTCACGTCAATCGGACGTCCGGAGCTCAAGATATAAGCGTTTCTGCTCCGAGGGCCCGGTTGGTTTCGTATCCGAACCAACCCGGCCGAACCCAAAGTAATCCAAAAACATGAGTGCAATATATCGAAATGACCGTCTTTATCCAAGGATCGTGTTTCCACTGACAGAAAGTTGTTTGGTGGCCCGTAGCTCATATTACGGGCTTTTGACCGAAAGTGGTCCGAAAACGGGGGTCTGGGCCCGTCCGGCGCGGCCGAGTGGACACCGCGGGTGGGTTGCGTGGCTTCCCCGCCCTTCGCCACTAATTGAGGCCGGCGACGAACCGTCGGCCGCCTCCCTTCTGGCGGCGCGCCGCCGCCTTCAGCGGACCACCGGACGCGCTCCTGTGGTCCGTTTCACCTGCCTCCTTCGCCTATGGTCCTCCCGGGAACCGACCTTCACTGCGGAGGCCCCAAAATTACATTGCGGCCTCGTTTGTCGTTTCCCGTCAATAAAAACGTCAAAAACAAAACGCGCCGTCGTCGTGGTTCTCCGGCGCGGCGCGTTGGCTCCGTGCCCCTTCGTCACAGCCCGACTACGTCCGTAGATGTCTTCGGGTTTCTTCGACGTGGCGCGACGGCGTCACGTCCTTGTTCTTCTTTTCACGGCACTGCGCGACGGCACCACACATTTTCTTGTCACATCATTCCGCGTGGTGCGATGGCACCACGCCTT
The DNA here is from genome assembly GCA_963277665.1 of Viscum album. NCBI lineage: Eukaryota > Viridiplantae > Streptophyta > Magnoliopsida > Santalales > Viscaceae > Viscum > Viscum album. The sequence continues at coordinate 1,902,217,313 of OY728137.1, forward strand.
TCCTGTTTCAATCCACAAGGAACCAACATGAAAAAAAGGAGGAGGGTCGGCCGTGTTTGTGTGGTCCTGCCCCGTCGCATTATTCGATAACAATTGGTTTTAAAATCCACGAAGATCGTCAAGGTAATAATCATGAACAAATAAAATAATAATCCTCAACATAAATCCGCATGAACGAATGATCTGCGGATCAGCCTGGAATTGGTTGGTCTGCGCTCGTCGTTATTTTCTCAGAAGATAAAAGAACACCAAAAAAATAAAAACCCAACTCGCTACATAATCATTGCGAATCAAATTAATGTTTATTTGATCCGCGTTCTTTGATTTAGAAGGAAGTAGCCTGGGGTTCATTAATACTTCATAAACAATTCCCTACCTCGGTTCAGGAATAGTGTTCGTCAACGAGCCGCGGAAGACGAGCGTCGCGAAGGTCAGGCGTCGCGGGAAAAGAACGTCGACGTCGCGAAGTGAGGATTCGAAGTCGTTTATGGCGATTTTTTTGTGGAAAACCGTCGCGGAAGAGACGACGCGGAAGAAGAACGTCGAGTCGTGGATACGACGTCGCGGAAGAACTGTGTTCTTCGGCGGAGAAGTTCTTCGTTGGAGAACGGTGTTCTTCGAATTCTTCGTCGAGGTTGAAGAAGAAGAAGACCACTTCCCCAATCCTCTCAAGGTTGTAAAACACTAACAATAATAAAATAAGACCAATTCTTATTTTATTAACACAACCTAACCATTTGAATTTCAAGAGTTTGAAAAATTCAAAACCCACATTTAACTCACTTACGTTTTTAACATAAGATGTTATAAAATTAATGAGGTGATATGTTAACAAAACTAAAATGGGGGGTTTAGTGGGGTTAGGAAAGTTAGGGGTTAAAAGGGTTAAGGAGTTTAAGGAATTTGAAAAGGTGGGGGGTTCGTGTGGGCCCCACCCTTTAAAATATCCACACATGGGAAGTGGGATGGATGTGGGCCCACCACCATCTTCCCATGGGAGAAGTTAACCATATAACATGAAATAAAATTGATTCAACAATTTTATTCACTTTTTTTTTTAATTAAACCCCAAAAATTAACTTCTTCTCCCACGCAAACACAACTACGGTAAAGGTTCCCTTAAGCGATTACCGGCATTACGAGTTCATCGGTGCCATTAGATTTCAATTCCAAGCACCTGTTCAAAAGATAGAAATTCCCGCTCGCTCATTCACTGAACTTACCCGAGCCAAACATTGGAAATTAATTCCGGGCACACCGGGCCTCGGAATTAGGTGCCGTCAGAAACTGCGTTCTTGTAAAATTCCAAAGAAATTTAAGAAAAAATTTTCCTTGAAATTTCTGGGTCTTTACATAATATATTAAAAATCCATAATAAGAGAATTTATATCCACAAACTCATTTAAAATTTCATGCTTACCAATTGAGGGTTAAATATATTAGCATTTATATGGTCAACTCTACTTTTTATATCTTATGGGGCATTAATCATTAATATATATAAAACTTCACCTTATCAACTTAATCATCAAAACCTAACAAAAAAATTAATTGGTAAACATTTCATAATAATATTTGTACCATAACACCTATTCTATTCCATTATATAACACCAAAAATAAATCACTCCCCATAATGGATAGATTAACCTCACAAGAAGTGGGGAGAAACAAATGTTCATCATAAATGGATGTGTATGGTATCAAAAAAACTCAATGTGTGGTTCCATAGTGGAATTTATTTGATTGACATTAAATAATAATATAACATACTCTAATAGTTAAGTTGTGTCTCTACTAAGAATTTCAAATCATCCAATGCTGACTCCGGTGAATCCAAAATAGGTGGTCTTGCATGGATTCATGATATAAGATTGTAACGTCTTCCACTGAAGTCCCATCATGATCTGTATACATTAAAATTATCACAATAAAACATTCCTAGAAACACCTCAGAAAAATCATGGGAAAAACATGTTATGAAAAATGGTTATCCACCCAGTGGAATGGTAAGCATAATTTTTTGAAGACCAATTCATAAAAAGGGCTCAGTCTGTATCAAATATATCAAACGATGTTTCATGTTCATGAATAAAATTTTCATCTTCTAATGGATCATAATTACATGTGATGTAAATATATATAAGAATAAAAATATTGTTAACTATTTCCAATCCAAATACAAATGAAATTCACTGACTCCATATGATTCACTATCACTCACGGGCAAGGATAATCTCTATCATCAGAAAGAAAAAATCATATAATACCATGGAATCCATAATATCACATAGTAGAAACTACAAATTTCTCTATATAAAACCAACAATAGGCATGAAATGGATAATAGTTTCCTCATATCAGAAAAAATACATCTTTCAGCCTTATTTTCAAAACAACACCGCATTCCTCAATATAGGAGGATTCCAAAATTAAATTACAAGAATAGTCCCATTTGGAGCATACCTCTATTCACAAGCTGGTTACCAGGTGGTATTAAACATAATTTGATAGGGGGAAACCACAAGGATTATATAATATATTGACAAGATGTAATTGAAAGTACATTAAATATTATAACTGATTGTTAGATAATATATTTACTATCATTCCTATAACCTAAATTGTTTCATTAAATATTGAGTGCACTATCAAATTATCAGTGCACAAAAGGAAGGCCATGTGGACTGTTGTACTTATTCAAGTCTCCCTACTCCAATTACTGAACATAAGTTTAATTTAAAATCATTTACCAATGTTAAAAAACTAATCTTTTTATGAATAATAACACTAATATTCTTCCAATTGATAATAAACTATGATAGATCATTGACATGACTGGATGAACTAGGGCTATTCTTGGTCTACCTGTAATCTATTTATGCCCCAATCACACCTTTAAAATTATAAGGTGTGGTTACTACTACTGTTTATTTATTTCTATCAACATTGAAGACTATTTCCAATAATAGACTATAATAAAACATCCCCAACACATAAGATAATCTAAAATACTAATATGATTTATAAATAATCAAATGAACTGATATGAGTATAAATAATTCATGAGAAAACAAGTACTGGTACATCCCACAAGGAAAATTGAACAGAACCATTACATCTAAGAAGACTCTTACTCATAAGTGGCTGAGAAGATCCCCCACACAAAAAGTACTCTTTTATCTCACACCAGTGATAGTGGTCTCGACCACCATCATTGATCACTATAATCTATATTAAATTACCCCAAATCACCAGTACTCATCTTCAAACAAGTTGTGTCCACTCAACATCAACCTAGAACTTTTTGAAAACCATGTATCATCTTGATAGAGAATATAATAGTAGGAAAAATTATCAATAAGGGTTTTTAATAAACACATTGAGTATAAAACTCCCAACATCACAATATAAACACAAATAAATTTGTTAACATAGTCATTTGTGTGAATATCGACTAATAAGATGAAAAAGAGGAAAACACCATGATATCCAAAATCACCAATTATTGACGATTGTTATAAATAACGTTGATAAAGAATAATATGGATATGCACAATATCAAAAATTATTAAATAAATACATATTAATCTTATCACTACTCTATCCCACAAAGGTCACAATATATTGTGAAACTATATATCATATGAGTAGAAAAAATACACATATATTGTTATTGATAACCTTCAATAAATATCATATTGAAGGACACTAAGTGGTGCTAAAGGATTCACAATCCTCAATGATTCACATACTATATATAAATTACAATGACTATATCGTAGAAAGAATCCATATAGAGAAGCCTTCTCACAAATAATTCATGATTTAAAATAGAGGTAATACCATATAATCAATCCCAATAAGATCATATCATCAAGAAAATCAATAAAAATATATTAAAATAAAGAAATAAAAATATCCTCTATAGACCTAGGTTAGGACAACCAAGCATTACCTATGAGTATGAAATGTTCAAGGGAGTATTGATACTAGTAGAGGATCCACACCTTGGATAAGACTTTAGATAGTATAGTGTAAACTATGTATATTGTGAAACCATGACCCAAATGTGTATGGGGGATTAATAACCATATCTATAAAATTCAATTGGGCTAGATTCACCATTCTATAACTGTACTACCCTGGGAGTACGAACACCAATTTCGTGGAAAAGATCATTCATGAATCCCATTGTTGAATCTATGAATATGAATATAAAATATTCCAATATCACCTCATAAATGACCTTATATTATAGAAGAAACCGTACTATTTTTATCTATGATAAAATATGAAAAGGATAATTTATTTATATATTTAAAATGCTCAATGGTTAAAAAAATATTCAATTAATCATATCAAGAACATGATATGTTACATGAGATGACCCAAGGAACATTCTACGAGCCTAATTTAGGTTCTCAAAATTCACCATAAAACATTATTCTTTGTAGCTTGTTCATGATTTTATAGATGGATCATTAGTATGAAATATAGGTAAAAAATTATAATCAAAATGGTAGTTAATATTTTCTCATTTATTATTATTATCATTATTAAGAAATAATCATACTTATGTAATAGTTGTTCAGAACAAAATTTATTCCCCAACCACTTCCTACTCATTAATCACCATGTTGTGAAATTCGAAAACAACACTAATAATATTAATTCTGTAAAATATAATTAAATTAAAAACTAATACACATTTATGGATATTCATCCATCAAGAAACCCCCCCCACTAAAACATGAAAGGGTGTTTCACATATCGCTCTGTTCCTGCCTTTCATGGTTCCCCATCCACTACTACCATCTCAATCTAGCTAAGCACCACAACCAGGGTCACCCCTTCCCATTTTGATGGACACCACCCACACCATGTAGTTCTACCCATCACTATTCTATCTTCACATGTCTACTTTATGGCATCATGTTTTCCTTACCACCCAATTCCTTCATGAACCCAAGTAAAGGCCATATACCATCATTAAAAAAGAGATAGGATTTTAAGATTGAGAATAGAGAGAGAGAATCATAGAAAATTATAGAGAGTGATAAGTTGTCGATAATCTATCTATTGGGACAAACTAACATTCCATTTAACTATCAAACCTCCATCAGTATCCACCAACCTCATAACAATGTAATGTTGGTGTGAAAAAATAATAATGATAATAAAATGAAGCATTCAATAGTGACACATGAAAAGAAAGAATTTATATTTATGATAAATTATATAAATAATTAATAGTAGAGAATATAAATATAAACTCATAAAAATCCAATGTAGGAGGAGAAATAAAATCCTTAAAATATCAATAATGGAAATTCTGTAATGAATGGTGTTTGAACAAAATCAGAAAACCCATACCCGTTGGGAATAATTATCACTTTAGTACATCATAAAAACTATAGTTTAATTAATCTTAGTTATTTAATATGATAATTAACCTAAATATGGATTCAATCATGCTCCTCTGATCATAAATTTTATCAACCATAACCTGACCCCCAAAAATTTCTTCTTCATAGGGTTTCAGTCACCAACCAATGAATAACCTTATAGAGTATCTAAATCAGTGATATAATATTTTTATATTTTATTGGGTTTCTAATAAATAATAAATTTATTATATATTATTTAATATTGTAAAATAAAATTACCATGTGGAACTAACTTGTGCCCTGACATGCACACCCAAATTATAGACTTCCTAAGGTAGACCCCAATATTAGACACTACTGCTACATCAAATTCCATATATGATGGTCTACTGAGAAGATATAATAAATGTATCATCGTTAAATGAACATAGTCAATAAAGAGTATATTTATATATTATATATTTTTATCATGGTTTTTCACACTTGAAAATTGATTCTAGAGTATCTTAGTGGTAAAAATCTCATCATAATATTAACTAAATGATTGGATAATTTTATTGGGGTTGATTTTTATGGGTAAATATACTATTTTTCTCATAACAAGGATCCATGAATCTTAAAAAAGGAATGATATAAATATCTCATCTTGGATAAACCTGGATCACTGTAGTTACATTTATATCGATGAGTTTTTTTGGGATTATAGGCCATCAACTTCAACATAACAAAAATAAAAAATTAATCTATAAATAAATTGGACATGATATAAAATCAATACTTTTTTTAAATATTAGTTATAATAAATATTAATTTCTTATAAAGAAATTAAAAAAATATAATTTTATTATTTTGATGGTCAAACAGATTATCAAGAGAGGTGACACATGAAGTAAAACAATTTTTTTTTCAATTTCATTTCATAGTGACATACAAGTAATATTATTTTAGTTTTTTATATAGTGTATATTTTCCCCTATGAATACTTTTTTCTATTTTCAATTCATGGGGAGAAACTTTCATTTTCATTGTCTCTTTTTCTTCAGTTTTGACGCATACAGTACCAATGTCATGAGGGGGTTCATTCTGTATTTTACTTTAAACGTTTTTAATTATTTTAGAAAATTCTCCCACTATAATTTTTTCTAATAATAATCAATCTGATATTAATATTTATCATTACCAAAATTATATTCTAATATACTATTCTTATCCTTATAGTGAATTTTTAAACCATTATTTATAATTCATTTAAATTTATCATATTATCATAAATAATTAATTTTATGGGTTAAATTTCAAGATAACATATGTTTCTTAGTGATTTGGTACTCATAATGTTTATATGATAATGTTTGGGCCCATAATAATATACCCCTTAATGTATTGGCTAATCATTTATTCGTTAATGAAAATATATTAGAAGTAACCAAATATATTATTTTACAATTAATGATTATAAGGATGTTTATGAGTAATTATAATGCCATAATAATCCATCATGAATATTATATTAATTTTAGTCATCAAAATGGAATTTTTAATTCATCTTTTTGATTAAATTTTTTTATATAATGATTTAATTCATATTTAAAAACTATTTTTTACTCAAATCATATTATTTAAAGAAAAATATTTTCTTGAGATTTCTTAATTTTAATAACCTAATAAGGTCTGATTCCTTAAATTACCTCATAATAAGAATGAAATAATCATTCTACATTTTCATATTATTATATAGGACATAAGGTTAAGTATTAATAATATATAATTCATTGCTTCAGAAATGGTGATTCGCATTGAATGAAAGAAGTGTATCACTTATGAAATTATTTTCCGGAAAAAATTGTAAACCAAGCGAAATTATGAGGTTGTTTAATATTGTTCGTCTCATAATCTTCTAAAAATATGAAACTATATGTGTTGGGGAATGTATTTGTAGGAATATATTTTATATGTATGTATTTATAATGTGGTTTAGATTGGGTTTCTGTATCTTTTATTTGAGAATTATTTAAATAACTTTAGGTTTATGATATTGGTTAAAAATCATAGGAAACAAAATTTATGGATTCTATTTGGGTTATTATATGTTAAATACTTAATTTATTGTTATATTATAATTATGAACTTTTTCTTCATTTTGAGTTTTTACTAAAAAATAAACAAACATACATATAATTAAAATGGTTTTACACAAAGGTAATGTGGACAATAATTTAATATGGTAACAAAAGGATAATCCCCTTCTAGATATGACATCATATATGGTAGACGATGGAATTTTCCAATATAGGGATTTGTTAACTAAACATACTTAACCTTTAAATAGTGGTAAAAATTCAATTGAGAGGCAAAATTAGCCCCATAAGAAAATTTATATATTAGAACATTTCATGAGATATTATCTTCTATCAGTTGGTGGAACCTCAGATTAATTGATAGATTAAGGATAATCATATTATTAGTATCGTAGTATTATAAGGTAACTCATATAGTATTACAATTTGAAGGTAAATTTGATCATCAGTGGTGTCTAATTAAGAGTACATAGGAGTATAATGAGATTGAAACCATGGAATGGATGGTATATAAATTTTTTCTTAAAATTTTTTTTTCTTATGGATTATAATTGATAATGAAAAGAAAATTTCTAGTGTTCATCACAAATTTAGAGGAATCAATTACTTATTATGATGAAAATTTTAAATGACTAGAAAGTGTTTAACGGAATTTTTTCATAAATCCTGAAATTATGATTGATATATTGTAGATTGGTTTGGAATCATGTTTATAAAATTTATTATCAAATCATGAATTTTTATGTTATGATAAAATTGATCGATCAATGGGGCTAGTCACTATGAACCTTAATGGCAACAATAAAACATGTAATCATGATGTAATAAAGTTACCAACTAAGAAATAATTAGATGTTACGTTATGAAATTACATAATTGAATGTGAATAAAATTTTATTTATTCCTTAAAGGTGGTAAAACATTATTGGGGTTTCTGTCTTATGGGGATACTTAATTGTTATATATGCTGTTAATTTTGAAATAAGACACAAAATTTATGATGCGTGAAAAATGATTAGTCCAAAAATGATAAAAATTATTAGTAAAAGCCTTATAAGAATGCTAAATTATTAGTGAAATGACTCAATTGAAAATATAGGGGCATTATTAAAATCAATTTCCTATGAGAAATGATCAAGAATGTGAAAATTGAGATTATAATTATAAATTTTTAATGAACTAATTTTCCATTATCACTACATATTAGAAAACTAAAAACAATATATAAATGGTTTAAATAGTTATGAAAAATATTTTAGAATAAAGTTTTTGAAATTGGAATCATTGTTTCATTGGAATAAGTGAAAATTAATTAATTATTTATATTTTTATATGAATAATGTTTTAATAAATAATAAAAATATATTGGTCTATGTTTTATGAATGATATATGTGGTTTTTGTGATTACATAATGGTGTTTGCGATTTAGGAACTAGTGATTTTTTACTTGTTTTCCATTGACACCAAATTTAGAGGTAAAATATTCAATAATTTGGAGTATGTAATATCATTGATTTTTATTATGTATTATTGTTTTTATAAATTGTATTTATTTCATTAAAATAAAAATTTTATGAAATTTAAATATAAAATAAAGGATGTGATCATTATTTAATGATGAAATAACATTTCTAATAAATGATGAATGTGAAGGTCAAATATGGGATTCATAGTGATTAAATGGGGGGTGTGGTTTGAGTTCATTAAAACAATTCATTAAAAGCACACTCTATTATAGAATGATTGTTTTTAATCACGTACGTAAATAATAAAAAAATAGAAATACATGTAGTAATTAAAAGTTAAAATGTAGAATATTTTATTTTGGTTCGAGGTGTAGAGTTTCCCAAGTCCACTCTTCGAACACTCATATCTATGATCATGTAGATTTCATTAGTATCAGTCACCTTCTTAGGGGAACTCTAGATGAGTGAATGAATTCCATAATTGGTACTAATATATGATCTTATAAAATGCTCCCACATATATTTACAAAATAAACAATGATCAAAACTCTGTAAAAAAGAGTTCTTACTTCCAACAATAAGAAATAATAATTAGATATTTCAAGTTGAAGCATAAAATTTTAAAATGAAACTTACTGAAGGGAAGAAATATCCAAGAGATATTTTAATAATGAATAATTGGTCAAGGAGAGTCTACAAAACAAAATATGACTAATCTTGACATCGTATATGTATTGATATTTACTATTCATATTCTTTTTCATACCATAGAGAAGTGGAATAACAAAAGGATTTGAGAGAGGTATATGGAGAGAGGAATTATTATATAACTAATATTCCTTATAGTCTTGGTCGAATATATCCACAAACTGTATATGAAACTATTATGAACATCACATACCGAAAACAAAAAATATCAGGAGAAACTCCAACAACCATTTTATAAAAAATCACAATAAAAAATATACATTTTACGAAAAATTAATATATGTTCCTCCCTTTCTGGGTAATTAAATCATTTTGAAAATTTATTTTTCCACAATGTGGTACTAAAATTTTATATTCTTTAAAACTGAAATTATGATTTACTTGAAATACACCAACAGTAATAAATACCCATGTTAGAGAACATCAAAGATGATTTGCGATCACCACATAGAAAAAATCCATTTTTTTAAATTCATGTAGATGAATTTATTACATAGATAAAATTAACATAGGTTAATTTTTCATATACCAAAATTACATAGACACCATGATCAAAAAGTTAAAAAATATCCATCATTTTTAATCACATTGTAAATTGGAATCATGTAGACAAACATTCCACTGATCCAAACTAAATATCTAAATTCTTGATGTAGCTATTTGTGTAATTTATCCATCTCTCATGTACATGATTAAGAAACATAGGATATTCTAATATGTACCTAATTGAAAAATAATAATGCTCAATATATAAAGATTCAACATAGATAAATTCATCTTAGTTTATATTTTTCTAGATAATGCTAATTTTTTAAAGAAATGAATATTAAATTAGGATTGAACTATTAAAACTGACATGAATAAGAAAATATTAAGACCTTTCAAACACAAATAAAATACAATTAATTATAAAAATAAAAAGTGTTTTTTGGGAACATGAAAATATTATCAACATGTTATATGATTGGATAACATAAATTCGCTAACTATTTTTCCATTTTGGATGATCCTGAAACCCATTAAACATTAAACAAGAAATTTTAAATATTTTAAATGGTTTTTCTAATGGTGATATAATGTATTATACATTTAAAATTTTGTGTGTATTCTTTCTTCTCTCACCCTATTTATATTATCTCTCTTTTTGAAATAGAAATATATAATAAAGGATAATAAAATGAATTTATAATAAGACATTTAGTCATGATAATTTAATGTATAATGTTGAAATTTAATTAGATAAGGAATGACTAAATGTTAGGAAAAATTATAAGTAAAACATTCATGAAAATAAAAAACATTCACATAAGTGAAAAAATAGATAATTAGGAACATTATTAAAAAGGATCAACCATAAAAAAATATTTATACACAACACATACTAAAATACATAGAGACTACATTAGTTGGATGTCACAATATTTGGGATAGGTTCACAATTATATGGTTTTTTGGGTGGTGGGTTATGAAATATTGGAGAGGTGGAAGCCGTTGTAGGTGGTTTGACAAATTAGGAGGTAATAACCTAAAAAATATACCCTAACTCTCTCTATATATCTACAACAATATATATCATGTGGTTAACGTGTAGGAATGCTCTAGACACTGTTATGGTATTCATAATAATTGTTATAATCAAATGAACTAGTGCTTATGAAGGCCATTTTCTGTACTGGCACTAAATGGATAAATTAATTTATAGAATGTTTAGTATTAGAAACCAAAACATTCCCTAATTTATATTATATATAAATAGTTTATGGACTGAACATAAAGTCCAAATTCTCCTGGGATTCCTTATATCTATTAATAAGTGTTGGGAGAATGGATATTATTCTTATGAGAAAGTAATTTGAATTATCCCACTTTCTAATCCACCATATAATATCCACGCAGAATACATATAGAATAGTTTTAAAGACATATTAATTAATCCAGGATATTGTTTTTAGAGAACTATTTATTAATCTTTTATAGCTTCATGTTAACTATTATAAATCCTCTAATAAAAAGAATTAACTACAACAATTGGATAATAAGAATCAATGTTATTGTGGTGGGTTCTAAAAATTTATTTTCCTAAACACTATCTATAGATAAAAACAATTTTATATAATCCCTTCTATCGATGTTAATTTCTAGTACATTTTTTCTGAATACCATACAATTATGTGATAAAACTAAAGTACCTCACTTGGGGTGGTTGAGAAATTGAATCACTAGTAACAACATGGATAGGTGAAATAGGTATGATTGCCTTATAAAAAAATATTTTTTCCTTATTCTTTACATAGTGAAACAAAAGATTCATTAGATTATAAATAATCTGAATCTTATTGAGAAACATTTTTGTAAGGAACTTGAATACACCCATGTGTCTTATCTAATGTTTTTATAAATATCCCATGGTTTTCTGGTTTCCCTAATCTAATAAAATAAATCATTCCTTAAATATTATAAAACCATTTGAGTGATGAAACCATAGTTATTGACTAGATTTGGGATGAGTCTAAGTTCAAATCAAAATAAATTTCATATAAGTGAGTCTGATGGTGAAGAAACACTAATGGTTCTAAGGAAATTATGGACCCTAGTAGAAACATAATAATGAATTTACAATAGCTCACCACCATATTTTTCAATGTATTAAAGACCTCCATCACATTTGTTTTGAAAAATTGAATCCCATAAAGGATAGCCTCAGAAATAGATGGTTAAACCCAAAAAAATTATGAATCATACATATATATAATGAAACTAGAACACTATGTTTGTACACGTCGAACATGGTTTAACAAACACAATTAGTCCCACCAACCATATATCTCATAGCCATACTACATTTTTCATTCGCTGTAGAAGAAAATAGATTTACTGGATGAAGATTCATGATCAAATTGGATTTGAATGCCATTATCCCAATTAAGAAATCAAATCCTTATCAAGACATTGACTTCTCATTGAAATGTATAATCTCTTACTTTTATGAGATCAAATCATTTTCTATATCATCATAATCTACCTCGATATTATCAAGATTAGTGAAAAAATACTATTGAAGAAGTCTTTATAAGTCTCTCAATATTAGATCCTTTAGACAGAGGGTGCATCAAATTAATCATTAGGCTGAGATTTAAGGTTATCTCGATTAATGTAGTGAATACTAGATTCCTCAAATATCACATTCCAAAATCCATTTATATCAAATTGTGGTGATATAATGGGTAATTATTCCATTTTATGCTCAACCTCACACTCTACAAAATCTAACTATCTTACCAATGGTTCTTCCACTATGATCTCTTTAACAATCTCAATAGAAATAAAATATCCCAAAACAGATAAAACATCATTGGTAGCTAGAACTTCTTAACTCTATGAGGCTTCAAAAATTGAACTCACCTCTTTCATTAAAGGAAAATATCCCTAAAAACTATCTCCTCCACTTACCTAGCAGGAACCAACTTATTTTGTGTTGCATCCCTAAGAGGTGAGGTCCTGGATTGGTCAATTGTAATTTGAGTAATAAGAGGTACAACAACCTGAGTATCACTGTCATATCTAACATATTTCAAAGAGTTTCAGGTTGTATCATAGTTTTACCTAATATTATTTCATAAAACCAAAAAAATTGTGTTTCTCTAAAAACACATAACTAGTCCTCCTTTCTAGTCTATTAAATTAATCCTCAAACCCAGAAACAGAATTCTTTCATAGGGGTAATAATTGGGCTTCCTCTTTCACTACAAAATGGTGCAAGAACATCATCATATACCTTGATAGTATTATGTTCACAATAATTATATAGAAATATATAATGTTACCTTCCATGAAATATGAATACCTCAATTTCACGTACTCAATGAGAAATCCCTACCTAAATGAATTTGTAAAAATATTTCTATTCATAATGTAAATATTTATCTTCTTTCTTCTAAAGATAAGATGAAAAAAAGGATTATTATAAACATCATAGGGTCTAACCAAACATGCCCCAATTTAGATGTGATTTTTTTTAAAATTCATGAGGTAAATAAAAGATATATACCTTTTCCATAGAATAAAAAAACTATTATTTCCCATAAGCATTATTATATTACACACCCTCTGTTTAAAAAAAATAAGAATTCAATGTTCCATAGAAACTCATTGACCTATTTTTCAAACATGACACCTAAATTATTTTCAAGGAAAAAAATTCACATCCATAGAATTGTAATATATTCCCTTGTTAATAGCTCTGATCCATTTTACTATGAATTCTATATAGTATTCATAGTAAGTGTTTGGGGTTGAAAATTACCATATTTAGGTTTATGAAAATATCCCGAACATCTATCATCTCAATTAATCATCTTCACTCTCTTTGATATATCAATTCAATGTTCATATATTCGAGAAGGTGATAGATTTTTTAGGAGAAAGGGATCTAATTAAATTGTGAGATAAGAGAGGATAAATGTTAGTGTTGGATACATAACTGATTTGGGAAAAGGGTAAATTGGATATTTTCTTTTTTATGGTGAAGTATAAATATATTTAATGAATAACATACTATAAAATATATAATTTTTTTGTAGGAAAAATAATTTTAAAAATTAAATTATTGCTTAAATATATAAAAGAATAATTTTTTAAAAATTAATTAAAATAGAGTGTATTCATATAAATTTTATATTTCATTAATATATACAGCTAGTAATAGTAATGAAAAAATAAAGTATAAATAAAATATAAATTAAAAAACAAGTTAAAATCATTTAAATTAAAATAACCTTAATTCCAGTGCAATAAGCATAAAATTATCAAAATCAGGGGGAATACATAAAATATTAACTAATTAATTCTCAGTAGATATAAATTCATGAGATATATAATATTTTTATGTGTGATGGATTAATTATTTATGTCATTGATCTATATAATTTATCATAAAATTATTTATTGGATTTTGGGAAATTTTGAAAGAACTGATTTTATCACATTTAATTGAAACATATTTTAATTGAAATAATAATATATCAACATGTATTTAATTCATAAAATTTTCATAAAAAACTACAAAATTTTATTTATTATTATTTAGGAGTAGATATTGAAAATTAGTGTTGTTTCATTCTAGAATGATGACACAATAGATTTATTTAGAAATTGGATTGTTCCCAAGGTATAATTGTTATCTAATTTTCAAAACAAGAAATAAATCATCTGAAAATGAAGTCATGTTAATATTAGGGATTTTTGGAAGAAGTAAAGAATGATTAAGTATTCATTTAAATAACCTTAAAATTATTATTTCAATTTTTAATTGTGATTGGATGGGATTTTATAGTGACTTGTTTAAAATGAATTTTGCATTAGTTTTAAAAATATATTTGGAAATATTTTATTTATATAAACCTGAGTCTCATAATCAATATATATTTTAACTAAAAAATACATAAGTTAGTTATTTTTATAAAAAGAGTTTTATATAAAAATCAATAAGGAAATCCATTTAAAAAACTAAAATATTCATACCATTATGTAAGTGCATATTGAATGAAATAATGAGATTTAGTTAGTTTAAAACTATATTTTGAATGTGAGGATTCACAAAACCAAGAGTTTGTTCAATCAAAACCTCCCCCATACAAAATCCATTAGGTGGTGTAAATTTTTCATCCATATAAGTTTGTTTTAATTCTATATTACATTCATATGAAACTAGAATAATAATTGCATTTAAACTAATAAGAAGGGTAAAAGATTATCTCAATATATTCCTTCATCATGATTGTACCCATTATCCACTAATCAATCCTTATTCCAACTGATAAAACCATGATCATCATTTTTATCTCAAAAAATAAAATTTGTTTCTACAATAGTTAAATCATAGGATCTATCAACTTATTCTAATACCTTGTTCCTATCCAACTATTTCAATAGTTATTTCATTATTGAAACCCAACTCTCATCATCTAGTGATTCTTTAAATTTTTTAGGTTCAAGATGAGATAAAAAGTATGACAATTCTATATGATTCCCTACACTTTTTGTGTTAATTCCTACATCTATAATTCTTATTACAATATATGTTGGATTATTTTTCAAGGTTCTAGGATATATAAGAAAAACACTTTTAGGCTCAATGATTTATATCCTTGTAGGCTTGGTTTCACCAAATTCCAGTCAGAAATCATTATCCATTATATTACCATAAATAGGAATTGTATCATTATATCTAATGAATATCTTGACTCATCAACTTGGGTCATTTCGTGACCAAAAAATCACCTTCATAAAATTTCACATTATATTTTTCTTTCTTAATCCTTGACCATTTGTTAAAAACTTAACTACTGATATAAGTAGTTTAATAAACCAAAACTATTCCTTCATTAAAATTAGGACCATATTTAAAAATATTCACCTTTGTGTTCTAAATGTAATCATTTAATCCAAAACCATTAACGTATCCATGATTTGGTTGTATAAATTCTATAGTTTATAACATGTTTTATTTAAGATATGCATAATTAAATATCCTTCAATAACGTAAAAAGTTGTGTTTATAGATTTAATAGAAAGGAGAGTCAGTAGAATATATTACCATTACATATTTCATGAAATTTATCACATGGTCCTATTACTTATTTCAAAAACACAATTATTTTGAGGTGACATGGGGATAGAAAAAGTTTTTCAAATAGAATATTTTTAATAGAAAGAATTAAACCCATGGTTTTTAAATTATTCACCATTATTACATTTGAAAGACATAATTTTTATTATTTTCAATTTGAACAAATATAATGAAACTTATAATAATAGAGAAACCTTCAATTTTGATAATTAATTATAAAACACATGTATATATTGACAAATGAATAAGTAAGACATATAAAATGTTTTTCCTCATAGGATTTCAATTCCAGATGGTCTAGATAAATCCATATGGATATGATCCTATGGACAAGTTATAAAATACTCTTTAATTGATTTAAAAAATGGTTTCTTCTTTACCCATTTATCAATGTTCAAATAGATTCTCTTAATTTGTTTTCAAGACGAGGTATGTCTAGAAATATATTTTTCTCATAAAATGTTCTCAAAGAGTAAATATTACAATTACAAGAACCTGTATCTTCATTCCTGGAATGGATATTGATTTCGGGTGTTTTGAGAAAAAATGGAAAAATTTAATAATTTCATTAGTACACGTCGTATAATAAGGAGAACACGTAGTGTACTCGGTTGCTGCGGGTAGCCATGTAAGGGTTGTGCAATGGCCGAGTACATGGATGTGTGAGGTAACCTAGAAACCGCCTAAATCAGGGCCTAGTAAAGGCCTATACACACCATGTATCCACAAGGAACCCATCGTGTATTTCTATTTTTAATTGTTATAGCAGAATGGGGTCGTGTCTAATCGATAGAAATTTCTTATTCTAAACCTGTATTATCCTGGAGATACGGATATATCTGATTCTACTATGATCCCCCTTTTGAACATCTATTCTCCAAATCAAACACCGTCTATTGAGTTGGAATCGCCTTGGTGAGTTCAATCTTATTCTATACAATATCCTATTGATTTTTCCTCCTATGTGAGTTATTCAAGGATGAACATTTTTCTCTATTTTTAGATCTATGATGTTCTAGGTCAAATCAATGGCTAGGATTCAACTATATCAATAATAAAACATCAAGGTAGGTGGTTTTTGCCTTTCTGTAGATTCTATTTTCATTATATTAGCCAGAAGTGGCCAATACCCTAGTTTAGGGTATTACATGTTTAGGGAATTTAACTATGTTAAGGCCTCCCATGACTTTTTTTCATGAGTATGGGTTTTTGATTTCAAATAGGGTTATTTACCTTTCCATGGATGTGGCTTCCCATGTTTGACATAATATTGGCTGTTGGGTCTACGATTTCCTGTTAGGATTCTCTATTTTCCATTACTAGTGTTGTTAGGATGGAGTGACAGTATATGGCATGCTTGTATTATGATTTTTAGTCATTTATCCACGTAGTTTATCTAATTTAATTTGGATGATGAATATCATTTGTGCACAATTGTTTTACACAAGTATGTGGGAACATGGTTGTGTAACACTATGGGGGAATTGATGTTGATGGAATCCCAGAAGTGTCTGTTGTACTTTTCACATAGCAAGACCATAGGGGGGATTGACATTGAGTTCACCCTTAGAGTGTCAATAGATATCATTAAGAGTCCACGTGTGGAATTAAAGTTGAGTCATTCCTCACAGAGTCTATATTTTATCATTAAAAGAATATCAGGGGAATTTATGGTGAGTTCATTTTCAGAGAGTCTTTATTTTAATTATCACAAAAGGTTTAGATTGTTTGAGCTTACCTAGAGGTTCGTTATAACATTTTGTTAAGTTGAACTAGAGTGGTTAGGCTGTGTGAACATTCCTAGAGGTTTTCTTCTGAATGTTTAGTCAAACCAGAGGGATTAGGCTATGTGGAATTCTTTAAGGGATTCTTGTATTTGTTTGGCTGAATAATTGAAAACATAAATGAATGTATTTGTGACTCTATGACTATTTACTTTTGAGTACATCATTTTTATTACATAATTTTTTATATTTTCATGTTATATATATTCACTTATAGTTAGGCATAGATCATTTGGTGTTTACCTACTGGGATTCAACTCGCACCCTATTTGGCTCATCCTTTTTGGCCCAAACATATTATATTGTTTCATGTATGGATAATGGAAAGCACCCTTCTACATCAGGTACATGATTGGACTGGATCTGGGGAGCATGGGACCAAGATGAGGAATAAGATGTTGTTGGAGTTTACATGTTTTCATTATACTTTGGTATAGTACTATATTCCAGAATTGTGACTTGTTTGGCTATTTTCTTAGTTACTTGTGACATACATCATTATTTACATATATAACCAGCAGTTGTTTATTTACATTCAATCATCCATTGTTTACTTATTGTATGGAATTACTATTTACTCAAATGTTATATATTTGTTTCTACAGTGTTATTCTTCCAATGATGTCAAAGTTTCCCCAAAATCACACACAAGGAACTCACTGCAAGTTGGAATACTCTGGCATTCGAGAAAATGCACTCGAGTCCATGTGACCAACTAGGTATGGGTTATCTTTGGGTGGCACCAATAACCAGGATGTTACAATGTGGTATTAGAGGAATTCTTTTCTTCTTTGACTTTCTGTTTGGATCTTATATGTAGGGATTAATAGTAATAGGAATTTGGTAATCAGCTGTGCCCGGGAGTAGCTATCCCATGTATAGGGAAAAGAAAATATGCCATGATTGTTGAAATTTTCTAGATTGGAAATTGTTAAAGTTGATTTGATTTCACCGTTGGGTGATTCACATGTTTGGTGATGTTATCATTGAAGTTATTGAGGTTTTATTTCTCTTTAATGATAATGAGATGATGGTATTCCATCTCAGGCATCATATAAGCACTTTCTAGAGATCACATGTCATATATTCTTGTCAAGACATATAGGGGCATTATTGAGTTAATGTTGTTGTGATAGATATTGTGCTAGACATGCATGCTATTGTGTAAGATTCCTTGATATAATACCTTCTAATTGATTTCTTATTGCTAATTGTGTAAGGTAACATTTTAACGAGTGCCAAAATTTGGTCCCTGAGGTGTTATGGGCCCTCATGGATTGGAATTTGGTGGATCATGTTTTTATTTGTGCAGTTATAATTGTTATGTGACATGAATATGATGCCATTCTTAGATTTACATGGAGTATGGGCCCCCTAAGATCAAATTTTTTTACATTAATGTTTGTTTCATTTTAAATATGAGGTTCCAGAGTAGTTTATGAGGCTTAATATGATGAAAAACAAAGAATACACGGAGTGTATTCATGAATACACACCCTGTATTCTTCTGTTCGGGTGAAAAAAACTTCTCTTAAGTACTCGTTCTGTACTTCATGTAAGTGCATTGTAGTCCTTAACTAGGAGAACAACTGTGTATGTAGGAACACGGGGTAGGAAATATTTTGGTGGAACACACCATGTACATAAAGTACTTGTTGTGTTATAAGAGTTTTTTTATCTAGCCATGTGACCAATGATCTGGGTGGATGAAACTCAGATCATACATGCTGAAGTCTGTTCTTACATGTTGTGTACAGTCGACCATGTCACTTACCACGTGACTAATTGCAATCTTGGTTATTTCCTAATGGATACATGTCGTGTCTAGGACATACACACAGTGTAGAGTTACCTAGGTAGGAGTCGTGTGTATATCCGTGTAGAGGAACTCGAGCATGTGGGAAATGATTAATGTACATGTCATGTCTCATGGAGAACACGTCATGTGTAAGGTTGTTACACAACCTGGGATGGTATATGTATACGCCCATGTGATAGCATAATGGAAACATGTCGTGTCGGGGTTATACATGCCTTGTATCCATGTTTTGAGAAACCTGTATACTTTCTTTCTCATGTTCCTATCTTTCACTTCGATGATTTATTCCATGATAATCATGAACTATGGTGTGTGCTAGACCTTGCATAGTCATGCCACTGAGACTTCCTCTAGTTGTATGCTAGATACAAGGTACTGATTAGAAACCAGACATGGTAGATCAGGGACTACCAGTGGACCCTACTATGATGCCCATCTTGGCACCAGCCGTTATCTCAGATATAGGTGTTGATGCATATTTGTGAGAAGGATTCATGAGGTTTATGTAGACTTTCTCGTGAGCACCCCCGCCTGACCTGTCCCTGGAAGAACTAACGTAGGTTTTTTAGAAGAAACATCCTCCCACCTTCAGAAGGGGATAGAGGACCTCATGCAGTATACCCATGGTTAGAAGTCATTATATACATGTTCAATCATCTGGATATGCCTCTATAATGGAGGGTGAAGCTCATTACTTACATGATTCATGATTCCCCCAAGAGATGGTGGGATGTGATATCACCGGTGGGAATCCATCAGGTTATGTCTTGGGATGAGTTACAGAGTACCTTCTATGACTTCTTCTACCATAAGACTTTGAGGTCCAATCGATACTGAGTGTTCATGAGTTTCTAGCTAGATACTCTCTAAGTCATGGATTATTCTTCCCTCTTGATAGAGTTTCAGCGCTTCACACCAACTCTAGGGGGGTGATGTGGTATTCCTAGCAAGTAATTTTGAGGATGGTCTTAGTCATGAAATCTGATATTAAGTGAATATCTCAGTTTGATGACCATATCATCTCTAGTCAACCAAGAAATGGTCACATAGCGTAACCTGAGGGATTATAGAGCTGTGGGCCAAGATGTTTCAGTATCTAGTGTTGGTTCCTATCCGTATAATTTTAGGAATCTCCATAGGGAGTCTAAACATGGAGATCTGATTAGGCGAGATAAACCTTCAGGTAGCTAGCTGGTATTCTACCAGTGTGGTAAAGGAGGGCATAAGAGGCCACATTGCCCGAGAGACCTAGTTGAGTGCAGACCCTGTGGAAATATGGTTCATCTTCTGCGTTTGTGCCCATTTTTTCTCACTAAAAGATGGTGAAAGAGGTTCTTTTATAACTCCTCATTCAAGATCAGGACCATCACATTCTCATTTGTATGGGACCTGGAGTTCTTATGGCCATTCCGGAAGAGGTGGAGGTTATGGACGTGGTATCCAGTCGCCAGGATTTTAGTGAAAATATGGTGGATCAGCATGGGGTGGTGAGGAAGGGTCGTAGGTCCATGATACATGTCATAATTTTTCAATGGAGTAGACCTAGCAGGAGTAGGATCCCATACCTTTTATAGTTAGAGGTTTGATTTTGGTGGCCTCAGTTTCAGCTTCTTCAATTTTTGATATAAGGGCATCTCATATTTTCATATTTTTTCTGTTGTGGAGAGACATGGGCTCTATATCTTTACATCTGCTGATATCACGACACTAAACACTTCGTTGGGGACTAGAATGGATAGTTTACATCAGCGCAAGGAGTTTTCTCCTGTGGTCGACGAGTGTCACTTTTTATGGGACACATATGTCTTAGAGATGATAGGCTATGATGTCATTATCAGAATGGATCAGTTGGTTCCCTTACAGCATATTGTCATATTCTATCGTCATAGGATGAGTTTCACATCTCCAGAGGGAGGTTTGTTTCTACAGAAGGGAAAATGGGATGTCTAGGTAATCAGAACAGGACCTGAGGATAATTGGTTGGGTGGAGTTATTGCCCAAATTTCTAGACTGTATCTGAATGACCATGGAACTTCACATATGGAATTTCCTCTAGTGGTGAATCGTTTTTGGGATTTCTTTCCAGATGAATTTTTAGGTATTATCTGATAGAGAGAGGTAGACATTTTTATCGAGCTTGTGGCATGATCAGAAAGGGTGTCCATTCCTACTTATTGGAAGGCAACACCAGATTTATAAGAGCTCAAGAAGCAGTTAGAGGAGTTACAGGAAAATCGTTTCATCTGACCAAATACTTCCCCATGGGGTTCTCCAGTCCTGTTTGTAAAGAAGATAGACGGTACCCTCAAACATTATGTAGATTATCGGAAGCTGAACTAGTTGGCGGTCAAGAACCGATATCCATTTCGGAATATTGATGATCTTTTTTATCATCTTCGAGGAGCTTGGGAGTTATGGAATATTTACTTAAGATCCAAATATCATCCGTTGTTTGTTATCCCTTATAATATACCTCTTATATCCATTCATAGTATGTATAGCTTATATGATTATGTAGTTATGTCGCTCGGTCTCATGAACACGCATGCTGTTTTATTGGCACTAATGAACCGACTATTACATTCATACATGGATTCATTTTTGTTGTTATTCATGGGTGATATTTTGGTGTACTCTCACACTCAACACGACTATGAAACCCATCATGAGATCGTTTTGAGTTCACTGAGAGAGCATAAGTTATATTTTATGATCTCAAAATTCCACTTTTGGATGACCTGATTAACTTTTTGGGTCTTGTTATCTTAGATGCAGGAGTTTCGGTGGACCCATCGAAATTGATTGTAGTAGTATCAATGGGGCAGCTAAATAACGTCTTTGAGGTATAGAGTTTTATAGGGATTTCTGGGTACTACAGACATTGTATACAGGACTTTTCAAGCATATTTGCGCTGCTGACGGGTTTGACTAAGAAGTGTTTGATGTACTTGTGGAAAAGATCTTGTGAGTCGTCCTTTGAGGAGATGAATGGGTAGTTGAATTCAGCATCATTACTAGATTTTATATATCCAGGAAAGAGGTATACAACTTACTATGATGAATCAGGTATCGGGTTGGGTATAGTGCTTATACTGGGGAAAGAAGTCATTGCAGACGAGTCTCAGTAGTTCAGGCCACATGATAGGAATTACCCGACATACGATCTTGAGTTGGCTACTGTTGTTCATAATTTACAATGTTGGAGAAAATATCTTTTGTGAGAGTTTTTTTTTCACTAAACAAAAAAAGGCTCAATTATATCATCCCTCAGCATGATCTGAATTTGATATAGCAACGGTGGGTTGAATACCTTCAGTCCTTTGTTTTTGATCTTTCCTACATGCCTGGGGAAGGAAACACAGTGGCTGATGTGTTGAGAAGGAGGACTCAGATACATGCAAATCTAGTGGCTAGTACTGAGTGGCAGATTATGGATCTGTTATTTGAGATGAATTTGGAGGTGCATGACAGAAATGAACAGATGTTTCATTCTTTTGTAGATGTTACCTCTACTATTCTTGGTAGAGTGAGAATAAGGCATCTATCAGATGCTGAAGGACTAGTACCGTAGGAGAGTGTGTCAGGATAGGACCATATTTCGGGATGGACTATGGGCGAGGATGAGATCTTTCTATTCCATGGATGTGTATGGGTGTCAATAGATATATGTGAGGAGATGATGCAGAATTTCCATTCTTTAATTTGGGAAGTTCAACATGGTGTCACCAATAAGTATAGAGATCTACACCATCAGTATTGGTGGCCAGGAGTGAAGAGATATGTCACTGGTTTTGTCATCATGTGTTCTACATGTCTCTAGTTAAGGTGGAGCATCAGCGACCAACAAGCCTTTTGCAGTATTTACCCATTCCCTAGTGGAAGTTGAATGTTGTCGTGATGGACTTCGTGAAAGGGTTTCCGAGTTCACCTCAAGGTAAGGATGCATTTTGGGTGGTAATTGATTAACTCATGTGGGATGAAAATTTATTACAAATCAAGGATACATTCCATGTTGATGAGCTGGGAAAGCTGAACTTCTAGGATATTGTGCATTTTCATGGGGTTCTACAATATATCATTTCGGGTAGGGACGACCATTATACTTCTCAGTATTGGAAGGGACTACATAGTGCTTTGGGTACATAGATACTTTTGAGTACAACATACCATCCCCAGATAGATGGCCAATCTGATCATATGATATAGGTACTGGAGGATATGATTTGAGCATGTGTCCTAGATTTTGGAGGTTCATGGGAGAATCACATACCTAGGGTTGATTTTTCCTAAAATAATATTTTTGAAGAAAATATTCAGATGGAACCTTATGAGTCTTTGTATGGTAGACCATGCCAATCACCCCTATGTTAGATGGAGTGTAACGCCCCGACCCTAAAATCATGGACCCGGTGCATTATTTCAACACATTGGCATCATTACAAGGAATCAAGTCCAAAAGGATTGATTTTTTTAGCAGTTGTGGAAATTAAATTACATACATGAAAATTACATTACAATTTCAAACATAAAATCCAACAGAGACAATCCATTGATAATTCCATTATTCCCCTAGATTAACCCTACATATCAATCATAATACATTTCATGGAATCCTAGGAAAACCAAACAAAAGAAAGTGGTGATCTCAGATTCTTAGTAAGGGTAAATAATTTAGTGGAAGCTATAAACTTTTATGTAAAGATGTGTAATAAAACCTACAACATTTAAAATATAGACATGAATATAATATGGCCAAAATAAATAAATTATTACCATATAAACATGATCATGGATATTCTACTAGCTGAATAATCACATGTAATAACTTCTTTCATAATGTGGGAATGCATAATCCCGGACATCATAACCACGTAGTCAAAGCATCACACCAAGAATGTAAATAATAATTTTGTCAGGGACTTCTTCCAAGACACTAATTTGTCTCATGAGACCAATTGATGCATCGAGGGGATATATAGGGCCTTTCCTGTCACATATTAAGTCCAATTAATTCCTCAAATGAAAAATGGTGAACTGTAACATAAAAATTTGTACTAAAACTAACATATGGAATGTCAATAAGTTAACCATAAACCATGAATGGTATAAAAATAGAACATCCAAATTCAAACAAAAAATTTCTAATTCAACACAATATGGAAGATTTTATAATAGTAAATCAACCTCAATCAAGAATAATATCCAATGTAGGATGTTGACATAGTTGAAAATTATCAATTAAACTCTTTTAGAGAAATATCTCTTTACATGAAATCATTTAAAAGTCACAGAATTTATAAAGGAATTCATTTAATATATATTTCTAAATCAAGGTTTCTTATACCTCTTTGAAACTTTTTAATGAAATTAACACTATAAAAAAATCATGTCCACGTAAATAAATCCTTAAAATCATTTTGAAACATAGACCATAATTAAAAATATTTGGAAAAATAAATTTCTAAAATCATTTAGAATGATGATATAGTTAAAGAGTCCCTTCCATAAAACATTAAAACATTACTTTTTAAAACATTTTATTAAAATTTGGACATAGATGATAAATATGTCACAGTATATACTTACAAATAAACAATCTCACAAAATAATGAGATTGGGGAAATAACCCTTACCTTTTATATTCATTTAGTCAAGGATATGTTTAAACTCTTGTATGATTACCATAGTATGTTATTAAAATAAACCCAAACCATATTAATATTTATTAGAACATATATGATTCATTTATGAATTTATAATACAACTTTAATAATAATTTCAATTATAAATTAACGTTTTGGGTAATAATCACTTTCTTTATCGTACATGTTTTAACTTCTTATTCGTGATCGTATCACTTAGATCATGATTTAAATTATTTCAGTATATAGAAAATTATTTAAATATCATATATATTCAGAAAATAAATATTTATAATTGATAGATATATTAAATGGAATCATTGTTCATGGAGACGGTAGTCTGTATGTACGCATGGACGTTGTTTCTGTTTTATTATCATATACTATGGAAGTAAGTAAATGAAATATATTGATATACATAAATATATATTATTCCATAATAAATATTATTTCATATATCTAATTCTTATTCAATATATATATATATATATATATAGAAATTCTTTAATCGTGATCGTTGAAGACGAATCTCATCGTGTCGTGGAGACGGTAAGCCTTACGTACGCATGAGTGAAACATTCATTCTATAGATGGTAAAATGGAATTTAAATGGATGTTAGTATATATACAGAATTATTAACATGTTATATTAATTATTTAAATTCATTATACTCATTATTATATCCATCTAAATGATGTAGTGTGGAATGAAAAACTACACCATGATTTGGTGACGGTAAGCTGTGTGAATGCAAGCATGGTGACCTTGTCATTCATAGGGTGGATAGAATAATGAATATTATATTACCATATTTGTAATAAAATATAATTATATATAAGGTAATTGAGTTATTGTTTTAGTATAGAAATAATAAAGAAAGGGGAAGTTGAAGAAAATGAAACAAACTATGATTGATGTGATGAAATAATTACCTCTTTTTCAGGTGAATCCTTTTGGATTGAGAAAATTCTATCCTTAAGTTGTCTTTATAATACATTTAATGCATCTAAAAGGATTTGAGGGTAGTTTTGAGGGGATATGAGCAGGATTTTTCCATGAAAAACGTCTTTGGAGGTGTGAATTTTAGAGAAGGGGAGTTGGCTGTTTATTAGAGAGGTGAGGGGAACTTTAGGAAAAGCTTGAAATATTAATTTATTATAAAATTATTTTCGTTTTATTATATCTCAAAATAGATCTATTTAGTGTATATGGAGGGTTTAAGTAGAAATATTCTCAAAAAATAAGTTCTAGACAAGTTTAGGTTACCATATTAACCTTATATTTTTTATTTAACCCTCACCTAAATAGTTTATCTTTTACCATGTCTTCTTTTATTATTACAATATATGGTTAATAAACCAACAATTATATGATAAGAGAACATAAAGTGGTTCATTAATGACATATATATCATTATATAAGTCCTTTTTCTATATCATATATTTTTATTATTATTTTATATTTTAATAAAATAGTATTT
This sequence comes from Viscum album, assembly GCA_963277665.1. NCBI lineage: Eukaryota > Viridiplantae > Streptophyta > Magnoliopsida > Santalales > Viscaceae > Viscum > Viscum album. Next base: position 1,902,244,309 of record OY728137.1, read on the forward strand.
GTTTTAAAAACTCATTTATGTCAATTTTGACACTGTTTAGTACGTAGTTTTTTTGAAAGTCATAAAAACATGATTACATAGAAACTAATTCATTAATGAAACCCTTAAATGACATGTTAACCTAGAAAATTATGGTAATGCATCAAAATTCTCATTTTAGTCTTATTTTAATATTTATAACATCAATTATTTTAGTATTTCATTAATAAGGTAATAACTGCATTATCGTTGTGTCATAAATAAATTAAATTTTCAAATGTCTACAAATTATAAATAAAATACAATTTGTTACGAATTTTTTTTTTCTAAATAATGAATATTTATAGTCGAATTTATCTTATGTGTAACTCTATATTACAAATGGTTTAGTTATTCGAATTACAATTTAACACTTTTAACTATTTTTTAAATATAATATATTCAATGTTCTAATCTAATCTATTTGAATCAAAAAGGATAATATTTCTGTCGTACGATTTATTTTGGATGAAATACATTTATCCAATAGAATTAGTACATGTTTTAGGGTAATTATAATTACTTTTGTACTGTTAATTACCCTATTTACTTTTAACCGTGGTAAATAAAATTCAAAAGTTACTAGTCAGAAAAAATTATTTTCATCGTATTGAATCAAATTTTACTTAAGGTTTTCAACTTGGGCTCATATATTTCTGAAATTTAATTCACAGAAGTGATAAAGTTACTTTTTATGAAAATTGTTAAATTTTTTTAGAAGGTGGGTAAAATAAGTTAACATTTTTAATAAAATTTTATATATCTAATATTATTATAAATGAATCCATTTAATTACATTGGAATAATATATTTATTATTAATATTTTTTTACTTTAACTAAAATTTTAATTAAAAAATAATTAGTTAAATGAAATGTCAGTTTTTATCTACAATACAGTGTTTTTCACTTTTAATCAAAAAATGAATGTTTTCAGAAAAATACCAAAATTTAACCCAATGAAAATTTTGATATTTTAAACTAATACATGATTTATATTTTACCAAATTCAAAACACATAATTTTTATTAACTAATTTAAAATTAATTTCCGTTGTCAAAACGAAAATGTGGGTTTTTAAGAAGTAAAACCCTTCAAAAGATTGATACCTGTTTATGTCCAATTTAAAAGTGTAATTACATAAAAGACCGAAATTATATTAATTGATTAAAATATAATTTAATTATAATATAAACCCACTCAAATTTATAATCTACCACTATAAATTATATTGATTAAAAATGTGGTTTTCAATTAAAATTTAGTATTTTCCCTATTCATCAAAATTCAAAAGTTTTCTGAAAATTACCATAAATTTATAAAAACTGATATTTTATGTACCTATTCAATAGAAGAATTTAATTTAATTAAATTTAATATATATAAGATTCAAAAATTGGATTAAATAAGGGCTTTTCATTAAAAGTCATAAAAACTACAAATTTAAAAAAACATATATTATCTGAAAATTTGAATTTTATATTATATTATATCTAAGAAACACAAAATATTAATGTTAAAATTATAAAGGATATATTTAATATTCAAAATTTTGTTAATACTATTCATAGCCACTTTTTAAATGACTAGTTTTATAGGTCGTGACGCCCTTGAAATCAGTGTTTTAAATACCACAAGCTATTGAATTACTTTAAAAAGATAACATACTATGAAATCATGGGGTGTTACAAAGAGGTAGGAGAGATAGCTATGTGGGGAACTCGCCTTGTCCCATATACCTCAGAGAAAGTTGAGATGATTCATAAAAGGATACCTACTACATAGTCAAAACAGATGTCTTCTGCTGATCGATAGAGACGACCTCTAAAGTTCGAGGTGGGAGATCAGGTTTTTCTATGTGTGACACAAATGTTGTGACACCAGAGGCATAGGATACATAGTAAACTTTCAACGAGGTACGTTGGCCCATTTGAGGATTTATTGAGAGTCAGGCTAGTAGCCTATCGGTTGCAGCTACCTCCGAGATACTGGCCTATCCACGACCCCTTCTACCTTTCCTTACTATGAGGTTAATTCTCTGACTACTATCATGTTTTTTAATCAAAGGAGGCTTAGTTGGAGGTGGACATATCCTTTGAGAGAATCCTATCTAGATTATTGATTACAAAACGAAGGTTGTATACGGTCAGTTTGTTCCTCTAGTACGGGTGCTATGGCAGCACATGCGAGTACACGATGAGACTTGGGAGAGGGAGGTCGATCTGTGATCGCAGTGGCTAGAGCAGATCAAGGATTCTTCTTCAACACATTCTTAGGGAAATTTGGGTATAAATTTCTTTAAGGGGAGATGTTTGTAAGAAATTATGATCTTCCTTCAAGGTATGCATCTTGATATTTGGTGTTTTTAAGAAAAATGAAATAATTTTGGAATTTCATAAGCACACACCGTGTATTTAGTAGTACATGCCGTGTACTCGGTTTCCACATGTAGCCATGTATTGTCCGTTTAATGACTGAGTACACGGTCATTTGATGTAAACTAGAGACTAAGTAAATTGAGGCTTGGTAAAGTCTTATACACACCATTTATCCTCAGGGAACACGCTATGTATTTTTATTTTTAATTGTTATATCGGACCTGGGACCTGTCAAATGTATAGAACTATCTTCTTCTGATACTGTGTCATCCAAGTGTGACAGATATCAACGAATATTTTCCAAGACCTCATTTGGTCATCCAATCTACAAATCAAACACTTTTGATTGAGTTACTATGTCCTTGGTGAGTTCCTCCTTCTTTTAGAGCCTCTCTTATTTATTTCCCCTCTTACGTGAGTTATTCAAAGTTGACCATTTTTTCCATTTTTATAAATCTACATAGTTCTATGTCAAATCGGAGGTTTTTATTTAACTATATCAATCTTTCAATATCGAGGAAGGTGGTTTGTGCCTTTATATAAATTGTATTTGAGTTATACATTTTTCCATGTATGATCAAATATTGGACCTTGGGTCTAGGATTTCTTATTAGGCTTCTCTGTTCAACATGCCTAATGTGGTTAGGATGGAGTGATATTATCTAACATGCTTGTGTTATTCATTGTATCCATTTAGCCAAATAGTTCTGTGATTTAAATTGGATGCTAAATATCATTTGCGCACAATTGATTTACACAGAGCTCTGGGAATGTGGTGTAGTGAGACCATAGTGAGAATTGACATTGAGGGTTTCCCCAGAGTATCTATTGTACTTTTCACTCTATGAGACCATAGGGGGGATTGATGTTGAGTGATCCCTCCGAGTGTCTATAGTTATCATGATGAGACCACATGGGGAATTAACATTTAGTTCTTACTTAGAGATTATTTATTTTATCTTTAAATGTACATATATGGAATTGACGGTGGGTGCTTCCTCAAAGAGTATTTGATTGTACGAGATCCAAGGGGTTGGACAGTATGAGCATTCCCTGAGGGTTGTTATATATTTTTATTCTGTTTCAATAAGAGGGGTTATGCTATTTGAACATTCCTAGAGGATTGATTCTGAATGTTTATTCGAATGAGAGAGGTTAGGATATGTAGACTTCATATAGGGTTTCTTGTATTTGTTTTGAGGAGTAATTAATAATGTAAATTATTTTAGTTGAAAATGCATGACTATTAACTTTTGATTACTTTATGGTTTATTAGATCATTTTGAATTGTTTCATGTTATATATATTCACTGACATTAAGGAACAATTCTTTTGGGTGGTTTCTTAATAATATTCTTCCCACACCCTGTTTGGTTAATTATTTTGGGAACAAATATATTTTATTGCTGCAGGTATTGATAAGGGTAAGCACCCATCTACTTCAGGTACATGATTACTGTGGAGGTATCGAGAATGGGAGCAAGTTGTTGCTTGAAATGGTGTTGGAGATTACTTTTTTTCATTGTACTTGGGTTTAGTAATATATTCCAGCATTGTGACTTATTTTACAACTTTGATAGATTCTTGTTACATGTATCATTATTTACATATATATGATGCAGTTTTTTATTTACTTTTTGTATTCTGTTGTTAATTTAATGTAATAAATTATTATTTCCTCTACTGTTGTACACATTTTACCACTATATTACTTTTCCTCTGAAGACATAGTTTCCCCAATATCACACCACAGGCCCTCATAGCTAGTCAGTATCCCCTGGAGTTTGGGGAAATTTTCTTGAGGTCATGTGACGAACTGGGTACGGGGCACCTTTAGGAGGTACCCGGAACTAGGACATTATAAAATTACCATGTACTCCATTAAAACCCATTATTAATTTATTTTTTTAATTTAAAATTTATATTTTTTATAAAAATAATTAATATCCAAATAATATAAATTCTGAGTTTTAGGTGTCTGAGACATACTGATTTTACCTCAAAAATAGAACATTGATTATATGAAAAAACTATATATTAAAAATTACTAAAATTTTGAGAAATACATTAAAATTTGTGTTTCAATTATTCTATATAAATGTATTTAATGATGAGAACTTATCTTTGATTTCAAAATGATCTAAATCCACTAATTGTTTATCTATCATTATAACCAATTATGATATTTCTATCAATAATTCGGAATAAAAACAAAATTTTAATAAATCTCTACTCATATACCTTGAGTATCTACTATCATTATAATATTTTCCATTGATAGTATTTTATCTTTTTTCTATCAAATTACATCAGAGAATATATTATTTTTGATCACATATTCCCCTTTGTACTAAAATTTTAGTAACCAGTGATTTGGGAATCAAAATCTTCTTGTGCTATAAAGAAATTCAAGCAGTAAATTTTGATAAATTTATTGAAATAAACAAATGAATAACACCATGAAATCATTTTTTTCATTTGAAAAAACCATAGATACAATTTACAGGATCTCAATATGTATTAAACACACTATAGTCATATTTTTGTTCGTTAATCGAGGGACTAAATATTTTTTCACCAGATTTGGGTTGTCATATTTTTTTCTTTTTCAAAACATATCATTATGGATTTTATTATTAATAATTATTTAGTTTAAGTAATTTCCAATTTTAAAAAATATTTGTCTCTTATTCAAATTATTGAAATTATTATTTCAATAATTCAATTATATTACAATGTTTTGTACAAGATGACACATAATTTTCTAACTTAACATCTAAGTATACAATTTTTTTTAATTCATATATTTCACTTAAAAAAATTATAATAAATTTTTCGATATTTATTTTTATATTTATAGAATTCATAATTAATTTATATCATTTTTCAAAATTCAATAACTTATTCAAAATAAGAATTTTCTTTTTTGTAATAAAATTCATTCCCATAAAAGTAAAATGAATTTACATCACCATATTGTTACATAATGTAGAATTTGACCTTATTATTTGAGATTTTATAATTTTATTTAGAATATGTTTCATCATTAGAATCTGTAGTAGAACTCCATGTTATATTTTTAACTCTTTTTTTTATTTTTAAATTATGGTTTCCATTTTTATTTCCTATTATATTACCTTTTGGTTGTGGAAAATTAGGTTAGATGTGTCTATGATTCATTCACTCATAAAACCTAACTTACTTATAATTTCTATAATATTATTTATTATAGTTAAAATATTTATAGAATCCCCTTTTACTATTATATATCTCTTTCAACTTCTTATAATATTGAATAAACTCATTATCATAGGCAAAACTATTTTATGTATCCTCATCAGTTGATTCAAAATATAATATACCATTTCACTTCTTATCGTCATTTGATTTAGAAACATTCAATTAAACATTGAACATTTTTAATAAATTCTTACTCACCAGCTTTATTTTCTATTTTTTCATAATACATCATTAGTGTGATGATAATGTTATTTATATTGAAATTTTTAATTGTTTTATATTTTAAAATGTAAGATTAAATCCCATACGATTTGAATAGCATAATGATGATAACTATTAAAACATAACTAGTTTCAGGAACCTATTCTCCATGGGATAAAATGTATTCACAATTTTTTTCATCCATCCATTCAGTTTTGTTAGAGTTCCATCAATAATTCTAGATATTTCAAAATTTAGCTTCACATTATTGTACCTCAAAAATCTAATATTATTATCACCATTGTTGGATACTGATATAGTTGTTTGAAAATCACGTGTTATCACTCATCAAGAACTACTTTGCAGTCATTTGAACCAATTTCATATACATTAACATTCTTGACATTGGAGTCCATATCATAATCACCATCATTAGTAGAAATTTTTCTTTCAATATCTCTTTTAGGAATTCTATAAAGATAAAAAACATTCAATGTAAACTTTATTCTATGGATATTCAAATAAGTAATCATTATTTCTCTAAAAAAAACTATATCTGTATCCATTGAAATATTTTTATGAAACCATATACCTAACTTTTATATTTTCATCCATAATATCAATTTGAAAATGTTCATTATAGTTTCAATCTTTCATAGTTGAGAACTCAATAGTCTCACCATCTGGTACCAATTTATGGATAGAGAGGACCTTTACAAAGACAAATGCGGGGGGTTTGGTGTGAATAGAGTTCATAAAATATTATCACATTTATCTAGCCTGTATTAAGGTACAATTTTTTCTGATATTTTTTACAAGAAGAATGAATAGAAAAAAATATCAAGATAAAGATATAACATTGAATATTTTATAGTGGTATGAGTTGCACTGATCCCCAATCTTTCTGATGAATACTCAATGCTTAGATCATGGTGAGTTTTCTAGTTTGAGACCTCTTCCACGGGATAAGCTGGATGAGTGGAAACATGCATCACATGGTTCAAATCCTTTATCCTTAACCATGCTCCTACAAGGCTTTACATAAAAGAAATCCATCAACACTTAGTATAATGATTTATTATATAGAAAAACTTTAAATAATAATTATGTATTACATGATGAATCATATTGTTTTAAGAGGATGCTGAATTAAGAGAATAGATCTCCAAGAGGAAAATAAGAATGTATAATTGAATGTGGGGAATCATTAAAAAATAGCACGACTATTATTGAAATCATAATTGTTGATAAAATTATTCCTATTCATTTTTTTCATAGCATAGATAAGTTGGAGAATAGAAGTATTTGAGAGGGAGAGGGAGGGAAATAAATAGATATTGAGAGAGAGAGAGAGGGATTTGTAGAGTATATTTTCACTTCTATTACTCAAGATCTTCTTCAATTATATCTATGTATGTTATCTAAAATTATTATGAACAACACATCAAAAATCCAGAAGTTATTTAGAGAAACTCACAACGTAATTTTACTATCAAATATCCTAGGAAATATATAACAGTTATAAAGTTAATATATCCCTTTCTTTCATTTAACAAACAACCTTCTAGAATTTTATTTTACCATAATCTGGTAGTCCTTTATTTAATGCATCAAAATCAGTAATAGTTTTACCTTGAAGTAATTCAACAGTAATAAATACCTATGTTATTGTAACATCCCACTCCTAGATGATATCTTGTGAAGGAAATGTGACACTAATAGGCCTTAGGTAACAAAACCAACACACTAAATATTGGAAAAATATACTAAGGGGTTCATAAAAAATAGGGAGATGATTTTCCCTTTGAAATTAAAACAAGAAAACAAAATAACCACAGCCATAGAAAACACTATAAGATTCATGGGAACAATATAATAAAACACAATATATATCCAAATAAAAATAAATCCAAACTACAAACTAGAACCACATAAAATTATATAGTGTCAATTAAACTAAAATCATAATACAAAGTAGAAGTTCAAAAAAAATCCAAAAATATTCAAAAGACAAAACCTTCATAGAACGCAAATTTCCCATTGATCTGTCTCAAAAATCGATTTCCAAATAATTTAGATACATAAGTATATAAATGGTATACAATTGCGTTACCTATGTCTTGAAAATAAAGTTTGTAAAACACAATAATGTTCCCAACTAGGGGTTGAATATTAAATATAGTAGGATCTCCCCAAATGACATCCCAACTCACACAACAAGGGAAAAACATGTTAACAATTTATATAAAACAACTGAAAAAAATATATCAAATCACAAAAGTAGTTTTCCAAAACAAAACTATTTCTTGGGAGGAAACAATGAAAGTCCTTTAATTAATTTTATCATATTCATTTGGTATAAATCATTCTACACCACACAAACAAACATACACATATACATTCTTAGGTGATAGTTTCATATGATTGAATATTCTCTCATCGATCTACCAAGTCATGAAAAGATAACCATATACTAATTACAAAATGAAACACAACCCTTATACAAGGTCACATCAATTCATATAATAAAAAAATAACCATTTATTATAGACCACATGCCAAATCAACCATTTCACACCATCCAAAAAAAATTCCATTTATTTAAATTTTTTTATATAGCCATTTAATTGAATAAAAAATTCAATATTTTAAAATATTTATTTTCAATTAATGAAACATATAACTTTTCACAACAACAAATTTCCACCATTAAAAAATACCGTACTAAAGAGGGTTTTTACAAAATAGTGCACGCCATTTCACAATAATAAATAAAAATTCAATAAATTTGAAATTAAAGCTTAATTTTCATATAAAAGTTGTCAAGGGAGAAGGAACCTACCTCATAATCCTAGAGGAAAATGAATAATGACCTAAATTCTTCTATTATACTAGATTATAACCTTGAAATACCACCATAGATCATGTTCCCTATCAATCAAACAATCATTTAACAACACGAATAGAATCAATCAAATTTGATCTACCCATAATGAGTCAGATATGTTAATCAAAGATATTTATAAAGAATAGTATATGGAAGAAAACCAAAAAAGGGAACTTACCTGGGAATCGAGTCTTCTAATGCACAAAACATTGCCAATAGATTACTCACAGACTAAGAGAAATGGTATCCATGTTCTTTGGGTAAAGTGGAAATGGTGGTAGGGTCAAATTATGTGAAAAAATGGAGTTAAAAGGAAATTGAAAATTATATCCACATTTTTGGGATATTGTTTTTAACGTTTCACATGTTAGAATCATGGTTAGGAAAGCGGCGTGTAAACCATATGCCAACCACTACCACCAAACTCCACTCATATTTTTGGATCTCATAGTTAGACCAATCGAACCTCAACCATTCTCAACCCCTATATTCACATCTTGATGGTTTCACATGGTTGGGTGTACAGTTTGGTTAAACCACATGCCAACCGTAATAGTTAACACTATTTACCTTTTCACAGTTTCCAAGAGATATTTCACGGTTTCTACTAACCATGCTCAAACAATACAGCTTCATAAAATCCTTTTAATTTTAAAAAAAATACTACAAAACCTCCCAAACATAACCAAATAATAGTATATACATTAAGGACATAAATAAAGGATGAAATAAAAAACTTGGGTTTCTACATGTATATTAAAACATAACCGATTTTATATTACTATGTAGCCAAAATCCACATATCTAAATTCTGGTATCTGAATTGAACACCTAGCTGGAATTCACCAGGGTTAATTTTTCATGTAGAGAAATCATTCATCCATCCTAGTTACAAAGAAAAAATTTACATAGATTAATAAATAATGTATCCAATTAGAACTACATATCTAAAAAAACCATGGATCCAAAACATAGCCAAATTCGTGGCGTAATTTACTTTATTTTTCTATTTAATCAACATATCCATTTCTCAAATAGGTAATTTTGACACATAAGTGATTCAAGTAGGTGAATCTATCATCTAGCCTATTGAGATATCCATGTTCTCAAAATATAGAAACTTCTGGTAGACAAATTCTCCACATAGATACATTTATCAAACATACCAAAAAACTTCTGTTCAAATGGAGATCACCGGAGAAATTTAATATTACATAATATTTTAATTAAATATAATTTAAACATAATAAACACACCAAAAAAATAAATAGTAAAATAAGAAGTAATTTTGAGATCATCAGAACATAAATAACATGTGATATGTTGGGGAAACGTCAATTATCAAACAAAATAAATACCATATGATCAATCCCATTAGAAAGTGACAATGTAAATTAGTATATAAAAAGGTAACAGGATTAAAGAATTCATTTTCATGGTTCCCTATGAAAATAATCCCACCTAATATAAATATAGAAAGATGGGAAATCAGTACAAATATTATTAACATTCTGATAATGACATGAGAATATAGAGTGTTTTTTTAGAAAAGTAATGTTATATATGACAAAATATAACTTTCAATGTATTTGCTTTAGATCTTTGGGGGTATCCATTGCTAAAAGATGTTACACAACCATTGGGGTTACCGTTAAATGATACTTGAAGAAAGTTGATATTTAATAATTATATTATTACAAAAATGTAAAATGGGAAATTAAATATTAATTTTATATTTTAATAGTAATTATGATTATTTATTTTAAAAAAAATTCTTATTTATTGTTAAGTATACTTCATTAACATAATTTATTATTTTGAACAATTTAATGAAATATTTATTTATAATATATGTTATAATTGGATTTTACATTAATTATATTGATTTATATTAATATTTATTGTTGTTAAATTCACACAAATAATTATATCATGTTTTGAAAGTAGAATATAGTTTTTTATTGGAGATTATTTTTTATTTTTCGATATCTTTTTTTAATATATATTGTGTTTTTCTATATAATGTATTTTTCAATAATTCAGTTTGATTATCATAAAATGAATTATATATGTTAATTTCTCATTCCAGAATCATGTCGAAGGTATTTTGATTACCATTATATAAATAACTACATTTTCATGTAAATAGCAAATTTCATTTATATTAACTATTTTGGTTGATTATATTTTTTTGAATTATTATAAACTATATATATTATTTAGTTTTTATTATTTTTACAGGAATTATTTTTAAATTAAATAATATAATTTAACGTGGTTATAAAATGAGTAAAATATTTGAATTCAAAATGATTTTAAAATAAATATTTGGCTTTTTATTTAATTTGACTAATTATTATATATATATATCTCAAATGATTTTAAAAATGAAAGGAATCTATGAAAAATGTCCTAATTGGTATGATACTGAAAAATAACCATACAGAATTGTTCAATTAATATAAATTAATTTCTATGATAATATTAATATCAACATATTTATTACTACTAATGTAGTGCACTCTAAATAACGAAAACAACAAAAGTAATGGATTGAGTAATAAAAATAAAAATGGATAAGGTGATTTGGGACATTAGTATGTGTATACGATTACTAATCAATGATGAAGATGTATATTTATGAATTTCATATTTATACTATAATTTAGTTATCCAAATTCAAACCCAGTTCTTCCACAATGTATGATATGTAAAAATCATAATATAAAAAAATATCATCATATAAAAAGAAATAAATATTTAAATAGATAAATTTATTTTATAATAATTATGAATAAAAATTATATTTATACTAAAAAATTATTTACAAAATTAAATAACAGGATAATTCTGAAAAATCATTACACAGTTTCAATGCAGTACCTATTCAAGTAGGTGAAAAATAGGTGTATAAAAATATCTACAGACATTATATTTATATTAATTATGGTTTCCTGACTAACCCCCACATAGAACCATTCCAAGTATGGAACTGATGTTTAGTGTGATCCCTATATCCTACCTAAGATAAGAAATTATTATTCAACTATAAAAAATGATATAAAATGTAAAAATTTGAGACACTAGCCTCATATATCATAGGAATGTAAATAAAACAAAAAATTTAACCAATAATATAAATTAATAACCCAATAAAAATAATGAATATTATAGACATGAAAAATGGATCCAAAATAAAATATGAAATAGAAAATCTTCTATCAATGAATCTAATAAAACCTCAAATCATCGAGCATGTAATGTCCTCATGAGGAATAAAATCACTCCATGAATCTATAAATATAAATTTAAATATATATATATATATAGGAGAGGATTAAATTACACTCATTTCATACTACTCAAAAACATTGATGAAAATGTGGAAGACACAAAATAATTAATTTCTGAAAAAAATGTAAACCCAACAAACAGTTATTCTTGGTTAACAATCACGCAACCCCATGTAGCCCCACTAATACAATATCTATATCATACTGTTACAGATCTGACATGAACATCAATAATCTTGACATAGTTATTCCTTTTCATTAATCAGGTAGCGTTGAGATTGAACTCAGAGGACACCTATAATGGTGATATCACATATGTTTTAGACTCTTTAATTCAATCAGATATATCTGCAAGCTGTTGGATGTTTACACATATTGTAACTATGTTACATGATGTGTAAGAGTTGGTAGATTCAAGTAGTAAAAGGATTCACACTTTAAAGGGAAAATTATATGATGAGTACTTACACACCATGAGATAATTAAAGATCACTTTTTAATTTAGAGTGTCTATTTTTAATTTGAGGTGACACATTTTTCAGTGTTTTTGAAAATTAACTATTTCATGTTGTGTAAATGGGTTACACACCATGGAATACCTCGAATGTTATTTCAAACTAAATAGAATGTCCCATATATTTCTTCTAGATCCTCTCCAAGTTCACTCCTCACGATCCAAATCCTTTACTTGGGGATCTTGCATCTCTACAACCCTTCTGATCCTCCCATTAGGTGTTGGACCATCATTGCATTTGGCTGTGTAATTCCCATGTAAGCTTTCCCCCTTGTACTTCATCCTTCACACATTCTCCTCCTTTTTCATTTCAATAGATAATGATAAAATTTATGGATCTATTCCCCATGATGTTGCTTCTCATCTATAAGTTATATATCAAAGTATTATACTCTTTTATACTCATTGATAGGTGAAATTGTGATTGTTTAGTATTGGGATATATGTAGATTGTTTCATTTCATTTTGCCTAATTTATTAACCTAGAATTTAATGATTTATTTTAATTGTTGATTTAAATTCAATTTATCAAACCATAAAAATATTTATTTCTTAAAACCTAATTCTTTTGAATTGGGAAATTTGAAATTTTTATCAATGAATATCAGGAACACCCACAATTCCTTTTAATAGGGGCCCATTTTTGGAAATTGGTTGAAAAAATTGTAAATTTGATGAAATCTATTTCAATTAAATTTTATTTAAATTCATTATTGAAATGGATTGTGAAATTGGTGGAATTGGTTTTGAATTTATTTTAAACTTGTGAGAATAGATTAAAAATAGTCGATAGAAACCCAATGGTTTAATGTTTTAAAGAGACATGTTTTTATTAAAACTTATTTTGAGTTTAAATGGAAAATTATAATTTGAAATAGGGGATTGTGATTTCATTTTAATGTATGGAGTGTTAAAATAAATTTCCAATAACTGATTGTTTAAGAGAACATGAAATACTTTTGTAGTTTTTGAGTTATTTGGACACACTCTATGCTTATACAATGTTCTAAAATGTAAATATAGTATGTCACATATCTGAGAAGAAGGTGACGAGTCGCCTTTGGCCAGAGTTGAAGGGATGTCTGTATACACATATTACCATGTTCACTTTGAGATTGTGGAGTCATACAGCCTGGAACATTCATAAATATTTAGAAAATTATCTTGTTCCTCACTTGTTTTATATTTGATATATAAATTTATTCCTATGTTGTTGATCCCCTTAACATTTTTTATAGCTTTATATAAACTATTTGGTATAAATGTTTTATTCAATCCATTGTTTTATAAATATTTCGCAACTTGTAATGTCTTTTATAAAATTATTTACCATCATAAAACTGTATTGCAAGATTAGATTGAATATGAATTAAAATGAAAAACCTATTAATTATAAAATTGAAAAAATTACTTTGGTTAATCAATTTTTTTCATCTGATATAGAATCAATTGTATTCGCGTACCAGTCAATTTATCTCACACACTACATGTTCCATATGACGTTTATAGATGATATCCATCCATGTTTGAAAAGGGGAAAGGATCTTTTGGATGTGGATCTATCTATTGAACCTTGGACATGGTGAATTGTGTCCTTAGTTACATGAGTTGTTTCCCACTATTTTAATTCTTGGGATGATGTAAATTGGGAATTAATTCCATTTTTACATCTAGTACATTACTCCCAAAGGAGTATCTTTTGTATACATATTGAATTTCTTGTCTTTCTTCGATTATTTTTTATGGAAAATTTGTTCTAAACTGAATGTTGTATGATTCGAGGTGCTAGTCTCCATCCCATATAGATCAGGAATTCCCTTCAAACTATTTTAGGGTTGTCTCAGTTATCCATGTACTAGGGAACCCAAGGTTGTTAGTGACAATATCTCATCTATGTATGATAATACAATATTAAAAAAAATATATGTCAAGAATGTATCCCACATCGAATTTTCCCCTAGTCATTTATTATCACAATCTAATGAAAAATGTCCTTATACTCCAATTCCATATGTATCTATTTCATCACACATAATATTCCATATCACATCCATATAAATCAATACACATACATATTATCTTCATCAAAATTACATACCCACCAAAAAATATAACCATATTACTATAAATACATATTCACCATAGAAAACATCAAAACCATAGATCACAAGCATATCATAGTTGGGTATAATGAGTATTATGGACATCATTCATGTACCTCCTCCCACCATTCATGTCCCAAACAATGTATCCACATCAAAACCATTTACCACATCTCCTAGTTTATATATAATATAACCAATATCAATCATACCCTATATATATGTACCAATTGTGATGCATGAAAACATATAATACACTAGGAATGGAAAGATAGGAAGTGTGATTAGTCAACCATATTTTCCACGCCCATCCTGGATCGTGATTCATGAAAACATATACTACACTAAGAAGGGAAAGAGAGGAAGTGTGATTAGTTAACCATATTTTCTTCTCCCATCCTGGATGTTGAATGAAAAAGACCTAAAAAACATCTTTGTGTTACTATGGCTATCACACTAAGTAGGTTGTTCATAATAAATAACAGAAAAATATAAATAATTTCATTTATATACATAATACAACCCTAAGGGTTCACTGAATACCAATTATAAAAGAACCAAAATTTTCCACCACATCATCACTACAATTACCATGTAATCATGACCATATTTATAATATATCCAACCTCATCCATCCAAAAAAAGTATCAATTAAGAAATTTACAATTTCTAATTTAATCATATCATCATGACAGATTATAGAATTTATATTTACTAGTATTATTAAATTAATTTAACCATTGAATTAATAATAACATATTTTCAATGAAAAAATTTTATTTATCCATATTTAATTTCATTCTTGTTATTATTTAAATCAAAAATAAATCAAATCCTTTAAAATTTATCTATAATATTTAATTCCAACTCCTTTTCTTTATTCACATACTGATTTAAGTTTCTCCAAAAATTTCATTCTAATAGGAATATATAACAAAAAAAATAACATGAACCATTTCCATTAAAAAGAACCACAAAAAACATTCTTGTAACTTCAATTTTTACTAGAAAACAACATCCTTTCAATAAAACAAACTATGACACCTCTATCGTAACCACAAAAAATCACATCCCTCACAACTTTGATGAAACTAAACCAGATAACCGCAACCAGCCAAATAACCTTCCAAATACCTCGAATGAACACATGGTAATTTGCATATATATTAATAGAAAAAGTAATTCTAGAAAATATACACGTAAACTGTATTCTTATTAATCATCCAACCATATTATAAAAAAATCATATTCAAAAACCGTATCTATAAATTCCATATTTCGACAGAGCCAATTCATTTATAACATCTCATGATTAAATCATTATAATATTTGATTACAAAAATTTAATAGTGTCAAAAATAAATATATCAGAATATCATAGAAATAATCTAATGACTGGGTTTAATCAAGTCATTAGTCATTATAAAATTCATTGAATCATATAATACACATATAATTCACTCCTTCAACTTAATTTCCATTTTAAATTCATTATAATTATTAGGTTAATGCATACTATCAACCTAAAGAACTAAAAATCATTATAATTAGATTTTCTACACAAGAATGAATAATGGGAACATCAAATACCATACATTAACTAATCCATCATAATCCAATGCGCGTGATGATAAGGAAACCCCAAAAAACCTCCCAATATTACAGGATCTTGAAAAAGGAATATTCTGAACCATTAATATTTTTAATCAAAATGAATCTTATTAAAAATTGAATAATCATTTCAATGAAAACATTTATAATAAAAATGAATGATGATAAAGTCAATAAGAATAGAAGAGGAATTCACCTTGTATAATTATAGGTTGATATTTAGTGGATGAGGGCCACAACAAAATAATGGATAGATAATGATCTCTAATTATTCACCTCAAGGATTCTAGGGTTTTTAAGAATCTAATGAATTTAGATGGATTTTAATGTGCCTATTAATTTATAATATAAAAATATATTTAAGGAATCATGTTGTGGTAGGACAATATCACACCACAACATGGTTAAATAAAACACTCTTATATAAATTACACATTGATCACCCCTATCTCTCAAAAAATTTGTTGTATAAAATCTCTACAAATCCATGATTTTTTGAGCCATAGTGAAATCTTTTTGGGTATACCAGAGTGTATGATCCTTTAAAATACAAGTTCAAATGAATACAATCCCACTATTATCAAATTATCCTACAAAATTCCCAACTCTAACTCTGTATTCCATCTTCCTTAAATACCCTCACAAATATGAAACAAAAATTTAAGAAAAAACAATGACTTTAAAATGACTGAGATGAAAAATTATTTACCTCAAAAATTATTATAATCCTTGCGAATGAAAATAAAATCCAATGAAAAATCATAAAAAAACCCCAAAACTCACCAAAAAATACCTCTCAAAGAAAACGTAATCCATCAATAGAGGACTAATCATTATTAGTTAGAAATACAAACAAATATAGTATGAAAACATAGATCTCTCTATAAATTAAAATAATTGTTCCAATAATATCACGATACTGAGCATGCATCTGTGACTCATGCTACAACAAACACTTCTCGAAAACACTTTGTATCCGCAATACAATAACTATAGAAATGACATACCTGCAATTCAACATTTCATCATAATCTAAATTCATGAATAGGTGCTCCAATAACATTTTTTCATCATTTATAATGATCCATAATTTCACTAATTATTTTCTTAAAATAAATATTTTGTTAATAATTTGTCCTTGTGAAACACTAATCTAAAATTATCTAGAACATATTAGATTATTTTTTAAAAAATATAATAAGGATAAAAAATTATTTTAAATGAAAAATAATAATCATTGAAAATTTATTAAATTTATAGGATAATAATAAACATAATATATTTTTTCATTCTCAAATGAAAATTTAAAGTGTTAATAAATTAAACCAATCAATTTAATATAATTATTATGAGAAAATATGATTTTAAATTATATGAACATAAAATTTACATTCACAAAATTATAAATTTATATGATATAATATTATGAACACTGAAATTTAAAAAAAAATCATATCAACATTATCCTATGATATATTTTTTGATATCTTTTAAAAAAATAAATATTTTGATCTGATTAATTGAAAATATAATTATTTTTAAAATCATAGTATTTATGACTATACTAGGAATCAAGTAAAACATAAATAATACTAAAAGATTTAATTTCAAAAATATTTATTTTAAATTAAAAACTGTGATTTTTAACCAATTTTCTCAATTTAATTATGTGTAACTCATTATATACAACACATAAAAACATACACACATACATTAATAGGTGATAGTTTCATATGATTGATTGTTGTCTCATCGATCCACCACGTCATGGCAAGGAAACCATATACCAAATCCAAAATGGAACACAACCCTTATACAAGGTCACATCAATTCATATAGACAAAAAATAAACATTTTTTACAAAATACATACCAAACCAACCATTTAAAACCATTTAATAAAAATTTAATTAAATTTAAATTTTTTATAAAACCATTTAATTGAATAAAAACAAATCTTTATTTTAAAATCATTATTTTCAATTTACGAAACATATTACTTTTCATAACAACAAATTTCCAAAATTATGGAATACAATACTAAAGAGGGTATTTACAAAATAGTGCATGCCATTTCACAATATTAAATGTAAAAATCAATTAATTTGAAATTAAGACCTAATGTTATTATAAGAGGAGTCAAGGGAGATGAAACCTACCTCATAATTCAAGGAGAAAATGAATAATAACCTAATTTCTTCAATAATACTAGATTATAACCCTGAAATACCACCATAGAGAAGGTTCCCTTTCTAACAAACAATCATATAACAATATTAATATAATCAACCAAAAGAGATCTACCACCAAGGAATCAGATCTATTAATCAAAGAGATTTATAAGTAATAATATAAGGAAAACAACCAAAAAAGGGAATTTACTAGGGATTCAAGTCTTCAAATGCAAAAAATATTTCCAATAGATCACTCCCACACTAAGAGGAATGGTATATATAGAAATTGGGTAGAGTGGAAATTTTGGTAGGGTTAGATTATGTGAAAAAATGGAGTTAAAAGGATACTGAAAATTATACCCACATTTTTTGGATCTTGTTTTTAATGGTTCACATGTTAGAATCACGGTTCAGAAAGTAGTGTGTAAATCGTATTCCAACCACTACCTCCAAACTCAACTCACATTTTTGGATCTCATAGTTAGACAAATAGTACCTCAATAGTGCTCAAACCCTATATTCACATCTTGATGGTTTCACCTTATTGGGTGCATAGTTTGGTTAAACCATATGCCAACTGTATGCCTACCCAGTGAACACTATTTACCATTGCACAGTTTTCTAGGAGATATGTCACTGTTTCTACTAACCATGATCAAATTATACAGCTCTATAAAAGACCCATAATTTTCAAAAAAAATACTAAAAACCCTCCCAAAAATAACCAAATAATAGTATATAAATTAAAGACAAAAATAAATGGGGACATACCAAAAACTAGTATTTCTACAGTTAAATAAAAACATCACTGATTTTATATTACTATGTAGCCGAAATCCACATATCTAAATTAATGTAGACGAATTGGTCATGTAAATGAAATTTACCTTGGTTAATTTTTCATGTAGGGAAATCATTCATCTATCCTAGTAACATAGAAAAAATTTACATAGATTAATGAATAATGTATCCAAATAGAACTATATATATAAATACACCATGGATCCAAAAAACATAGCCAAATTCGTGGAGTAATTGATTATATTTTTCTATTTAATCAACATATCCATTTCTAAAATAGGAAATTTAGAGATATAAGTGATTTAAGTAGGGAAATATATCATCTAGCCAATTGAGATATCCAAATTCTCGAAATATAGAAATTCCATGTAGTAAAGTTCTCTACATAGATAAATTTATCAAACATACCCCTAAAATTCAGTTGAAATGGAGGTCACCTGATAATTTGAATATTGCATAAGATTTTAATTAAATATAATTTAAATGTAAAAAACACACCAAAAAAATAAATGAAAAAAACAGATGTATTTATGGGATCATCAGAACATAAATCACATGTGAAATGTTGTGGAAACATCAATTATAAAACAAAATAAAGCCATAAGATCAATCCCATTAGAAAGTGATAATTTAAATAAGTAAATAGAAAGGAAACATGATCAATGAATTCATTTTCATAGTTCCCTATGAAAATAATCCCACCAAATATAAATATAGAATCAAGGGAAATCAGTACAAATATTAGTATGATTTTGATAATGACATTAGAATATAGAGTGTTTTTTTAGAAAAGTGGTGTTATATACGACAAAATATAACCTTTAAATGTATTTTCTATATATCTGGTGGGGTAGCCATTACTAAAAGTTGTTATACAACCATTGGGCTTAATGTCAAATGATACTAGAATAAAGTTGATATTTAATAATTATAAGATTACGTAAATGTAAAACAGAAAATTACATATTAATTTTATATTTTAATAGTAATTAGGATTGTTTCTTTTAAAAAAGTCTTATTTACTGTTAAGTATATTTTATAAACATAATTTATTATTTTGAACAATTTAATGCAATATTTATTTATAATATATGTTATAATTGGATTTTACATTAATTATATTGATATTTATTATTATCAAATTCACAAAAATAATTATATCATGTTTTGAAACTATAATACTGTTTTTATTGGGGAATGTTCTTTTCTTTTTCAAAGCCTTTTTATTATTTTAATATATATAGTGTTTTTATATTTAATTTATTTTTTAATGATATATTTTGATTATCATAAAATGAATTATATATGTTAATTTCTCATTCCAAAATCTTGTAGAAGGTATTTTGATTACCAACAGATAAATAACTACATTTTCTATAGAATAGTAAATTTCTATTATATTAACTATTTTGGTTGATTCAATTAATTTTAATTGTTATAAATTATATATATTATTTAGTTTTTATTATTTTTTATAGGATTTTTTTGAAATAAATAATATAATTTGATGTGGTTATAATATGAGTAACATATTTGAATTCAAATTGAGTTTAAAATAAATATTTGAGTTTTTATTTAATTCAACTAATTATTATATATATATATCTAAAATGATGTTAAATATGAAAGAAATATATGAAATTTGTTTTAATTGGTATGATACTGAAAAATAACAAAACACACTTGTTCAATTAATATAAATTAATATCTATGATAATATTAATATCAACATATTTATACCTGCTAATGTAGTGCCCTATATATAATGAAAACAACAATAGTAATGGATTGAGTAAAAAGAATAAAAATGGATAAGGTGATTTTGGACATTAGTATGTGTATTCGATTACTAATCAATGGTGATGATGTATATTTCTAAATTTCATAGTTATACTATAATTTCATTATCCAAATTCAAACCCAGTTCTTCCACATGTTATGAGATGTAAAAATCATAACAAAAAAATATCATCATATAAATTAATAAATATTTAAATGAATAAATTTAGAATATAATAATTAGGAATAAAAATGATATTTATACTAAAAAATTATTTACAAAATTACATAACAGGATAATTCTGAAAAATAATTACACAGTTTCAATGCATTACGTAAACAAGTATGCCAAAAATGGTTGTATAAAAATAACTAAAGACATTATATTTATATTAATTTTGGTTTCCTGACTAATTCCCACATGGAATCCTTCCAAGGATGGAATTGATGTTTAGTGTGCTCCGTATATCCTACCAAAAATTGGAAATTATTTTTCAACTATAGAAAATGATATAAAATGTACAAATGGGAGGCACTAACCTCATATTTCATAGGAATGTAAATAATACAACAAATTGGACCAATAATATAATTTAATTACCTAATAAAAGGAATGAATATTTCAAAAATAAAAAATGTATCCAAAATAAAATATGAAATTGAAAATCATCTATCAATGAATCTAACATAAACTCAAAGTCCGGAGCATGTAATGTCCACTAAAGGAATCAAATCCCTCCTTTTAACTATAAAAACAAATCTAAATATATATAGGAGAGGATTAAATTATACTCATTAAATACTACTCAAAAATAATGATGAAATTGTGGAAGACACGAAATAAATAATTGGTGAAAAAATATAAAACTGACAGACACTTATTCATGGTAAACAATCACCAAACCCCACCAAGTCCCACTCATGCAATATCTATAACATCCTATTACGGATTTAAAATGCACATCTATTATCTTTTCATGGTTATTATTTTCATTAATCCGGTAGGATTGAAAATGAATTAAGAGGATACCTATAACGGTGATATCACAGATGTTTTGGAATCTTAAATTTAATCAGATATTTCTGCAGGCTGTAGGTGGTTTGCACACAGTGTAATTTTGTTACATCATGTGTAAGTGTTGGTAGATTCAAGTAGTGAAATGATTCAAACTTTAAAAAGAAAATTTTATGATGAGTCCTTACACATCGTGTGATAATTAACGATCATGTTCTAATTTAGAGCATCTATTTTTAATTTGAGGTGACACATTTTCAGTGGTTTTCAAAATTAACAATTTCAAGTTGTGTCAAATGGATTACATGCCATGTTATACCTCGAATGATATTTCAATATAGGGATCATATCCAATATATTTCTTCTAGATCCTCTCCAATTTTACTCCTCTCAATCTGAATCCTATCTTAGGTGGTCTTGAAGCTCTGAGACCCTTCCAGATCCTCTCATTAGGTGTTTGAATATCATTACATTTGGTAGTGTAATTCCCATGTAAGGTTTCTCCCTTGTACTTCATCCTTCACTCATTCTCCTCCTTTTGGATTTCAATAGATAATGCTAAAATTTATTGATATATTCCCCAGGATGTTGGATCTCATCTATAAGTTTTATATTGAATTCTTCTACACCTTTATACCCATTGATAGGTCAAATTGTGAGTGTTGGGTATTGGGATATAGGTAGATAGTTTGATTTCATATTTTCCAAATTTATTAACATAGAATTTATGATTTATTTAAAGTTTTGATTTAAATTCAATTTATCAAACCATATCTCAATTTATTCTTTAAAACCCAATTCTTGGGAATTAGGACATTTGAAATATTTTGTGATGAATATTAGGAAAACCCCCACTTCCTTTGAATAGGGGAACATTTTTGGAAATTGGCTAATTTTTTTTGTAAATTTGATGCAAGCTATATCAATTAATTTTTTTAATTTCTTAATAGAATTGGATTTTTAAATTGATGGAAATGTTTTTGAATTGATTTTAAACATGTGATAATTGATTAAAAAGAGTTTATAGAAACCCAATAGTTTAATCTCTTTAAAGTGGTGCATTTTTTATTAAAACTTATTTCAGGTTTAAATAGAAAATTATAATTTAAAATATGGGAATGTGATTTATTTTAATTTATGGAGTGTTAAAATAAATTCCCCATCATTGATTCTGTAAGAGAACATAAAATAATTTGGTATATTTTGAGTTATTTGGACACACTCTATTCTTATACAATCTTCTGAAACGTAAATGTAGTAGGTGACATCTCTGAGAAGATGGTGACAAGTCACCTTTGGCAAGAGTCGAAGGGATGTTTGTATACACATATTACCAAGATCACTTAGAGAATATGGAGTCCTATAGTCTGGAACATTCATACCTATTTGGAAGATTATTTTTTTCCTGACGTGTTTTATATTTGATATATAAATTGTTTCCAATGTTGTTGAACTCCTTTACATTTTTTCTAGCTTTATATAAACTATTTGGTAATAATGTTTTATTTAATTCAATGTTTTATAAATACTCCACCCCTTGTAAAGCCTTTTCTAAAATTATTTGCCATCAAAAAACTATATTGCAAGATTAGATTGAATATACATTAAAATGAAAAACCTATTTATTCAAAAATTGAAACAATTCCTTTGGTTAATCAATTTTTTTCCTCTGATATGTAATCCATTGTATTCACATACTATTTATTTTATCTCACACACTACATGTGCCATACGATGTTTTTAGATTATCTCCATCCATGTTTGAGTAGGGGAAAGTATCTTTTGGATGTGGATTTATCTATTGATCCTTGTACATGGTGAGTTGTGTCCTTAGGTACTTTAGTTATTTCCCACTATTTTAGTTCTTGGGTTGCAGTACAGTGGGAATTAATTCCTTTTTTACGTCTAGTACATTACTGCCAGTGGAGTATCCATTTTATATATATTGAATTTCTTATCTTTCTTCAGTTATTTTATTATGGAAAATTTTTCTAACTTGCATGTTGTATGATTCCATGTGCTAGTCTCCATTCCATGTAGATCGAGAATTACCTTCATGATATTTCAGGGATAGCTCAGTTATCAGAGTACTTGGGTACCCGGGGTTTTTCGTGACAATATCTCAATAAAGTATGATAATACAATATTAAAAAAATATATGTCAAGAATGTACCCCACAAAAAATTTTCCCCTAGTCATTTATTATCACAATCCAATGAAAAAATTCTTTATACTCCCATACCTTATGTATCCATTTCATCACACATAATATTTCATATCACATCCATATAAGTCTAAACAAAACAATATTGTCATCATCAAAATCACATACCCACCACCATATACAACCATATTACAATAAATACATAGTCACCACAGAAAACATCAAAATGAGATATCACAACATTTTCATAGTAGGGTATAATGAGTACAAAGGAAATCAGTCATATACCTCCTCCCACCATTCATGTCCCAAAAACAGTATCCACATCAAAACCATATACCACGGCATCTAGTTTATATATACTATAACCAAAATCCATCATATCCTATATATATGTACCAATCGTGATGCATGAAAACATATACTACACTAATAATATAAAGAGATGAAGTTTGATTAGTGAAAAATATATTCCACACCCATTCTAGATCGTAATGCATGGAAACATATAATAAACTAAGAAGGGAAAGATAGGAAGCGTGATTACTCAACCATGTTTTCCATGCCCATCCTGGATGTTGAAAAAAAGAACTGAAAACCATATGTGTGTTACAATGGTTATCTCACTAAGTCAGTTGTTAATAATAAATAATAGGAAAATATAAATAATTTCATTTAAATACATAATCAAAACCTAAGGATTCGCTGAAATAGAATTATAAAAGAACCAAAATTTTCCACCACATCATCAATACCATTCACAAGTAATCATGACCATATCTATAGTATATCCAACCCAGACATCCAAAAAAAGTAACAATTAAAAAATTCCCAATTTCTAATTTAATTATATCATCATGAAAGATTCTATAATTTCTATTTAACTATCTCATTAAATTAATTTAACCATTGAATTAATCCCAAAATATTTTCAATGAAAAAAAATTCATTTATCCATATTTAATGTCTTTCTAGTAATTATATAAATCTCTCATAAATCACATCCTTTACAATTAATCATTAAATTTTAATTGCAGTTCCTTCTCTTTATCCACATACTGATTCAAATTTCTCCAAAAATTTCATTCTAATAGGAATATATAACAAAAAACAAGATGAACCATTTCCATAAAAAATCTCAAAACACATTCTTATAACTTAAATTTTTCTTAGAAAACAACTTCCTTTCAATAAAAAAACCATGAAACCTCTATCGTAACCACAAAAAAATCACATCCCACACCACTTTGATGAAACCAAACTAGATAATACCAACCGGCCAAATAACCTTCCAAATACCTCAAATGAATACATGATAATCACCATATATATTAAAAGAAAAAGTAATTATAGAAAATATCCACATAAAATGTATTCTTATTAATCATCCAACCATATTATAAAAAAAATTCATATTCCAAAACCATATCAATAAATTCAACATTTCAACACAGCCAATTTATTTATAACATTACATGTTTAAATCATTATAATATTTGATACCTAAAATTTAATAGTTTCAAAAATAAATATATCATAATAACATATAAATAATCTATTGATTGGGTTCAATCAAGACGTGTCATAATAAAATACATTGAATCATATAATACACATAATTTAGGCCTTCCCCTTGATTTACATTTTAAATACATTATAATAATTAGGTTAATTCATACTATCAACATAAAAAACTCAGAATCATGATACTTAGATTTTCTACACAAAAATGAATAATGGGAGCGTCAAATACCTTACGTTAACTATAGATACCCAAATATTGATGTACATAGACATTACATTAATTTTTAGGATTACTTAATACATAACAAAAATAGACACCCAAAGACCGTTTTAGTTTAGTGTTTATGGAAACTAGGAACATGGTCCTCTATTCATGGTGAAAGATATTCAACATTTCCCATAAATATCTTCCCCATTTGTTTTATTACCTAAAACCCTTATTTATATCACGTGTAAAAGAAAACTTAAAAAGTTTGAGCTCAAATGCTCAGTAAGGGTAAACATGGAGAACATAAAAAGAATCCACAAACATTTTAATATAGAAACATGAACGTAAAATGAAAAAATATTGAGCAATGACATAAATCTTGGAAGTACATAAGGCATAAGTCATAAAGAAACATTAACCATGATAAAATAGATGTGGAATAAAACATGTAACTTTGGAAAACCATTAAGCACATGTTATGATTTCAATAGTAGCTAAGGCATTGTTTCCAACACCATCATAGTGGACAAAGTCCACTAGTGAACTGGGTTTACTGGCCGTTCAATTCCTTTATTACTGAACCAGATTCATCTTTTTTTATAATCATGTCTATCTCATGAGATATAAATCTTTACCCAATGCATTAGAGGGTGATATAGGTCACACAAATCTCATAATGAAATCATTCTTACTTGTTCCACAAAAAAATCATAAATCATTCATCACAATCCAAAGAATAAAATGGGTTTCATAAACCTCATCCCATCATAACATAATCCATATAAAATTAATGTATATAATTTAATCATAAGAATAATGAAACCATGTAAATAATATATACATTATACTTGAAACATAATCATACAAAATAATGCCATCTTAGATGGAAAATAGTTTTGAAAAAACACTTGAAATGAAATCTTAAGGAAAATATCCATCCTTCTTAAAAATCATTTTCTTTTCACAAAATGACATGAAATTTTCAAAGAAAAGGATTTTGTTGAAAATAATCATGAAATATTGTAGAAGAATATTCAGGAAAATAAGGCTATATGAAACAGTACAAACCCATTCATGCTGTATAAGTTAAAAAAACAACCTCCTCACACTTTTGCTGGAAATGTCAAAATTTGTCGTATGGTAAAAAAAGAAAGATTCCTTCCATAACACAATGTAAATGTCAAATAGGGATAAAAATTAATTTAAAAATACATGAAATAATATTAAACACTTTATAAAAAAAATTTTATGTACATGGATGTCAAATATAACCCCAGTAAAAACTTACGTATAAGCTATCTCAGATAAAAATGAGATTGCAAAATTATCCCTTACCTTATGTCCAATTTCTTCCGTATGTGTCCGAGACTCCTGTATAGTGGGTTTAAACACATTCTTAACTTGTAACATAAACATAATAATATTAATGATATCATATATGATTCACTTACGACTTTATATTACCTGTTCATTTGTCAATTTCATGTTAAAGAAGTATTTTGGGTAAAATCGTTTCATTTGTCATACATGTTTTGACATTTAATTATTCATATGATTACATAGATCATGATTACTTACTTACAGAATGTAAACCATTATTTATATATAATATATACTAATAATATACATACATATAATAGATTGATAAATGAAAAAAAAATACATCGTTCATGGAGATGGTAGGTCATACGTATGCATGAACGTTGTTTTCGTTTCCTTATTAAATTGAATGGAAGTAAGTAAATAGAATATACATAAATAAAGTATCATTAATATGTCATATATTTCATTATTATTTATTATATATACTTTATAATCATTTTTGAATGGTTAACATGGATAACGAATCTCATCGCATCGTGGAGACGATTGTTCGTACGTACGCACGAGCGATGATATCGTTCCCATAATTTTTGAATGGAATTATAGTGGATGATATAATATCTCAGAATTAGAATCATGTTATAATAACCATATATAGTTATTCTTCACACTATTATACCCATCCAAGTAAGGCGGTGGTGGAAAAACAGATTACACCATGGTGTGGAGACGGTATTCTGCACGTACACACACACGGTGATTTCCTTTTCCATAGGATGGATAGAAGGTGAAATAGGGTTGGTTAATACTTATAATAATATATCAGTATATGAGTGGTACTTATGTCATTATTTTATTATTAAAGGACAAAATAATAGGAAGTAGAAGAAGAAATGAACATGAAAGAATATGTAAAGGATATTAATGCTTCTTCGACGTGCCTCTTCTAAACCTCTTATTAGGGCACTAAAGATGGTATTTGAAGAATACCAGGACATCTATAATGTTTCTAGGAAATTGGATAAGATAAATGGGCAGGGTTTGGACGAGCTTTAAGGCTCAAAGTGGTTTGACGGGGAGAGGGAGGAGGTGCTCTTTTATAAGAGAGGTGAGTGGCACTTTTGGAAACCTCTAAAATATTAATTTATAATAAACTCAAAACGCACTTACAAACCCCAAAAAATGACATAAATATGAATATTATATAATATAGGGTAGTAATACCATCAACAAATAAGATTTAGACATGTTGGTAATTTATTTTAAACCATATCAACTTGATTTATCATTATTTAATCTATTTAATTTTATTTGTGGTAATAATATTCTAAATTTTAAATTGTTATAAATAATTAAAAATGCATTTTTAATTGTCCATAATTGGATAATTTATGAAATTTTAGACAAAATAAATTTCAATTTATAATTTTTAAATATTTTTGTGATTTAAAAAAAATTATAATATGTTATTTTTATAAAATAACATTAGTGTAAATTTTGACACTATTCATTTATATGAATTTAAATAAAATAAAAACAGAGTATATAAGGGAAAAAAAATATTTAATAGACTCTTAACATTTTATATTCTTCCATAAAATTTGTTTAGAACATTAATTAGTTAATATAATACTTATTTAAATATTTTTAAAAACATTTATTTGATATTTCAATCAATAAAATAATTTCTACATTACTATTATGGCATCATTACTGATAATTATTTTATCCCTAAAAATTATAAATAAATTCTCATGATGTAGATAATTTTTATTTATTTCTAGAGGCTATTTATATTCTATGTTTTAGGATGTTTATCACTAAATTAAAATCATTAAACTTATAAGAACTTATAAGATATTAGAGAGTGACATGTTGTCACTTTCTTTGCTTTTAATAATAGTTTTATCATTTTCATGGTAAAAACTCCACTAAATTAATCTATTCCTACCCTTAAATGATATGGGTAGACTTATATTAATCAAATAGAGTTTTGGAAGGTCTTAGGATAATTTTATAATCTTATTTTTACCCATAATTACCCTATTTAAATTTAACTATAGTAAATAAAAATTACCATAGTTACTATTCATAATATCAAAAAAATAAAAGTAACCTATTAACATAATTTGGACCCAATGAATCCAAATATGGAATTTATTTTTCAAAATTCAAAACACATAAGTTGCAGTAATTAATTTATAATTAATCACATTGTTAAGAAAATGGGTTTTAAAAGTTAAAACATTGTCAAAGATTGAATTGTTTTTATATATGAATTTAATGTAAAATTTAATCTAATGAAATAGATTATAGTCAATGGTAAAAATATATTCTATTTATACTTTAAAAAAATTTACTGTTATAATTTACACTTATAATTTATCTCGATGAAAAAATTTCTTTTTAAGTAAAATTTTGCGTGTTTTTACTATTCATCCAAATAAAAACGTTGTCTGAAGAATATAAAAACATTAAAAAATGTAAATTTTTATATCTTGATTGAAAATAATTAAGTTTATTTTATAAAATTTAACTTATAAACTTTTCAAAAATTAGATTTAAAATGGGTGCGCCATCAAAATGCTGCAAAACTGCATTTTTTGAAAAATACTTCTTTTATCTGAAAATTTAATCTTGTTCTCATAAGTCATTCCATATAATGTGTAAAGTGAATTATAATTATACAAAATTCAAAATGCAGTTAATTATATTCATAACTGATAGTTCATAATAATATTATAACAATATATCGTTGTTTAGTGAAACTCGGTATTGCGTACAACACACGCAATTGAGGAAGGTCTCTCTTGCATGTAATGCAAGACAAGTTAGGGTTGCCTATAGAGAAAGTTTCGATTACTGTTGCGTATAACATTAACAAAATATAGTTCAGTTATACATTGATCAAAATATATAATTGGTGTTGTTTAAAATGAATTTTATTCGAAAGAACATAAAATTGTGTACATCACAAGACAAGAATAGTGTTTCTTAATCTACAAGATAATAAGGTGTTTTTTATAACACAATAAAATCCTGGTGAAGTGTACAAAAATAGACATCAATGAATTTTAAAATAATAATTCTCATAATATCTCGGGGTGTTACATCCTACCCCCATTAAAATGAATTTCGCCCTCGATGTTCATCAGGGTTACAAATGGTTTTCTATTTGAATGTTTCTTTCATTGAAAGCCACATCGTAAAACAGTATAATAAATCATTATTTTAAAAAGGAACGTTAGAAACATAATAGATACCCAATGTAACTCATCACTGGATTTCCACATATGAGAATATAGGTGAAAATATGGATATGGAAGGGAAATCTAACCATAATATTTGGATGAAGAGTAGTAGAGAACATGGCTATGAAAAATCCATCAATCACAAATCCATAAATTTGGGATGATCTAAGGTACCATCTGATTCATCAAATATGAGGGAAATAGGACAACATTTTTGGTTTTCAATATCATTTCTCTAATGTTGAAGTATTTTTGAATTAAAAGAAATACGTACTTGATTTTGGTACAATCTCACAGTTCTTTGTGCCTTAAAAAATTTCAACATCATCTCTTAATGAAATTAAGTTAAATTTTCCTTTCTTGAAGTGTTAGCAGATCATGCGATAGAATGATAGGTCAATCCATCTGTCTCAAACATAAGGTTAGGAAAAGATAAATACATAAGTCCGTCTTATGTTGTGTATAATCGTATATGGTTCAGAAAATGGACTTATACTTCATATATCATACCTCTTAATAAAATAAAACTAGTTTCTACTAACCAGGGACTTCATGTAGGCTAGTGGTAGGCGATAAAGGCCTGTCGCACTTTGGTTGTGTGTTCGATCCTCGTATCGTTGTCTGACACGATGGGTTGTCTCTCATCCTACAGGTTCTCCTTTTTCTAAAACAATACTATTACTACATTCCACAAATAATATCAGAAATTTCTAGCCTTAAACAATACTATTTGATGTCCAATTATTGCATTCCATCCTTTAGGCTTATCGAAAATACCTCTGTCCAATCTCTTAGTATAATGAAAATGATTAATATAAATTTTATCAACCAGGCATGTGAATACCATCATTTATTTCCCATATGTCATAAGATATATCGTTTTGGTCACATTCCAAACATGTGAATACCTTAATCATGTATTCTCTTGAAAAATGAATACCCATTGAACATTAGTGAAAACATGAATGCTGTCAAAAGTTAACTCATTCCACATACCAAAATCCAAAAATTTCTATATAGTTCAACCGTGATATAAATTTTTTCTTATATCAGTCATGAATTCATTAATACTATCAAACATTTAATTTTTTCCTTATACCTTCATTATATGGATATCATCTGCTTTCCAAACATATTTCAATAAATTTTCATGGTTACTGGTACCATACAATTATTGATAACCAATACATAGATATTCCAGAATTCCATGATACTCTAAATGAAATTCCATGATACTATTTTGAAATCCCATTACTTAAACATTTAATCATTACACAACATCATTGTCATACTCAACATCACAAATAGTGATCGCATGTGACTTCCCTTTTTCCTTTTCCTTAAGAGGTTGCTCATGTCGATCATCATTAACCCTTGGATTAGGGCATTGACTTTCATAATCAACCATTTTATTGCACTTGAAGAATTGAAGTGTTTGTGGAGCGTTCTCTGTAGTCTTTTCTCTATTCACGTCATTAGAAAATTTTTTCCACTTACTTCAGCACTCAGATGTTCGATGACCATCTTTTCCACAGTTTAAACATCTTCTAGTACCTTTTAGACAATCTCCACCATTCCTTTTTCCACACTTTGAGAATAAAGAAACATTCACCTTCTTTTCACCATTGTTCTTAGATTTTTCCATGAACACCATCTTTCATTTCTTTTCAAAGCCATGGGATGTATATGCAACACCAACTTCTAGTTCTACCATGACACCACAACACACAATTTCTTTATATCTATTAAACTATCTTGTAGCTAATAACTTTTAGAAGACTTGGTTTTAAGCCACTAAAGTATCGGTCAACTTTACTTTCAGGTTGGATGATAAAGCTAGATGCATACCATGGAAGCCTTGAATAATCTGCCTCGTATATACCAGAAGATTCATCATCCTTTTGCTTCAGCTCAGGGAACTCATTTTCAATCTTTGTTCGAAGAATACAAGGGAAGTACTTATTGAAAAATATGTTCCTAAACTCAACCCATTCCAGGGATTCAATTTCATCTTGGGGCCTCGTATTTGTAATTAGAGTCCACCATGGGACTGCTTCACCATCTAAATGGTAAATAGCCAAAATTAATCTTTCATGTTCTAAATAGAGAAGTATGGAAAATATATTTTCAATGGTATTGATCCATTGTTCAGCAATTAGTCGATCAAAAGACCTACTAAAAGAAGGTGGACTTTGCCTCATGAACGACTCAATAGAATATTGTTCCCTTCACTGCTCATTTGGAAGTCCAGAATGATTCATATCTTGTGTAATTATAGCAATACGATTTTTCACTACATCTCCCATAACATTGGTTTGTTCAAGAGAAAAATAATTGTATTTTCCATTACATTGATCAACATGGTTCTTTCGGGTTCCAGCTATCGTCTAATGCCCCAAAAGAATAGTGCGAGAGGAAAAATCATGCTAGTAAACTGACATAATAAATGGGGATTACCTTCAATATATAACATCTTATATTTAATTCAAGGATCGTTACCGTAATTCTAGGACTATAACATATACTTATACTTAACCTTATAGACATCCCTAAACATACCTTATAAATATCTCTATTGATTTCACTAATGTTTTCGCTTCCTAGTTTCTGAAGGTTATGTAAACCTTCGCTCTGATACCAACTTTAGAGAACCCAAGCATGAAATATATAGACATTAAATTAGTTTTGCAGATAACTTAATACATAACAAAAACTGATGCTTAAATACCATATTAGTTTAGTGTCATTGGAAACTCAGAACATATTCTTCTAATCATGGTGAAGGATCATCAACTTCTCCCCTAAATATATTACACTTTTGTTTTCTTACCTAAAACCATTATTTATATCATGGGGAAAAAAACATAGAATGGGTGAGCTCAAATTCTCGGTAAGGGTAAACATGGAGAACATAAAAACAATCCATAAACATTTGAACGTAAAAACATGAACATAAAACTTTAAAATCTTGAGCAATGACATAAATTTTTCCAGTACATAAGGCGTAGATCATAACGTAACATTATCCAAGATAAAATAGAATGGGAATAAAACATGTAATTGTGGAAAAAAATTAAGAACATGTTATGATTTGCATAGTACCCAAGGCATTGTTGCAAAGTTCATCATAGTGGACAAAGTCCATTACTAAACCGAGTTTACTAGCCTTTCCAGCCCTATATTATTGAACCAGATTCACTTGTCTTTCCAGTAATGTTTATCTCATGGGATATAAATATTTACCCAATGCATTGGAGGGAGATATATGTCACACCCATATCATAATGAAATCATTCTTACTTATGCCACAAATTAAACATAAATAATTCATCATAACCCAAAGAATAAAATGGGTTTCATAAACATCAACCCATCATAACATAATCCATAAAATAAAAATGGATATGATTTCATCATAAGAAGAACTAAACCATATAAATAATAGATACATTATACTTGAAACATAATCATACTAAATAATTTCATCTTAGAAGGAAAATAGTTTTGACAAAACACATGAAATGAATTAATGAGGAAAATATCCTATCTCCTTTAAAATCATTTTCTTTTCACAAAATGCCATTAAATTTTAAAAGGAAAGGATTTTTTTGAAAATAATAATGAACTATTTTAATATAATCTTCATGAAAATTTGGCTTTATGCAACCGTAAAAATCCATTCATGCCGTATAATTTAAAGAAAGCATTATGCCCGTACTTTTGCCGAAAAAGTCAAAAAGTTCTCGTATGGTAACCAAAAGAAAGATTACTTCCATAAAAGAAATTTAAACATCAAAGAGGGGTAAAAATGAATTTAAAAGAACATGTAATAATTTTAAACACTTAATAGAAAACATTTTTATGGACATGGATGAAAAATATAATTCCAGTAAATACTTACGTATAAGAAATCTCAGATAAAAATGATATTGAAAAATTATCCCTTATCTTATGTCCAAGTTCTTCAGTATGTGTCCGAGACTCCTATATAGTGGGTTTAAATATATTATTAACTTTTAACAAAACCATTATAATATTTACAATATTATATATGATTCACTTATGACATTATGTCACATATTCATTTGTCACTTCCATGTTAAAGTAGTGTTTTGGGTAAAATCGTTTCATTTGTCGTACGTGTTTTGACTTGTAATTATAAATATGATTACTTAGATCAGGATTACTTTATTACAGAATGTAAAATATTTTTTATATATAATATATATTCAGAATATACATAAATATAATATATCGATAAATGGAATAAAATACACCGTTCATGGAGACGGTTGCCCGTATGTTTACAAGAATGATGTTTTTGTTTCTTTATTAAATTGAATGGAAGTAAGTAAATAACATATATTTAAATCCCATATCATTAATATGTCATTTACATCAATAATATTTATTATATATACTTTCTAATAATTTTTGAATGGTTAACTTGGAAAATAAATCTCATCGCGTCGTGGAGACGGCAGTCTGTATTTATGCACGAGCAATGATATCGTTCCCATAATTATTGAATTGAATTATAGTCGATGATATAATATCTCAGAATTAGTATCATTATATAATAAACATATATATTTATTATTTACACCATTATACCGATCCAAGTAAGGTGGTGGTGGATAAACAGATTACACCACGACGTGGAGACAATATTCCGTACGTACACACGTGCGTTGATTCTATTTTCCGTTGGATGGATAGAAGGTGAATTAGGGTTGGTTCATATTTATAATAAAATATCAATATATTAGTGATACTTATGTTATTACATTATTATGAAACAACAAAATAATTGTATGTAGAAGAAGAACATGAATGAATCGGTAAAGGATATTACCTTTTCTTCGATGCGCCTCTTCTAAACCTCCTATTAGGGAACTAAATTTGGTATGTGATGATGACCAAGACCTATATAATGTTTCTAGGAAAGTGTATAAGAGAAATGGGTAGGGTTTGAAAGATCTTGAAGGCTCAAAGTGGTTTGAGGAGGAGAGGAAGGAGGTTCCCTTTTATAAGAGACCAGAGGGGCACTTTTGGAAACTTTTAAAAAATTAATTTATAATAAAATCAATCCCCACATAGAAACCACCAAAAATTACTAAAATATGAATATTAGATGAGATAGGGTTTTAATATCATCAAATAATAATATTTAGACATGTTGTTAATTTATTTTAAACCTTATCAACTTGATTTATCCTTATTTAATCTATTTAATTTTATTTATGGTAATAATATTCCAAAAATTAAATTGTTGTAAATAATTATGTATGTGTTTTTAATTGTCAATAATTGGATACATTATGAAATTTTAGACCATATAAATTTCAATTTATAATTTTTAAATATTTTTGTGGCTTTAAACAATTTTATAATATGTTATTTTTATAAACTAACAATAGTATCAATTTTGACACTATTCATTTATTTGAATTTAAATAAAACACAGACAGAGAATATATTCGAAAAAATATATTTAATAGACTCATAAAATGTTATATTCATCTACAAAATTTGTAGAGAACATTCATTAGTTCATATAATATTTATTTAAATATTATTAAAACCATTTATTTGATATTTCAATCAATAAAATAATTTCTACATCACTTTTGTGTCATAATTCATGATAATTATATAATCCCTAAAAAATATACAAAAATTATCATGATGTAGATAATTTTCATTTCTTTCTGTGGAATATTTATATTCTATGTTTTATGTAGTTTATCACTAAATTAAGATTATTACACTTATAAGATATAAGAGAGTGAAATGTTGTCAGTTTCATTGGATTTAATAATAATTATATCCTTTTCATGGTCAAAAGTCCATGAAATGAATCTATTCTGACCACTAAATTATAAGGGTCGACTTTTATTCATCCAATAGAATTTTTGCAGCTCTTAGGGTAATTTTATAATCTTATTTTTACCCTTAATTAACTGATTTACCTTTAACTATAATAATTAACAATTACCGTAGTTACTTTTCAAAATATCAAAAAACATAACCTACTAACATAATTTGGACTCACTAAATCCAAATATGGAATTAATTTTTCAAAATTCAAATCATATATGTTGTAGTAATTAATTTAAAATTAATCATGTTGTTAAGAAAATGAGTTTTAAATGTTAAAACATTTTCAAAGATTGAAATGTTTTTACCTGTGAATTCAATGTAAAATTAATGCTAATGACATACATTATATTTAATGGTAAAAATATATTCTATTTATAGTTTAAAACAATTTAATATTATAATTTTACCATATAAATTTTCTCATTGATAAAACTTGTTTTTAAGTAAAACTTTAGCGTGTTTTTACTATTCATCAGAATAAGAATGTCGTCAGAAAAATATCCAAACATTATCCAATGTAAATTTTTATATCTTGATTAAAAATAAAGAAGTTTATTTTTAATATTTAACTTATAAAGTTGTCAAAAATTATATTTAATATGGGTGCGCCATCAAAAGGTGGAAAAACTGCATTTTTTGACAAATACTTCTTTTTTCAAAAAATTGATTTTGTTCTCATACATCATTTCATAAAATGTGTAAGATGAATTATAATGTTATAAAATTCAAAATTCGTTTAATAATATTCATAACTGCATGTTCATAATAATATTATAACAATATATCATTGTTTAGCGAAACTCACTATTACGTACAACACATGCTATTGAGGAAGGTCGCCCTTGCATGTAATGCAAGCCATGTCAAGGTTGCGTGTAGGTAATGATTCCTTTGGTGTTTCATATAACATAATCAAAATATTGTTCAGTTATACAATGATCAAAATCTATACTTGGTGTTGTGTAAAATGAATTTTATTCAAAATTACTTGAAATTGTGTGCATAACAAGCCAAGAATAGTGTTGCTTATACTACAAGATAATACAGTGCTGCGTATAGCAGAAGATAATTTTGGTGAAGTGTACATAAAAAGAAATCAAAGAAATTATAAATAATAATTCTCATAAAATCTTTGGGTGTTACATTCTACCCCCATAAAAGGAATTTTGTCCTCAAAATTCGTCAGGGTTATAAATGGTTTACTATATGAAAGTTTCTTTCATAGAAACCAATATCGTTAAATAGAATACTAAATCATCATTTTAAAAAGAATGTTAGAAACATAACGGATACCCCAAGTAACTCATAACTGGATTTCTAAATAGGAGAATATAACTGAAAATTTGGATATGGGAGAGAAATTTAAACATCATGTTTGGATGAAGAGTGGTATGGAACACGGCTATGAAAAATCCATCAATCCCAAAGCCATAAATTTGTGATGATCTAAGGTACCATATGATTCATTAGATATGAAGGAACTTGGAAAAAAATTTTGGTTTTAAAGATCATTTCCCTAATGATGAACAAATTTTTAATTAAAAGAAATACATACTTGATTTTTGTACAATCTCCCTATTTTTGTGCCTTAAACAATTTCAACTTCATCTCTTAATGAAATGAAGTAGAATTTGGCTACCGTGAAGTGTTCGTAGATCATGCGATAGAATGATAGGTCCTTCCATCTCTCTCAAACATAAGGTTATCAAATGTTATACACATAAGTCCATCTTATGGTTTGTTTAATCGTATATAGTTCCAAAAATGGACTTATACGTCATATTTAGAACCAATTAATAAAATAAAACTTCTTTCTACAAACTAGGGGATTTATTGTAGGGTAGTGGTAGGTGATAAAGCCCTGTCTCACTTTGGTTGTGGGTTGAATTCCTACATCCTTGTCCGATGCGACAGGTTGTTGCCCATCCTACAGGTTGTCCTTTTCCTAAAACTATACTATTTCAACATTCCATAAATAATATAAAATATCTCTGGCCTAAAGAAAACTATATGATGTCCAACATAATTCATTCTATCCTTTAGTCTTATTGAAAATACTTATGTTCAATCCCATAGTATAAAGAAAATAATTTCTAGAAATGTCATCAACCAAGAATGTAAATACCATCATTTATCCCCCATATATCCTAAGATATATCTTGTTGGTCACAGTACAAACATGTGAATACCCAAATAATGTATTCTCTTGAAAAATGAATACCCATTGAACATTAGTGAAAACATGAATGGTGCCAAAAGATAACTCTTTCCACATACCAAAATCCCCAAATATCTATATACTCAAAAAATGATATAACTTTGTCCTTATATCAGTCATGAGCTCATTAATACTATCAAACAT
Organism: Viscum album; assembly: GCA_963277665.1. Taxonomy (NCBI): domain Eukaryota; kingdom Viridiplantae; phylum Streptophyta; class Magnoliopsida; order Santalales; family Viscaceae; genus Viscum; species Viscum album. Next base: position 1,902,283,034 of record OY728137.1, read on the forward strand.
TTCATTTTCTCCTAATCCCTTCATTATACACATATCATCTACATTAAAAAAAATATTTCAATCACTTTTCATGGTTACCGGTACCATGAAATTATTGTAAACCAATACATAGATATTCCAAAATACCGTGATACTATAAATGAGATTCCATGAAACTATTTTGAAATCCAATTAAATAAAAACTTAATCATTCCACAACATAATTGACATACTCATCATCCCAAATAGTGATCTCATGTGATTTCCCTTTGACTTTTTCTTAAGAGGTTGCTCACATTGATCATCATTAACCCTTGGATTAAGGAATTGATTAGCATAATGCCCCATTTCCTTGAACATGAAGCATTGATGTGTTGGTGGAGCGTTATCTATAGTCTTTTCTCTATTCACGTCATTAGAAACCTTTTCCCTATTACGTCGACACTCAGTTGCTCGATGACCTTCTTTTCTATACTTGAAACATTTTCTAGTTCTTTTTAGATACTCTCCACCATGCTTCTTTCCACACTTTGACCATAAAGAAAATTCACCTTATTTTCACCATTGTTATGATATTTTTCTTAACTCCATCTTTCATTTCTTGTCAAAACCATGAGAAGGATTTGTAACACCAACTTCCAGTTCTACCTTGATATCACAACACACAATTTCTTCATAGCTACTGGAGTCTCTTATATCTAATACCCTTCGAAGACTTGGTTTTATTCCACTAAATAATCAATCAACATTACTTTTGGGTTGGATAATAAAGCCATATGCGTACCTTTTCAACCTTGTAAAATTCACCTCGTATATACAAAAATATTTATCATCCTTTTGCTTATGCTCAAGGAACTCCTTTTCTATATTTTTTTTGAAGAATACAAGGGAAGTACTTATTGAAAATTTTGTTCTTGAACTCATCCCATTACATGGATTCAATTTCATCCTGGTGCCTCATATTTTTAATTAGTGTCCACCACTGGTCTGCTTCAACTTATAAACGGTAAGTAGACTGATTTAATTTTTCATGATCCGAATAGTGAAGTATGGAAAATATCATTTCAATGGTACTGATCCATTGTTCAGCAGCATGTGGATCAGAAGACCCACTGAAAGATGGTGGATGTTGCCTCCTAAAGGGCTCAAAAGAATATTCTTCCCTTCTCTTCTCATTTGGTAGTCCAGAATGATTCATATATTGTGTAATTACAATAATAATATTCTTCACTCTATCTCCCATAACATTGGTATGTTGAGGAGGATAATCATTTCATTATCCATTATATTTATCAACACAGTTCCTTTGGGTTCCAGCCATCATCTAAAACCCAAAAAGAATAGTCTGATAGGCAAAAATAATGCTAGGAAAACAACATAATAAATGGGGAGTGCCTTCAATATATAAAATCTCAGGGTTAATTCTAATATCGTTATTGTAATTATAAGATTATAACCTACACTTATACTTAACCTTAGAGACATCCCTATATATACCATAGAAATATCTCTAGGGATTTCACCAAAGTTTTCTCATCCTAGTTTCCAATGGTTAACTAATCCTTCGCTTTGAAACCAACTATTGAGACCCCAAGCTTAATGTACATAGAAATTACATTAGTTTTGTGGATTACTTAATAAATAAAAAAACAGATGCCCAAAGACCATATTAGTTTAGTGTCTTTGAAACTCAGAACATAATATTCCAATCATGGTGCAAAATCTTCAACATCTCATATAAATATCTTCCACTTTTTTTCTTAGCTAAAACTATTATTTATATTCTGGGGAAAATAAAACATAAAAAGGGTGAGATCAAATTCTCATTAAGGGTAAACTTGGAGAACATAAAAACAATCTAAAAACATTTGAACATCAAAACATGAAAATAAAACATCAAAATCTTGAGCAATGGCATAAATCATGGCAGTACATAAGGGATAGATATTAAAGGAACATTAACCATGATAAAATAGTATGGGAATAAAACATGTAATTGTGGAAAACTATTAGTAACATGTTATGATTTCCATATTATCCAAGGCTATTGTCAAAAAGACCATCATAGTGGATAAAGTCCATACTGAACCGGGTTTACTTGCCATTCCAGCCCTGTATTACTGAGCGTGATTCACTCGCCATTCTAGTAATGTCTATCTCATGAGATATAAACCTTTACCCAATGTATTAGAGGGAGACATAGGTCCCACCCATCACATAATAAAATCATTCTTACTTGTGCCACATAATAAACATAAATAATTCATCATAACCCAAAGAATAAAAGGGGTTTCATAAATATCATCCCAGCATAAAAATATATATATATAAAAATGGTTATTATTTCATCATAATAATAATAAAACAATGTAAATAATAGATAAATTATACTTGAATCATAATCATACTAAATAATGTCATCTTAGATGTAAAATTGTTTTGACAAAACACTTGAAAGGAATTCCTGAGTAAAATATTCTTTCTTCATTAAAATCATTTTATTTTCACACAATGCCATGAAATTTTAATTAAAAAGGGTTTTTTTGAAAATAATCATGAAATCTTGTAGGGTAATCATCATGAAAATTACTCATTATGAAACCATGAATGTCCGTTCATGCTGTATAAGTTAAAAAACATTCACCTCGTACTTTTTCCAGAAAAGTCAAAAAGTTTCTCATATGGAAAACAAAAGATAGTTTCCTTCCATAACACAATGTAAAAATCAAATAGGGGTAAAAATTAATTTAAACATACATGTAAGAATATTAAACACTTTATAAAAAACATTTTTATGGACATGGATGAAAAATATAACCCCGGTAAATACTTTCGTATAAGCAATCTCGGATAAAAATAATATTGCAAAATTATCCCTTACCTTATGTCCAATTTCTTTCATATGTGTCTGAGACTCATGTACAGTGGTTTTAAACATATTATTAACTTGTAATAGAACCATATTAATATTTATGATATCTTATATGATTCACTTACGACTTTATATTAACTATTTATTTGTTAATTCCATGTTAAAGTAGTGTTTTGGCTAAATTCATTTCATTTGTCATACGTGTTTTGACTTGTATCATTAATATGACTTATATTTCATTATTATTTATTATATATACATTATAATAATTCTTTAATGGTTAACTTGGAGAATGCTTCTCATAGCGTCGTGCAGACGTTAGTCCGTACTTACGCACGAGCGATGATATCATTCCCATTATTATTGAATGGAATTAGAGTAGATGGTATAATATCTCAGAATTAGTATCATGTTATAATAAACATATAATGTTATTTTTCAATCCATTACACCCATCCATTTAAGGCGGTGGTGGAAAAACAGATTACACCACGGCGTGGAGATGGTATTCCGTACGTACGCACTTGTAGTGATTTCGTATTCCATAGGATGGATAGAAGGTGAAATAGGGTTGGTTAATATTTATAGTAAAATATCAGTATATGAGTGATACTGATTCTGTTAATTTTTTATGAAACAACCAAATAAGAGGAAGTAGAAGAAAAAATTAACATGAATGAATCGGTAGAGGATATTACCTCTTCTTCGACGCGCCTCTTCGAAACCTCTTCATTAGGGACTAATGTTGGTCTTTGAAGAAGACTGGGACATCTATTATGTTTATAAGAAAGTGTATAAGAGAAATGGATAGGTTTTGGCCCAGCACGAAGGCTCAAAGTGATGTGAGGAGGAGATGAAGGTGGTGCCCTTTTATATGAGATAAGAGGGTCACTTTTGGAAACCTCTAAAATAATAATTTATAATAAACTCTAACCCAAGATAAAAACTACAAAAAATGACCCCAATCTGAATATTATATAAGATAGGGTTGTAATATAATCATCCAATAAGATTTAGACATGTTGGTAATTTATTTTAAACCGTATCAACATGATTTTTCCTTATTTAATCTATTTAATTTTATTTGTGGTAATAATATTCTAAACATTATATTTTTATAAATAATTACTTATGTCTTGTTAATTGTCCATAATTGGATACTTTATGAAATTTTAGACCATAAAAGATTCAAATTAAAAATTTTAAAAATTTTTGTGATTTAAAAAAAAATATAATATGTTATTTTTATAAAATAACAATAGTGTAAAATTTGACACTATTCATTTATTTTGATTAAAATCAAATACACACAAAGGATATATTCAAACAGAAATATTTAATATACTTATATCATGTTATATTCATCTATAAAATTTGTAGAGAGCATGAATTAGTTCATATAATATTTATTTTAATATTTTTAAAACCATTTATTTGATATTTCAATCAATAAAATAATTTCTAACTTAATATTGTGTCATCATTAATGATAATTATTTAATCCTTAAAAATTATATATAAATTCTAATGTTGTAGATAATTTTATTAGCTTTCTGGAGACTATTTATGTGCGATGTTTTATGAGGTTTATCACTAAATTAAAATTTTTACACTTATAAGATATAAGAGAGTGATATGTTGTCCCTTTCTTTGGCTTTAATAATAATTATATCATTTTCATGGTCAAATTTCCACTAAATGAATCTATTATGACCTTAAAATGATATGGGTCGTCTTTTATTCATCCAATAGTATTTTTTCAGTTCTTAGAATAATTTTATAATCTTATTTTTACCCTCAATTACCCTATTTACCTTTAACTGTTGTAAATAAAAATTATCGTAGTTACTATTCATAGTATCAAAAAAAATAAAAGTAACCTATTGAAATAATTTGGATCCACTGAATCTTAAAATTTAATCCATTTTTTAAATTTCAAAACACATAAATTTCAGTATTTAATTTAAAATTTATCATGTTGTTAAGAAAACAGGGTTTAAAAGTTAAAACATTGTCAATGATTGAAATGTTTTTTCCTATGAATTCAATGTAAAATTAATACTAATGATTTAAATTATATTAAATGGAAAAAATTTATTATATTTATACTTTTACGCAATTTACTATAATAATTATCCATATAAATTATCTTGATGAAAAAGTAGTTTTAATGTAAAATTTACCGTGTCATTACTATTCATCAAAATAAGAACATTGTCAGAAAAATATCAAAACATTATCCAATGTAAATTTTTATATATTGATTAAAAAGGAAGAAGTTTATTTTGTAAAATTGAACTTATAAACAAGTAAAAAATTAGATTTAAAATGGGTGCACCACCAAAAAAAGGCGGAAAAACTGCAATTTTTTTTTAAAATACTTCTTTTATCTGAAAAATTGATTTTGTTCTCATACCTTATTCCTTAAAATGAGTAAGATGAATGATAATGTTATAAAATTAAAAATGTTGGTAATACTATTCATAACTTCTAGTTCATAATAATATTATAACAATATATCATTGTTTAGTGAAACTCAGTATTGCATACAACACACGCTATTGAGGATGGTCGCTCTTGTGTGTCATTCAAGAAAAGTCAGGGTTGCGTGTAGGGAAATATTCCTTTGGTGTTGCGTATAAAATACTCAAAATATAGTTCAGTTATACATTGATCAAAATCTATCCATGGTGTTGTGTACAAAGATTTGTTTTTTCGAAAGAACTTGAAATTGTGTGCAACACAAGCTAAGAATAGTGTTGCTTATACTAAAAGATAATATGGTGTTTCATATAGTGAAAGATATTATTGTTGAAGTGGAAAAAAAATAAATCAATGAAATTAAAAATAAGAATTCTCATAAAATTTTGGGTTCTTACATTAACTAATCCATCAAAATACAATGCACGGGATGATGAGGAAACCCCAAAAAACCTCCCAATATTACAGGATCTAGAAAAAGGAATATTCTAAACCATTATCATTTTTAATCAGAATGAATCATCTGAAAAATTGAATCATCATTTCTATGAAAACTTCTATAATAAAAATGACTGATGACAGAGTCAATAAGAAGAGAAGAGGAATTCACCTTGTATAATTACTGGTTGACCTCCTTTGGATGAGGGACAAAATTAATTAATGTATAGATAAGGATATCTAATGATTCACCTCAAGGATTATAAGGTTTTTAAGAATCAAATGAATGAATATGTATTTGAATGTGACTTTTAATTTATAATAGAAAAATAAATTTAAGGAATCATGTCGTTGTTGGAAAATATTACACAAGAACATCGTTAAATAAAACACTCTTCTATAAATCACACATTGATCTCCCCAATCTCTCCCCAAATATATTTTATAAAATATCTACAAATAGTTTAATTTACTGAAGGCCATAGTGAAATATTTTTGGGTATACTAGAGTGTATGATCCTCTAAAAACAAGGTCAAGTGAATACAATCCCACTATAATCAACTTCTCCTACAGAATTATAAACTTTAACTCCATATTCCAGCTTCCTTACTTACCCTCACAAATAAAACAAAAAAATTTATGAAAAAAATGACATTAAAATGAATGAGATGAAAAATTAGATACCTCAGAAATTATTATAATCCTTGCGAATGAAAATAAAATCCAATGATAAATCAACGAACAAAAAACCCAAAACTCACGTAACGATACCTCTCAAAGAGAATGTAATCAATCAATAGATGACTACTCATAATTAGGTAGAAAAGCAATTAAATATTGTATAAAAACATAGATCTCTATATAAATGAAAATAATGGTTCCAAGCATATCAAGATACCGAGTATGCATCTATGACTCATGCTACAACATACACTTCTACCAGGCACTATGTATCCACAATACAGTAAACAAGGAAATGACATACCTTAATTTCACCTTTTCATCACAATCAAAAGTCCTGAAAAAGTGCTCCAAGAACATTGATTCAACATTCATAATGATCCATAATTTTACTAATTATTTTCTTAAAATAAATATTTTGTTAACAATTTGCTCTTTGTGAAACACAGATCTAAAATGAGCTACAACGTATAAGATTATTTTAATAAATATATAATATGAATAAAAAAATTAAATAAAAAACAAAAATCAATGAAAATTTATTAAATTTATAGTATAATAATAAATATAATATAATTTTTTGTTCTCAAATAACTATTTAATGTGTTAATAAATTAAAACAATCAATTTAATAAGATTATTAAGAGAAAATATGATTTTAAAATCTATGAACATAAAATTTACATACATGAATTTATAAATTTATATTATATAATATTAGGAACAATAAATTTTAAAAAAATAAATTTTAAATGAAACAAGTATTTTATTATTTTTAAAATTATTTTAAACAATACATTTAAATAACATTGAATTATTTTTTTAAAATGAGTTTAATTTTTGAATAAATCATTTCAAAATTATTTTATGATATTTTTTTGATATTTATTTTAAAAAATTAATATTTTGATCTTATTAATTAAAAATAAAATTCTTATTAAAATAAGAAAATTTATGACTATAATAGGATTCATGTAAAACATAAACAAAATACTTAAAAAATTAATTTCAAAAATATTAATTTGAAAATAAAAACAATGAGTTTTAAAATTAATATAATAGAATTAGAACAACTTATGGTAATCATATTAGAAATATCAATAATATTTTTTCAATTAAAACATTTTGTGGTTTTTTTTAATGTAGTAATATTTTGTAAAAATATGATTTCGGATTTCTTTTAAAGCCGAATAACTATTATTTTTTGATAAAAAACCAATTTAGTATATTAAAAATAGTTAAACTAGTAATTTTATCCAACACATAGATTTTATCCAAAAAATATATACTTCTTCTAAAAGGGGGTATTTAAATGTTACATGTAGTCATGTAAAGTTTATTTTTCTTAAAAATTGAAACATTATAAATTAAAATGGATTTAAAATTTAAAATAATGAGATCAAATTATTTGACAATTAATATTTTTGTTTTATTAATAAAAAACATTTAATTATATAAATATTAGTTTCCAGGGTAAAAAAATTGTAAATGTGAAAATTTTAAGAGTAGATGGCTTAAAAAAGATTAGAACAAGTGTCAAAATTGGGGTATGATATATTAACTAGTATATTTCATATACCACTAATTGATTTTTCATTTTTAGTACCAATTGATATGTTTAATATGTGGTCAGAGTATATTATGTGGTCATAATTACAGAACTATCATTCTAAATAATTATAAAAGGGGTCTCTAAAAACACTTCAAGGAAACTAAAATAAATAATTTTATATCTAAAACATTAAAAATAAACCATAATTTGTATTCTTATCAATTTTTTATGATTCTATGGACACAAAAAATTTCACCAGTCCTACACATATGAGTAATCTTATATAGAAAACATAATAATTTCAAAGTGATGAATTACTTTTCACATCTACTTATCCTTTATATCTGAATTCATAAATTATAATTTTATAATTTTATTTTAATTTAATTAATATTTTTTTACTTTTTCTTTTATTACTCTTTGGAAATAACTCTTAACCACATTTACCCTTTTAAATTAAAAAATTATAAATTTTCAATCATGAATTATGCAGATTACCCTATCCCTAGAGTGACAACTTCCGTTTTCCACCACCACTACTTTTTTACGATTATATGTGAGAAATTAATGAATAAATATGAATTATTTAATAAAAATATGATTATAAATATGATAATTTCAATCATCCTTCTTTTTTCTATTATTATTTGTAAATGGAAATATTAACCGTGTGTTGTGTGGATAACCTCTTAACAAAGTAAAACATCTCATTTTTCATCCATAATTATTTATTTATTAATCTCTCTTGAAATATTATTCACCACATAAAATTTATGTAAATAATATATTTATGATCATAAATATTGATATTATTAAAAAATAATGAACTTTAATATACTAAATCCCCAAATAATTATTATATGTTCTTGTTTGGGTCAGTCTGACCACATACATGATCTATTATATAAAATAATATCAAGGATGACTGTGAGAACATTAATTATGATTATATTAGACATAACTAAAAAATAATTTTTTTGTTATATAATTTTAATACTAAAATTATACTCATTCACTAATATAGTGTCACTTGTTTTTGAAAAGAATCATTGAAAAAGGCTTCTCACCAACTTCAACATCAAAGATCATTACCGAAACACTCATAAAATGAAATTATATATTTTTAATTTCTTATAATTAATATATTATTGCATTTTTAGTGACCAAATAATGATTATAATTCTGAGGGGAATGAATGCTGATAATGATTCCATGAAATGAGTTCGAAACAATCAATATTAATCTCAGAAAACATTGAAAATATGTAATAACTAACTAATATAATCATATTTAATGATTACAAATGAGAAATATAATTGGTATAACTTATGAGATGGGTTCCTAAAGTATTAATTAATATATTTTGTTATTATAATGTTTCCCCTTATGATTTATCTTTTATTTGATGTGGGGTAACCTATTTTGATATTATGAGATCAATTTTTATTCAAATCATACTTATTTTCATTTATTATTCAAAATTCAAATATGTTATGAATAATTCTCATCCTATAATATGATATTTTATCAACCATTCTCATGTGTTCCTCTACCTCTAATGTTCTCCTATCATATTCTAAAACCCAGTTATGATTTAACAAATGTGAATATCATATTTAACTCTAAATATTTTCCAAAAGAAGTTTTAGTACCATTTTTAGGATTTGGGATTCAAAAAAAAATGTATGTTTAATTAAATAATAAAAAAAATTCGACTTCAATCACATAACGTTTTATCTCATTGAAAAAAATTATATAGAACTGTCAAAAAAACATTATAAAATCTTGATTTTAAAAACAATATTCCACTTATATAATTCCCATGGACCTTTTTAGTTTTTGAGTTTTAAATTATTATATCATAAACATAACAAAATAAACCCATTCATTACAATGCTGGCACATAATTTCAATATCCATTATTTTACCAAAATAAAATACAATTAAAACGAAATAATATTTTTTGCAAATAAAATATTGATAGCAATCAACTGGAAATAAACATTAATTATTATCATCCTTAAAAACATATTTAAAATTGAAAATTCTGATTGAGAAAAAAATCATAGTAAGGGACATATAAAATGGATGAAAGAATTTTATTATTCCATTTCAAAATCATGTGATCATATAAGAGATTTTTACTTTTAAATAATAAAATTGGGGCTCCAAATTCATTTAATTACACATGATATTAGAATTAATAAAACAAATCCATAAAAAATTACAATATGTCATAGTGTAGAATTCATAATCCTATGTATTTTAAAAAAATGACTACTTATGAAAAAATTATATTAAAAAACGTGTTTATTGATAAAGAGAATAATCATACATTAAACAAAATATTATTATCATACCTTTTGAAAAAACATTTCTCTACAAATTCATTAGAAATAATGCTAAAGTCGTGTAGGTTCCTTGTGAATCATTATTATAAAACCATTTCGAGAACCAATACAAGGACACTTATAAATGGAATATCCTACTTGGTTAATTACAACATAAATATCCATAGAACATATTCATTAATCAATGAATTGGTAAAATATATTGGGACCACATAAAATCATAAATAGTTTAAAAGAAGTAAAATAAAATACAACACATATAATCATAAATTCCTAAAATAAAATATAACATATTATTATACGTAAAAAATATACAAGAACTTTTTTCTTATTCAAGCTAAAATATGGAACAAATATGTTTTCCTTGAAAACTCACCAAAAAATAATTCCTTGAATAATTGGAAATATGACTCTCTTTCAAGAAAAAAAGAAAATTTTAATTGTAGTATTATTTAAGAATAATTTTCATGATGGATTAAATTACACTCATGACATATATGTTAAAATATGAATTATGGTTTTTTCCTTTAGTAATTAAATTTAAAACGTTCTGTATAAGATACATTAAAATATTTCTTTTTAAAAAATAAAAAATAACTCAAAATATATTAATAATTTCATATATAATTTTTTATTCAATATTCATTAATACAAAAAAAATAGTTTTATGAAAATGTAAATGGGAGGAAAATGTTAAGAAATTATATATTTAAAAACTTTTAAAAATGGTTTTAAGGTAAATTGTCCCTTACTTTGAGTATGATTATTAAAATACATTAATTTTCATCATGAATATTAAAATAATTAAAATTATTAAGTTGGTTAATAAAATTATTAATGTTTATTGTCACATTTATTTAAATTAAACACTTTTTATTCTTAATTACTCAATCAATTAAATTCTTGATAGACATTTTTAGAACATTCGTCTTATATGTCAAAAATGGATTGGGTAGGTTGACTATGTTAAAGTTGATAATTATTATAATATTTAAATTATATTAATCATTTTATAAGTATCACTGATATATATAATATTACTTTCGTGACCAATAAAGTATTATGGTAATAAAAATTCAACTACGCTATAACATGGAGATCGTAGTCGATATGTTCAAATTAGTAACGTTTCTATTCATTAATAAATGTGATGGAAAGAATGAAAGTATTATTTTATCTTTATATAATGATAATTTTATTAATAATATAAAAAAATTTCATGAATTAAACATATATATACATTACATTTTAGGAAGTGATGAAAAATAAAACGCAGCAGTTCGTGAGGTGGTAATCCACAGGTACATACTTAACTTTTTTCAACGATTAAAATATAATATTGTCTCCAAGAATCTAAATCGATCGTAAATGAGTCATATTGGAAGAAGTGATAATATACAAAAAAAATATGGATATAAAATATCATTTATTGATGTTTATAATCCATTTTAACTTTTTTCTTTTTACTTTTAATCCTTATGGCACATTTTAACTCTAATTATTAAGACTAAATTATTATCATAAATTAATATTAATAATGAATAATAAAATTAGAATCATATAATTATTTATTAAATGTGATTTTAAATATGGATTCCGTTTTAGCACATTCAATTTCTATACTGGTCATACAAAACTTTTAATATAAACCTGCAAAATGTGACTAATAAACTGTTTATTTAGAAAATTGTATTTTAATGCATCATATAGTTTTTATACCAAATTGATGAATATTTATTATTACAATGAAAATTTTTATTATTTATAATCAAGAGTAAATAATTTAATTTTTAAACCATCACATTAAATAATGAAACATTTTAAATAACTGAAAGGAAAAAAACATTTTCTCTAAAATTGGCATTTTCTACTATTGAGTAAAAAAGAATCATATTCATGAAATTAAAACAAAATAAATCAATGACAATTTTTACATAGTTATATCAAAATGAATATTATTTTTGTAAAATTTAATTTAATCTATTTTAAATTATGCATTTCTATACAATAAATGTTTTCAAATTTATTAAAAATACTTTTTTTTATTCTGATTGAAAATTTAAATTATATTATTTTAATAAAAATAAATATATAAAATATAATTCAGGAATATTTTTATGGAATTAAATTAATTTAAAATTAACATTAAAATGGTTCTAACATTCTTCTACATTTTTTAAATTTCCTCTTGATAATTGGAATCATTACAAAAATAGAAGGGTTATATTTCCTTTATAAAATTTTTAGATTCCTGAGTTACTTATTTGATCATATAGGTTTCAAAAAATCCTTAACCTAGTTAATAAAAATATTATCTAATAGATAATATATATAGTAAATAATGTAAACTGACTATGTCCTCATATGAAATATATTATTCCAATTGTACGACTTCTGCGATCAAAATATTAGATGCATTTGGTTTTTATTTTCTATGAAATTAAACATGATACTCATATTATAAATATGTTAACTTTTTAGTCATAGTGGATAGTTAGGAAACTAATTCAACTATTTTCAGGATTTCATGTTGTCTTATGAAACATATACAAAACATTCCCCTCTTACCCAAATTAATGACAAATTTTATGGGGATTCATTATGAAAAAAATGTTCTCCTACCTCTAATGAATGATATTTAATATAATTATCTGTTTAATTTTTATATCTTCCTTGATACATAGTCATATGTTACTAATTTACATTCACATTATGTACCATTTCTTTTACCAATTTTGGTTCTGACACATTTCTTTCACATTTTTCATCAAAACATGTTTTAGTTTGATAATGAATTCAATATAATGCCTCAAAATTTTAAATTTGTATAATATAATCAATAATTTTGTCTTATTAAAATTAATCTAATAAAATATTTTTATCCTCAAATCCTTTATATTATATAGAATATAGAAGATGGTTTTATTTGAAAACCTAAATCATTATTTTCTATTAAGCATAAGACTAAGGATAAAAATGTTTACTAAATTTTATTTTTTTACCTAGTGACTTATAAAATATTTTCCACAAAATATTGGAAACTTATGCATAATGGTAATATAAAATTTAGGTCATATTTAAATTTAACAATATAATAACCTTGAGATAGAACTGGTAATGTTGATATAAAGATATTGTATCTCAAATAGGAAGGAAATGTCCATATTTTTTCAATCAATCGACAAAAACAGAAGTTGTATTATTACCTTCAGATATCGTTGAAAATACCACAAAAAATCCATAATATTATTCTCTTATTTCCATTCTAGAACTGGTAAAAAATGAGTAATCTAATTTTATAATTTTCTTCTAATATATCCTGTTGACAATACAAACATTTCATACATAAATAATTAATATCTCTTTTCATTACATACCACCATATATTCTCCTAAATATCTCTCTAAATTTGAATACTACTGAGATAAAATAAGTAGATAGATATAATCATCACCCAATAATTATTTCTTCACCTTGTTACCATATAGATAAATAATTCTCTTCCTGAATATGATAACACATTATTGGTCAATGTTAAATTTAGGAATCATACCTTTCTTAACCAATTCAATCCATTCCTAAAAAAACTTCATTATAATATTTCTCAATTATATATTGCAAAAACAACAGAACTAAAACATGATACATAATAGAATATGTTCCTATATGTTAAATTTCCATAAAATATTTATCGAATAATTTACAGATGTATTTTGATCGAATCAATGAATAATTAATTATTCATTTTCTACATATCTTCGTGCATATGATGCTCTATTTTCCTTTCCTTTATAATAATGAATCATGAATTCAGAATCCTTCATCAGTTTCTTCAATCTTCTATTACTATTCTTTGACACTTTTTGTGTTAATTCATACCTTAAATGATAATGATAATTATATATTTCACACTTTACACTATATAAACCCATAAATTTCATACATACACATATATATATTAACATATTATATAAATATTCAATTCTTAACATCAATATTCACACTATAATTGTATCGGTCTAGTTTCTTTTATAACATGAACGCAAAAATAAATGGTTTATAAGAGTCTATGATTATGTTATTCAAAAATAACACCTCTTTTAAAAATATCATATTTAATAACATTCATCATTACATGGGGAATGTAAAAATAAGAAATTGTGATATCATATTCCTAGTAAGGGTAAAAAGGATGATATAAAATCACATAATCATGAAAAGAGAATAAGGATGTGATTACATGAGATTAACATTTAAAATTCATACCATACATATCAATTATCATAATCTTGAGTCATGGAATAATGGTTGGGAGGTCATAAGACATGAATCATAAAGGAATAAAAAAACATGATCCATGAGTGAAAAAAATTTAAACAAGACATAGAATTATTACATAAAAATAATCCTGGAAAAATTATATCCATATTTTTCAATGTTTATTTCCACGAAAATCATAGAGTAATGAGTACATGCTGCAACCCATCATAGTAGTCAGGGTTCACTCATAATATTATCATAGTTGATAGAGTACCTTATTGAAATATGTTTAGTCCCCATTATAGTATTATTTATCGAATGATATATAAATAATAATACAATTAATCGGAGGGATAGAACATTCCTAGCCTACCCATCTTTGGTTATAAAATAACCACCAACCATGGTTATATCGTAACCAACGTCCATGGTTATAACATAACCAAAGTCTTTGGCCATAATGTAACCACCATAACCTAAGTATAACCATATATATTAATGAAAATAATTCCATAAAATATTCATCATATCAAAATGACATAACCCAATTAAATAATATTGGTTTCACAGACATTTCATCCATTCATTATAGCATGACCTATGAAAAAGTAATGGGGTTCATAAACATCTCATGCACACAAAAAATTATGCTAATAAAAAAATTATGAATGCAATCATTTTATCATATCCAAAATAAATCATATTTATCATAAATAGACTTATTACATATGAAAATTCTATTAAATGATCACTAAAATATTTTTTTTGAGGAAAATAACGATTCTATTTTTAAAATAACATTAAAAATAAATACACATAAAGTAAATTATGGAAAAAAAATTATCCAAAAAGTACTTCTAAAATCGTAATGTATGCTTCAAAAAATTGAGAGGGTATGCTGTTAGTAATTTCAATTAATTTCGTACAGGTTTTTAAAAATTACATTAAAACAAATTTTGAAAAGTAAAAAAGGGTAAAAAATTACATTAAATTTTAAATTTTAATATTATAAATAATTTTGAAAGAATTTTTGGGAAACAAGGATATGGGATAAATGTTTCTAGGTCAAATAGTAATACATTGTGTATTTTTCTTTAAAATTATAATTTGATCTATCTATTATTTAAATATTAGTAAATGAATGGATGAAATTCATTCAAAGATGAGAATAAAAAAAGAATAAAACAAAATTTTATTAATGTAAAAAAGGAAAATATAATTTCCTCAAATGGAGATTCAACCACCAACAATCTTGATTAAAATGAGATTAAAACAGAAATCTATTATCGCTTTGGTAAGATTTGAATGATAAGTAACATGAAAGAAAAAACATATATTGATATTTAAATACCTATAGTATTAATTTGAGTAATCATAAATTTCATTCATGGGTAGTATATACACCATTTAAAAGAATCAAGGGGTGAATATAACATGTGTCTCACAACAATGAATGTGTGATTAAAACCCATTAGCTCATGTCTAACATACATTGTACAAGATCAAAACACATATATAATAAATATATTTATATATTTTTCATATATAAAATAACCAAAATCATAAATATCATACCATATATTATTTACATATAACATTTTATATCCCGTTCATTTATAATTCTTTATTAAAATCATTATTCCATTTGATAACATCTTCATTTTTAATGTATGTTTTGGTTTATTTGTGTTTGTACTAGTAAATTTATCATTGTTCCATTATCTACAAAATATTAATCATAATTTAAATCACATATATATTCATGAAAAAAATAATTATAATCATATATAAAACAAAGATATAGAAAAGTTTAGTTCAACATTCCATGGGGATAGTAGGACGTTTTTTTGCATGAATTTTTTTTTCATTTTACAATGGATGGAATAAAATAATCATAAATTATAAATAAACACTTTATAATTAATATTGTATAATAATTATTATAATTTTTCATATAAACATACTTATTTCCATTCATGTAAAACAAAAATGAAAGGAAAATGGCATCCCTCTGTAGAGGTGGAAGTCCACACGTATGCATGAATGAGATTATCATTTTACATCAATTTGTAAGGTAAAAAATTACACATTGAAAAACCATTCTATAATAATAATTTTCTAATACATTTCATATATATACAGTAAATCCATCACAATACTCATTCATAAATTATGGTAATGTAAAATAAATTGTATCACTATACAGTGACAGTATGTTTTATGTATTCTCAAGCAATACATTCACCTTCTATTTGATGTAAAAGATAAAGAATAATGGGGGTTCAATAATTAAAATAAAATTTTGTTTTATTTTCTATATTTATGATTTCATTTTATGAATATTATTTTTTTGGATTTAAAAGGGGAATTAAAATTAATATAATCCATTATGGTGGTTTACTGTTCCTTGAAACAACTCATTTAGATATACTCTTAATTGTTGATGGGTTAGTATTTTGTGAAGTGTAAAACCACTATAATTTTTCAATTGGTGTGGATAAGAGAACTTGTCTGATTTTTGTTGATATAGAAGGCCTAATATTATGTGAATAATAGAGATGAGGGGTTTCATTTTATATTTACAGGAATGGTTACTATCATAATTTATTGAAATATTAAAATATATTAATTTTATAATCAATAAAAATGATTCCAATTTAAAATTTATTTGCTATGGGATGAAATTTCCAATAATATTTATCCCCCATGTCTTATTTTTAAATTTTTTTTTATTCTTCAATATAATAAAATATTATTTTTATAACATTTAATTATTTCCATGTTAGAAACTATTTATTTTATTTTTGTTAAAATACATAAATAAAATTTCATAATTCTAATATAACCATTTATAATAACAATAATATTTTATAATAATAAAAAGAAAATAAATTATTGGAATTAAGTCACTAAAATAATAATTTTTTCTAATATATTTAAAATCATTTTTTTATAGATATTTAAATACATCATCAATATTTCATAAGTATTTCTGGTATTTCTATAACTGAAAAGGAAAAAGTAATTTTCCACTATGAAAATAATTTTATTAATCTCAAAATAGACACGTATATTCCTTAATATGTTGATTTTTCCCTAAAAGGATGCTAAATAGATATGTAAAAATAAGAGATTGAGGTTTTTTATCTTTCTTTTATTTAGATAATATATATGTTATTTTCCTTGATAATTGATTTATAAAAAATTTTATGTTAAAGCTATTATGAAAAAAAAAAATTAAATTCAGAAAATAAAAAATAGGAATGAAAATTAGGGTTGTATCATTTATTTTTTGATTTTTATATCTTGATTTACACTTTACCAAGGTGATAAATTTTACTATGGTTACTATTTATATAGATGATAAATAATATGGTACTATATACCTCATATGGACCTAAAAATTCAAGACATAGATTATATGATGGGAAATTCAATATCTATAAGTGGTCTAAATTTTTTTTTAAAAAAACATTTAAAAACATGATAAATTCAAATATTAGAAAAATACAATTTCGTAAGAATAAAACTAGATTTGTTGTTAAATAATTCATTATAAAATATTAGAAAAAATATGAAAATATTTAATTGAATTTATAATTTATATAATTCAGTAAAATCATTCACCAATTGTGATTAATTTAACTAATAAATATAAAAACAAATTTCTCATAGGAAAACACTTTTTTTGGGGATGTATTTCTCTTATTTGAAAATCTTTTTTATTTTAATTATAATTAATTAATGCCCAATGAATTTATTTTACATGTTTTTAAACTATAATCACTCATTATCTAGTTATTAATATTTATACCATCTAATCCAATGTATATGAAGTAATTTTATCCTAAAATAATAATATTTTTATATTATATGGTGGTTCATATAAACCTCTTGTTGCATGTAGCATGAGCCGTAGAAGAAATATAATTAACATGAAAAACATATTTCTTAATTTCGTGGAGTGTTACATTCTACAATCCTTAAAATGAATTTGACCCACAAAATTCATTACATAGATTCTAAAAAATGATGACATCATTGTGTGATTACATCCGTAGGTTCCCATATAGCTTCTTTTAATTTTTGATTTCACTCAAAAACATTCACCTCGTGAGTTGTGTTGTTCCATAGATCTTCATCACTAAGATATAGGATTTATAAAAGTTGTTCTTCCTAGAATCAAACATGTTCAAGTGGTATGAATTCTAAGTCTATTACATTTGACAAATTAGGTATATAAATCCTTATGGGAGAAACATAGAACAATTCATCAACTTGAGAGTTGTTTGATGGAAGTTCTATGTGATAATATTCCATACATAATCGATCAAGAATATCAAAAGGTACAATATACATCTGGATAATATTTCCATTCATTCTGAATCTAATGACACTCTTCCATGAATAAATTTGTATAAAAAACATTCACCCAACATCAAAATATTGCTCCGGATGATAAATGGAATCATAAAGTTTTAGTAGACTCCAATATTCCATTATGTACTAATGAATGTATATGACTCTCTTTTCCATTTCATTGACTAGATTAGGCACTGATATCTTTACTTATCTATCCTTATCAGCTCATGTTGTAGTTCCACACTTATTTATATACACGGCTTCATATTGAGACATCTGATTTGTAAATTTAAAATTATTATTTTATGAACAACTAACTAGAGAATTTTTTTGATCCCAACCACCATTGATTTCCATTGAAACTTTCCTGGAAATATCCACTAGAATTTCATTATTCCTTTAGATAGACCATATGTCTATGAAAGATATTTTTTTTAAAATTTACCATTGTATCCATATCATATTGAAGTATTCTCCAAATATTAAAGGTATACATCAGATCCTAATTAGATATGATTGAGATAGGTACTCCATGAAATATTTCCACTTCCTTAATGTATAATCGAGTTTACTAGTCAAGAGAAAAGTATTCTCTAATGGAAATGAGGTGTACTCTCTCTATTAGGTGATTTACTATAACCCATATAACATTGTTCCCATTATATATTTTTGGGAGTATGCTAACAAAGTCCATGGTGATGTTTTCCTATTTCCATTATATTTTGGGTAATTATTGTAATATCCTCAATGACTTTTCTACTCATATTGTTAACTAGCTAACATACAAAGCACTAATAATCATAATCCACCATATATCTATTAAATCCATACCACCGAAAATAGTCTTTCATCTTTCTATACATCTACACAAATGGTGTATTATTAGATAATGAATATCCATGATCTTAATATAACAAATCATTCATAAAATATTTTATATATGGAAGAAATAAATGGTTAATGAAAATTATCATTCCACAGTAATCATAGTTAAACACATGAATTTATATAATCTTCTTTGTAGTTTTTCATATTATTTCTATGAATGTTTAATCCTAAATTGGAAGCATGGTTCAATAATCATTTGAGAATGATATGATAATTCCTATACAATCAATATTTATATATATATCCTTTTCAAATCCAATAATATCATATTTTTCATGATTATGATAATAGATAAGCTATTACGATTCATTCTATTAAAATCATATACCTCCTTGTTTACATTCATTATGCGTACATGTATTGAAAATTCTTAATATTTAATCATCTCAAACCCTATAATCTAGTGAAAATTATACTATTTTAATGTGAAAATATACATTAAGAATTTTTGACTAATATATATATCATACCATTCATTGTAAAGATAATGGTTCTATTTAATTCATGACAAAATTTCTACAATTTAATTTAAATCCGGAGTTTGTTAAATTGTCTCACTAGTATTGAATTATTATAAAGAATAAGTTATCACCATATCATTTTAATCATAATTTCTCATAGATCCTTCTTAGATACATAACTATAGATTACAAAACCTTCCCCACTACAAGGTTGTGTGGGGAGTGATTCCCTGACATACCGTATCATCTTCTCCATAAAATTATTCTTATAATCCACATTTTAAATGATCTACTTTCTTTTCCATGTTAACATGGAGAGTGGATTAGATGACATTAAGAAATTATCCCCAATAAAAATATAATATAGAACTAAACTATGAAAACTAAATATCATATTCATAGTTTTTGGTCTATGAGAATGTTTAATTAAGTGATATATTTTAAAGGTCTACTGATATAGCCTCATATAAGATTATATGACCCAAGAATAAAACATTCCAAAACAAAAACAAAAACTTAATTTTTCCCCATAAATACTACCATTCCCCACAATCCTCAGAGCAATACTTAAATGATCTTTGAACTCTTCCTTTCCCTTTATATATAAAATATTTTTTTTCTATAAATACGCTTATATATTATCTTGGTAATACCCAAATAACATACTCATTAAATTCCAGGATAGAACAGAGAAATTAGTAAAAAATAGCATAAAATTAAATCCATAGTTTCTATACCTCATATAAAATGTTTTCTTGGGTATATCTCCATTCTTAAACCCCATTTGTTGATATCTAGAATGATGGCCAATTTTGTAAATGTATTGTGCTCTGCATAGTTGATCAAGAAATTCATCAATACATGGAAAATGTTACCTGTAATTGACTGTGATTTTATTAGTTTCTCCTTAATCAAGGTTGAGTAACAATTTTATCCTAAATCTAGTTTTTTGTTGAAAATTTATTTTTAGTTAAATTGGATCCTTCTAGAAACATAAAAAACATCATGTTGGCCCATAAAATAACCCACATAACCAATTTGAAAATTCAAAAATGAAACTACCACCATCATCACCACCTCGGACCACATCTCACTATCTTCCGCACACCCTTAAAATATTAAATCCCATTGTGTATAACGATTCATCGGTGAGAAATCTAGCTACAATCTATCAACACCACCATATAAAATCCATCTGCCACTGTAAAAACACCAAACTACATCAAAACCATCATAAATTATTTTCATGGATCATTTATAGTATGGAACTAGAGTGAGAAATTTTTACACTAATCATGCCTATTAGAGAAAATTTTCCCCCAAATATCACATATCATATCTTCCTTGAAGACCACTTCACCAGACCGACTATGAAGGGATTTCTAGACAAGGACATCAGAGTAGTGTTGAATGGATAATGTCATTGATAGATAACCACACTATATACCACATCATCATCATCAAGTAAGAAAACCAACATGATTTATCATCATTATACCAATATAACACTAAATCATCATCAAAATAAAAGGAAATACATTTATAGAAATACATACCTCTCAAAAATATGAATGAGCTGAAAAACACATCGACTATCTCTATATAACAATTTTTAAAAATAATACAATGGATGGAAATTAAAAAAATTCAATAAAAAACTAAGTAAACTCTAGAACACATCACCATGATGAAATTACAATCCCATATGTGAATAAAATATCAATGTAGAGGATATGTAGAATCTAGAATGAATAATTAAGATATCAGTAATGAAAAAACTAAATGATACAACTACCAACCCCCATCCATCCCAATCAATTTTTTTCACAGAACCCTCACTAAGACTGAGGAAAAAGTGGTCAAGAATGCTGGGATTTCCATAATGGGATGTTTTTAAGAACAACATTGGTTAAAAAAATTGACACTGACCCAAACGATCTGAAGCACCATCACACAGACCTAGAATAGAGGTCTCATATACAAGGTTAGGAAGAAATTGGTATGATGATTAGCATACGATAACTACACCAGTGAAAAAAATGATTAAATAAGTGTGGATGGAGTGAATTTGATAAGTAATAGTAGGAAAAATCAATCCCATATCATGATTCTATTATAGTTTCCCTTTTAGTTCCTTTAACTAAATTGGTTAAATTCTTTATGGATTCATTGAAATGTTTTTAAAACCATGTATGAGTAATATCAAGAAATCAAATTCATGATTCTATGGAATACTAGGAATATCTTATTGAATAAATTCAACAAACTCTTGGAAAATATAAAAGTATTTAATGTGGTGTATATCCCCAATCATCGAATAAAAATAAACTTTATGTATTGGGTTAAATACCCACATGGTAAAAGTAATTGTAATTAAATGTTTTTATTCATCCTCACATTTATAAATGAGAATAGGTTCATTTGGAAATTGAAATGTCACTTTGCTTTATAAAAAATTGATATTTCATCTATATAAGGAATGAAAATCCATTCCTCAAATCACATGAACTCAAATAAGTGGATATCGATAATATTTGAATGATGAAATTTCCCCTAAACTTCTATTAGAGAATAACTATACACTTGAGATACTACCATCATTAGTTTTCACCACTAAAATAATATATAATCATTGAGATGGTAATTAAATACCCTTTTAATTATTCATATATATTAATGTGTGTGTAGAGAAAAAATAAATTAAGACATTATTTGTTCTATAGTGTATAATTAGTGTATCATTCAATACGTCATTCTCATAACCTGCTTCTATAGTTGTGATTGTATGATATTTCCCTTTTCATGGATAAGGAATCTATTAAAGTTGGCCATAAAAAGAATTTATATTCATGAACTAGTTGGATAATTAAAATACTACATGCCTTTGATTCATTAGATAATGGGTTGTGATGTAGTTGGTGTCTCTCTTTCCTCCACAACATTAACTACCCTTTTTATATCCTTTTAAAATTTATTGAATCTATGACCAACCTTGAAACATTTAAAACAAATCCCAATTCCACTAAATAAATCCCATGATATTTCTCCTAATAAATAAAGCATTTAAGTGACTGTAGTTTAATTCCACCATGAGATTTATTGGATTTTTCATGACACGCTATCTTCATTTTCTTTTCAAGACCATGGGAATGGTGGGAATATTCAATTTACATTTCTACCATGAGTTAACATTGAATGATTTATTTATATTTACTAAATTATATGATTGATGACACAATTTATAATCTTGGTTTTATTCCCCTGAATAACCGATCAACCATACTTTTATGTTTGATTATAATAAAAAAATCATGCCATTGATGTTTTATAAAATTTTCCTCATATGTACTAATAGATTTATCATACTTCTACTTGAGAGCAATGAATTCATTATCCACATTCATGTGAAGAATACAATTAATGTATATATTGAGAAATATTCTCTTAAAATAATTCAAAGGTCAAATAAAACATTATTTTCTAGACAATATAGTGATCAATAATTTTTATATATAGATATTTCTTGTTATAGATGAATATTCATTTCACAACATAATGATCCATGAAAAAACTATATTGGTCGAGTTCTATTGGAAATTTTGACACATAAAAAAACAGGTTTTTATGAGTCCTTCATCGCTGTCTTCATAACAAGAACCCTGCTTTGGTATATCATACTTAATACCTTTCTTTCTAACATGGGGAAAGGAAAGATAATAAAGGGTGAGCTCATATTATTAGTAAGTGTATCTAAGAGAAATAACAATGATCACCTAAGATTAATATGATCAAATGGTATAAGAATATGAAATTAACATTTTAAATAAATACCATTCCTATCATAGATCATATTCTTCACTCATTGTATAAACCATGGTAGATTATAAGAAATAAATTATAATGGAATTTAAGAGCATGATCTATTGGATCATAAGATTAGAATTATACATTTAATTATGGAATAAACATAAGCATGAAATATCATTTCTGTTGTAGTAAAGGATCATTTATAATGATACTAAAGTGGAATGGGTTCACTCACCAAACCATCATTATAGTCAAGGTTCAGTCCAAAGAGTATCATAGTGGGAATAGTCTAAAAATGAATAGGGTTTACTGGATATTCAATTCCTATTTATCTCATATTATATAAATAATTACCCAATACATTGGAGGGATGCATAATTCCAGGATCAGTAATCCTTGGAAATAAAGAAACCACCATCCTTGGTTATAAAATAACCACCATATTTGGTCATAATGTAAACAACATACAGTGTTATATTGTTACTACCATTCTTGGTAATAACATAACCACCATAACATAATGAAACCCATATATATGTGTTCCCCAAGATCATAAAAAACATATCATATAATCACATCCCAACCATTGTAATTTAAGGCGCATTCATGTACATTAAATGTAAGCATCATAGCATTAACCATAGAAAATAAATGAGTTTCACAAAAATATCATCAATATAAAAATTCACCATCTATAGAAAATAAAATAATTATATAATTTTTTCATATTCCAATTAAATCAAAATTTAAATCAATGGATGTTATAATATTTATCAATTCCTTAAAAATAATACTAAAATATATTTCTTGGGGAAAATCACATCTCTAGTTTTAAAATAACCTTGAAAATATAAAATAATTCATAATTAATATGGAAAACATATTATCACTATAAATAATCCTAGAAACATTTAAATTAATCTTTAAAAATTCAGTGGTAATAATTGTAAGAAATTCTATTATGTTGTATAAGTAAAAAAAATATCCATTCCACAATATTTTAAAAAAATTCAAAAAAATTTTCTTTCAGAAAATGACAAGAAGATTAATTTTAAACAATTTTTAGAAAAATAAATCAATGGGAAAATGGCCTTAAATAATAATTGGATAATAAAAGGTAAATTCCAGAAAAAAAATTATAAAAATATATATAATGAATAAATGTATAATATTGTCGATTACTAAAAAAAATTCGGTTCTCCTTAAAAATTGTCATTCAATATCATGACTATTTAAAGATATATGAATACAATGAAAAATTATTTATTATTATACAACCAAATGATAATAAAAAATATATGTATTAATTAGTTAAGGACATTATAATTTCCATAAATGGAAAGTCAACTGTATAAAATCCGGATTTAATGAGGATTGAACTATTAATCCCTTTCAACATTTGTAAATTTTGAATCATAATATTTATGAATGAAATAACCATATATGAATTTGATAATCCATATAATTTTCATAAAAATAATCATAAACTAAATTATTGGGAATCATATAAAATATTTAACGGAATCAAGTTGTGAATATGAATGTGTCTCATAGAAATAAAAGTGGGATGAATTCCCCTTACCTTAGATCCGAAAACCATCATACATATTCCAATCCACTCTATAATAAAAAATAAATTTTTTATAAATCTATTAAATAATAATTAACATATATATCATACCATTTATTATTATCTTATAACACATTATCTCATTTTCATTAACAATTATTTGTTAAAATCATTATTTTGCATGATAAAAGATTAATTTTTCATGTATGCTTGGGTTTTGTTGTTTTGGTCCTTGTACATAGTTCATTATTCCATAATATACATAATTTTAATCTTTATTTAAATAAAATATATAATTAACATAAAAATATTTATTGTCATTCATAAAATTTATATATAAAAAATGAATTCCAATGTTCACGGAGATGGTAGGTTGAATTAATGAAACAACTTCGTTTCCATGTTTTGGTGGATGGAAAAATGTATGTTAAATAATAAATCATTTTTTAATAATAAATATTATATAAAATATATCATAAATTTTCATAATATATATCTTTATTACCATCCATGTAAAAAATTCATTAATACGAACCACATCACATCAAGGATATCATAGTCCACACGTACGTACAAACTATGTTTTTTTCAAATTATTTTAAGGTTGGAATGTAGATTTGGTATTCTAAATTCAATAATAATAATTATTTCCAAAATATCATATATTAATATTAAACTAAAAATAATAATTATATATAAAAAATGGCAATGAAAAGTTAATTGTCTTCTAACATGGAGGCCGAAAGCCATTTGTATGCATGATAAATAATTTCACTTCCAATTTCATGGAAAATTGGGTTTGTAATGGTGATTTAAAAATAATAATAATAAAATGTTGGTATATTTGGTATACTAAAATTATTATTATATGAAGAATATAGCTCTAACATCCTGACATGACTGCCAAAATCCTGTGTCCTGAGATGGTCAGTCACATGACATCAAGTGCACCTTACCATACACCTAATGACATCGGCTTGTAGTGAGGGTCTGATAAGACATTAATGGGGAGAATATACCATATTTTATCATATTATTAATCCAATGAAAATAATAAAAAAAACATTATAATATAATATAACCTTAAACAATACCAATATCTCAGGATAATCAATTTAGGGAAAACAATATCAAACTAAAGTAAAAAACATTCCATGCTAATTTAAGTTTCATGTGTATAAAATAAAGACAAAAAATGAAGACACTAATGAATCCCAAGAAGTTCAATATCCATTTTCAATTACCTCTTCCATGATCCATCCCCAAATTATAAATCTATCCCATCGCATGATCCCTTAACTTTTCTGGAACAATAAAGTCGATTCATGTACCAATTAGGCAGCCCGAGTAGGGTGTCAGTATGAACCAATAGGCCACCACCAACGGCGCCTAAAAAATACAATCAACAATAGTGTATGTAGTGATATATAGAAATAAATATAATTCATAAATAAATAGTTTATCACATTTTTAAACATTCACTATTTAATAAAAAAACTGAATCTCAATGTTACAATTCATAATACTAGGATGAATGTCCATGTTACAATTCATCATTTAATATCACATAATTTAAAGAAGATGTTACCATTAAAAATAATTGCTTGAATTTTCTTGTTACCCTTTACCAGGTAATAATACCTAATTGGATGATCATGATACCATTTATAATACATGATTGAATGTCTATTTTTCTATTCACCTTTTTATAACTCATAATTGAATGAGCATGTAACCATTCACAAAACATGGCTGAATGACTATGTGACCATTCACCATTTTATAACACATAAATGATTGAAAATGTAACCATTATATATACATGGGTGAATATCCATGTTTTCATTCTCCATTTAATAAAACATAATAAACAACAATACAACATTACACATATCATGACAAATATTAATTAATTTATCAATTAGGTAATCATAGTTACAATTTTGATATCTCAAAATTATTATTCCATTAATTATCTATACTCATGACATAATTATATAATAATTAATATAAAATTAATTATATCATAGTATATATATTTATATATCATGACTAATTAATCCATTAATTATCTCAAAAAAAATTATCTCAATATATTATAATAAATCAACCAAATTATTATGTAAATATAAAATCCATATATCTCATAATAATCCCTCCAATTAATTATCTAAATTTATATCCCCTAAATATCATAATTAATTCCAAATTAATAATCTAAATGTAAATTCTTTTTAATATCATAATTATCTCGAAAAAAAATCATCAATTTCAGAAATAATACAAATAATCAATTAAATACATTAACTAACCCAATTTAGCAATTCAAATTTCTCTAAGACACTATAAATACAAAAAAACAAGAATAAAATATCCAAATCATGACTATAGAAATTAAATATTGGACCACATACCTCAATTCATTGATGAATAATCACCTAGTGGTTGTCCCGAAATAATATGCAACAGAATGACATAGATATAGATATAAATCTGAAAACACTAAATCATGATAAAGGAAAATAATGATCTTGAAAATATATATCTAGTTATAGAATCAAAAAACAATATCTCACTAAATATATATAGATCTGAACAAAAAAGTGGATTACATTTCTGAAATAAAGAGAAAATAATGGGAGAATAATGATAGAAAAAATGGGAGAGGGTTCACTAACTAGGAGGGGAGTAAACCATCATACCAAGTTTTGATTTAGTAATAAAGGTAGTAAGGAAGGATTTGAATTCATCCAGAGAGCTCCAAATTGTGAAATAGTACCGTGGGTTAAATGGGGGTCAAAATATGTGAGTTTTGATCGCATGTGAATGTTTTAAAATAATTTTATAGTTCAATTTATTCATTTTCATGGTTTTCTAGGAAGGGTCACAAGAATGTCCCTATCCATGTGCCAACTATGGGTATGTTATTTTAGGGGGGGAATAGTATCTCTTATGAGGTCACATTGTTTGGAAAACCATGATCCAACCATGGATATGCACATTATTCATTGTTTCATAGTTTTCTATGATGGGGCACACAATGTTCCCTAACCGTGTACGAACCACCAATAACGCGTTTTGTTCTTATTTCCTAAAAATTAAAAAAAACACACAGAAATATATAACTCAAACAAAAGGTTCTCAAATAAAGAGAGTGGAGTATTTGAAATGAAGATTTAATCAACTATAGAAATGTTCGAAATCTACCAACCTCTAAACCTTATAACGAATCATCCCCGAGCTGCACTCCCAAGTTTCTCTAAGATTATGAGTTGAAATGATCGGTCCATTTGGCATGAATATCTTATACCCTTTAAAATTTATCCTCTTACACAAGCCCATGTCTCTATAATACAAATAATATAGGCAAATTCATTCCCACAACTCATTTTCAATGAGATCCAACACAAGTATCGAATGTTCCTCAATTGAATCATATACCTCTAGATCATCATCATCCAGATAGATCATATGAGTAGTATTGGGGTGATACTACCAATGGTGTGATATATGGAAAAAATCATCTATAGAAATTTATTTCTTTTGATGAGATAATTGGTACACCACCGAACTGATTTTCTCTTTTACCTCAAATGGTCCAAAAAAACCTAGGAACCAACTTTCACTACATTCATATCTTCCGGTGAACTATCCAAGAAGACATATAAGGTAATATGTGATCACCCTATGTTAATATAGGCTTCTTCAATGTCTATCCACATATGACTTGTGTCTAATATGAGACATATCCATATAGTTTCTAATTATATATAGTATCTCTGACGTATTATTCATGGGACTCAGTCACATGAACTTATACTCACCTATTTCTATCCAACATAGAGGTGATCTACATGGCATACCAAAAATATCCTCATATGGTTCCATCTAAATAGTTTCTTGATAACTGTTGTTATTGGAAACCTCCTCTAAGGCCAAGGGTATAAGGTCCCAACCTTAAACATTAATTAATCTTGAGTTATTTCAAGAATACACATTGGAGATCTTTTCAGGTTTAGAGTTTTAGAGAATTAGTTCATAAATCATGCATTACATTCCAATTTTAAACAAGGTGGTTACATCAAAGACAATATTAATTTTTTTCATCAATGGAAACATATTTAAAATAAAACATGGATTCTTTCTTGACACTTCCTCGACACTATCATCATATCACGTACCTTTCCCTTGACCTGTGAAAAACATTTCAAAAACATGGGATGAGCATAAGATTCCCAGTACAGGATATAGAAGTACGGAAAGTAAACATAATTCCATGTATACATAAGAATCAATGAAATCATGCTTCACACAAAAAACAGAAGAACTTTAACATACCTCATGAAATAATAAAATTTATGTATAACTCATAGAAAATGTAAGATATAAAGGTAACTTGAGGAATTCATAACATTCTTATGTAGGGATTAACCATCATGATTATGTTTGGAATACCTATCATAGTATATTCCCTAAATATCTATGGACAAACCTTAGAATTTAATCCCTTCACGTTACCCAATGCATTGGAGATCTATCACGGGCTCACCCACCCTTAGTTTATCATGTAACCACCCGTCTTCATAAACAATGCCCAAGAACCATAACATAATCGTATCACATAAAACACGCATAAAGGAAACATAACATTTCCACATTTCAATCACAAAAAATCAAAAATACATTGATATAATCATAACATTATAAAAACCATTTTCAATTCCAAAATAACAGAAAATTAAAAAAATGTATTTATTTTTAATTAAAAAATGTTATGGATTGTAGAGGATGTCGAAACTCTAATAATGGTCATGGCGACGGAAAAGTCATTTTTTCCGCATATGTAAGACAAAAACATTTCTTTTATCATTTAGAAAAATTCTTCGTATAAAAAAAATCCTTTTAAATAAAAGTAGAAGTCAAAGGGGTTTATACATCGTATAAAAGAAGTTGTGTATAAAACAAAATATGCCTCAATGAAAGGAGATTGAGACGAAGTCCCTTACCCTGTGTCCGACTTGACTCGATTGTTCTTTAATCACCTGAATAATAAACTAGAGTTAATTTATACTTTCTTAAGAACCTTTTTCATGTTGATTATTCCTTTTATATCAGTTATTATCATGTTATGAACATTATGTAATAATTTAAGTTAATAACGGTCGTTTTGTCGATCATTGGTACTTGAGTCAAAAATAAACTTCTTATAATTTCAAGTTGTTCATGTGGTAAAATATCCATTATATATATGATTATATTCATGATTTAGATATCATATATATCATATATATCCAGTATATTCAAGCATTTATAACATTTAGGGGTAAGAGATGAAATGCATCGTTCATGGAGACGGTAAGCCGTACATATGAATTAACACTACTATATTTCTTTTTTGTATTTAATGGATTGAAATCATAATGATATAAAGGTAAATTATAATTCAAGTATATTATCATATATAATATCATTAACTCCATCCATTATATGTCCCACATATGGAATTAACGATTCAAATCACTTTGAGGGGGCGGTAGTCCTCACTTGCTAAAATTAAATTATCGGGTTTACCCATAATGGAAACCATAAAGGTATTCCATAAATGAAAAATATAGAAGCATAACGATAACATAAACATAATATATATAATATATAAATATAGTGACATCTTAATTGACAACATGAATGGTGTTAATATAATATTGAACAATCATCGTTTCGTGAGGCAGTAATTCGCCCTCCACAGAAACAGTATGTTCTTTAACCATTAGACGGAGGTGTGTGTAAGTGTAAATAAAATACATCTCATAACAACATCCTAGTATATTGAAGATATTGGTGTTTTTACAAAAAAACTAATAAAAGAGTTTAGGGGGTTGTAGAAGAAAAAAAACCAAAGAACCTAAGAAAAGACATTACCTTTAAATCACGTAACAACCCTTGGTTTGAACCAAAAGGGTTTCTTGAAAAACTTTCTGCATAAGGTAAGGATTCTATGATGAATAGAGGGATGTTGAGAGATAAAATAAGTAGATTTTAGCCAAGAAAATGTCTTGAGAGGTGTGGGTAAGGGGGTAGAGGTGGGGTCCTTTTATATGAGGGAGGAGGGGAACTCTTGAAAAGTCATGAAAGGTTACTTTATTATAAAATGATTTTTGGATTTTAAAGGTCCCACAATGATCTATTTCAATGATAAGGTGATAAGGGTTCTAAATCAACCCATAAAATAGGTTTTTGACAAGTTTATATATTATATTCTATAATATCTTTTCATTTTATTTAAATCTTTCATTAATGAGGTAATCAGTACATCATCATAGTGTCATAAATAAATTTATTTATATAATGTCTAAAAATTATAAAAAATAACATGATGTAGGAAATATTTTTATCTTTACAATGACTATTTATAGTCTAATAGATCATTTATTTAGACAAAATTAAATTTTTTTACTTCGGTGTTACATACATTTGTTACATTTTCCTTTCTTAAAAAATGCTAAAATGTCACTATCACACAAAAGTGATTCCATGGGAACCCTCAGTTGGCACAAGGCATTCCATGGTAAGCCATGACAACCAATAGCATTAGGAT
Source organism: Viscum album (assembly GCA_963277665.1). NCBI lineage: Eukaryota > Viridiplantae > Streptophyta > Magnoliopsida > Santalales > Viscaceae > Viscum > Viscum album. The sequence goes on from OY728137.1 coordinate 1,902,315,332, forward strand.
ACATTTTGGGGTCATTTTATATTATTATGATATTATTTTATTACCCTTAACTCCCAGATTACTAATTAATCACGATAATTAAAAATAATTACCATCATTACTATTCATAATGTCCAAAAACAAAAGGGTCTTAATTACATAATTTGGACCTTATGATTCTAAATATGGAATTTATTTTACCAAATTCCAAACACATAAATTTCTGTAATTAACTGAAAAATAATTCCCATCGTCAAAACAAATAGCAAGTATTTTAGAAACAATATCTATCAAAAGATTGACACTTGTTTATGCCAAATTCCAAAGTGAAATTAATTACAATGAGAAAAATTGTATTAAATTCTAAAAATATATTCTAATTAAATTTTAAATCATGTTAAAAGGATAATCTATCTATATAATTAAATTAGATGAAAAAGCAGTTTTGAAGTAAAATGCAGTATTTTTATCTATTCATTAAAAAATGAACATTGTTAGAAAAATACCAATAATTTATCCAAAGTAAATTTCAATGCCCCAATACGAAAGATTAAGTTTATTTTGAAAAATATAGCTTATAATTTTGTAAAAAGTTTGATTAAAAAACGTTTTTCATCAAAAGGTAGTAAAATAATATTTAATAAAATATTAGAGTATTATAAGCTTAAAATTGGATTTATTCTCATTTTAAGCCTCTAAAACACTATCTAATTCATAAATAGACATATATATGAAAATACATAAATATTTTCTTACTTGGGATGTTAAAACAATCCACCCTTTAAAAAATTGTGTCCCCACAATTTATTTACTTCTCGAATAAGTGGTGGTATTTATCCCTCATTGCATTTTCAGATTCCCATGTTGCCTCTTCAATCATGAGGTTTTTCTACAAAACCGTTACTTGATGAATCGCCTTATTCCACAATACATTCTTCCTGTGGTCAAGAATCTGGAATGGTTGTTCAACATAAGATTGATTCTCTTCCAGCTGAACTACCTCTAGACTCAAAACATGAGATGGATATGGCATTTAATCCCTTACCATTGAAACTTGAAAAACATTGTGTACTAGAGATAAACTCGGAGGTAAAGACACTCAGTATGCAACTGATCAAACTCTCTCTAGAATTTCATATGGTCCAATGAACCTTGGACTTAGCTTTTCGTTCTTAACAAATCGCATCACACTCTTACATGGTGAAACTTTGAGGAAGACATGATCACCTACCTCAAAATAGAGATCCTTCCTCCTATTGTCCGCATAATTTTTCTGTGTGCTCTTAGCTCTTCTCAGGTGTTTCTGTATCAGCAGAACTTTTTCTGCCAACTCTTCTACCAATTATGGTCCCATCAACTTCCTTTCACTTACTTCATCCCAAAAAGCTGGACATCGACACTGCTTCCCATATAATTCCTCAAATGGTGCCATCTGTATACTGGAATGAAAACTTTTATTATAAGAAAACTCAACCTATGAAAGATGTAGGTCCCAACATCCCAGATAATCCATCGAACAAGAACATTGCATATCTTCCAATGTCTTAATTGTTCATTCTGACTACCCATATGATTGATGATGAAAATCTGTACTAAAATTTAATTTAGTACCCAACGACTTCTGAAGGCCGTTAAAAAATTTAGAAGTAAACCTGGGATCACGATCAGATACAATAGAGAGGGGAAATCCATGTAACATGACTATCTATTTAAGATAAAAATGAGAAAATTGATCTAGGGAAAAAGTATCTCATATATTAAGTAAATTATCAGATTTAGTCATGAGATCAACAATAACCTAGATTGAATTTTTACCTTGAGGTGTCTTCAGAAATCCCACAATGAAGTCCATCAATATATCTTCCCATTTCCACATTGGCACTGGTAAAGGCTGAAGCAACCCTTTCAGTAACTACCACTCTACTTTAACCTGTTGAAAAATCAAACACTTCATAGTAAAATGAGCAATATCTCTTTTCATTAAGTCCCACTAGTAATACTCCCGAAGATCTCTATACATCTTTGTACTGCCAGGATGAACCAAAAATGGAGAACTATGAGCTTCAATTAACAACTCTCTCTTCAAATGTGAATCACAAGGGACACACAATCTCTTCCCAAATATCAAAACACAACCATTAAAAATGTTGAATTCAGGTAACATACCCTTCTGAACCAGCTCTACCTTTTTCTGCAACTTAGTGTCTTACATCTATGCTTGATTAATTCTGTCGGATAGAGATGATTTTTCTGATAACTGAAACAAAACAGATGAACATCATACACCAACAACTTCTATGCCAAATTTCATCAATATTTAACCAAAGGATCACATTTAAAACGTATCATAGTTAATGAAGAATTACTTTTTGGACTCAAAGCATCTGCCACATTATTTTCGTTTTTGGGATGGTATTTAATTGTGCAATCATAATCCTTGATTAATTCTAGCCATCTCCTCTGTCTCATGTTCAATTCATTCTGAGTTAATATATACTTTTAACTTTTTTGATCATTATATATTTCCCACTTTACTCCATACAAATTATTACCCTATATTTTTAAATTGAAAACAACAGTAGCTAATTCTAAATCATATATGGGGTAATTTAACTCATGAGTTTTCAACTGGCATGAAGCATAAGCAATTAACAGATCATTCTGCATTAGGACGCAACCAATTCCTTTCAAGGAAGCATCACTATAGAAAACAAACTCACCATTCCTAGAAGGTAGTGCCCAAACTGGAGATGTCACAAATATTTCATTCAAATCTTGAAAACAGTAATCACATTCTTTTGTCCAGATGAACATAACTCCTTTTCGAGTTAACATAGTCAGTGGACTATATAAAAGTGATTTTAAAAAAAAACCTTCTTTAATAGCATTCCGAACAAAGAAAACTATGAATCTAAGTAACATTTGTGGCTCTTGGCCATTCTTCCACAAACTGTGTTTTTACAGGATCAACAGTTATTCCATCTTTAGAAACAATGTGTTCAAGGGAAGAAATTTTTTGCAACCAAAATTAACACTTTTCGAATTTTCCAAACAATTTCTTTTCTTTTAAGGTTTGAAAAACAACCCTTAAATGTCTTTCATGTTCCTATTTACTTTTAGAAAACACCAATATATCATCAATGAAAACAACCACAAACTTATCCAAGAACTCATTTAAAATTGTATTCATAAGGTCTATGAATACATCAGATTCATTAGTTAACCCAAAAGGCATTACTACAAATTCATAATGGTCATATCTTGTATGAAATGTGGTTTTCAGAATATCTGCTTCCTTTACCTTCACCAGATGGTTCCCTGATATCAGGTCAATCTTTGAAAAAAATTGATCTCCCTCGAGCTGATAAGAAAAATCATTGATATGACGTAAAGGATATTTTTTCTTAATAGTGATGTTATTCAAGGATCTACAATCAAAGTAAAGTCTCATTGAACCATCTTTATTTTTAACAAATAAGATAGAATCACCCCATGGTGATTTGCTAGGTCGAATGAAACCTTTCTCTAATAAATCTTGTAATTTCTTCTTCAACTCTAAAAGTTCAATTTGATCCATTTGATATGGGGGTTTCGTAATTGGCTTAGCATCGTGAACTAAGTCAACAGTAAATTCAGCTTCCCGGTCAGGTATTATTCTAGAAAACTCATCAGGAAAAACATCAGGATACTCATTTACCACTAGAACATCATTAATCTGAACGATTCCTTTGTTTCAAACAATATGTGCAAGGTAACATTTATTTCCATCTTTTACATGTTTTCAGCCTCTTGATATGTTATCAATAGTATGTGTTCATTCTTGTACACAAACTAAAAGTCTTTCTGAAAAGAAACTTCTTTACCTCCACAATCAATCATAGCATGGTAAACAGAGAGCCAATCCATACCCAGGATAACATCAAACTCTACTAGAGGTAAAACGATAAGGTTTTCAAGTTGGTTCTGTCCCTAGATAAGGATAGGATGATTCTTATAAATAATTTTTTCATCAACATTTCCCCCAGGTGTTTTTACCAAAAGTTCAGGAGTCGTTTCTTGAGATGGTATTCCCAATTTACTTGGAATATTTTTCAGAGAAAAAAGAATATGTAGACCCTGAATCAAATAACACATTGTCATAATCTGCAAAAAAAACAAATAATGTACCTGATACCACTTCATTATATGGCCAAACATCTGATGAAGTACTTGCAAAAGATTTCACCACACTTTTCTACTTGTAGTCTGGCTTCTTCCCATAATTTGAGCACATTGTCCAACACTCATTTTCATAATGACCCATCTCATTGCACTTGAAAAATTTCACGAACTGTAAATCAAATTTGTTCTTACGATCACCCTGATCTTTTCTAGTGCAATCACGAGCCTTATGTCCCATCTTACAACATTGGTATCACTTTCCAGAATTTAGAAGTCATTCCCCAGCATACTTTTTACCACATTTATCACAAACTGAAAACTTTGTTTTCTTACCATCAGACCGTTATAAAGGATTCTTCCCTTTCTCATGCCACCTCGGTCTCTACTTCTATTAGTTGTTATAGAACACATGATCCTCAGAAAACTCCATTTTCACCTTCTCATCACATCGAACAAGCTTTTCATAACTTTTTATCTCATGAGAAGCTAATGGCCTTCAATATTTTGGCTTTAATCTTGAAAAAAACGATTGATTTTACTATCAAGGTCTTAAATAAAATTTTGAGCATACCATCCCAATCGAGTGAACTTTTATTCATAAGAAGCCACTGAGTCATCCTATTGCCTCAATTCCAAGAATTTATTTTACATCCTATGTTAAACAACCTTTGGAAAATATTTCCCATGAAACATACCTTTGAATTCATCTCAGTCAAGAGCATCAATCATATCAGCGTCCCTGATATTTTTAACTACCGACCACAACTAATCTCCTTCACCCTACAAATGTTAAATATCAAGACTTACCTTTTGATTTTCTGAACTCCCCATGACATAAAAAATCTTCTCTGGTTATTTTATTCATCATTCAGCTAGCACCGTGCCAGATGATCCTCTGAATGATGGGGGATGTTGCCTCATGAAATGTTCCACCAATGACATGTTCCTCTGTGGTTGATCTAGCTGAACTCATGCATGGATACCACCACCATTTATTGCTTGAGTTAACAGTGCCATTACTGCAAAAAATTGTTCCGTTCCAATTCTGACCATCTTTGGATGCTGATTTGGAAGCCCATTTCTTTCTGTATGCCTTCCTAGCACTGCTTCCCTATTTCCTCAGTGGAAAACTATTCTAAACAAACATGTCTTAGATGAAGAAACATGGTAATCATCAAATTCTATATCATTTCCATTTTACCATAAAATAATATTTTTGGATAATTATCTAATAGAAATATAACTCTTAAAGATATCTAAATCGAACTCTGATACCAACTATAAGGCCCCAGTCTTAAAAATTACATAATAATGAGTTATTTTAAGAATACACATTAAGGGTCTTTTCAGGTTTAGAGTTTTAGGGAATTAGATCATAAATCATGCATTATATTCCACTTTTAAACAAGTTGGTTACATCAAAGATAATATTAAATTTTTTTCATCAAATAAATTATATTTAAAATAAAACATGGATTCTTTCTTGACACTTTCTCGACACTATCATCACATCATGTACCTTTCCCGTGACCTGTGAAAAACTTTTCAAAAACATGCGATGAGCATAAAAAGCTCAGTAAGGGATATAGAAGTACAGAACGTAAATATTAGTCCATGTATACATAAAAATAAATAAAATAACACTTCACTCATAAAACATAAGCACTTTAACATAACTCATGATATCATAAGATTTATGAATAAATCATAGAAAAACATAAGATATAAATGTAACTTGAGGCATTCACAACATTCTTACGTAGGGAGTAACCCTCATGTTTATGTTTGAAATAACCATCACAATATATTCCCTAAATCACTTCGGAGAAACCTTATCCTTTAACCCCCTTGCGTTACCCAATGTATTGGAGATCTATCACAGGCTCACTCTACCTTAGTTTATCATGGAACCACCCGTCTTGATAAACAATGCCCAAGAACCATAACATAATCGTATCACATAAAACATGCATAAAGGAGACACAACATTACAAAATTTCAATCACAAGATATCAAAAACACATTGAAATAATAAAAACATTATCAAAACCATTTCAATGACAAAATAAAATAAAATTAAAACATGTTATTTATTTTTCAGTAAAAAAAATTATGGCCTGTATAGGAAGCCGAAACTCAAAAAATGGTCGTGGCAGTAGAGAAGTCATTGTCGCCACATACATAAGACAAAAACATTACCTTTTTCATTTAGTAAAATTCTTTGTATAAAATGATTCCTTTTGAATAAAAGTAAAAATTAAAGGTGTTAATACACAGTATAAAATAATGTTGTGTATGAAACAAAATATGCCTCAATGAAAGAAGATTGAGATGAAGTCCCTTACCTCATGTCCGAATTGACTCAATCGTTCCTTAACCTCCTGAATAATAAACTAGAGTTAATTTATAATTTCTAAAGAGCCTTTTTCAAGTTCATTATTCCTTTTATATCACTTATTACCATGTTATGGACATTATGTAATTATTTAAGTTAATAATGGTCGTTTTGTCGATCTTTTGTACTTGAGTAAAAAATAAACCTCTTATAATTACAAGTTGTTCATGTGGTAAAATATCTATTATATTCAGGATTATATTCATGATTTAGATATGATATATATCATATATATCTAGTATATACATGCATTTATATCATTTAGGTGTAAGAGATTAAATGCATCGTTCTTGTAAACGGTGAGCCGTACGTACGAATGAACACTAATTTCATTTATTTTTTGTATTTAATGGAATTAAATCATAATGATATAAATGTATATTTTAATTTCAGTATAATAAAATATAAAATATCATTAACACCATCCTTTATATGTCCCACAAATGGCATTAACGATTCATATCACTTTGAGGGGGCGGTAGTCCGCACTTCCTAAAATGAAATTATCGTGTTTACAAAAAAAAAGAAACCATAAAGGTATGCCATATGTGAAAAATAAAGAATAATAAGGAAAACAAAATCATAATATATATCATATATAGATATAGTGGAAACTTAATGGCCACCATGAAATGTGTTAATAGAATAATAAACATTCATCGCTTCGTGAGACAGTAATTCACCATCCACAGAAACAGTATGTTCATTAACCATTAGACAGAGGTGTGTGTATGTTTAAATCAAATATTTCACATAAAAACATCCTAGTATATTTAAGATACTGGTGTTGTTACAAAATAATGGAATAAAATAGTTTAGGGGGTTGGAGAAGCAAAATAAATCAAAATAACATAAGATAATACATTACCTTTTAATCGGGTAACTCCCCTTGGTTTGAAAGAAAATGTTTTCTTGAAGATATTTCTACCTAAGGTAAGACTTTTAGGATGAAGTGAGGGATGTGGAGAGATAAAATGAGCAGATTTTGGCTGAGAAAATGGCTTTAGGGGTGTGGGTAAGCGAGTTAGAGGTGTTGGCCATTTATAAGAGGGAGGAGGGGCACTCTAGGAATGTATTGAAATGTTTTTTAATATAAAATTATTTTCAGATTTTAAAGGTCCCAAAAGGATTTATTTCGAGGATTAGGTGATAAGTGTTCTAAATCCACCCATCCAATATATTTTTGACAAGTGTAAGTCTAGGATTTTAAATTATAATTTCATTTTATTTAAATCGTTCATTAGTGAGGTAATCACTACATCATCATGGCTTCATGAATAAATTTATTTATTTAAGGTCTATAAATTATTAAAAAATACCATGATTTAGTAAATAATTTTATCATTCCAATGAATACTTATAGTCTAAGTGATCAATTATGTAGTCAAAATTAATTTTTTATTTAGGTGTTACATACATTTGTTATATTTTCCTTTCTTTAAAAATAAAATGATAAATATCACTATCACACAAAAGTGATTCCATGGGGTCCCTAAGATGGAAAAAGGCATCCCATGGTCTCCCATGACACAAAAAATAGCATTAGGACACATTATGGGGTCATTTTATATTATTATGATATTTTTTATTACACTTAACTACCCGAATACTAATTTATCACGATAATTAAAGATAATTAACGTCGTTACTATTTATAATGTCCAAAAATAAAAATAATCTTAATTAAATAATTTGGACTTCTTATTCCAAATATAGAATCCATTTTAACAAATTATAAACACAGAAACTACAATAATTAATTTAAAAATAATCCTCATTGTCAAAACATATAGCGGGGTTTTTTAGAAACAATATCTATAAAAAGTTTGACACTTGTTTATGCCCAATTCCAAAGTGAAATTAATTAAAATGACCAACATTGGATTAAATGGTAAAAATATATTCTAAAAAAACATTAAAACTGATTAAAAGGAGAATATATCTATATAATTAAATTATATGAAAAAGCAGTTTTGAAGTAAATTGCAGTATTTTTCTCTATTCATTAAAAAACGAACATTGTCAGAAAAATATCAAAAATTTATCGAAATTAAATTTAAATGTCCAAATCCTAAAGAATAAGTTTTTTTTGAAAAATAGAGCTTATAAAATTTTCTAATGTTTGATTTAAAAAAGGTTTTCCATCAAAAGGCGGTAAAACAATCTTTTAAAAAATATTAGAGTATCCTATGTTTAAGATTCTATTTATTTTCATTTTAAGCCTCTAAAACACTATATAATTCATAAATAGTCATAGATAAGAATATAAATAATTCTTTACTTAATTTTGATGTTACAAAAGGCTTCTCCTAAGAGCCTCTGATGCTAAGACCACACACCCCAACATTTCCTCATGTACCTATATAGTACTCTATGACATCCCATCTATTTGTGGGTCAAAATTCGTCCTCATTAATACATTTGTATCGAGTTATTATTTATTACCTTACAGAGCAAAGATGTGATGTGTGATTCATGATCTAAAATTATAGTTCATGACATGTCTTGTAGAAATATTATCTTCCGAACATACAAATATCTCAGCTGCTCCATTTATAAAGTATCCCATATAGCTAACAAATGCACTAATTTTATCAGTTGATCCACAATAATCTGGATATCATCACTCTAACATGGCTTCTTTGGTAGACCCACCAAAAAATCCATTGTCACATCATCCCACTTCCATTCTATAATAGATAATGTCTTTATAAATCATATAGGCCATTAATACTCTACCTTCACCTAATGGAAGGTGTAAAATTCTCTTATGAACCATGCAATGTAATTTTTATTTATTTACCACTAAATATGTCATCACTGGTCATGGTTTATTTTGGTCACCCCTAGATGTACATTCAACTTTGAGGCATGAAATTCCCATATGAGATCCTCTCATAATCTCATAGGAACAACAACCTGATTTCTAACGTAAAATATCTAATCCTAATATATGCTTCAATTAGATGGTTTCTCACCACCTTTATTACATTAAATATGGGTCAAACACTCTAGATCCTCATTATACTTGTCTCTAATTTGGATCAAAAGTGTAAACTCCACTGAAATTGATATTAACTTCATTTTCTCATAATTATCTTAAACCACCACTTTCATCTCATTTAGAAAATTCATCAACATCAACTCAACATTGAACTCTTGAACTTGTGAGTCTAATGTTTTCTTACTCAAAGCATCAACCACATGTTTTCCATTACCAACTTTATATTCATTTTCAAAATCAATTGAATGAATATATTCTACTCATATTCACAACGAAATTTTTATATCTCATTTTGAGAAGATATATCAAATACTCTTATGATTAGTAAACACTGTAAACTACTCTCCCAATAGATAATTCAACCAAAACTATAAGGAATTATTTACTGCTACCAAATCAAGGTCATGTGTGGGGTTGTTCCATTCATATAGCCTCAGCTTCTATGACCCAAATTCCTAAACTCGATCTCCTTGCATCAACATTATTTAATGTTCGATCCCAAAAGTAACACAATACACCATATACTACTCACCTGACTTTGGTAGGACAATGATAAATGCCAATTCGAATATCTTCTTGAACCCATGGATGGCCTTCTCAAATTCATATAAACAATCAATATTTATTCCCATTTCAGTCAATCCTAGATGTGGAACTTCTATATACGAAATGCCTTCGATGAATCTCTGAAAATTTCTAGTAACCCCAAATGGATACATATATCGAATATGATTTTGGGATATTCCCAATAAACCACTACCTAATCATTCTATGGGCCCATAAACACACCATCCTTCTAGATGATCAGTCCCAAGAAGTGTACCTAATCAATCCAAAATAGGAACTTATATATCATGGAATATATATGATGCTCTCTAAGTGTACTGAATATAATGTCATGATGTTGGGCATGATCATCATGAGTCTTCAAGTACACCAATCATTCATTAACGAATTCTAAAAAACATATCTACTTACAGGTGGAATATTTTTTTCATCAAGGGCATAAAAATTGATGGTGTGTTAATCAACCAATTGGGTATTACAACGAACTAATATAAGATATACCTACTTTTGAATGTAGTCTTCAGTATGTCAGAAGTCTTAACTCTCATCCATTGATACCCCAATCAGAAATTGAACCTCAAGAACACAAAAATTCCACTCAAGTAGTCAATTAGATCTTCAGTATCTGGGAGAGGATACTATTTCACCGTAGTCATGCGGTCCAACATTCAGTAATCAATACAGAAACATAGTTTCTAGTTACCCTTATTTTCAAATATTACTAGATAACCCCAAGGTGATATACTTGGTTGGATAAATGACTTAATATACAACTACTCTAATTAGGTCTTAAGCTCAAGATGCATTTTCAGTACCATTTTTATGGTGAAATAGAAACTATCTCATCCCTCAGTGTGAGTTCCAATGGGAATTAAAATTTTTTCTCATGTTGAATCCCTAATATTTCTTTCAAAAAAAATCATGAAACTATTCCACCATGGTTGCTGTGATATCTTGTTTCCCACCTCCATCATCACAAAATAATCCAAAAACCTGGGCTGTTAGATCTACTATTTTATGAATAATTATCCCTTCTCTTCCATCCCAGATATCCTAATATCATTGATGAATGTAATTTTCAACCTAATGAGGAATAAAAGTCACTCTCATGTAGTGACAACCACTATGGGATCGGTATGTGACTCCCCAATCGATACCCATAATTCGTTTGAATCCTAACATATCCTGAATATATAGATCCCAGAGAAAATGGTACTCCCAGATCCCAGGAGAATATACATTGCATAAATAGCTATTTCTAGATCGTACTCCCAAAGGTGTATCTATTAAAATTGTATCACTTACAAAATCCATTGAAATGATCAAACCATTAAAATATTTCGTATATATAAATGAATGAGAGATGAAGTTATCAAATATTGTACTAGCTAGTAGAGAATCCATAAGAGTAGTACCACTCACTGATGAATTTCCTCGCTCACTATCCACAAGTGTAGGATACAATCCAAGTAGTTTTTATACCCCAAATCCCAATGATATATTATGACTCCCCAGAGTATCACCACACTTTGTATATGGGCACTCTTACCTAGAAGCACCACGCCCCTGCCTCTCCCGCCTCAACTATGAGAACTCTATCTTCCAGACTAATAAGTTTTAGAAATTCCCCTTCCCATACAATAGTTCTTCCTAGCTCTTATATCACTAAAAATCTATCACGGGTTCCTGTAGGACCTATATTGATATCCCATATTTTTATAACATAGTACCCCACATGAGGTTGTGTATTTTTAATATGATAGTGTCTTGACATACCACACTAGTTATAGGTCACTCCAGTAAGTTCCTAAGCAACTGATCCCCCCTATCTAAGTACTAATCTTCCCACATCTCTGACTAACATTTTCATAACGACACTTCTCACTCTCATAAGTTGTACTCGATGATCATCTAGCTAAAAAAACATAACTTACACTTTAATTACCCATTAGGTTCAACTCAACAATGATTCCTGATCCAGCACCTCATCCAACCTCCTTATTCAAAAGATGTTGACTAGAGAATTAATAATTCAATTTAGAACTTATTGAAAGAATTTCTCCATAGTTTTCTCACATCCTACTAACACTAGTGAAAATCACTGAAAATAATTGAAGCATATTTCATAATCCATCATGCAAAAGATCCCCTGATTTAGTCTCATGAACTCTGAAACCCTATCCTACCTTAGAGTCTTCATATAGAAGTGATCTAGGAACATCACCCAAAACACCTTTTGTAGCATGACATCATCCATTCTAGTTTACCCATGAATTTCACAACAATGCTTCACTTATCCTTATAGCACATAAGCTTCCAAGTTGACCCTCTTCTCGGAAAGGGTCTCTAAATGGTAATGTATTCTCTTGATAGACTCAACCTCAAACTCATCTCCCTTAGGTCCACACTATCCAATAAAATTTAGAGGGTGATACATATGAAACTCTATTTTCGTGTCATACATGATCTTCACAACCCATCTTGTGTCTATTTCCATGAGTAATATAATGTAATAAATTTTCACACTGAACTACTCTCCTTCATCCCCACAGAACACTATCAGTTTCTCTGGTTCAACTACATGAGGAACATTACAATTTATATATTCATATCATCCTATAAAAAAGTTTAGACATTTAGGCATATATTTATAATAACAAATAAATGTATTAAGGCTCAAAAAATATCATTAACAGATTTACCTAATAGGAATGTCATAACAAGTCCCAAATTTATTTTCCGCACATCTCTCTAACCGATTAAAACCGAGGCACTAACACTGTCCATAACCATCACAATCCTAGGTCCTATTGATCAAAAGGTATTATCAATATTCACCTTCCCTTATACAAACATTTATTCACATTTTATATATTGTAAAAATTTTCAATTTCAAAATTTTAACCTTTTTCATTTTAATTTCACAAGTAATGAAAAATAGTTCATGTTTAGACAATACAGTAAACCCATATTCCCATGCATTCCTACAATGATGAATGTCAGGAAATTATCCAGAGTGCCAAGAATGATTCATGCAGACTTAAATCTATTTCCATACCTGGACACGAGTTGGGTTTTGATAAATTTTTTAAACAATAATCACTTCACAAAATAAGTATGTCACTCTATGTTAAACAACATTAAACTTTAGAAACAAAAAACAATAACTACAATCCCACCCTAGGTAATTATATTTTTTCCATTAAATTGGTTTTAAAATCCCCTATAGAAGATCATTTTGAAGGATAAACTCTTACTCATATCATGTATACTTTTACAAATTTTTAAAATAATATAAAAATAAAATTAAATCCTTTTGAAAACACCTTGTAACATCCAGACTAAGGTGCGACACACCGATGCCCCAAGTTGGTCAGTCACATTAACTCAAGCATTCCTCCTTGTTAACCTGAGGATAACTACTAGAAGTAAGGGACTTATAATCCATTTTGTGGGAGACTATTCCCTCATTTATTATATTAATACACTAGAAAAAATTACTTCACTATAGTAGAATAATATATATCCATAAACAAAACAAACATCTAAAGATATTCAGTGAAGAAAATGAAATATCCCACTAAAGAAGAAAACATTCCACACTAATGTAAGTGTCAACTGTATAAAATCAAAACTAAAATTAAAGGCACTGATGAATTCATGGTGGGTCTAGAACCACATTGGGTTCCCACATAAAATTTCTATCCCCAAATCAGTAGTCTAACTCACATCCTTTTCCGGTAACATGTCCTACAACAATAAACTCTGTTCTGGTACTGATCATGTAGCCTGAGTAGGGTGTGAGTATGACTCATTAGGCCACCACCTATGGTGTATAAAACTACCTAGTCAACAAAAGTGTATTTAGTTATATAAATAAATTAATATATTTCATAAATAAACTTATTATCACGTTATTTAATATTCTCTATTTAGCCACAATATTTAATGATCATGTTATCATTCATAATACATGGCTGAATGTCCATGTTACCATTCATTGTATAATAATACATAATTGAATGAACATGTTACCATTCATAAGAATTGGCCAAATTTCAATTTTAACATTCATAAATTAATTACAGACAATTGAATGATAATGATACTATTCATGATTCTTGTATGAATGCAAAAATCACCATTAACATTTTAATAACACATAATTTAATGATAATGTTACCATTAATAATACATGGTTGAATGCCTATGTTAACATTCACTATTATTAATACATAATTCAATGATCATGTAACCATTCATAAAACCTGGTCAAATTTACATGTTACCATTTAACATTTAATAACTCACAATAAAAAACCTCACAATATTGCATATACCTCGACAACCAATAAGTAATTCATAAATTTACTAACCATTTAAACAATTTCTATATCTAAAAAATAATCTACAATTAATTATCTCAACTTGTGACATAAATATATCGTAATTCAACTAACCTAAATTACCTCAAATCATATATCTTCATATCTCATAATTAATTCTTCAATTATTTAACTCGTACCAATTATATCAATAACTCATAATTAATCACATGATTAATTATCTAAATCAAAATTCCAAAAATCTCATAATTAACCATCCAATTATTGGTCAAAATTGATGGCCCCTAAATCTTAAACTTAAATCCCCAATAAATATCTAAATGGAAATCACCTTATAATCATAATTAACACCTAAATTAATCAAAAATTTCATTAATAATCTAATTAATCAATTGGATACATTAACAAACCCAATTTAGGAATTAAATTTTATAAATTACTCTATAAATCTTAAAAAATGGATACACATATAAAAATAACATATAGTGGAATTCAATATCATACCACTTTCCTCAATTCATCGATAAATAATCACCCAGTGGTAATCCATGAATATTGAGTTCCATAAGGACATAGATCTAGATCCAAATACCATATCCCTCAATCATGATTAATGAAAATCAAGATGTCAAAAAATATATCTTGTTATAGAATCATAGATATAGATATCCCCAAATATAGATTGATCTAAAAAATATAGTGTATTACATCACTATATGAATGAAAAAAGAACAAGGGTTAAATGAGGGATGGAATGGGAAATGATTCATTAATCGGGGGAGGAGAAGACATTCCATATAGGCTTCGATTCATGATGAAAACGGGCTTAGAGTGCTTGGAATTTATTTATAGGTCTCCCAAAATGTGAAACTGATCCTAGAGTCAAATTGATATTGAAGTATCTGAGTTTTAGGGATCATGTAATATTTAAAATAAATTTCAGGCATAATTAGTTAAAGTATAGAGTTTGTTGGGTAGGGGTGCACGGTTTTCCTTGACAGTGTGCCAACCATGCACCTATTATTTTAGAGTTCAGAGTTAATATTAATATTTCCCATAGTATTAGAATCCCTATACAAAAAATGTGAATCTCTACATTATAAGGTTTCATGAATTTGTAGGCTACGATGCAATGTTTCCTTAACCATGTTCCAAACTTGAAAAAAAAATCATTTTATTATAATTTCCTCCGAATTCCACCGAAACTCAGCCAATGTTATTACTCAAAAAAAGGTGATCAAAAAAAGGAAAAGGCATACCCGAAAAAAAATCATCAATCAAATATAGAAAATTTTGAGATCTTACAAAAAAAAATTATATAAGGTAAAAGATACATTAAAAGAAAGTGGCCTATTAAGGCGATTACATCTAATTTGACACTACAACATATGATACCCACTTAAGGGATCTATGGTAAGTATTTTGGTTATAACAGAGCATCTATAATTTGTATAAAATAGTTTATAATATATTATAGTATATTTTGGTCTAGGTAGAAGGATTGAATTAGCTTGAAGTTAGGGAAAATTGGGACTCCCTTCTATAATGTAGGTGAGGGGAACTATTGAAATAATAAAAATATTTATATATTAACATCATTATCTATAAAAATGGTTCTAAATTGCATGTAAATGGAAAGATGTGATAATTCCTATGATATATTATCCCCTAGTTCACATTTAAAAATTTTATTATTTTTTTGTAATTAAATAAAATATAGTTTTAGCAAAATAACATTACCTCCCATTGAGACACAATTCATTTACATTGACTTAAATGAGATGAAGAAAATGTTGGAATCAGCATTAAATCTTTTAAAAGAATAATAATTTGAAATATCCATCTAAACATTTGGTGTGACACTTTTAATCACTCATATTATATTACTTTTAATATTTTTAAATTCATTTATTATATTTTTTTATAAATTTTAGAAATACTGCATCAGTTTTTCATAAAAATTCAAGGTGATTATATAATTACAAGAAAAGATGAAATATATTTCTTTTTGAAATTTTTTTATTATGCTCAATATATACACTTATATTCGTTCATAACATGTTTTGTCAGGTGATTACATTAAATCAATATGTATAGGTAAGAGAGATAAATTTTGTAAATCTCAATTAATTAATTATTATATACATAATTTTCATGGAATGAGTCCCTTAAACAATTAAATATATATCATAAGGTGATTATTTTATAATCAAATTCATCTAAAAATAATTATAGTGAAAGAATTTATCCATATCTCTTAGTTATAACCAAGGATAATATGATTTAACCATTATTGGGGTGATTTTTTTACAGAGGATACTATTCATATCAAAAAAAATAAAAGGGAAATATTTTCCACAATTGGGCCTCCTAAATAAAATGTTTGAAATATTTTAATCCACATTAATAACTATAAGTATCAGAAATTAGTCTTTATATAAGTTCACAAGCTCTGATTAAAACTGGTTTTAGAAAATTAAAACATTTTAACCATAAAATTAGACTTTTTCATAACTCATTCACAAAAAAATATTATACTAATGTTATAATTTTTTAAAATTTATAATACATACGTTTCATTAATATATTTAAAAAATAATGGATAATTTTATTTATTATGATAATTTTTTTTGAAAAACAGTTCTTTGGAAAATAATTTTTCCCTTGTATTCAAATGATGATGATGATTCTTTATAATTAATTCATATAAATCTAAGTCAGTTTATTCCAATGTAGACCATACAATTTCATTATTTATTTATTCACATTAATAAATTCGAATCTAACAACTATGTGCTAAATATCACTTTCAAAACTAATATTTTATAAGTATATCATTGTTCGTTTAAACACTGTGTTTCTTGTAACTCAATCAAGTGAAGAATGAAAAATTATTACGGAAAAATAATTCTGAAAATATCAGGGTGTTACATATGCCATATAATGTTTGTCTCCAGAATATAAACTAAAAAACCCAAGCATCTAGTTTAGGGTTTGATTTAGGATAATTTACATCATGATGTTATAATTGACGTGGTTATAAAATATTTCATGGGAATTTTCCATTATATCATAATGAACTTTTTTACAGGTAGAATCAATATGAAAAAAATCAAATTTCTAGATTCTAAATTCCAAAACTGGACCATTGAGTATTCTTCTTGTTAGTTCTCAGAAACATTCGTCCCAATATTTTGTCCAAATCAATTTAATTCATCTTCAACTGAACATTGTTAGTGGGATATACAATAGTGGAATGTTTTTTTAAATTATATATTTACCCTTATTTCAAACAATCCTATTATCTCAATGACATTTATAGGGTTTGAACAGTATTTAACTACTTTCTTAAGCTTGATAAATGGTTATTACATATTTATTTATCGTATGTCAATGGAATGAAATATTTGATAACCATAATTCATATTTTCTAAATTTTCAATGTAAATTATTTTAAATCATGTACTATATAACAAACCTAAATTTTTTATAATGATCATCATAAATTTAATTATATATTCTTAACTCATAAATGAAAAGAATAAAAAAATTAACCTTGAACTCATGGAATACTCTATTATTAAGTTATATATTTATAGTTAAATAAATTTTCATTCTGAAGGGTATAATAAATAAAACTCAGAATTCTTATACCAAGTCAATAATGATGTATTTTGATTTTCATTGTCATTAAAATTTAGCAATTACAACATAGACATGAGATCAAACATTAAGAAATACTAAACTCCCTATAGCTAAAACCACATCAAAGGATGGTATGACATCTTACGAAGTAATAATAGAGGATTTTACTAGAAATTTTATCTACCAATATTGATTAAATCCATAGTATTCTACTATATTTTTAATGTACTACCATAATGAACCTTTACTTTATAATTAAAACATATTAATGACATCCTATCATTATATTTCAAATTACTTCTGATATCGATTTTTATAGTCACAAGATAGTTGTCAAAATATACCACATCGGAAAAGAATCCCATAAGTTGTAAGACATTCTCTCGGGTATTTTTAACCCCACATATAACAGGATTGAATCAAAATTTTTAGACCATCATAACACACACAATCCTTTTTATTTTTATTTCAAAAGAACTTTTGAGGAAAAATTCAGAAACCTGAACATGTCCAAAGCATATGTGTTAATCAAAAAAAGAGCCCAAAAAGTTGTTACAGAAAAGAATAAGAATGTTCGAACCAGCCACCCTATAAACCTTCCAATAAATAGTGGTTACCTGAGTATTCGGGTCATTCCTTAGAAGATCTTTGAAGTGATCCACCAACTTGGCCCATTCCTGGATATATTCATCTGCATTGATATTTCATAGGTTAAATCCCTTCTTTAAGATGTTGTCTTGTTTGATGTTCCACTCCAATTGCTTAACATTAGTTCCAGCTATACTCGATCTCTAGAATATTCTGTTGGAAACCTCCTATGCAGAATAAATATGGATGTTTTTTCCTATTTTATAGGATAGAGGATCATAAGAAACTCTAATTATAACATCTTAGAACATCAAAAAAGTTCCTCATAATATATAAATGGTTGAGAATCAATTTCTCTTCAATTTCTTAGATTCACTAATGAATTAATCAAATCAGTTTTTCTATCAAGGCCCAAGATAACATGTTGTTGAAAACATTACAATCAATTTATCATTTCATCATACATGATAATGTAATTATCACCATTCATTCTGAATTAAAATAATTTGTTTTCAATTTTATTACAAATTCTGTAAGGATGGTATTTTTAATTTCAAAATATTCTACCGAGTTAATATATTCTCTCGTCAAATATTTTCAACCATTCACCACCACTCCTCGACCTGACAATGGTAATAGTATATTGAAAGAGTTTCCTTTTGATGTTGTAAATAACCCATGACCATGAATTTCTTCTCCAATCCTTCAAACCCATACTTTATCCAACAATGGGTCAGATGATCAACTGAATGTTTGGCGGTGTTGTTTCATGAAATTCTCTGTTATGGAGAAGTTCTTCTAAAGTGAATACGGTTTCATGCTTTCATGGATACCACTAAAATTTATAGGCTACATCATGTGATCCATCACTGTAACAAAAACATTGTTCAAATTAAAACCATCATATGTTGCTTATTTAGAAATATATTATTCTTTTATTCCCTTCATAAATATGAATATGTCATTTCTATGAGGAAAAGAAATATAAAAAAATGGTTTAGATGAATAAACATAGTAATATTAAAATGTAATATAATGATAACCATAAATTGTAATTTCTTAAGTGTAAATAAATAAATTATCATAATCTATAAAATAATATAATCCCTACTTTGATACCCATTATAAGGACATGATCTTAAAATACTCCACAATATTGTGTCTTAAATACATAATTAATTTACTTGAATTCTCAAAGAATTATTGAAGGACTACAGATTTAGAGAATTTTTTCAATGATCTTACATAATGAAGTCATACATTAAAAACCAAACACTTACAATCAATGTTCATTTTTCGAAAAATATTATACATTTAAAATTAAACACATTCTCTTATCATGAAAAGTATTCATTATTTTTAAATTGACATCATCATTGATCTGAGTCATCCTTAAAAAACATTGAATTTCTCAAAACATGGAATACAGACAAAAATATAAAAAAGGGCCATATAATAATAAAGAATAAAACCCATGAGTCCATTTCAAAATCTTGAAAACATATATTTTACATATTCATTAATATAATAAATATTTTCCTCAAATAATCTTTTACATAAACATAGAAATAGATTCACTAACGAATATTTTATATAAATGAAATAATAATAAATCATAATGGTTAATTCATAATCTTGTTGGTTTTTAAGAAATCTTAATATCACATAAAAAATTTTCTTATAAACCTACCCTTTTAATCTTAATGTTCATAATTATTCATTTAAAAAAATGATCATTATCTTAACATATGAAATTAAAATATTTCAATGAAAACTCATTTCAGAAAAATATAATTTAATTTAGTTTCCTTGTGAAAACATATTCATAGAATCCTTGATTGAACCCTTATAAATGGAATATTGTACTCAGTTATTTCTTATTTAATTATTTGGATAAAACAATCATTAACGAGTGAATTAGAGAGATATATTAGACTCAATTATCATCATAAACATTTTAAAAGGTCCTTAAAAGACATAGAAACATGTAATATTGAATTTACACCAATCCATTACATAAAGTATTTTATTTAAAATATATAGAGTATCAATTTTTGGAAAATGTCAAAATAAAGATAACAATGTTATTTATTAAGACTCTTTAAACAATAAATAACAAAAGAATGAGAAATATGATATTACTTTGATAAAACATGAAAAAAAATTGATTAATAATGTTATATGATAATTTATTTAATATATGGAAATACGTCTCATGGTATATATGTTAAAATTGAATATATTTTTTACGGTTAGTAAGGAATGTCAAAATATTCAATATAAACTAGGTAATTTTTTTTAAAACCTTCAAAACATGGAAAGATACATATAATTTTTTTTATATTTATTTATTTCTATGTAAATATATATAATTAATTTTTGGAATGAGAATATGAAATAATAATATTTTGAAAATAAATCATTAATATAATTAAAATAATGATTAAAGGTAAAATGTCCCTTACCTTTTGCCTGCCTTGTCATGTACATTATTAATATCAAGGAATAAAAAATATTTATAATTATATACTTGTATAAAAACCTTTGTAATGTTTACATTCCATTCATTTAATTGTTATTCACATTATTCTTAATTAATAATGTAATTAAGTTCAATTGAGTTGTTTGGAGGACATTTCACTTATATGTTGGAAATGGCTTCAGTAGCTTGACAATGGTCAAATAGATCATGGTTATATCATTTCAATAACATTTATAATTTTATAATTATCATTTTTATACATTATTTATAATATTATTACCAACCATGCACGAGTATTACAAAAAATGAATTACATTATAACATGGAGATGGTTGTTTATATTCAATGACGACTTACATTTATATTTTTTAAAAACATGAGCTATATAAATAATGAATTATTTTATAAATCCAAAAAATAATTACAACATTAATATCATATTATATCTCGAAATATACTAATATCTCTAGTAATTCGGAGGTGGTGAGGAAAAATAAAATTCTGCAGTTCGTGAGGTGGTAGTAATGAATGAAATTTACTTCATATATATAATATAATATCATATTGGTCAATTGTTATGACCATGAAAAAGTTATAGTAATGAAAAATGAAATACATTTTCTCATGAGGCTATAGTATTTACATACATTAGAGTGATATTTATATTTTTAATTAGAGGGGTAAGATGATAAAAAAAATTAGTATAAAATTTTAACAAATATATATTTGTATATAGGATAATGATGTGATTAAATGTTTTTCGTTAAGAGTGTTTTTATGGATGTAATATTCAAAATAATTTGAAAACACTCAGTTATTAACTATATTTCTTATCTAAAACACATAAATAATGTTATACCTAAATACTACCTCATATTTTATTTTGTTTAAATGAATACCTTTAATATGTGGGTAGGTATGTTAGGAAGGTAATATTTAGGTACTGAGTAGGATAAGGCGCTCTATATGTGTTGATAAATGAAGATAGGGTATTCCATTGTATAATAAATGGGAAAAATACTCATAAATAGTTTCCAAATATTAATTTATACTATTATCTTACTCAATAAAAATTGTTATTAAATGAATCTAATTAAAATATGAGGTAATATAATGTCAAAATGTGGACAATCAGTAAGATTTAGTCAAGTGTGTAGCTAAGTTTATTCATTATGTTATATGATTTAACCATTCAAACGCATCATAACTATTATCGTGATAACTCTTTTTTTACCAAAAAATCTATTTATTAAGATCAAAAAATGAATGTGGGATCATTTAAAAAGTTAAAATTATGATCCATTTTATGGAGTCTATTTTTGAAATTTTAATTTTAATATTTGGCCAAAAATACATTTAAAACAAACCAATAAAATGTGTTGAAAAAATTATAATTCCCTAACTACAATATTCTAGGGTCAGGGATTAATTTATTAAATATGCATGATTACTTGGAATAAAATACCAAAGTACCAGAATTGAAACATCTCGAGTCCGGAAGCCACACAACGGGTGCCCCGAACCTGGTTGGTCACATGACCTCAAGCATCTTATCCCAAATTCCAGTGGGTGCCGACTAGCAGTGAGGGCTGAGGTCTGATAGTTGGGAAACTATGCCATCATTTACCAACGTGTAGAGCAACATAATAGAAAATAACATGCAACAGCGGAAGCAGTAAAAAATCTGAACTCGAAATGAACAACTACAGAAAAATACAACAAATAGTTATACATAATAACGAAACATGTCACTATTTCTATGAAAGCTGCCAAAATAGGATACACTGCAATACAATACAACACAACTCAAGGTGTAGGGTACAACAACCAGAACAAAATAGAGTGAATATAACACAGTAGAATCGCAACCCTATGCTCGATCCCATGCTCTTCTACTCCTCTACTACAATCATGTACCTGTATATTGACCCTTTACCCTATCTACACCTGCATAAAATATAGTTGGTTTGGGCCAAAGACATTACCAAAACAGAGTGTGAGGAATAAATCCCAGTAGGCACCCACTAATGGACCGTCCCCAACTATCGGTGAAAATGTTCAATAGTAGTGAGCAACAGTAAATACAGTAAACTAGTAAGTACTCAACAGTAACTACCACTACCAGTTTCATTTCCATTTTATTTATTACTTATCACCTCCATGATTGTTCTTTGGCTAGGTATGTATAACATAGAAAATCACCATAGTGAATATTCTAAATATTTGTGTCCTCATACATACTATCCTTACCCTCAGGTAACAGAATCGAATACCTGCAGGTGTCTGCCCTCAGGCATAACGATCATTGCCCTCAAGAATACATGATACTTCCCTCAAGCACAGAAACAACTGCCCACATGAACAAACAAGGTTTACCATCGTGCTAACCAAACACTACCCACATGCTAATAGAACATTGACCTCAGGATAATAGAACACAGCCCTCAGGATAATAGAACACTACCCTCAGCCTAATAGAACACTGCCCTCAGGCTAATAGAACACTTCCCTCAGGCTAAAGGAACCGGGACAATACCAAAGCATAAACAATCAATTTATAAAAACTTTCTATCAATAATAATTCAATTCACAATGTAATCATAGCATACCCTTGGGTATCCTGGCCAAACGACTAAACAGAGGAACACACCCCCTGGGTGGTCCTGGATCCAAGCAATGATCCCAAACATCAGTTTAAATATATCATTAGATTATCTATGCAATTAAAGACAACTTTTCCGCAAAGGCCTTAGCCATACGACACCCAAACCATGGGCGCATAGCACAACAATAGACAATTCCAACACAAAAATTGAAAATAATCATCATACCACCTACCTTGATTGTGTCTAATTGGTATACGTGAACGAGGCCACCCAAATCGTCCAAGAACGACATAGATCTGGGATAAATGTTCACTCATTCAAACTAAAATAAATTTACATTGGGAAAGAATTGGTAAGAAACGCATAAAGAGAGGGAAGAACTCACCATCGCGGTTCAATCGAGACCGACATAGAAGGATTCAGATTCCTAGTGTACGTTCGAGATATTTACAAAGCTCTTGACTCCTCTCCCTGCTCCAAAATGAACTCCAATCCTCCACTACCATATGAGGAGGCTACTACCCGTTTCAATCGAAAAAAACAAACTACAAAACATGTACTCTAAAGTACACGACTTGTACTTTTCATTTTTTTTTAACTGTTCCACGGAAGGATTCTTTCAACCTTTACATTGTTCATCCTTCGACAAGAGTACACGGCGTGTATTCGTGATTACACGGAGTTTACTATTTCTCCACTATCGGCTACCTCCACCACCTTAATGGTCACCTATCGACTGATTACACGGCGTGTAAATACTATGTACATGGCATGTAGTTAGTTTTTACACCCTTTGTCGCTGACAGGCCTACACGCCCTGGGTACTCATTCCACTTGGGCAATTTACATTGCGTGTGGAAAAGTACACTATTTATACCCACAAAATTTTCTATTTTTTCCAATTTTTATTAATATCTCTAAAACACATAAGGAAAATAGAAAATAAGAAACCCGTACCTCAAAAATAAGAACCGAGTTCTTACAAACTTCCCCCCTTAATGAAATTCATCCTCGAAATACCCATCCAAATGTGGTGAAGATACAGCTGTGAACAACTATGTCCACTCAGCACATACGTCAGACTCCCGCACCCAGGTTCCATCCTGCACTCGGCAATGCTTCCATAGCACCAGCACGAGAGGAACTGACTGACCTCGGAGAAACTTCATGCTCCTATCAAAACTATGAATCAGATTCTCCTTAAAGGACACATCTACTTGAAGCTCATCCTCCTTGGGCTTAAAGGTGTGAGACGGGTCTGAGTGATAATAGTGCTGCTGAAATACATGAAAGAATCCATGCATGGCACGATACCTCTATGGTAACTACAACCGATAGTCAACCATACCATCTCTCTCCAGAATATCAAATGGCTCCACATACCTCAGTGAATGTTTAACCTCTCTCCTGATATGCATGTGTCCCAACCTCAGCGAAACATGCATGAAAACATGATCCCTGACCATGAAATCTAAGGGTCGTCTACGACGATCAGCATAAGATTTCTGACGACACTGTGTAGTAGTCATCCACTTCTGAATCAACTGGACATGCTCTGATGAATCCTCCTCAAGACATGTTCCCACTAAACCTGCCTCACCTACCTCAAACCTGCACAATGGTGATCGTCATGGCCTAACTTATCAAGCCTCGTATGTTTCCATCTGTATAGTTTCCTGAAAACTGTTATTATAGGCAAACTCGACCAAGGGTATGTGCTTCTCCCAAGAGCCCCCAAAGTCTAGGATGCATGCACGCAGCGTGTCCACTAGCACCTCTATTGTACGCTCTGACTGGCCATCACTCTGAGAGTGGTAAGCTATGCTTAGAAGCACCTGTGTACCCAGTTTCCTCTGAAAAATCTGCCAAAAACACGACACAAAGTGGGCGTCCCTATCAGAAATGACAGGATGAGGGACCCCATGAAGACGTACAAACCTCTAGGATATACATCTTCCCAAGATCGTCATCACCGAAGGTCTCCTTGATCGAAA
This sequence comes from Viscum album, assembly GCA_963277665.1. Classification (NCBI taxonomy): domain Eukaryota; kingdom Viridiplantae; phylum Streptophyta; class Magnoliopsida; order Santalales; family Viscaceae; genus Viscum; species Viscum album. Next base: position 1,902,341,099 of record OY728137.1, read on the forward strand.
AAAGTGAGCTACCTTTGTTATTATTTCCACAACAGCCCATATGACTCATTGCCATGAGGTGACCTCAACAACCCGATCACAATTTCCATTACAAGATCATCCCATTTCCACTCCAGAATGGGTAACTACTGTAACAGTCCGGCTGACCTCTAATGCTCATCCATCACCTTTTGATAGGTGGAACATCTCGTATCCAAACCAGCTACCACTCTCTTAATACTCGACCACGAATATAGACGTCTCAAGTAATAGTACATCTTGGTGACTTCAGGATGAACTTCCCAAGCTGAAGCAAGAAACTCCCAAAACAACTACAGGCGTATGTCCCCTGGAACCCACAATCATCCATGGAAATGTAGTACCTCATCATCACCTATCTTCCAAAAAGGAGGAGGGTCCTCATTTTCCACTGACTCCCATAGAACTAGGCCTTATGAATCCGATAGCTGTCTCATCCTCACTCTATCCAAGAGACTAGAAGTCAAAACTATGGATGAAATATTGGTTTTCCCGGACTATCACACACCTCCAAATACATCTCAGAGAACAAAGACATGATCTGTCACTCACCACTGGCCTCATGAACTGCCTATTTCTGGGTCTTCTTGCTCAGTGTATCAGCAACTGTGTTACCCTTACTAGGTGAATAGGCAACCTCAACATCAAAGGAATGAACGAATTCGACCCACCTTCATTGTCTCAGGTTCCAGTCATGCTGCGTAAAGATGTATTTGAGACTTTTGAGGTTGGTGAAAATCACAAAATGCTATCCCATTGGGATAATGTATCCAACAACGTAGTATATGAAAAACTATAGCCAACTCGAGATCATCAGTCGGGTAATTCCTCTCATGTGGTCTCAACTACTGAGACACGTCGACAAAAACTAGATTACCCTGCATCAACACTGCTCCCAACCAAATACCCGATGCATCACAGTAAACTGTATAGCTCTTCCCTTACTCGGGAAGTATCGGTACTGGTGCTGATGTCAAACTTCTCTTTATCCCCTAAAAGGATGTCTCTCAAGCATCTAACCAAACAAAATTCACACCCATCTTAGTCAAACCCGTCAATAGAGATACTAAGTGGGAGAAGTCTTGTATAATTCACCTTTAGTAACCAGATATCCACAATAAACTCCATATTTAAAACACATTCTTAGGCTGCTCCAAGTAAACTATTGCTCTCATTTTCTCTAGGTCTACCATGACTCCTGCCTCTGAGATTATATGACCCAAGAAGTGTATCTGGTCCTTCCAAAAGTTGAACTTTGAGAGCTGAGCATATAGATGATTCTCTCTTAGTTTACTTAGAACGATCTCATGATGGGTAACATGGTAGTTTTGAGTGTGAGAGTACACCAAGATATAGTCCACGATGACTATCACAAAAGAATCTAGATAAGGGTGGAACACTTGATTCATCAAATCCATGAAAACTGCTGGCACATTTGTGAGTCTGAATGGCATTACCAAGTACTCTTATAGTCCATATCTCCTCCGAAAGGATGTCATAGGTATTTCTGATGGTCTAACATGTATCTGATGATATCCAGATCTCAATAAAATCTTCGAGATCAGTCCCACTCCCCAAATTTGACAAAAAAGATAATCAATCCTTGTTAAAGGATATTCGTTATTAACCGTCAGCTGGTTTAGTTTTAGATAGTCCACACAGAGTCAAAGGGTACAGTCCACCTTCTTTGAAAATAGGACAGGCGAACTCCAAGGAGAAGTACTGGGTTGTATAAAACCCTTTACCTACAACTCCTCAAATTGCCTCTTGAGCTCCTGCACCTCTGGTGTAGCCATCATATGAGGATAAATGGACCCTGGTGCTGCCCCTGGAACAAGCTCAATAAAGAAATCCACCTCTCGATCCAGAGGAAGACTAGAAAAGTCATACGGGAATACATCCCTAAAATGATCATATAAAAGAGTGAAATATTTCTTATAAGTTCCCTGGTCATTTAGATATAAATTCGCAATCTGGGATTTCACTCCACCTCACCCACAATGCTCGGGTCTAGCTCGTCGTGCCTAGACATCTGATTCACCCTTTTGTAGAAAATCCCTGCCTTCTTGTGTTGTGAAACTCACCCTGCGACGATAGAAATCTACAAAGGCTCGAAAGGGTACCAACCAGTCCATCCCGAGAATGAAATCATAGCTTGTAATCTTCATGATATAGAGGTCCCATAGAAAGTGAGACCCACCAACCTCTTGGGGGCACTCCTTGCACTGATGCATACCAGCTGTTCTAGTTCCCAATGGTGTGTCTAGCATCATAACATCAGATGAAGAAGAAACATAGAGCCCAAGGCTCTCTACAACGGGGACAGATATAAAGCTAAGCATAGCACCAGTATTGAAAAGTGATGAAGATAAGATAGAATAAACTAGAATAGTACCTCTAATAGTGGAAGGTCCTGGATCATGCTCTTGTTGGGTCTGTTGCATTGCATATGTCTGCCCAGTGCCACAGCCCTGCGACACAGCCTAGCTACCCTGAGCTGACCCGCCCTACTGCCTTTGAGATCCTTGTGTCTGGCTAACCTGGCCATGACCACCATCTCATCCTGTACACACATATGCATTCCGGTTTCCCGACTGTTAAGAAGCTACTGGTCCTGCTCCCGCATGCGGAGTCTTCATAGAACCACTCTCGCTAGCCACAAGCAGAAAATCCCTTCAAAACACTGGAGATGACCCATCTTCCCGTAATCTCGACACTCCACGAGGTCTTGGGGAAGCTGAGGTCGCTTGTTCCCATCTTTACCACACTGGTAGAAAATGACTTGTCCACCTGAATCAATCATCTTGCTAGTACTGCCACCGTGAGAGAAGTCCATATGTCTATTTCTCTTGTAAAAATAGTACTACATATTAGTGTCGAACCGCCCTAGCCTACACCACTAACTCCCCGTAGGTTCTGCTCTGTAATCAGTGTCTGGATCACAATAACATGCATTGTATGAAACCTAAAAACGTTGACCAGGGATTGTATGTCACACTAAAGACCATCCTCAATGCCTCTAGCCCTCAACTCCTCATCATCCATCTGAACTGGTGCAAAACGCTGAAGCTCAATTAAGTTTCCAGAATAAGCCATCACTAACATGGTGCCCTGCTGTAGATTCATGAACTCTCGAGCTCGATCTTCCCTCATCATCTCCAGGAAGAAGAATTCACAGAAATATTCCTAAAAATATTCAAACGCCATGTATCAGTGATGCTCAGATTGGGTGGTAAAAACCCACCACCTCTTGGAAAAATGACGTAGCATGTATGTAGCGAGTTTGACCTTCCCTCCTGGAGGTGTCTCTAGATGCTCGAAGATAGTCTGCATCAAATATATCCATGACTTCACAACCTGTGGTCCCTCATCCCATGAAAAAGATGGTGGATGCTATTGCTGGATGATACAAGTGAGCTCTGCCATAGATGTGGAAACCGGCGGTGCTCCCAGGAAGGTCTGCATGAACTGCATGATGCCTTCACGAAACAGCGCATCCACGCCTGTGTCCGGTATAATGGCTGGCGCCGCATCTGGCAATGCTGGAGGATCCATTGGTAGCCCATGGCCCTCCATCTCAAGAGTATAATCGCCACCGCTCTCTTGGTGATCAAACGGTGGTCATCTTGGTGGCATGGCTCTAAAAGTTCAAACACACACCTTAGATATAGATTTATCGAAGAAGGAAAAAGAGGAGACCAAGAAGGGAACGAGAGAAAGAAAGAATTTATGAATTAAAAAACATTACTACATGGCGTGTATAAATACTACAGGTTGTGTTCTCATAGGCCATCCACCTGGGCATGTACTCCAACTAAAACTGGTCATGTAACACCCCAAACACACGGTGTGTACTTGAAACCTCCTTCCCTGCCTGAGTCTATCTATATGGATAATCCACACAACTCTTCTAAAACAAAACTACACAATGTATCCCACAGGCACACGACATGAACTTGACAGGATTTAACCAGCCCATGTTTTTTGTCAAACGACCTGTGTACCCAGGTCAAACAACACGGCGTGTTCCAAAAAGGACACAATGTGTTCAATGAAGCCCCAGACCGACCCATGTTGCTCGCTATGTGGACGACTACATGGATAACACTAAACAGCGTGTTATCAAAGGACACGACGTGTAATAGGAATGATAACACCGACCTGTGATGTTCGTGACATAGATGGGTAATTGGGTTAGAGTACACATCCAGTTCAAGGGAGACACAGTGTGTATGCCTTAAGGTTTCCTCTGTCTGTGTTGTTAGTTAAATGGTCAGACACCGAGTCAACACTAAACTGCGTGTATGACTTGTATATGACGTGTTTCCCCAAGCCATTCCCAACCTCGTGTCCCCGCCCACATGGCCTATGACATGGGAAGAGACTACACAGAATGTACTGAGGTTACATGGAATGTACATAAAATGTTTTCATTTCTTCTTAAATAGAATAACACACGGCGTGTGTCTATAGAAATACACGGCGTGTGTGATGGGTTTTTCAGATAGTAATCCTCATAAACTACTCCAGAACCCAAAAAAAAAGGAATAACACCTAAGTGCCATATTTTGATCTGTGAGGGCCCATACTCCCCGTGAATCAAAGCATGGCATCTTACACATGTTATAATAAGGAAAACATGTTAATGATCCCCCAAATTCCGGTCATTGAGGGCCCATACTCCTTAAGAAACAAAGTTTGGACTTCATTATATCAACAACCCCACACAAAAATACTCTATAAAATAGCAGGTATTTATTAATATAGTTATCACAATAACATTCTTTACTAGAACATCAACTATAACAATATCATGAATTTCCTAATTCACCTACATGGCCTGGAACGAATGCATGACACGTGATTTCTAGCATGTGCCTAAATGATGCAAGGGATGTAATATCCTCATCTAATCGGGTTGAAACTAAATAGAACCCATGTATAATATATAAACAACACAATCACTAGTTTGTCACCCAATGGTGAAAATCAAATCAACTGTAAAATTTCAAAATCAATGAAATTTCAACACGAAGTAAATTGGGTTTTCCTTGTACACGGGTTAGCTACTCCGGAGCACAGGTTATTACCAAATACCTATTCGGTCGTTTCCCTAACTATAAGTTCCAAATAGTAAGTCTAGAGAAATGAAACCTCCTCTGTTACCACTTTGTAACATCTCGAGTCAGGAAGACACACAACGGGTGTCCTGAACCCGGTTGGTCACATGACCTCATGTGCATTTACCCAATTGGAAGAGGTTGCCGACTAGCAGTGAGGGCCCATGTCTGATTGTGGAGAAACTATGCCCTCATTTGTCAAAGTGTAGTGCAGTAGAAAAGAAAGTAACATGCAAACGCGGAAGTAGTAAAAAATAAGAACTAGAAATGAAAAACTATAGTAAAAGACAACCAACATTTATATATAAAAATTCAGCATGTCACTATTTATATGAAAGCATCCAAAACAAGATACCCTACAATACAATACAATACAACACAGGGTACTGGGTACAAAAACTAGAACAGAACTGAGTGAATAGAACACAGCATCATCGCAAGCCTAAGCTCATTCCCATGATCTTCTACTCCTCTGATACAATCATGTACCTATATAGGGACCCTTTTCGTTGTTGACACCTGCAACAATATAGACTATTTGGGCCGAAGACATGACCCAAACAGGGTTTGAGAAATAAATCCTAGTAGGAAACCACCAAAGCCCCGTGCCCAACTGTCAGTGAAAATGAGCAACAACAGTGTGAATAAGTAAAAGTAGTAAAATAGTAAGTACTCAAAAGTAACTATCACTACCAGTTTCATTGACATTTTAATTATTACTTATCATCTCCATGCATGTGATTCTTCTTGGTAGTTACAAGATAAAAAATCACCATAGTGAATATTCTAAATAGTCATGTCCTCAGACATACTATCCTTACCCCCAGGTAACATAATCGAATACCCACATGTGTTTTCCCTCAGGCATAACGATCATTTCCCTCAGGCATACATGATATTTCCCTCAAGAACAGAATCTACTACCCATAGGAATAAAAAAAGGATAACCTCAGGCAAACCAAACACTACCCACAGGCTAATAGAACACTACCCTCAGGCTAATAGAACACTTCCCTCAGGCTAATAGAACACTGCCCTTAGGCTAATAGAATACTGTCCTCAGGATAAAAGAACTGGGCCGATCCAAAAGCATAAAAAAAAATTCATGTAAACCTTTTCTAAAGAATAATGAAATACACAATATAATCATGGAATTCCCTTGGGTATCCTAGCCAAATGGCTAAACAGAGGAACGCACCCCCAGGGTGCTCTTGGATCCAAGCAGTGATTCAAAATAAAAGTTTGAACTTATCATTACATTATCTGTGGAATTATTGATATCTTTTAAGAAAATGCCTCATCAATATGACACCCCAACCATGGGTGCGTAGCACAACGGTACACAATATCAACACATTAGTTGAAAATAAACATCAAACCACCTACCTCGATGGTCTCTGATCGGTATACATGAACGACGCCTCCTGAATTGTCCAAGAAAGACGTCGATCTAGGATAGAAGATCACTCATTCAATATGAAATAAATTTCACTCAGAAAATAATTGGAATGAAACAAACAAGGAGAGGGAATAACTCACACGCGTGGTTTAATCGAGACCGTTAGAGAAGGATTCGGATTCCCGTTGTCCGGTCAGGAGATCTCCAAAGCTCCAACCTCCTCTCTCGGCTCCAAAACTAACTGAATGCATCCTATCCCAAATGTGGAGGCTACTACCCATTTTATGTAAAAAAAAACAAACTAAACAACATGTACTCTCAAGTACACAGTGTCTAATATTATTTTTCTTAAACAGTTCTCCTGGAGGATTCTTTCCATTGTGACACTGTTCATCTGTCTATATGAGTATACAACGTGTATTCTTAATTACATGATGTGTACTGTCACTCTGCTAGCAGTTCCATCCACCACCTTACTACTCACCTGTCGACTGATTACAAGGCATGTAACTAAGTACATGGTGTGTAGTCAGTTTTTACACACTTTTTCACCGACAGGCCTACACGCCCTGTGTACTCATTCAGATGGCCAAAGTACACGGTGTGTGGAAAAGTACATGGCATGTGCTCTTAAAATTTTGGATTTTCCCAATTTTATTAATTTTCTCGAATACACATAAGGAAAAGCGAAAATAAGAAACTCGTAACTCAAAAATAAGAACTGTGTTCTTACAAGAATATTTATCAATTTTGGAAAACCATATTACATTCATGATACCCATGCTACACTAGAAAAAGAAAATAAATAATAATAAAAGTAAATACTATGCATCATTAAAAATCATTAAATGGATTTCTCTTAATAACCTAGGGTTGAAAAATAATAAGGGGGATCTCAAATGCTCTGTAAGGGTATTTAAAATATAATGTACCATGAATAAACAATGAATAATCAATATAGAAAGGTAAATAACTGAATACAATTTCTATATAAATAAATATATAAGGAATAATCAATATGAGAAGGTAAATAAATGATACACATTACATTTAATTAATGAAATGGGAATGAAATGCGTCCCTAGTTAATTTCAACAACAAGTATGATAGAAAATTATAATAATAAATCAATTCTAAATAAAGGAAATTTATCCTATTGGGTTCCACATTTTCTAGATAAATGGTAGATTTACTCTCATGACCTTTCAAAATATGGTTTCACATACCGAGTAGAAATATATCTGATTTGGTAAACTAATTCATCTAATAAGATGATAGATGCATTTAAGGGATTAATTTAAATGTTCCCAAACCCTTTTTATACTAGTCCAAATAATTTTTTTTGATATTTAATAATTTATTAAATTCATAAAAAAATGGTTTTTATAATATATATTTATGGTTTAAAGGATATATATTTATCAATATTTCCTTGATTAATCTAGTAACTGTCAAAGAGAATACCATATTTAAAAATGATATATGATTTTGGAAATAAAAATATCCCTCATAATAGAATACAGATATTTAATATAAATTTAATTCATAATTAAAAATGATCCTATTTAAGTGATTGTTTCACGATAAAGTTAATAATCACAAAATAAAGTGTTATTACAATTATAACTTTTACCAATTGTTAATTTTCATGTTAAATACCCTTGGATATGATAATTCAATGTGAAATAAAAATACATTAATTAGGAATGAATCAAGATATTACATGAAAAATGTGTAGTATATGCAACATATAAATGTGAACTGGTTCATAATAACAATTAATTATCAAAATAACATGAAATGAGACGAAATCAATTACAATGAGTTTCCTTTTGGGTACAGATACATTAAAAAAATGGTATAATGTATTTAAGAATTTTGTTAACTTATTCTATAGACATACACATATTTTTAATATCACATGTGATTTTTTATAATATATTATTAACCCTTTGTTATTAATCATTGATATTTTAGATGAAAATTAAAACTTTCCCAAAAGAAAGGCAAATTTATTGAAAAAAGAATGTCTGATCACAGAAGCTAAAAAATCAGAGATTTTCCACTATCCCTTTTAAGGAGAGGAATAATCTTGTCAACTAGCTGATCATACTTAGAAAAATCATCACCATTACCACCTTTATATGAAATACCATCGGCAATTGTATTGGATACCCTATAAATATGTGTGAAAATATGATTCATGGAAAATAGGGAATCCAAACATTTGATCCAATGAATGGTGAGCTTCTATGACAAGTGAGATGGTCCCATCCTGATAGTAGAAATAGAAACAATAGAATCCCTATAAATCCATATATTTTCCATACTCGGATCAATATTTGTTACACTGAAACAATAATTCCATGCTATTCAGCCTCAAATAAAGATGTAAGACCACATAAATCATGGAAGCATCCATAGAATTCCCCTCTATGATTCTGTAAAATTTCACCATAGCCCAAAATCATGTGTTTTCCTTTCGAAGATCTATTAAAATTGACTTTTAACTATAAAGAAATAGGTTACTTCTTTAAGACCTCAAAGGTTCCATGCAGAGGCCTGAAATTCCCCTTGACACCGATTTGTTCAAGAAAAGACAAATTTTGAACTGATTTGAAGGAAAAATTATTCCTTGATTTTTTGGATTCACGCATAGCAGAAATAATGGAACATAAAGACACATGGACCAGGAAGGCGTAGCTATCATGTGTAATCTTATTTACAAAAAACCAAATTAAGTGAATATTTTCAATATTAGAAACTTGAAAGAGACCCAATAGTTGAGGATAAATCAAAATTGAATTCCATACTGGAATGAATTCTCGAAGAGAAGTCACACAAGTCATAGTGATTTCAAAGATCTCTGATACAACCTTCCACATAGATGAAGCAGTAACATAGCTATGAAGTATGTTATCTATATCCTCCCTATTTTGAACAAAAACTAAACATGAATACCAAAGGGAAATTCTACATTTTTCCTGAAAAAAATATTTAGCAAGATTCCAGTCGGCCAATATGGTGGCCAATGCTATCCAAGAAGGCCAAATAAAATTATTAAGAAAATACCCCCACCCACTTTTAACCTGTGTTTCAAAGTAAATAATGACAATAAAATAATTTAATAGAGATAATTAAATTGAAAGTTGGTTACCATGACCAAAAATAGACTTTGTTTGAGAAACAGGAAATTCTGGTAATAATGAAAATATGATTTGGAATATCACCCATATTAGAATACTGATCATTAATTGGGGCATCCAGGTCAACATTAATGTCATTATTAATCAATGCACTAGGAAGGGGAAAACCAGTCCAGATGGCCTTCCAGAAATATAGAGATAAATCCTTTGAAAATAACCATCTGGAATTAGAATTAATAGAATAAAAAATGGATTTAAGGGCATGGAAATATATGAGATTAATGATTAAAAACTCCATTTCTGATCATATTCCTAAATTTCTATCAGATAAAATAAAGTGACTCAAGATTACTATTTAAAAGACTCTTCATAAGCAATGACTACAAAAAATCGTTGAATATTTCATGATTTTTAATACATGAACCCCTGCATCATATGGATTACAACTATTGTTCCATGAAACTGTGGACAATTTCCTATTAAGAATGCTGACACTCCAATTTTTTTTTACAGAAACATTAATGCTCTTTATGAGAGATTCTGACCACTTACTGACCATAAAATAATAAACAAACATAGAAATTATAATAACTTTGACCATGTATACACGACCATCCAAGGAGATAAATTTACCCTTACACGTAGCAAGTTTCTTTCTAATATTATTAAGAATATCAAAAAAAATAAACGGCTTCTGGCATCCCCCAGAACATTGGAACTCCCAAATATTTGATGGAAGGAACTCCCCATGAATACCCAGTTCCCTTACATTGTCTTTCATCCTGGAGGTGGGAATATTCCTACCAAATTAGGAAAAAGACTTAATCCAACTTATCTCCAAGTGAGAAACGTTTTCATGGTCAAAAGACGCCATTTAATGTACTTAATTTTTCTCCTATCCACTTTAGTGAAGATAATTATATCATAGTCATACAACGAATGAGTAAGAGTAACCATTACTCTACTAACACAAATAGACTTCAGTTTCCCATTACAAGTCATAATAGGAAGTAATATACAGAGATAATCCTCCATAATAAAAATTTGATAGATGAAAGGGGATCACCTTCCCCAAAACCTCAAAAATAAGAATAATCTCCCTCAGGGGGTCAATTAATAAGGACAAATATGTGAAAAGACTCACAATGGGTTTGAAAAAATCAATGAAGACATCATTATAACCAATCAAATGAAGAAACATATAAACAAATTTCCAAATTATTATATCAAAATCTTTCCTAACGTCATGTTTTTTATCAATATTACCACCCATCATGGATTTCATAAAAAGTTTAACAAATTCCATGGTAGTGATGAGGAAATCCTGAATGGTCATACCTTTAGTAAAGCCATGATGGATAACAGAAAAAATATTACTAGAGATTGAGGCTATCCTCATAACAAAGATATTGAATGTGATTTTAAAATTTTTGTTAACCATGGAAACTTGATTGAAAATGTAGTTCTCATTAGAATTCTCCATATTTGGAACAAGATCAAGGAACTAAGTATTCAGACCTTGTGGAGGAAGAATTCCATTACTAAATGTGTGGCCAACATGTAATCATTAGAATTAATGATATCCCTCTATATTTGGGAGAAACAATTTCCGAAATAATCTGGACCTGGAGAGCATTCATGATTTAGGACAAAGGCGGATTCATTGATTTAAAAGTCCAATGGGATATATATAAGAATGGAATTATCTATATGATTGAAAAGACTTGGAATAATACACTCTACTGGATTAGTAGGAGGAACTGTACCATTTAAGTTATCTTTAATGTAAGAAACAACATACTCTATATGATCCTACTTGTTTTTATTAACATGTTTACCATTTTATATTAATGAAAGTGTCATCGAAACCATTCTTATTTTATTAAAAGACATGAAACATTTATAATATATATCACCATATCTCAACCAATTAGCCCTAAAGTGCATCTTTGCAATGAATCCTTGAGGTTATAAATATTATATATCTTGGAAACAAGCTCAATTTTTCCTAAAACATCATTAGAGAAGTTATTTAACGTATTCCTCTCCTGCATGTGTTAAAGAGATTCCCCAGTAGAAGAAATTTTAGAATCAAGGAGTTTAAACGAGATGTAATCCATTATTTAAATGAAATTTCGAGGAATATGGACTTGATAACACAATAAAAGATGTTATATCTACTATTAAAAATTTTTTAGGTATGATCAAACAAGATGGGATAGTGATCTAGATTGATTCTAGATAGAGTCATATAAGAAACACATCCCCATTAATAATGACAATATCCATTAACAAATTCCCTGTTGATTCTTCATGATAGAAATCAATTCAAACAATTTATGTACCATGTGTTCTTTTCCCCAATAAGCTTATATTCAAATATCTTATTATCATCAATAAATGAATTGAAATATCCTGAATAAATGGAGTTGGTCATGGTCTAATATTCTCGTACATGTTCAGGATAGTATTAAAATCTCTATGAATGGTCCATTTCTTAGGAATAACAGAGTTAAGTAATCCAATGTTCATCCATAAATTCCTACGATCATGAAACCATTCTTAGAAAATTAAAATCATTTGTGAGATGTTGTTCACTATTAGAAATTAGGGAAATATCTCCAAGGAACAATGAGCCAAAACCCATAATTATTTAATGTTAGAAAGACATATGTTAGATTCCACAAAATGAAATTCCAGATTTTAAATGTAGGAAATTCTGGGAGAATCAATTATTTTTTGTTTGAAGAGGAAAATGTGAAGAGGCTGGAGATTTTGAATGAAAAGCCTATGGGACCACATGGTATCTTGATTAGAAAGTCCCTGTAAATTCTATAGGAGGGCCATCTTTTGAACATATGACCGGGACTACGTACCCCTTTTTAACCATCACATCATTCAATTTTCCAAACTTACGAGGCCTACCACCCATTAGTTTGGGAATGGAGACCCCCAATAACAGATCATTTATATTATAGGTGATGGTGATTCATTTTCCATTTATGAGATTCAAGTCACTTAAAACCGAATTCAATGAGATCTGTTTAATATCAGTACCATCAACATGATTTTTATTGTGTTTTTAGAATATGAGTGAATACTAGATATTAAAAAATCAGGAGCATCAAGTTCATATTCATGGAAAGTCTATACAGTATCATTAGAAGTGATAATTTCACCATTCTTGATAAAGAAATAAGTGCCATATGGATTATAGGACATCCTATTTACCTTGGGGGACGGAATTTCAGGGAACTATAAGTGTGTAGGACTTAATATAGATGTTATAAAAGAATTGGGGTCCATGAAAATAATAAGAGGGGCATGAGTTATAGTGACAATGAATGCTTCACTTTCATGCAAATCAAGGACACACTCACAGATTGTATTTTCCATATCGTTCACCAAATAAATATATTCCAATTCCTTTTTCATATGGAAATCCAAATTATAAATCTCATTTGAGATTAAAAAATCCCTAATGATGTTCCTCAATGGGATTAGAGTCCCACATGTCAGACATTCCATTGTTTATCCCTGCAAGTGGACAAGGTAAATCTAGGATTTTTCCATTATCCACTTCTTCAACCATCTCATCCTAGGAAATTTTAATAGGATTCATGGCCTTAGAGGGAATAGATCTATTACCCCCCATTCAACAATGATCCTAGTTTTATTTTTATTTCTATTATTCTCCATCCAATCCATGTCCTTGGTTACTTAATTTACCTTCTTTTAGAGAATTTGAAAATTAACAATAGAATGAGAAAAAAGTCTAAAAACATTACAAAAATGAGGGACACATAGATATTCAATTTCACATTTGTTTTGTTTCCATTATCAATAAAATAAATACTACATGGCCTCGTATTTTGAAGGTTAACTTCAACCGAAATTCTAGAAAAATAGCCAAGATAACCTTCAATGGTTTTCTTATCCATACTAATAGGGGTTCCAATGTAAGAATAAATATCATTAATAATATTGGGATGCCAATACTTCAAAATAAATCCATTAAGCCATACCAAAATCTGAGAATTAGTCAGTTTCATGTTAAATGGATTACATTTAACATACCATTCAGAAATCCTCAATGTTCCAGGATTAAGATGCAAATTTGCAAGATCCCATGCTCTATTAAAATCATCCATAGACTGCCAAATGATGTGAATGAATACTCTTCCAATAATAATTGACATCCAATTATTAAATCCAATTTAATGAGAGATTTTTTCTTTAAGATCACCATAATACAATGTTTTATATCATTTAGAATAGATAGAACGACCTATGATTGAGAATTTTCAATGATTAATCCGCTCTTGTAATGCCTCTAGATCATCCCTCATAGAAAATCCAACATTATAAATCATGCTAATGTTTGAATGTTTGGACTACCCAACCATGATCTATTCAGAAGATCTCATAATTTACAATTTAATGGAATCACCCTTCTTTCTCAAAGATTATAGATCAAGAGTTTTCATTGACAAACCATGATTCTGAAACAATTGTCGATCTTTTTTAAAAGAAATTTACCAATCAATATTAAATGAATCTATGAGAATTATCATATTTGAATACATGATCTTGAAAAATATCTATCCCCATGTTCAAAGAGTGGGATTCCCACTCTCTCAATCCCAATTCAATAATCTTTCATCATGTTCACTATTTTAAGTGTTAATTGCCTAGTTTTCGAGAATGTTTTGTCTTGTTATTTTTCTGATCCTATTAATTAGATAATTATTTCATCATATTTATAATGTAATACATGAATTAAATATTATTTATATTCGCTATATATGTATGTAGTGTAATCCATAAATTTTGGATATAGTAAAGGAAATACCCCGTTCATGGAGATTGTAGGCCTTATATACACATTAACGATATTTCAATTTAATTATCTTATTAACTGATTGATAATTAAATTTAATATATTTATATTTTATTTAAATTTCATATAAATGTAATATATGTCAATTTTTTTTTAAAAATGATCCTCAATACATTCCAGGTATAGCATGAATTGATTACATCTCTTTGGGGAGGCGGTAGTCCACATGTTATCAAATGATGTTATCGTATTCCCATAAAATGGAAGGCATGGTGGAATGTATTATATAATAATTATAGAAGCTTAATGAAATAATAAATATCATATTTTACATATAAAAATGATAAATATATCATTTTTACCAACCATTAATTGGAGGATATGGAAGAACGAATGACCTCGTTTTGGGAGGCGATAGTACGCCGAACACAAGAATGATGACTGAATGGACCGATGGCCTATTTTTTTCTAATTTTTGCGATAAAGCCTCTTTTAAGGAAAAGGGGGAAACCTCAAAAGACATCAAAGATATAAAGTCATAAACATAACCGGGTCCCAAAACATGACTACATGAAATACCCTTCCCCAACATAAACATCGTAATGGAAATCCTCCTTCAATATATGTCAACTCAGCAAGTTGTCCCATGAAAAAATGAATGGGCCTGGTACCGATGGCTAGGCCATGCCCTCTAAATCTTTTGAATCTGAATATCCACGTATAGAGGATGCTGCCTACTATGAATCCTCATCTGATGCATTTCCTAGTAGAATGTATGAACCAATCCATCTCCAAAATACAAACCATCAAAAGTAAAAATACAATTCATTCTGGATTGTTGCTCACACCCCATCCAATTGTTTAACCATTATTTTCAATGCATCTGACCAATAACTGTGGTTTTAGCAGAAATCTGTCCATCAAAACATCACTGCCAATTGGATTCAACCCCTAAAACCAAAAACTCAGGTCTTCCCTTACTAAAAAAAATCATGGAAATAGAGAACTTCCACCAATAAGCTACAACTCCACCACCTACAGCTCTCAAACTCAGCATCGATGCAACACCACAGTAGAAATTCCTCCACTTCCATGTTTTTATGGAACCCGTACAACCCAAAACCTATAGCATAACACGAATGCCAAACCACTGCTTGAGAATTATCTTCATCCTCTGAATCAGAACAACCCAGACCAAAATCGACATAGTGATCTTCTTATACTTTATCCTTTCACCTTTATCCTCTGTCTTAACATGATTAATAGCCAATATCTCGTCCCAAATTGGATAAATGTGAAGATCTGGTCACCCAATGTAAAAAATGTTCAATAGTTTTCTATGTTTATATATATATATATATATATATATATATATAAGTTCAATATAAAAATCGTTCAAAGGACATATAGTGAATTAAAATATGTAAAATTTATCTATTAATAATTATTTAAAATTAAAAATATAATATCACTATATAGAATATTTAGATGAAAATTTTGTTTTTAATTAAAATTTAATATTTTTACTATTCATCGAAAAGTGAAAATCCAAAAAAATAACTATATGATAATTTGAAAATTCCTATTTCAAAAATGTGTTTAATTTTTTGAAATAAAATTTATAGTATTTCCATAAATTGTTTTTCAAAATATGATCACAATTAAATGGTGGAAAAGTTACTTTATTAAAATATAGCTTTTATGCATAAAATTGGGTTTCTCTTTATCTAATGCTAATAAATTCTATTAGATGAATGAAAAAATATTTTATTAAATTAATTATATTTAATATATTATATTATATTATATCTTTCAGGAATAGTTATTAATTTAATTTAATAAGTTAAAATGCCTATTTGTGCATAGAATTTGTTCTTAATAAATGATTCCTTTATATACAATTTGGTTTTGATATTCATTTATAAATAATTTTTAGAGAATTATTTCAACCCTATATTCTCATAATATATTTACTCCTATTTTTAGCCTCTAATTTAATTGAATGGAGACAATTTTTAATTTAACTAATTTTATAAATATTATTTGGTAAAACATGGTATTATGTGTCTTTAAAGTTATCAAAGTTACTCAAAATTGTGTTTAAAATAATAAAAAATAGTATTTCATGTACCATAAGTTAATAGAATTGTAATATTTAATGCAATATAAACATAGTGTTCTGTATTGATCAATGTAAAAAAATTAAATTTATTCTAAATAAAATAAAATGTAAATTCATGGGTTATTAAATTATTTCCACCATTAATAAATTATGTCCTAACAATTAAAAAATTATCTCGATAACTAAATTATTGAAATTTGAAAATAAAATTATTAAAAAACCACATAGTAAGTAGTTTAAATAATACATATTATTAAAAAGAGGGAAGGGGAAATGTGATGGTCACCACCAACCTAGGATTTCTGATAAGAGAACAGTAGTGAAATCATGGAGCTTGAAGAGAAACAATTCCATCATTTCCTGATGGATAATGATTTAGAACATTGATCACATGAATGTTGGTGATCCAAAAATATTTAATGACCACAGGGATAAAAGCACATATATATACATAAATGGTAATTGATATCATCAAAAAATGATTACAATAAAACAAAATTTGTGTTTCATGTCCATTTTCCTTGGAGTTTTAGAATTATTTCAATCTATATGAATATTAGAACATATTCTTATTTGATACATTTCTACATCATAAGAGAAATTTATCATTTGGTTGTGACATGAACTATTTATACTCCATCACTCATCATAAATAACATTCAATGGGGAAGTAACATAATAATCTATAAATGATAGTTATAAGATCAACATAATAAATTTGAAAAATAAATAAATTTTCTAAAGGATTATGATAAAAAAATAAATAAATAAGAACATTGAAGTTCCAAAAAAGACCTTATTAATATTTTATATACATAATGTATCTATTGATTATCACATAGAAAATATGTTAATACCTTCCTTATTTTTTTTTGAAATGTTATAATAACATAACCAACTATAAAACCATATTGAAAAGAAAAATAATTCCTTATTATTTTAATAAAACCCGGACTATTTGATATAATCTATAAATAAAAAGTGTCTTTAACTCCATTAATGATAACATAATCCTTTTTTCCAATAACTAATTAATCAGATCTGAGTATGTATGTATGATCAAATTTACCTTATCTATATCAATAATATCTTTATCAAAATAATATTATTTTAAAATTAGGAAAAAATTAAGGGTTACCTTTCCCTAAAACTTTTTTTTTGAAAAATACCTTATTACTAGTATGTAAATTTTATTGGTACCATTAAATAGATGCATTCAAATCATATTATTATTATTTTAAATTACATTCTATCTATATTTCAAAATTGTAACGATGATAATTTAATCAATAAAATTATTTTAGAACATATTTATTTTACTCAATTAAAAGCCACATTAACCATTCCACTTTGATTGTAACAGTAGCCTAAAATTTAACTTATCCCCATGGAATCTTTTGTGGAAGATCCATTTGATGATTGCCTAATTTGATGGAATATTTCATTATCTCCTTAAAGTCAAAACAATAAATATAAACATATTTCTTCTTTCCATTTCATTATTTGTTATGTTGATCCATATCTCCGCAGTTATAACTAACACACATTGCATTGATGAAAGTAGCAAGGTATTTCTTTTCAATCTTATCACATGTGGAAAATAATTATTTCACTTCCATACATTATCCAAAATTTTCCCAGTTATCATCTAGTTTTTTATTTTCTATCAATCAATAATATTTTATTATTATTTATATTTATCATTAGATCATTTTAAAATTTCTTCATTTGAAGAAAATGTTTGAGAGATTAGTTCCTTTAGAAATATTGGGTTAATATAATAAAATATATGATTCTTCTTCCTATATAGATCATGGGAATTGGAATGGTTTCAATTCCTTCCATTAGGTGCCATTTCTAAATTATGATGTACCCAAGATTTGGTCATATAATTAGGTAACATAATTTATAATAAAGAAATAGTGAAATACTAAACATAAATCAAATAATTTATCCATATATAATATTATACTCATCAAAATGGTAACATTTTGATGTTCCCCTATACATACCCTCAAATTATATTAACGGTTATGTTCCTAATTCTATATTTTCACAAATATTTTTCCCATGGTTGTTTATGAAAGATTCTATGATACCAACCATAATTCCCAAACAATAGTTGCCCATATCCAGTGCATTACTTTACATAATTTTCATCATTACAAGGAATTAATTCATGATGAACCGAACAAATTTTCATTTTTTGAAAAATAAATTACATACATGATACCCATATTACATTGGAAATGAAAATAAACTATAATAAAAGTAAAAGCTCAGAATCATTGAATCTAATTCAAAGGATTCATCTTCATAACCTAGGGAAACATTAAATAATAATTGTGAGCTAAAATTTTCCATAAGGGTTTTTAAAGTGGATGATTTAAATAATTAATAATTAATAATTAATAAGGAAAGGTAAATAACTTAACACACACTCCATATAAATAAATCAATAAGGAGTAATTAATGTGGACCATTATTTAACTGAATCACATTTCATTTTATCAATAATCTGATAACGAAATACACCATTAGATGATTTCAATGAAAATAATATAATGAATAATAATATTAATAAATATATTATTAAAAAAATTAAATGCTAAATTATTGGAAACCATTTGTTCTAGGTACATTGTACTTTTACATTTAGGATCGTTGACATGTTGGTTTAGTATACAAGGTAGAAACCCATCTAATTTGGCCAACTGATTCTTCTAATGAGACTAACGATGCTTCGAGGGGATTAAATTGTATAGACCCTAATAGGTTTCACACTAGTCCAAATTTTCATTTATATATCAAATAATTAGTTTAATTCATTAACAATGAGCCTTATCAATTATCCATATTGAGTAATGGATACAGATATATCAACATTTCCTGTATTAATCATATTTCATTCGAAGTGAACATTTTAACTAAAAATGATAAAATATTTATTCTATAATAATATCCATCACACTAGAAAATTTATATTTAAGATATATTAAACTTATAATAAAAATTATCAATTTGTTAGTGATTTTTTCAAGATAATGATATCATTCTGAAAAGAATGTTAGATTATAAAGATAACATTTACCACTTTTTATATTGAAAATAAAACCTGCCTGGATTAGATAAATTAATGTGAAACATAATATACCAGGACTTTGGAGTTAATAAAGACATTAAATGTCAAATGGGAAGTATATTAACAACATAGAATATCATTGGTACATAATAACAAAAAAACAGCCTCAATGGAATCTGAATTGAGTTGAAATCCCTTCCATTGGTTTCCATTTGGGTGACATTAATTAATCTCATGTCTGATGATTGTAATAATATTATTATCTTATATAATAACCTTAACCATATTTATAATATCTTGTATTATCTTCTTATAAATTAATATTTCCCATTTGTTAATAAACATCAATTATATTCACTATTTCTGTTGTTAATTAGCTTGTATTCCAAGTATATTTGGACTTCTTATTTTTTTTGTTCCTTTTTAAGTAATTATTTATTCAATTAAATAATATAAAAAATGATTTTAGTAATTTTTTTTAAATTTATATGTATTTATAGTAATTCCTAATATTCGGATATCAGAAATGAAGTACATTGTTGATGGAGATGGTTGGTCATACATATGAAAGAACGTTGTTTAAAATTTATATTTTAATAATTTAATGAATGTTAAATGATATATAGGTAAATTATAAATAATTTACCATATTTATTTCATATATTTCTCATATATTTTTTTAAACAATTCAAAATATATTTCAGTTATACCATAAATGAATCACAATGTTTTGAGGAGGCGGTAGTCAACACGTCCACAAACGATTTTATTATATATCCCAAAAATATAAAAAATTGAGGTATATATTCAATTATAATTATATAAATATAAATTAATAATAAATAAATTTTTTCACTTATATAAAATATAAATTCATAATCATTTCAATCCATCTAAAAATGGAAATAGAAAAACAAAAGACATGAGTTTGCGATGTATAGTCTGCTGTACAGATGAACAATGATTACATATCACATTTGATGGATGTGTTTGCAAGTGTATGAAAATAACAATAACATAAAAAATATCATTATATTTATTATTCAGATGTTATTTTACAATAAAAATAATATAAAAATTAAGGTGTGGATATGGAAATAAAGCAAATGTACTCATTGAAGAACAATATCATTATTAGGAATATATTTTTGGGTTATATGAAAATATATCATTTGTTTTCATTAAAAAAAAATATTGGATTCTAATATGAGACTATATATTTATGGAAGATATTTGGTCAGGTATTTTATTAGTTAATATGCTTGATATGTGTGAATAATTGAGTGGGCTGAGTGCCTTTTATAAGAGATGAGGAGTGAGAGTCTTGGTAATTTAAAAAATAATCATTATTGGGAGGTATCCCTAACATAATGTACATAAAATAACAGAAAAAATTATACATGGTATTTTATGTTATAAATATTTCTTTAAAATAGGTGTTGGATAGGTATATAGGTCATTTTGGCCCTAATGATTATTGTTTAGTCCCTGTGAAGTTTACCATAATAGAAATTATAAAATATTATAGTTATGTATATGGAATCCATTTTTCCATATTCATGACATATAAATATTAGAAATTAACTTGAAATTAATCTTGTAGATGGGGCATCAACACGGGTTTTTAATGTAAAAATACACAAAATTTCACTTAGTGTTTATAAATAAATTCCATATAAGAGTTGTTCCAATGAACTAAATTAGATTAATTTATTTTTAATTGTATTATTTTTAATATGAAACAAAATCAAAAAGATAATTTAACTATATAAACTAGTCATATGAAAAGTCAGTCTGTAATTAAAATTCAGTATTTTTCCATGTTCATCAAAAAATGATTTTTTTTTTGAAAAATACCAAAATTCACCATAGGCTAATATTGAAATTATAAATTCAAAAATGAATTTTATTTTTTAATATATTAGTTATAAAATTTCCAAAATTTATTTCTAAAACAGTTTCACCATTAAATGGTGGAAACACTGCATTTATAAAAATATAACTTTTCTGTTTAAAATTGGCTTTGTTTTTTTATTATCAATATGAAATATATTGGATTACTGTAAGAA
The DNA here is from genome assembly GCA_963277665.1 of Viscum album. Classification (NCBI taxonomy): domain Eukaryota; kingdom Viridiplantae; phylum Streptophyta; class Magnoliopsida; order Santalales; family Viscaceae; genus Viscum; species Viscum album. The sequence continues at coordinate 1,902,362,895 of OY728137.1, forward strand.
ATATTTTTTTAATATATAATATTTAAATTTAATTATTATAATTTAGTAATAGATAATAATTTAATTTTTTATGATAAAATTCAATCGTGATCATAAAATTAGTTGTTTCTAAAACAATTATTTTATTTTAAATTTGGTTTTTATATTAATTTCTAATTAATTAGTAAACAACTAATTAAACCATATATTTCTATTATTTATTTAATTTTATTTATTATTTAAAATTTAATGGCAATGATATATTTGACATCTAAAATAATGATATTAATAGTATTCGGTGGAAATTGTCTTTGGGTGTAATGGAAGTTATCAAAGGAACTCATTATTGTGTGTTACACAAGACAAAATAGTGTTGCATGTATTAAAATTTAATCTCAATTTTTATTTTCATGTAATATTTATGTGGTTATTTAATTTAAAATTAGATAACTAAATTAAATTAATCCTATAATGAAATTATTGTAATGTCTTTGAGTTTAAAAAAATTATTTTTCAAAACAATTTATTTTCATGTATAAAATTTTTTATATGACATATTCAGGCAGAATTTTTCATACAATGGAATATATAGTATTATTGTTTATTAAAAGTATCAAGATTAATTTAAAAACCAATACAAAATATAATGTGTTTTTTTAAATACATTAATGGAAAAGACACTGCTTTCTAAAAATCCTTTTTTACTATTCATCCAAAAATCATTTTCTTCATAAAATTCTAATAAAATATCTCGAATATAATTTTTACACACTGATATGAAAATGGTATAATTTTTTAAATTTAATTTTTAAATATTGGGATTTAATATTTACTATAAAATATATATAAAAAATTTAGTGAAAAATATAATTGTGTCCTTTTTTATTGAAAAAATACTTAATATTATTATAATGAACATAGGTTTACAAAAATAAATATGGATATTAATATGGAATGGAATTGAATTAACATTAAAATTTACAAGGTTCCTAAAACATTTCCATTTTATAATGTTATATCATTTTCAATAATCCATTGTAGGATATTATTTTCAATTTTAATTTTTTAATGTTTTCACTTCTATAATTTTTTAATGGAATTTCAAAAGTGGGACATATTACTATCTGTTTTGAAGATGATAAAACAAATTTTTAACTCTTTTTTGATGGTAAACCTATTTTTCTTTTTTATGAATTTAACTTATTGGGAATTATGTTTCATGCTTTTTTCACTATTTATAATTATCCATTTAGGGATTGAACTCATGGTATTATACAATCCAATTCATGATCCCTTATTATGTGGAAACATTTGAGGAATTATTTTTAATGGGAAGTTTTATATCTATGTAGTCTTACTTGTATATTTAATTTACTAGATAAGAATATGTTAATTTAAACAATGCACCATATCTCTTTGGATTTATTGTGGTCATGTTTTGTAGTAATAATGATGAAATCTATTTCTTTCATCGAATAACATTTCATTTATGAGATTATGTATTTATTTTTTTATTTGGGGAATACATATAAATATACACAATATTACATAATGAGTGGCACATGATTATATAGACCTCTAATACACTGAGTAATGACTTCATCTCATAAGACACTAGTCATTGTGATCATGTGGTTAGTCTGAGAACATAATGTTTTGTGATGGGTGGGACTTCAATTATATAAACTTCTAATGCATTGTTAAATATTTTTATTTCATGTGATTTTATTTTTGGGATTATGGGGTTAACATAATACACTATAGGAATTTTTATAGTTTTTGATGATTTTATTAGGATTTATCCATCACTTATTCAAATTATGTGTGAATAAAATTCTCATCATAATATTATAATTCCAAGATATTTTGATGTAATTTTCTTTATGATAAATCCTAATTATTTTATTCTTACCTTATAATAATTTTATTTAGTAATTCAGTATATTACATTCATATTCCTTGTTTAAATTCATAATCCTATAAGTTCAACTTATGGACCCTTATGATAATGATTTTTATGTGTCATGCTTACTATTGCTGAGTATTTGAGAAATCCCATATTAAGTATCCATTGTCCTATGACATAAATTAATGTAAATGGTGTAGAATGTCTAAAATATTACACTGTTAAAATAATTTAATAGAGATTTCAAAGACATATAACACTTTAATCAGCTCATATTATATTTTGAAATTTACCATGCGATTGAAAATTCATTGTTTTTGTTATCTAATGTATCTTATATTCATAAATATTTTAAAGTAATTTCTCAACTTGATCCTCGGATAAAATTTGTTAAGTAATTTTATTTTTGATATAATTAAATATTATTTGTTTAGTCTTGGGCCATTATAGTTGGTATCAGTGTAAGGGTCTTGTTATTTGTGGAGATTAATATGAGATAAAATTAAATAAATCCATAGAATAAGTATATAAATTTGATTGTATCCTCATGTTTTGGTTCTTATAGTAATTGATATGTTCTCCTGAATATAAAATCGTAAATTGGATACAAAATGTTGTTGTATGCTATAGCATAGATGTACCTATGGGAAAATAACCTAAAAATGGAATGTTTGTTATTAACTAAATCTTTACAAAGGTTTTAACAAACTGACCTCACTGCACTCATAGTTTGAGACTCCTAGTGGATATGATGTTGTTAATAAATGTAACACCTCGACCCTAGTTACCTAGAGTAGGTGAATTATTACATATCATTGGCATGATCACAAAAGATCAAGTCTCAAAAGATTGATTAGTTTAGAAGCCTTGTAAGTACTAGATACATTCATAAGGTTTACATTACATCATAAGATGGACAACATCAACAACATTGTTTCCATAGACAACACTGATATCCCATAGACTATCCCTACTGGTTGGTCATAATATACTTTTTCACATCCTAGGAAAAATAAAAAACAGAACGGGGTGAGCTCAAATTATCAGTAAGGATAATAATATAGTGAATACTTTCTTAAATAAGCATTAACATTCATAAAAATGTATAATACAAGAAAAAATCCTTTTAAACTTGAACATCAACATAATATGGAAAATATAAAATCAATAGAATGAATTTACATACTCAAATGGATATTCTACTAGTCGAATAATCAAATGAAATATCAACAGCCACTTTCATAATGATGGAATGCATAATGATAGACTTCATAACCACATAGTCATGGCCTTGTTCCAAGACCACAAATAAGATTTTTTCAAGGCCTTATGCCTAGATACTAGTTTGTCTAATTAGACCTAATGACACATCGAGGAGCTATAGCGTGCTCCACCTATCACTTAATATGTCCAATGCATTCCTCATATGAAAATATTTAAACATAACATAAACATTCATATTAAAACTTTCATATGAAATATCAATACTTTATCTATAAACCATGGATGGTGTAAAAATAAAAAATCCACTTTCAAACATATCATAAAATCTTCAATATAATATGGAAGTTTTGTATCATAATAAATCAACTTCAAATAAGATTAAAATCTATCCAAGGATGTTGACATAGATGAAATCAAAACCGTTTTAGAGAAAAATATCTCATTATCTTTTGAAATCATTTATAAGTCACTTATTTATAAAGAAATCATTTATTTTTAAAATTTTATTATAATCTTGTAATGGAATCTTAGACGTTGTTATAATGTCGTAATGTCATTGCACACTCCGTTTTAGATAAAAGAACTTTATTACCATAATTTTGTCAAAAAGGTCATAAACTACCTTATTTGGAAAATGATGGAATGATTCCTTTCAAAACATATAATTTCAAATAAGCGTATAAATGAATTTACCCCGCTGTCTTGTAAATAGTACAAATGTATTGGCATTCATTTTTATGAAATGTGGATGTGGATTATAAATAGGTCCCAGTAGATGCTTACATAAAAACAACCTCAGATAAAAATGAGAATGTGAAATTAACCCCTACCTTGTACTTTTCCTTGATAAAGGGTAGGTTAACCTCCTGTATAATGGTGAAATAATTTTTATTAAATTATACAAGAATCATATACATTAATATGATATCATATATGATCTTTTAACATTTCTTTTTAAATAATATCTTAGTATTAATGTCATTTTGGGTGTTAACTGATTCATTTTCCTTTATATTATATGGTATGTAAGTAATGTTTGTTATGGACTGGATGTATATTATTAATAATCAGAATTATATTAAGTTTTTTAACATTTTTTTTAATCATATAATGAAAATAATTCTTGAATCGATACGATGGGAAATGAATCTTGTCGCGTTCGTGGAGACGGTTATCCGTACGTACGGACGAGTGACAATATCATTCTTTTGATATTAAAATACTATATAATTGGATGTTATATCATATATAAGGAAAAAATATCATATTATATGTATTATTTACATCAATTACACATCATTATTATACCCATCCAAATAATAATGTATTGAATAAAAATTACACCACGACGTGGAGACGGTAAGCCGTACATATGCACGTATGGTGACAAGTCATTCAAAGGTTGGATAGAATAATTAATATGTTTTTTTCACATTTATAATAAAATCATTGTATATTGAATATACTTGAGGTATTATTATATAATGGAAACAATAAGTAAAGAAGATGTGGAAGAAGAAAAACATGAAAGAGGTGGTGAGATATTTACCTCTTCTTCGGGTTCTTCCTTTTGATTTGATCAAAATGGATCCATAGGATGTCTTTTTGACTAAAGGACAACCTCTTAGATGAAGGGAGGACAGTTTAGAGGGTATTTGTGTAGGTTTTGGCCGATATAAATGGATTTGAATGTTTGAATTAGAATGAATGGGGAGTGCCCTTATATAAGAGGGGTGTAGGGCACCTTAGGAAAAGCTCGAAATATTATTTTATAATAAAATCATTTTCGGTTTCTAATTGATCAAAATTGAATTATTTAGAGGCTATGGTGGGTATGGGTCGAAAAACAGTCATCCAATAGTTTTTAGAAAGGATTGGGTCACTATATTAACTTTATCTTTTAGATTTAGCTCTTAGTTAAATAGTTTGACCTTTTCCATGTCTCTTTGTATTTTATTATTATATGGTTAATAAACTTACTATATACTTTCAAAATAACACCAAGTGGTTCATTAATGAAACACCTATCATTATATAAGCTTTTTTTCTAAACCTTATATTTTTAGGAATAGAATATAAATTATTATTATAATATTTGTTTTAAAAACTCTTTTATGTTTATTTTGACACTATTTGGTATTTGGTTTTTTCTAAATTCATAACAGATTTATTACATAAATAAAATTCATCTAACCAACCCTAACAAGTAATATTAACCTGTAAAATTTGTGGAATTCATAAAAAGTCTCAAATTACATTTATTGGGATATTTAAAATATCAATTATTTTAATATTTCATTAATTATGTAAATACTGCATCATCATTGTGTCATCGATAAATTAAATTATTTAATGTATAAAAAATATAAATAAAATACCATTATGAAACAAATATTTTTATCATCATAATCAATATTTATTGGCGAATTTATCTAATTTTTAACCCTATATTAAAAATGGTTTAGTTATTAGTCATTGAATTTAACACTTTTAACTCTTCTTTGAATTAAATAATAATAAAATTCCTCATCTAATACAAGTGGACATAAGGGATCATATTTTATTCCTAAATTTTATTTATGGTCTAATTACACTTATAAATTAGAATTATAACATGTGTTAGTGTAATAATAATACCATTTTTACCCTTAATCACCTTATTTACTTTTAACCGTGGTAAATAAATGTAAAAAATTACTATTCAAAAAAAATTATTTTTATCTTATTGGACCACATATTTTCTTAATTTTATCAACCATGTATCTTGGATTTTTTAAATTCAACTCATATAAGTGGTAAAATTAATTTTTATGAAAATTTTAAAATGCTCCTAGGAGGTGTGTAAAAGATGGTAAAAAGTTCAATAATATTTTTATATATCTACAATTATTATAAATTGACTCCAATGAATTACATTGAATTTATATAGGTATTATGTATCTATTTTGACCAAAAAATCTAAATAAAATAAATAATTATTTAAATAAAAATTCGGTTATAAACTTTAACATAGTGTTTTTCACTATTCATAAAAAATTGAATGTTTTCAGAAAAATACCAAAAATTTACCCTAAGCTAATTTTGATATTCCAAATCCGAAAATGATGTCCATTTTGAAAGATAAAATTTCTAAAATTTCAAAAAGTGTGTATTACTATTCATAATGGCTTGTTTGATTGGATGTGGTGTTTTAGAACTTGATGTTGCGTACAACACACACTATTGTATTATTCAAAGAGGGGCGTACCGTGTAATCTTGGGGTGTTACATTATACCCTCCTTCAAATAAATTCATCTTCAAAATTTTTAGAATATTACTACATAAAAAGTCTCGGGTGGTTCTTCATCATATGTTCCTCGGGTTCACACGTTGCATGTTCCATCATATGGTTTCTCCATAGAACCTTTACCAGACGAGTCATCAGATTTCTATGCACATGTTCTCTTGAATCAAGAATCTTGAAAGGATCTTCGCAATTAGAAAGATCGGGTTACATGTCTAATTCTTCATAGGTGAGTAAATGCGTTGGGTCAGGCATGTATTTTCTCAATAGTGATACGTGGAACACATCGTGACCTTTGGAGAGACATGAAAGAATTTCCAAATGGTATGCTACAACCCCAATTTGTTCTAGAATTTCGAAGGGTCCGATGTAAATGGGACTTAATTTTCCCCTATATCCAAAATGTATAACACTGTTCCATAAAGATACCATCAAGAAATCATAATCTCCTACATGAAATTCCAAATCCTTCCTTTGGTTATCGATATGACTCTTCTATCTACATTGAGCTGCTTTGATGTGGTTTTGGATTACCTTCCCTTTTCCATCACTTCCACCACATGTTCTGGGCATATGATTTTTCTTTCACCAACATCATCCCACCATTTTGGTGTGCAAAATATCAATCCGTATAACGCTTCATCTGGAGTCATCTGAATACTTGAATGGATGCTATTGTTATATAAAAATTCTTCCAGCGGTAAATATTGATCCCACATACATTGAATGTAATGTGAGCATGATCTAAACATGTCTTCGAAGGTTTGAATAGTCCGTTCTAATTGTCTATCAGTTGGGGGGTGGAATGCAGTGCTCAAACAATGTTCTATATCCAGGGCTTCTTGAATACTTTTCCAGAATCATGATGTAAAATGTAGATGCCGATATGAAACAATCGATAGGGGTACTCCATGAATTCTCACAACCGCCATAATATATACTCTTTCTAGACATTCAAGTGGTAAATTATCTATTATAGCAAGAAAATATGCGCACCTAGTAATACAATCAACAATGACACATATTACATCGTTCCTTCTAGGAGTCTTTGGTAGCCCCATGAAATAGTCCATTGTGATGTCATCCCATTTCCACTTAGGTATGGGAAGAGGTTTCATGACTTTTCCAGGCTGTTGCCTCCCAGCTTTCACTTGTTGACAAACCATATATCTTGACACAATATAAGCAATCTCCCTCATCATTTTATCCCATCAAAAATGTTCCTTCAAATGTCAATATATATTAGTGCTACTATGGTGTATAGAGAAATTGGAACAATGGGAATAATCCAAAAATTACATTTTTAGATCTGGTATATCAGGATCCCAAAGTCTCATCCCAAATTTCAAAATTTCTTCTTCATAGAACAAAGTCACTCAATCTCCCATTATTCATAGCTTTAATATTTTTTGAAACTAATCATCATCGACTTGATAATTTTATATCATTTCTAGTAAAGATGGTGTGACAACCATTTGACAAATCATTGATGTTTCCACTTCCATGGTTATTCCAATATCCATCTTTACTAGATCCATGAAAATAGGATCCCTTCCAACTCTCATCTTGTTCAAAACTCCATGATATTTTCTGCTCAAAGGATCATCCTCCTAACTAGCCTTCCCCGGGTGGTAGTGTATCGTGCAATCATAATATTTGAGTAATTCAAGCCATCTCCTTTGCCTCATGTTGATTTCTTTATGTGAGAAAATATACTTCAAACTCTTGTGATCAGGATAAATCTCACATTTTTCACCATTTAGATAATTTCTCTATATATTCAAAGAAAATATTATATCTGCTAACTCAATATCATGAGTTGGATTATTTTTATTATTAATTTTTTGCTATCGTGATTCATAAGAAATGACCCTATCATTCTTCATAAGGACACAACCAAGTCCTTTCATTGAAGCATAACTATAAATATCAAGCCCATAATTACCTGATGGTAAAGTCAATATAGGAGCATTGACTAATATTCTCTTCAGTTCTTTAAATCATTCTTCACACTCATTTTTTAAAACAAATTCCACCCCTTTTAGTGTGAGCTTTTTTAATGGGTCAGGCATCTAGGAACGATTCTGGAAGAAACATCGATAATAACCTTAAAAACCTATAAAACTGCGAACCTCATTTATACTCGTCGATGCTGGCCATTCATGGATATCTCTTGTCATAGAAGGATCAATAGAGATTCCATCATTAGAGACAATGTTCCCATGAAAATAAATCTTATGAAGCCAAAATTCGCACTTGCTAAACAACCCATATAATTCATGTCTTTTAAGAGTCTTTAGGATAATGCACAAGTGATTTTCATGATCTTTGTAGCTTTTGGAGTGTACCATGATATCATCAATAAATAACTCTACAATTTCATCAAGATATTCGTTGAAAAATCTATTCATTTGATCCATGAATATATAGGGTGAATTAGTCAATCCAAAAGGCATTTTTGTAAACTCGTAATGCATGCACCTAGTTCGTAATGTTGTTTTCGGAATGTCTTCCTTCTTCACACACACATGATGTTATCCAAGTCAAAGTTCAATATTTGAAAATTATTTTTCTCCATTAAGTTGGTTTAATAAATCCTAAATGCGAGGTAGGGGATACTTGTTCTTTATTTTTATAGCATTAATCTTCATGTAGTCAATGCACTACCTCATAGATCCATCGTTCTTCTTAACAAAAAGAATAGGGGCTCCCCATGGAGAAACACTAGGGTGAATAAAACCATTATTAGTCAATTACTCTAGTTATTTCTTTAGTTCCACTAATTCCATAGTGGCCATTCTATAAGGGGTATTCGATATGGGCCTTGATCCAGAAATTAAAACAATGGAAAAATCAATTTCTCATTCTGGAGGATGTCCAGGTAAATCTTATAGAAACACATCAGCATATTCTTTCGCAATATGTATGTCCTATATTTGACCATTATTTTTCTCACCCATAGTTATTTAATTCTCTCCCTCCCCAATAATTGAATTTATTTTTGCTACTGGGGGTGGATATAGATAAGAATTAGGTGGTGACGTTTCTGCTATAAAGATATGGTACTCTTTATCATAATCATAATTTGTAATCTCATTCTTCTTACAATAAATTTTCGCATCATACTCTAAAATCCAATCTATACCAAGGATTATATCAAATTTAATAATGGGTATGATGATGAGGTCAGCAGATAAATAACATTTATATGCCATAATGGAAACCGATTCACAAAACATTGTTGCAATGATACTTCGCTTAGGAGTTTAGACTGACAAATACCATGTTAAATAAAATTGTAAATATCTAATTTTCTTTAAAAAATAGGATAATATTAAACAATGAAATGATCCATTATCAAATAAAGTATTGGATAAACATGAGAAACCATTAAATTACATTCCACTACATCATTCAAAGCATCAACCTCAGCAGTAGTGATATCATAATCTTGGCCTTGATCCATTGGCTTTTCTGAGGTAAGATCCCCTGACTCTTAGGGAATTCATTCACAAAATTCCCCCTTTATCTACAATTGTAGCATTCAAGATCAACAACCTCTTTCTTCCCCTTATAATCACGAGCTTGGTGGACTTTTTCACCACACTTGTAACAAACATCCATTTCCTTCACAAAAGTACCATGGTGTTTCTTCCCACATTTACAGCATGATATATATTCAATGTATCCCTTCGTCCCCTTATTTCCATTTCTAGAGTGTTTAGATGATCTCTTATTCACTTTCTTTTCTTTGAAGTCATATGGCTTAGAGAATTATTTTTATATCTTGATTGCACATAAGACAATGTCTTCGTATGACAAGAAGTATTGTGAGACTAACGTTCAACGAAGAAACAGTTTTAACCCATCAAAGAAACAATAAATCTTAATTCTTGGGTTACGTATATAATCTAAAGCATACCTCACTAAACTTGAAAATATAGCTTCATACATTGTGACAATATCATCCTCCTTTTGCATAAATCTGAGAAATTTATTTTCTATATCTGCTCGATGGTCATGAGGAAAGTATTTTTCCATGAAAAGTTCTTTTATATCTTTCCATTACATATTTGATACTTCTTAATATTTCTTTGTGTTTGGAATGAATGAAAACCATTGATCAACATCTCCTGTGAGGGGGTAGACTACCATGACAACTTTTTCCCGTTCACTACTCTCCAAGGCATGGAATATCTTCTCCAAAGAATTTATCCATTACACAACAACTAATGTATTTTTACTCCCATTGAATGTTGGTGGTTGTTTCCTCATTAAGTGATATAACATTGATCCTCCACGCTGCGGATCAGGGTGCTCCATATGGGTAAGGTTATTATTCATAACATGAGTGAGTTGTACCAATATATTAATAAACTGATCAGCACTAGTTGTATCATTATCTCCCCTATAATTATCTTGAGCAAGAGGTAAATCCCTACATGGAGTGAGTCTATTGATACAGTTTACAGTCCTTCCAATATGAACCATTACTAAACAATGGAAAAAACTAGATGAGTTTATTAATCGTAATACATAATTCAAAACATCTAAAACACTAAATATAAATTGAACAGTTTATGGATATAATACGTAATCATAAAAAAATATTTTCTTTGAGGAATTATATACTCACAAACCCTTTATAATGGTTTGTAAAGAAAATGTGAATTATCCTAAGCATACCCCCCAGGAATGTCACAACCAAGACTTTATCATGGCTCGTTGTCGTGCACTAGTTCTCATTGGAGTCTAGCTCAAAGTGGTGTTTTCGGGTATTACCCCTAGGTACATCTGTGCTAGAGCAGTCTCTACCTGCTCGTATCCAGATAGGGATGTATAGCTTCGAAAACTCACAAAATCTATATAATACCAAAATTCTATGAAATTATTCTATTCTAATCATCAATGTCTATCTTAGGGCTATGTCTCTAATCAGAGTTTATCAAAATCTTGTTTCCATGGTTTGTACTAAACATTCTCTGATACCAGTTATAACACTATGTCCCCAGTTACCCAGAGTTAGTGCATTATAACGTATCATTTCCAGGATAAAAAATTATCATGCCTCGAAATATTGATTAGTTTAGTAGCCTTGGAAGTACAAGGTACATTAAAAAGTTTTACTTTACATCATAAAATGGAAAAAAACAAAACCGTTGTTTCAATAAATAACACTATGATCCCATATAATAACCTTTCAGGTTGGTCATAATATACTTCTTCGCATCCTGGGGAAAATAAAACATTGAAAGGGGTGAGCTTAGATGGTCAGTAAGGATAAAAATATAACAATAACATTCTTAAACAAGCATAAAAATTTATGGAAATGTATTAGACTAAAACAAAAGGCTTTAAAACAAGAAATTCAGCATAATATGGCAATGATAAAATCAAAATAATTTCATTTAATTAATCACATGGATATTCTACTTGTAGAATAATCACTTGCAATACCAATAGCCACATTCATAATGATGAAATGCATAATTATAGACTTCATAACCTCATAATCAAGGCCTTGTACCAATAGTAATAATAATATTTTTTCAAGGCCTTGTCCCAAGGCACTAATTTGCCTCATGAGACCTACCGATGCATCAAGGATCTATAGCGAGCTCCACTCGCCACTTACTAAGTCCAATTCATTCCTCAAATGAAAAGGGTTAAACATAACAGAAACATTCTTATTTAAAATAGCATAATAAATGTTAATACATTATCCATAAACAATGAATGGTGTAACGATAACACATCCACAGTCCAACATATCACAAAATATTCAATACAATATGGACATTTTGTATCATAATAAATCAACTTAAAATAAACTTAAAATCTATCAAAGATGTTGACATATATGAAATCAAAACCTTTTTTAGAGAAAAATATCTCTTTCTATTTTAAAATAATTTAAGAGTCACATAATTATACATAAAATTTTTATTTTTAAAATATTCTTATATTCTTTTAAGGGAAGAATTGACGTTGTTATAACAGCATAATATAGTCGCACCTACCTTATAAGTTAAAAAAACATTCTTAACTTAATTTTTTCAGAAAGGTCATAAAGTACCCTGTTTGGAAAATGACAGAATGATTCCTTTAAAAACATATATGGTCATATAAGTGTATAAATTATATTACCACATTTCCTAGTAAATAGTAAAAATGTTTTGAAATACATTTTTAAGAAACATGGATGTGAATGATAAAGAGGTCCCAGTAGATGCTTACATAAAAAAACCTCGAATAATAATGAGTTGTGAAATTAACCCAGACCTTGTACTTTTCGTTGGTCGAGGGCAGGTTAAACTCATGTATAATGGTGAAATAATTGTTATTAAATTATAAAATAATCATATACATTAATATGATATCATATATAATCTTTTAACATTGCTTTGATAATCATATCTTAGGATTATCGTCTTTTCGGGTGTTAACTGATTTATTTTCATTTTTATTCTTTGTTACGTAAGTAATGTTTTTTATGTATAGGATGTATGATACTCATATTCACAATGATATTAAGTCTTTCATCATTATTTTTAATCATCTATTGAAAATTATTCTTGAATGGATACAATGGGTAATGAATCTCGTCACGTTCGTGGAATCAGTAATCCTTACGTACGCACGAGCGATAATATCATTCATTTGAAATTAAAATAACATATAATTGGATTTTATATCATATATACAGAATCATTATCATTTTATATTTATTATTTAAATCAATTACACAACATTATTATACACATCCTAATAATAATGTATTGAATAACAATTACTCCATGACGCGGAGACCGTAAGCCATATGTATGCACGTATGGTGACATGTAATTCAAAGGATGGATAGAATAATTAATATGGCTGTATCATATTTATAATAACATCACAGTATATAAAAGATACGGTAGATATTATTTTATAATGGAAACAACAATGATAGAAGAAGGGGAAGAAGAAAAAACATGAAAGAGTTGGTGAGATATTTACCTCTTCTTCAGGTTCTTCCTTTTGATTTGATCAAAAGGACTCCCTAGATTGGCTTTGTGACTAAAGGAAGGCCTATATGATGAAGGTAGGATAGTTGAGAGGGTATTTGGGAAGGTTTTGGACGAGCCAAATGGCTTTGAAGGTGTGAAATAGAGAGAAGGTGAGTGACCTTTTATAAGAGGGGTGAGGGGCACCTTTGGAAAAGTTAGAAATATTATTTTATAATAAAATAATTTTCAGTTTATAATGGATCAAAAATGAATTATTTTAAGTATAATATGGATATGTGTCTAAAAACACTCAACCAATTGGTTTTAGATAGTTTTGTGTCACTATATTAACTTTATCTTTATGATTTAACTCTAAGTTAAATAGTTTTACATTTACCATGTCTCTTTGTATTTTTATATTATATGGTTAATAAATGTACTATATAGTTCCAAGAGAACCCTGAGTGGTTCATTAATGATACAACTATCATTATATAAGACTTTTGGCTGAACCTTATATTTTAATTAATTGAATATCAATTAATAATATAATATTTGTTTTAAAAACTCTTTTATGTAAATTTTGACACTATTTGGTATTTTGTTATTTTCTAAATTAATAACAGAATTATTACTTTGAAAAAAATTCATCAAAAAAAACCTAACAAGTCATATTATAAAATTAGTGCAATTCATCAAAAGTTTCAAATTAAATTTATTTGGATATTTATAATATCAATTATGTTTATATTTTATTAATTAGGTAATTACTGCATCATCACCGTGTCATAAATAAATTAAATTACTTAATGTATAAAAAATATAAATAAAATACCATTATGTAGGAATTTTGTTTAGATTTCTAATGAATATTATATTCCAATTTATCTTACGTGTAACCCTATATTAAAAAAGGTTTAGTTATTAAACTTTGAATTTATCACTTTTAACTCTTCTTTGAATTAAATAATAATAAATGTCCTAATCTAATCCAAGTGGACCTAAAGTATGATATTTTATTCCTCAGTTTTTTTTGGTCGAATTACACTTATCCAATAGAATTAGGACATGCCTTAGGGTAATAATAATATCAATTTTTTCCCTAATTATCTTCCTTACATTTAACCGTGTTAAATAAAAGTAAAAAGTTACTATTCAACAAAAATTAATTTCATCTTACAGAACCACATTTTACATACTAATATCAATTTTTCCTCTCGGATTTTTGAAATTAAACTCAAAAAAGTGGTAAAATTATGTTTTATGTAAATTTTCAAATTCTCCTAAGAGGTGGGAAAAAGACGGTAAAAAGTTCAATAAAAGTTTTATATATCTAAAATTATTAAAAACTAACTCTAATGAATTAAATTGAACATATATAGGTATTTTGTATCTATTTTGACCTAAAATAAATGTAAGAAAAATAATTATGTAAATAAAATTTCTTGTTTAAACAATAACTCAGTGTTTTTCACTATTCATTAAAAATTAAATGTTTTCAGAAAAATACCAAAACTTCATCCTCAGCTAAATTTGATATTCAGAATCCAAAAAACAAGTCCATTTTGAATGATGAAATTTATAAAATTTCAAAAATTTGGTATTAATATTCATAACGGCTAGTTTGATTGGTTGTGGTGTGTTAGAACTCAAAGTTGCGTAAAACACACACTATTGTATTATTCAAAGAGAGGTGTACAGTGGAATCATGGGGTGTTACAAGAAAATTATATTTACTATAATTTATGATTTTTTTGTTATATAATTCAGACATGAAGAATAAGGGAGATCAAATCAAAAGGATCTTACATTTAATAGGTTGTGATTTAGGTTGAATAGAATTCTAATTTTATGGTTTTTAGGTGTAATAAATTTAAAGGACCAGTCATCGTGATTTAATTTATGATATATATATTTTAATATTAATAATTAATTACTCAAATTAACATCCCTTTTATTTATTTATGGTTGAATGAAAATGAAACCAAGTTAACAACGGATGCCACAAAAAATTCAAAGTGTCCCAATGAAAATCCTAATATGAGAGGAGTTATAGTTATAAATATTATGAATATTCTGAACAAACTATCATGAATTTTTAAAAACATTCTAATCATATTTTAAATCCCCAAAAAATGATAAAATTACGAAGTTTCATGGAGGTTCAGGTGAAAAAAATTATGATGGAAACAACATCTAATTTCATTCATTTGAACAATATGGGATGGAAAACCCAAGGGATTGGATAAATGAAACTAGAAGATGTTAAGTATATTGTATAGGATTTAATATAAAAATTAATTTATAATGAATAATGAAGAGCTCAATATAAAAATAATAATTCTCTTGAATAGAACATTAACATTTCAATGTCTCAAATGTGCGGAATTTGTTTATCATACATTATAATTCCAAAATCCAATATCTACCAGGAATGAAATTAATTTAAAACATAAAATGATAAGGGAAAAAGTGAAATACTCTACAACCAAAATTACTAATTTATGTTCCAAAAAATTTTGGTCACTAGATAATACCGATCATCCACTCCTGAACACTGAGTGCTTTATTATAATCTTATTTAACCAACATTTATATACCCCGAATAGACCTAAAGAACATCAAATCATCACCTAATTGAATAGATGCTAATATATTAATAAAAACATCCGGTGTTATGATTATTTTATCGACTGTAATGAACTCCTCATTAATATAATTTCATTTGAATTCAAATCCTATATAACCCTTTAATCTATCTTGTAGTGAAATTTATATGATATTTTATTAGGATTCACCCAATCTGTATAATGTCCATGATAATTTCCAATATAGGAGAAATAAAAATCAATTACTAATTAAATGCATGATAATTAATTGGTACATGGTTGATTATATTCTCATTATTGAAATTTACTCATATTTCATTGGGGGGTTTTAGAAGAAATGCTTAGTGAAAAAATCATCCTTAGTTATATTACTATTATTATGGAAAAGACAAGTTCAAAAGTAAAATAGCAGATAGTAAGTCTTAATACAAACTAGAAAATAATATCTTAATTCAAATATTTGTTTTAGATATTCTTTTATATGATAGGTTTGATGAGTTATTATTATTTTAGGGTCAAAATGTTTTTATGTTTGTGGGGATTTAATGACACAAAATGCTTATTGATATTTTCCAAAAATTGATATTATTTTAATGGATTGTTCTATAAGAAACCACAAACCAAAAATATTGTCTATATATTATATGAATGTTATTATTATATTATACTACATATAAAAATGTTCGTAAATATATATTGTGAAATTAATAAAAATTTATTATGTTATGAGGATAATAATAAATAATATTAATCGTTCCTTTGAAAATGATTATTTTGAGTGAAAATATATTAAATCAATCAATTTTAAATTATTATTATCTTAATATGGGATGTTAAAATGTATGATCTACTGTATTAACATATTTGTAATTATAAATTGAAATTAAGTAATATTGAGTCAAATTAATGTTTAAAAACAATAATTATGAATAATATCTGTTTTCGTTTGTATATTGAACTTTCATTTAAAAGAGAAATTTAAAAAAATTATAGAGTATTGATTTTTTAAAAAGGGGTTTTTTTAATTCAACATATTCAAATTATTCATATTGGAATTTATCAGGTTATATCGATGTAATTGGTTTTTAGATGAATAGTTAATAATACTATTTATAACTAAAATCATACCATTTATAACTATATCAAGATTTAAGTATAACTTAATTACATATATAAAATATTTCATGATACATGATTTTTTAATTAGTAAAAGTATACTCTTAATATTTTTTTAATTTAGAAAAACTAAGATTAACATTTTAGCAATAGAAATTTTATGGTCATATTAAAAATCTTTTTTCATTTATTTTAATTAAATTATATTTTTGATAAAAATGGTTTTTTTATTAATTTTAAATAAACATAAATTATATTTTTTAATTATAATCCATTTAATATCATGATACTTTTATGCATGGATAATTTTACACCACACATATATATTCAGATAAAGAAAAGAATTTTTATAAAAATATGGTTTTACACATTACATGAATTGATTTAATGTTGGAATTTTCAAACACATATTAATTTTATCTGCTAAAATTAATTTTATATCACCAATATTTATGTTAAAAATATAAAATATGTGTTATTTTTTATAAGTAAAAAAAATTTCTGTATTAAAAAATATTTACCATGGTAAAATTCGAAAATGATAGTAGAGAAAATTAGAATACAAAAAAACATACTAAAATATTTAAAAAAGGAGTGAAAATGAGTAAATGGGGTATTATTGGGCATATATAATTAAATAATCCATTATTTTAAATTTTTAGAATTATTTTATATGTTTAACATATGTTCTCTTTTTTATAATTGGTTATAATTAGAATTATTTTATATGTTTAACATATGTTCTTCCTAAAATTATTAAAATTCTTCTTAATTAATAATCCTCTTCGTTTTCCTTTATCCTAAAGATATAATATATTTCTTTAATAACTTAACCCCTGAGGAATTCTAAAAAGGAAAAAGAAATGATATCGACATGAGCAGTCATTTCTCCCAATACCTTTTCCTTTATATTGTTATTTTTCAATTAAAAAAATAAAATTACTATATAAATAAACCATTTTTTTGGATTAATTTTTTTAGTCTAGATTAAAAAATATTAACCTCTTTTTACATTTTCCACTAATAAAAATTAAACAATCATTCGTGCATTTTATGGACTACTGCCTTTATAAAGAGATGACCTACTTATTTCAAAAATACATATTATAAATTTTTATAAGGGAGAAATTAAAGAATAAATATTAAATATTTAAAATTGTGAAGATTATGAACGAAAAAATATTAGTACACGTCATTTCACCCCCATTATTTGAGAAAGTAAATTATTAATTGTATATTGTGTGGATTTTCATCTCCACAAGTTCACATATTTCATTTTTCATCTAGATTAAATTTTTATCTTGTGAATTATCTTATAATATAATTAAACTCCTTAAAATTATCTAAATAATATCATTTTTTATCTTTAAAAATGATAGTATTCCTAAATAAACAACTTTTATAATCATAATCATCCATTAAATATGTTATGATCATGTTTGGGTATGTCTGACCACCTACTTGAACAGTTATATAAAATAATATCATGAACGATTATAAGAACTTGGATAGTTATAATATATGATATTAAAAACATGTAATGTTATCTTTTTTTCCAAAATTTTATTTCTAATATTGAACTCAATCAGAAAGATACCACTGATCGTTTATTAAAAAATAATTTAAACACGCTTGTCTCTGAGTTCTTCTTGAATGATCATAACTGAAAGTCTTATATGATGAAATTTTGACCATAAAAAAAATTATAGGGAATAAATTAGAGTTACATTTATTATATCATAATTATTAAAATTGGTAAAATAATAAATAATTACCATTAAAACATGAAACTAATTCAAAACTCTTCATAATACACACACCAAATATTGAAATTAGATAAAAACTAATTGATATTCAAATATTGAATGATTATAAATGAGTATCATAAATTTTAATAAAATTATATAAATATTATAAATATTTAAAAATGGAAAGGTATCTAAAATATATAAATATTATATTTTTTTATTATATAGGAGGTTGGAGTACGATTTATAAAATCAAGATAAATGGTAATGGTTTCATTCATACAATCCTATTTTGAGACTTTTCAGGGTATTATTCAACCAATCTTCATTTGTGTGGTCTTACTACATCCCCTTGAATTAAAATATAGTGTATTATTAATGATATTTTAATATGTACTACCATTCATGATCTTCCTTTTTGTACTATAATTTATATCTCTCCTAAAATAATAGGGTTTTTCATAAAAGAGTATTCCTTCTATAGGTATAATGCTTCTCCTCAAGCATCATCATTCATTTCTTATGATATTTCTACATATATCTTAGAAGATTAATTTTTATTTTAATCATCATTATTTATTAATCATTATCCATCATAAAAATTAAACAATGTAAAGAATACTTCCAATCCACTTAATTGATAGTTTATCACCCATGTCTATGTTTTCCACTTACCTCCTCTGATTTAATATTATATTCTTAAACCATATTATGTATTAAATATTGAGTATATATTATTTTTGTTAATATCTTTCGAAAATAATGTTTCATAGAAAATTTTTATGTGGTGGATTTTCATATAGTCTTTTTTAAAAAAAATTCAATGGTTTTTCATTACATAAGATAATTTTTTATCTTCTTGAACACATTTCTATTAGATAATATTATATGTATTTCAATAATAAATTATTGTATAATATTTTCAAAAAACAATTTACCTTTTTCACTTAATATTTTTAAATGTTTTTCAAAACTCACACATAATATTTTCTTTTACAACAATGTAATTTTTTTCCTAAAATTATTTAATGATTTCAATTCTGTTTCCATTTTAATTTTTAAAAGGATTTATCTACATGGAATTATTTTTTCATAATGTCCCCATTCTGAAAAATTTTACATTGGGATATTGAAATCAAGATATCAATTGATCAAATTAATTTATCAGAGTAGATTACACCAAAGGGGGTTGAATTGAGTATCTAAAAAAATTTCTATTAAAAATTTAATTCTATAACATTTTCCCCCAAATATAATCACTGGAAATTTGTTGTGAATTTATAAAAGTCCTGAATGTTCAATTAATTTCTCAGAAGATTGATTAGATCTCATCTATAATAATCTAATGATTAGTATAACTTTAGAAAGTAATCATCTAGTTCAAAATACATATAAGCACTTTATAAACTAACTATCAAGGTCCAATTAAGTTTTATGTGAAATGAAATAAACACAGATCAGATTAAACTAAAAGGAAAAGGCACAACAGATATAAACAAGAGGTTCAGTCTCAAGATTAGACATAGTCTTATATACTTTGTGATCACCTACCACCATGTAGTATAATTTAATAAACAGTCTGATCCACACCTTGGGTCAGGGTTCAAAATATCACACAAGGATGTCCAGGTCACGCCTGACCTATACCATAGTTATTTGTGGGAATAATAAGAAACAGGTCACACTTGACTTCTTCCACTGTTCCACGTGTGATACAAGATTAAAATAAAGTGTGAATTTTAGGATATCATGTATACTGTAGTTATGCACATGAGATAGTGTGTGTAACTGATAGATACACACACTTTATAAAAATATAAACAAAATAACACAATAGAGATATATATGTAGAATATAGTTTAGAAGTCTCTATGTGTTATGCAGTGAAGCTATGGACTCAGATGATGTATGAAAAATGAGGTTTGAGTCCTTTTCTAGAATCGTTCTTCAAAATAGAGCATCATAGCCTTCCAGTTGGGAATACATCGGTTCCATGATGTTTTGATGTTCAGTGATGTTCACAAGGTTTTTTCTTTTCTTTTTGATTTACACGTATGTTGTTTCTTCTGGTTATTAAGAGTTGGAAGAAAAGATCAAGAGTTACTGGATTTTTCAGTTCTTCTACTTTTTTAACTTTTCATCTTATTCCTCAAGTTATTTTCTTTCTTTTTAATGATATTTCTTATAATTATTTTATATTTCATGTTCATGTTGTTACGAAGATATCCCTGCATGCATGTACCTCGTACTTTTTATGGATAGTCCAAAAGATAGCATTAAATAATGTCAGAACCACTAATTTTTCTAAATAAGATAGTTAGATATAAATTTGAGAAAAAAAATTTATAGATAGTTTTTAGGTCTATCAACGAGGCATAAAGAATCATTAACTAATTAGCATTGGTCTATCATCATCGGTCTATCAGCATTGATGACTCTTCATCGGTGAGTTCTTTTCAATGTTATCGATGACTCGATGTATAGGTGAGTCATTTGTGCTATCGTTCTGTCAGGGCTTCGGTGAGTCCTCATCAATTACTCATTTTGTACCATCGGGGGGTCATCCATCGATGAGTCAATCATCAGTGTTTCATCCATTGGTTAATCGACCATCGGTGAGTCGATCATCAGTGTGTCGTCCATCGTTGAGTTGATCATCGGTGAGTCGATCATCAGTGTGTCATTTTGAACTATCGGTTCCAGAGACTCTGAAACTTATAATGTGTCTATCTTACACAAAACTCTACCAGATTAAGTGAAATTCATATATACATGAATATATATACACTGATAATCAAATTGAAGCATGAATACACATTGTTTTTTGATTTATTAAAATGTTTTTTATAGTATGTCATATTTTATTTAATTAGATATTTTCAATGAAATGCTCATGTTTATTTATTACATACTATATGAATTAATAGGATTGGTAGGTTGACATGATTTGTGATTATGAAAACTATTATTTCTCAGAGGTTTTAACAATATCCCCTTTTTATAATCACAAATCAATTC
Organism: Viscum album; assembly: GCA_963277665.1. Classification (NCBI taxonomy): domain Eukaryota; kingdom Viridiplantae; phylum Streptophyta; class Magnoliopsida; order Santalales; family Viscaceae; genus Viscum; species Viscum album. The sequence continues at coordinate 1,902,384,771 of OY728137.1, forward strand.
ATAATCATGATGTAATAGAGGTAATATAAATGGATCCCACATAATTATGTAATAAAGAATATATATATATATATAGAAGAATTTATATCAGAGCATGGTCATTTAAATTTGAGAAGTTTGTATCAGAGATAATATATATATATATATATATATATATATATATATATATTTATAATTATGAGTATATGCCATGTGTCCTATACCAGAGTTTCTCCCCCTAAGTTTAATAATTTATGCCTATACCATTTATGCAACATATTCTGGTATGCCCCTTTTGGGGACGTCAAAAAGGATAAGAGGAGGATAAAGAATAAGGATAAATAATAGAAATAAAATGAGAAACATAGTGAAGACAAAAAGTGTATTTATTAAGTTTCAAGAGAGTACAATCAACGAAATCTAGGAACAATTCCATTTTCAAATAAGCAATCCACTACTAAGGGTATTTCTTTTGATGTGCTTGGTAGTAGTAAATGGTGGTCTTATGACAACACCATGAAAGGAAACACCTATAGGGACATTGGCTACAAGGCTATGTCTCCTTTTTTAAAACACACAGCTCTGAGGTTTCTTTGTAATTACTGGTTGATTCTAAGAGAGAGCCTGAGATATAGTCATCTGAACCCGAGTCGGAGAGATAGACCCAATAAAAGAAGCAGGTGGAACCACTATGGCTTTAGCTTGAACTAGAAAGTGCAAATTATGAATTCTAATCACGCCATTAAGGATATCACCTCCATATTTCATAGCATTATCAAAATCATCCTTATTATCCATGGATTTATCTAGATGAGTAGTAAACTCCTTTAATTATTCCACTTGCTTCTTGAAATCCTCTCTTACTAGAGGAATCATGAGATTTTCATCCAAACACTTGAAGTTATTGATGAAAACATACCTGATATATATCATGGAAAAATACGTATCCAATTTCTCTCTAATTAAATTCCGTGTTGTAGGGGCATAATTTGTGCACTTCCTTACCATGTTTTAAAAATATATTTTTATTTCTATTAACCATGGAAACCATTTATTTTTCTGAATCACACTGTAGATTCATGAGTTCATCCGTCATCACAGCCCTAAGAGACACCATATCAGCAGCAGCAACCTTGCTACCTCTAGAACTAGATGAAATAGAGATCATTTGGCCATGTTACTCATTCAATTAATTCAAATCTATACTCAGTAGATGTGTCAATAGGTTCCTAAGAACCTCCATCACACTACCAAAAGATGTATTGAAATCCATTTCCAGATATTTAAACTGATTTTTCATCCTCATCACTTCTTCTCCAAGCAATGTATTTTTTTAATGATTGTCTCGACTATATTTTATGATATTTGGTTGAATATCATGAATCACCTTCTTTGAAATTTTTTCAACATTATTTTCTGAAATACTCATGGAATTGGAGGATTCACTTCTGGCTCTGACCATGGATCACAAAGACTCATAGATATCAGCATTGAATTCCTTCAAGTTAGCCTTTGTGACTTAGTCAGGAGGCACTAGCCATGATACTAGCTCAAGTTCAGGAGGTGAAACCGGTGAAGCAGGTACAATATGTTCTGCTTCATCTTGAGCTTGTGGAGTCGGAGGAGGTTCTTCCATATCCTCATCTAAGTAATATTCCAATCTAAATAGAACTTATGTTGGATATCTATTCCACTCATGTATACATGTCCAGTCTATGTGCTCCACTATATCAATCCAGACTCTTATTCCCTGAGTCTCTAGTACATTTTCCTCTTCATCATCTTCTTCATCTTTCCCTCTAGACAATTCAACACATCTGAGAACAGGTAACAATTTGGCTTTAGGTTCTATAGGCAGTCCAGCCACTTCCTATTCTCCATGCACTTTCTCAACATGATGCATCTGTGCAACATGATCCTCAACCTCTTTGTCATGGAAACAATCCAAAATTGCTTTCAATTCCAGTATGATTTCTTGATTTTCAATATCAGTATGATCATGAATGTACTCATTACTAGAATATCCATTATTATCTGCCTATTGTTCTATTGGATTTGCACCACCCTATCCATCAACTCTATTAGCAGCTCCATGTAAAAATCCCTCACTAGATATGTCAACCACTTGTTAACAAACTTTGAAAGAATCACATGCATTCTCATCATTACCGTCCTCATCATCATCAATATCATCATCATCATAAGACTCCTCATCTGACATACTTTAATTTCTCTCCACACCAGTTACATATATCTCTTCCTCATCCCCATCACCTAAAAATGTTTTCCCTAGAGGGTAGAGCTAGTGGTAGAATAACTTGTCCATAAGACATGTCCATTGGGCTGTCAGCAATATCAGGATCACTCCTATCATCAATAGGATACACTTATTTTATTTGTAGCTTAGCCTCAGCATCCTTCACATAGTGAACATGTACATCACCTAGTTTTAGGCCTATATCAGCTTGATCCTTTGGTCTAGTAGGATGCTCAATCGAATTTTAATATTCATAGAGCCTTTACTTGTCTCCTAATAAGAATTTCTTCCAAGGGTTATAGAAAATATTAATCCTCTTGAAAATCACTTTTTGAAGACACAGTCCACATTAGGAGCTGATCACTTCGTCTCCATATTCCACAGTGTCCATCTTATTTAGAATTTCTGAAATCATCCTAGAATAGTACAAACATATTTCTTTCTTAGAGTGTTTTATCATAAAAGAAATATGAACAATATGGTGCCTACATAGATTCACCCTAATCCCAATATTCAATAGGTAAATCCGGAATACATCCGGAAACATCACAATAGATAAGTATCCCTTCCTTGGGCATATCTGATGCTGAATGATCTTAAAGAAAAATCATTCCTCTCTATCCAACTCACTCGCACCAATTCTCCATGATTCATCACATCTAGATAGCTCCTTTAGAGCGTCCTCATATTAAAAATAATCATTGGAAGGAGTTATATTACCCTGATAATCAGAATAGATACCTTCATGAGGAATTTCCAGGCATTCAATCCATTAATTTACTGAAAAATAAATCTATTTTACCAAATCATTGGAAGGATTAGTATTACCCAGATAATCAGCATAGATTCCTTCCTAAGGAATTTCCAAGCATTCAGTCCATTCCTTTACTGAAAAAGAAATCTATTTTACCTATAACAATTTCATCATTCTTGATTAATCTCCAACTAGAGATACCTTCATGTTGATATAATACTCATGCAAAATTGTGGGATAAAAATTCCTCTCATTTTTCAAGAACCCACATAACAAACCGTGATATTCTAGAACACTCAATAAAAGAGAATTTCTTGACTGAAGCCTATCAGAAGACACTTCTTTCTCAATTGTAAGAACTCGAAATTCCAAACCAGAATTTGCTATACAACTAGACTCACCCTTATGACACTTATCTAATGGAGATTCACTCAACTATTCCATCAATCACTTCATCCGATCCATTTCTAAAGATTCAAGTCTAAAGAGAGTCAAAAGGATGTTGGTAGAGATGTAGAGTTTCAAAGAGCAGAAGGTTCTAAGGTTGAAAGCGAGGTGAAATGTTTATGTGTATTGAATTCATTTTATCATTAATGTATAGTAATTCGTAAAGCATAAAATTAAAAAATGGAAAAAATAACACAAAACGGTTTTCTTTTATTTACAACAGAGAGAATCAAAAACGGTCTTTTTTGGAATTAGTTTCACACAACCGATATTAGAAATTTATTTCAAGTGATTGGCTGAAACTGATTGGTTTCAGTATTCATTTTCACCTAATCGGTTTCACAAATCAGTTTCACTAGAGTGATTCCAATGATCGGTTTAACCTGATCAGTTTCAATAATCAGTTTAACCTGATCAGTTTCACTAATCATTTTTTTCTGATCTGTTTCACTAATAAACAGATTTTTTCAAAGGGGAAAGCGGTTGAAATTAAATTTGAGTTTTTTCATTCCTAGCCCATGTCAGATTTAGTTCATTCTCTCAGTGTTTAAGGGTTTTGTGTAAATTAAATCATGTTGATTCTCAGTCCCAATAAACTCAAGATTTATATCTCCTTTTTGGTAATGATCTCTCAAATAGTGTTGTCTTACAAAAAAATTTATTATCATATAATGAGAAATTATATTTTTAGAAATTCTAATAGCACTTGTATTGTCACATTTTATGGGGATATGACTGAATTGAACTCCACACTCTAATAAAGTGTGTTTCATCCAGAATTTTTTTTCAAAGAAACTACCAGAAGCTATGTACTCTGCTTCAATATTTTATAATGCAATTGAACTTTGGTTTTTTACTACACCATGATATTAGTGACTTCCCAAAAAAATCACATGTTTCAGAGATACTCATTCTATCTTACATACATCCACCAAATTCTGCATCTGAATATCTAAGAAAATAAAAATATTTTCCTCGAGGATAGAACCATTCTAAATTAGTTGTATAATTAAGGTACTCAAAAACTTTTTTAACAACATTTAAATGCGTCTCATTTGGGTTTTCATGAAATATTTCACACATATAAACAATAAACATAATATCTTCCCTACAAGAAGTTAAGTACAGAAAGATACCGATCATTTCCCTATAAGAGGTTTGATTAATAAATATCCCATTTTCAACCAGATCTTATATACTTGTAGAACTCATAGGGGTTCCAGTACTCTTAATTCTATCGAATCCATATTTTTTCAAAATATCATTAGTTTACTTACGTTGATTAATAATAATACCTGATTTATTTTGAAATATTCTAAATCCAAGAAAATATTTAATTTCACCCAAAAATATCATTTCAAACAAAAATTGTATCATTATATAAAGAAAATTATACGAAGAATTTTTAAAATATCCAAAGATAATATCATGTTCTTTTATTTGGGATATTAAAACAACTTTTTAAATTCTTTTTATATACACGGTTGTATCCGCAATCATTTTGTAAAATCATTATAATTAAGGATATTGCTTAATCATTCATTCCTAGCCCTTGGAGATTGTTTGAAACCCTATAAAGATTTATCTAACTTGATATAATGATATAGAAAATGATGATTTGTAAATCCTAGGGGTTGTTCCACAAAACATCCTAAATTATATGACTATTTAGGAATTCATGTTTGACATCAATTTGATATTGTTTAAAATCTATGTGTGATGAATTGTAATGTAAGATTCTAATGGCTTCAAGCCTAGAAACTGGTGCAAAGGTCTCTTCATAATCAATTCCATATTCTTGATTATATCCTTTTGAAACAAACCTATAGTTATTTACAACTAATTTCTAGATTCATCCACTTTATTCCTAAACACTGATTTGGTTCTTATGGGAAATGTATATTTTGTTCAATATACAATCTTCCAAATATTATTTATTTCAAACATATTATGATTTTATTGCATAGACATTACCCAAAATTCATTATTTATTGCATCATTGATATATTTAGGTTCATGTTTTGACAATAATACGTTATGTTCAACTTTATTTCTCCGTGAGGATCTAGTTTGGGTTCCTCTATCTAAATCTCCCAAAAAAACATCTAATGGATGGTTTTTAAGGTTTCTAGTTGGTTTAGTAATGGTAGGACTAGATATTTCATGTTTAAAATTTTTGTCATGTTCATTATGGTTAGATTCTATAGAATTTCCAGAAATGGATGTTTTCACATTATCCTTAAAATGTTAATTTGAGGTTTTAGAATTAATTCATAGATTGGACATATCCTCTTCAATATTTTCTAGAGATTTCTTAGACTCATGTGGATTTGTTTCATCAAACTATACATGTATAGATTCATCCAATCATTTGGTTTTCTTATTAAAGACTCTATCGGATTTTCTTTATGTAGAATATCCAAGGAATATTCCATTATCACTATTAGAGGAAATTTTATCTTGATTGTCTTTAGTGTTCAGAATATAAAATTTACATCCAAAAAATTTAAAATAACATACATTGGGTTTCTTGTTGTCCTGCAACATAGAAGAGGTTTTCTTAAGGATTGGTATTATTAAGACACTATTTATTATGATAAAATCTATATTAATAGCTTTTTCCCAGAAATAAAACTGTAGGTCATATTCATTAAGCATAGTTCAGGAAATTTCTTATAGGGTACTATTTCTTCTTTCTACCAAACAGTTTTGTTGAGTTGTAATAGGGGAAGAGAAGTTGTCAATATAGCCATTTTGTAAGAAAAAATATTCAATTTCGTGATTTTAAAACTAATGGATATGGTTACTTATTAAGTATTTAATCTTTTGTTCACTATGATTTTCTACTTTCCTGACATAATTGTAATGTGAGAGAAAGTTTCACTTTTTTGATCTAAGAAAAAGGACCAAGTGTATCTAGATAATTCATAAAAATGAACATAAACATAGTTCTTCCCATTGAGACTTGAAACTCTAGATTGTCCAAAAAAATCCATGTGAACAAAATCGAGAGGTTGATAAGTTGTTACTTCTTTCTTTTGTTTGGAAGATATTTTATGATGCTTTTCTTTTTGAAAACGATTTCACACCTTATTATTTGGAAACTCTAATTACGAAAGGTCATTAAATAAACTATTTATTGTTAAATTTTTATGGGAGTGCCCACTGCAATGTCCTAATCATTTGTTCCAATGTCAAGACTCTTTGTGAAAGGCACTTAGAAAAGTACCATTATGTGGGGCTAGTGAGTTTAAAATTTGAGCATATTCATTATCATTCATAGGAGCAGTAAATACTAAGTTATTCATGGCATCAAAAAACATTGTGTGAATCATTTTTAAATTTTACATTAAATACATCATCCCACAATTGAGATATTATAAGAAGGTTATACTTTATTCCATCAACATAATGTACTTTGGAAATTGATATAAAGTTAGGGTTACCAATATGGCATAGCCTGATGATTTTTCCTTTATGAATGTCACAAAATGTAAAAAGTCCTCCATAAATTTTGAAAATACTTATAAAACATGATTGTCACCTGTCATGTGTCTTGACCATCCACTATCTATGCACCACAGATTTCGACAGGATCATTTCAGGCAGTTTACCTACAAAGAAAGTTATCCATGAAACGATTTTGGTACCCATATTTGTCTGGGTCCACAAACATTACTAATAAAGGAATTAGAAACCCGCAATTATCTTATGGGATTCCAATAAAAATAATATAGAATATTTTAAAAATAATCTCTATTTGGTCCTAAAGAATTAGATGTTGTAAAAGAATATTGGAATTAGAACTTGCAATAAAATTCAAGGTTTTGATGAATGGTGTAGATATTTTATGATTGGTCATAAATTGTGTTTTTGACAAGTTCCATTTCAATGGTTGATATCCTATCCTAGAAGTATACTTATGATCTTTTTGTTTAGTAAGAAATTGATTATGGGTATTTTTCCATTGGTAAATCTGTCCATGTCCTTCTTTAATTACTGACTTGACAATTTTAATTCATTCTTTTCCTTGAGAAGTTGATCATTTTTCTATTTTTTATATGAAAGTTCATATTTAATAGTTATAGTAAGGGAATGTTGTTTTTTGAATTATCTGTACATATCATTTAAATCATTACATGTTTCTTCTACAATTTTGCAATACTCAAATAATTCATCTTTTGTCAGATTCTCATACTCACATTCATTTTCAGAATAAAATGAATTATGAATAGAAGAGTATATGATTACCTAAGAAGTGTTTTTCATAAAACCCATATTATCTATATCATCTTTATTATCAAGAGAGAAGTAAAATCGATAGATTTTCCCTCAAAGGCACTCCAGGTGGCCTTCAATGCTTTCTTAAACATTCATTCCTTATTCTTGTACTTCTTTTTGTATTTGAGATTTGTAGAGTCCTCTTTGATATTTATGTTCCTCTAACATTGGTAGAAAATAATCTATTATGATTTATCATTTATCCTTCAATCCTTTTTCCAATTTCCCTTACTGTCATACTTTCCTTTTTAATTTGTATTTTTGAAAAACTTCTTTTTCCTATAAAAATTCTTGAATCTCTTTGCCTGCTGGGGCATTTATTCATCACTTTCCAAAGTTTATTACTCACTAATGGATCTTTCAATAGAAGGTCGAAGTTTCTCCTTGTCATTACTTTTAGGGGAAGTGGTATTAAAGACTAAAAACATTATTTTTGGTTCATATTCTTCTGGATTTACCATCAATTTCTCTCCATACATCATTAATTTTCCAATGAATTCCTTCACCGCCATAGTATTAATGTCGTATGATTATCTTATAGATACAGATTTCCCTCACCATCCCTCTAGTAAGCAACACATAATCCTCATAATCTTCACTTTGTCTATAACTTCTATTCCTACAGAAATCATGGTATTTACAATTTCATTGAAACTAAGATACATATCAGAAATAGATTCATCATGAGACATTTTGAAATTATCATATTTAATAGTATAAATATTTAATCTCATTTTTTTCCAATATATGTTCCCTCATGAGAAATAAACAAAGTATTCCCAAATTTTATGTGATATTTTACAAGAAAAAGTTCGATTAAACTCTTCATCTTCTAGTGAATAGTATAGAGAATTAATTGTTGTATAATTATTGTTACAGTATGTCTTGTTACGTTCATCCCAAGCAATTCTAGCATTTATAGGAATAGAATATTTACTTTCAATAGCAGTCCAGATTTAAATTCCCTTACAATCTAGATGTATTTTCACTTTATGCTTTGCCTAAGAAAAGATGCATCCATTGAAAAATGGTCGTATATTAGTAGTATATATATATAATCTATTATCCAAGATATATATTGTAAAAGAGTTTCAAAGAGATAAAAATTTATAAATAACAGAAATTTTATGATATTTGAAAGGCAACTAAAATCACAATTAAAATGATTTGAAAAATAACAACTTTTTATGTTTCCTCGGATACTCAATTTTTTCAGAGTATATTAATTTATAGCATGAAGGTGATTTAAAAAAAATTAAATCTTAAGCATGTTTCCGCAAAATATATTCAAAGTCAGTTTGTAGTGAATTTATAGAGGTCCTGAATGTTCAATTAATTTCTCAGAGGATTGATTTTTTATCAGCTATACAAACCTAAAGATTAGAATAACATTTGAAACTAATATACTAGTTCAAAAAATATATAAAAACTTTCTAAACATACTATCAAAATCCAATTCAGTATTATATTTAATTTAATAAACACAGTTCAGATTACACTAAAAGGAAAAAGAACAACGGATATAAACAAGAGGTTCAGTATCAACGCTGAGACTTAGTACTTTATACATGGTGATCACCTACCACCATGTAGTTTAATTAAATTATAATTCTGATCCACACCCTAGATCCGGGTTCACAATAGCACACAAGGATGTCCAGGTCACACCTAACCTCAACCACAATTATTCATGGGAATAAAAATAGTCACCATTGACCTCTTTCACTATTATATATGGGATACAAGTGTAAAATAGAATGTCAATTTGGGGATATTGAGTATCCTCCAGTTATTCACTGGAGACAGTGTGTTTGTAATAGACAGATACACACACATTATGAAAATATATAAAAAAACAAGACAACATATATATAGATATAGAATTGAGTTTATACGACCTTGTGTGTTATGAAGTGAAGCTTTTGAATCAATTGATGGAGGATAAATGATGTTTGAGTACTCTTCTAAAAGTTGGATTCAAAACTGAGTATCGTAGCCATCCAGCTATGAAAAGTTCAGCTCCCTGATGTTTTGATGTTCAGTGATGTTCAATAAGTTTTTGTTTGTCATTTTTATTTCCATATATGTCATTGCTTCGGTTTTTTGGGAGTCTGAAGAAAATCATGCGATTTAACGGAGTTTGGAGGTCTTATGCTATTTTTACTTTTTAGCATATTCCTCATGTTATTCTGTGTATTTTTTGGATCTTGCATATAATTATATTATACTTCAAGGTCCTATAGGTATGAAGATATCCCCATGTGCATGTACCTCGTACAATCTACATATATTACTACATACAACATTAATTAATTTCAGAAAAATTAATTTTCCTAAACATGTCTATTTGATAAAAATTTCAATAAATAAATTTAAAGACACTTTTTATGAAAATTGGTGAGTCATAAGTATCAGTGACTGATTGGAATCAGTCTATCATCATCATTATGTCATCATCAGTGACCCATCGCCAATGAGTTCTTTCCATCTGTATCCATGACTAGGTGTATCGGTGAGTCGTTTGGGCTATAGGTCTGTTAGGGCATTAGTGAGTCGTCATCGGTTACTCATTTTGTATGATCAGTGATTCATCCTTCGGTTATTCGATAATAGGTTAGTCAATCATCAATGTGTCTTGTATCATTGATTCGGTCATCGGTGTGTCATCTATCGGTGAGTCAATCATTGGTGAGTCGATCATCAGTGTGTTGTCCATCAATGAGTCGATCATCGGTGATTGGTTTTGAACTATCAGTGCCAGAGACTCTAAAAAATAATAAAGTTTTTTTCATACAAATAACTCTAATAGATTTTGTGAAATTCATAAATACATTAATATATATACACAGGTAAACATATTGAATCATGAATACACATAGTTTATTGATTTATTGAATTGTATTGTATAGTATGTCATAATTGACTTAATTATATATATTCAATGACATGATCATCTTTATTTGTTATATAATATAATATTTAATAGGATTGTTAAATTGACATGATTTTTTATAATGAAAACCACTATTTCTCAAAGGGTCCAACAAAATTCGTTATCCCATAATATGAGTTACAATGTAAGAATTCTTTCTGAAGGGGTATTTTTCAATATTTTTCAACATTCTTCTATGCTTGTTTTTTGGGGATTTTTTTGAAACCACCCACCTTATATGTAATGATGGTTTATGGTCATGTTTTATGGAAATAATAATGAAGACCATTTATTTATTGGGTAAATATTTCATTGGTGATGATATTATTATGTATTTAAGTCACACTTACGGATTTATATAATATAATGTGATGTGTGGGCCTGGAATTTTATATCTATCCAATGCATTGGATAATGTTTTCTTATAATGATATACCCTATATGGTGCATGCATGGATATCCTAATTGTATCCCCATGTTTATAGTAAGTATCCCATTCATTATCCCATTAAGTAAATAACTTATATGGAAAATATTTTGATGAGTTGGGACAACATTATATATATTGACTTAAAGGGAAGGTAGGTGGGCTGCACAATGTTTGTCCAAACAATGCGATAGCCTAGGAGAAACTATGTTCTTGGAAAATGGTCGGGAAATTTCTGGTAGTGGATTTGGTATGGTTAGTGTTGGGTTATGGAGACCATGCAAGGAAATCATGTGAAGGTCATTCTTAAAGAAGTGGCTAACACACAGGTAGTGAATTGTTTTCCTAACCTTGTAACTAAACAAAGTGTAGGGTCAATGTTAGATCCTAAAAAAGTGTATCCAATTCATTTTTTGATTAAGTGTCTCATTTAATCAACTACGTGTCTCTAACATAGTATTTTTATTCACCAAAGGTCAATAATGGTTCTCCAGTCAATGCAGGTGTGATTTGAAGGCTTAAATTGGTGATTAGAAGCCGATTATTCATGGTAAGTGTTCCTTATTTATCGGTCTTAACGTTTTTCTTAGATATAATTTCCACCCTCTCTCAGTTTTGTAGATCCACACCTGATGTTGGTAGATTTATGGTTTTTGATATCAAAAATGATTTTATTTTTCCTTGGTAGTGATAGGGGATGATATCTAAGTCAGGTTCATCAATATTTAACACAGTTTCATTGGTGTGCTTCTTCCATTTATAATTTTATCCATAAATCTCAAGGTATGTGGCTTCACTATTGATACCTCTTTCTATAACTGATTATCTTGATTCAAATTTGATATTTATTTGTGAAATTGATTATGAATTGGTTGTGTAGTGATTTTTGAAAACCTTCTTGAGTGGTAGTTTATGGAAACCTGGGAATTTAATATTCTTATAAAAGTTCTTTGGTTCATGGTTTTAAAAGGATGATTTTAAATTGATTATTTTTCTAGAATTTTGGTATGTATATTCATAATTTCTTTAAATAAAATGGGTCATTTTTTTGAAATAAAATTTGGAGGGCTGATTTGAATTACTTTTTTAATGGTTTTGGATAAAAATGGTGTTATTGAAAATGAAAAAATAGTTTTTTTTCATTGGTTTCTAGCATAATGTCATTATATTTTCTTGGTAATTTTTAATATATAAGGGAAATGAGTCTCCCCCATCATTAGTGGAATAGAAATGGGTCAGGGCTCTGCCCCATCAAAATAGTTCACTGAGTGATGGCTTATTGAAATGATGAATCAACAGTCAGGAGTATATGGAGGTCCAGGTTTAATGCATGGATGAATCTGTGGATAGGTGGAATAGAATGGTTATGAAAAAATGGATATTGAGTACTGGACTTGAGCATTGTATTTTTTTTCATAAAAAATTGTTTTTGAAAGAAACTTGGGTTCCATGGAACTTGTTTATATTTTGTTATAAATTGTTTTTGGAAGTTGTTTATATTTTATAGTAAACTATTTTGAGGATTTTTTCATTAATTTTTTGTATATAAATGTTTCTAACCTATCTATCCTAGTGGTTTTAATAGGGTTGTCATTAGGGGGAAACCTACTGAGTTTTAGTACTCACCCCACCATTTGAAATTTGGTTCTTTTCTGATTTCATCTACCGATACATGGAAATGGAAAATTATCACATGTCTTCAGCACTACTTCTTGATAAATGGCATGTTTGGTGATGTGGGAGCACAGAGCATGAGAATCAAGGAGTTGTGTGGTCATCATTAAGTTTAATTAGTCATATTTCATTGTTTACTATGATGTTATATTGGATTCTCATGTAGTACATTTTGGTTGGTTTTGATATAAATTAATTTATTGAGTTGTTATTCTTTCTATCATGAATTATATAGTGGCTTGTTTGGTTTGTCTTTATGGGATTATTTTTTTAATTCATAAATGTTAAATAATCCCAAACGATGTATTGAAACACATTAGCATTTATTTCCAGACATTTTCATATTATGGATGTCACTTAAGGCCTATTAATGCCTCACTCCCTTCTCAATCCAATGAGAAGCGGTGGAACATTGCAAATTTTATCAGTTTTTTTCTATCAAAAATCTTATTTAAAATATTTTGTATCAAATTATTCCCACCCTTGCAGAAAAAGTTGTCATCAGTATTATTGGTCTTGAAGTTAAATATATTCCGGACTATTACTTGGGTTTTGATCATATAAAGTATTAGGATTGTCGATACCTGAAATATAGAGCATAAAAAATGAAGTTAACCATGTTATGTAGAACATAAGGTTACTAGGAATATGGGTTCATATGTGTTTTCTAGATAGTTACAGGATATTCCATTCCCTTTGTTATGGGTTTATCCAATGACTAGATAATTAAATGCATTAGAGTAATTAATTTAAACAAGGGTTGCCTATTTCATTTTGAGAAATGATAAATTATTTGATGCACAATAGTAATTTTCCAAAAAAAACATTTAATTTCAAATGATAGTCTTTGAAAAGAGCATTGTTAATGTATATTAAAAATTATTAGTTTTTAAAAAGTTAATATAAAATTTTTAAATGATAGTTGAATGTGGAAGGGTTTGATGATGGAAAACCAGGTTATGGTATATGATGTTATATAATTTCCAATGCAAAGAGTTCTGTTTATATATTGGGAGACTTATGCCATTTTTTGATTTCTTAGAAAATGTAACCAAATGGGAATTGTTGGAACCAACCCAAAGAAGCTGAGGAAAATTTGGATTCACCTGAGAAACAGGTGAACCTACTACTCCTTCATTTTATCGTCTAACTATTTTAGGCTATGGACATATGAAATTGGAAGGACGATCCATGACAAGTTTATCATTCCATCCAATTCTAGTAAATGAATCCACTTTTCTTGCAGGGTGATTTAGTACTAGAAAAGGCATAGGTGTGGCTGAATAAGATAAATCGTATCATTAATTTCATAAGCACACCACAAGAACTGAAAATCAAGATTTCAATGCATATTATTGAGGATCTTGCACATTACTGGTGGGATCTAGAGGTACATGCTCGTGTATATCATGGCCATTACTGGGATGGATTTAAGTAATTTTTTAGAAAACAATTCCATCCACACAAAATAAATATTCAACAGTGTAACAGCCCGAAACCAGAATCTAGGAGTCGATGAATTATTTTAATATATTGGCTTTATTACAAGGAATCATGTCCCGAAGGACCGATTAGTTTAGTAGTCTTGGAAATAAGATGAATACATAATTCCAACACTACAACATGAAAAGAAAAAACACCAATTTATTCTATTAGAAACATATAAGCTTCCATGATTATTTTTGCAAGTCACTCAAAACATTTTCCTCATATCCTAGGAAACTGAAACATGAGAAAGGTGTGAGACCAAATGCTAAGTGAGAGTAATCAATATAATGGAAGATAACACAAAAATTAGGAATGGTGAATAATGGAAAACACATGAGTTTAAAAATAATAAACATGAACACTTTATGGCAGGAATATAAGCTGAGTAAATAATTCCATAATAAATCATTGTCATTGGTATTCTACTAGTCGAATAACCACATTAAATATCAATATCTAATCTCATAATGATGGAATTCATAGTTTCAGACATCATAACCACATAGTAAAGGCATTGTGCTAGGACTACATAAAAGATTTTGTTAGAGCCTTGTGCGAAGACAATATTTTGTCTCATTAGACCTACTGATGCATCGGGGAGCTATAGCGAGCTCCACCCATCACATTTTAAGTCTAATTCTGTCCTCATATGAATAATTTGAAACATAATCTAAACATTCGTATTAAAAATATCTTACTAAATGTCAATACATAACCTCAAACCATGAATGGCATAAAAATAGCACATCCACAATCAAACATAACTCATCCAACACAATATATAAGATTATTTTGTAATATATTAACCTCAATAGAGTGTAATGAAGGATATTAACATATATGAAAATAATCATCAAAACTATATGAGAAAAATAAACACTTTTTTGTTTATGACATTTAAAAGTCTCAATATTGATTAAGAATCCGTTTGAAATATATTTTTGAATCATAGTGTCTCAAAACACTTTGAAACATTTAAAAGTAATTTTAATTTGAAAACACTAATTTCCACATAAAAAAATCTTTAAAACCATTTTTTAAATAGGGACATTAATGAGAATTATTTAGAAGAATAAATATTTAAATAATTTAAAATGATAGTTTAGTTACAATTCCTAGACAAATGATAGATCATTGAATACAAATAATTGAGATAAAAAACACTAAAATATCATGAGAATAAAGGATTTTATGATGTTCCATTACAAAGGACAGTATGTACACCACATAAAAGTAAATTGGTGCATAATAAGAAAGAAGTCTCAATGGGATGAAAATTGAGAAAAACACCCTTATAAAGAATGTATCCTTAGGTTAAGGATAAATCAATGACATAATTATGTGAGACAAATAAAAATACACTCAATATGATTCGATATTTAGTGTAAATAAATAAAAGGAAATTCAGACATATTCTTGTAAAAACTAGACCACTGGATTGGATGTTTAACTCAATAAATAGAGATTGAGTTAAAGTTAATCTTTTCAAGTTCATATCAATGAATTGAGAATTTATCAATTGGGTGATTATGGGTATAAAAATTATATCCACATAAATTTGAGTGTAAATTACTAAAAAAATAATAAATAGTGATTCCACACATAATCATGGAGTAGAATTATCAAGGAAGTATGCGTAAAGTTTAATTTGTGAAAATTGAAATTTAAAATTCCCTTACTCATTTTGTATCTTATGAAACATACACCCCACGAATAAATAATCATACAATGAAGATCTAAATACCCATAAATTAATGTATATTACAAAAATAATACAATAATGGGAAGTATATTCTCTACAAAAAAGTAAATAGTGTCCAATATAGCATGAATCTCAGGGGAATAAAAGTGAGATGAAAACAATTACGTTATTGTAATCATTCAAGTCGTATAAAAAGAATTTAATAACCTCTAAATGAATCAAAAAATACCATTAATATAAATATAATCTAGATAAAATATATCAAAAGGTATTACACAATACACCACATGCAATAAATAATTGGTGAACAATGGAAATAGAAAGGAATTAAAAGTGAGATAAGAAACCCCTTACCTCAAGTCTGACTTTTCTTGTATGTTATTTGTTCTTCCTGAATAATAAACATAATTTAATTTCAACATGATTAATAAAAATTTTTAAATTTATAATTCTTTTTATATCACTTATTACCTTTCTATAACAATTAGTTTATTATTTGAGTTCATATTGGATATTTTAGCGATGTTCGGAACTAGAGTAAAAATGAACTTTTTATAATTACAATTTTTCCATATAGTCAAAAGTTCATTATCTCTAGAATGATATAAATTATTTAGATATCATATATATATTATATATCCTTTATATATATCTATTTATAAAATTACATAACATTTGGTGATAAGAAATGAAATGTACCGTTCATGGTGATAGTAAGTTGTACGTACGCATGAACACTAATTTCATTTCTATTTTGTATTTTAATGGAATGGAAACATAATGATACATAGGTATATTTTAATTCTAGTATAATATCATATATAATATCATTATTTTCTTCTTTTATATGTCTCACATAAGGTATTAACGAGTCAAATCAATTTGATGGGGCGGTAGTCCGTACTTCCTAAAATGAAATTATCGCGTTTTACCCTTAATGGAAACCATAAAATAATGATAAAATGGAATATACATAAGAATAAAGAAAACATAAACATAATATATATATCATATATAAGTACATTTCCATCTTAGTGGCCACCATGAGAGGTGGTAGGAGATAATCAAACAATCTTCGTTTCGTGAGGCGTTAGTTTTCCATCAACAGAAACAGTATGTTTTCACCCATTAGATAGAGATTTGTGTATGTGTAGTGAGAATCTGTTGAATACAAACATCCTAGTATCTTTATAATACTGGTTTTTTTATAAAATAATGTAATAAAAAGTATTTATAGGGTTGGAGAAGTAAAATAAAAAAAATAAAACAAATTAAAACAAAATGAATTTAAGAGAATGTGTTACCTTTAATTTGAGTAACTTCATTTGGTTTGAACCAAAAAGACTTCTTGAAGTGCCCTCTACCTAAGGTAAGTCTTCTAGGAGGAATAAAGGGATATTAATAGATTATATTGGTAGGGGTTGGATGAGACAAGGGGTTCGAGAGGTGTGTGGAATGGGATAGAAGTGGTGTCCTTTTATAAGGGGGAGGAGGGGCTCTTTAGTAAATTGTGAAAATATTATTTTATTATCTAGTCATATTAGGTTTTTAAAGGTCCAAAACAAATTAAAATTGAATATAATATGACTCATAGTCTAAATAAAATCTTCCAATAAGAATTGGACAGGTTTTGAATATTATTTTAATATAAATAATCATATTTATTTAAATCATTTATTAATGAGGATAATACTACATCATTATTATGTCATTAACAATTTAATTTATTTGATGTCCAAAAATAATAAAAAAATTACCATAATTTTTTAAATCTTTTAGTATTTCCAATGATTATTTTTAGTTTAAAAAATGACTTATATAACCCCATGTTATAATTGATATACTAAAAGATATTAGTTAATGTCATTTTTTCATTACTTTAAGTTAAGTAAAATAAAATGTCATTGTCATTTGGAATTTTGAAATTCAATTCATAGAAATAGTAAAATTTCATTTTAATGAAAAAGTCGGATTTTAACTACTACTTAGTGGTTTCACTATTCATCAAAAATTGATTTTTTTAAGAAAAATAACGAAAATTAAGCCTAAACTATATTTGATATTTAGAATTAAAAATTATGTCTATTTTACCAAATTAAAAACATATAATTTGGATTAATAAATTTAAATTTAATTCACGTTGTCAAACCAAATTGCGTCTTTTTATGAAACAATAACTATCAAAAGATTGACACTTGTTTATGAATAATTTCAAATTGAAATTAATTCCAATGACCAAAATTGGATTAAAGTGTAAAAGTATAATATAATTATACTTCAAAACTAATTTTAAATATAATCTATATATATAAATAAATTATATTAAATGGCAATTTTGAATTAAAATACATTATTTCTCACTATTCCTAATGAAATGAATATTATTAGAAAAATAAAAAAAATTAATCCAAATTAAATTATGATGTCTTAATTTAAAGAAGAATTTTATTTTTTTAAAATGAAAATGTAAAAGGGTCAAATTTTGAATTTAAATAGTGTTCGCCATTAAAAGGTTGTTAAATAGTATTTTTTTGAAAAATACATTTTTTATCTGAAAAATTGAATTGTTTCTTATAAAATATCTAAGAAACACATAATACATATGTTAAAATTATATGGATTATATGAAATTCAATATCCAGTTAATACTATTCATAACCGCATTTGAACGGGTAGTTTGGTAAGTCGTGGTGCGCTCGAACTCGTTGTTTCTTGTAACACAAGTTATTGAATTTAAAGAAAATAACTTACTATGAAATCTTATGGTGTTAAATTCTCCCCTAAATTAATAAATTTTGTCCTTTAAATTTGAAATAGTATTTCTAAAATAAAATATTATAAATATAAAATTAAATTTATGGAAAACCCACATCAAAAATTGGGATAATAAAATTTAGCCTTAATAAGATAGAAAAAGAGATGAAAAAGTCAACAATAAATTATTATATTGATTAGGAGATCATTGGTGGCAATTAGAGACACATTATTGGAGGAAAAATGTAAATATATATAGGGAGTGATTGAGGCCATCAATCATAAACAAGTGTAAAATTGAGGGCATCAAAGCCATCAATTTATGACGATTTAAAATATCATTGGCTCAACATAACATAAAGCATTAGGATAACACATTTTTTGTTTTAAGATACCTTACCTAATGTTTAATAATTAATTTAGTCATGGAATAAAAAAAACAAAAATATACTTGAAAAGTAGAGTTTCATCCTTTATCTAATTCTTACCAAAAACTCATCTTTCACTCCAAATGTTGAGTAATAAAGATGACTTGGCCACACGTGAAGCACTAGAATCAACTAATAGAAAATCACATAATCCAAAATGGATGAACTATATATTTACCTTTTCTTTAGAGATTATCCAAAACCAAAATGGTTAGTAAAAGATCATATGATCCTAAAAAATGATAATAATTTAGAGAAATAAATACTAAACTTAATTTCAAAAATTATTCCAACAATACGCAAAGTTCAACAAATACCATTAAATAAACAATTGTCTATAAAATCATTTAATATAATACAAAATAATATGGAAACCCAAAACACAAAAGCATTTTCATACATAGTTTAACTATTTATTTTGTATCTCCAAATAATATGGACTACTATTGAAGTCATGTACTTAAATGTAATTATCCCAATCACATATTCTCTATGATAGGTTAATTATTTCCATAAATAACCCAAATCATTATAAATACACAATAAAAAATATGTAAAAAAACACCTTTACTCTTCAAATGAAATCCCATATTATTCTATTTTCATTAGGCATATCGTATTCCCAATTGAGCGAACGTCTTCCAAAATAACATGTATCCCTTAATCACCAAATAATTTTCTTATAATAAGGATATCCATTTGACGAGACATAAGATCCAAAATCAACTTATTATTTATCAATACAATCATTTCACAAAAATGAATTCGTGAAACTAACCAGGGAATTCACACAGTCTACATGTTTTCATTTTTCAAAAACTATATAATTTTATAATATTACCAAACATGATATAGATTCCTCAAAATAACAACTACATAATTTCATCACACATTTTATCTCATACCACACATTTCCATTTAAGAATTTAATAACTTGTCTTTTTGTAAAACTCAATGATCATATAAAACCAAATGTTTATTTAAAACTATATCTACAAGAGAAAAGATATTTCTTCCTCAAATATCATCTTTACATGAAAAACTGCAGGGTTACAAATACAAGATAAAAGTCTTCCAAAGGAATCACATCAAGAAAGATCAATAATACTTTTTAATCATTTCTCTATCCATTTATTTCAACATAGATTCTTCCATGACCAAGATGATATCCTATATAATATTTCATTCACTCGGTTAATGGCCAGGTCCCCTACATTTATGGAAAATGACTGTAAATGGATTCTTAAGAACATTTTTATTTTCTTCCATAGTACACTTCATATTTCCCCTATAATTCTCTACTTTATATTTTTATTTTCCCCCACACAAAACATTTCTTTATTCCATTAAGACACCTTCATAATTGTCTCCTTCCACATTTCCTGCATGATGAAAAATGAGCTCTCTTTTTTCCATGGTCTACACTGGTGGAGCTCTTAACATTCACCACTTTTCACTTCTTTGTTGAGTCCAGGAGTTGGTTAATATATATGTTATTGATCATATTTTTTGAAAAAGGATTCAGCATGAACATTATTTATTTTACGCCTATAAACATTTTATTTTTTTGTTCATTTCAACCACTGTTCAAACCTTATACATCATGCTCAATGTTACTATGACTACCTTGGAATCCATCCATTGAACAAAACTAGAAATAATTGTGGGAGTAATAATAGTAATAAATTCATTTAAAGAATAACATGACACCTTATTTTTAATTTAATACACCTTAGGATTAACCAAGGTCATTTATTCTCATCATATATTAAAGTCCTTCAAATCGGTTTGTAAATAGTATAGAAATTATCCTATGCATATCTCCTGGGGATGTCGTAACCAAGAGTGTAGCAATTCCCATTTTCTGGTACCAGGATACCCTGGTTCAAGCCCTTAACTCTTTGTCGGAGTTTTCACTACTAGGTACATCTGTTCCAGATTTTCCTCTACCTGCTCGTATCTATACAGGGATATAATGATTGGGAAATACACAAAATATCTACATTACCATGATTTTAGGAAGTTCTTGTATACTAATCCTCAAATTCTATCTTAGGGTAATGCTCTCTAAATAGAGTTTATCGAAATCTTGTTCCAAGGGCTGTACAAAAATCCCTCTGATACCAACTGTAACGCCCCAACCCCAGAATCTTGGAGCCGGTGCATTATTTTGATACATTTTCATGATTACATGGAATCAAGTCCCAAAGGAAAAATCATTTTACTAGTCTTGGAAACGAGATACATAGATTAGTTCAACACTATAACTTGAAAAGAAGACAATACTAATTTATTCTGTTAGAAACATCAAAGCTTCCAAGATTATTCCTACAAGTCACTCATAACTAACATCATCATATCCTAAGAAAATGAATCATGAGAAAGGGGTCAGATCAAATTCTCAGTAAGAGTTACCAATACAGAGGAAGATAACATTAACATTAATCATGGTGAATAATTGAAAACACATTAATTTACAAATAATAAACATGAACACATTATGGCAGGCATACGAGTTGAGTAAATAATGCCAAAATAAAACAAAGTCATGGGTATTCTACCGGTCTAATAACCACATGAAATATAAATATCTAATCCCATAATGATGGAATGCATAATTCCAGACATCATAACCACATAGTCAAGGCCTTGTTCCAAGACTATATAAGATTTTTTCAAGGCCTTATGCCAAGACACTAGTTTTTTTCCTGAGACCTACTGATACATCGTGAAGCTATAGTGGGCTCCGCCCATCAATTACTATGTCCAATGCATTCCTCATATGAAAAGGTTTAAAAATAATCTAAACATTCGTATTAAAACTATCATATGAAATGTCAATGCATTAACCCCAATCCATGAATGACATAAAAATAGCACATCCACATTCAAACAAAAAACATTCAGTATGATATAGAAGATTGTATTATAATAGATTAACCTGAATCGAGAGTAATGAAGGATATTAACAGAGATGAAAATAATCATCAAAACAGTATGAGAGAAATATCCCCCTTTTTCTTGATAACATTTAAATGTGTCACTATTTATTAAGAAGCTCTTTAAAATAGATTTTTGAATCAAAGTGTCCAATAAAACTTTGAAACATTTAAAATGTATTTTATTTTGAAAACATTAATTTTCGTATAAATAAATCCTTAAAACCATTTTTAAAACATTGACATTAATGTAAAATATTAAGAAGAATAAATCTTTAAAACATTTTAAATGATATTTTAGTTAGAGTTCCTAAACAAATGAGATATTCTTGAATACAAATAATTGATCTAATAAAAACTTTAAAATATCATGAGAATAAAGGATTTCATGATATACTATGTCAAAGGATAGTATATACACCATATAAAAGTGAATTGGTGCATAACAACAAAATATCCACCAGATGTAGAGCTAACTGTATTAGAAGAATGAGAGTGTATGACAGCCACCATCGGGACCAAGCACCATGCAAATTTGTATGGGGAAATGCTAGACGATCAAATTCAAGGTGGGGAGCTAGACGATCAATGATGCAGAAAGCTGGGGAGGGGTTGTTCAAGTGGGTCGGGCCTACGGGTCATGTATTGGGCATGGTATGCCTATGGGCCTTCGGGTCATGTATTGTGGGTTTTTTGTGCCTTATGACCTGGACCTACGGGTCATGTAAGGGTTATCCTTCAACCCTAAAAGGGGGATTATCTATAATTAAAAAAAATAAGGCCTTCGGGCCATTCAGGCGGGGGAATAACAACAAAGAACTCTCAATGGAATGTAAATAGAGATATGGTCCCTTATAATTACTACATCCATAGGTTAAGGATAAATCAAGGACATAATTATGTGTGAAAAATATAAATACACTCAATATGATTGTGTAATGGCCCGAACCTCTCCGGCCTATTCCATTGTCGAAAAGAAGGTCACGAGGTGATCTGGAGGGTAAAATGGTCTTTTCCAACACATTCCAGAATTTTGAAACTACATGCCGTGTAGTTTGAGTACATGCTATGTACCCCCTTTCCGGGTATACCCTGTGTTTCAGGCCATGTCCTCACCGTGTGAAGTAAATGAATACACGCTGTGCAGTGTAAGTACACGCCGTGTACCACCTCACCGGGTATACCTCGCTTTGAAGACCGTGTCCTTACAGTGTGAAAGAAATGGGTGCACGCCATATAGTCCTTCCCTGCTTACGTGTTACCAGTCAACGGCCATGTTCAGTGCTTGATCTGTGTCTTTGCCGCGTGTAATAAATGGGTACACACCATGTGTCCAAACTACACGCCGTGTAGTTCCTCCCCACGTATGCGTTACCCTCAAACCGTGTGTTGACCAGTCAATGGCCGCGGAGCCGTGTTGGAAGCCGCGTGGAGACCATGTGAAATCACCGAGTACACGCTATGTACCATAAAGTACATGCCGTGTAACATTTCGTTTCTCACCTATACAAGGAGGGGTCCCCTCCTCCTTTCAACTCACCTGTCTTCCCCCATTTCCTCTAAGTAGAGTTCTCCCAAGAGACTCGAAGGCTCATTCTTCCATAACTTCTTCGTCCGAGATCTGATTTACAATCTGTCAGCATCCACGGGATCGTAATGACAAGGCAGAACATCCAAGCCTGGGTCTATTGTCTTTCCTTCTGCATTTCCATTCCGACTTCCACCCGAGGTGGTTTTTCTGGGACCCGAAAGAAGTGACAGACGCCGACGGAGGTCTTGTAAAGTTGATCTGGGGGAGCGTTGTGATCAGAACCTGTTGAGGTAGGGATCTTACCTTTGTCTCTCTAATTTGTGCATCATGCGGGGTGGGTACCCTCTTGTTTTTATGAGAAACAGTTGAACCATTAAATAAAGATAAAAACTGGTTAAATAACCGGGATGGGGAAGATTTTCTATGTTGTTAGTATATCCTTTTTATTATGTGATTATGTTGTGAATTGAACATGCATAAACCTACTAAAAATCACGGTCGTTGGGGCCATTGATTGCGCAATTAAATTTTTCCCTATCTTTCTAGACCGTTTTGTGGATGGAACTTTGTGAAATGTGGAATTTGGTTAATCACACAAAGTTGGCTAATTAAAATATGGAACCCTTGTGTGATCACCCTGGTTGAAGAAAATGGAATAATGAACATGTGGGTGTTGGCTTGGATACATGGCATGTGATGGGGGTGTTTTGTGGGTTGTTGTGGTTTGGGTGAGTAGCGGGGCTGCAGTTCACTTGGTTGTGGGTTGGTGTTAATGCTATGATGGTGATGGGCAGCAGGGATGCAATAAATGGTATTAAAGGGATAATGATGTACGGGTTATGGTGTGGTTATAGTTATGGTGGTTGGAAGCGGGGCTGTAGGGTTGGGTTTAAATGTGAACGGACTATGGGTTTTGAATAATAAATAAGAAGTGGAAGAGTTAATGAATTGTGGGGCGTGGTAATAAAATGAGTATAATAATCAATGTGGTTGGTTGGTTGATAAGAAGGGCTTGGTTGTGCTTCTTGTGTTTTCCTAACGTGATTTTTGGATGGCAGGGATATGTTTACAAATGAACTATATGGTTGGTTGTGGATAGTTGCCCATTATTTAAGGAACTAAATAAATTAATTCTGCTGAAACGAGAAAACCTAAATGGGGTTGGGGTTGTTTGTTGTATGCATGATTCGTAGTAGCAATGTCGAGGAACGTGCTCCGTTTCTCTATTTAGAATCCATAGGTTGGGCTGTGTGTTTGGTATATATATATTTCTGTATCTTTTGTGTTTTATCACACCCCACCCATGTTAAGAACTTAGTGCCGAACACTCCCATTTCATGGGAGAGGGTGTTTTTCCCTTAGTTACCAGCCCCTTCCTACTCCATCTCCCCTAGGCTATGATGGATTTAGGCGACCATACACCTAAGACTCTTAGTTTAGGTTTCTATTGTGGTGGATTTAGCCCAAGACTCTTTGGGAAGGTTCTACTGTTTCCCAAGAATCTTCGGGATGAGGCCCAGGTGTGTGCGGGTGGGATATGTGGTTCTGAGGCCCAGGTGTGTGCGGGCAGGATACGTTGTGGTGAGACCTAGGTGTGTGTGGGCGGGATATGTGGTTGTGAGGACCAGGTGTGTGCGGGCGGGATACGTGGTTGTGAGGCCCAGGTGTGTACGGGCCGGGTACATGGTTGTGAGGCCCAGGTGTGTGCGGGCGGGATACATGGTTGTGAGGCCCAGGTGTGTGCGGGTGGGATACGTGGTAGTGACACCCAGGTGTGTGCGGGCGGGGAGAGTGTGGCAGCATCAAGACGTTCGCCGTTAGGAAGAGCATATAACTAAAGGTAAATGGTACGGGGTACCCAATACTCTTGTTTCTTATATAGTACTACCTGTTGAGATTATGTTTTTGGTGAGTGTGGCTGGTGAGGTTGGGTGGATAGAATTAATTTCTAGGTTTCTTCTGTTGTTCTCACGGGACATTAGGATGCCTCCCCACTTGTGCACGAGAGATTTAGGTTTCCCTACTGAGTATACTAGAATGCTCACCCTACGTTTACTTTCAGGTTTCCAGGAGGACTACCAAGGCCGTGCGGGACCCTACTAGTCGGACAGTTGGAGTTGTTGCAGTTTTTGTACACATGATTCTTTTTGGTATTGTACTTTGAGCTTTCTAGTTCTTGCACCATGTTATAATATTGTTTAAACATGCATGTGGGCTTGGTTTGGGTTTATTTCTATACACTTGTTCTTTTCCTTTTTTGGTGGTTGACTTGTCCTATTTCCCGATCCAAAATAATAATAAAAAGGGTAATGCCTACAATATTTGTGAAGACTCATACCCATGGTGCTAGTCACCACCCCGGGGCCTACTGGAGGTAGGAGTCAAGGGTCATTATCTCCCTTTCACTATTTCCATCTCAGGAGGGGCATCTTTGGTGGGAGGGGGTCGTGACAGAATGGTATCAGAGCTGATGGTTGAGAGATAGGATGGAGTCTGGAGTTAGGCACAGTGAGGATTGCATGGGATGGAAGGGAAAAAATGATAGTTAATCTCAATGCATGACATAGGCTAGGGAAGACTATCTAGGACACAGGATTTTAGGACCCCCGGTGATCCGATGCAAGGACTCTGAGCCTACCGAACAACCAAGTGAGACTACATCGATTGTAGGGTAGAGACCATAGGGAAGGTACATGCATCATCATGATTGATTTTTACTTGATATTGGTGTTCTGGGAAAGAAATTGAAATAAAATGATAAAATAAAACCTTGAGAAATTTCATTACTACTTGGGCTTAGGAGATCATTGTTTACCGTACAACTATGGCACCTGGACGTCATCCCCGGGTGGCTCAGACGGCCGAGGCCCAGCAGATTCAGGTGGTCGATCAGCTGAGGATTGACCGAGAGAAGGAAGATATCCAGTGGTAGAAGACTCTTTGTTCGTTCCAGTAGCAGACCCTAAAGAAGTATGAGGGTAGTATTCGGATACAGAGACATAGTGGTGGATTGAGGAGCTAGGGATCTCTTTTACCTTGATTCATGCTTCGAGGGAGTTTTGGGTTCCCCTAGAAGTCAGTCATCTGAGAGGGGTGGCACGACAATGGTGGACACTCTACCTCGGAGAGAGGATAGACGCAGAGGTTCCATGGGTTGACATTGAGAAGGAATTCCAAGAGGAGTTCCTTACTTCAATGATCAAGGCGGACAAGCGGCAGGAGTTACTCTCCCTTCTGCAGGGGAGTATGTCAGTACAAGAATTGGGGATCAAGTTCAAGGATCTTTTGCGCTTTTCCCCGGATCTCTTTCTAGATGAGGAGTCTCGGGAAAGACGTTTGGACAAGGAGCATCGTCCTTCTCTCCAGTATGCTGTCACCCCCTTCACCATTCCGACGTACATGGCAGTGCAAAAGAAGGCATAGGTTGTAGAGAGGATGCACTCACTGGTAGGTTTACCATGAGAGGGGATCCAGCTAGGCTCGTCGAAGGAGAAGGTAGTCAGTAGCAGGTCTCCTGCGACAAGACCTTCCAGTTTCAGGCCAGTGGGGAGCAAGCCCTAGTAGTTCCAGTTTAGATCTTCGGGTCCTCGACCATTTTCACGATCCTAGGACCGAGGTGTTTTTCTTGTGGAGGTTTCGGGAACGTTCAGAGTCAGTGGCCGACCCAAGCTCAGTACGACGGTGGTGGGAAGGTTCAGCGCCCGCCTCAGCAGCACTAGTTGCTAGTGAGGCCCTTCCCGCAGCAGCTGGACCATGCTCCTCCGAGGGTAGACTTTGCGGGAGGAGGCTGATCCTAGGGTGCCCCTCAGGGACCTTGACCAGGGCGTGGTCGGAGAGGTGGATGACATCAGAGAGGAAGAGGATCTGGGCATGGACGGTTTCCCATAGCAGAGATGACAGCTCCATCAGGACCAGAGGTGGTGCGAGGCATGATTTGTTTGTTCAGCACTCCTGTTTCTACTTTGTTCGATTTGGGAGCTTCAAACTCCTTCGTTTCACCTGGTCTAGCCCATGCATTGGGACTAGATGTAGAGAGACATTATGTACCCCTGGTACTGAGTACACTAGTTGAAGGCCAGACCAGCATATCATGCGTTTTCAGGGGATGTGGGATGAAGTTGGGACCACATCGATCTAGTGGGGACTTTCTTCTGTTACAGATGTATCCATACGATGTCATCCTAGGCATCGACTGGTTGTTTTCTGTCAGTGACATTATTGACTGCTTCCAGAGAAGAGTTGTGTTCTTCGACGTGGATTGGAAACACGTATCTTTTGTTGGCGAGGGTATCTATCATGAGGGAAGCGGGAATGTGAAGCCACTCCTTTCCTTGTTAGGTCGGTTATCAGTGGTTTCAGCTGATACAAAGATGATGGATGCTTTGGAAGTTGTTGGGGAGTTCCTTAGTGTTTTTCTAGAGGAGGTTGTGACTCTACCCCCCCCCCCCCCCCCCCTAACGTGACGTTGAGTTCAGGTTAGGCTTCCAGCCTAGTGCCCGTCCGATTTCGATGGCCCCTTATTAGATGGCACCTTCGGAGTTGCGGGAGTTGCAGATTTAGATTGATGATCTGATGGAGAAAGTTTTTGTTCGACCCAGTGTATCACCATGGGCTGATTCAGTTTTTTTCGTGAAGAAGGAAGATGGTGGTCCCATGCTATGAATAGACTACCGAAGGTTGAACTAGGTAACAGTCAAGAACCGTTACCCCCTTCCAAGGATAGATGATCTCTTCGACCAACTGAGGGGTGCAGATTGTTTTTCCAAGATTGATCTATGATCTGGATAGCATCAGTTGAGGGTAAAGGAAAGTGACATTTCGGAGACGGCTTTCAGGTGCAAGTATGGGAACTTCGAGTTTTTAGTGATTCCGTTTGGAGTTACGAATGCACCGGTTGTGTTCATGGGACTTATGAACTTTGTCTTCTGAGAGTTTCTGGACCGGTTCTTCATTTTGTTTATTGATGACATCCTGATCTAATCAATATCAGATGAGGAGCATGTTGAGCATCTCAAGGAAGTCTTGTAAGTCCTTCGACACCACCAGCTTTAAAGGATATTGTCGAAGTGTAAGTTCTTAACACAATAAGTACACTTCCTTGGGCACATGGTGTCTCATCTTGGAGTTTCAGTGGACCCCTCGATGGTGGAGTCAGTTTCTTCTTGGGCAACACCCAAGAGCGTGGCAGATGTTCGTAGTTTCGTGGGGTTAGAAGGTTACTATCGGAGGTTCGTTTCGGGCTTCTCTTCAGCTGCTGCTCCATTGGCAGCTTTGACTAGGAAGAACCAGGTCTTCCTATGTTGCGAGCAGTGCCAGAAAGCATTCGACTACCTGAAGGAGAAGTTGGTCAGTGCTCTAGTACTCAGGTTTCCAGAGGAAGGGCTGTTTAATGAGGTGTTTTTTGATGCTTCTGGCCTTGGTCTAGGTTGCGTGCTGATGTAGATGAAGGGAGTGATCTGTTATGGGTCTAGGCAGTTATGCCCTCACGAGCGTAACTATTCCACCAATGACCTAGAGCTTGAAGCAGTAGTGTTCTCAATGAAGATGTGGCGAAATTACCTCATTGGTGAGCACTTTTTGGTCTTCTCATATCACAAGAGCCTGCGTTATATCTTCTCACACCGTGACCTGAACCTGCAGTAGCGGAGATGGGTCCAGATTCTCCGATACTATGACCTTGAGATCTCTTACACTAAAGTTAAGGGCAACATTGTGGCTGATTCCCTGAGCAGGAAGTCGCATCAGGAAGTAGTTTGGGAATCCACTGATGCTTGGAAGGCTATGGGAGAGTTGGTTGCCTTGCACTTGGATGCCAGGGTAGAAGGTGTTAGAGGCTGTTTGATTCAGATGACGGTGCAGTCCTCCTTGTTGCAGCAGGTGGAAGAGTCTCAGTGGGGGGACTCCGAGGCGGAAGTGATGCATGATCGTGTCGATTAGTTGAACGCTCCTGAAGTATGGTCACGAGATAGCCGACATCGGATTCTTTTCCATGGAAGGCTGTTTGTCCCGGAGAAAATGCATGAGGGGGTTCTCCGTGAGTTCCATAGCTCAGCCTTGGCGGTACATCCAGGAGTTTCAAAAATGTACCGAGGCCTGAGGGAACAGTTTTGGTGGCCCGGTCTGAAACAAGCAGTGTCAGAGTTTGTGGCGAAATGCCTAGTGTGTCATCAAGTGAAGGCTGAACACTGTGTTCCTAGTGGTTTGTTGCATCCTTTAGATGTCCCCGATTGGAAGTGGGATGACATCTCAATGGACTTCATCATAGGACTACCCAGAGATCAGAGTGTTTATGATGCTATCTGGGTAGTGGTGGATCGACTGATGAAATAATCTCACTTCTTAGCAATTAAGTAGTCAGGCATGGTGAGTACCTTGGCACAGAGTTGTGTAGACGAGTTGGTACGCTTTCTTGGAGTTCCATAGAGTATCGTCTCAAATCGGGATACTCGGTTTACCTCACGAGTCTGGAGGGGGTTACATCATGCATTTGGCACCCAGATATGCCTTAGCACTACTTTCCACCCCCAGACCAATGGGCAGATGGAGCGGACTATCCAGATGTTGGAGGACATGTCGCGAGCATGCATTCTAGATTTTGGAGTATCATGGGTATGACACTTGCCTTTTGTATAGTTCTCATACAACAACAGCTTCCACTCTACTATTAGCATGGAACCATTTGAGGCTTTGTATGGGAGACCATGTCGTTCACCCATTTGTTGGGCATAGGTTGGTGAGACAGGTTCTCTTAGGCCAGAGGTAGTGCAGAGGACCACAGAGAAAGTCCAGCTTGTACGTGAGAGGATGAAAGCAGCTGAGGAACGACATAAGTCTTATGCTGATCGTCAGAGGAGGTCCTTGGAGTTCGAGGTGGGAGATCATGTGTTCTTGAAGGTTTCCCCTAGATGGGGGCAGCAGAGGGATGGGAAAGGGAGCAAGATCTCACCTAGGAATATCGGAACATTTGAGGTGTTGAGGTGAATTGGCGAGGTGGCATATCAGCTGGCCCTATCGCCTCAGTTGGAGAAGGTTCATGATGTCTTCCACGTCTCCCAGCTTCGTCGGTACTTACACGACGACTCCCACATTATCGACTAGGGAGATTATGATATGGTAGACGACACGAACTACAAGGAACAACCATTTAGAATCGAGGATCGTAAAGAGAAGGTGCTCCATGGAAGAACCATTCCCTTGGTTCGTGTGTTGTGGAGGCATGTCGGCCTCGAGGAGAGCACTTGGGAGTGGGAGAATCAGATGCACGCTCAGTACCTGGAGTTCTTTTGACTTGTGTTTTCCCTTGTTATTATGAGCTTTGTATTGATGTTATACTATGTACCTTTGATATATATATGGAATGATTGGCTTGTCAGTTGTAAGACCTTTTGATTCCTTGTTCCCTGGTAATGTGTGACATATCCGGATGTGTGGGGAAATGGGAAAAACCTAACCCTTAATCGATATGCATTAATGCGGATGCGATTGAACCCGTGCGGTCAATTCAGTGCCACTTAAAGCGAATAATATCTCAACATTGGAGAATGAATTTCCCAAAACCATGTGTTTGGGAAGTGTGTTGGTTGTGTGGTGTTGGGGGTAGTATGAGTGGAAAAGTCATAATGTATGAAAGTGGGAAGATACAACTCCTAATAGAGACACATTAATGAGTATGCGATTGAACCCATGCAGGCGAGTCAGTGCCGCCTAAAGTGGAAAATATCTCGACATAAGAGAAGGAATTCCTAACACATATGATTAGGGTTGTTGGTTGGGTTCCTGTTATAACGAGAACCCTAAGAGGTATCTTGTTGGGTTTCCTCTGTGTTAGTTTTTTGAATTCTTGTGGATGATAATGTTTTAAGAGGTACTTGATGTAATGGCCCAGACCTCTCCGGCCCATTCCTTTGTCAAAAAGAACGTCATGAGTCATTCTAGAGGGTAAAATGGACTTTTCCCATACTTTCTAGAATTTCGAAACTACACGCCATGTAGTTTGAGTACACGTCGTGTACCCCCTTTCTGGGTATACACCGTGTTTCAGGCCGTCTCCTCGCCATGTGAAGTAAATGAGTACATGCCGTGTAGTGTAAGTACACGCCATGTAAAACCTCACCGGGAATACCTCGGGTTGAAGACCGTGTCCTTACCGTGTGAAAGAAATGGGTGCACATTGTGTGTCTAGTACTACATGCCATGTATTCCTTCCCCGCGTATGCGTTACCAGTCAACGGTAGTGTTCCTTGTTTGATTCATGTGTTTTCCGTGTGCAATAAATGGGTACCATCTGTGTGTCCAAACTACACGTTGTGTAGTCCCACCCCGCGTATGCATTACCTTCAAACCGTGTGTTGACAAGTCAATGACCATGATGCTGTGTTTGAAGCCGCGTGCAGACCGTGTGAAATCACTGAGTACATGTCATTTACCATAAAGTACACGCCGTGTACATTTTATTTTCTCTCCTATAAAAGGAGGGGTCCCCTCCTCCTTTCAACTCACCCCTCTTCCCCCCTTTCCTCTGAGCAGAGTTCTCCCAAGAGACTCGAAGGCTCTTTCTTCAATAACTTCTTCGTCCGATCTCTGATTTACGATCTGTCAGCGGCCACGGGATCGTAACGACGAGATGGAAATTCTGATCCTAGGTCTGTTGTCTTTCCATTGGCCTTTACTTTCCGACTTCCACCTGAGGAGGTTTTTCCGGGACCTGAAAGAACTGGAAGACGCCGACGAACGTCTTCTAAAGTTGATCTGGGGGAGGGATGTGATCAGAACCTGTTGAGGTAGGGATCTTACCTTTGTATCTCTAATTTTTGAATCATGTGGGGTGAGTATCCTTTTGTTTTTATGAGAAATAGTTGAACCTTTAAATAATGATAATAACTGGTTAAAGAACGGGGATGGGGAAGATTGTGTATGTTGTTATTCTATCCTTTTAATTATGTGATTATGTTGGGAATTGAAATGGATTATACCTACTAAAAATCACAGTCGTTGGGGGCCTTTTCTTGCACAATTAAATGCTGCCCTATGTTTCTTGACTGTTTTGTAGATGGAACTTTGTGAAATGTGGAATTTTGTTAATCACATAAAGTTGGATAATTAAAATCTGGAACCCTTGTGTGATCACCCCGGTTGAACAAAATGGAATAATGAACATGTGGGTGTTGGCTTGGATACGTGGTAGGTGATGGGGGTGTTTTGTGGGTTGTTGTGGTTTGGGTGTGTAGCGGGGCTACGGTTGACTTGGGTGTGGGTTGGTGTGAATGCTATGATGGTGATGTGCAGCAGGGCTGCAATAAATGGTATTAAATGGATAATGATGTACGGGTTACAGTGTGGTTATGGTTATGGTGGTTGGAAGAGGGGCAGCAAGGTTGGGTTTAAATGTGAATGGACTATGGGTTATGAATAATAAATAAGAATTGGATGAGTTAATGAATAGTGTGGCGTGGTAAGAAAATGAGAATAATAATCAATGGGGTTGGTTGGTTGATAACAAGGGCTTGGTTGTGCTTCTTGTGTTTTCCTAACTTGATTTGTGGATGGAAGGGATATGTTTACGAATGATCGATGTGGTTGGTTGTGGATAGTTTCCCAGCAGTTAAGGAACTAAAAATATTAATTCTGCTAAAATGCGAAAACCTAAATGGGGTTGGGGTTGTTTGTTGTATGCATGCTTCGTAGTAGAAGTGTCGAGGCACATGCTCAATTTCATTGTTTAGAATCCATAGGTTGGGTTTTTTGTTTTCTATATATATATATATATATATATATGTATCTTTTGTGTTTTATCACACCCCACCCATGTTAAGCACTTAGTGCCGAACACTCCCATTTGATGGGAGAGGGTGTTTTTCCCTTAGTTACTAGCTCTTTCTGGCTCCTTCTCCCCTAGGCTGTGATGGCTTGAGGAGACCTTACACCTAAGACTCTTCAGGTAGGTTTCTATTAGGGTGGCTTTAGCCCAAGACTCTTTGGAAAAGTTCTAATGTTTCCCAAGAATCTTCGGGATGAGGCCCAGGTGTGTGCGGGCGGGATAAGTGGTTGTGAGCCCCAGGTGAGTGCGGGCGGGATACGTGGTTGTGAGGCCCAGGTGTGTGTGGGCGGGAT
The DNA here is from genome assembly GCA_963277665.1 of Viscum album. Classification (NCBI taxonomy): domain Eukaryota; kingdom Viridiplantae; phylum Streptophyta; class Magnoliopsida; order Santalales; family Viscaceae; genus Viscum; species Viscum album. The sequence goes on from OY728137.1 coordinate 1,902,418,474, forward strand.
ACGTGGTAGTGAGGCCCAAGTGTGTGCGGGCGGGATACGTGGTAGTGAGGCCCAGGTGTGTGCGGGCGGGGAGAGTGTGGCGGCGTCAGGACATTCACCGTTAGTAAGAGCAAATAATTAAAGGGAAATGGTTCGGGGTACCCAATACTCTTGTTTCTTATATACTACTACCTGTTGTGATTGTGTTTTTGGTGAGTGTGGCTGGTGAGGTTGGGTGGATAGAATTCCTTGCTAGGATTCTTCTATTGTTCTCACGTGACATTAGGATGTCTCCCCACTTGTGCATGAGAGCGTTAGGTTTACCTATGGAGTATACTTGTATGATCACCCTACAATTACATTCAGGTTTCCAGGAGGACTATCAGGGCCGTGCGGGACCCTACTAGTTGGACAGTTGGAGTTGTTGCAGTTTCTATACACTTGTTTCTTTTTGGTATTGTACTTTGATCTTTCTTGTACTTGCACCTTGTTATATAATTGTATAAACATGCAAGTGGGCTTGGTTTGGGTTTATTTATATACAATTGTTCTTTCCCATTTTTGGTGGTTGACATGTCCTATTTTCCAATTCTAAATAATAATAAAAAGGGAAATGCCTCCCATATTTGTGAGAACTCATACCCTTGGTGCTAGTCACCACCCCGGGGCCTACTGGAGGCGGGACTCGGGGGTCATTATCTCCCTTTCACTATTGCCAGCTCCGGAGGGGCATCTTTGGTGGGAGGGGGTCATAACAGAATGGATATTTTTTTTAAACAAATCAGAGGACATTCAAACATATTCTTGTAAAAACAACACCAATGAATTCGATGTTTAACGCAATAAATGGAGATTGAGTTAAATTTACTCTTATCAAGTTCATATCGAGGACTTAAGAATTTATCAATGGGGTGATTATGTTTTTAAAAAGTAAATCCACAGAAAGGGGAGTGGAAGTTACTACACAAATAATAAATAGTTATCATACACATAATCATGGAGTAAAATAATCAATTAAGTTTGGGTAATGGCCAATGAGTGGAAATTGAAATTTGAAATTTCCATACCGATTTGGTAACTTATGAAACATACAACACATAAAGAAGTATCATACAATGAAGTTATAAATACCCATACATTAAATAATATTAAAAAAATAATACAATTAGGGGAAGTACATACTCCACAAAAAAAAGGAAATAGTGGCCAATATAGCATGTGTCTCACGGGAATAAAAGTGATATGAAAATCCCTTACTTTATTGTAATCAATTGAGTCATATGAAAAAAAGTTAACAAAAACCAAATGAATCACAGAATACCATGAATATAAAAATTATCATGATAATATATATCAAATGGTATTACACAATACACCACATTCAATAAATTAGTGATGAACAATGGAAATCTAACGGAATTAAAAGTGAGATAATAATCCCCTTACCTCATGTCTGACTTGTCTTGCATGTTCCATGTTCTTCATGAATAATACACTTAAGTTAATTTAAAAAATATTAATAAAATTTTTCATGTTTATTACTCCTTTTATATCATTTATTACCTTGCAAAAACAATTAGTTAATTATTTGAGTTTATATTGGATATTTTATCGATGTTCGGAACTTGTGTAAAAAATGAACTTGTTATAATTACAATTTTTCGATGTGGTCAAAAGTACATTATCTCTAGAATGATATAAATGATTTAGATATAATACATATATTATATTTCCTGTATATATATCTCTTTAGAACAATACATAACATTTAGAGATATCTAATTAAATGTACCAGTCATGGAGACAGTAAGCTGTACGTACCCATGAAGGCTTCTTTCATTTCTATTTTGTATTTCAATTGAAATTAAATATAATGATACATAGGTATATTATAATTCCCCTATAATATAATATATAATATCATTAATTCCATCCTTTATATGCCCCACATAAGAAATTAACCATTCATATCATTTTGAGGGGGCGGTAGCCTACACTTTTTCAAATGAAATTATCGCGTTTTACTCATAATGGAATCTATAAAATAATGATATAAATGGAAAATACAAAATCATAATAAAAAAGTAAATATAATATATATATATATATACCATATATAAAAATAGGTACATATTAATGGCCACCATGAGAGGTGGTAGGAGATAATCGAACGATCATCGTTTCGTGAGGCATTAGTTTGTCATCCACAGAAATAGTATGTTCAACACCCATTAGATGGATGTCTGTGTAAGTGTAGTTAGAATCCTTCCCATAAACAAATCCTAGTATATTGAGGATATTGGTTTTTTATAAAAGAAATTAATAAAATGTGTTTAGGGGGTTGGATATGTAAAATAAAAAAAATAAAACAAAACAAAACAATAGAATTTAAGTGAAAGCATAACCTTTAATTTGGGTATCTTTCTTTGGTTTTAACCAAAAGGGCTTCTTGAAGTGCCTTTTACCTAAGTTAAGGCTTCTATAATGAATAGGGGGATCATGAGAGATTATTTTGGTAGGGTTTGGATGATAAAAGGGGCTTGAGTGGTGTGTGGAATTTCTTAGAAGTGGTGTACTTTTATAATGGGGAGGAGGGGCTCTTTAGGAAAGTGTAAAAATATTATTTTATTATATAGTGATATTCGGTTTCTAAAGGCCCAAAACTAATTAATGTCGACGATAAGATGACTCATGGTCAAAATAAAATCATCCAATTATAATTGGATAAGTTTTGGATATTATTTAAATAATAATAAGCATATTTATTTAAATCATTTATTAATGAGGTAAATACTACATCATTATTATGTCATGAATAATTTAATTTATTTGATATCAAAAAATTATAGAAAAATAAACATAATGTTGGAATTCTTTTTAGATTTCCAATTATTATTTATAGTCTAAAATATGACTTATATAACCCTATGTAAATGTTAATATACAAAAAGATATTTGTTGTTGTCATTTTTTCTTTACTTTGTAAAAATTAAAATAAAGTGTCATTATCATTCTTAAGTGGCTCCATGGGGTCCCAAAATTGACCCAAGGAAGACCACGGTCGGCCATTACTAATAAAATATGGTTTGGACAAGTGATAAGGTTATTTTGTATTATTATAATATTCATTTTACCTTGAATTACCCTATTTATCTTTAACCGCAGTTAAAAAAAGTCAAAAGTTACTATTTATCAAAAATTATTTTCATCATATTGAACCAAATTTTATCTATTAATAACAAATATGTATCTTGGATTTTATAAATTCAATTCACAAAAGCGGTAAAATTTCATTTTAATGAAAAAGTCAGATTTTTAACAACTACTTAGTGGTTTTACTATTCATAAAAATTGAACTTTTTCAGATAAATTCCAAAAATTCAGCCTAAGATATATTTGATATTCCGAATTCCAAAATTATGTCTATTTTACCAAATTCAAAACATAGAATATGGATTAATTAATTTAAAATTAATTCCTGTTTTAAAAACAAATATTGTGTTTTTAAGAAACAATAACTATCAAAAATTGAAATTTATTTATGTATAATTTCAAAGTAAAATTAATACAAATGAACAACAATGGATTAAAGGGTAAACATATAATCTAATTACACTTTAAAATAAATTTAAAATATATTAAATCCCTGTAAATAAATTAGATTAAAATGAAGTATTTAATTAAAATACATTATTTCTCACTATTCATAAAAAATATATATTATTAAAAAAATACAAAACATTCATCCAAAATAAAGTTTGATGTCCTGATTCTAAAGAATAATGTAATTTTGAAAAAATTAATACATAAACGAGTCAAATATTGGATTTAAAAAGGGTTTTGCATTGAAAGATGGTAAAATTGATTAATTTTGAAAAATACATTTTTTATCTGAAAAATTGAATTAGTTCTTATAATATGGATAAGAAACACATAATAAATATGTTAAAATTATATGGAGCTTATAAAATTTAAAAAAACTGTTCATACTAGTCATAACCACTTTTGAACGGATAGTTTGGTTATTCATGGTGCGCTAGAACTCAGTGTTTCTTGTAGCGTAAGCTATTGAATTTAAAGAAAATAACATACTAAGAAATATTGGGGTGTCATAAAATGAATAGGGACTTCTTCATCCTATAGTAGGAAAATATCCCTATCACAGAGTACACAGATAAATTCATGAATTTAGTGCTCTTTTAACCATAAGATGCGTCTAGTGCAACCGTACAATCATGAATATTTGAATCCTGATTAAAGATGGATATTCACTCGATGATAACTATGATCTATATTACAGACTATTAGGAGATAGTGAATTGAGTAGAAGTGGGTGAAAGATACATCTTTAGGGTAATTGGAGTAGGAAGTATCAAGACACCTATGGGAAGTGGGGGGATATTTACTACTAGGTGAAAGTGTATAAGGTAAATCTACTTCCAAGGTAGGAGTGGAAATCAGAATGAAATAGTTGGATTAGTGAACCTTCAACCACAACCAAATATCCAGGAGAGATGTTTTCAATGTGGTTCATTCGAACACATGATGTGACAATGTAAAACACCACCTAGATCATGCCAAAAATGAAACTATATGGGTAATCTTCAGCTCTATTTTCGTAATTAACCGAGGTCGGGTTCTTGGGACACTTATCAGGTGTCACACACATCATATGTTTCATCTGGGTAAGAACAACAGAAACAATATTTTCAGCATAAATGATCTAAAAATATTTATTCTTGGAATTTCGGGACTCCTCAATAAAATAAATATCATCAAGGCACAGAAGAAAAAAGTTTAGCAATGAAGAAATTATATGGAATAGAGTATGTGACCATGGATGATCAGGTTTGACCATCCATAGTGAGAGGTATAATTATTTGGATTTCTACCCTTATAATAATGATGTTTGATACTGGTATATCTAATTCTTTCAATGCTTCTTGCGATGTTTATTATCTTTTTTTAAAACATGAGATGATGCCTTCAATGATTAAACGTTAATCACATATTGTTCAAAGAGAATTTCGGCCATTTCTATGTAAACCATGTTATATAATTGTTGATGGAGTTTAACTAAGATGGGATTTCTTAATGTCATATATTCATGTCTATTATGTAATCACAGGTTTGTATTAGTTGATAATGTTCATTCTCATGTCGACTATTATAGAAAAATTGTTAGTTAAGTGACTAAGGATAGTGGCGAGAATATCATCAATGGAGAAGGGGATATAAAGATAGGTGCAATAGATTGTTTGGAACAAACAGTGGAAATCATCTATTATCATTTTGAAACATTTACATTGGAATTGATAGAAGAGACCACGGGTAATAATTTTCCACCATCCATGGATAAATGTCTATATTTTTTCCCTTATAACTTCTTAGGATTACCTTTTATAAGGGAAGTGGGGTATATTATTGATCTTCTTTTGAGGACCTGTCGTGTTTCCCTTCTGTCTTATATGATGGATCCAAAATAATTAATGTATCCGAATGTGAATTTAGAGGAGTTTGAAATTAAGGGTTTTATTCGACCGAGAATATCTCTGTGGACGACATCGGTCTTGTTTTTGAAGAAATCAGACAAGAAACTTGAGCATTGTGTGGATTTCTATAATCTTAACGAATAAAAAATAAATAATTTGTATCCACTTCCTTGAATCAATGGCCTATTTGATCAATTGAGGGGAACTCATTGGTTCTCTAGAATTGACATGCTATCAGGATATCAGAAATTGCGTGTTCAGAAGAAGGATATTCTAACGTTAGCATTCATAAAATTATATACCTATAATGAATATGTGGTAATGCCTTTTGTTATTATTAATTAACTAGTAATTATTATGTAATTGATGAATCAGATCATTCATAGATATCTGTAATCTTTTTTTGTGTTGTTTGTGTGTGGAATACTGGTGTATTCAAGGACAATGGGTTTTCTTGAGAAACAGATGGTGAAAGTGTTGTAAATCATTATAGACCATCATTTTTATGAAAAATTAAGCATTATTGGTTCTTGGATAAAATAAGAACATGTTCAGGGCCATGTAATTTCTGTAAATGTTTTTCTATTGATCCATAGAATATTGATGCTATTATCTTGAAGAAACTTCCAAATTATTTCATTAAAATATGGTACTCCCTTATTTATATGGTTTTAACAACACATTATGTGCGAATTATCATGGATATATTTTCATATAATATCATGGAAAAAGAAAAACAACCCATTTAAATGGACCTTAGAATGCTAGAAATCAATCCAAGAGAGAAATATTTATCTAACATTATCACATATCTGGATTTTGATGGATTCAGGAAAGGTTCTTGTAGTGTATTGGGATCTTCAAGATCGAGGATGGGATGTGTAATTATGAATGAATACCATGTTGTTGCTTATGGAACAAGGAAATTAAGTGTCAATGAGAAGAATTACCAAAAACATGATTTTGAATTAGCTATAGTTGTCCATTCCTTGACGAATTTATGACATTTCTTCTTTGATGGGAATTTTATTATTTTCATAGATCATAAGACCTCAAAAAATATTTTCTCAAAATGAAATTTAACTATAAGGAGAAGGATATGGATGGAGTATCTATATATTTTTCACATTGACTTGATGTATTCACCTAGTAATGGAAATTATGTGACTGATGCATTAAGCATAAAGTCAGATTCTCATTCAGAAAAAGAAACTTCATACGAGTGGCAGTTAATGTCAGTCCTGACCAACATGCATGTAGAATATGAAGAAAAATTAAATGTTATTGGTTTATTATCATTTTTGGTTTTTCCTGATTTAGTGAAGATGATAAATGAACTAGAAACATAAGATTGTGAACGTGTTAGAATTTGTTCAAAACTCAATGGTGGGTAGACCATTAAGAGATAGAGGCTGGAAGGGAGTTTAGTGTTGTCGTTCAAGATTACAATGGTTATACCTATGTATTGTTAGGAAAAACATCTTCAAGTTTACCAAAATTAGGGATGGGTGGTTCATATAGGAATAAAAAAGATGTATAATCCTTTAAAGTCCTAGTTCTAGTGGAATGGTATGAAATAGATTGGGGATCAGTTTGTTTCAAAGGGATTAATTTTTAATAAAGTTAAGGTAGAGAATCAATGGCTAGTACATATGTTGCAGTATTTACCAATCCCAATGTTTATATTGGAGAAAATAGTGATGGATATTGTCATAGGTCTCCCAATAATAGTATAAAAACATGATTCTATATGGGTGATATTTGATCGACCCACCATGTCAGCTCATTTCATACCTCTTCATGAAAATTATACAGTGGAAGATCTTTCCAAAATATATATCCAAAAAATTGTAAAGAGACATGGGATAAAAGTTTTAGATAATGTTAGACCTTGATATGAGGTCCAAATTTTATTTATGGCAATCCTTATAGAAAGCCCTTGGGACTCTGTTGATTATGAGTATAGCATATCATCCCTATTTGGATGAGAAATCTAGAAGGACAATAAAAATGATGGAAAACATAGTGAATGATTATGTAATGGATTTTGTTGTCTCATGGGATGTGCATGGGCCATTGCTGGATTTCTCTTATAATAATTGTTATCAGGACATGAAAAATGTTCCTCCTTTTGAATCGTTTTATGGGCATCCTTATCTTCCTCCAATGTTTGGGGTGGAAATAGGTGAGACTTCAGTAGTTGGGAGAAACAGTTTCTAGGAAACTATAGAGAAGATCTAGTTGATCAAAAAGAGAATGAAGATGGAATATAGTTTCCCAAAAACATATGTAGATCATCGTTGATGGCGGTATTCATTCACGGTGAGTGATAATGTGTTATTTTGTTTTTCCCCAAGGCTACGTCATCAAGGAATGAGGAAATATGTCATGTTATCTTTTCAATACATATAAATTTTGATGTAATGTAATGGGTTGGAGAGGTAGCATATCACATGGAATTTACACCATGGAATATTGAGGAACATATGGTGTTCTATGTATTATATCAGAAAACGTTTTAACCAACTCATGACCATGTGACTAGATGGGATTGTGTTAACCTAGAGCCATATGCTTCTTTGGAAAATATCCCATTGTGGATTGTGGATATAAAAGAAAAAGTCTTGTTTGGAAAAGTAATTGGTATAGTATTAGTTTTTTTGGCAATATGTCCGGATTAAGTAAGATAATTGGAAACATTAGATAGAAATGAAATATAAATGGCCAAAACGCATTCCAGACACTGATGGTTTCTACATTTTTTTAGACAGAAGACCAGTGGTGTGGAGAATGTTGCACCAATGGTATTTGGTAAGTAACCCATTATTTATTTTTTAAGTTTATAATTATATGGGTGATTTTTGAAAGAGTTTTGACTACAATAAATAAGTTTTAATGGAAAAAGGGAAGGTTCACGGGCTGTACATGGTTATTCCAAAATGTTAGATAGCCTAGGTGAAACCGTGGACTTTGATAATGGTTTAGGTATTTTGAGGTAGTGGATTTGGAATGGTAGATTCATAGTTATGGAGATCGTGTGGGGAGAAAATATGAAGGGGAATACTTAATGTAGTTTCTAACATATGGTTCATGAATGGCTTGCTAAACGATGTGATTAACCAGTGTATAGTGTTAATATTAGAAACTAAAAATGTGTATCTAAATTTTTTTCCCATTAAGTACATAGTTTCACACTTATGTGGCCCTAACTCTGGATTTTTCTTCCCTAATTGTCATGGAAGGTTCTCCAATTGATCCAGAGTTGATCTCAAGGATTCACTTGGTGATGAAAAGCCAATTATTTACGGTAATTTGTCATTCTTCTTCGTTCATGTTGTTTTTCGTTGATCTAATTCACCCATCTTCTTGTTTTCATAGATATACTCTTAATATGGGTAGAAATAAGGTTATGTATTCGGAATAAGTCTATATTCATTTGTGGCTGTGATAGTGGAAGAAATATATGGAGGTTTCATGATGATTTAACCTGGTTTCATTAGTATTTTCTTTTCCATTTATCATTTGTTGCGAAACTATCAAGGTAGGTTCCCTCACAATCAACTCCAAATTCTATAACAGATTGGATTGATTTCAAAAAGATATTTTTTTTAAAAATGATATTGAATTGGATATTTATTTATTTTTGAAATCAACCTTGAGTGACAGTTTATGGAGACATGGTAATTTCATGTCCATAAAAAAGTGAGTCGGGTCTTCGTTTTAAAATTTTGATTTTAAATTGAGGATTTTAATGGAATTTTTTAAATTGGATTCATCAAAATGTTTTAAATAAAATCACTGAATTATTTGAAATGAAATGGGGATGGTTGCTTTTATTCATTTTATTTAAATGTTTAAATAAAATAATGGTTTTATTGAAAAGAATGAAATAGTTATTTTTTGAATTAGTTTTTAATATAATGTTTATGTGTGTTCGCTTGATTTTGGGATGGATAATTGTTAGGAGTTATCCCCATCATTATTGGAATGGATAAGTGTAACGTCTCTCCCCCATAAATTTTTTCACAAGGTGACAACTTTGTGAATGGATGAATCACCAGACATTATTATAGGGAGGTCTAGGTTACGTGCATAATAGGATGTGTGGATACATGGAATGGAATATTTATGAAAAAATGGATATTAAGAAACATATTCAAGCATTTGATGGTTTATTTCATGGAAAATTCCTTTTATTGTAAAACATAATGACATGGAAATTGTTTATATTTGGTTATAAACATTTTTTAGATATTAATTATATTTTTTATAAACTATTTTGAGATTTATTCATATAAATTATTTTATGAAAATGATTCTGACAATTATATCCTATTTTTATTAGTATGGAAGTCATGAGGAAATCTGTTGACTTTTAGTACTCACAAATTCTTTGGATGATTTTTGGGCTTGTAAATATCAAATACTATGACATTGGAAAACTTATAGTATCACATGTCCTTAATAATAATTTGTGATACTTGGGCTATTTGGTGATGCTGGAGCATGGAGCGTGTAGAACATTGAATCTTTTGGTCATATTGGAGTTTTGTTAGTCATATTCCATTATTTACTATTATGTTAGTATGGAATATGTTGTATTATAATTTGATGGGTTTTGATATAAAATAATTTTTTGAGTTTTCATTCTTTTTATCATGCATCATATTTGTTGGTTTTGTTTGTTTTAATTGGATTCATTGTTTTATTTTTAAAGGTTATATCATCTTCCAAATGCATTTAAATTTTTTGAAATTTAATTCCACAATTTGGAATCTTTGGGATGTAACTTAAGGCCTAGTAAATCCTCACATCCTTCTAAAGCCAATGAGAAGTGGTGGGACGTTACACTAATGACACTATGTTATGCGGAATGTAGGACAGAAATTATATAGCGGTCCAAAACATTGGGTGGAGAATTTTATCTCATGAGTTAATATTTATGGGATTATTGGGTGAAACTAATATATTATAGGTCATTTTACATTATGTTATGATGGTATTGGGAGTTAATATTGACTTATTCTAATGATGAAATATATTATGTTGTGGTCAAAATTTTATAGTCCCAAGTTCCTTGGATTTCAGTTTTGTTATTCTAAATCATCATTAGATGATTATTTTATTATGTTCTATGTTTTATAATTCATGAATGAATTATATTATGTTCATTATTCTTGTTAATATTATAATATAAATATTTTCATGTTACAGTTAATTATAATCAAGATTTATATCATTCATTCATAACATTATTGGTCATTTGATCTCACAAATTTTTATGTATTGATTTCCCAAGGAAATTAAGGAATGTAATATGTTTGTAATTTCTACAAAATTATCATGGGAATAATTTTTTTCGGAGTTATCAATGAAATATTATAGATTAATTTCATATTAGTATATATGAAAAAAATCTAATGTGATAAGAAATACATAATTTTTTAGTTATGTTACCTTTTTTATAATAGTTCCAAATACACTCGAGCATTGATTATTTGGTTTGTATTAAATATTTTTTTTTTCTTGTAAAATATTCAATATCTAATTTTATAAATGCATTTGTTTATTTAAATTCATAAAATGACTCCTCCAAATTAAAAAAATGGGATTTACCATTAAGACATAATAGAAGATTAAATTTATAGGAGGAACCATGGATCCAATATATGTATTGACGAAGTGATAGCTATTATTTTATATTTTTAAGTCACTACACCGACATAATATTCCTAGTGATTTTAGGAGAAAATTTATCCCCTCTTACAATCCTTTATTTCCCTTGATTAGTGGAAACCCAAAAACATAGATGGTCTCCAAAATCAATCTACATTGGCCTCCCTGTATAATTATCTAAAGTATTATGATGGTCATAGGAACTAAATATACACTATATAGGAATTTTCACATTCTCACCCATTCTCTAAACCACATTTGTTCCAAAAAATAGACAACTCTATAACATTATTATAACAAAAAAAGTATATAAAAATCCTCCCATAAAATTCCCTAAGTGGAACCAGGAAAAAGGATTGTTGATGACTATAATTATAATCATCCTCGTCCAAGTATAACCAATTAACCCAATAACCTCAAAAAACTCGAATACATGCTTTTAACTTATCCTGTAGTGTCTGGATTTCCCAATCATTCTAACATTCTAAATGAGTGATGAATGTGATGAGAATGAATAACATAGATCCAAAATACATTTAAAATACTATCTACACTCATGTGAAAAATTAATGAAACCGATACGATATGAAGGTCATCTGCGCTATATGAATCTTTAATAACATATATACATAATGCCTAGTAAAAACACCTACAAATATGATTCATTGATCATTACGAAATTATACAACTTCATCAATATATACAGAGTCATCAAAATAGTATTTCAAATTCCATGTTATAAGTGATATTATTAATTATTTCCAAAAATGTTAATCTCAATTTTACTCACAATTATCTGATGGCCAAATTAATCCTACAAAAATAAAATTTTATTCCTTAAAAAAATGAATAATTAAGCACCCTGATACAAACATTTCCACATACCTCTTTATCCCTCACCATAATAATTTAATCTTCATGGAAATATATATCATGGATATACATGGATTTTTATCCCATCATGGTATATTATACTATTTAAGAACCCCCTCTATTATTATTAAGTAGATGAATTAGCTCCATCCAATAAACACTTGATTTTGTTTATTTTAAGATACCCTAAAGTGTTTCATCATGATGGACATGATCTCACAATAAAATCTACCTATAAGTCACCCCATTGAAACTCCACTTCATGTTAAAAAAGATACAATCACCCTATGAAGTTAGTAAACAATCTCTATACCTATAACAACCTTCATATAATGTTAAATCACTTTGACCTCTTTCATTACAAAATACACATAAATAGTTTACAGAATAAACCACACTATGAATTCCTACTTCGCACATAAAAAATTACATTCCCAATTCTCAATGTAAAGGATTTCTCAAAGTTGTCATCAAATAAGAACTACATCTAGAATATAGAGTTTTAAATCTCACAGAATGAATTTATACTTTATGTTTTTATGATATTGTAATTCCAAAAAACATTCACATAATAGGTAATTCTTCCAAAACGTTAAAGAAAACACAATCACTACCAACTCAAGATAATGGTCAGTGTTGTTTCTGAAATGATCACATAAATACATATACATACATGATATCACATAACTATGTTATATACAAATAATTAAAAGATATAAAGAATAAAAAAACCATGAACATGATTCATCTCTCTATAAAAAAATTATTAAAACATTGGTCACTTTTACATTAGATATCTAAAAGGAACTTAACACTGACTGGACCATGTGCGAGGATAATTCTTCTCAATTAGTTCTATCTAATGGTCATAAATTTAATAGAATATATAAATGATCCTATTATAATATCATATAAAAATTTAATTTAATAATCACTAAATCATTCTTAGGTCCTAACATGAAACTGTTGTGTTTCTTTGGGGTTGATTAGCACTTTATAATTAGAATGGAATTAAAATATACCAAAAATATGGGATCTATTTGGAATAAATATAAGTTCACATGAATACTAGAATGAAATAACCTTCATTAAATAAGAACACCAATCACTAATAAAGCCTTAAAATTCATCATGATCATCATCGAAGCATTTGATGACAATCATGAAATTGTTGAAAAAAGTCTCCCAAATCCAAATGAATCAATAGGAAAATTCAATCCTTCGTCATATGAATGATAATATTCACCCTATATAATGTGATTATATGTAATCATTATAATAATTATGGGTAATAGTTTATTTGTAATATGAGACTGTCACTCAATCATAATGAAATCAACACCTCTCTATAACCATCGCATGGAATTGTTTACTTATATAGAGGGTAGTCTTCGAAAATTTCATACATAAAATCATGTGTTACAATGAATTAGGTAATTCATTATTCAATTTGTAAATAAAATTAATGAATATAATCAAATTTATATTAAAACATAAGCAGCAGTTCCATACATGATTTTCTAGGTGTGTTAAACAATTCAAATATTAAAAAACATAATATAAATTTGGTCATATGGTCAAATGTAGAATCTTGAATGGAATAATATTTCCTGCTTGAATCATTATAGCATCTGATATCATATAAATAATATCTTTCCCATTGATTTATGATACCTATGAAATTGGAATGAGGACATATAACTACTTTAAAATACCACTTATGCAAAAGAATAAAACTATTGATTCCATTTCACCTTATATGAAATCATATACAAGAACATTCGAAACCATATCCGTAACTCCTTTTTGATATATTTTGTTTTTTGGAAAGATATCATTAACTACACCACATATCACATCATATATAATACCTTCTGAATACAAATTAAAAACCATTCAGGGATTATCTATAAAACAAATTAAAAAAATCTCGTTATGTCTATCTTAATCTCCATTCGGTAAACCACAATGTGTAATCTTGTGAGCCTTTATAGTGTGGATGAAAATATGAATATTTAAATCCATATATGTATGTAAACAGAATCGAATAGAAAATCATATATTCTACTCAATCTATAAATGGATATTGAATAATCTCCAACAATACATGTATGTCTATACTTATGTCCACTTGTCTTCATCATCTTCAATTGTTGAATCTTAAATTTTCCGTTCGACCAATAGATTGATTTTGGGACAAGGAGTTTTTAATCCCATATTAGAAACAAATATGTGCTAAATTTTTAGAGTATTAAAAATAATGTAGGTGATGAATACACTACAAGTCACTCACCTAAATGGATGAGAACATCACATATCACTCATCCAAACAGATAAGTACATCATATGTAGTTTCTTTGTTTGATGAAATATATCATATTTTATATAAATCATAATAAATTCTTTCATAATCTTATTATCAGAGGAGTAAATTCCATCTTGGTTAGGACTAAAATGATAACATGATAAATAACATAACCAATCCACATTGATGAGCTAAGTCAATATGTGGACTCACATAAGTAGGATATCAAAGTATAATGGTTACCATGATTATAACCTCTCCTAAATCAAGTAGTATGGATTGAAATATTATATTTTCCCCCTTATTATACCAAAAAAAATTATGTATGAAACTCCATGTAGTATACATAGTAGGACATCCAACACACATAATGAAACATAATTTTTTTCTTCCAAATGTGGATATTTAATATCTCTATAAAAGATTCATCCTCACAATAACCATAAAATTTCATTATAACCTATAATAATACATAATGAACAATGTCTAGTAACAAATAAATGTTTTAAACTTAGTCATCAATTATTGTTTCACTTAATGAAAATTATATCTTTACATGAATATATGTTGTAAACATGAATGCGAGATAATTTGTATATTTTCTTTTAAATATTTTTTTATGTTTTATATTATCAGAACACTTTTTTGAATATATATAAATCCCAAAATAATAACCTATCTATAATATTATATATCAAAAACTGATAGACTAGCCTTATATATGATAATTGTTTAGGATTTTTGTTAACTGATTTAGTCATATGTACTTCCTATCACACCCTTATATACCCATATCAAAAAATCATCCCTATAAATCATTAGTGAGAGGAACATATATGAAGTATGAAAATAGGAATAATGGGGATATTTAGGATTCATATTCCCTACTAATAAATTTTTTTTATCATATTCAGACCTCTTAACTACATAATTTTATATGATACAATGTATTCTTCTATTGTGCACTTTTAACTCTTTATATGTGCATCATCATTATCCTTGTAACCATGTAACAGCAATAGTTTTATTTAAAATAATTTAACCAAATATATTAGTTTTTACCATTACATCCTAATATACATTTGGATAAATTGAATTTTGTTTTCTATAACTAATGTAACTATTTACATATTTTGTTTGCTCTAATACCTTAATCACTTTTAGGATAAAGATAACCATATAATTTTGAATGGAAATAACCTAATGAAAATTTTGATATTCACTTTATCATGGTAAATATATATATGTCAAATTATATCATTAATTGCAAACACATATCGTATTATATGACTTTTGAACATTCAATTTTGAAAATCAGACTTTTGTAAAACATAGAAACAGTTGGAGGCAGGAACACATTCCCTTTTATTTAAATAGATAATTGTTTAAACAAATTACCATAGTTAATTTTTTTATAAATATATAGAATAATCACTTTTATCCATATATTCTTCCAAAATTGTGTTTTAAAAATTTTTGAATCATAAACCATGTTTATAAACATAATAATATCATACTTGTTCCCAAAAAATTACTATTATTAAAAATCTTTTATTATCATATATATGAAAAATATGAAGATACTAATCCATTGTTTAGATTCATTTAATCTTAAAAACATTATTTAACATTCAAATTATTGATGTAACAACTTTTATTTCATCAGTTAAAAGGAAAATACATGGTATATTGGTTTTTCTACATTGATGTTCAAATCTGGTATATCTAAAAAAGATAAAAAATAATTTTTTTATCAAATATAATTTAATATTTGTGATTTATTTAAAAAACACATATATTAAAAATGAAAATTCAATGTAGTTTCATAAACTATTTCCATTATATTGATACTCCAACATATGGAATTATTTCTCATTCCTAACATTCCTAGTATAAAATGACTACTATTGGATTCTTAAAGTAATAATTTTCATATTCTCAAACTAAAAGTTTTCATTTTGCTTTGAACTTTTATCTACTTTCACTATTTTTCAATCATTTCAACCTAGATATCATATTCCCAATACACTTATTTATTACACTTTGGGAATATCTGCTAAAATATTTTTTATATCATTAAAATTTTATTAATATTTCCATTAATTTAAATTTGATGATTTCCAAAACTAGGCAAATCCATTTTTGTCCACCATTACAGAAATTGATATAAACAAAAAAATCCAAAACTGAGTGTTTTAATTATGCATCTTATTTAATTAAAACGAAATTATTTATATGATATTATCATGAGTAACCTGAGATAATACACATCTTATGACATGAAAATCAAAACATGAAGCATCCAAGATATTAACAAAAAAATATATTTACTTTATTAATTAAATCCCCAATCATTAATTATTCTCTATTTCTATAAATTTGTATTTTTACAACACATTTAAATAATATAGTCAATATTATGTATATGTGAAAACAATATAATTGAATTATATAACAAATAATGATTTAGTCAAAAAAAATCTCTCAGCATTCCAATAATCTATTAAATCATATTAACTATTAATTTATACACTCAATCATATTAATTATATGAAAGTAACATTTTTTAAAGAATATATATACCTAATAAAATGAATATATGTGTGGAGACTATAATTACGTTCAGAATTTTTCTTCTAATGCTTTATAAACCATAAAATATTTATTCTATTGTGATAGAAGAATCTATATTAATATACTTAAAAGAATCAAAACATTAATTCATAAGAAGGAAATGTTCAAAATTATATATATTTATATCTTTTGGAATTTTCTTAAGCTACTTGTCTTAAATGTGTCATAGATTATACGTATCCATTAAAGGATTCATCTCATTATGTAACTTGAATATTATGATTCAGTTTATCCAAAATATAAGATTCTATCATATGTGTGTCGTGAATTATAACCATTTTATGTAGATATCATTAAATGGGATCCAACTAAAATATCGACCCTTTTTAAAATTCATCATATCCATTAATGAAAAAAGATCCATATTTCACTTATTATATAACCCAAAATTATCATGGTACTCAACCATTAGGTATTTAGGCAAGGTATCATTATAATAATATGAAAAATTATTCCTAGATTGCTTAGTGGGAAACTCTATTCCCAGTTTATCATATACATCAAATCAACACAATTCCTCTAGTTTACCAACCCTAGGGGTTTCCCAACTAGTGAAACCGAAGGAAAACATGAAAATGAAATAATATTACAATGATCAATGGGCCCGTCATTGGTGTGGAACTACCTAATGAAGATCCATTTTCATTATTTACATTATGACAAGACATAAAATAATCTACGATACAATACTTTGGAATTAAGCTATCAGTTTGGATGATTAATCCTTGAAGAGTGCCAATTTAGAGGGAATATCACACTTAGTATTTAAATAGCATTTAATCATACCATATCACCTAAATTTTCTCAATTTATATGAATATTTGTATGAATTTAGTTTTGGAATACTATTCCCTACAATAAATAAATTTGTTGAAACCATATTGATGTGTTACTATATTAACAACCCATAAGTTTCTATTACTCGCCTAAAAATTGATGTGAACCATATTCATACATATCCAAATTCATAATAATAGATAAGGCATCTGTAATATTCATCTAAATTTATATTTTTATATGAGATAAAAAAATCACCCCATTACTAAGCCTGCTAAAATAAGTAGCTAACACCAGTAACCATTCTTGACAAGTCCTAATCTTCCATACTAGTTGGATGTTAAACCCCATTTCACTATAACAAAATATACAGTACTCACAAGTAAATATTCTTCATTAAAAATATAAAATATAATATACCTAAATCAATTTCATGAATTAAATTCTTCTTCATAAAATTAATTAAAAAATCATGGTTATAGTAGTTAAAAAAATTCATTATTGAGTCATTCCAAGAATGAAAATACATGGCACTATATAGAAATATATTTATAATTTAAATGTTAGAATAAAAATACTCACAATACAAAAAAAATTCCCACTATGAACAAAATGTAGAATGATATTTTTAAAAATGATAGATTAACGTAAATAAACATGATACAACAATTTATGAAAAATTAAACAATAAAATATACTAATAATAATATTAAAAATTATAGGTTAATTCATTATGGATATTTAATAATTAATAATATTACAATTAAATTCATTTAATATGACCATTTTATATATATCATTATTTGTAATTTCATTTGAAAAATATGATATTATAATGAATTATAAACAATTTTATAATTCCTTTATATTTTATGTAAACCTTTTAGATAATCCATATATAATATACACAGAATTTCAAAATAATACCTAATTATTTTTTAATAATTCAATGTAATTTGTTATAAATATTTTATACATTAAATTATAAAAAATTATATATATTGGTCTCATTTACGTAATTTGTGAACACTTTACATACTAGATCTAATTATTAAGAAATAATCGATTTTATTTTCAATGTATAAAAACCCATATAAATATAAAAGTAATTTAAATATTAACCTTTTATATTTAAATGGTATCTAATATGAAACGATTCATTAGAATAAATTAATTATTTTTAAATGTTTTATAATCAGTTCATTTAATAAATTAATTATATTTAATAAATAACCTAAAAATATAATTTAAAAAAACTTATATAAAATATATATATCCTTAATTTATTTCAAATTGTAAAATTTATAAATATAATTTTTTCTTATCATGACAGATTACGATACATAATGGTGTTCTTTATGAATCTATTTTGATAATTAACATAGATAACATTAAATTACATTAACACCACTCCCTACTAAAATTTTCATAGAAATTAATCATTTCTAAAACTCAACTCATTAATAAAAACAACTTCTTCCTCACTCGTTGGATAAAATGAAAATTTCATTTTAAATGATCAAAATATTAACTCAGGAACCAAAATGACAAGATCAATAGGTTGTTGATATTCTATTTTTATGGATAATGTTGCTCTATATTATATAGTGTACTTAATTTCTCACAACAAATTTCTCAAATTGTGTTCATGGCCTCACATGATATAATAATTAGGATTCTATAAGGTTATATTACATTCAATTATAGAAGTGGATGAAAAAAACCATAAAAATAGGATTTCTATGGAATAAATATGAATCAATGTGAATATTCTAAATGAATAACATACTATAAATGTGTGTTCCATTCATCAAATAAGACTCAAAGTCATTTTTTCTATTCATTTGATTCATTTGATGATGTTCACCAAATGAGAGATAAAATCCTCCTAGATTCAAATAATGTAGACTGGGATTAACATAGATGCATATTACAAATTTTTTGTGAATATTGATCACATTAGAAACGTACATGCTCGAGGATTATAACAGTTTAGTGTATTTAGATACAGGGAACACATTCTTCTAATTTTGGTGATTTCTGATTAACATCTTATGTAATTAGTGACCCATTTAGTATTCTTACTTATGAATTTATGTCATAACATGGAGAAATGGAACATACAAAATAGTAAGCTCATATGATTAGTAAGAGTAAACAATGGAGATACCTAAGAATAACATGAGTATAAGGGTATGATATCACAAGAAAAAAAATTAAGATCATACCATTTATATCAAATATCATAATATTATTTCATGGAATAAGTATTTATAGTTCATAAGGCCATAATCAAAATATATTCAATAAACATGAGTTGTGAGAATATAAAATAGGCATAAGATATATAATTTTGGAATAAACATAATATTATAAAATTTTTAACATGTATAAATAGAAACAAGTTCATTGGTAATGTTTTGAAAAAGAAATTAGACCCTTGTATAGTCATATAGACATGTAAATATGTTGAAACATATCATTATAGACATGAAAGGAAGGTCTAGAAATAATATTTTGAAAATGTAATTAGGTTCATGCAAAACATTATGATCATTTAATCAGGTTCAAGATAAACATAGTGATCCTGTAACTAGGTTCTCACATAACATTGTAAAAATGTAATAAGGGTTACTCATAACATGGTTGATATTTAATCATGTTCAAACATAACATTGTGAAAATGTAATCATGTTAATAAATAACATTGTGAACTTGTAATAAGGATCAGTCATAACATGTTGAATATGTAATCAGGTTCATTAAAAAATCATGAATGTGTAATCTGGTTCAAGAATAAAATTGTGAATAAATAACAAGGATTAATCATAACATTGAGAGCATGTAACCAGGATCACGCATAACACTATGAACATGTAATCAGGTTGATACACAAAATTGTGAATATTTAATAAGGATCAATAATAACTTTTTTTTAATTGTAATTAGGTTCACACAAACCATATATCTTCATTATGTATCCATCATTACCTAATTCATTGGACTGTGAAATAGGTCCCACCCATCACCTATTGAAATCATAAATTTTTTTGAAACAAATCATATAGAATCCTTATATTATAACACATTAACTGAAATGGGTATCATAAACATTTCTTCATATCACAACCAACGTAAATAGATAGCTTCCATTATTATTTCATCATAGAATAACCCGTGAAAGGAATTAAGGTTAATAAATGTTTAATCATTTTATAAGGCTTTCAAATAAATCATGTTTCATATACAATTTCAATAAAAACATATACCATTTAAGGAAAGGATAAGAATGGTTTCATTGGATCATAACCCTGGTGTATAATAATCTATATAAAATTATTTATGCTTATGAGAATAAGGATTTTCAAAGATCGCTTAGATGATTTCTTAAGCAAAATAACCATTGTTTTAATGTAAATTTTTTAGAAATAATTTTATTTAAAAATATGCTTATTAGAAAACACATTGAAAACATATGAATTATGATTTAACAATAATTTAAAAAATATACTTTCTTAATGGAAAACACTTTTCTGGTCAAAAAAACATTTTGAAAACCTTTTTTGTTGAATAAAACCCTAAAAACATATAAAGGATTCTTTGAAAATCTTGTAAATACTTAAAACAACATATTAAAAATAAACATCCTTGAAAACGAGGATAAAATACCATATACATTATTTTTAAAAAAAATTCAAAAATATGTTTTTTAATAAAATTTATTTCATCTCAAAGATGGAAATAAGGTAATATTTTATTAAAAACACAATCATTAATATATAAATTACCAGAGTTAAAAAAGTGTAACATTAAATAAATATATATTGAATAAACATATGATAATATAATTAATGGGATTTGATGAGATGTTGACTATAATATTTCATCAATGTATGCATAATTATAAGAAATCTAGAGAAATGACCACATTATACCAATAAAATCAAATCAGTTTGGTGATATTGAATGATAAAATCAATAAAAGAATAAAATAACATGAATATTATAATTTAATTAATTAAATTAGATTCATTATATTATATTTAAAATTTATTTATATTCTTCTCGTAAATACTATAGGTTAATAACACAGAATGTTTATGAAAGATGGTGAATTAAGAGAAAATCGGTTACTGATTTGGTCACATTTGATTTGTAAACCCTAAGAACGAGTGCCCATTAAATGGATATGAAAATACCCAAAAATTTATAGATATTAACATAATAAATTCCTGGGAAGTATATATAATTCCTCAACATTAAACATTATATAACCTTGAATTCAGTCATTAAGTCACATTTAGGATCTTTTCAGGTTTAGAGTTTTAGAGATTTTGGGCCAATAAGGTTTCTTTATGACTCTTCCATTCTTTCATGTTTGGGGAGATTGTTGAGTCAATAAGGTTTTCTTTATGAATTTATCATTCCTTCATGTTTTGAAAATCACAGAAACCTTATCTTATGGAAAATTTCTTTTTACCCTACGTTTTACTTTCATAAGGAAAATTTTCCTTCCCCAATGAAATATATCTTTACCATATTTTTCATTGTTAATTTTATCCCTAATTATAAGATTCAGATTCATATCTAAAAACCTCAGATTCTTATAATACTTAGATAAAGAGACTTCTATTTTCAGTATCCGGATTTAGACTCCGAGTTCTCTGAATTTAGACTTTGAACTCTTATGAGTTTTAACTTCGAATTATCTGAATACTAACTCCAAAATGTTATGAATTATGACTTCGTGTTCTCTAAATTAAGACTTCTATATGTTCGAATTCTTAGTTCTCTGAATTCATACTCCAAACTCTTATGAGTCTTGACTCCAAGTTCTCAGAATTCAGACTCCGAACTCTTATGATTTCTGACTTTGAGTTCTTTGAATTATAACTCCGAACACATTTGAGTTCCGACTCCGAGTTCTCTAAATTCAGACTCTAAACTCTTATGAGTTTTGACAAAAATTCTTTTAAATTTAGACTCTGAACTCTTATGTGTTCTGACTCTAAATTCTAATGGATTTAGACTCTGAATTCTACTGAATTTAGAGACTAAATTTCCTTGAGATTAAGACTCTATATCCGAATACATCAGAAGACAGAATCCGAATATCTTTGTATTATAGATACCGAATGTGTTTTTGGTTAGATCCAAAAAAAAAATTCCTTACATTCCGAATATTTGATTTTGGTTATGGGACCATATTTTTGCTTACACTTGTTTTTGTTATAAAATGATGTTGTGCATTTAATTACTAATTATCCATTGTTTAAGTGACACGTGTACAGGTACCTCAAAAATTCAAGGAAAAATATGACTGTTGGATGAGGTAGCCGACTATTGGATATGGGCCTATAAATAGGAGCTCATTTGAAAGAGCATAGATCAAGTTGATCAATCTAGATATTACAGGCTACTGAAGTGATTTCTAGAGAGAGACTTTATTGCATTGTGCGTATTGAAAATCTTATTATGATTTGCTTCGTGTGACTCCAAATGTTGCAGAGTACATTTGAGGGATTCTAGGGATAGGAGGATAGAGGTATATACTACCTTAATGCTCGAGGACTTCCTTGCTGAGGAAGACAGAGGTGATGACTTTTTTGAAGTTGAGAGCTTGCGGTAATAACAAGACAGTCTCTGATCTTCATATTGAGGGATTACCCTGGTGTGGGTAAGACAAACATTCTTGAAAGTATATATCAAGGGACCTTTATCCATGGTTGTTGGATACCCTTCTCTATGGTTTAAAAGATTTATTACCTGTTACTTTTTTGTTTCAAGTTTTGCACTTCATTTTCATTTTTGATGAATGTATAACTATCTTATACTTTCTCATTCCTGTATCCTTTGATTTAGTTAGATTCTATACACTTAAAAGTAGAAACTTTATCTTTGTAAACATTTTTTATGTTTTATTTCTAGAACCATATTTTCAAAATGACATTCTCGGAATCATATTTCCGGAATCAAGAAAGTGTTTATGACTAGAGGTTTTGTGAATTACCTTGTTTAACTTTGTTAAACATAACTATCTTTAAATGTTCCAAAGGATTTTTTTTAAATTATACAATTCACCCCATCTTGTATTTTGACCATCATTATGTACTTAATTCAGTATCTATATCATTTCGAACCTACATTTGATATCTAAGGATAATATCATACTCCATACCATCTTAACAATTTTTATCAACACAGGTATATGATGTACTTACTTTCATATATATGTTTTCCTTGATCAAGTTTTTCATTGATCTGCTTCTTCGTTACTGGGGATTATTTTCCTTGTTTACTGATCCCTACTACTGAAAAGTTTTTAGGGGAATATTGTAATTTAATATAGTAGGATTCAATGTTGGTTCCATAGACAACCTAAATCCAACTAGGCCACCTATTTTTGATGGGAATGATTACGAATATTTGAGAGATCGCATGAAGACATTTATTATCAACACTAGAGTAGACAATTTTTTTATGCATAGTGGAGGATATAAAATCCATAACAATAAAGTTAGTACTTTCACCAATCAAAAAAATCATGAATATTAACTTAATTATAAGGAATTCAATACATTTCATTATTATATGATTAGAAATATATATAGCCAAAATTTGTCTTGTGAAGCAGCAAATTGTATTTGGAAGAAGCTTGAAGTTACTCACTTTGGAACTTCCTAATTCATTGAAACTAGAAGAGCCATTATCAGAGATGAATATCTTGGTATTTTACTTATAGAAAACACATATTTAAGGTGAAATAGAGATTCATGACTATTGTTAATAGTTTACAATCTATGGGCAAGGAAGGATTAGGTAATAGAGCTCTTGCGGACAAAATCATAGACATCATGCCTAATGAGTGGGAATCCAAGAGAACAACTATACAATAGAATATAAAGGTTACTCAGATTACTCTAGATGAACATTTTTGAACTCTTCTTCAACATGAGACTAAAATGAAGAGAGATTTTGATAATGTAAAGAATAATAATTGGAATGGAAGTGTTTATTTTACAAAAACATCAAATCATATGAAAGCCAAGACTCCTGATATAGTTACAAGATCCAAATCTAAGAAGGTTTTTATACAATCTGAATCTAGTTGAAGTTAATCTTCTGAAAATGAATTATCCAATCTAGCTTGAAGGATGAACTAGATTGTTGTACATATGAACTTTCAATATAGATACAAGAAGAAAGAAAAAAAAGATAAGAAAGATTCAGGAAGTCACATGTTATGAATACAAGAGTGCTAGACATATAAGACATGATTTTCCTATGCTTAAGAGAAAAGAATGAAAGTAAAATCATTTTGAGAGAAACAGAAAGAAGTAATACAAGACCAGAGCTAAGAATGTTTTGAAAGCTAATGGCACTTGGAGTGCCAGTGGTGGTGACTCTTCAGATGAATCGATAGATTACGAATCTTCTGGATAGAAGAATCTTAGTCTAATATCCATACTACCTATTGAAAATTATTTCTTAATGGATATGGTACACAATTCTAAATATATGACCAATGTTTCATTGAATGCTAATTATAGTAATGATAAATATCATGAATCATCTGATGAATAATCTTTTTCTGATGAAGATGATACTTTACCTACCTATGAAGAAGTTTCTAGTTTTGCTAAGCATCATGAGAATAAGAATTCAAAATTCAACAAAAATCATGTTAAGGAAAATTCTAGGAAATCCATTCTTATTAATGAAATATCAGATCTTTCTATAGATGTTGATAAGAAAAACCTTGATTTCAAATGTATTTTAAAAAACTTAGAGGAAGTAAATTCTGAGAAGGATAAAAATTCTAAGGATCTAGAAAATTTATTTTCCAAGAAAAATGTTGTCTAGCCTAGCTCTAGTTATAAAACAACTATTTTTAAGAAAAGAACTTAGTTATCAGACTAAAATCCAAAATTTCTTCATTGAGGATGTGTTTTTCAATCATTACCTTATGTAAGGAAAACTTCGATAAGATGTATTCTCAAATCCGACTTCTAAGGAATACTTCTGGATTTGGATATAGTGGTTCTAAACCTATTTTTAGTCACAATTATTTTGTTCCTCAATGTGCTCTTTTAAGCACTAAGTGTCAGTGTGGTGGGATTTGGGAAAAAAAAATTCCTTAAACAAAACCCTATCTTTAGAATTTCTTAAATACTATTATTCAATGAAAATGTGGGTGCCTATGATTTTTCTTCCTAAAATTTCCGGATCCATGAAAATTTGGATTCTGATAGTCTAATAGTCTTATTTTCAGGAAAATAGAGAATTTACCAACAACAATACCTAGTAAATGGACAGTGGATGTTCCCGTCAGATGACTGGTATCAAAAACTTCTCTGAGAAGTTTATCAAGACGAAGGGAGGAAAAGTAACTTTCGTAGATAATTCTAAGGGATAAATTATTGGTATTGGTAACATCATTCATCTTGGAAAGACATGGATTTAAAATGTTTTATTTGTTAAGGTTCTTAAGCCCAACCTCATTAGCATAATCCAATTATGTGATGAAGGTTACCTTGGGAATTTTCGGAATGATAAGTGCTTAGTACACAATTAAAAGGAAGATCTTATTATTTATGCCCATATTCATGAGAATGTATACACACTAAAAATAGAAGACCATAGGAGCCAAGACCTACCTTGACTTAGTGCAATTGAATATCATTCTTGGTTATGTCATAGAAGTCTAGGTCACTGTAACCTTAGGAACCTGTGAAAACTCTCTATGAAAATACTTGTTAAGCATTTACCAGAGCTCAGATTTAATTCTTCAAAACTTTTTGATCCTTTTCAATATTTAATGAAACATAAATCATGTTTTCAATATTTTGGTAAAGTCTCAACCACTGATTCATTATATTTAGTGAACATTCATCTTTTTGGACAAATAAACTGGAACCAGTGGGGGAAATTATTATTAATTGGTATTAGTTAATGATTACACTAGATTTACATGGGTCGATTTTCTAGATAATAATTCTGATGCTTTTTCATATTTCAAAAGTTATAGATCCCCAGTTAAAAATGAGAAAAATCATCCTTTGATAACTAGTCATAGTGATAATGGAGGAGAATTTCAAAATTCCAATTTTGATACGTTTTGTAGTAGAAAAGGCATTACTCATAACTTCTCAGCACCAAGAACACCACAAAAAAATGGTGTTGATGAATGAAGAAATAGAATTCTTTAAGATATTACAAGAACCATGTTGAGTGAGTATTTTTTAGCCAAAATTTTTTTGGCTAAAGATGTATGTACTGCTTTTTGTACTATAAATTGATTTTTGATTTGAACTTTTCTTAATAAAACTCCTTTTGAGTTATGGAATGGTAGAAAACATAGACTTTCCGACTTCAAGGTTTTTTTGTAAGGTATTCACTCTGAAATCTAAATATAATCTACACAAATTCACACCAAAATATGATGAGGGAATATTCTTAGGCTACTCCACAACTTCTAAGGCTTATAGAGTTTTCAATAAAAACACTTATACTGTTCAAGAAATAGTACATGTCAAATTTGATGAAACTGATAATTTTGTTTTTAAACTACCAAAACCTTCATCTTCATATGAGTTTTCAAAAACAAATTATTATCCTTTGTTGGAAGATCCTTCTAATAACGAAAATTTCCATGAAAATATTTCTGAAGCATTTACCCCAAAAGATTTCCTACCCTATGTTGATGAACGGGTTTTACAAAACCCAAATCAGTTGTTTCATAAGAATCATCCTACTCATGGTATCATTGGTGATTTAAATCAACCTGTAAGGACTAGATGTTCCTTGAGAAATCAAGTAGAACATGTAGCATTCCTTTCCCAATTAGAACCAAAAAGCACTGAAGAAGCTTTAGGTAATGATAATTGGATAAAATCAATGGAAGATGAGCTAAATAAATTTGAAAGGAATAAAGTATGTAACTTGGCTGAAAGACCTAAGGAAACTACTATTATTGGAGTAAAATGGGTCTTCAGAAATAAGTGTGATGAAAATGGAAAAATTATAAGAAATAAAGCAAGATTGGTAGCTAAAGGCTATAATAAATAAGAAGGAATATACTATGAATAAACATATTCTCCTGTATCTAGAACTGAAACTATTCGTATTCTACGTTCCATTGTAGCATTCATCAAATTTAAACTTTTTTAAATGGATGTGAAATGTTCTTTCCTTAATGGTTTTGTAAAAGAAGAAGTTTTTGTTGAACAAAATCTCGGTTTTGAAGATATAAAACATCCTGAACCTAATTTTGTACATAGCAATTCATAGTATAGACTTAAGCAAGCCCCTAGAGCTTGTTATTATAGAATTAAAGGATTTTTGTTTCAAAATAAATATGTTAAGGGAAATGCAGATACAACCCTTTTTATAAAGAAAATTAAGAAAAATGTTTTGATTGATCAAATCGTTTGTTGATGAAATTATATTTGGTTCAACTCAGCAATACCTAACTAATTCCATTGTGTATCTAATGAAATATGTGTTTGAAATGAGTATGATGGGTGAGTTAACATTTTTCATCGGTTTTCAAATTTCTCAAAAAATAGAAGAAATCTATATATTCCAATATAAGTACATTAAATATTTTCTTTTAAAGTATGGATATGACAAAACTAAAAGTATAAGTACTCCAATTGGTACCTCAAATTCACTTGATCTAGAAGAAGATGGGAAACTAGTAGATCAAGAATCATTTAGAGGTATGATAGGATGTCTACTTTAGTTGACAGCTACTCATCCAAACTTAATGTTTTCAGTATGCTTATGTGCAAGATATCCATCCAATCATTATGAATCTCATTTAAAGGTAGGGAAAATAATTTTTCACTACTTAAAGTAAACCATGGATCTTGGAATCTTTTATACTTATGGAGATGATTTTATTATACATTTTGTTTTGGATTCTGACTTTGGTGGATGTAGAATGGATAGAAAATGTACATTCAGAACATGTTATTAATTACGAGATTCAATAGTTTCTTGGTCATGCAAAAAAAGCAACACCTAGTAGCACTTTCCAGAGTTGAAGTAGAATATGTTGCACTTCGAAGTTGATGTGATCATGTATTGTGGATTCAACACACACTCACAGACTATGGTATTAGTTTTACCAAAATAGAAATTTTATGTGATAATACTAGTTCCATTTCCATTAGTAAAAACCTTGCACATCACTCTCTTGAAATAAACATATATATTAGGCATCACATTGTTAGGGATGAAACACAGAAAAGAGATATCATTTTTCAATTTATCAAAACACCTGATCAACTTGCTGATATTTTCACAAAATCATTACCTTTCAATAGATTTGAATATATAAAACAGATGTTAGGAATGATAACCATAAGGTAATATTCCTTGTTAACTTCTTTATAAAACCTATCTCTTTACAATAATAAACTCTATTTTATAAGGGGTGTACATTTTATTGTTAGTTAGTCTAAAAAAAATTTCGTCGTCTAAATTTTTTCCATTTTCTAAATTTTTATAATGAAGATTTTTAAAATCATTCATAATGAAAATTATAGTAGTCAGATTTTCCAAAATAATTCATAATGATAATTTTCTTAGTCATATATTCCAAAATCTTTTGTAATGTAAATTTTCATAGTCAGACTTTCAAAATATTTTGTAATGAAATTATTCAATGTACGATTTTCTAAATTTCTCATAATGAATTTTTTTTAAATAAAATTATGTAATCAATTTTTTTTTAAAATCTAATGTTTTTCAAGAAGAATCTTTCACAATATAAATAATATTCCTAGAAAATTTAATGGTATGTTTCATTTCCTATGTGTTTTTAATCATATTTTACATGTTGGTGTTTTCATTTTTTTTAAAATTTTTAGAATCTCTTTTCCATAAATCTGAATTTTTTTTCTTTAAAAACCTCAAAATATCAGATCGAAGATTTCCTTGCATCGGTCTTTTCAACCCGCTGATCTGATCAGAAGGTTTCTCAACCATTATATTGACTATAGAAGCTCAAATGTCGCTTCAAAAACTAATATAAGGGACCCCCAATGGTTTTCCCATATCAAAACATAATCCTTCATGTGTTTATGTTCTACCCTCCTACATAGGCATGTTCTGAACATCTCAAATATTACTCAAATCTGAATTTCTATTGAAGAATCTTCTTAGAAAGACATGTCAACTATCAAGCCAATAATGAAGTGGAAATTTTATAGATAATGGTTGGTTTATACAAAATTATTTACATAGTATGATTCTATAATCTCGAAGAACATCAAGCTCAATAGATGAGACAATGCATGCATATCAAATCCAGGAGCTCAAGATTTAGTATATCTAGATTTGCTAGGTTATTTTTGTGAAACAATATGTTTTTTCAAGGAAGAAGGCAGAGATATGTTCTCTTTAAAAAATATATAGGAAGACTTATGCTCTCTCGTACACCAAGGATGAAAATTTGATTGGATTTCCGTATGAAGGTGATGGAAAATTATGTTCTCATAAGTTTCTGGATGTTCAAGGTAGCTTTGTTAAGGTAAAATATATAGTCTACCTCGGTCTTATAGATGTTAAGACTCTGAAAATTGTTCACCTCACTACAAATTTTTGGATTCTCTAATTATGGGATAAGGGATTTATAATTCTGAGAAAATGGGACAAAGACAAATTGAATAAGATTGATATGTATAATTTGGATTTTCTGGTGAACCTGAGGAAGAACAATTTGGTTAAGCATATTCTGATTATGACTGAGAATATAAAGAATGAAAATTTGAAGGCCCAAATCATTATTTATCCAACCATTCCTTCTAATCTGATTGTTCTGTTCTTGGAGTCATTAAAAATTATTTTCAGTTAAAATCCAGGGAATTGCAATGTCATGCTACTTAGTCATGATACTCTAAGAAGGATGAATTTTGGATTTTCCAAAGAATCCGGAGAATTTTATGACTTGATTGATGAAGTGGATAAAGTTATTCTGAAGAAACAGGAAGTACCTAAGACTTACAGAAAGGGTGAAATGAAGATGAATGTGATGGAAGTGGAAGAAAATAAAAAAAACTCCAATGGCCTAGGAAGTTCAGTCAGCACTCCCAAAGACAAAAAAACAAAAATCTTATCCGGATGAGATAGTAGCTAAATGGAGGGCTGATAAGAATAAAATGGAATAAGGGGAACCGAAGTTTAGAATAGACCCTGTTAAAGAAAAATATTTAAAGGAGAAGCCAACTGAGTATCTAAAAAGGGAAGAGAATGAAATGAAACAAAAGAAGAAAATGGAAGATGAAGAGATTATGAAATCCCTTCTGAGGGATACTGAGAAAGCATCAGAAAACATTCATGTACCAGAATCCTTCATGGTAGAAGATTGACCTAAAACTACGGGGAAGAAATTTGTGACTCCGGAAAAAATCAAGGAAGATGAAGAAGTTGATGAAGAGGTAGAAACCAGTTGTGACATCGTAGAGTTGATTAAACAAGTGAAAGATTTTCATGATAAGGAATATACATCAGAGAAATTGGAAATCCTTACTTCTGAAGTCGAATCATTAAAGCTTGCTACCCCTAAGAAAGAAAGAAAAGTAGAATATGACAATATTGAAGACGAATTGAAAAGATATCAGAAGGAGAATGTTTTAATCATCATTTCATTCATCCTGATGATGTTGAAGCATGAGATGAGAAGGAGAAGCTAAATGGAGATAAAATTGTTCAGTTTTCTGATAGTGAAAATGAATATCTAGAAGAGGAATCCATTCTGAGAACTGATAAGGGAAAATAGGTGGTTGTTGATACAACTAGTAAATCTTTTGTGAAGAAGAATGAAGCTAGTGGATCTTTAAATAGGAAACTTACTGAGCTAGAGAAAGAGCTCTCGCCTAGAAAAGTTTCAAATTCGGAATCATCATCCCTTGGACATGATTTGATTGTTCAGTCATTGAAGAATCTTGTTGGCAGCATTCCGATTTTTCCATGAATATACTCTAGATTACAGATGCTTCAACACACCTAGAAACAGAAATCGGATTCTGTATCCATGGTTATGGAAAAGTGTGTCAATCTTAGGGCTGATTTCACATTTTTTTTCATTAATTACAAATCCCATAAAAGATCATACTGGAAAATGACCATTTGGTCAAGGAAAACCGTAGAGTAAATGAGAAATCTTGATGAGTTCCAAGATAGTGTCAAGGAGGCTTTTAACATTGAAGATGGTAAGATCAAGGAGCTCACAAACAGTTTTGAGAAAAGTTATCTCTAGAACAAAATTCTTGGATCCATGAAATGAAGGATTTGAATGGGAATTTGTATTCAGTTTCCCGAAGCTAGAAGAGAGAAAGAGATCTCCTTATTAAGATAGAAGAAAAGATGGGAAAGCAAGAGGAAGTCTTGAAGGCTCAGATAGAGGCTTTTAATAGTCAAAAAGAAAGAATCAAAGCTTTAGAGAAGAAAGTAGAGGATCAGGATCATCTTTTTAAGAGAATATAGGAAGATCATAAGGATCTCCAAAAGTTGAAGACCATAGTCAATAAGTTGATGCCCAAGGAAATGGAAGGATGATCTTGTTTAAATATGATCTTTTGTTGTATTCCTTTCATTGTAAAAATTTTTCCTATCATAATGAAATTCTTGGTCGCCTATCTTTTTGAATGTTTTGTACTAATATTTCAAGTACCATAATTTCTTTTCCATTCTCTCAAATTATTTTTTGAAAATCACAAATGGGGATAAAGTAAAAAGTATACTATGTAAAGATGAAATATCCCTATGTAAGGGGGAGTTTATCTGAGGGGGAGTTTTCATCATAATGATTTCTGTATGAAATACATTTTAAGCCTCATTCCAGAAATCTAGAATACGATCCATATTGTTCTATAGCCTAAGGGGGAGTTTTTCATATTCATATTTTCCCAAGTGATAATAGATATAATTTATATTTTTAATGTCAAGAAAAATATTTTCTATGTCCTTATATTCATTTTCATAAGGATGTTTGTTCTTTCCAGAAAGGTAGAGATTGATGAGTTAATATGTATTTCTTATGACTTTTCCATTCCATCATGTTTGGGGAGATTGTTTATTAAATAAGGTTTCGTTATGAATTTACCATTCTTTCATGTTTAGAAAATCACACACACCTTATCTTAAGGGAAATTTCTTTTTACCCTTTGTTTTATTTTCCCAAGGAAAATTTTCCTTCTCTAAGGAAATTTATCCTTACCATATTTTTCATTGTTAATTTTTTCCCTATCTATAAAATTCGGTTTCATATCTAATATACATAGATTCTTATAATAAATAGATATAGAGAATTCTGTTTGTAGGATCTGAATTTTACTTAGAGATCTCTAAATTCAGACTCTGAACTCTTATGAGTTTTGACTCCGAATTCTCTGAATTCAGACTCCAAACTCTTATGAGTTCTCACTATGACTTATCTGAATTCAGACTCCCAAATCTTATGAGTTCTGACTCCACATTCTTTGAATTCAGACTCCGAAATCTTATGAGTTATGACTCCACGTTCTCAGAATTCAGACTCCGAACTCTTATGAGTTCTGACTCCGAGTTCTCTGAATTCAAACTCTGAACTCTTATGAGTTCTGACTATGAGTTCTCTGAATTCTGACTCTGAACTCTTATGAGTTCTGACTCTGAATTCTAATGGATTCAGACTTCGAATTTCCCCAAGATTCATACTCTGGATTTATTTAGAATCCAGGTTCTGAATACTTTTGAAGAAAGAATATGAATATCTTTGTATTATAGATACCTAATGTGTTTTTGGTTCGGCTCCAAACTTCTATTCCTTAAATTCTGAATATTTGATTTTGTTTATATAACCATTTTTTCTTACACTTTTTTTGTTATAAAAATATGTTATTCATTCAGTTACTAACTAAACGTTGTTTGAGTGAAATGTGTACAGTTCCATCCGAAAATCAAGTAAAAATATGACCGTTGGAGGAGGGAGCCGACCTTTGAAGTTGTGTCTATAAATAAGAGCTCATTTGAAAGAGCATAAAACATGTTGATCAATCTAGATATTACATTATGCTGAAGAGATTCCTAAATAGAGAGAAATTATTGCTTTGTCTGTACTAAACATCTTTTTCAGATTTTCTTTGTGCGACATTGAATGTTGCTGAGTACATTGGGGGGATTTCGGGGATATGAATACAGAGGTACCGACTACCTTAAATCACAAGGACTTCCTTGCTAATGAAGACAAATGTGTCGACTACCTTGAAGTTGGGGGCTTTCGGGGATAGCAAGATAGACTCTGATTTTCATATCGAGGGTTTACCCTAGTGTGGGTAAGACAAACATTATTGAAAGTATAAATCAAGGAACCTTTATCCAAGGTTGTTGGATACCCTTCTCTTTGGGTTATTAGATTTATTACTTGTTTCATGTTTGTTACAAGTTTTCCGATGCATTTTGATTCATGAGGAAAGTATACCAATCTTATAATTTCTCATACCGGTATGCTCTAATTTAATAAGATTCTATATGCTTAAAGGTAGAATATTTATCTTTGTAAACATTTGTTAAGATTCATTTCTGGAACCATCTTTTCAGAATTACATTCTCAAAACATTTTTCCAGAATCAAGAAAGTCTGTTGAACAAAAGTTTTTTTGAATTACCATGTTTAACATTGTTAAACATAACTATCTTTAAATGTTCTAAAATAATTTTTTAAAGTATATAATTCTCCCCCTCTTTTATTTTGAGCATCATTAGATACTTCATTCAGTATCTATTTCATTTCAATCCTACATTTGGTATCTAAGGACAATATCATACTCCATACCATTTTAGCAGGAGAATCATACCACAACAACTATATAATAGCTCAAAAATATACATAGTTTACACTTCCACTAACTAACAGTTTTTTTCTTCAGAAAATGATAATTTTTGAAATGAAACATGATTCCTTTTTCTGGATAAAAGTATTTTTGACTTATTATTTTATATAACCCATTCTTATAACCAATGAAAGACATTTTAGGAACATGGCATGAATATAAAATGATTACTAAGGAATTTAAAATAAGAAATAAATTCATTAGATCATGAGTAATTAAAACCCATGAAAAACATTTTCACAAAATTATTCTTTTCAACCATAAAATAGATACTATTTAGCTTACATTATATAGTCATGATATTCCTACAATACTTCATAGAAATAATGAAACATAAATGTAACTTATGACATCAATATCAAACTTGTATGATTTCACAACTATATAGGGTATAAAAATCATGGTTACCTATAGAATACCAATCAAAGTATATTCACTAAATCTCTTATGAGAAACCTTAATGTTTACCAATGTCATAATACCCAATGCATTACAGAGAAATCATGGGCTCACATGCCCTAAGATTACGACATAACCACCCATATACATAAGCAATGACGAAGTACGATAGCATAATGATAAAACAAAAATCCAATATTATGGGTAAAATAACATTTCAACATTTTGATTTACAAGATATAATTTTATGATATTCATATAATCACTTTTATTTAAAAAACACTTTTAAAAAAAATTAAAATATAAATTTAAATCAACGTGTCATGTAACAATTTGAAATTTTTTAAAGGAAATAAAATGTTAAAAATTAATATCTAATAAATAAATCCTTAATTCCATATTGAAATCATGAATATTAATGGGAATGATTTAGATTAATAAATATTTATAAAATTTAAAATGATTTTTTTAGTTAAAGAGTCCCTTACTACATGAGAAAAAAATGAGTAAAAGTGCAGACATAATAACATTAAAAATCTCATAGTATCATGAGAATAAGGGTATTCAAGATGTAATATGACAAATAGCTTTATATACACAAAAATATTTAATTTTTGTATAAAAAAATAACTCTTAGTGGATTATAAATTGTGAAAAAATACATTACAAAGATCATATGATTAAATTAAGGATAAATTAATGACATTATTATTTGTAAAAAATATCAAAAAACCCATTATTTGTGGATACTCACTACAAAAAAAATCATTGGAAATTCACACATATTATTGGGAAATCCAAACCAATGACATGTATATTTAACTCAATGAATGCAGGCTGAGTTAAGATTTCCTTTACCTTGAGTCTCACTCATCTCGTTCATTCTTTAATTTCCTTTATAATAAACTTCATTTGATTTATTCTTGATTATGAACTTTTTTATATATTATTATTCGTATTTTATCTCTTATTCCCATGTTACGATAATTAGTTAATTATTTGAGTTCATATCGGACGTTTTTTCGATGTTTGGTGCTTGAGTCGAAGATGAACATGTTTTAATGTAAATTGTCCATGTGCTCAAAATTCAATCATCTCAAAAATATTATTCATGATTAAAATATCATATATATCTTTTATGTATGTATCTATAATATTTCCAAACATTTGGATATAAAAAATGAAATGCAGCATTCATGGAGACGGTAGGCCATACGTATGTATGAACGCTAATTTCATTTCAAAGACTGAATAAAGGAATGAAAAATCAACGATACATAGATATATTATAAATATATTAATATATATATATGTTATATAGGTTACATAATTTCATTTACTCCATCTTTTATATGGTCAATTTATTTCATGAATGAGTCAAATCATTTTTTGACGGGGAGGTAGTCCACACTTCCTCAAATAAAAGTATCATATTTACACAATAATAAAAGTTTAAAGGTATTATGTAAATAAAAATTTCAGATTAATAGAGACAATATAAATATAATATATATATTATATAAATACCGTTCCATCATAATTACCACCATAATAGGTGGTCGGAGAAAATTGAATAATCATCATTTCATGTGGCAGTAGTTCATCGTGCATGAAAATGGTTTGTTTTATATCCATTAGATGGAGGTGTGTGTAAGTTATGGTCTTAAAAATATCCTAAAAACATCCTTTTATATTTATTATAATGTTTTCTTATTTATTAATGGAATAATTAGAGGATAGGGGGTTGGAGAAGGAAAATAAATTAAAGGATCAAGAAAGAAGACGTTACCTGCAAATCATGTTACTCCATTGGATTTGACCCAAAAGGATTTATTGAAATTCATTATTCCCATGGTAAGAATTATATGAATAAGGTAGGGATTATGGTAGATTATGGATCAGAATTTGGAAAATCCATGGGGCCTGATATGTGTGAGTAAGTGGGTAAATCTGGTGGCCTTTTATAAGTGGGAGGAGGGGCACTTTAAGAAATTCTTGAAATATTATTTTATTATAAATTTATTTTCGTATAATAATACCTCCAAGGTGATATATTTCAAGGATAAGATGAATATGAGTCTAAATCCTCTCAACCAATAGTTTTATATGTGTGTATGTTAAAAATATGACCTTAAATTTTAGCTTTAACTCTTGGTTAAATTAACTAATTAGTACTGTGTATTTTTGTATTTTTACACTATAAATTTAGTATATTAACTATAAAATGAAAATAAAAACTCAAGTGGATCATTAATTAAATTTCAAACATTAAATATTTCATTTGGCTGAATAATATTGTTTTATGACTATTATATCATTTAATAAAATTGTGTCTTTCTAAACTGATTTATGTCAATTTTGAGATTATTTGTAATGGAATTTTAGAAAATTTATAGAAACTTGATTCATTAGAAATAACTGAATTCAATCATATATAAAATTTCATAATAATTCATAAATTTTTGGATGGCATAAAAAGATTCAAATTACATTTTTTCTTATATTTATAAAATTATTTATTTGAATTGTTCATTAATAACGTAATCGATGTATCATTATTGTGTCATAAATAAATTTATTTATATAATGTATAAAAATTATAAATAATATACCATCATGCAGGAAATGTTATAATATACCATCATACAGGAAATATTTTTATCTTATTAATGACTTTTTATAGTCTAATATATCAGTTATGTATCCCTATATTAAAATTTGTTTAGTCAAAGTATAATTGTTTATGTTTTATTTCACTTTACATTGAATTAATTAGCATCATATGTCATTATCACACACAAGTGGCTCAGTGGAGTCCTGAAATCAACCCAAGGATGATCATTTTTAGAAATATCTCATCCAATATAATGAGGACACATTTTAGGGTAGTTTTATATTATAATAATATTTTTTTTACTATTATATTCCTGATTCACCCATTAACAATGGTAAAGAAAAATAATTACTAAAGTTAATATTCATACTTTCAAAAAGATAAAAGTTGCCTATTTATTACATTTTGACCTTTGTATTCCACGTATTTAACCAATTTTTCCAAATAAAAAACACATATGTTTCAGTAATTAATTTAAAATAAATTCATGTTGTCAAAATGATAAAATAGGGTTTTATAAAGTAATAACCATCATAACATTAATGTGAATTTATATGTAATTTCAATGTGAAAATTTATAAAAAGGAAAATAATTGGAATAAATGATAAAAAAATTACTTAATTACACTTTGAAACCAATTAAAATGTTAATCTAACTATATAAATAAATTAAATGAAATGGTAGTTTTGAATTAATGTTCAGCATTTTTCAATATTTATTTAAATATGAATTTCATGAATAAAATACCAAAACATCAACCAATGTAAATTTCAGTGTACTGATTCCAAATAATATGTTTATTATGTTAAAAAATAGATTTTAAAAGTAAAACAAATAGATTTAGAATGTTTTTTCCATTAAAAGGTAGTAAAACATTATTTTTGTGAAAAATAATTGTTTTTATCCAAAAAACTAATTTTTTCATATATAATATCTATAAAACATATAAGATAAATCCTAAATAATACATTGAATATATAACATATATTTTTTATTAAATAAAAATCCATAAAGTGTGATATGATTTTATAAACAAAATTATTCTATTTTAAATTGGTTTTCCTAAATTCACATCCTTTATATTCAATTGGTATTTATTTACATTTATAGAAAAATTAATGACCAATGAATACTTATTGATACATTTTTAGACCATATTTTCATAATTCAATTGATATTATTCATTCCCACGTTTCCTATGGCTAGGTTATTATAGAAACATTAAATAATAATATTTTGTTA
This sequence comes from Viscum album, assembly GCA_963277665.1. Taxonomy (NCBI): domain Eukaryota; kingdom Viridiplantae; phylum Streptophyta; class Magnoliopsida; order Santalales; family Viscaceae; genus Viscum; species Viscum album. The sequence goes on from OY728137.1 coordinate 1,902,457,345, forward strand.
TACGTTTAAGCTCAATGTATCATATCATGTACAAAATGGAACATGGTGTTTCTTTCTTGAAACTCATGATGTTAAATCCACACGCTTTAATAAATTTCTTCCTTGAAATGTTAGTTTGGATTCAGTAACTATGGTATGACATTTCAAAATACCATTATTGAAATCCCACATTGGTAAAGTGATAATAAAACATCCACATTAAATGATAGAAAGTGAAGAAAAAAGGACACATGTGTTAACAAAATATAGGGTTACATGTAAGAAATTTATAATATGGAAGAGGAAAATAATGATAATGTTCTTAAGCAAAGTAATAGAAAACATGATCTTGATAATGTTTAAAATAAGAGAACCACAAACTTGTGATGGATTAAACATTCTTTGAATTCATAGAATGATAAGTAAATAAATAATTTTTTGTTTTAAGATGTTTTTCAAAATGTTAAGTAATTTTTATATGTGATTGAATAAGGACATAGGGAGACATACTTACTTGTCATATAGAGTTTCTTCCTTCAAAAAAAGATTACAACAAAATCATATTTTCCCCAAACAATGAGTATTCAAGATGCCCTGGTCACACCGGAAGAGCAATAATCAACGTCTTTAGAATCACATAAACCTCAAAAGAATTAATATATATTCATATTATCTTGAAAAATTAAACCAAACCAAAGTAGTTAGTAAAAGACCAGAAAATACCCCAACAATAATAATCCTTTATAAAGATAAAGACTATTTTTAATATAAAATAATCAACACTAATACCTATGTTCTACATAAACCATTCTACAAAAAATTTCATAAATTTTTTTCTAAATATGCCAACTATGATTGAAACCCATAACTCAGAATAATTTGATAACATAATATTCCAAGATAAATTTTAACATGTGTCTCCAAATATAATTGATCAATATTAATGTATTATACTAAAGAGTAATTTACCAAATCCAATATTATCCATGATAGGTTAATCATTTACATTAATAACCTAATTCCCATAATTCCACAATCAAAATCAAAGATTATTCCAAAATATAATTCAACCATTACTCTATTAAAATCCAATAGTGTTCTATTTACCTTTATCATACAAAGCTAGTATAATATGGAATGTTATCTAATACATCATTTATCATGTAATCCCAAAATCACATTCCAATACTAAGGAGATACATTTTATAAAATATTTGTCTCCCAAATAAACATATACTTAATCCATAAAATAATTTGGCAAAATAGAATAAGTCATAATAACCAGGGACATCAGGTAAGCCAGTGGTAGGTGATAAAGTCTCGTCACACTCTGGTTGTGTGTCTAATTATGGAAACCATATCTAACATGATGAGTTGTCACTTGGTCAACATATTTCCCTTTTACAAAAAATGTATTATACTTATAACATTAAAAAATTTGTTAAAATATTTAAATATAACCATAAAACGTTTTATCTTAAAATTTTATTCTATTCCCTTCATATTGAATCCCCAAAAGTCCAAACCCATCACTACATCAAATATTAATTTCTCCAAAAATACCAATAATTACCTTGAATTTTCATAACATTTGACTAAAAATGGATTTCTAATACATTGAAAATATAACCAACCTTAAAATTATAAGCCCATGATGATAACCCTAACACTTATGAAAACATCGTAATATCCAAAGTTTTCTAAACCCAACTATGATACCAAATTTAAGGACTTATCCTTAAACATTACATAATCATGAGTTATGTCAAGAATTCACATTGAAACCCATTTCAGATTTATTATTTTTGAAGAATTAGTCTATAACTATTTCATAAAAACTCAATAATTTACAAAGTTGACTCTTCCACTCACTATCAATTTTTTTTTAAAATGGATCAATTTAAAATAAAACATGACTTCTTTTTCATGATCAATACTTAATCTTTTCTTTTATACATGATTATACCCAATTGGAAACATTTAAAAAATTTGGGATGTGCATAGAAATATTAATAAGGAATATAAAATAAAGAATAAATCCTTTATTCCGTGAATATTTAAAACCCATGAAAAATATTTTCAAAAAATGACCCTTTTCACCCAAAAAATGTAAACTATTTAGCTTAAATCATTTAATCATAGGAATACTACCAAACTTCATAGAATAAAAAAACATAATCGTAACATGTAGTTTCAATACCACACATACATTTTATCTTTTACAGCTATATAGGGATTGACATTCATGTATATGTTTGGAATACCCATCACACTATATTCCCAACATCTATTAGGATAAACCTTAACTTTTATCTCTGTCACGTTTCCTAATGCATTGGAGATCTACCATGGGCTTACCTGCCATCAATTTATCATGGAATCACTTGTATACATAAGAAATTCCCATGTATTATAACATAATCATAACACATGATACTAGCATAAAGAAAAAATAACATTTCTACACTTTTATTTACAGGATATCAATTCAACATATTGAGATAATAAATCAAATTAAAAAACACATTTATATCATTTAAAAAAGAATCATTTTGAGTCAATGTGTGTCATACCACATTGAAACATTTAAAGGCATTAGGATTTTAAAACATTAATTTCCATAAAAAATCCTTATAAGCATTTTGAAAACATGTACATTAATGAAAATGATTTAGATGAATAAATCTTGAAAACATTTAAAATGAGGTTATAGTTAAAGAGGCCCTTACCACATGAGAAAATACTTGAATAAATGTAGTTAAATAAGAACATTATAGAAAACTTATAATATCATTCAAATAAAAATATTCATGATATAATATTTCAAAAGAAGTATATACAGGTTAAAAGTGAATTGGTGGATAACAACAAATATGTCTCAATGGATTGAAAATTAAGAAGAAATCCCTTTAAAATATCATATCATTAGATTAAGGATAAATAAATGAAATAAATATATTTGAAAAATATGAATAAACCCAATATAAGGGGAGATTCATTATAAAAAAATCATTTTTTATTCAAAGATATTATTTGAAAAACAATACCAGTAACATTGATATTTATATCAATTGTGATAGATTGAGTTAGGATTTCACTTACCTTGAGTACGACTCTTCCAATTCATTTTTTAAGTTCCTTAATAATAAACATAGGTTAATTTCTTAATGAATCAGAACCATTTTAATTATTATTATTAATTTTATATCACTTATTACCATGTTATATTAATTTCATAATTATTTGAGTTTATATCAGATGTTTTTTCAATGTTTGTTACTTGTGACGAATATGGACTTGTTTCAATGTGATCAAAATTCCATCATCTCCAAAATATTATTCATTATTTAAATATCATATATAAAAGAAACCTGCTATTTTTTCACACATAATCATAATTTATTACATAAAATCTTCAATTGATACAACCTAGAAGATTGAGAGGTCTCGAGCCTTTGAGGAATATGAACATTACATAACTAATTAAAACATGAAATACACATCTTTATGGAAAAATTATTTTATACGACCACACACATTACATCATACTAAGAATTGCATTGGATAACCTGAGGACATGCATAAAAAGGGTGATCTATAAAGCCCAATAAGGGAGTAAAAAAATCATAACATGAATAATATAGTACATGTTATGAAATTGGAATATGAATGGAGCACAAGAGAAACATGAATATAAAGGCATGACATAACATGATTATCATAACATGGAAATGTGGCTATAACATTTATCATGATATTATCATGATTCAAGGCTCATTACACATGATTCATGATTAAACCATCATCTTATTTTAATTAGAACGAATAAACTCTCATTTTACATGACGTATCATGATACTAATATTTTCCCAAGGCATTGGAGCGCAATGAGAGCGCACCCTTCTTAATCATTTCATTTCATTCATATGTGAGAAACATAGATCATAAAAATGGATTATTTAACCGTCATCTTTTATTCAATGATATTGAAATGTGGAATTCATATATGAAACTATCTAGTAAATAATAAAATATTCATGAATGTTAATACCCTTGATAGTGAAATTGGAATTGTATTCACTGCATAATAATTTTTTTTTGGAAAATCATGGTGTAATTTCGACTGCATAACGTTGTGACATAAGAATTAGTGAAAATGTTTGATTAGAGATAAATATTAATCTCATCATATGTACATGAAATGTAAGGCAAGGGTGTCATATAGATACATTTCCCATCATAGGTAATTGAATTCATATTCATAATATAAAAGAATTTATTAATGTTAATGAAAAGAGAGAAATTTTATACAGAATTTTGGCATGGTAACATGTGTACATGAGAGGAATTAATGAGATATAAAGAGGTATATAATCAATAAAACAAAACTAATTCATTATAGGGGAGGTGATAAATCATACCCCAAAATTTTTAATTGAAAACCAAACGGTATAAAAATACAATGAAATTTGTACCAAAATGAGAAAGAAAGAAATCCCTTACTTAGATGTGTGATACCAAAGGATGGAGATGGGATATATAGAGGTATCCTGTGAGCTTGCGGAGCCTTGGGATGATTATAGAGAGATTAATTAAGGGTTTGGTTGATATCCAATGGTTTTTAGTAAAGATAAGTGGGAGCATGGCTGGGTTTATATAAGAAAAGGGAGGGAATTCATTAGTATTTAGGTTTTGGATACAACATATTAAACTAATAAAAAAACAATGCAGACCATGGATTTTTCCCATGGTTTTTGAAAAAGGGGAGTGGAAAATATAATTTTATAAGGCCAATGGCCTAAATTCGTAAAATATTAGTCTTGGTTATGTGGAGATGAGTCACACTCTCAAATATATTATTTTAAAATATAAAATGTTTTATAAGTCCTGGAGGGTCAACTAAGGCAACATAAAATTAATCAAACAAATAAAGAATAACACTATTTTAAATTTAATCATATATTGGCCGAAAAAATAATTTATTATATTTTATTACATAACTATTGGGCCATTATGATAACATAAAACACATTTTATAATTAAATGGTATTTAATTTTTACAGAAAAATTCAACTGTCACAGAAAATTATGAAAAATTCACTCTTAGATGATTTCAACGTCCGCAATCCAAAAATGATATCCATTTTATCTAAATAATATTATAAATATTTTAATTTTTACTTTTATAATAAAAACAAACATTTCTCTAAAATTCATGGGTTTTGACAAAAATAGCTTTTAAACTATAATGAAAATTACAAATGTAATCATAAAAATTATATGATCAGTTATATTTAATAAAAAGTAATTTATTAATAAAATTTTATTAAAAAATTATTTAATAAAAAATCCATTAATTCATCAAAATATATTTCTTAATGGAATATTAACTAAAAATACTATTTGTGCATTAAAAACCATTTACAATGTCACAATAATAAAATGAATTTATATATTTTATTATATATAAAAATAATGCACATAATCATATTGCTATGGTCTTGTTACATAACCCCTTATAACACCTTCATAATACGTTTTCTCAAGGTGTGCGATGGTGATAGACTCTTGGGGTGGCTCAAATAACATCACTCGGGTGGTAATCTTTATCAACTTCCTCTGCTCCCATAGTTGGTTCCGTTGAAGCTTAACATGTTTAAGCATGGATTGGGCTTGGTCAAGAGCAAAGACCAGTGATGCCACCTCCATTCCGAGCTCTAAAAAATGGGCTTCATACAGAGAAACTCTTCGGGATGAGGTGATCACTTCCTTTTTCTGAGCCAATTGGATTTGTTAAAGCCCTATATTTATACTAATCATTTGATCACTATTCAACGACTATTTTAGAAATAGTAAAACTTCATAATGATATTTAGATATCAAAAAACATAAAACAAAAGATGTGAAATTTTTATATAACCATTTTACATTCTAAGACATTTAATTAGATCATGAGAAATTTTTTAAAAAAATATTTGGGTCGTTACAATCTTCCCCCCTTAAGAAATTTCATCCGCAAAATTTTCTTTTCCCACACTAAAAAAAAGTAGGTAACTTTACTTCATAACATCCTCCAATTCCCAAGTGGCTTCTTCAAAATTGTGGTTTCACCAAAACACCATGATGAGTGGAATTTTCTTATTTCATAGAACTTTTCCCTAAGATTGAAGATCTTCACCAGATTCTCTTCATATGAGAAGTCATTCTACAATGGAACCACATCTAGATTGAGTACATGTCATGGTTCTAGTATGTAGTTCCTCAAGAGTGATATGTTGAATAAATAATGTATTTGATATTTATTTGGTGGGAGTTCTAGTCAATAGGCCACTACTCCAATGTGATTCATAATCTCAAAAGTTCCAATGTACCTTGAAATAATCTTTACCTTCTCCCCAAATCTCATAACTCTCTTTCACTGTGATATGAATAGGAATTCCATGTATCCAACATTAAAATCTTGCTCTCATCGACAATTATCATAGTAGATCTTTTGTCGACTATGAGCAGCTTTAATGTGCTACTGGATGGTCTAAACCTTCTCCACCAACTCAATGACAACTTCTGTACCTAGTGGATTTCTCTCCCTAACTTCAACCCAACATGTCGGTGTTCTGCACCTCTTCCCATGCAGTGCTTTATAAGGATCTATCAGGATGAATGAGTGGATGTTGTTATTGTATGAGAACTCTAACAGATGAAGTATTTGATCTCATTCTCCTTTTAAGCCCATTGAGCATGATCTCAACATGTTCTCAGGTTTTTGGAATGTCCGCTCAGATTGGCCATCAGTTTGAGGATGATTATCCAGACTAAAGATCAGCACAGTATTCTGAGCATGTTGAAGACAACTCCGAAACATAGAGGTGAATCGTGGATCTCAATCAGATACAATCTATAGTGATACTCCATAGATCATTACCACATATATAATGTATAATCGTGCTAGTTTATCTAAATATAAATCCTCTTGTACTACAATGAAGTGTGCAGTCTTTGTAAGACGATCCAGAAGAACCCTGATGACATTGTTTCCTTTGGATGCCTTCAGATGTACGCTGACAAAGTCAATGATGATGTTCTCCCATTTTCATTCTAGTATGGTTAATGGTTGAATCATCCCCTTATACTTCTTCCTCTCATCCTTCACTTGGTGACATTTCGTTCAATTTTATGTTTTCTCATAGATATCCATCTTTATGTTATCCCACCAATAATGCTTTTAGAAATCTCGATACATCGTTGTGTTTCCTGGGTGTGTGGAGATATTAAAACTATGTCCATCATAAAATATATCATTCTTTAACTTTGGAATTGATGTAACATAGAGTCTTGTCCCAAATATCAAAATTCCTTCTTCATTAATATTAAACTCCAAGGATTTCAATTTTTGGATAGTTTCCACTTTCTTTTGAATTCCCACATCTTCCTTCTGAAAATCCTTGACCTTTCCTAAAGATATGATTGAGAAATAATTTTTTAATGGATGGATGATGTTCTATTAATAATAATTCCCAAGTCTATCTTCATCAAATCAAAAATGATTGGATCATTTTTAATTTTCATCAATGATAGAATTTTTGGGTCCTTTCTACTTTGAGCATCTGCCGCCTTGTTTGTTTTCCTAGGATGGTAATGGATTGAGATGTTATAGTCATTGATCACCTCTAACCATATTTGTTGGATCATGTTTCACTATTTCATTTTGAAAATATACCTATGGATTTTGTGATCCATGAATATTTTACTCTTCTCCCCAAAGAGGTAATGTCGCCAAATTTTTAAAGCGATGATTACTGCAGCCAACTGCAGATTATCTGTTTGATAGAATTTCTCATGAACATTCAATTTCCTTGAATCATATGCGATTAATTTTACATTTTTCATCCACACAAAGCCTACTCCCTTCTTAACAGGATCAGTAAATACCATAAAAAGTTATCCACTTGTTGGTAATGTGAGCAAAGGTGCAGTGATAAGCCTCATTTTCAACTCCTTAATACTCTCTTCATATTCATCACTCCAAGAAAACATTACTCCATTATGAGTGATCCTTGTAAGAGGGTTGGAAAATCATTAGAAATATCTAAAAAATCGGCGATAATATCCAGCTGACCCCACAAAGCTATGAATATTCATCAACGATGTTGGCCTCATCCATACCTAAATTGTAGCTGTCTTGGGGGGATCCCCAGATATCCCATCACCTTTGATGATGTTACCCAAGAATGAGACTTCATCAAACTAGAACTCACACTTTATCTTATTTTCATAGTGCTTCACCTTTCGCGAGGTCTATAGTACAGTATTTAGATGCTCCTGATGCTCCTCCTTGGTTTTAGAGTATATTAAAATATCGTCTATAAAGACTAGTAGAAATTCATCAAGGTCATCTCTAAAGACTCTATTCATCATGTCCATAAATATTTATGGAGCATTAGTTAGTCTGAAAGGAATTAATATGAAATCATAGTGACCATACCTTGTACGAAAAGAAAACTTGTGGATATCCTCATTCTTCACCCACACGTGAAAATATGCCAACCAAAAATACAACTTGGAGAAGTTTTGTGATCCATGTAGTTGATAGAGTAAGTAATAAGTTCTTGAAAGATGATACTTGTTCTTTATCTTGATTTTTTGGGCTTACGATAATCAAAAGAAAGGCGCATTGACCCATACTTATTCTTGATTGAGAGGACAGGTGCACCCACTGTTGAAGCACTTGGGTGTATAAAAACATTATCTAGATTCTCCAGTAGTAGTTTTTTGAGCTCCCAAATCTCCAAAAAATCCATTCTATATGGAGTCTTGAATATTGGAAATGTTATAGGTATAAGATAAATAGAGAATTAAATGTCTCTTCTAGGAACACCACCAGGCAATTCCTCCAGAAAAATGTTAAGGAATTACCACACAATAGTCATGTCTTAAAGGATGGTTTCTTCCATAGACTTAATCATCTGAGAAAGATACACATGATCATAGAGGTGTAATATCATCTCTTGAGATGATGGTACTAAAGAAGATTCATCATCCTCCTTGCAGTTGTACAAAATCAGGGGTCGATTCTCTATATAGAGAGTGATTTACCTCTCACAGAAATTTATGTTGGATCTATATATAGAAATCAAATAAATTCTACTAATTTTATAAAATTCCACCAAAAGGAGTATGATGGGGATCTCTGGGAATTTCAATGCACAAATTTTGACATGTGAGGATTTATACTCATGGGATGTAATGATTTCACCATTTTCTATTCTCAAAGACATCTTTACTTCAATGTTTTGTTGTGGTGTTGGGATTGTTCTACTAATCTTTTGGGATATAAAAGAATGCGTATAACCTGAATAAATAACTAAGTTCACTATTCAAGAAAGAATAACTAGAATACATGTCACCACATTTCTTTTGGGGTTCACATAGGTGGTAGTGATGGAGAATGCCCACCATTGATGCCTTGGAGGTTCTTCGTTTACTCAAAAAACCCTTGTCTTAGGGAACTAGTTTAAAAAGTTCCATGGTTCTTTGAAGTTTAAGTAATGAATAATACGTTGTGTGTCGAACATAGTGTTCCAATTCTCTGTCGTATCTGTGGGTTTTTCTTGTTAGTAGTTAATGGAACGGTTCCCTTATAACCCACACATAAATCATTTCCTCTTCCCCTTCCAGAAATTTACGGAGTTCTTCTTTTCACTAATTTAAAAAGTGGGGTCACTACTAGAAAACAGGGCATTTGAGCCCTGTTACCTATAGAGACCGCCAATGGCGGTCGCTAAGCCTCCTTAAAAAAATAAGGGGCTTCAGCGCCCCCCCCCCCCTCTCCACTCGATCGTGCCCCCCCCCCCCCGAACCCTTCCCCCCAGTCGCCCGCGCCCCCTCCTCCCCCCCCCCCCCCCCCCGCCGCCGCGCTCCCTCCCCACCGCCCCGCCGCCGCACGCCCTCCCCGGCGCCCCGTCCTCCGTCAGCCCGCCATCCGCCGGCCCGCCCTCCGCCAGCCCACCCTCCGCCGGCCCGCTCTCCGCCGGCCCGCCCTCCGTAGCCCCACCATCCGTCGGCCCGCCCTCCGGCCGGACACCCTCCGGCCACCCTCCACCCTTCGGCCGCCCTCCGGCCGCCCTTCGGCCACCCTCCGACTGCCCTCCGTCGGCCCTCCCTCCTCCGGTCGTCCTCCGCCCCACGGCTCCGGCCGCCCTCCGCCCTGCGGCCGCCGTGCGTCCTCCCTGCAACCGCCCTCTTCCCTCGAGCCTCCCGCCACCCACCTCCGACAGCCCGGCAGCCCTCCGGCCACCCTCTGCCGGCCCCGCCCTCCCTGGCCGCCCTCCGCCCTCCGGCTCCGGCTTCCCTCCGCCCTACGGCTGCCATGCGGCCTCCCGCCACCCGCCTCCGGCAGCCCTGAAGCCCTCAAGAGCCCTCCGGCAGCCCTCCGGCCTTCGGCCTCCAGCCCCTCCGGCCTCCGACCTCCGCCCTCGGCCCTCCGCCCCCTCGTCCCTCCCCCAGCACCCCGAACACCCCCCCCCCCCCGCACCCCACCAACCCCCGTCCCATTCGTCTTTTTCCCCTCCCTCGCCGCACCACTGCCACCCGTCCCCTCCTTCCCCGTCCCCTCCCTCACCGCACTAGCTCCGGCTCCGGCTCCCCACCGCTCCTCTCCCTCAAAGCACCGTCGTTGGCTCCCCTCCCTTCCAGGTTTGTAGCGCAATCAGGTATGACATGGGCTTTCACGAACATTATTATTTTATAAATGGTTCACAAACCATTAGTTAGTATTTATTTTAAATATATTTGATATCAAAAATGGAAATGTAATAAGTCTTATGTAAATGTTTGTTATAGGGATCTTATTATGGATAAGAGTTGGATTGATCTTCCAAATCGAACGTCTAGAGAGTGTTTCAATGGAATTATGGAGTTTATGGACTTCACGAGAGGATTTGGAAGTGACTATATTTTTTTTTCATGTAGAAAATGTGCTAAAAGATATCAATTCACACGAGATACTGTGAGGGAGAACCTTTTCTTTAATGGATTTCTGAAAAATTATAAGTGTTGGATTCGTCATGGAAGAGAATATGTTCGTTGTCAAAATACATATGCATCTCATATGGATGTTGATGCAAGGATGACTGATCCAATGCATGAAATGCTTACTGAAATGGTATGTGGGTTTGATCCTGAAGGAATTGACATCTAGAATCTTGAGACCGGTGAGATAAATCTTCGCTCTGGTGCAGATCATGATTCGAGGAGGTTTTATGAAGCACTTGATGATGCAAAAATAGAATTATATCCCGGATGTACTTCTTACAATAAACTGTCATTTATCGTGGAGTTGTTGCATTTGAAGACTTTGAATAATATGTCAGACACATCATTCGACATGCTTTTGGTTTTATGGAAAAAAGTTCTTCCTGTCAACGCTAAGATTCTTGAATCGTATTACTATGCTCGTAAGTTGACAGAGAACTTAGGTTTTACATATGAGACCATATATACATGTGCAAACAACTGTATGTTGTTTAGAAAAGAAACTTCCCATTTGGATATTTGTACGGTTTGTGGTGCTTCCAGGTGGAAAGAGAACATGGGAAATAATACTAATCAAAGTCAGATTGCGATACAGGGGAAACCGGTTGCCGTATAGAAAATGTGTTACTTTCCCCTTAAACCCAGGTTGAAAAGATTTTTTATGTCATCTAAAGTTTCTAATTTAATGAGATGGCATGCAGAAAGAGTTCATGAAAGTGATATGTTAACCCACCCGGCAGACTCTCATGCATGGAAGGAATTTGATAAGAGACATCCCGACATTGCTAAAGATGTTCGTAATGTCCGATTGGGATTGGCAGCAGATGGTTTCAATCCATTCAAGTCTATCGTTGGTGCAACTCATAGCACATGGCCCGTGGTGTTGGTTCCATATAATCTTCGTCCGTGGCTTTGTATGAAGCAACAATTTATATAACTTTCCACTCTTATTGATGGACCTAAAAGTCCGAGGGATAAGATTGATGTTTACCTTCAGCCATTGATTGATGAGTTGAATGAATTTTGGGGCGATGGTGTGATGACTTATGACTTCAAAATGAATGAAATGTTCAAACTGCATGCTTCTTTATTGTGGACAATCAATGACTTTCCAGCTTATGAAAATTTATCAGGCTGGAGTACGAAAGGGGAATTTTCTTGCCCTTTTTGAAATAAAAGTAAAAAATTTGTATGGCTGAAACATTCCAAAAAATGGGCAAACATGGGTCACAGGCGTTTTCTCCCTCCTCAGCACAGATTCAGAAAGGACAGAGTGACATTTGATGGTTCCAGAGAGTTCAGCCCAGCACCAAAGATCATGACCGGAGTCGAAATGTTATCTCAGATTGAGGAAGAAAACTTCCGCACGGTATATGAAATTCAGGATTTGGTGGCTCCTCCAGTACATAATATTCGTGCTGCGGGTAGGCAGCGCAGTCACAATTGGAAAAAGAAAATTATTTTTTGTAGTGTTCCGTATTGGAAAACTAACATGTTGAGGCATAATTTGGATGTCATGCACATTGAAAAAAATGTTTGTGATAACATATTGTGGACCATTTTAGGTGTCAGTGGAAAATCAAAGGACCATGTTAATGCACGCCATGATTTGGAAGAAATGGGTTTAAGGAAATAGTTGAATTTACAGTTAGCTGAGGGAAACAAGGCATATATGCCTGCTGCATAGTATACGATGACTACAGAGGAGAAAGAAACATTTCTTTACATTTTGAAGATGGTCAAGGTGCCTGATGGTTATTCCTCTAATATTTCAAAGTGTGTGAATCTGACGAGAAAGACATTTCAAGGGTTGAAAAGTCATGACAATCACATATTACTTCAGCAGTTGATTCCAATCGCAATTTGTGATTGTTTATCCTCCAATGTTGTTCAGCCCTTGATTGAGATGAGTAATTTTTTTAGACAGCTTTGTTTAAGAAATCAACGAATGAGTGATTTAAAAAGTTTGCAGGACCGAATTGTACTTACGCTTTGTCACTTTGAGAAACTCCCCCCCCCCTCTTTTTTCAATGTTATGGTCCACTTGACAGTGCACCTAACTGATGATGTAATGGCTACTGGTCCAGTGCAATTCAGGTGGATGTATCCTATTGAACGGTATTTGAGTACATTGAAAAGATTTGTACGCAACAGAGCTTGTCCAGAGGCATCAATAGACAATGGTTATTTGATGGATGAGTGTACTAAGTTTTGTGCAGAATATCTTACGGATGTTGAAAAAAAAATAGATAAGCCCTCTCGGATTCATGATGGTCCAGTTGGAGAAGGAACCACATTTGATATGGACAACATCGAGTGGATACAAGCACATCGATATATCTTGTTCAATACTCCATCAGTTGCACCATTAATGCAGTAAGTATCTTATCAATGTGCCTGTATAAATTTTACATGTTTTGTTTTCATAAGATGATCTTTTAAACATCGCGTTATCATTTGCAGGAAACACATTAATGAGATAAAATAAGCGATGCATCGTGCGACTGAGTTGCAAATTCAATAATCTCATTATGCGTCATTTCATGATTGGTTCAAGGATTATGTATGTATAAATTGATTTTTCATTATGAGTGACATATTATACTAATTCTTTCTACATATATCAGTATTGATTTTTATAAATTATGTAGGTTCGTAAGCTGAGGGAGTTAGGGGACCCCACGCTACCTGAAGTATTTATCCAACTGGCTGAGGGTCCATCTTTAACGGCTCGTCTTTATAAAGCTATTGATGCTAATGGTTTTCGATTTCGCATTAAAGATGTTGACGACAAATGAGTAACACAAAACAGTGGCATCGGTTGTACCTTTGTCGATTCTGGTTATTACTATGTTTAATTGATAGACATCATTGAAGTTGTATACACACGTGGTTTGAAGTACATATTGTTAAAGTGTAATTGGGTTGATCTAGTGCGTGGATGTAAAGTCGATCAATATCAGTTTTCATTGGTGAATTTTAACTATATGTTATACAGAAATAATGAATGAGTTGAGAATGAACCTTTCATTTTGACATCACAAGAGGAACAAGTATTCTTCGTTACTTTGCCTTCTGATCCATGTTGGCAAGTTGTTGTCAAAATGTCTCGGCGAGGAGTGTTTTTATTTGAAGAATATGAACCTGAGACTGTTCCGTTTGTTTACCAACAACTTGATCAACATACAGTAGTTCAACGTGAAGAAGATATTTATTGGGTCAGAGCGGCTGTTGAAGGAGAAACAGTCAATTTGCATACTTAATGAAAGGTATAATTGTTTTCCCACTATTCAATAGAATGTCCTAGGATATCATAAATTATCTAATCATTTTATAAATCTTTATAAGTTTTAATCCTCACTTTTGTAAGTTATAATTCAATCATAAATATTTAGGTTGTTTGTACTCTTGATTTATTGATGTTATGGTCGGTGTATCATCCCTTTGAGGTATTCTTCATCTGATTCATGTGCTGCATGAATTTTTATTAGTTCTATCTGAAATTTGTCTATGCATTGACTGGTTTTGTACATAATTTGTATATCTGTTTTGTTAACTTTCTGATTTTTTGAAATTCGTTCACAACTAATTATTCAATCCATTTTTTGTTTGATTAACAGTTGTACAAGTTTTATTTTTTAAGAACAATCCAATTTGACTTTTAAACACTTTGGACTCATTACTGATGTTTTCTATGACTGCAGACATGTCAGGGGAAGAGGCAGAAGATCCACATCATCTATTTGAGGCATCTACGTCTCAGGGTCGAGGTATGACTGAATGTCATTGTCTATATTTTTTATGTAATTGACATACATACATACATATATATATATATAACATTTTTCAATTTATATATAAAATTGTTTTCAACAGGATCAGACTCGGCTGCCTCTTCCTCTCGCAGGAGAGGCCCTGGTCGTGGCATATTATCATGGAATTCCGACACGACGATAGATGTTTCATTTGATGCGGTTTTTTATCATGTGGGACCGAATGCCCCGGCATTTATTCGTCAGCTGGGTCATATCATACGTGACCCATATCTATTTCCATTGAACATGCGTGACTGGGATTCTATCCCTCAGGACACATTAGATCGTCTATGGAGGGTGGTTCAGGTAAGAAAATCATTTTACTTTATTTTCTATGTATAAAGAATACTAATATGTTTGATTATTTTCTTCATAGAAAAATTTTAAAGTATGCCCTGAAGAGTTTCGGCCTGTGTGTATGAGAAAATTTCGTAATATGTGGAAAGATTATAAACGCAAAGTGAAGAGGGACCACAGGGTACCAAATGTGGGTGCCCTAGACATTTTGGAAAAAGTCCCGAGAGGTGTCCTCCCGGCTCAGTGGCGTGACTTGGTTGCATATTGGTCTACTGAGGGTGTTGCGGTTTGTATAATAATTATTTTGGTGTATATATATTTTCAAGAATATGTGATTTGTTTGAAATTTGAATGAATTGAATGTAGGAGGTGTCAACACGCCATTCTGAGAATCGAGCGTTGCAGGGACCACCTCACAGGCTCGGGACTCGTCACGTGTCTCAGATCCGACATGAGGTATATATTATTCATTTTTTAATTTATTAATTAATATGGTTTTGTTTTTATATTATTTTAATATACAATTGCGAGACCAAGGTGCAGCAACTGATAAAATGTCGGTGTGGATGAGGACTCTTGATCGCAATTATCCAGAGGTTGCAGAATTGATAGTAAGTGTCTATACTTACCAATAATTACATAAATATATATATTAACATATATATATATATATATTTATATATATTTAAATATTTCACAGGCTCAATTTGAAGCTGAGTTAGAACATCTGCCAGAGGACCAGCGACAGCTTCCCATGCGACGGGATGAGATCTTTCATCGTATTGTCGGTCGGGACGGGCATGGCTATAGTTTGACCTATGGAGCAGGGATTCCTCGTTCTGTAGTGTCACGCGCTACGGTTGTCGGTCCTGCTGTTGCTCATATGACACAGCAGATGTCAGATTTTGAGGCACGGTTGCGTGCTTCCGAGGAGGCAAATGCGCAATTGACAGCTGAGGTTAGAGCACTGCAGGAATATGTGCGTCGAGCTGATGGTGCAGGGGATCATACGACGCAGGTATATACTGTATTTAATTATTTAATTTAAATTATTTTTGTTATTAAAATATTTATAATGTTTATTTGTTGTAGGCCCCTGGCCCACCAGAAAGAGGTAGCATTTATGACAACGCGTGACGCATCATATATTCACGAGATATGTTTTTTGTTTTTACTGGTGGGGTTGACATTGATGTACTGTATGTATTCATTTAATTTAAATTAGAAAGTTGTGTACCTATAATATCTTTATTTTTGTTTATTATATGATAGCTAATATTATCTAAGGCGTGCATTTAAAAACTCTAACCCCCCGCACCACCGTACAGCCCCCCCCCCCCCCCTGCACCCCCGAACAGCCCCCCCGCACAACCGTACAACCCCCCGCACGCCCGGACAGCCCCCCTGCACCCCCGTACAGCCCCCGCACCCCCGTACAGCCCCCGCACCCCCGTACAGCACCCCCCCCCCCCCCCCCCCCGCACCCCCGTACAGCCCCCCTGCACCCCCGTACAGCCCCCCCGCACCCCCGTACAGCCCCCCGCACCCCCGTACAGCCCCCCGCACCCCCGGACAGCCCCCCGCACCCCCGGACAGCCCCCCCCCCCCCCCCCCGCACACCCGTACAGCCCCCCCCCCCCCCCCGCACCCCCGTACAGCCCCCCCGCAACCCCGTACAGCACCCCGCACCCCCGTACAGCCCCCCCCCCCCCCCCCCCCCCGCACCCATGGACAGCCCCCCCCCCCCCCCCCCCGCACAGCCGTACAACCCCCGCACCCTCGTACAGCCTGCCCGAACACCGGTACAGCCCCCCCGCACCCCCCGTACAGCCCCCGTACCCCCGTACAGCCCCCCCGTACAGCCCCCCTCTCACCCCCGTACAGCCCCCCCCCCCACACCCCCGTACAACCCCCGAACCCCCGTACAGCCCCCCCCCCCCTGCACCCCCGTACAGCCCCCCGCACCCCCGACGCGCGCTGAAATGGTGCGTTGGGGGGTCAAAACCACCCGAACGACCTCCAAATGCCACGAAACCGCAAGACAACATCCCTTGCGTGAATTGTGAAATGGTCGGGAAGAAGGAACGTCAATCGGAGGTGTCGTTTGACCGCGGCGGCCGGAAACGCATTTCTGGAGCCATAAAACACCAAAACGGCGTGCGGCGGTCAAATTCGGAGAAAACGTGCTTCGAACGACCTGAAACCACACGATAACGATAGGAATATTATTCCTGAGATGCAGGAGGATGCGGCACGTCAATCGGACGTGCGGTGCGCGTGGCACGACCGAATGCGTCGTTTTCAGCAGCTCGGCGCGCGCTGAAATAGCGCGTTGGGGGGTCAAAACCACCCGAACGACCTCCGAATGCCACTAAACCGTATGACAACAGCCATTGCGTGAATTTTGAAATGGTCAGGCAGACGGCACATCAATCGGAGGTGCCGTTTGACCGCGGCAGCCGGAAACGCGTTTCCGGAGCCATAAAACACCGAAACGGCGTGCGGCGGTCGAATTCGGAGAAAACGTGCTTTGAACGACCTGAAACCACACGAGAACGATTGGAATATTATTCCTGAGATGCAGGAGGAGGCAGCACATACATCGGACGTGCGGTGCGCGCGGCACGACCGAATGCATCGTTTTCAGCAGCTCGGCGCGCGTTGGGGGGTCAAAACCACTCGAAAGACCTCCGAATGCCACGAAACCACACGACAACATCCTTTGCGTATATTTTGAAATGGTCAAGCAGACGGCACGTCAATCGGAGGTGCTGTTTGACCGCGGCATCCGGAAACGCGTTTCCGGAGCAATAAAACACCAAAACGGCGTGCGGTGGTCGAATTCGGAGAAAACGTGCTTCGAACGACCTGAAATCGCACGAGAACGATAGTAATATTATTCCTGAGATTCAAGAGGATGTGGCACGTCCATCGGACGTGCGGTGCGGGCGGCACAACCGAATGCGTCATTTTCAGTAGTTCGGTGCGCGCTGAAATGGCGCGTTGGGGGGTCTAAACCACATGAACGACCACCGAATGCCACGAAACCGCACGACAACATCCGTTGCATGAATTTTAAAATGTTCGGGCAGACGGCACGTCAATCGGAGGTTCCGTTTGACCGCTGCGGCCGGAAATGCGTTTTCGGAGCCATAAAACACCAAAACGGCGTGCGGCGGTAGAATTCGAAGCAAACGTGCTACGAAAAACCTGAAACTGCACAATATCGATAGAAATATTATTCCTGAGATTCAGGAGAAGGCGGCACATCCATCGGACGTGCGGTGCACTCGGCACGACCGAATGTTTCGTTTTCAGCAGCGCGGCCCGCGCTAAAATGGCGCGTTGGGGGGTCAAAACCCCCTAAATGACCTCCGAATGCCACGAAACCGCACGACAATATCCGTTGAATGAATTGTGAAATGGTCGGGTAGACTGCACGTCATTCGGAGGTGTCGTTTGACCGCGGCGGCCAGAAACGTGTTTCCGAAGCCATAAAACACCAAAACGGCGTGCGGCAATCGAATTCGGAGCAAACGTGCTTCGAACGACCTGAAACCGCACGAGAACGATAGGAATATTATTCCAGAGATGCAGGAGGAGGCGTCACATCCATCGGACGTGCAGTGCGCACGGCACAACCGAATACGTCGTTTTTAGCAGCTCGACGCGCGCTGAAATGGCGCGTTGGGGGGTCAAAACCACCCGAACGACCTCCGAATGTCACGAAACCGCACAACAACATTCGTTGCGTCAATTGCGAAATGTTCGGGCAGACGGCACGTCAATTGGAGGTTCCGTTTGATCGCGGTGGCCGGAAACGCGTTTCTGGAGCCATAAAACACCAAAACGGCGTGCGGCGGTCGAATTCAGAGCAAACGTGCTCGAACGACCTGAAACCGCACGAGAACGATAGGAATATTATTCCTGAGATGCAGGAGGAGGCGGCACGTCCATCGGACGTGTGGTGCGCGAGGCACGACCGAATACGTCGTTTTCAGCAGCTCGGCGCACGCTAAAATGGCGCGTTGGGGGGTCAAAACCACCCGAACGACCTCCGAATGCCACGAAACCGCACGACAACATCCACTGCGTGAATTGTGAAATGGTCGGGCAGACGGCACGTCAATCGGAGGTGCCGTTTGACCGCGGTGGCCAGAAACGCGTTTTCGGAGAGCAAACGTGCTTCGAACAACCTAAAACCACACGAGAACGATAGGAATATTATTTTTGAGATGCAGGAGGAGGCGACACGTCCATTGGACGTGCGGTGCGCGCGGCACGACCGAATACCTCGTTTTTAGCAGCTCGGCTCGCGCTGAAATGGCGTGTTGGGGGGTCAAAACCACCCGAACGACCTCCGAATGCCACGAAACTGCACGAAAACATCCGCTGAATGAATTGTGAAATGTTCAGGCAGACGGCACGTCAATCAGAGGTTCCGTTTGACCGCGGCGGCCGGAAATGCGTTTCCGGAGCCATAAAACACCAAAACGGCGTGTGGCGGTCGAATTCGGAGCAAACGTGCTCCGAAAAACCTGAAAACGCACGAGATCTATAGGAATATTATTCTTGAGATGCAAGAGGAGGTGGCACATCCATCGGACGTGCGGTGCGCTCGGCACGACCGAATTTGTCGTTTTCAGCAGCACGGCGCGCGCTGAAATGGCGCGTTGGGGGGTCAAAACCACCCGAACGACCTCCGAATGCCACGAAACCGTACGAAAACATCCGTTGCGTGAATTGTGAAATGTTTGGGCAGACGGCACGTCAATCGGAGGTGCCTTTTGACCGCGACGGCCTGAAACGCGTTTCCAGAGCCATAAAACACCAAAACGGCATGCGACGGTCGATTTCGGAGAAAACGTGATTCGAACGACCTAAAACCGCACGAGAACGATGAGAATATTATTACTGAGATGCAGGAGGAGGCGGCACGTCCATCGGACATGCGGTGCGTGCGGCACGACCGAATACGTCGTTTTCAGCAGCTCGGCGCGCGCTGAAATGGCGCGTTGGGGGGTCAAAACCACCCGAACGACCTCCAAATGCCACGAAACCACACAAGAACATCCGTTGCGTGAATTGTGAAATGGTCGGGTATACGGCACATCATTCGGAGGTTCCGTTTGACCACAGCGGCCGGAAACGTGTTTTCGGAGCCATAAAACACCAAAACGGCGTGCGGCGGTCGAATTCGGAGCAAACGTGCTTCGAACGACCTGAAACCGCACAATAACGATAGGAATATTATTCCTGAGATGCAGGAGGAGGTGGTGTAACGACCCAAAATTTCATTAAAGGAAAATTCCTCTTGATCCAGTTAAATGTTTCTTTATGAAAAAAAAATGTTTTTATAAGATGTAAACTTCTTTAGTTTAACGTTAAGATTTGTGACCGTTACTTTTATAGCCGTTGAACAGTGATCATCTGGGTAGTTTAAATATAAGGCTTTAACGAACCAATTTTCTACTCAGACAAAGGAAGCGATGGCCTCATCCAGTAGAATTGCCCCTTACGAAGCCCATTTGTCGGAGCTCGGAAAGGAGGTGGCGTCTTTGGGTTTTTCCCTTGACCAAGCCCAAGATGAGCTTCATCAAGTCAAGCTCGAACGTGATCGTCTATGGGAAAAATGGAAGTTGATAGAGATTACTACTCGAGCAATGTTATCCGAGCAACCCCAAGAGTCTGTCACCATCACACACCTTACCCTTAGGTCTTATGCGGCTATTTTAAGGGGTTATGTAACAAATAAGTAGCACCATGTTCATGTACATTATTTTTGTATATAATAATGAATATAATTTCTAGTCATTTTTGATACATTGTAATTAGTTTTTAAAGTACAAACGGTGTTTTTAGTTATTATTTAATTAAGAATTATATTTTATTAAATTAAAGGATTTTTGAATTAAATAATATTTTAATAAAATATTATTATTAATATTAAATTAATTTTTATTAAATATAAATGATCTTATAATTTTATGAATGCAATTAAAATTTTTATTAAGGTTTGAAAGCCATTTCTATCAAAACCCGTGAATTTTTTATAAATGTCGGTTTTTATTTTAAAAGTGAAAATTCACATATTTAGAAAATTATTTAGATAAAATAAATATTATTTTTGGAATCAGGAAGTCGAAATTATCCAACGGTGAATTTTTCATAATTTTCTGAGACAGTCAAATTTTTGGGTAAAAATTAAATACCATTTAAATATATAATGTGTTTTATGACATCATAATGACCCAATGGTGATGTAATAAAATACCATAATCCTTATGTTCGGCCAATATGTGTTTTATCATTAAAATAATGAGGTTTTGGGTTTGTTTGACTCACTTTTCAAAGCATTAATGGAGCCCTCAAGACTTATTCAACACTTTGCCTTTTTAAATTAATTTCCATGGGAGTGTGACTCACCTCCACATAAGCAACCGTAATTTTTTAATAAGTTCGGACCTTGGCCTTGTAAAATATTGTTTTCCTCTTTCCTTTTCCAGAAACCATGGGCAAATACCATGGGATGGTTTGTGGTTTGGATTATTTTAATATAAGGGGTCCCAAACCTAAATAATAAAGAATTCTCTCACCTTTCCTATATAAACCCACCCAAGCTCCCACTTCCTCCTCACTCAAAGCCCTTGAAGTTCGTCCAACCTCTGCCCTACTCTCTCTAGAATCCTCCCAAGGTGCCCCAAGCTCCCAAGAAGCCTCTCACAAGCCTCTCTCTAGCCTTTGGGAGCACACTTCCAAGTAAGGGTTTTTCTTCCTTTCTCATTTTTGTCAATTTTCTTTAAGTTGTATTGCCCTTTTAATTTCATTTATGAATGTTGGGGTATGGTTTCGCACCTATCCCAAACTTCCCTCTTATTGTTTGAATGATGGGAGACCCCTTTCTCTCTCATTAAATGCCTCCCATGTACACCTGTTACTATGCCGAAATTCCGAAAGGAACCTTTTTTTCTCCTCTTTTATATTCAAGCAATACTTTTGTATCATGAATCTAAATTCCATTTCTATTGTTGGGACATGTATATATATGATCTCCTTACTGTCCATTACATGTAAATGTGATGAGGAACCCCTTTCTCTCTCATCAACCTTTTTTATGAATTCTTATGTCACGCCGTTACGCTGCCGAAATCGCACCGATTTTCTAAGCCAATGTCTTTGTGTAGTGAATACCATGCCCATTTCTCCATCAAGGGTATTCACCTTTATGCACATTTACATATTGATTATAAAGTCTCATGTATGAATTCCACATTCCTTTATCGTGGAAGGAATGATTATGTTTTATGAATCCATGTTTTATGATCCATGTGGCACACTTATGCATGAAATGAAATGTTTAAGAAGGGTGCGCCCTTTATAGCGCTCCAATGCATTGGGTAAAGTATAGTATCATGATAAGTCATGTGCAATGAGTGTTGACTCATGCTAATTTAAGTGCAACGAGGGTTTACTCGTGCTTCAAGTGCAATGAGGGTTTACTCATGCTCCATGTGCAATGAGCCTTGGCTCGTGCTAATTCAATGTTAAGTGTTGTTGCCACATTTCCATGTTATGATTATCATGCTTTATCATGCCTTTATGTTCATGTCTCTCTTATGCTCTATTGATATGCCTATTTCCTAACATGTATTGTACTCCTCATGTTATTCATTGTGTACTCCCTTACTGGGCTTTATAACTCACCCTTTTCTTATGCATGTCCTCAGGTTATCCCATGCAATGCTAAGTACGAAGGAATGTAGTGGTCATTTAAAGGAAGTTTTCAATAAGGATGTTGTATTTAAAGTTTAATGTTTTTATGTAATGATCCTAAGCCCCAAAGACACTAAACCTCTCGATCTTCTTTGTTGTATCAAGTGAAGTTTTATGTAATAAAGCATGTTTAAGTTGTAATAAAAAGCAGGGTTGTCATAGTTGGTATCAGAGGATAGGTTTAGTTATTTTTGGGATTAGGAAACCCTAGTAAAGCCTTAGATACAAGACTAAGCATAATAAAAACATCCCTAAGTTTTGGTAAATACTAAGTAAGTGGTTTATCAAACAAATACATCCCTATCTGGATACGAGCAGGTAGAGGCGGCTCTGGCACAGATGTATCCTAGGGGTAAAACCCGAAAACACCGCTTTGAGCTAGACTCGAACGGGAACTGGTGCACGACAACGGGCCTTGCTGCACTCTTGGTTACGACACTCCCGGGGGATATGTTTTGATAAATTCACAATCTTAGTATGAACCCTTATTAAGGGAAAAATGCCTCTAAGGATATATTATAGAAGGAAGATCATGAAAAGCCTAGATTGAATCCTATAGACTCATGAGTTAAAGAGATTAAAGTTTATTTATAAGTCATCAACTTTTGTCTTTGGATTACCCTTTATGTGTTACCCCTAACTTTCCTTTTATTCCAGCCAATGGCCGGTAATAGGAGAACTCGGGCTAACAACCGTTGTGAAGATCAGTGTGATGATTGTACTTATGAGATGCCCAATCCAATGGGAGCGAGAATCGCGAACTTTGCCACGCTTCTCTCTCATCTAACTCAAGTTTTGAATAGAAACACTGGTCAAGAGGAACGTTCAACCCCCCCTAAGAAAGAACAAGTCGCTATTGAAAGCTTCATGAGACAAAGGCCTCCTACTTTTAGTGGATCATCCGATCCCACGATTGCTGAACAATGGATCAACTCCATTGAAAAGATATTCTCCATCCTCCAATGCTCTGAAAAAGAGAAGGTTCTCCTGGCGGCTTATCGTATGGAGGGTGAAGCTGATCAATGGTGGACGTTGATCAAAAATACGAAGCCTGAGGAGGAGATCGAGGCTTTGGAATGGAAGGTATTCCGGAAGATGTTTTTCGATAAATATTTTCCACACACCCTCCGTCTTAAGATGGAAAGGGACTTCCTTTCCCTCAAGCAGAAAGATGAGGAATCTGTGGGAGCGTACGAGGCAAACTTCACAAGGCTTGCACGATACGCTTCCGGCTTTGTCGTTACCCCCGAATGCAAGGTTGACCGCTTCTTTGGTGGGCGGAAGCCTAACTTGCGGAAAGCATTAGCGATCCGTGACTTCGACAACTATGAGGAAATTGTCCGATGTGCCCTCAAGGTTGAAATGGAGATTGGAGAATCACAGGGGTATCATGGGGACAAGAAGCGGAAGGTGGACTTCAATGCTGGTGGTCTGATGGATAAAACCAACGGTGCTAAGAAATTCCAGCACCCCACTTGCCAAAAGTGTCGAAAAAAGCACCCTGGAAATTGCCTTAGGGGGACAAGAAAATGCTTCAAGTGTGGAAGAGAAGGGCACCTAGCTGTTAACTGTCAGCAAGAAGGACCCGCAGCTGCGACGGAGGGGAGGAACGATCTGTTCGAACCTCAACGCGTTGTTCAATGCTTCAAATGCAAAGTACCGGGTCATTTTGCGAATCAGTGCCCTAATCCAAGGGTTATCGGAGGCAATCAACAACATCCAAGACAGCAAGGAAGAGCTTTTTCCATCACTTCTGCCGAAGTGAACCCCGACAACGAAGTGGTGACAAGTACGCTAGTTATTCATTCAAGAATAGCGAACATACTTTTTGATTCAGGTTCTACGCATTCTTTTATATCTCAAAAGTTTAGTAGAACAATCCCTGCACCACCACAAATCATGGAAGTAAAGATGTCGGTGAGTACGACAAATGGGGCAATCATTGCATCCCATGAGTATAAGTCCTCCCCTATTATAATATGTGGATTGAATTTCCCAGCGAATCTCATCATACTCCCTTTGGTGGAATTTGATGCAATTCTTGGCATGGATTGGCTTTCCTTATATAAAGCCAACATAAATTGTCGGGAGAGGGAAATCACACTCCATATGGAGAATCGACCCCCGATTCTTTACAAGTGTCAGGAGGAAGATGAATCTCCTTTAGCTCCATCATCTCAAGCATGGATATTACTGCCTTATGAGCACGCATATCTGGCTCAGATGATTGAGTCCAAGGAAGAAACCACCCTTGAAGAAATGCCTATTGTGAGGGAATTCGCTGAAGTATTTCCTGAGGAACTTCCTGGTCTTCCTCCAAGAAGAGATGTTGAGTTCTCAATTGAACTTATACCTGGGGCGCTACCAATATCCAAGACTCCATATAGAATGGCTGTGGTTGAGCTTGAAGAACTGAAGAAACAACTACAGGAGAATCTGGATAAAGGGTTTATACGCCCAAGTGCATCACCATGGGGTTCACCAGTCCTCTTCGTCAAGAAGAAGGATGGGTCAATGCGGCTTTGCATCGATTATCGTGAACTTAACAAAATCACGATATAGAACAAGTATCCTCTCCCAAGAATCGATGACTTGTTTGATCAGCTGCGTGGAGCACAATACTTCTCCAAGGTCGACTTGCGGTCGGGATATTATCAAGTAAGGGTGAAGAAGGAAGATATCCCCAAGACTGCTTTTCGTACAAGGTACGGGCACTATGAATTCATAGTAATGCCTTTTGGACTCACCAATGCTCCATCAATATTCATGGACTTGATGAATAGAGTCTTTAGAGATTACCTAGATAAATTTGTGGTAGTCTTTATAGATGATATTCTAATATACTCCAAAATCAAGGAGGACCATGAGGAGAATTTAAGAACTGTACTAGAGACTTTGCGCAAGGATAAGCTCTATGCCAAGTACAGCAAGTGTGAGTTCTGGTTGAAGGAGGTCTCATTCTTGGGCCATATCATCACAAGCAATGGGATATCTGTGGACCCCTCCAAAACAGAGGCAATTGAGGGATGGCCGAGGCCAACATCGGTAACTGATATCCGTAGCTTCTTGGGGTTAGCTGGATATTATCGACGATTTGTGAGAAAATTCTCACGATTGTCCAACCCTCTTACCAAGCTAACTCGAAAGGGAGTAAAGTTTGCTTGGAGTGATGAATGCGAAGAAAGCTTCAAGGAGTTGAAAAGGAGGCTTATCACTGCACCTGTGCTCACTTTACCCAAAAGTGGGGAGCTTTTTGTGGTATTCAGTGATGCTTCGAAGAAGGGCTTAGGATGTGTGCTGATGCAGAATGATAAAGTGATATCCTATGCCTCAAGACAGTTGAAAATCCATGAGCGAAACTATCCAACGCATGATCTGGAGTTGGCGGCGGTGATCTTTGCCTTGAAAATCTGGCGGCATTATCTCTATGGAGAGAAATGTGAGATATATACTGACCACAAGAGTCTTAAATATATATTCACACAGAAAGAGCTTAATATGCACCAGAGAAGATGGATAGAGCTCATAAAGTATTATGACTGTTCAATACATTACCACCCTGGGAAGGCGAACAAGGTGGCGGATTCCCTAAGTAGAAAGGATCCGGAAATTCTATCAATGATGAGAATTGAGAAGGATCCAATCTTCTTGGACATGATGAAGATGGACGTGGGAATCATAAAGAAGGGAACATCATCAATCCTTTAACAAATTATTGCTCAACCATCTCTTTTGGAAAGGTTAAAGGATGCTCAAAAGGATGATGCAGGAATCCAAGAAAAAGTGGAAGCTATCAAAAAGGGAAAATCCTCAGAGTTTAATGTTAATGAAGAAGGAATTGTGCGGTTTGGGAACAGACTATGTGTTCCATAAAGTTCGGAGCTAAAGAAGGAACTTTTGGATGATGCAACTAGTTCAAATTTCTCTATTAACCCAGGGAGCACAAAGATGTATCGAGATCTCCGAGAAAACTTTTGGTGGGATAATATGAAGAAAGAGATCGCTGAATATACATCAAAGTGTTTGGTGTGTCAGCAAGTGAAGGCAGAGAGGCAGAAGTCTAAGGGGATGATGCAACCATTGCCCATACCAGAATGGAAATGGGAGAACATCACCATGGACTTCGTCACTGGACTTCCAAGGACATCCAAATGAAACAATGCAATTTGGGTTATTGTGGATCGTCTTACAAAGGCTGCACACTTCATTGCTATTCGAGAGGATTTCTCTTTGGATCAACTAGCACGGATATATATCAGGGAAGTGGTACGGTTTCATGGAGTACCACTATCTATTGTGTCTGACCGAGATCCAAGATTTACCTCTAAGTTTTGGAAGAGTCTACAACATGCTCTGAATACTGAACTAAACTTCAGTACGGCCTATCATCCTCAAACTGATGGCCAATCCGAGCAGACTATCCAAACACTTGAGGATATGTTGAGAGTGTTCTCAATGGACATTAAAGGAGGATGGGATCAACATCTCCCTCTAGTTGAGTTCTCTTATAATAATAGTTTCCACTCGAGCATCCAAATGGCACCATATGAAGCCCTGTATGGGAAAAGCTGTAGAACACCGGCATGTTGGGATGAGGTCGGTGAACGTAAGCTTCTTGGACCCGAAATGGTCGAAGAAATGGTGGATAAGGTGAAAACCATTCAGCAGCATATCAAGGCGGCCCAGAGTCAGCAGAAGAGTTATGCAGATAATCGTCGACGAGACCTTGAGTTTAAAGTCGGAGACATGGTGTTTTTACGCATATCTCTGTGGAAGAAGGTCATGAGGTTTGGAACGAAAGGGAAGTTAAGTACAAGGTACATCGGCCCCTTCAAGATTCTTGATCGTGTTGGGGATGTGGCCTATCGACTTGCACTTCCACCTACTATGGCCAAGGTGCATGATGTCTTCCATGTATCCCTATTAAGGAAGTACATACCAGACCCTTCACATGTACTCTCTTCTGAGGTGGTACAATTAGAAGACGATCTTTCTTATGAGGAGCAACCAGTGAATATCTTGGATCGTAGAGAAAAAGTTCTACGAAATAAGACAATGCCCCTCGTCAAGGTGTTGTGGAGAAACCACAAGTTTGAAGAATCAACTTGGGAGTTGGAGGATATGATGAAGCTAAGTTACCCACATTTCTTTAGTGTGGGAAAAGGAAAATTTCGAGGGCAAAATTTCTTAAGGGGGGAATGTTGTAACGACCTAAAATTTCATTAATGGAAAATCCCTCTTGATCCAGTTAAATGTTTCTTTATGAAAAAAAAATGTTTTTATAAGATGTAAACTTCTTTAGTTTAACGTTAAGATTTATGACCATTACTTTTATAGTCGTTGAACAGTGATCATCTGGGTAGTTTAAATATAAGGCTTTAACGAACCAATTTTCTACTCAGACAAAGGAAGCGATGGCCTCATCCAGTAGAATTGCCCCTTACGAATCCCATTTGTCGGAGCTCAGAAAGGAGGTGGCGTCTTTGGGCTTTTCCCTTGACCAAGCCCAAGCTGAGCTTCATCAAGTCAAGCTCGAACGTGATCGTCTACGGGAAAAATGGAAGTTGATAGAGATTACCACTCGAGCAATGTTATTCGAGCAACCCCAAGAGTCTGTCACCATCGCACACCTTACCCTTAGGTCTTATGGTTCTATTTTAAGGGGTTATGTAACAAATAAGTAGCACCATGTTCATGTACATTATTTTTTTATATAATAATGAATATAATTTCTAGTCATTTTTGATACATTGTAATTAGTTTTTAAAGTACAAATGGTGTTTTTAGTTATTATTTAATTAAGAATTATATTTTGTTAAATTAAAGGATTTTTGAATTAAATAATATTTTAATAAAATATTATTATTAATATTAAATTAATTTTTATTAAATATAAATGATCTTATAATTTTATGAATGCAATTAAAAATTTTATTAAGGTTTGAAATCCATTTCTGTCAAAACCCGTGAATTTTTTATAAATGTCGGTTTTTATTTTAAAAGTGAAAATTCACATATTTAGAAAATTATTTAGATAAAATAAATATTATTTTTTGAATCCGGACGTCGAAATTATCCAACGGTGAATTTTTCATAATTTTCTGAGACAGTCAAATTTTTGGGTAAAAATTAAATACCATTTAAATATATAATGTGTTTTATGACATCATAATGACCCAATGGTGATGTAATAAAATACCATAATCCTTATGTTCGGACAATATGTGTTTTATCATTAAAATAATGAGGTTTTGGGTTTGTTTGACTCACTTTTCAAAGCATTAATGGAGCCCTCAAGACTTATTCAACACTTTTCCTTTTTAAATTAATTTCCATGGGAGTGTGACTCACCTCCACATAAGCAACCCTAATTTTTTAATAAGTTCGGACCTTGGCCTTGTAAAATATTGTTTTCCTCTTTCCTTTTCCAGAAACCATGGGCAAATACCATGGGATGGTTTGTGGTTTGGATTATTTTAATATAAGGGGTCTCAAACCTAAATAATAAAGAATTCCCTCACCTTTCCTATATAAACCCACCCAAGCTCCCACTTCCTCCTCACTCAAAGCCCTTGAAGTTCGTCCAACCTCTGCCCTACTCTCTCTAGAATCCTCCCAAGGTGCCCCAAGCTCCCAAGAAGCCTCTCTCTAGCCTTTGGGAGCACACTTCCAAGTAAGGTTTTTTCTTCCTTTCTCATTTTTGTCAATTTTCTTTAAGTTGTATTGCCCTTTTAATTTCATTTATGAATGTTGGGTATGGTTTCGCACCTCTCCCATATTTCCCTCTTATTGTTTGAATGATGGGAGACCCCTTTCTCTGTCATTAAATGCCTCCCATGTACACCCGTTACTATGCCAAAATTCCGAAAGGAACCTTTTTTCTCCTCTTTTATATTCAAGCAATACTTTTGTATCATGAATCTAAATTCCATTTCTATTGTTGGGACATGTATATATATGATATACTTACTGTCCATTACATGTAAATATGATGAGGAACCCCTTTCTCTCTCATAAACATTTTTTATGAATTCTTATGTCACGCCGTTACGCTGCCGAAATCGCACCGATTTTCTAAGCCAATGTCTTTGTGTATTGAATACCATGCCCATTTCTCCATCAAGGGTATTCACCTTTATGGACATTTACATATTGATTATAAAGTCTCATGTATGAATTCCACATTCCTTTATCGTGGAAGAAATGATTATGTTTTATGAATCCATGTTTTATGATCCATGTGGCACACTTATGCAAGAAATGAAATGTTTAAGAAGGGTGCGCCCTTTATAACGCTCCAATGCATTGGGTAAAGTATAGTATCATGATACGTCATGTGCAATGAGTGTTGACTCATGCTAATTTAAGTGCAACGAGGGTTTACTCGTGCTTCAAGTGCAATGTGGGTTTACTCATGCTCCATGTGCAATGAGCTTGGCTCATGCTAATTCAATGTTAAGTGTTGTTGCCACATTTCCATGTTATGATTATCATTCTTTATCATGCCTTTATGTTCATGTCTCTCTTATGCTCTATTGATATTCCTATTGCCTAACATGTATTGTACTCCTCATGTTATTCATTGTGTACTCCCTTACTGGGCTTTATAGCTCACCCTTTTCTTATGCATGTCCTCAGGTTATCCCATGCAATGCTAAGTACGAAGGAATGTAGTGGTCATGTAAAGGAAGTTTTCAATAAGGATGTTGTATTTCAAGTTTAAAGTTTTTATGTAATGATCCTAAGCCCCAAAGACACTAAACCTCTCGATCTTCTTTGTTGTATCAAGTGAAGTTTTATGTAATAAAGCATGTTTAAGTTGTAATAAAAAGCAGAGTTGTCATAGGTGGCATGTCCATCAGACGTGCGGTGCGCGCGGCACGACCGAATACATCGTTTTTAGCAGCTCGGCGCGCGCTGAAATGGCGTGTTGGGGGGTCAAAACCACGCGAACGACCTCTGAATGCCAAAAAACCGCACGACAACATCCGTTGCGTAAATTGTGAAATGGTCGGGCAGACGACACGTCAATCGGAGGTGTCGTTTTACCGCGGCGGCTGGAAACACGTTTCCAGAGCCATAAAACACCAAAACGGCATGCGGCGGTCGAATTTGGAGAAAACGTGCTTCAAACGACCTGAAACCACACGAGAAAGATAGGAATATTATTCTTGAGATTCAGGAGGAGGCGGCACGTCCATCGGACGTGCGGTGCGCGCGGAACGACCGAATACGTCGTTTTCAGCAGCTCAGTGCGCGCTGAAATGGAGCGTTGGGGGGTCAAAACGACCCGAATGACCTCCGAATTCCACGAAACCGCACGACAACATCCGTTACCTGAATTGTGAAATGGTCAGGTAGACGGCACGTCAATCAGAGGTGCTTCATGACCGCGGCGGCCGGAAACGCGTTTCTGGAGCCATAAAACACCAAAATGGCGTGCGGCGGTCGAATTCGGAGCAAACGTGCTCCGAAAAACTTGACACCACACGAGATCGATAGGAATATTATTCCTGAGATGTAGGAGGTGACGGCACGTCCATCAGACGTGCGGTGCGCTCGGCACGACCGAATGTGTCGTTTTCAGCAACGCAGCGCGCGCTGAAATGGCACGTTGGGGGGTCAAAACCACCCGAACGACCTTCGAATGACACGAAACCTCACGAAAACAGCCGGTGTGTGAATTTTGAAATGGTCGGGTAGACGGACGTCATTTGGAGGTTCCGTTTGACCGCGGCGGCCGTAAACGCGTTTCCGGCGCCATAAAACACCAAAACGGCGTGCGGCGGTCCAATTCAGAGAAAACGTGCTCCGAAAAACTTGAAAACACATGAGATCGATAGAAATATTATTCCTAAGATTCATGAGGATGCGGCATGTCTATCGGACGTGCGGTGCGCGCAGCACGACCGAATATGTCTTTTTCAGCAGCTCGACGCGTGCTGAAATTGCTCGTTGGGGGGTCAAAACCACCCGAACGAACTCCGAATGCCACGAAACCGTACGACAACATCCTTTGCGTGAATTGTGAAATTTTCGGATAGACTTCACGTCAATCGGAGGTGTCTTTTGACCGCGGAGGCCGGAAACGCGTTTCCGGAGTCATAAAACACCAAAACGGCGTGCAACGGTCGAATTCAGAGCAAACGTGCTCCGAAAGACCTAAAACCACACGAGAACGATGGGAATATTATTACTGAGATGCAGGAGGAGGAGGGACGTCCATCAGACATGCGGTGCGCGCGGCACGACCGAATACGTCGTTTTTAGCAGCTCGGCGCGCGTTGAAATGGCGCATTGGGGGGTCAAACCACCCGAACGAGGTCTGAATGGCCTGAAATCAGATGACATCAAAGGGTGAGTGAATTGTGACGTGTTTTTGAAGACGGCACATCAATCGGATGTGTCATTTGACCGTGGTGACCAGAAACGCATTTCCGGTGTCATAAATGGCCAAAACGGGCGTCTGACAGTCAAAGTCATAGAGGACGACATTGGATTGACCTGAAATCACAGGGAAACAATCTAATTATTATTCGTGACGTGTTAGCATAGACGGCACGTCAATCAGATGTGTTGTCTGCGCGGTAGGGCTCATTATGCGTTCTTTAAGTGTTGCGCGTGCTTGATAAACGCGAGCGGGGGGTCCAAACGGGCCGAACGAGGTCCAAATGACCTGAAATCAAACGACAACAAAGGGTGAGTAAATTGTGACTTGGTCGAGCAGACGGCACGTCAATCGGCCGCACCGTGTGCCCGCGGTGACCAGGAGCGCCGTTCCGGTGTCATAAACGGCCAAAATGGGCGTCTCACGCTCAAAATCATAGCGGACCACATCGGATTGACCTGAAATCACAGGGAGACAATATAATTATTATTCCTGACGTGTACGCATAGACGGCACGCCAATCGGACATGAAGTGTGTGCGGTAGGGCTCATTATGCGTTCATTAAGTGTTGCGCGCGCTTAATTGTTTTCCAATTTTTATGATTGTTACCTTTGCTTTATGTCTGCTTTTCCACCGTGAAGAAAAAAAAAAATTTGTACATTTTATTTAAAAAATGAAAAATAGTGTATTTAATATTATATATATAAATATTTTCATTAATATATATATATATATATGTTATTTAATAAATAATTATACATACTTTATTTAATATTATATATATCAATATTTTCATTATTATATATATATATATTTGATTTAATAAATATATATATATATATTTATTTATTATGGAATGAATTTTTTTTTAAATTTTTTTTTTCAAGTTTAGCGACCGCCTCTGGCGGTCGCTATAGCCTGCCTGGCAGGGAGCATTAGCGACCGCCATTGGCGGTCGCTCTAGCCTGCCGTCTGGGTAGTATTAGCGACCGCCAATGGCGGTCCCTAATGGTGCCCGCGAGTCAGCCTATAGCGACCGCCAGGCGGTCCCTTACGGCGGCATTTGGGCCACCTATAGCGACCGCCATTGGCGGTCGCTAAAGACCTACAGCGACGGCGCAGAAGCGACCGCCAATAGCGGTCACTAATGCCCTTTTTTTAGTAGTTGGTGATGAATTTTCTTAGCAACATTGGATTTATCCATTAGACAACTTAAATTAATGTCCACCACACACTTCTTATTCTCGTGATACCCCTGAGATTCACCGATCTTAATTTTGACCATGAGGGCAAATTAGACAATTTACTCCTAGCCATTGAAGTCACAGATCACTAGTTCTTTCCATATGATAGGTTTTATCCCACCAAATAAGTGTCCAACTTTTCATTTGGGGGTAACAATAATGTTAGAGGCATATATCGAAATACTTGTGATGTTTTCCTCATATGATCTGATGGATTCATCATCTTTTTGGTTGATGGAAAGGATATTCCTTTCCATATTATGATGGATGGTTAGAGGAACATATTCATCGAAAAATATTTTCCATAAATCCTTCTATTCCAACTCTTTGATCTCCTCCTTAGGGTTATTATTTTTGATCAATGTCCACTATTTATCATATTCACCCTCCATATGATATGAAACCATAAATACAGTCTCTTTTTAAGAAAATTTCGAGGATGTAGAAGATCATTTCAATATAGTTGATCCATTTTTTGACAGTTGAGGGATCAGATGATCCATTAAATGTATGAATAATTTGCCTCATGAAAATCTCGATTGCAACATGTTATTTCTTAGGGGGGTAGAACATTCCTATTGACTCATGTTCCTACTCAAAACATCTATTAACTAAGAGAGTACTATGAAAAAGTTCATTATTCCCACTCCCATCAGATTGAGCATCTCACTCGAATAGTCATAACATTGATCTTCACATCAGTTATTAGCACATGTCTTCTTATTACCAGTCATTGTATGGAATAAAAGAAATGTTATGGGTAACACAAAAATGGTAATCCATATCAAAAAAAGGATAACTAATAAATTACATTAATTTCCTTAAATTATGAATTTATAGGGTTCAATATATGTTATCCACGATTTACTTCCCAACTTATATTCTTAGGGAATTTTTTATACTGTTAATAATGGTTCATGCTAGGCTTATTAATTTACTATAGAATATCCCATGGGATTATCGTAACCAGGAGTGCAGCAGGGCCCATTATCGTGCAGGAGATACCGTTTGAGTCTAGCTCAATGAAGTGTTTTCGTGTTTTATCCATAGATACATATGTGCTAGAGCCATCTCTACCAACTCATATCCAGACATGGATCAATTATCTTGATAAACCATTACTCAATACTCACCAAAATTTAGGGATGTTTTTATTATACTTTGTCTTATCACTAACGATTAAACTAGGTTTTTGTAATCCTAATCCCAAAAATTACTAAACAAATCCTCTAATACCAACTATAACATCCATTCTATTTATTTCACACATAAACATAATTTATTACATAAAATATTAACTTGATAAAACATATAATATTGAGAAATATATGGTCTTTGAGGTTTAGTAACATTATATAACAAATTAAAACTTGAAGTACACATATTTATTGAAAATGTCTTTTGCATGACCACACACATTACTTCATACATAGAAGTACATTGGATAACCTGAAGAAATGCATAAGAAAAGGGTGAGCTATAATGCCCATTATGGGAGTAAACAAGGTATAACATGAATATTATTGTACATGTTATGATATTGGCATATCAATGGAGCACAAGAAAACGTGAATATAAAGTCGTGTTATAATAGGATTATCATAACATGGAAATATGGAAACAACATTAACATGATATTAGCATGATCCAAGGATCATTGTACATAGTGAATGAGTAAAGCCTCATTGAACTTGAATTATCAGTAGTAAACCCTCATTGAACCTAACATATCATGATAATAATTTTTACCCAATGCAATGGAGGGATATCATCATTTCATGCATAACTATGCCACATAGATTATAAAACATGGATTCATTAAACATCATCATTTATTCCATGATAATGAAATGTGGAATTCATACAAGAAACTCTATAATCAATTAGTCAATGTGCATGAAGTTTAATTCCCTTGATAGATAAATTGGCAAGGTATTCGCTACACAATGATATTCTCTTGGAAACTCGTAGGGCAATTTTGATAGCATAATGACATGATATAAAAATTCAAGAAAATGGTTGATGTGTGATAAAGGTGTATCTAAACTTATGTAAATTAAATGGATAATAAAGGGGTCATATATATACAAGTAACAACCTATATAATGGTATTTATATTCATAATATAAAATAATTTCTTGAATGTCAATGAGTAGAGAGAAATTCCTTACAGAATTCTGGCATGGTTACAGGTGTACGTGAGAGTAATTAATGAGAGGTAAATACGTATCTAATCATTAAAACATAATAAGGGATATATGTCGGAGGTGTGTAATCATACAACAAATTTTTTTAATAAAAATAAAAAATGGATTAACAATATAATAAAATTTTCCCAAAAATGAGAAAGGAAGAAATCCCTTACTTGGAAGTATGATCCCAAAGACTTGGGAGGGGCTTGTGATAGGCTCATTGGGATGTTGGGGTGGCTTGGGAGGATTATAGAGAGCAGATTCCATGGGTTGGTTGACCGAAAAATGTTTTGAGTAAGGCTAAGCAGGAGCATGGCTAGGTTTAAATATGAGAAGGGAGGGAATTCATTATTATTTATGTTTTGGACACCACACATTAAACTAATCAAAAACCACAAGCCAAACCAATGTTTATCCCATGGATTTTTCAAAGGAGAGTGGAAAACATTATTTTATAAGTTCAATGGATGAACGTCTTAAAATATTAGCCTTTGAGAGTCTCAAATTTTTTTGAAAAATTCACAGTTAGATAATTTCAACATCATTAATCCAAAAATTATATTCATTGTATCTAAATAATTTTATAATAATTTGAATTTTTTCCTTTTAAAATAAAAACCGAAATTTATCAAAAATTCATGGGTTTAATAAAAAAAGAGTTCAATCCACAATAAAAATTACAAATTTATTCATAAAAATTATACGGCCTTTTATATTTAATAAAAAGTACTTTATTAATAATATTTTATTAAAATATTATTTAATTCAAAAATACATTAATTAATCAAAACAGATTTCTTAATTGATAGTTACTAAAAATACTATTTGCTATTTAAAAACCATTTACATGTTAACAATAATAAAATAAATGTATATTCTTTATTATGTACAAAAAATGCACATAATCATAGTGTTAATGTCTTGTTACATAACCCCTAATAAAACCCACATAAGACCTAAAGGTAAGTTGTGCGATTGTGAAATAATCTTGTGGTGTCTCGGATAACATCGCTTGGGTGGTAATATATATCAACTTCATCTTATCCCATAGGCAGTTCCATTCATGCATAACGTGTTGAAGCTCAGATTGGTTTTGGTCAAGAGCAAATTACAGTGACCCCACCTCCTTTCCAAGCTCTTGAAAATGGGATTCGTATGGAGACATTATACTGGATGAGGCCATCGCTTCAATTCTCTGATTAAATAGGATTTGTAATAGCCCTATATTTATACTAATATTATGATTATTTTTCAACTACTATATTAGCAATGGTAAAAATTCGTAATGATATTTTGACATCCAAAAACCTAAAACCAAAGAAGTGCATATTTTATATAACCATTTTACTTACTAAGTCATTTCATTAGAACAATTGAAATATTCATTAATAATTTTTTGGGTTGTTACAATATATATACAGTACATATGTATTTAGAATAGTCCATAAGAGTTTAAGACAATAAATGAAATACACCATTCATGGAGACAGTAGGCACTACGTATGCATGAATGCTACTTTAATTTCTTTTTCATAATAATGGAATTAAAACCAAATGATACAAAGTTATATTAATGTTATTTTATAATATATTTTATATATATATTACATAAGTTCATTAACGTCATCCTTTATATGTTCCATGTATGGCATGGATGAGTCATATCACTTTTAGGGGGCGGTAGTCCATACTTTCGCAAATGAAATTATCTTATTTACACATTATGTAATGTATAAAGGTATGTTGTAAATAGAAATTACCAAATAATATAGAAAATATAAATTTAATATTTATATCATATATAATTCTATTTCCATCTTAATTTCCATCATGATATGTGTTAAGAGAAAATCTAACAATCATCATTTTGGGAGGCAGTAGTTCGACGAACATAGAAACAATATGTTCTATATCCATTAGATGGATTTGTGTGTTATTTTAGGAATAAGATTTAGAATAAATAATCCTTCTATATTTAGGATACTTATTTTTTTATAATAAAATTGAATAATTATAGGTTATGGTTTTGGAGAAGGAAAAAAAATTAAAGATCTTGAGAAAAGACGTTACCTCTAAATCTGGTAGCTCTTTCTAATTTGAGCCAAAAGGATTTCTTGAAATGATTTTTTCCCATGGTAATGATTATATAGGTAAAGGAATAATACTTGAAGATTATTTGAGTAGAATTTTGATAATGCAAGGGGCTTGATAGGTGTGAGTAAGTGGGTAGAGATGGTTTACTTTTATAAGAGGGAGGAGGGGCACATTAATAGAGTCTTGAACTATTATTTTAATTATAAATTGATATTCGAATTATAATAGTTCAAAGGTGGAATATTTCTAGGATTAGATGACTATGTATATAATTCATGCCCACCAATAGTTTTTAGACATGTTTAGGGAAAAAATTTAACCTTATCATTCAGATTTACCCCTAAGTTAAATAAATTAACTCTTACCATGTCTACTTGTATTTTTACACTATATGGTTAATATAAAACTAATAAATTCCAAACAAATCTCAAGTGGATAATTATTGACATTTGTAACACTATACAAGTCATTTTTTCTAATATTTTGTTTTTATGACTATTATATCATTAAAAAAAATTATTTTCTTTTAAAACCCATTTGTGTCAATTTTGACAGTATTTGGTAATTTATTTCTTGTAAGGCCTTGAAAACACAATTAATTCAAAAAACTACATAAAATCAAATATAACATATCATAATAATCGAAATAATTTGTTTACGACATCAAAATTTCAAAATTACATTTATTTTAATATTTATAATATCATTTATTTCAGTCATTCATTAATTAGGAAATCATCGCATCATTATTGTGTCATAAATAAATTTATATATTTAATGTATAAAAAATATAAAAAATATACTATGATGTATTAAATTATTATATACATCTAACAAATCTTTATAGTCTATGTTATTAGTTATATAAACCAACATTAAAATTGTGTTCGTAAAAATATACAGGTTTCTATTATATTTCTCTTTACATAAAACTATTTATTATAACATGTCATTATCACAACCATGTGGATCCATTGGGTAATAAAATCAAACAATGGATTATCATGGTCAGAAATATATCATACAATAGAATTAGGACTTGATTTAAGATAGTTTTATATTATTATAATATTAGTTTTTACCATTATTTACACGATTTACACTTTAACCATTGTAAATAAAAACATTTACTAAATTTAATATTCATAATGTATAAAAATAAAAGTTACCTAGTTATAAAATATGGAAATTAGTATTCAAATTTTGGAATCCATTTTTACAACTTCAAAACAAAGAAGTTTCAGTCATTAATTTAAAATTAATTAATGTTGCCTAAATGATAAAACATGTTTTTTAAAAGTAATAACCACCAAAATATTGACGTGCAT
The DNA here is from genome assembly GCA_963277665.1 of Viscum album. NCBI lineage: Eukaryota > Viridiplantae > Streptophyta > Magnoliopsida > Santalales > Viscaceae > Viscum > Viscum album. Next base: position 1,902,496,487 of record OY728137.1, read on the forward strand.
TTATATGTAATTTCAATGTGAAATAAAATTCTAGGAAAAAATTATATTAAATGATAAAAAATAAATCTAATTACACTTTCAAACCAATTAAAATGATAACCTAACTATATAAATAAATTAGAAAAAAAGGATGTTCGAATTAAAATATAGTATTTTTCAATATTCATTAAAAGTAAGAATTTCGTCATAAAAATATAAAAATTCCAATGAAGGTAAATTTTGATGTCTCAATTAAAAATAAGGAGTTAATTATTACAAATAAAACTTATAAAATTCTTAAAAACTATATTTAAAAATGGTTCTCTATCAAAATGTGGGAAAACATTAATTTTTTTTAAATATAATTCTTTTATTAAAAAATTTGAATTTGTTCTTATATAATATATAGAAATAATATAAGATGAATTTAAAACATTACATTTAATTTATAATATATATATTTCATTAAATAAAAATATGTACATTGTGATATGATTTTATAATCACAATTATTCTCTTTTAAATAGGTTTTCATAAATTCACATCCATTATATATAATTGGTTTTTAATTACATTTCTAATAAATTTGGTGACGAATAAATCATTATATAAACATGTGTAAACAAAATTTTTATAATTTAGTCGATATTATTCATTCCATCTTATCCAATAACTAGGTTATGAAGGTAACATTTAATTAACAATATTTAGTTGTTTGTTTATGATCAATGTAGGGTATCATGTACGCTATTGAATATAGTGTTCCTTTCTTAAAAATCATGATGTTATAGTATCTACACCACAAAAATGAAATGAGTGGTCAATATGGAATAAGTCTTGATGAAATAAATGTTTGACTACAAATCCCCTTACCATAAGTATTTCCATTATTCATACACTTTCAATCCTATTATATAATAAATATAATTTAATTATAAAACTACCATAGAAACATATTTATATCTATCATAACACACATAATTTTATTTTGAAATTATATTATCATTTAACTAATAATTCAACATTAATGTTATGTTTTGGATAATAACAACTCTTTTTATTTTATGTTTAGACATGTTTCTTTTGGACTTTTTTCCATGATCATGAATTAACAATTTCAATAATGTACATATTATTATAAATATGATATATATATTCTGTATAAATTTATTTATAATAATATATATAATATAGAAATATGAAATGATATACGCTGTTCAATGCGATGGTAGGCCGTACATATGCATGAATGGTGTTTTTGTTTTCATATTATATTGAAAGAATGTCAATAAATGATATATATATAAATAATTTATCATTCTAATGAAATTATTATTATATATATATAATATATTTATTAAAAATATCTATAATAATTTTAACGTAAATCATGATGAATCACGTTACATTGAGGAGGCGGTAGTGCACACATCAACAAACTGAGTTATCATATTCTGAAAAAATGGGAAGCATAATGTAGTGTGTTATGTAATAGTTAAAGAATCGTAAATACATCATAATTATAATATATATCATATAAAAACAATATGTACATCATTATTCCCAACCTTTTATGTGGTAAATGGATGAATGAACAACATCGGTCCGTGATGCTGTTGTTTGCCTTACACACGAACAGTGATTGCATATCCCATTTAATAAAAGTGTGTGAAGATGTATGACATGTCCTTAATGTAACAACATATCATTATAATTATTACAATAAATTTATTATATAATAATTAATTAATATTAATATATGTGGTAAAGTAATAAATAAAACAAAATATTTCATTGAAGAATATTATATCTTCTTCTTCAGGTATCACCTTTTTGTTAACACTAAATGACATGACTAGTTTTATTTATCCCTAAAGTGAGGATTCTTGTATTAGATGATGGAATTTTGTATATTATATGGAAACGGTATGGATGAGAAAAACTGACATTACAGGTGGGAAAATGTGATGGGTGAGGGCTATTTTATTATGGAGGATTAATTTAATTCTTGTAAATACAAAAAAGTAAACACTATTTAGAGGTCCCCCTTACATAACGTGAATCATATAGTCATAAATCTTTTATAATAGGGGGAAAATTGTCTAAATATGTCGATTTAATATATTTTGATAATGTTTTTATTTAATTTTCCCATAAGATTAATATTTAACCACTAAGTAAACTCATTTTTACCGTAATTAATATAATTAATTTTATTTCAGTTCATACTTTTTTATAAAAAAACTAACCTTAACCTACTATAAATTATAAAAATTACCTGTTAAAAATAGTTATTCTATTTTTTCAAAATTATGATGAATGAAATATGAAATTTTAATTTAAAATTATCCCCATATATAGGATGAAACAATGTGTTTTTGAAGTGAGAATGTTCAAAAGTGTGAATTGTTTTTATTTGTACTTTCAATGTGAAATTGATTGAATTATTATAAATTATATTAATAGTAGTATAATTTATCTAAATAATCATTAATATATAATATAAAAATTATTTAACAATAAAAACAAAATTATACGAATATAAATTTTCCAATTAAAATTCATAGGTCTTCCTAGTCATAAAAAAATTAAACTTCTCAGAAAAATACCAAAATTCACCCAAAGTGAATTGTTATATTACTCTTTCAAAAATGATGATTATTTTTTCAACTATTTTTTTTAATTTATTGGAGAATTAATTTTAATACAATAATACAAATAAATGTTGTAAATAATAAATTTTAGAAAAATACATATTTTTAAGCCTAAAATTAGATTTGTTCTTGTCTTATGCCGAAAAAAATTATTTTATGAATTCATAAACATTTTTCTAAATTAATAATATATAAATTTCATTATAATATCTCCATAATAGTGATTGACATAATATATTATTATAAAATACCATTATGGGGAAAAATATTTTTTTCATAAACACAAATCCTTTATATTAAATTGGTAATTATTTTCATTTATGATTAATAGATAACCAACGAATTAATTCTATATACATGTATTAACATTAGATTAATAATTCAGTTATAATTATTCATATATTCCATTCTAGTATCTACTTGAAAACAAAACATTATTTAAAAAATAGTATTAATGGAATATTGTAGCTCATTAAACTGGAACTTGAACTCAAAATTGTGGGTAATGCAAGAAAATAATAGATATTCGGGTACTGAAAGATGGATGAAGTATATTGTGTAGTGAAATAATATCGTTCTGATACATATAAATCAAACAAAACCTCATGTATAATGGAATACAAGCTTTGAAAAATAATAATTTATTCAAAAAAATTAATTTATAAAGGTAAGGGAAGTCACATTCTACCACCATTAAAATGAATTTATATCTTAAAATTTAGCTGGTTCATCAATGTTTTTATAATTGAAAGTTCATTTCTTATATGACCACATCATAAAAAATGAATTCTAAATATTCCATTGGAAATGATAGATGGTAATATAATGGTTACCCAATTTAACTTGTAAAAAGTATAACACAAAGGAGATCAAAGGTGGATAGTGAAAATATTTACATTGAAGAGAAATGGAACTATTATTTTCTAGTGGAGAGTGATAGGGATCATGGCCAGTATAACGGTGAGAATAAAAAATCTATAAACCATAGAGGATTTAAAATGGTCATTAATATCATCAGAATCAGGATAATTGGATTATATATTATTTGAAGTCCCTTTTCAAAGGTTGATGAATTTTCATGTGAAGATATACATAATTTATTTCATCCACATTCAAAAGTAAAAAATAACCCTTTGGTTTTTCCTTGATAAATTTACACATAATATCTTTTTTTAAAAATGATGTTGAATTTTTTATCCTCGAAGCATTGATGGATCATAATACCCATAGAAAAAAAGATAGATAATTCTGTTGTTCTTTTTGTACCATGGAAACAAAAAAAATTATAATAGGTTATTCAAAATGCATAAATATTCATATAGTGAATTAATATGATAATATCTAAAACCTCATCCAATGTTCATCTCAAACTATTCCTTAAATTGTTATCCATTTAGTCATTCAAAAATATGGATGTTTAAAAGTATAGAATATTAGTCCCTAAATCACTCAAAATTTTATTAGCATTGATCCCCCCATATATCATAAATTATCTCTTGGTTGTCACATAGCAATAATGTGAATACCTTCATCATGTATTTTATTAAAACATGGTAATAACCTGAATCTCCAAAAATCCATATAGAAAACAATCATTATTTATTATTATAATGATTATTGGATTATTCCATAATATAAAAAATATTGTAAACTTTATCAATGATAACATAACCCACATTTTCAACAAAACATTTATTAATTCAGTGGTAATTAATAACATTCAAATAAATTTATCTATATCAACGTTATTTTTAACCTATATAAAAGTATTTTTATCAACATTCGGATCACAATAAGGTTAACCTTACCATAATCAAAATACCATCATTCTATTAAATCTATTTTCCTGGTCATCATTAGAATTAAATATTTATTTTCAAATACATAATTAAAATCATATACTTCATAATTCATATAACATAATTATTCAATTCAAATACATGTTCACATCAATCATCCAACTCCTTTCTAAAACAATCATCTTGGAACTATTAAATTATTTTTTATTATCCCTACATAAAATATGAAACACGAATGATGTTTTTATATTCATCAAACTGAATTTAAACATTCGTATAAACAATACTATTAGAATATCACCATATATTCATATGGTCTTCATGGATTCTTCATCACCAATAAAAAAATAATATCCCTTAAAACATTAAGATTTCTTTCTTGATATTTCCCCATTATAAAGACCAATATTCCCATCTATCATGTTAACAAAACAAATTTTATTGGCCCATTGTTTGTACATACTTTTTGTCCTTTTTCATTGTCAAAAACATATTATTATTCCAATATGACCCAAACCTGTAGTATCTAGATAGATTTTTATTTCTCCGATACTAGATTCACTATACTCTACTAAAATTACAAGATATTTTCCTATATATAAACTCAACCATAGACTTTACCTTAGATGTATCCCTAAAAATATCCTTAGAAATATTTCTCAGGATCTCCCTAAAATTTCCCCATCATCGTTTCCCAAGGATGACTAATCTGTTCCATTGATACCAACTATTGAAATTCTGTATTAACTTACATGGATATTACATCATTCTTGATGAATATTCATAAGAATAAAAAAGTAATTTATGTGTACCATAATATTTAACTACCTTTAGATAATGGGAACAAACTATTCTAATTATTTTAAAATATTTGTAGCATCATTGATAAAGATATTCCCTAATATTATTCATACTTATGTGCTTTTTAATAACATTGGGAATGGAAACATAAGAAAGGGTGAGCACAGATTCTCAGTAAGGGTAAATAATGGAGATATGATAGAATAAAATTGGTATATGGGTGTTAGATCATAAGCATAATATTTTAAGATCACACCCTAAGTATTAATGATCACAATACTATGCCAGGGCAAGAGTACATGCTATTTGTAACACAAGAATAAGAAGATAACTCGAGTCATGAGACCAAAAAATCAGAATATGACATAGACTTGCATAATACACATAATATTATAACAATTTCAAGTTGTATAATTAAAAAAAGTTCACTCATTAAGTTAAAGAAATGAAATCAGGGCCTCGCATTAAAATATGGACATGTAACTAATCCCACCAAAATCATTAATGTCATGAAAGACAAGTACATGTATAACATTTAATACATGTAATCAGGTTCATGTATAATATTAAGAACATGTAATCAGGTTCATGAATAATATTGTGACCATGAAATTATGTTCATACATAGCATTGTGAACATGTAATATGGATCAATCATATCATTGTCAATATGTAGTAAGGTTCACACATAATATTTGGAACATGTAATCAGGTTTATTCACAACATTGTGAATTTTTAACCCAATACATGCATAAAATTTTGAACACGTATTATGGTTTACTAACAACATGGTGATCATATAATCAGGTTCATGCATAACATTGTGAACATGTAATTACGTTTAGAAATAACATTCTGAAAATGAAATAAGGATCACTATAAACATTGTGAACATAAAATTAGGTACATCAATACTATTTTGAATATATAGTCGGGGTCATGTATTTAATTTTCAAAATGTAATAATGTGTACTAAAAATTGTGTGAACATGTAATCAGGATCACCCATAAACACCACTACAAATATGGATTTTATAAGCTCTAGAAAAGTGCATCAACAACACTAAAAAATCTCTGTTAATCTTGTCGAAGATAGGGGTCCCTTTTATCAGCACTCAAGAAAGCGCTGATATGGACCCCTTTTATCAGTGCTAAAAAAAGTTCTGATAAATGTACCCTTTTATCAGTGATAAAAAAAGCACTAATAAAAGGGGTCTTTTATAATCACATTTTAAAAGTACTTTTAAAAGTAAAAAAAATAAAAAAATAAAAAATAAAAAAAATAAAAAATAATTTATATTCAGAGGGGGAGCTTTTAACAACTCTTGCCCCCCCCATTTATCAGCACTAGGCGGACCCTCCCACTCTTGTACGCTGCCATTTCCCGCGTGTCCAACACATGTGCATGCACTTCCTTACATCCATCCGAACTCGAACCTATGACCTCCCCATTGCGTGCCTGAACCTTTACCACTAAGCCATTTCGTTTTTTTCTATTTAATGACACATCTATTTATTTATATACATATATTTATATTTATTTATATATTAATATAGATTCATATTAATATAAATATATTTAGTTATATTAATATATATATGTTTATTCGTATAATAGTATACATATATTCATTCATATATTAATATTTATTTATATCTATTTATATATATATTTATAGTTACTATTATTTATTCGTATATTTATTTTTATTTTAATATATATTTATAAGATTAGTTTTTAATACATTTATAAAATATGTTTATTATGTGTGTTTATAAATAAATAAATAAATACATATATATACATACAACACACACACAAAGACACACACACACACATACATTTATGAAAAAATACACACACACACACACATATATATATATGTCTGTATTTGAAAGTCCATATAATGTTAAAACGAATTCAACATCTAATATAGAAGTTCGTTTCAACTCCACAACCTGTCAAATCGAAAAAAATGAAAAAATCATTGATATGATATGTGGTACAGGCCTGACAAACATCCGTATCAGATGTTATACATGTTTGAGTGTTAAAAAATCGGGGTATCCTGACTAAGAACTCAATTTTGGAGGCCTTTTGGGCATTTTTTGGCCTTGAAAAATGAGACAGAAGCTTTGCTCGACCATAGGCGCGTTGAGCTCGTCACAGGCTTTGATTTGACATACTGTTAAGCTCAAATGGACACCTGGATCAAAAGTTAAGGTACTTTGATGTTTGAGTTACATTTTCAACTTATTTTAGATCGTGGATTAATTTTTTGTTTATTTTTTGTGACCTCAAATTGTTAATAAATGTTTTTTAATCCATAATAATTAGAAAAAAATTAAGTAATAATATTTTTTAAAATATTTTAAAGCGATTTTCACTAAATTTTTATTATATATTAAATGTAATAGTTTATTTATACGTATATTTAAAAATATATATATTATATTTATGTCAATATAAATATACTTATATAACAATATATTATTTTTCATGAAAAATTATTTTTTTTTAAACATAAAATTTATCAGTTCTAAGAAAAAACCCTGATAAAACCCCCCATTATCAGCACTACTAAAAAAATCACTGATAAAGGGTCCCCCTTTATCAGTGATTTTGTTTAGCACTGATAAAAGGGTAGAGCTTCCCTTGCCCATTTTTGTAGTAGTGAACATTAATACACATGAGTTGTCCATCATTACCCAATGCATTAGAGGGAGATATTGGTCCCACCTATCACCTAATAAAATCATACATATGTTTGAATTTTTTTATAAAAACATTATGTAATATCCCATTAAATGAAACATGAATTACACACATTTCATCATATCAAACCATTTTTATGATATGAAGTTTTCCTAATCACATCATCATAGAATGGATGTTAAAATAAGTGGGTTTTAGAAGCATTTTATTATGGTTCAACTCATGGAAGAGAAATAGGTTTTAGAAAAAACATCTCATATTAAACATGAAATGTTAGAAAAATGAGAAAATATCTTCCTTAGATAATATACCTAATAAATCATAATCTATATCAATGGATTTCATCATAGTTTATGTTGGATTTTTAAAGAACAGTTGAGGAATTTCTTAAAGAAACTAACCATCCTTAGAAATTAAATTTTTAATGGATAAATAATTAGTAACACAATTTTTATTGAAAACCACTTTGAAAAAGTTTTATCTGAGGTTTAAAAATGATTTAATACATTTCTCTAGGAAAATATTATTTCCACATTGAAAAATGATTTTATAGATAAATTTTGTTTTTGAAAATTAATTTATTTGAAAATAACCCTCAAAACATATAAGGGAAATTTGGATACCATTTTAAACAAACTTTAAGACATAATTTTTTATTTAAATACATTTACTGTAAAATTATTTGAATGATTATTTGGAAAAAAAATTTAAATAATTTTTAGAAAACATGGTTTTTGAAGAAACCAGTTTTCCAACTAAAGAGGGAAATATGGTCGGATTTTATTTAAAATAATTTCTAAACTATATTAAGTACCAAAGAGAGTAAAAATTGTATAATTACATAAATATATTGTGAATGAAAATAGGGTAATAGAATTCATGGGAGATATGTAGATATGGATATTATTATTTCATAAATGGAAGAAAAATCTTATACAATCATCATAAATGATGACATTGTAACAATATACTCATAACACATTAGTAACATTGAATCATAATCAACCTCTAATAAATAAATTAAATGATGTTTATAATATATATATAATATTTATATTCATTTTATATTTATTAAAGGGGTATTATATACACCTCATAAAATAGTGTAAGTGCATAACATAACATGTGTCTCAAAGAAGAAAAACTGAGACAAAATTATCTTACCGGTTTGGTAACTTTTGAACCATAAACCCCATGAGAGGGTGATAATAAAATTAACATGTAAAAACAAATAAATATATGTATTACAAAAATTTATTATATTAATGGATAATATATACATCAAATAATATAAATGAGTGGTGAATATGTAATATTACTCGATAAAATAAAAGTGAAACTATAAATCTCCTTACCTTCAGTCTTGAATTTATTCATACAAATTAAAAGATAAAATATAATAAATATAATTTTATTATAAATATAAAAAATATAAGATTATTACATATCATACCACATATGATCTTATTATTATATTAGATTACCTATTTATTAACAATTCTATGTTAATGTTACATTTTACTTAATAACATCTTTGTTTTGAAAAAATGTTCATACTTGTTACTTTTGGTTATTTTATATTGATCATGGTTTTCTCTATTATATATTATAAATCATGATATAATTATAATATATATTAATTAAAAATGTATTTATAATAATAATAAAAAAATAGGAAATAAAATACACCATTCATGGGGACAACATATCGTATATACGCATGAACATAATTTCCATTTTCTTATCATATTAAAAGAAATATTTTAAATGATATATAAATATATATATATTAATTTATGTATAATTATTATTTTTATATATAAAATATTTATATCAAAAATATACTTAATTCCTTTCATATATAACGTGAATGTATCACATCCCTTTGAGGACGCGGTAGTCCACACATCTACAAATGAAGATATTTAATTTCCACAAAATGGAAAGAATAATGGTATATGTAGTATAAAAATTTCATAAGGAAAAAATTAAAAATTAAATTTCATATATACATTAAAAGATATTAATTCCATAAGTATTACCAATATTTAAATATGGTATTGGAAGAATGAACACCATCTGTTTGTGTGGAAGTAGACCGTCATAGACACGAACAATGTTTGTGTATCCCATTTGATGGATGTGTTCGAAGTTTTAGGATGTGCCATTATAACAAACAAATATCAGTATATTTATTATACTGATAGTATTATATAATCATGGAATAATTATAATTGATGTGGTGGAGAAATAAATAAAATAAAAGTGCACATTGAATAATGTTACCTCTTCGTAGAGTAACTCTTTTTCTTTTGCATCAAATTACTTAATTATAATTATTTATGAACAAATTGAGGCAATGATAATTTGATTATGATAGATGGGAAATTATTTGGTTAGGTATTATATGGTCCAATGGACTTGAAATTTGTGAATAAATGAGGGGGTGTGAGTTTCATATTAGAGTGGAGGAGAAGTGGCTTTTTGGTAAATACAAAAAAGGTAACACTATTGAGATGTCTCCCTTACATAATGTGTATCTAATAATGGACAATTTTAAACAAAGTTGAATAATAGTAATAATATTTCAATAAATTTTATTTTATCATATTTCTAGTTCATTTATTCCCTTAATATTAATGTTTATCCACTAAGTAGAATTGTTTTTTTACTTTATTAGTAATAAATAATTTCAATTTCATGGAATCAATTATTTCCTAAAAAACTAATTTTACATTACAAGAAATAATATCTTATTTTTATTCTAAATATTGAATCCAATTTTTCAAATTATAATCTCCTAATAATTATTTTCCATTGTTGGGATGAAACGACGTGTTTTAAATGTGAAAATGTTCAAATGTTTGAAATTGTTTTATATAAAATATCGAAGAAAAATTCATTGAAATAACCTCAATTAGATTTATAGATATAAAATTTAAATAAATAAAATTAAAAACCAAATTCAAATATAAATTATCTATATAAATAAACTTGTTGAAAACACAATTTTTTATTAAAAATCATTGTTTTTACTATTCATCAAAAAATATGTTTCTTAAAAAAATAAACAAAATCCCCCCAAAGTAAATTTTGACATTCATGATTAAAAAAAGTTAATTTTTTTTAATAAAAAATGTAATATTTTTTTTATAATTACTTTTAAAACAATTCTTCCATTGAAAGGCAGTAAAACCATCTTTTAGAAAAATACAACATTATATGCCTAAAATTGTATTTGTTTTTATTTTATTACTATCAATCTCATTTTATGAATGTATAAACGTTTTTTTTATTTCTTTATATATAAATTTAATTAAAATATCTCATTTAGAGTGATTGAATTAATTTATTATCATAAAAATAATTATTTAATAAAAACACATCTTTATATACAATTGGGTTTTATTCTCAATTACAGATATTTGATAATCAATGAAATATTTTTATAATCATTTTTAAACCATATTTTCAAAAAAAATATTCCTACTCTTATATTCTATTCATAGGACTATGTGATAACTATATAAGTAATTTAATTATAATATTAACATTATATTGTAGTTTAGTAAAACCGGGTCTTGCGTGTAACACAAGATATCTGAGGAACTAGACAGTGTGTGTAACACATGAAAAAAATAGTGTTTCATGGAACTAAATTTAATATATGTGTTTCATTTAGTGTAATAATAACCCGGTGTTGCGAATAAAGAATTCTTAATTTGGTGTATTGTGTAATGCAATCCATTAATTTCATTTAATTTATTCAAAAAAGTTATTCATAAAAACATGTTGTGTTAAACCACGGTATCAATGAGAAAAATGGATAATTCATTATAAGAATGGAAAATATCATCGACTAATATATTCTGTCAACTAATGATGAGAAGCAATAAGAGTTGGAGAGAAACATGCACTTGAGTTCCTCGACCAAGCATGAATAAATAACCACCTATTTGATTCCATTACATGATGGTGATTTATATCCATGAGGAAAGTCCATGATTATTTCATGTATTACATCAAGGGATATATGAAATAATTTAATGATTTTTCCAGTTCATGCATTTCATTCAAGAATAAAACTCTCTATTTGTTTCAACCTTTTATAGCGATACTTAAATGGTAGTAAAAGTGGGTGAAACCATATAAATATTAAGAATCTAAATATATGGTTTCTGATAAAATAAAATTTAGTGGCAAGAATAAAATAATATTCCATGCAATAATCATGATATAATATGATTCATATATGTCCTATGGTTATAAATATCCAAATCATATAGTCCTGTGGAATACATGTCCTTCCAAAGCAATTACTATTGTTCTAAAATGAATGACCACAAAAACCTATTGGGAAACTAAATACCTAAGGAAATGCACTCATATGTCAAAATAATTCACATGGATAAGTTCCCCTTGAGATGAGGGTGTCGAAGGATGTCCAAATAGATCAGAGATGATCAACATGATTCCCATTCTATTTTGAGAAAGATGTAAGTCATCAGTGAATGATACTATGAAATTATCTATGAACTAATGAAATTTTTATTTTAGGTTTCCTTGAAAATTAATTAGTAGTTTCAATACAAAAACACATAATAAAGAACTCAATATGTCTTTAACAACACCTAGAATTGGTTTTCAATATAATTTCCTCCTTCATCCTCTTTTGATGATATTATGATAGGATAATGGTTTTAGAAAAAAATATAGTTGAAATAAAATAATAAATAAATTCCGTATTACTTGGTATGGGATAATAGTTCTTGGCCTCCACTCAGTTGAACTACTGGTATTCTTTATATATCCTCATAACACCATTATCCTTCATGGTAAAAAAAACACAGAACCATCCCCTAAATACATAATGGTCCAACTAAAAATCTTCTACAAAAAATCATTATCCCGAATCCTTTATTCCAATAACTCATATTGTTTCATTTGATAATAATCTACTATAATCATTGAAATTCTAGACTTTTTCACTATCTTGAAATAAAACCACAACAAAAAGATATAGTGAAAACCTATTTTGGGAAAATACCTTTCAACTCTTCCACAACCCAAGTAAACACATCCACCTAGACCTATATTGGGGACATATTCAACTATAATAGATTTGATGAAATCTATCTTCATGAGAAAAATTCATCTAATGCTCCCAGTCACTAATGAAAACATATCACTATAATAACATGTTAATGAATCTAAATCTCCTTTATAAATAGTCATTGGACACAACCCATTTTGTAATGAATCTATACCCATAATTTCGGGATACTATTATAATTTTAATAAAAATAAATCCCTTTAAAACTGATTTTCCCTTATCATTAGAAGATAACCCTTGAACACATCTGTAAAACTAGACAAATGTACAATTACTTTTGAAAATAATAAGGTAACATGAACTATATCAACCAAAAGTACATAGTTATGAAAAATGGTGGGTGTAATAAATGAATAAGAATATCTAGATTAAAAAGTTTAAATTTAATACAGATGAAATGTATATGGTACTAAAAAATACCTCTAGTCATCTCATTGTCTAGAACCACCTAATATTACATTGAAAATTACTAGATCTTTTTTATATTTGAAACTATTTATGGACAGCCCCGCAACAATACATAATCATATAACAATAAGTATGGGGGATATCAAATTAATTACCACTTTTATATCAATCCCCTGTAAGTTAATGAAAATCATGTCATTCCTTCTTTTGATAATGCCTTAGTGGAATCTTTTTTAGTAGCTAAATATAAACCTCTTAGACTACACTTCCTTGCCCTAGAAAAGAGTTGTGCACTATACTTGAAAATGAAAATGAAAAATGTATTAAAATAATACTAATTGATCTCATAATAAATACAAGTAAAGTAATATTTCTAGAAAATCCAAAGAATATTGGTGATTCTTATTCCCTTTCAAACGAAACCTTGATTAACTAAAAATAAAAGTTCCTCCATAAATAGATTTATTCCCTTTCACCAATAGTGTAACTAAATATTATACATGAAATTCACTGATAATTGGTTGGATTCCCCTTGTGTCTGGTATGACATTTTTTGATTTTGAGTAATGAAACAAGTCATACAGTTTGATAACGATTTTCTTAAACCATTCACCACTAACATATATGTTTAAAATGTGTTCAGTAGTATCTAAATGTTTTATAAACTATTATAAAAAACATGAATCCAATTACATCTTATATATTTTTTTTATAAAATATGTATTTAAGTTATTATAAAACTATTATTACCAACATTTTATTTTCTATCTTCCAAAAGCCACTCCTCATTCATTATCCTTCATCTTGGGATACATTCTTATTTATTTACTTCCAATGATTTGTAATTATTTTTTATTATATGATCATGATTTTTTTTCTTATATATCATCTTCTCCCTCTTTTTAATCCTTGAATTTTTTCCTCTCTTAATCCCTAACATCAATTGGGAGACAAATTTATGGATTTATTTCATTTCATTAGGGTGATTTTATTGTATAGGGATTTTGGAGGACATTTCTTACTAGGGTTTTCTACCACCATTGAAGGAGACTTTTTGCTACATTTTTTAAGTATTATGATTCTGTTTTTTTAAAATTATAGTGTTTTTAATATCCTAAAACATTCAAATTTTTATAAAATTATTTCTTATTTTGTATAACTATATATGAAATCGATTATGTGTATTAAAATAGTATTTAATGAAATAAATTCTTATTAAAAAGTTAATATTAATGGATTTTCTAGTTTTTGTTTCAAAAGTATAAATATATGTATTATAGGTTTTCTGAAAATTATTGAGAGTCCATTTCAATAATATGTAAGGATTATATTGGATTTATTTCATTTCAATCAAGAAACTTTTTCATATATTTATTTATTTATATTATGAACCATGGGGGATTTTATAAATTATATATGATATAAATGAAGGTTAATGGTATATTTTTTTAAATGGCTATTAGAGGTGAGATGAAATTTATTTTTATGTTTTACTATTTATTACATGATAAACTATTTTATTTTCTCAAAATGAATTATTTAAATGAAACACAAGTAACAATGAGATAAGTGAATATTTAGGATATACTACTATATATTACACACTAGTTAATGTCCCGTAGTTTTATGATATTATCATTCTAGGGGAGTTCCCTCAATGAGTCTAGAGCGAGTAAGGAAAATGGATATGACGTTATGAATGATATGTAGGACAACTATTCTTTCTTTTTCACATCATTCTAGCATAGTCTCAAATACGGACTAGCGAGTTTCCCATAACATAGTTTTTATATAAATGATTCTTTAATGATTCTTATTATGGGACTACCTCTTCATACATTCAAAAATACCATTGATTCCTTTGATTAAGCATAACGATTTATATTGGTTGTGTTTCATTTTTATGATGGTATGATATTATATTATTCTATAAGAATGTATCTTCCTTTCTCCATTGTATATTTTAAATTCAATTATGGGATTCAATGTTTATTTGAGGGATGGGTTTTAACAAGATGTAATCAATTTTGTAAAAACCGAATTTAAGGATAGATTAGAAATGGGGATGTGGAATTTTTTTCAAATTTGAACGACATATTTTTAATTTTATAATATTTTACGTTTTATATTTTGGATCCACCAATTGTATATTTAAAGTGGGGTAGATGTTTTATTTACAAATGGTAAAAAATATGAATTTTTTTCCATAAACATTTAAATGTGTAATAATGTATATTAAAATCTATTCAATCAAAAAACAATGAAATGTTTTATATAATTAATTTCAAAATATTTTGTTTGATATCATATTGGAAAAATTTATATCCCATCCTATAAATACAATGATGTGTGTATCTACCTTTTAAGTTTCATCATAGGTGCCCATGCATTGGACTCAATTATTTCCTATGTATTTCAATTTATTGATGTATATGTTAATATGTATTGGTTAACCTAGGTCATATGTAGGTTCTTCATAGTTTTTTGGTTTTTCAATTCATTTATTTTCGGGATGTACCAGTATCAGCCACTTCATTACGATGTTATTTATTTATAACCATTCATTTTTTATTTAATGAAACACTTTTTCCTCCACATTTTATTATTTTTGTGATTTATAATTATTTTGGATGTTTATGTCTAAAAACAATAACAGTTTCTTCATCTGATTATGTCACATTGGGATACTTATTTGGGAGATGCAAACATAGAATAATTTTATTATCTTGTATCTATTTTATTAGGAACAGTAATTCAATGAATGGATGTGTGGTTATATATTAAAATACTCTCTTTGATTTTCATATGTTATTATTTGAGTTGGAATCCATTAATAAGTGATTATTAATGAAAACAACATCTATTTCCTTCTATATGGTATTAAAACTTATCTTCTGTGTTAGTGGATGATCGTATTGATAATTAGATCAATGGTAGCTCAAATGAATAATTACGAATTATATTATATCCATGTTGTTATTTTGGGTGTCATGATAGACATTATATATGATCATGAAGACTCAAGTGGTAGTTAATGAGTACATTCTAGATCACTACCTCTTCTATTATTACATGATTTATTTATGATTGTTGTTGGAATTTTAATCTTGAAAGATAGTATCAGTTATTTTGGGAATCTCTTCAAAAGATTTAGTGAAAATAGTGGGAAAAAATATAAACATCAAGTTCTTACTATATGGATACCACAGAAATCCCATAAATATGGTACTAGAAATCATTATAGAGGTTATCACACGTTTTATTCTATTCTAGCATTCTATGTAGCAAGATTAGGCACATTTTTTCCCATTAGATTTTCATAATTAATTCATTTTTATCTAAACTACTTTCCATGATGTTTACCAATGGTGCATGGTTTTATTGTATTTTTTATTGTTAAATTGTATTTTTTGGTGTGGTTTTTAATGATGTTTTGTCTCTTTTTTTTATAATCCTGTGATTTTTTTATGAACTAGAAAAATGTTTTTGGGTGGGAGAAGGAAATGTGGTATGAAATGTATTGTTGTGAGAAATATTTTTTTAATGAAAAAATAATTTTTAACACCATTGGGATATTTTTAATGGTTAATGATTAAAAATTATATAGATTATGTAACTTTAATTTTGAATTATTATCCTTCAATTTATTTCAAAATTTGATGTAAAAATTTTTAAGGACCCTGAGGTGGATTTTGACAAATTGACATTTACGTGTTCTATATGTTTTGATTTTATAATGTTTTTAAAAAATATATTTTGAATGTTTTGAATCTAATAAGATTTATATTCATACATTTTTTATCTTTTAGGAAATTTTCCTATATAGTGTTTGAAAAATGGTTTCAAATGTTTTATAATTAAAATAAATGAGGGTGGTTTCATATTAGAAAATTCACTAATAGTTTTATTCTTAAAAAAGAAAAATAAGTTGATTATTTTAATTTTTGATTATTCAAATTGGGTTTTATAAGATATTTTTGGGAAAATAATTATATGGGATTAAAAATACAGTCATCGGAATTTAAAATTTTATCTGGTATCATTAATTGTGAATGATATTTTTATAAGAAATATTGGTCAAATTTGAATGTTATTTTTCAATTAAAATGGGGTTTTTGACTCTTTTGTACACTGATTGTGGTTTATATATGGATTATATTAATCTGGATTTCTTATTTTAGTTAATTATGTATTTTTATTCATCCATTGATATATATTAGGACTGTATGTTTTGATTTAGGATACATTAAGAGACTTGGTTCATGTTCCATGTGATTTTATATAAACCTCCAAAAAACCTCTATCTTAAAATTAGGGTGTCTATCATTTTTACAGTACCCTTTTTCTCAAGAACATTACAAAACATTATTATGATCTTTTGATTCCATAGACCATTATCATATATATATTGTTATATCATAGATATTATTCAAGGAAGTGTTTATTAGCATCATAATTCTGAAAATTAATTTCCTAAGAAATGTATATTAGTTAGTAGATCATTTGATGTGTAGTTGGATCAGTGAGGATCGCTTTTCTTGGAGTTTTAGAGGCCCTTAAGCAAAAAATGAGTCTCTAGTATATGTCCTGATTTGATTGAAGATTTTTTTGGGATTCATTCCAAATAATTATATAGTATAAGAGGTTTTTGAGGTAACTATTTTTTGGTGTATTATTAGGGCCATATAAATGATTGAACTTTTGTTGAGATATTTTATATGTTCTTGTTTTCTTGATTTTATATGATATTTGAGGATTATTTGTGATTTTGTCCTTATAATGAGATTTCATTTATGTATTTAATATAGAGAAATGTTGGGTAGGTACTCGGCTGACTTTAAAATGAGTTTCCTTAGATTAGTTTCTCTATTGGATGGTTCATACTCGTGTTTTTAATGGGATCACCATCATTATGTGATTAGTGTCCAAATTACTTGGTAAACTCCCATTCCACTAATATACCAATGGTTTGAGAGATTTTATTATTAATTGATTATATCTCAATTTCGGGAGAATGCCATATTTTTAAATGAAATAATGGATTATTTAAACATTTATTGATATCCTTTGGCTGAGATATGTGGTTTACTACCATTTGGTGATTCCAAAATGATGGTTTTGGGTTATTTTATTTGGGGGGGGGGGGTGGGAATTATCTTATATTTTGTCATTTGGTATACACATGGGTTGTTTTGGGGATTTTGTTACCATGGGGTTTTCTATCCGTTATCTTTTAATTTTATAGAAAATCAGAATATTTGGGAGACCAATATTATATTTATGTTTTATTATAGGTCTCGATTGAATTATTTTTATCTTGGTACTGATTCAAGATTCATGGGGATTCATGGGAACTTATTATATTGATCTTGAAAAATTTTATTGTTCATAGTGATTCATTCATAGGATCCCTTAATAGTATTCCCTAACCCCCACCTCTAATATTTTGGGTTTGATGTCTTCACATACATTTTTTATTATTTACAATGACTTTTGAATGGTAGAAAGATTCATGGAAGGGAGAATTGTGTCACCTAGTTTCACTACCAAGATTAAAAATCATACATTTATCATTATGAGAATTACAAAAGTGTATACAGGTTTCATTTTTTTGTTATATGTAATTTTCCGGAATATTATAATGGACCTAGACTTTCTAAAAAATTAATACATTATTTTAATAACAATTAAACAATAAATAAAACCACATATCATAATTTTAATTTTCTCTGGAATATTAGATTCACAATTAAGAAGCATGAATCCATAATAAAAATACCATATATATAATATCTATAAATATATCATAACATCCATTTAGATCATACATATTCATATGATAATAGGGGGAATGCATGATCAATGGGATGAGATAAAAATCCTACTAAGGGAAGAATGATAATAATAAAGCTTATCACATGTAATAGAAGGTGAAACATGATGACATAAAAAGGAATGGATCCTGAATAATCATAAAAAATCATGAAAAATAGAACATGGAATCATGTAATCATGGAACCATAGAAATGATGAAATTTCATACAACAAGACATAATTCTGAGTCATTCTTGACCACTAAGACCACTTCACATGGAGGTTTGTGAGTTAAGGCAAACCACTAAGACCGTTGCAAATGGAGGATCATGAGTCAAGGATGACAACCAAGAACATTGTAGATTATTTATCCTGAGAGTAAACATTAAAATATGTATTAGAGTTACATCTAGGTGTACCCATCATATCATGTTCATTAATATGTGTTTAATAAGAATAATCATTCATAAAAAATTAAACATAATAATAGGGTAACCCATCGAATGAATTGGGTTTTATAATCATCTCAAAGGGAATAAAAAATGGAACACCATAATGGGTTCCTTCAAATAATAGATTTAAATAATATATGGAATTTAGTAAGGTAAAATACACATGGAACAGATATGTGATATCCAATTGATGTAAAATCATTTAAAAAGAGTGTTTAAGAAATTATAGAAATAAAACATATTAGTGTGGTTTAAGGAAATGAATAAATATTATTTAAAACCCAAAAGTCATTATTGTTTTTATAAAACCAAAAATTAAACAATATAGTTTTTAATTATAATATGAGTGATTTTATAAAATTAATTTCAGATTAAAACAAGTTATTAAGAGAACTCTAAAATGGGTATGAAATCAGGAATTTCGCATTAGTGAGGCAAGATTATCAAGATAAATTGAGAGAAAAACCCTTTTAAAACACATATTTATCCATCAATTAAGGTTGATATTATTAGGATAGATGATTTATGAGCATGTAAACTGAATTTAGAAAATTTATATAAAAATAAATAATAATTACATAGGGAAAAATGAGAGAAAGTGTAACCTGAAGGAAAATATGGATGTTTAGAATGAATCCCTTACCCTATGTCTGAAAGTGTTCAAAAATTGAACATAAGGTCTTAGATAATCATTTTAAATACATTTAAAAATTAATTAGAAAACATTTTATAAATTTATTTATATTATTATAATTTTATTAAGGTCTTTTGGGTAATTCTTTTTGTGTTATGAGATTCATTTTCATCATTCAGGAGTGTCTGTTTCCCTACAACGCATGATAAGTTAACATTTATCCATTGACAAAATATCATGTAAAATGATAATAGTTGTATCGAATTGAAATTATATGATATTAATGGAATTTCAAAATATTAAATGCTCTTATATATAATTTTTTTATCTATATGTAAGGATTATTCAATAGATAAAATGCTAATGATATCTTTCTATATTATATTGGAATTTTTTCGATCCTCACAAACTAGTTTTATTTAACTAATTAATATTATGTATATATACTGATTCTAGAACACAAAAAATCCATAATAAAAATATTATAACCTGTATTAACCATATTAATGGTTTTATGACCAACCTTCATGGTGGTAAGGGAAATTTAAAACTTTTCATCCTCAATAGAGATAAAGGAAGTCATCAGGGACAAGGATTTCATTTATTAGAAAAAAAATAGGAGTGGAATAAAAGGGTTATAGGTTGTTCCATTAACATAACAACAACATATTATATAGTACATATTATAGATATCATGTATGTTGGCTGAGCATAGGTGAGGAGAAGAAATTAAAATAAAAAAAATTGAAAATAAATAAAATTAAAAAGAAAGCGGATTTTACCGCTTTTTAAGAAGATTGGATTTAATTTGGAAAAGATTTCATGGCTTTTAGGAACGAAGGGAAGAGGTGGTAAGGTTTGTATATATAGTGGATGAGAGGTGTGTCTGAAATTATTATTCATTTGTTTATTAATTTTGATCAAGAATATGAATAGTTTTTATTATTGTGACTATGTACAATAACTAGAGGAGTTTAGTTTGAACCAATGGTTCTTATATAATTTATACATCATCCATGACTCAATAATCCATGTATATATCTTATAATATAAATTATTGTATTTCACTATAATCTAAAATTTCAACTATTTTAGAAAAATACCTAAAATTGTCCATAACCATTTTACAATTGATAAAATTAAATAATAGAATCCATTTTATAAAAATAATTTTATATATATGTTAAATTTAATTTTTAATTAAAATCATAATTTATTGAAAAATTCAAAATTTAAATTTATAACAGATTCCAGAACACATTAAAAATTTAATTACGGTCTCATAAAATTATCATATAATCATAAGAAAACAAAATATTAATTTACAAATCTATTTTATGGAAATAAATTTTTTATTAAGTCCTTATATTAATTTTGAAATTGTAAATTAATATTTATTCTCTATAAAAGTACAAATAATTAATTAATCATTTTAAAACACTTATTTACATACACCACAATATAAATATAACATTTTTTATATATAACATTCCCAAATTTTATTATTCCTAGGTATTGTTAAAATATTATTGGCTGGTTTACTATTCATAATGGCCACATTACTATTCCAGCGGTCATCTTACTCTTATATTGGTAATGGTTCCTTAATTTCTAAAAATACTTTTTATTTCATTAATTCATCATCTATAATTTTTTTAATATGGAACATAGAATTGATTTCATTCAAAATCTCTTGATCCACTTCCATGGAGATATATGGAGTAATAAAATTTCTACATCCTTAAACTCTTGGTCACCTCAATGATTGTCTACAAAGCTCTTCCGTCGAACTTTGGCCTGCCTTTATGTGTTGCTAAACAGTTTTCCCCTTTTCTACCATTTCTTCCTCAATTTCATGTCATAAAAACTTATGTTCACCAACATCAACCATACATGATAGTGTTATTTATGTTTTCTTTTAAAGAGATTCATATATATTAATTTGGATTCTTGAGTGGAATCTATTTTTGTAGGGGAACTCGAACATGGGTAGGTGTTGTTCCCATCCTCCATTAATGTACACAAAAGATTTTCTCATCATGTATTCCCATATATTAATAGTATTCTTAGACTGGACATCAATTTTATTTTGATAGTCTGTAATGAAGTTCAGTTTAGTGTTTGGAGAATGTTGAATACTTTTCGAGAACATGGATGTAAATCTCAGATCTCAATGTAATACAATTGATAATGGCACTCCATACAGCCTTAAAATTTATATGCTATATATCCCGAAAATCTAATCAAGTGATATGTCCTCTTGAATTCCAATAATGTGATGTGTATTTGTAATATAATCCAAAAAAATACATATATCATTATTTCCATTGTAATTCCTTGGATTTATAGTGAAAAACTCCATGGCGATGTTTTTCCATTTTCATGTTAGTGTGGGTAACGGTGGAATAATCCACTTATAATTTTTCCTTTCAACCTTCAATTATTGAAATACATGAAAAAGTTATGTATATTCAGTGATCTCCTTCTTCATATTGTCCCAAAAATAGTTTTCATGGATATCTAAATATATCATAATGCTCCGAGGGTGAATAGAGAAGGTTGGGCCATGTGAATCATTCCAAATATCTTTATTTATCTATTAATCAGATGGTACATGTAATCATTTTCCAAACCATATGATTCCTTCCTCGTAAAATTTTAAATTTTGGGATTTCAATTTTCTGATAGCTTCCTCCTTTTTCAATTTGTCCACATCATTTCATTCAGCATCGTTTATTTTATCTATGAGGTTTTTTTGAGAAATAATTTGACAATGGATTTATGATGTTCTTTAATTAATGATTCCCATGTATTTACTTTGTATGTATTAGGTGATCAGACCGTTCTCAATTCTCAACATTGATAAATATAAAATATCCTTTATACCGAGAGCATATTTCCCTTTTTTTCTTTACCTGGATGGTAGTTTATTGAGTATTCTTAATCTATAATGATCTATAATAATCTTTTACCATAAAAAGTATGTATATAATGACTTATATTTTCTCGATTTTATTTTTAGAATCTATTTGTGGATGTTTTGATACCAGATTATGAGACAACATACGATTATGAGGCACGAGGTGCCAAGAATGTTTTTAAAAAAATTTAAATTTCTTTAATA
Source organism: Viscum album (assembly GCA_963277665.1). Taxonomy (NCBI): domain Eukaryota; kingdom Viridiplantae; phylum Streptophyta; class Magnoliopsida; order Santalales; family Viscaceae; genus Viscum; species Viscum album. The sequence continues at coordinate 1,902,519,982 of OY728137.1, forward strand.
GAAGATGATAGACTTGTCTGAAAAAATTGAAATAAATCATAAATGAGTGTCTGGATCAGAAATAAAAAGGGACTATTGAGATCAATGTGGTTTCTTTACACATGGAATGACCTAACAATGGTTACTGTTGGTCATCCGTAGAAAATTCAACAGGGGTGTTACCATAAATAAATGTACTAATTAAAAATTATTTTATTTTTAAATACTATAATATCATAAAAGGTAACGCAAATTCGAAATTTAAAACCACAATTGAGTTTTTAAGGGGTTTTTTTCCATAGGCGAGGCCTAACATCAACCAATGCAGGTTGAGGGTGAAAGTTTGTTTTGAAAGTAAACAACATTAAATTATTTAATAAAAATAGTTTTTTTGGATGTTATGTTTTGACACAATGGAAGTTTAAATTTTTTAATAAGAAACATCATAGTAATTAATTGTTATCCCCATAACCTTGGAATTCCCCTAAGGCAAGGAGAAGGAAGCTCTCTCCTGAAAAATAATGATGATGTATCAAGGAACGATGACGACACAACACCCCGTTCTTAATCAAGTAATAATAAAACCTCTAAGTAGGGTGACAATATCTTTGTGATTCATTTTTCCCTTCTTCTAATCATATGAAAAATGTTGACCAACCCATTAATAGGTTGATAAGTGGTTTGATCATTCTTGCGGTAGGGTTCATTATTCCAGGATTAATGATAATAGATCTCGGTGATTATTCTAATGATGGTTTCTTTTTATGACCACTAACATTGACAGATCAACGAATAATGAACAAGGAATAGATCAGTTTTTTGGGTGTTAATGAACTCAATATGTACTCCCTAAATCATTCATGTTCCCTTTGATTTCATTTCCTTTTGAAACCATCCACAAATGATCAATCATTATACCCACAATCCCGGGTGCAATCATATAAGACTGAGTTTTGTGATAAAGTATAAAATTACAGAGGTTTGATAAGAGAAAAAAGGTGGAAGGTGGCTCAAAATATAGGTGCGATGAACTATGGGCTTTGATAAGGGTTTCTAGTGGTGAGGGCTATGTGCGACCTGATGAGAGGTAGGGTTCCGAAGGGCCGCACAATTGTAGTCCCACAAGACCACACCATAGAAGGAACTAACGATAGAGACTGTGGCTAGATGAAAAATGAAGGCCATATAAAAGGAGGAACCTATGGTATGAGAGTCTCATGACTTGGTTGATAGGAATTAGTGTCATCCTCTATGAATTCAATAGCATCGTTGACTAGGTCTGCATGATCGTGTGATGCGGTGAAAGAGACAGCCCGAATGCGGCGGGCCTGGACACTTCAACGGCATATTGGGATGGACCACATGGTATAGCGAACAAATGGGATGAGCCCGGTCAGTCCTGGACAGACTGGCTAGATTGGGTTTGGTGAGCCAAACTTGGTTGGGTCAGGAAGGAAGGACCGGGTCGAGTTAGGCCCGGACCAGACCAGACCCATTTTACTAAATTGGTCATATCATTCAAACTGTGTGTCTGTTTGATTAAAAATTTGTGGTGTTGGAACCCTTGAGATGAGGATGTTATTTTAAGATAATCTAAGTGATTTTTTGTGTAATTTGGTTTGTGACCTAATGGTATGAGGAGTAGGTTATCCCAGAAGAAGCGCTCTATGAGGGGAATCCTGTTGATGGTTGTGACTATGAGATCTTGGTGGCTATGTGACATGGGTGATGAATGTCTCATATACACTACTAGAGACATAAATGATCGATTCACCATCAATTATCCATCTTCCATTGACACCATGCGTGCCATCGACGCTCCATGCGCTATCAATGTCTCGGATTCCATTACTTCTCTAGGCATCACTAATGCTCCATGCACCACTGATGCTCCATGAACCACAAACACTCCATGTACCATCATTGCTCCATGTGTGTTTGAAACTTATAGTGTTATAGATACTCTTAGATTTGTGGACTGCAATTGGAAATTATTATATTTATACTTTAGACATATACCTATGTGGGATGACTGTATTGACTGTAATTTTTGTGTGTCCATTACAGTGTATTTTTTTTACCCATTGTTGAATAATTTGTGTGTTTCCATTGTGTAATACTTCATGTAATTCCGAGTGGTGTTTTCTATTTTGGTTTCAGGGTCCCGAAATATTATATTTTTACTCACCCCTACACTTGTGCTTCCAACATGTGTCATATCATATGCAGATGATAGACTCTTTGATGGAGTTGTTGGGGGACAAGGGCCAGGTGGTGCTTAGAGAGTGGCTCGATAGATGAGGTGTGAATCAGAGACATCATACAGATATTTCTATATATACCCTTAAGGTAGGGATTTTTACAGATGATATTGAGGATATTGTACCTTCCCTACTAGTTGGGCATGTATTCTGGACCAGTTTCCTTTTCAGTTTTATTGTACTATCAAACTCTGTTGTTGTTATCATATAGGTATGAATGCCTGATTATATAGTGTTTTCAATTCAGTTGTTTTGGGATTCAAAATGTGTCCAAGTGTACAAGAACATAGGAAATTGCCTCCAATTTTTGTATATTCCTACTCAGTGCTTGTGGCCATCCCATATCCTATTAGAGGCAGGATTGGGGTAGTCATAGAACAAGCCTTGGGGATTGGTATTGGCAGAATAGTATCAGAGGATGTTGGTTATACCTAATTAACCATGAGTCTATGAGGTTTTTTTGGGGAAACATTGTTGAGTGTTTTGAGTTCATCTTTTAAGAAAGGAAATCAATCTTTGGTGTAGTGGAAGAAAAATCCTTACACTAGGACTCTGAATTATTATTTCTAACTCATCACATGAAAACACTAGTTGTATGGAAAATAATGGTACTAGAATCATATAGGATTGGGTGTGTTCACATGTCCTTCTTGAGTTGGTGTCATCTCACCAGGTATACACTAATAACTATTGTACATCTTGATATATTTCAGGATTTCTCTACACTGACATCAAACTAGGATTCATATGCTTGATCATGATGATGATCCTCTATGTGATGAGGTTTCGTTACAGGTACTAGTACTAGAGATAGAACCAATGTGTGCATTAACTATCATACCACCTCCCATAGGGCAGAAATTACAACCATTTTTACCAGCAGTGGATACAAAATGGCCGATTTTGTTTCATTATTTCCAAAGGCATCGACCTCATAGTTTCATGGGTGAGATAGACACCTAGGTAGCTGAGGATTTTCAAGAGGTGGTAACACATGTCTTTAACCTTGTGGGGATTCCTCTTGACAAGATGACTGTCCTAGCTATGCGCCCTATACATGGATTAGTGGGGAGATGGTGGGAAATAGTTATACAAACACACATGGAGACATCCCTTACATGGAAATACATCAAGCATATATTTAGGGAGGAGTTCATTCTAGTGATTTTATTTTCTATGCATATACAAGAGAAACTAAATCTGTAGCGGGGTGTCCAGACAGTAGTGGAGTACATGAGGAATTTATAGATCTTTGACCATAATCCATGAATATGGTGCGAGAGTCATTATTTATGGAATCAACCATCGATTAGGTACTACACCATGATATTAATAAATACATGAGATCCCTTAGAATCCTTACACGTATTCTGCTGTAATATAGTGAGCCGTACTCATAGAGAGCTTTCTAGAAGAGCAGACACCAGTAGTGGGAGCTACCACCTTGTGGCTTGTAGCTGAATCGTTTGCAGTAGGAAGCTAAATGGTAATTCATGGATCCAATTGGATTATATAGTTTTTCAGATGACCCCCAAAAATAGGATCTGTAGTGCAAGGCTCCCAGGGAATACCAAGTTTGCTGAAGGACTGGATGTGTTAGTCATTCGACGATCAGGGAAATCTTGCTTGATAATGACCAACCCATCATACGATCGATCTGGAAATGGTCAAGGGACCACCGATGAAGTGGAAAAGGATGTAACATGGTGTTCCCCCCAAGTAGTGGATGTGTAAGATGATCTGGATGGGAAGAAGGAGGTGGGAAGATGTTCTTAGTACTTCCACCACCACCCACAGGTGGCCCCCCATGGGCTGAGGGAGTTGATGGATATGGAGAAGGCCAGCTTTAGATTATGGAAGAGTAAAACTCTTGTTATACAGATATGATTAGAGGTATGATCTGTTTCATTTCTAGCCTTGATTTAGTTTTTATAGACACAGGTTCCAATCACCCTTTTTCACCATGAATTTTGTTTGAGACAAAGTGATTCCAGTGGAATCGTTCCATTGATCCCTAATCTTAGAGACACCTAGGGGAGGAGATTTTATGATCACACAAGGGAAAAAATAGTGTACCCTTAGTCTTGGGGGTGATATTGTTGGTTCAGATATCATGGTGGAAGCATCGAGGCCTTAGGACACCATCCATGGCATGGACTGGTTATCCACATTCCATGCCTTGATTGACTGTTCTAGTCACATTGTGAGGTGATTCTGTAGATATGGGACTCAAATTTCCTTTATAGTGAAAGGGAATCCCAAAAAGTTTAGGATGGACTCTCATGTAGGTGTGTATGGCCAATCACACACCAATTGGCAAGAATGAACCACCAAACAATGGATGAGATGAGTCCCCAATTTTATGTTGTTTTGGACGGTTTTGGGGACGTCTTTCTAGAAGATTTTCTCGGATTACCTTTTCATAGGGAGGCATATTTCATCATTTATCTTTACATATGGATGGAAATAATATATTCACCTTCATATATTATGTCTCCCAAAGAGATTCTTGAGTTAAGGGTACAACATGACTTATTGGGAAAGGGCTTTGTGAGACCCGGTGTTTCACCCTGGGAAACCATGGTGTTGTTTTCCAAGAAGAATGATGGGAGCATGTGGTTATGTGTATACTTCTAGAGACTAAACTAGGTTATCTTGAGGTATACCCATTATCTACTAAGGATGTAAACTTATTTGATTAGCTAAAGGGGTGAGGTGGTTCTCAAAGATAGACCATAGATTTGGATATCACCAGCTTCATGTAGGAGATTAGGAAATCCCATAGGTAGATTTTAGATGTCAGTATGAGAAATATGAGTACTAATTTTTGCTGTTTTTCATGATGAACACCCCATCTATGTTCCCAAAACTCATGAATAGGATATTATTTCCCTATATAGTCTGGTTTGTCTTGGTCTTCATTGATGACATCCTAGTGTAGTCAGCGAATCAGGAAGAGAACACTATACACATTAGAATGGTCATGGAAACACTTGGAGAGAACTATATTTATGGGATTCTCTTAAAGATTCAGTTCAATATTCAAGACGTCCACATTTTGGGACATGTCATTTCATTCGCTAGATTGGTAGTAGATCTAGTGAAAATTGAGTTGGTTCTTTCTTGGGAGCCATTTAATGTTTGACCAAGGTGAGAAGATTCCTTGCCTTGGCTGGATACTATCAAAGTATTATATCAAACTTTTCTACTATAGAAGCACCCTTGATGGACATCACATGAAATGGGAAGCCTTTCATGTGGATCGAGATGTGCCAACAGTGCTTTTAATAGCTGAGAAAAAGGTTGATGAGCACTCCCATAATTATATTAATAGAGGTGGGTGTTGAGAATGTGGTTTTCAGGGTTGCATTAGGGACAAAGCTTGGTTGTGTCTGGATGCAACCGAAAGAAGTGATTTTATGTGGTTAAAACTTGTTGGGGAAGCCTGAGATGAACCATCCTACCCCTGATTTGGAGTTTTCAATGGTATTATTCACATTAATGATGTGGTTAAACTAACTGATGGGCATGCTGTTTTTCATCTACTATGACCACAAGAATATCAAGTATATGCTCTCTAAAAATAATTTTACCTTGAGATAGTGGAATTGGATTGATTTCATCCAAGACTATGTCTTTGAGATAGTCTATAATACTATGAATGAAAACACAGTGGTAGATTCTCTGATCCAGAGATCAAGTTCACATATACTGAATGAGGTTTCAGAGAAGTTAACCTCATTGTAGATATCCTGTGTGGATAGAGATGTAGAATCATATCTCCATTCAATGGTGGTTACCATTCCACTATTATACTAAGTGAGTGAGGTACTACTCAGAGGTATTGAATTCGAGGAAAGATGTGCTCGGATGATCACATCACATGCCCTTGATAAATATTTTAATGTGGGGGGGGGACATTATTCTCTTTACAGGGTTAAAAGTAGTGCCAATGACTTTACGAGAGGAGGTCTTGAGAAATTTCCATACCTCCCATTGAGAGGTACAAGCAGTCGTTGCAATGATGTAACAGGACATTCGACCATAGTTCTGGTGGCCGGTGATGAAGAATGCAGTGGAGGAGCTCGTTTCTCTTTGCCTCACTGGTCAACAAGTGAAGGTAGAGAACTTTTTTCTAGTGGGATTGAGTCAACCCCATGAGGTTTCATAGTGTTTGGGGGATGAGATATCAATGGAATTCATGAATGGTTTACCACGAATGTCCGGGGGACATGATCCCTTCTTGTTGATTATTGAATAACTCTCCAAGTCAGACCACTTATGATCTTGAGACACATCTACATTTATAAGATAGTTCAGATCCCTGGTTTTTGTAATGCCCTGAGTCCAGATACCCAGAGTCGGTGCATTATTAAATAATATGGGCATGATCACAAAAACTCAATTCTCTAATGATTGATTAGTTTAGTAGCCTTGGAAATAGTATATATATTCATAATTATTACATTACATCATAATGTTAAAAAAGAAAACAACAACATCTTGTCTTCATATCCCCTCATACTATCCCTAATGGTCATTCATAAAATTCTTCTTCACAACCTAGAAAAATTAATACATTGAAAGGGGTGAGCTCAGATGATCAGTATGGATAAAAATATAGGGGAAACATTCATAAATAATCATAAACCTGTAAGTAAATGTATAACTAAAAAAATCCTTTTAAACTTGAATTTCAGCATAATATGGAAAAAATAAATTTAAATAATTTCATTTACATATTGACATGGATATTCTAGTAGTCTAATAATCACATGAAATATCAATAACGACTTTCATAATGATGGAATGCATAATGCCAGACTATCATAACCACATAGTCCAGGACTTGTGCCAAGACTATAAATAAGATTTTGTCAGTGCCTTGTGCCAAGACACTTGTTTGTCTGAAGAGACCTACCGATGCAATGAATAGTTATAGCAGGATCCACCCATCACTTAATAAGTCCAATTCATTCCTCATATGAACAGTTTTAAACATAACATAAACATTCATATTAAAACTAGCATACGAAATGCCATTACTTTCTCCATAAACCATGAATGGTATAAAAATAAGACATCCACAGTCAAACATTTCTCAAAACCATCAATACAATATGGAAGTTTTGTATCATAATAAATCAGCTTCAAATAAGCATAAAATATATCAAAGGATGTTGACATAGATGAAATTATAACTCTCTAAAAGAAATATCCTTTTTTTTGAAGTCATCGAAATGTCACACATTTATAAAGGAAGTAATTTAAAATTTATTTTTGAACCAAAGTGTCCCATACCACTTTGAAACATTTAAAATGAAATTACATTTAAAAACATTCATGTCCATATAAATAAATCCTTAAAATCATTTTAAAAACATGGACATTAATTAAAAAGAATTAAAAAGATAAATCTTTAACACATTTAAAATTATGATCTTGATAAAGGGTACCTTTCACAAGACCTTAATATATTCCTTTTGAAATCATTTTTATGAAAAATTTACATGGATGATAATTATTTCCCAGAAAATACTTACACATAAACAATCTCAGAAAAAAAGAGATTAAAGAATTAACCCTTACCTTGTAATTTTCCTTGGTAATGGGTAGGTTAACCTCTTTTATAATAGTTAAATCAATGTTATTAAAATATAAAAGAATCATATACATACATATGATATCATATATGATCTTTTAATATTGCTTTGTTAATAATATATTAGTATTATCATCGTTTCGGGTGTTAACTTACTCATTTTCTTTTATATGTTTTGTTAAATAGTTGTGTTTTTATCCATAGGTTGTATATTATTCATATCTATAATGATATCATGTTCTTAAACATTATTCTTAAACATGAAATGAAAAATATTCTTGAATGGATACGATGGGGAATGAATCTCATCTCTTTCGTGGAGACAATAGTCCGTACGTACGCACGAGCGACAATATCATTCTATTGATATTAAAATCATATATAATTGGATGGTATATCATATATACAGAGTCATTAAAATTTTATATATATTATTTACTTAAATTACACATCATTATCATACCCATCCAAATAATAATGTTTTGAATAACAATTACACCACTTCGTGGAGACGGTAAGCCGTACATACGCACGTATGATGACATGTCATTCAAAGGATGGATGAAATACTGAATATGTTTGTACCATATTTATAATAACATCATAGTATATATAAGATACTGGAGTTATTATTTTTGAATGGAACTAATAAATAATGAATAAGTGGAAGAAGGAAGGAACTTGAATGATGTTGGTGAAAACATTACTTATTCTTTGGGTTCTTTCGTTTGATTTGATAAATAGGGCTCCTTAGGTTGGATTCCTGATCAAACTAAGGCCTCTAGGTTGAAGTGGAGGATATTGAGAGAACATTTGGGCAGGGGTTCGCTGAGCCAAAACGCTTTTAAGGAGTGAAATTGAGAGAAGGGGGAGTGACCTTTTATAAGAGGTGTGAGGGGAACCTTTTGAAAAGGTAGAAATATTATATTATAATAAATTCATATTCGGTTTCTAATGGCTCCAAAGTGAATTATTTCGAGGCTAAGGTGGGTATGGGTCAAAAACCTCCCAACCAAAATATTTTATATAGGTTTGGGTCACTATATTAACTTTATCTTTTAGTTTTAACTCATAGTTAAATAATTACAAATTTACCATGCCTTTTTGTATTTTTACATTATATGGTTAATAAACATACTATAAACTTCCATGTAAACCGAAAGTGGTTAATTAATGATACACATATCATTATATAATTCTCTTGAACGAACATTATATTTTTAGGAATTGAATATCAATTAATAATATAGTATTATTTTAAAAACACTTTTTTGTCAATTTTGACACTATTTGGTATTCTGTTTTTGCTAAATTCATAACAGAATTATTACTTCGAAACTAATTCATTTCATCAAACCTAACATATCCTATTAAATTATAAAATTCGTTAAATTCATTAAAAGTTTCAAATTATATTAATTTTGGTATTAATAATATCAATTATTTTAATATTTCACTAAAAATGTAATTAATGCATCATCATTGTGTCATAAATAAATTAAATTATTTAATGTCTAAAAATTATAAATAAAATACCATTATGTAGGAAATATTTTTTATCTTTCTAATTAGTATTTATAATCTAATTTATCTTATGTATAACCCTATATTAAAAAAAAATTAGTTATTAAACGTTGATTTTAACTCTTTTAACTATTCTTTGAATTAAATAATAATAAATGTCCTCATCTAATCCAATTGGACTAAAGAGATCCATATTTTATTCCTACGGTTAATTTCGTTCTAATTATACTTATCCAATAGAATTAGTAATGTGTTATGGTAATATTAATATCATTTTTACCCTTAATTACCCTATTTACATTTAACCGTAAATAAAAGTAAAAAGTTACTAATCCCAAAAAATTATTTTTACCTTTTTGAACCATATTTTATTCCTAGATATTAACCAGTTGTCTTGGATTTTTGAAATTCCACTCACAAAATCGGTAAAATTACGTTTGATGGGAATTTGAAAATTCTCCTAGGAGATGGGTAAAAGGCAGTGAAAAGTTCAATTAAATTTTTTTATATATAAAACAATTATAAACTGACTCCAATGAGTTACATTAAAAATATATAGGTATTATGTATCTATTTTGACCTAAAAAAATGTAAATAAAATAAATAATTGTTTAAATAAAAATTTGGTTTTAAACTATAACTCTGTGTTTCTCACTATTTATCAAAAACTGATAGTTTTCATAAAAATACAAAAAATTCACGTTAAGCTAATTTTGATATTCAGAATCCAAAAATGAAGTCCATTTTTAATGATAATATTTATAAAATTTTAAAAGGTGTGTATTACTATTAATAACGACTACATTGATCAGTCTCAATGTGTTAGAGTCTCGAAGTTGCGTACAATGTAAGATATTGCATTATTCAAAGGGAAACGTACCATGGAATCATGCAGTGTTACATTCTCCACTCCTTCAAATAATATCATCCTCGAAATTTCTAGAATATTACTGTATAAAAAGATTGGGTTGGTTCTTCATCATATGTTCCTTGGGTTCCCACGTTGCTTCTTCCATCTTATGGTTTCTCCATAAAACTTTTACCAGACGAGTTGTCCGGTTTCTCAGCACTTATTCTCTTGTATCAAGAATCGTGATGAGCTCTTCACAATAAGACACATTAGGTTCCAGTTCTAATTCATCATAGGTGAGTACATGCGTTGGATTAGGTATGTATTTTCTAAACAGTGATATGTGGAACACATCATGAAGTTTGGAGAGATTTGGCGACATTGCCCAATGGTAAGCTACATACCCAATTCGTTATAGAATGTTGAATGGTCTGATGTACCTTGACTCAATTTACCTTTCTTACCCGAGACGTATAAATCCCTTCCAAGGTGATACCATCAAGAAAGCATGATCTCCTACATAAAATTCTAAATCCTTCCTTCGGTTATCGGCAGAGCTCTTCTACCTACATTGAGCTGCTTTGATGTAGTTTTGGATTACCTTCACCTTTTCAATTGTTTCCTCCACCAGTTTTGGGCCAATGAGTTTTCTATCACCAACGTCATCCCAACAGGTTGGTGTACGACAACTATATCTGTATAATGCTTCATATGGTGCCAACTGAATACTTGAATGGAAGCTAGTGTTTTAGGAAAATTCCACCTTAGGTAAATATTGATCCCACATACCCTGAAAGTCAATTGAGAAAGATATCATCATGTCTTCTAAGGTTTGAATAGTCCATTCTGATTGTCTGTCAGTTTGGGGGTGGTAAGCAGTGCTCAAACGAAGTTCAGTATCCAATGCCTTATAAAGACTCTTCCATAATCTTGATGTAAAACATGGATCACGATTAGAAACAATTGATAGGGGTACTCCATGAAGTCTCACAACTTCATTAATATATAGCCTTGCTAGAGGTTCAAGTGGTAGATCTTCTCTTATAGAAAGAAAATCTTCTGAATTAGTAAGACGATCAACAATGACACATATTGCATCATTCATTCTAGGAGTCTTTGGTAGTCCCATGACAATGTCCATCATGATATTATACCATTTTCACTCAGTTATGGGAAGAGGTGGCATGACTCCTCCAGGCTATTGCATTACAGCTTTCACTTATTGATAAATGATACATCTTGACAAAAAATCAGCAATATCCCTCTTCATGTTGTCCCAAAAAAAATGTTCCTTCAAATATCTATACATTTTGGTTCTCCCATGGTGTATAGAGAATTTGGAACTATGATCATTATCCAAAAATTCCCTTTCTAGATCAGGTATATCAGGAACACAAATTCTCTACCCAAATTTCAAAATTCCATCTTCATACACAAAGTTACTCAATCTCCCTTCATTCATAGAATTAATCTTCTTTTGAAACTCTTCATCATCAGTCTGATAACACTTTATCCTTTCTAGTAAAGATGGATTGGAAACCATTTGAAAAAGTATCGATTTTTCACCTTCCATGGTTATTCCCATATCCAACATTACTAGTTCCAGGAAAATTGGATCTCTTTCAACACTCATTTTTTTCAAAACACCTTAATCCTTTCTGCACAAATCATCTTCCACCTTATTTTCCTTCCCCGAGTGGTAATGTATCGTGAAATCATAATCATTGAGTAGTTCAAGCCATCTCATTTTCCTCATGTTGAGTTCTTTCTGTGAGAAAATATACTTCAAACACATGTGATCAGTATAAATCTCACATTTCTCACCATAGAGATAGTTTATCCGAATCTTCAATGAAATGATTATAGATGCTAACTCATGATCATGAGTAGTATAGTTCTGATCATGAAATTTTAGCTGTTGTGTTGCATTGGCAATAACCCTATCATTCTGCATAAGGACACAACCATGTCATTTATTCGATGCATCACTATAAATAACAAACCAATCATTCCCCAATGGTAGATTCAATATTGGAGAATTGACTAATCTTTATTTAAGTTCATTGAAACATTCATCACACTCTATTGTCCAAACAAATTTAACCCCTTTACGCGTGAGCTTTGTTAATGGGTTAGCCTACTGGTCCAAATTCTGGACGAAACGTCGATAATAACTTGCTAAACCAACAAATCTTTGTACCTCATTTATACTCATCGGTGCTAGCCATTATGTTATTCCTCATTTCATAGAATGATCAATAGAGATTCCATCCATCGAAACATTATGACCATGAAAAGAAATATCCTAAAGCCAGAATTCACACTTGCTAAACATCCCATATAATTCATGTCTTCTCAGATTCTTCAATATAATGCACAAGTGATTTTCATGATCTTCATAGCTTTTAGAGTATACCAAGATATAATAAATAAATACCACTACAATGTCATTAAGATATTCCTTGAAAACTCTTTTCATTAGATCCATGAAAATAGTGGGTGCATTAGTCAGCCCAAAAGCCATTAGTGTAAACTTGTAAAGCCTATACCTGGTTCAAAATGTTGTCATCGAAATGTCTTCCATCTTCACACACAACTGATGATATCTAGATCGAAGGTCAATATTTTAAAAGTACTGAGCTCCATGCAGTTGGCCAAATAAATCATCAATGTATGGTATGGGATACTTGTTCATTATTTTAATTTCATTGATCTCCCTATAGTCAATGCACAACCTCATAGATCCATATTTCTTCTTAACAAAAAGGAATGGGGACCCCTATGGAGAAACACTATGGAAAATAAATCCCTTATTACTCAATTCCTCAATTTGTTTCTTTAGTTCCACTAATTCCACACTGGCCATTCGATAAGGGGTCTTCGATATTGGCCTTGATCCAGGAATTAAATCAATGGAAAACTCAATTTCTCATTCTGGAGGATGTCCCGGTAAGTCTTCTGGAAACATATCAACATATTCTCTCACAATATGTACATCCTCTATTTGACCATTCCTTTCCTCACCCATAGTTATTTCATTCTCTTCCTCCCCAATAATTCAATTTAGTTGATTTATTGGGGGTGGATCTAGATAAGAATTAGGTGGTGACGATTCTGCACTAAAGATAAGGTGTTCCTCATCATCATTATCAAAAAATTTCACCACCTTATTCTAACAATAAATCTTCACATCATAGTCCGAAAGCCAATCCATACCAAGGATTATATCAAACTCAATCATAGGTATGATGACAAGATCAGGAGATAAAGAACATTTATAAGCTCTAATGGGAACAGATTCACACAACTTTGTTGTGTTGATATTTCACTTAAGAGTTTTAACTAACAACTCAATTGTTAAATCAAAATGGAAATGTCTAATTTTCTAAGAAAACAAGGAAGATATGAAACAATGAGATAATCCAGAATCAAATAAAGCATTGGATAAACTTGAGGAAACCATTAAATTACCTGCCACCATGTCTTTCAGAGCTTCTACATCAGCAGTAGTGACAACATATACTTGGCCTTGATCCCTTGTATTTTATTGGGGTAAGTTCCAATGAAACTTAGGACATTCATTTGAATAATGTACCATCTCCCTGGAATTGTAGCATGGAACATCAGTAGATTCTTTCTTCCTCTTACAATCACGAGCTTGGTGGCCTTTTTCACTACACTTGTAACAGACTCCCATTCCTTTTAAGCAAGTACCAGGGTGTTTCTTTCCACATTTACTGCACGATGGATATTCATATTTTCCATTATTTCCCTTATTTCAATTTCCAGAGTGATCTGCAGATCTATTCTTCTATTGCTTTTCTTTAATGTCATAAGACTAAGATAATTCGTTTTTTGTCTTTATAACACATGAGACAATATCATCATACGACGAGAAGGATTGTGAGACTAATGCTCGATGGATAAAAAGTTTTAACCCATAAAAATAAATGATCAATATTACTTCATGGGTTATTTATATAATCTACATCATGCCTCACTATCCTTGTAAAGTTAGACTCATATTTTTCAGCATTCTCATCCTCCTTTATCCTTAGACTCAGAAATTGTCTTTCTATATCCTCTTGATGGACATGGGGAAAGTATTTTTCTAAGAAAATATATTTAAACTCCCTCCATTCTTTATTTTATAATTCATCATCTTCCTTCATGTTTGGAATCAATGACCACCACTAATTATAATCTCCAGTGAGGTGGTAAACGGACATGAAAACTTTTTCCCTTTTGCTACTCTCCAAGGAGTGTAATATTTTCTCTAAGGAATTTATCCATTGCTAAGCTAGTAGTTGATTTTTACCCCCATTTAAGGTTGGTTGTTGTTGCCTCATGAAGCAATCTAACATTGATCCTCCACGTTGAGAATTAGGGTGCTCCATATGGTTAAGGATATTATTCATAACCTGAGTGAGTTTTCCCAGTATGGTGATAAGCTGATCAGCACCAGTTGTATCACCAGCTCCACTATAATTATCTTGACCAGGAAGGAAATCCCTATATAGAGTGTGCACATTGATACGGTTCCCATTTCTTCCACTATGCGCCATTTTTAAACAATGTAATAAACTAGATCTTTTTATGAATCAAAATACATAATTACAAACTTGTAAAACACTTCACATAAATTGAAAAGTTTATGGAAATGATCCATAATCATAAAAAAAAATATTTGAAGATGTATATACTCATAAACCCATCATAATGGTTTGTAAATAAAATGAGAATTAACCTAAGCATATAACCTTGGAGTGTCGTAACCAAGAGTGAAGCAAGGCCCGTTGTCATGAACCAATTCATGTTTGAGTCTAGATCAAAGCGGTGTTTTTGGGTTTTACCACTAGGTACATCTGTGCCAGAGCCGCCTCTACCAGCTCATATCCAGACAAGGATTTATTGCTGGGAAAACTAACAAAATCACTACAATACCAAAATTCCAGGATGTTTTTCTATACTAATCCCCAAAGTCTATCTTTGGGATATGTTCGCTAATCAGAGTTTATCTAAATCTAACTTCCAAGGTTTGCACTAAACCTCCTCTGATACCAACTGTAACGCCCCGACCCAAGTTACCCAGAGTCAGCGGATTATTACATAATATTTGCATGATCACAAAATATCATGTCTCGAAATACAGATTAGTTTAATATCCTTGGAAACAATATATATATTCTTATGTCTTACACTACATCATAATGTAAAAAAACTACAACAACATCTTGTCTTCATATCCCCTCATACGATCCCTTCAGTTCATTCATAAAATACTTTTTCACATACTGGGAAAAATAAAACATTGAAAGGGGTGACCTCAGATGCACAGTAAGGATAACAATATAGCCGAAACTTTAATAAATAAACATAAACATTTAAGGCAATGTATAACTAAAACAAAAGCCTTTTAAACATGAACTTCAGCATAATATGGAAAAAATAAATTGAAATAATGCCATTTACTTATTCACATGGATATTCTACTAGTTGAATAATAACATGCAATATCAATAACCACTTTCATATTGATGGAATCCATAATGTCATACTATAATAACCACATAGTCAAGGCCTTGAGCCAAGAATAAAATTATGATTTTGTCAAGGCCTTATTCCAAGACACTAGTTTTTCTCATGAGACCTGCCGATGCATCGGGGAGATATAGCAGGTTCCACCCGTCACATACTAAGTCCAAAGCATTCCTCATATGAACATGTCTAAAGATAACATAAACATTAATTTTAAAACTAGCATACAAAATGTCAATACTTTCTCCATAAACCAAGAATGGTATAAAAATAACACATCCATAGTCAGACATATCACAAAACAATCAATACAATATGGAAGTCTTGTATCATAATAAATCAACTTAAAATAAGCTTAAAATCTATCAAAGGATGTTGAAATAGATGAAATCAAAACTATTTGAGAGAAATATCTATGTTTTTGAAATCATTGAAAAGTCACAAATTTATAAAGGAATTAATTTAAAATATATTTTTGAATCAAAGTTTCCCATACCACTTTGAAACATTTGGAAGGAAATATCATTTCAAAACATTCATGTTCACATAAATAAATCCTTAAAATCATTTTGAAAACATAGACATCAATTAAAAAGATTTAGAAAGATATATTTTTAAAACACTTAAAATTATTATCATGATAAATCGTAACATTCAAAAATACTTAAAATATTTGTTTTGAAATCATTTTTATGAAAAATTGACAAGGATGATAAAAATTTCCCAGTAAATACTTACACGTAAACGATCTCAGATAATAATGAGATTGAGGAATTAACCCTTAACATGTACTTTTCCTTGGTCGAGGGTAGGTTAAACTTTTTTATATTTGTTAAATAATTGTTATTAAATTATAAAATAATAATATACATAAATATGATATCATATATGATCTTTTAATATTGCTTTGTTAGTAAAATTATTGTATTATCATCATTTCGGTTGTTCACTTACTCATTTTCTTTTATATGTTTTGTTACATAAGATGTGTTAGTTATCAATAGGGTGTTTCATATTCATA
Source organism: Viscum album (assembly GCA_963277665.1). NCBI lineage: Eukaryota > Viridiplantae > Streptophyta > Magnoliopsida > Santalales > Viscaceae > Viscum > Viscum album. The sequence continues at coordinate 1,902,536,757 of OY728137.1, forward strand.
TCCTGAATGATATCTAGTCCTTAAACATTATTCTTAATCATCAAATGAAAATTAGTCTTGAATGGATACGATGGGGAATGAATCTAATCTCGTTCCTGGAGACGGTAGTCCGTACGTACGCTGGAGTGACAATATCATTCTTTTGATATTAAAATCATATATAATTGGATGGTATATCATATATAGAGAATAATTATAATTTATATTTATTATTTACTTCAATTACACATCATTATCAGAGCCATCCAAATAATAATGTTTTGAATAACAATTACACCACGACGTGGAGACGGTAAGTCATACATACGCATGTATGGTGACATGTCATTAAAAGGATGGATAGAATACTGGATATGGTTGTACCATATTAATAATAACATCACACCATATATAATATTCTTGAGTTATAATTTTATAATGGAAATTGAAAAGAAAGAAGAAGTGGAAGAAGAAAGGAACTTGAAAGAGGGTGGTGAAAACATTACATCTTCTTCGGGTTCATCCTTTTGATTTGATCAAAAGAGCTACTTTGGTTGGCTTCTTTACCATATTAAGGCCTCTAGGATGAAGATAGTGAATTTGGTAGAATATTTGGGAAGGGTTTGGCCGAGACAAATGGCTCTGAAGGTGTGAAATTGAGAGAAGGGGGAGTGACCTTTTATAAGAGGGGTGAGGGGCACCTTAGGAAAATCTAGAAATATTATTTTATAAAAAATTCATATTCGGATTATAATGGCTCCAAAGTGAATTATTTCGAGGATAAGGTGGGTATGGTTTGAAAACCACCCAACCAATAGGTTTTATCCTTGTTTTGGGCACTAAATTAACTTTATCTTTCAGTTTTAACTAATAGTTAATTAGTTTCACATTTTCCATGTCTCTCTGTATTTTTATATTATATGGTTCATAAACATACTATAAACATAAAACATAACCCCAAGTGGTTCATTAATGATTCAAATATCATTATATAAGTCTCTTGGCCGAACCATAGATTTTTAGGAATTGAATATCAATTAATAATATAATATTTGTTTAAAAAACTCTTCTTTGTCTATTTTGACACTATTTGGTATTTTGTTTTTTCTAAATTTTTAACAGCATTATTACTTCAAAAATAATTCATTTAATCAACCCTATCATGTCATATTAACCTATAAAATTCTAGTAATTCATTAAAAGTCTAAAATTATATTTATTTGTGTATTTATAATATCAACTATTTTAATATTTTACTAATAAGGTAATTACTGCATCATCATTGTGTAAAAAATAAATTACATTATTTAATGACAAAAAATTATAAATAAAATACCATTATGTAGGAAATATTTTTATCTTTCTAATGAATATTTATAATTTAACTTATCTTTTATATAACCTTATATTAATAATGATTTATTTATTAAACTTTGATTTTAACTCTTTTAACTCTTCTTTGAATTAAATAATAATAAATATCCTAATCTAATCCAAGTTGAAAAAAGAGGTTCGTATTTTATTCCTAATTTTTTTAGGTCAAATTATACTTATCCAATATAATTAAGAGATGTTTTAGAGTAATAATAATATAATTATTACCCTTAATTACAGTATTTACATTTAACCGTGGTAATATAAAAGTAAAAAGTTCATATTCACCAAAAATTATTTTTATCTTATTGAACAACATTTTACTCCTTGATATTAACAATGTCTCTCGGATTTTCGAAATTCCACTAACAGAAGCTGTAAAATTATGTTTTATGTGAATTTTCAAATTCTCCTAGGAAATGGGTAAAAGACGGTGAAAAGTTCAATAATATTTTTAAATATATAAAACTATTATAACTTAAATCCAATGAATTAAATTGAAACTATATAGGTATTATGTATCTATTTTGACCTAAAATATATTTAAATAAAATAAATAATTATTTAACTAAAAATTCAGGTTTAAACTATAACTAAGTGTTTTTCACTATTTATCAGAAATTGAATGTTTTCATAAAAATACCAAAAATTCACCCTTTGCTAATTTCGATATTCCAAAAACAAAAATGAAGTCCAGTTTGAATGATAATATTTATAAAATTTCAAAAAGTGGGTATTACTATTCATAACAGCTACTTTGATTGGTCGCGGCGTGTTAGAATCTCGAAGTTGCGTACAATGCAAGCTATTGCATTATTCAAAGGGAAACATATGATGGAAGATTTGGGTGTTACAATGTGTCATCCAAAACTATAGAACAGATTTTAAAAGGTGTTTAGGGCTCAGTTTATTATGAATTACATTTCATCCCTAGAAGGATGGCCAGAAGGAGTCGACTATCCAGGTTATAGAGTACATGCTACGTGTTTGCATCCTACACTTTGGAGGTAGTTGGGAGGAACTCCTACCTATAGTGGAGTTTTCATATAACAATAACTACCACTAATCCATTAATATGGAACCGTTCAGGGCCTTGTACAGGCGACCGTGTGGATTACCACTATGCTGGATAGTCTCAGGATTGTCAGCACTCGTGGGTCAATACTTTGTACATGCTACCTTCGAGAAGGAACATATCACTGAAGAGTGGATTCTGGTTACACAGAGCAAATAGAATTCATATGATGACAGGAGAAATAGGACACTAGAGTTACAGAGATACATTGATGGGGATTGCGTAGATTTTGTCGGGTTCCAAGTTATCTAGGAGATATATCATCTCTTTTCTAGTTATGAGTAGATTTGGCGATGTGGAACACCACCTAGAACTATCCCCCATAGTAGCACTGGGTGCATGATGTCTTCTACGCGTCATAGATTAGGAGGTACATTCATGATCAATCAAACTTCATCAACTTGGGAGAGCTGGATATTGATGGTGAGATGACTATTACTTAGTACCCAATGATGATTGAGGGTCGACAGGATAGGATCCTTCCTCGGTGGTAAATTCCTCTTGTGTACCTTTAGTGGTAGCCCAAGAATCTCTAGGATAGAACATGGGAGTGGGAGGGACATATTCACGCTCAGTAACCTAACCTTTTTGTTTATTAACCCTTGTTTTGGATTTTGGGGACGTAAATCCCTAAGATGGGGACAATGTAATGATTCATATTTTCTGAAAAATTGAAATAAATATCTAATGACTTCCCATATTAGAAATCTAACGGTTCCATTGAAATCAGATTAAGGGCCTTACCCTAGTAACAACCTAACATTTTTCAGTGATGGTAATATATAGAAAAACCCACTTGGGGCTTAACTGAATTTAAAATAATTAAATAGAAAATTTTTTGTGATCAAATCATAATAATTGATTAATGACAACTTAGGTTGGAAATACGATACATGGGTGTTTTCATTAGGCAGGGACTAAATCAACTTGCATTGGATGAGGGTAAAATATATATTTTGGACACGAAAATCAATAAAATATTTATCGGAAATATTTTATATGGATGTAATGTGGTGGAAAAGTGGAATTTACATTTTTAATTAGCCATGTTAGAGGAATTAAGGCTTATCACCATAACCTAATTATTTATTATTGTGAAGAGAAGGAATATCTATCCCAATGAAAAACTCTGACGAATTAAGGATCGATGATTACATGAAACCTCGTTCTTCGTTGATTATTGATCCATCCTCGAAGTAGGCTGTCAATCCCATTTTGATTTCTTTTTTCCATTCACGGAGTAAAATGATGAATTATGGACAACGCACAAATGGGTTGATATACGATTCGATCATTGTTGGGGGAGGGGTAATTACTATGGGATTAAATGGAATAGATCATGGTGATTATTCATCTATTGGTTTCTTCAGGATCCCAATAACATGAATAGATCAAGGCAGAATAATCAAGGGTATGGTCTGGTTTTTGTGTATTCCTGTTATCAATTCCTCCTTAAATCTATCACGTTCTTACCGTGTTCTTTTCACTTTGAAACCCTATGTAAATGATCAATTTTTGCCCCCACGGACCATGGTACAATGATCTGAGACCAAATTTTGTTATCCCCAATGGAATTGCGAATTTATGATGATAGCGCAGAAGGAAGGCGATAAATCACGGTGGATTGCGTGGCGAACAGCGGGCTGCCAGTTCAGTGGCTGGTAGTGATGGTATTGTGTGGCCCCTCAGGTGGTTGGGTTCTGGCAGAGCACACAATAAAGTTCTAGTGATATCGCCTCATAAGAAGATTCCCTTATTTTGTAGGCCACATGCGGTATATAGGAGTCATTGTAGGAGGCCGTAGCGTCAGCTAAAGTGGGACGTGGCTCAGAGGCCGCATTGATAGGGGAGCCCATGGCACCTGGACCTACGAGACTAGGGGGCTGGGAAATGGTTTCATCCATGTTGAATGTGGAGGCCACATTTATAATTAGAGCATTACTAAACCATGTGCGGAAGGAGTTGTCCCTCATTAGGTTGTCGGGCTAGGAAAACTAGGCTGCTCCAATGGCCCTACATATTAGACCGCATGGCCCAATATATAGTCTGTTCAGTGGCCCAATGGTCTGGCCCAAACCGACTAAGTCTGGTCAGGTCAGTCGAACTGTGTCAGGCCCGACCCAGACCAGACCAGACCCTTTTTACTAAATTGGTTGTATCTTTTAAATCGTGTGTCAATTTGATGATCTTTTTGTTGTGTTCATACCTTTTAGTTGAGGTATTCATTCTGATATACTATAATTGAGTTTTATAGAATTTAGTTAATGAAAAATGGATTGAAGATTTGGTTCTCCGAGAATAATCGTGCTACGAAAAAAATCATGCGGCTAGCTATGACTATGTGATCTTGATGACTATGTGACTTTGGGACTGCATGACCCATCAATTATTCTTGAACCATCAATTCTCTAAGGGGCATCAATATTCCATGTGATATCCACGCTCGATGATTAATCTTCACTCTGTGCTCCATCGATGTCCTGGATGCCATCACCACTCTGTATTCCACTGATGACATATTCGTCACTGATGCTTCATGTGCTACTAACGATCTATGTGCCAGTTATTCTCTGTGAACCATCGATGCTCTATGCAACATTGATGCTTCATGCTCCATTTACAATCTGTGCACCGCTAACAGTTTTAATGTAATAAAAACTCCTAGATATATGGACTACAACTAGAAATAATTCTCTTCATTCTTTGAACTTATTCATTTGTGAGATGACTGTATTTACTATACTTCATGTGTTTCCTTTTTTGAGTACCTCGTGTGCTTTATTTTTTGGAAAACTTCATGTGTTTCCTTTTTGGTATACTTCATGTACTTACAAGTGGAATTTTCCTTTGTGTTTTTAGGTTCCCTACTGAGTATTTTTTAACTCACCCATGCGTGGGCTAAGCCGACACTTGTCTTATATTGTGCTGAAAATTGATGCATTGACGGAACCCTTGGTGGATCGGGCCTATGTAGTTCTTAGCGAGAGTCCTGATAGATGAGATGTAATTTAACAACTACAAGCATTTTTTTCTATACCGACCTTTCAGGATAGGATTACTAAAGATGAGATTCATGATCATATTCTTTCCCTTTTGGCTGGGATTGTATTATGGCCAAATTTAATTTTTTGTTTTCATACATTCGTACTCTATTTGTGGTATCATAGATTTTTACATGCTTGTTTACTTAGTGGTTTCAGTACATCAGTTTTGGTCTGGTAAATGGGTACATGTGTAAAAGTACTTAGAAAAATGCTTCCAATTTTTGGGATATTCCAACTCGGTTCTAGTCTCTAGCCCCTTCCCTATTGGAGGAGAACATAGGGTAGTCACACCATTAGACCTAGGAGATATATCGTGAAAAATATCATTCTATTTGAATGTATATTTGAGACTCTTTTAATCAGTATATATATGATGCTTCTCTCCACAGAGATAATACCGTAAGATTTGCAGTGAAAATATCACAAACGAAACTCTACATCATTCATGGGATAATATTTTTCATGATTTTTATTATCCATTATGTGTGGGATATCACATTAGAAGTTTTCATTAGAACACAGACTAAGACAAAAGTTGAATCATCATTATATGACACAAAGAGATACCCTCTTTATGGAAGTATGAGTACTGGTGCAGTGATACAATTATTTTTAAACTCTTTGAACCAGTCTTAATATTTAGTGGTCCATACAAACATTTATCCCTTTCAATTCATATTGGTTAAAGGGTTTGAAAATCATGAGATGTTTTTTAACAAATCAATAGTAATAAGAATCCAGACAATGGAAACTTAATATCTCTAACATAGATATTGGTAGGGCCACTCTTTGTTTATCTTTATCTTGGAAGGGTCTAAAATTATGCCATTTATTGTGATAACATGTACCATGAATTGTAATTACTCCATAGAAAACTCCCATTTACCATAATTTTTATATAGTTTCTACCTTAAAAATATTTTTTGATTTTATTCAAATCCTCCACACGTACTCACATAATTCTAGAGTATTTTAGAATAAAATCAATAAACACATATATTAATTTGTTGAGGTAATCTCCAAAAGAATATATTAATTTATTCAATGAATATTTATAGACCATTAAGGAGTCTGAATGTCATCAATATAAAATCTTAGTTTCAATACCATGTTCAAAATATAGTCATTGCATTTCTTCCTTCGTCAACATTAATTGATGATATTCAAACCGAAGATCCATCTTAGAGAATTACATTAACCACGTAGGTAATATAACAGTTCATCTATCTTTTATAGGTGATACTTGTTCTTTACCATGATATTTTTAGCGCATTATAAAAATGTAGAGTCACATTGATCTATCCTTATTATTGAAATAGAGGACTAGTTCTCCCCCATAGTGAATCACTCTTCCATATGAAACCCTTGTTTAGGTTCCCCTGTTACATCTTCTTCAGTTCTTATAACTCAATGGTGTTCATTCGATAAGATTCCTTTGTAATAAATATATATTTGGTAATAATTTCAATTTTGAACACAAGCTCTCTGTCATGAGGAAGACCAGCCAATTATATAGGGAAAACATCAGTGTAGTCCGCCACAATCGGCATGTCTTCAAGCATGATCCCCATCTTTGTCTCAATCATTTTGTCTATATATTCTTACTCATAGGGAAACATCATCCCCAATTGAGGTGATTATTATAAATGATATTTATCCTCCACCTTACACTTTTAAAAATTTAATGCATTCTTCAGGATGTGAAGAGTGGTCTCCATTTCTCAACAGTTGATGTTGTATTTGTATAAAGATAGCTAATCCATGCTAAATATAGAAGAAAACTCCACCAAGGGAATTAAGAAAAGTTTCTACTGGAGGTTTACTCCATGAAAATTAGTTGGGGAGATGATAAATACATTGGATGAAATAATTTCCCCATTTAATATTCTCACAAATAACACAACCTTCTTATTTTGAAGAAGATTTTGAATATTAATACTAGATGTTAATGATATGAATGAATTCAATGAACTACAATTAAATAGCACATTCATTATTCTTGAATGAATATTCATCATACCTATCACCACATCATTATCAAGGTCCACCTCATAAGAATTGAAAACATATTCCTTTCTTCTATACCATGGAGGTTGTTGTTTTTTTCTTAATACAACCATTTTCTTAGGAAAATTCTTGACATAAATCATATGTTCTTTTTAGTTAAAACACTGCACTATAGGATGAGTGTTGATCTGAACCATCCCTTCTTCTTCTACATTGGTGAGATTTATCATATCATTTTGGAAGTTATAATAAATATGCCCCATTCTTCCAAATTTTAAGCATTTACTAATTCCATTTAGATAGTTCCAATGTTTCTTCTTCCCATAATTTTCAATATATTGAAGGTGGGTTTTCATTCCATCATGGGATTTATATGTTGATCCTCTTGTATTAAACTCAATTTGTTTATTATTATCTCTAATCCCATGTGACCACAATGAATATTTGATTCCATTTCAACCTTATAAGAATAAAAAAATAATATACTCATATATATATATATATATATATATATATGTCTTGAATAACCAATTATTTTAGTAGACTCTACATTAGACTTTTAAGGACGATATTCACATTTATTTTAGTGTTCCTGAAAAATCTAGTGGCATATCATTAATGTATTGTGATGTTTTCTTCCCATGCCATTATTGAACGATCTTCCATCTAATTTATTCTGAGGAATCCATTCTCTATCTTGATAAGGATAGTTTTGGGAAAATATTTATTGATTTTTTTGGGAAATATTCCCACTCTATGGAATCAATTTCTTCCTTGGAATTTTTTTTCATAATTAGTGTCAACAACTGGTCAGCTCCATCATAAAAACTATAAAATTCCATCCCAACATCTTATTATTCTGATAACTAATGGACATCAAATATATTCTCAATGGATTTAATCCATTGTTTTATAAGAAGGGGATAAAGAGATTCACAAAATAGAGGAGGTCATTGTCACATAATGGGTCTGAAAGAAACATGAAATATATTTGGAGATGGAGGGAGTTCCATGAAATTGAAGTTATTATTGATAACCTAAGACATATTAGCTTGTACATGAATATGGTATTGAGCTCCAATTACCATCATATATGGCATTTCATTAGGGAGATAATCACATATATTATCAAATTTATTGTTGGGACTAGTTCTATTAGGTGTGGACATTAACTACAAAAAGATAGTAAAATTATGAGGTATTGAAAACATAGCTAATAAGAAAAAAAAAATAAATTTTTTAATATATAATGATAAAAGTTAAAATGAACAATATACCATATAATGTGATTTCCTATGTTTAAATCTATATTATATCTGGTAATGGTATTATCTCTAGTTTTATTACAATGGTTTTATAGAAATAATATCAAAAAACAACTAGACCCTGATCTAATATCAACTATCGTGACACTAGCATTTTCCACATATCTATATATGATTTAAAAAATTAATCCACCAAATAAAACCATGGTTCATAATGTACAGCTTTTTTCGAAGATTAAACACATAATTAGAAAGCATGAAACCAAAATATTAACATATTTTATTTATTTACTATAAAGAGCTCCTACCATCATTTTCACTCATATATCTACATAGGATAACATGAGGAGTACATGAAAAAATGGATAATCGAAAACCCACAGTAGGGTTATGAGAATTATAATGAATCATAATACATGGTTTAAATGTCGTAACGTGTTTAAATAAAAAGTCATGAATCCTGAATAATCTTATTGAAGCATAAAATATTAAAAATGGAATAATGTAATACTGGAATCAAAGAAAAGTGGAAATGAGATACAAAAATAAATAATCATGAGTCAAGTATGACAACCAATACCATTTAATTTGAGGAGAATGGGTCACGACTAGCCACCCAGACCATTGCACATAGAAGCGAAAGCATGAAGACTAACCACCAACACTATTGTACATGACATATAATGAAACTAATCATTACAAAATTAATTGAAGTGTTATATAGGACCAACCATCATAACTTGTTCTTGAATATGTGTTCCACATGAAGAATCATACACATGGAATAATATACATGATATTGGTTACCCATGGAAAGAATTGCATATCATAATAAGGTCAAAAGGCATAAAAATAGGGAACATAATAATGGTTTCCATGGGAGATTTTATTTTAATCAAACATGTAAACTAATAAGGGAAAATAAGCAAAGATCATGATGAGTGATATAAAATCTATGCGAAAACATGTAAAATTGGTTTTTAATAAAAGTATGACATAAAATATTTTAGTGTCGTTTAAGGAAAATATTTAATATTATTTAAAATAGGAAAAGTAATATTGTTTGTATAAAACAAAAAAATGGAACTAGGATTTATTTTTAGGAAAAAATTATTAATTTTATAAAAATAATTGTGGCTTTTAAAATAATATGGAGGTAACAAGAATGTGGGTAATAAATCAGGATGTTCCTATTAATAAGATTTTCTTATCGGGAAAAATTGTGAAGAGAGCCTTTTTAAGTCATGTATTTCCCCCATCATAGAAAGATGAAATGATTCGGATACATGATTTTGGAAGATGTAAAATGAATGAAGATTAATTATATAATGATAATAAGAAATTACAATTTTCAAAGAGTGATAAATCATAACCGAAAAGAAAAAATAGATGTACGAAAAGAATCCCTTACATTATGCCTAAAAGTGTTCTCCACAAGAAATTAATATAATATATAATCAAATAAAATATATTAATTGATTAATTTATAACCATGAATACAATATTTGTTTTATTATATTTTTTATGTTCATTTATTTTCTTTATGGTGGGCTATGAGATTCAACTCCATCATTTAGGAGCAATGATTTCCTCAGTTTTCCTGATATGTTTACTTGTAAACATGTATAGAAAATCATGTTAAATGATAATTGTTGTTCTATGTTTAAATTTTGTGTCATTTAAGTACATCCATAATATTAAAGGGTAGTATATATCATTTTTTATATTTGAAGATTATTCAATAGGTAAAACATTAAGGATAAAAACTTTGATTATTTTGGTGTGTTTTAAATCATAGTTAAATATTTTTGTTTTATTAATTATGAATATTTATATATACTAGTTATAGAATATAAAATAAGCCTTTAAAATTTTATTATAATATTGTTTAACCATAAAAATACTTTATGGCCAACCTTGAAATTGATAAATCAACACATCCCAAATGAATTTTTCATTTTTTCAGAACAAAAGGGGATGGAATTAAATGAAGATGGGTTGTTCCATTAATACAAAAAAATTATAGAACACATTTGATAATGTATTTATCATTTCACTTTGATAAGGAGAGGTTAGGAGAGTAGAATCAAATAAAATAAGTTGAAAATAAATTTAATTAAAAAGAAATAATGTTTTTTCTATTGAAATATTATCCTTGAGAACCTTCATTGAGGAACTTGTGTTAAGTCTTTTATTGAGACCAATGACTTGTGGATGTGTGGTAGAGTCTTAATAAGAAAATTAGTATGAATTTGGACATGCTACAAGTATATTTATAATTGAGTTGAAGAGGTGGTGAGGGTGGTAGTTATCATTTGAGTGAGGGGTGTTTTTAATTATTTTTGTCATTTGTTTATTATTTTTGGATCATGATTGTTAACAGTGTGGATTATTTTGACTAAGTATATGAACTAGAGAATTTGAGTTCAAAATAATGGTTCATAAATCATACATACACCATCCATGTCTCAATAATTCATGTATTTATCTTATACTTTAAATTATTGTACTTCACTATTCACCGATAATTCAATTATTTTAGAAAATTCCCAAAATATTATCCAAACATTTTCTCAATTGGGAAAACTATGAAATGGAATAATTTTTAAGAATATAATTTTCTAAATGTAGTTAATTTAATTTTTATTTAAAATTATCTTAAATTTTAAAAATTCAAATTTTAATATTATAACTAATTTTATAACACTTTGAAAATTTAATTATGGACTCATAAAATTATCTTATATTCACAAGGAAAAAAAATATTAATTACTATTATATTTTATATATATACTTTTTTTAATAATTATTTTTTTAAAAAATGGAAATAAACATTTATGTTTTATAAAAACTAGTCCTCGCCCGTGCAATAGCACGGCTTTTTTGATTAATGGTTGTTCTTTTAATAAAAATTCATATTTATAATTGTTGAGAAGAAATAATAATGTTGACTTAAAAGTGAAGGGCTTCATTAATGGTTTTACTTTTAAAAATAATTTGTATTTATAAATGTTGAGAAGAAACAAAAATATTGACTAAAGAGTGAAAGTCAAATCCAACATAAGACAGTGATTGTAAAAATAAAATCGACAAATGTGAAAATGACTGAAATAAATATGGTAAGATGAGAAAACTTTCATAACATAAACTAATGAAAATGAGTCCAAAAAAATGAAAATAATAAAAATGAGCATGATGAAATCATATATTTCCCAGCCAGCATTTTGAAGAGAAGTTCAACGGTAGAGGTGTTGTCATCCTGTTTGGAAAACATGGATTTGCTCCAAATCATGATTTGAATATAGCCACCTAAAAATGGAAATAAAATTATGAAATTTATTAAAAAATTTAATACCAATAATGATGTGAGTGGGTTACTCATGACGGAATAAAATGGAGTTAAGACTAAAGATAACGAAAATAGAAGATGCTGGAATGGGGGAGGTGAAGTTCAGAAGGTGTGAAATTTACTAATCTGTTGGAATAAATTGAACTAAAAAATTACTACATACTATAAATATGACAACCTCTCATAGCCCTGACCCTCCCCTTCCCCCCTGCCCAGCCCCCTCCCCCTACCCAACCCCCTCCCGCTGCCCAGCCCCCTGCCCCTGCACAGCTCCACCCCCTCCCCCTGCCCAGCTCCATCCCTCCCCCTTACCCCTGCCCAGCCCCTCCCCCTTCCCACCCCCACTAAAACGTACCCTTAGAAAAGTAGTGGAAATCTGTTTAAATTTTAAAAAACCAACCACAGGAAGAGGTATCCAAATCAGTTACAATGAATTCTTAGGATGGTTATTGATGAATATTTAAACAGTGAAGACACATGCAAGAGTAGGAGTAAATATTTTATATACCTCAACAATCAGCCAGGTCCTAAACTGAGAAGCACCTCCACTACCGAGCTGCCAACTCAGCCCGAACATAAAGATATGTTAGAAAGACAAGATAGTGGTATGTAATATTTAAACAGAAAGAGAAACTTCTAAGAAATCATAATAACAGTAGGAAACATATATGACTAAATGAATATGAATAAAATATAACCCCTCCTATTCCCCCTCCCCTCTGCCCATCCCCCTCCCCCTGCCCAGCCCCACATCCCATGCCCAGCCCCCTCCTCATCTCGCTGCCCAGCCCCCTCCCCCTACCCAGCTCCCTCCCTCCCCTTGCCCCTGCCCAGCCCCCCTCCCCTTTCCCAACTCCCCCCTCCCCTGGCTCTGTCCAGCTACCCCCCTCCCCATGCCCAGATTCCCCCCTCCCCCTGGCCCGGCCAAAATTTCCCCCTCCCTCTCTCCAGCTCCCCCACCTCCCCCAGCCCCTTCCCAGCTCCCCTCCTCCCCCTCCCCCTACCCTTACCCAGCTCCCCCCTCCCCCTGCCCAACTCCCCCCCTACCCCAGCCCCTGCCCAACTCCACCCCCTCCACCTTCACAGCTCCCCCCTCCCCTGCCCCTGCCCAGCCCCCCTCCCCCACCCCCACCAGACCCCTCCCCCACCAAACCCCTCCCCCAGCCTCGCCCCCTGCCCACCCCCACTTCAGTATTATACATTGGGAGAACCATCCTTCTCATGGAAAGAGTAACAACTATCTAAAATAGATTCATGAATTGGGGATATCCCTCCTAGGTGAAAATAAGTCAAGAATAGTAAAACCTATAATAATCAGATCAGATTAGTGTGTGCATTATATGTGTCAGTACAAAAAAACCTACATTCTGTAATAAAATTAATATTAAAATTTTAAGTATAAATATATATGATAATTTCAAAAAATCAGGTTCGATTTAGATGTTGCACTACCTTGAAAATTCCCCACCTAAATGGGGATGTCATTACATTTTATGGTTTGTTAATGATGCGTCGTCTTGAGACATTGAAAATTCCCCACCTAAATGGTTTGCTTACCTGCACATACATTAATGTTTCAGAATAGCAGATGATATGTATTACCAAAAAGGAAACACTGAAATAATAAATCCATAGATATATAGAAGATATATATAGAAACACCAGGTTTTCACAATATGGATACACATAAATAAGGCATACATAAATGCATATGTTTAACTAATAGAGAATAAATTACATATAACTTATCTAGAATATGTTAAGATTCAACAACCTATAAGATATTCTGTAATAGATAATTTCACAACAGATTACATGACAAGAAACAATTTAGATTACATGAATGGAAACCCAGAAGCACTCTCTGGGATAATTTCATAACATATTATATGATAAAAGAAAACTAGCAGCACTCTACAAATAAGTGAAACATAATTATTGAATACGTGTTGAAAATCATAGATGTAAAAATATGAATAAATTAGAACAGAATATGAACCTGTCGAAAAATATGAATCTATAGAAAAACCAACTCACCATTCCAACAATACTAAAATAACTCACTAATGGTATACTCCACGTTTTTTTGAAGACCATATAGATTATAATTCATTCCACAACTGATATCCTACACAAAACATCCAAAAACCCCATAATTTCTTTAAAAAAACTAAACCCTCCTTTACACACATGCAGATTTCATACTATAAGTGAAGCCTTAGGAATAACCAAATGATATCTTCCATAATACAACATGTGATAGAGCTTCACCAAGTTCATTAATAAATATGTCCAGGATAAACAAAATACAGGCTTCAATAGTGAACTTTCGAAGACAAGGAAGAAACTCATAGAGCTTCATACATAAGTGATCTTATGAACAGACGTGTTCCTGGAAAACACGGTATAACCAGGATAAGAAGTAGAGGTTCCCAGTTTTAAAGAAGAGGGATATCCTCCCTATGATGTAGAATCATGAAAAATAGGTAATTGGAGTCATCCTGAGTTATAACATGGATCCGTAGGATTGTAGGAGTCAGGGTTTTTTCCCTTATTTTCCGGCTACAAACATAAAACCACGGTCCACAATTCTGTCCAAAACCTGTTGATTTGCAATTAATAGATGTAAAATGTTAACACATTTCCAGACATGAATTTCTATTCAATAGTTACTGTGAAAATGTTATTTGGAAACAAATTATTCAAAACAGAATAAATGGTATATGCCCTCTGTCCTCCCGCCAAGCACTCGCCCTGTCCAGCCCCTCCCTGCATTGCAGCCCTCACCTATCCATATTCCCATCCCCCCCATCCCAGCCCCTCCATGCATTATATCCCTCAACTCTCTATCTCCCCCCCGGGCCAGACCCTCCCCTCATCCCTGCACGGCTGCTCCCCCTGCCAAGCCCATCCCCTCCCCCTGCCAAGCCCGGTTTTCCCCCTTCCTATATTGTGTCCTCCTCCCTTTCTGGCACCGCCTCCTACCCCCATGACCAGATCTACCCCTCCTGACCCCTCCCCATTCATCTACTTGTCTTCTCTCCCCTGCCCATCCCCTCCTCCACCCACCCCCACCCTACCCAGCTTGTCACCCCCACCCCAATTTCCCAGGACTTTATCATAACCCCTACCAAGCTCTACCCCTCACCTCCCCTACCAATTCATCTACATGTCTTCTCTCCCCTTCCCAGCCCCTCCTCCCCCCACCCCCACCTTTTCTAGCTTATCACCCCCACCACAATTTCACAGGACTTTATCCTAACCCCTACCCAGCACTACCCCTTCCCTTCCCCCTCCTCTGGTTTTCTCCCACCCTATCCAGCACCTCCCCCTCCCACCTGAGCCTCCCCCTACCCAGCCCCTTCCCCCACCACTACCCCTTCTGCTCAACATCTTCCAAGTTATTATGAATTGGATAAATATATTATTCATTTCCCAGATTCTACATCTCAGTCTAATTAGTTCTCTATCATATATTCTGGAGGGTTAATGGTTGGGATTTGAAAAATATATATGTAAACAGATAGAATATAAACTAAAAAATGAACAACATTTATAAGGTTTAACTAAAAAAGGACATATTTTATTGTCATGCATGCATGTTTAAGGGGTAAACATACATTTACCTTCTATTTGTAACTTTCTTCATTGTACATATAACATATCTTCTCAAACTATTTGACATGTTTCGTTCTACACAACCCGTGTAATGAATGATGGAAACAAATGAGAAATCAACATGTTTAATGTATCTCATTTTTCGACCGATATGTTTAGAACGTAAAAATATAGGTAATCCACAACCAATGATGGCCGGTAAGATTGAAGGCCAGTTAAATAACATGGGAAGCCTACCCATTCTTCAATAGGTGCATTGGTTGGTGTACAGGAGCTGGTCGACCATGTCAAGCCGACGCTTTGTTCAAAACTAAAACATCAAGAAGATATCCATGGACTTCTAGAATGATGTTAAATTTTTAATCAATAAATAGAGGGAATTCCAGTGGAGAAAGAAGCCTAGGAAAGAGGGAAAAAATACCTATCATCAAACAAACAGGGCTGCAAGTCCAGGATATCATCAAGTCCTCAAATAAGATGACTGAACAGGGTGAAAAATCCATTATCCATTGCAAGCAATATAAGAGATCCAGCAAACCATAAAAAACAATGAATTCATGTAACAAATTATCAATCAGGTTAAACCCTATAAGTCTTGGAAGACATGAATAAATCGACTTCATAGAAAAACCTGTAAAGCCCTACGGGACCTGTTAGCACAAGTAGACATTTCATATCCATTGACTCACAGCCCAGAAGGTTGATAATCCTTTGTGATTTAAGCCACATGAGAGAAAAGAAACACCCTAATCCAGTAATGACTTGTTATATACAGAAGAGACCCTGGGCATAGAAAACAGCCCCTAATGTTCAAGAAATAATCTCCTCTGAGTTATTGAAGAAGTCATTCCCATGAATTATTTTTGTAGTTGAAAACATTTATTTTTGTATTGATATTAATTAATTTTACAAAAGTATGTCATTGAGAAAAAATTGAGAAAAACTATTCCGAATGAAATCCATTTAAAAAATAGCCATCATGCAGTGCTTTGAAAATTGGAAACATTACAACCCCTATCCTTGATGTTGTCAGTATAGTGTTTAGTAGTGAATAATGGTGAAAAAAAAACCATCTAAAGTAGAACAAAACGTCCAGCAATGAATAAGGGAAATCGTAAAGTTCAACAAAACGCCTAGCAATGAAGAAGTGTATCATGATTAACCAAATCTAAAAAAATCGTTCACCATGAAAACCGTCCATCAATAGACGAAAACCTTCGACCATGAAAAACATCCTGCATGAATAACCATTCAAGTTAAGGTTATTCAAAGACAACATTTGAATTCAACATGCAGAAATACTTTTTAATGGAAAACAACTACTTTTTCCATCAGCATTACTGAAATTTTTAATTTTAAATATAATTACTGCATTAGTAAACAACATTATAAGGAGACATAGCAGTGGATAAATATTTTGAAATAGGGCATTTGAAATAAAGAGATAGAAGAAATTGTTTTTCCAAAATTCATATGTACCGTAAGACTAACCCTTAGTCTTCTTTGTCTGTTTTTGTTTTTAAGTTATCCTTTATGCGAATCTGAACTACACTTTCATCTGTCGATGGTGGTGTGGAGTCACCTGACATTGACACATTCTACTTGACTGCATCCTCATCATCGTAGTCAGTCAATAGATTTCTCTATAACTGAAAGTAAATATTAACTGAAACAAAATTCAATAACCCACTGCCTGATTGAAAAACTTTATAACGATAAAGAAAAAAACTAAACCTATTTTATGTAAGTTGACATTTATTTACCAGAACTGTTAAGTTAATTGAAGAGGATGTTACACCTCCTGATTGAGGTTTTGTAGTGGGTTGAAAAGATTCAACAGTCTGATGATCCTACGATGAAACATTAACAATAATAGTCCAGAATGACGTTAATTACGGACAGGGAAAAAGAATTAATAGAAATGAAAATATTGTACCTGATTCAGTTCAATCTCACTATTTACTCCAGTAACGTCAATGCTCTGTTAATATTTCACAATAATTACATTAGGATTAAATATTTTCAGGTTTAAAACATAAATGAAATTTCGAATAGATATTAGCCATTACCTGATTATATGCAAAGCTGTCATTGAATTTTCTGATGTAGTTTTCATTGTCTCTAATGAAAATGACCTTCTATGTGTTTTGTTCTTTTGAACGATGACGATTTTGAATATTGAAATATGCTATTTCAATTGATAAGAGGACTGTCATTGATTTGAAACTGTTATGTTCAGGAGGAAATCCATATTCTTCATCGTCCTGATGATCAAATTATGAATAAATATTAAATGCTAGGAATGCCAATATTGTAAATGTATTTACATGATAGATAGGGTTGGTTTTACCTATATTCGTGCACCTCTCAAGTCATCAGTTGTCTTGTGTATGAATTGCATGACTTGTTTGTCAAAAAAACTATTGAAAAGGAGTCTGTATTATCAGTAACATTACGTTGCACTCTAAATCTGTTTAATATGAAATGATAACCACACTGTTAGTACCAATAATTATTTTAATTTATTAGTTCACAAGGAATTGATAGTAATAAATTTAATAATTTAAATGATAATAACCAAGGAGTTGTGCTATGAGAAGATACTTTACAATTTTGGCACAAAATTCTGTCATTTGAAAGCTGTACTTTCTTCATACATGAAATGCATGACTCATAATACCAACTATAGGTGCTTTGAAGTTTTTGTATTTTTACAGCAAGTACGCATTGTGTAGGCTATAAAAAATTGAGTATGAAATAATATACTAATTAAGTGATGACATAATTGAACAATTCCAAATACTGAATATTTAATTGTCAACATTAATATCTCTTATTGTTACCTGTGAACAGTTTTTGACATTTGAAATAGTTTTTTTGTTGTTCCAATATGGTATATCCATAGAAGGGTTGCCAGTTTTCGGTGGTCGAGTATTGAACTGTGATTCAACCGCCAACCCAAACCTATAAAATATACACTAATAAATTTTTTTTGAAAAATATATTTACAAACATTTGGTATTAGATTTTAGATGTAAACTGGAGAAAATGAAAATATACTAAATCTAGATTAGTTCAAAGGTCCCCTATTTCTGAAGCTGTTTACTTCTCGAATATCCAGGTTGTACAGAATTTTTGTAGCATTAACAGTATTAGTCACAGTAATAGTTGATGTAAGATGTATGAAACTTTTGAAATTATTTGATCTAAAGGTACATTCAAGGCATCCTCTTGAAAAAAAATATATTAACTAAGAGCTGAAAAAAATAATGTTGTTAGAAACCATACTACTTAGTCGCTTCACTCGTATAAGTTGTAATATATGAATGGATGATGAGTCTTTGTTTTTTCCCAAATAACTTGTCATTTCATTCACAAAGTCTCCCTATAAACTACAGGTCAATTTCATACCTCTGTAGGGAAATAATGTAATAGCAAGGCATAAATTTTTATTGCTGCATTGTAATATAATAATAGCATAAAATTAATCACCTGTCATCCTCTAGAATTATCTGTATCCATAGTTTGGAATGACCCATAGATTGCACTGGATGAGTGTAATGTATACCTGAAATAATTTCTATAAAATAGATAACCAAAATAAATTTATTAAGAAATAGGTAAGGACAATAATGATATTAATGTTTATGTAATATTATTGAAGTCAACTACATAGATTAGTCAGAAATAGTTAATGAAATATACCTATTAAATGTTCCTCTGGAATCCTCCTTTGAATAATTGCATCATATGAGGTAATGTCAAAAATAAAATATGGTATGTTTGCATCACATAGTCGAATAAATGTCGTGGATGTAAGCATGATTCTACAGGGATGTCTACTTCCCAAGTACTTGCCTTGGTTTGTAGCTATTTGGATGTTCTGTATCGTGTAGAACATTCCTTCACGCAAATAATGTCTGTACTTTGAGATAAGCTGACATTTACCTATTGTACATTGAATCGTAGTTCCCTAAATAATGTATATTTATAATTAAGTTAGTATGTAAAGAAAACCGATGATAGAGGACAGATAGATACAACGTGTGCAAATGTCGAAAGATGTACAGAACATAACAGAACAATATAAAAATAAATAAACATTTTTGAATGTAATGTAAACTTACTTATTTGTCGCATAGTATTGGATCAATTGCGAAGACCTAATTGGATGATCTGTGGGATGAATTGCACCACATGTTCAGAAAACGAACTTCAATCCGTAGTGTCTCATCGTCCTCTGGTGCAATCTCATTCAAGAGGGTTATTGATCGTGACATTGTTATTATCTGTACTGTTACATATAAAATTGAAAATATAAACATAGTAAGCACATAAAGAACTCATTGAAGTACACATCATGCATAGACAATACATCGTAAAATATAAATTGATTATTTTAAATGATACCTATGAAAGGTTATGAAATATTTTTTTATACACAATATTATGTGTGAACGCAGTTGATGTGTTAGTGTTTTCCTGTATTACAATTTTCAACCCATTTGGTGATGTAACCCTAGATACTGCAACATACAATTGACCATGAGAGAAGATAGGCTTGCAAAGATATAACCCAACAGAAGACAATGATTGGCCTTGACATTTTTTAATAGTCATTGCATACGAAACTGTGAAAGGATATTGTCCTCTCTGTAATTTGAAAGGCCATATATCATCAGAGTGTGTCATAGTTAATCATGGAATGAATTCATAGTACCCCGAATTACAGCCACTCAATATTTTTGCTCCAATCACATGACCACCTAAATGTGTAACAATCATATGAGTTCCGTTACATAATCCAAAAGATTGATCAACATTTTTGAGTAGCATAATGGGAACACCAATCTGTAGTGTAATTTTGTGGGCAGCAAACCCAGAGACATCGATTCCATTCAACATTTCAGAGGTGTATATTTTTTCTACCCTATCAGTATCAAAATTGGCATTTAAAATAGAATCTGAGCTGAAGTAATATCTCTTATTAGAGTCAGTGAGAGAAAACATGTAATTGTTTACTTGCTGAACAACATCACGGGTTGGAGCTAAAACTGCACGGTCATTCAAATAGGAGACATCACCATAATTGGTAGTGAAATTAGGATATGTATGGTCAATTATTGAAGCCATATCATTCTCAGAGTTGGTAAGTAGATACTTAAAAGGAATTTGGATAAATACTTCACCATCATTTGGTTCTCCAACTCTACCTTCACCAATTGCCAAGGTCCATCTTGCAAACTCATGGACAACCTCTGGATTATTTGTGGATGCATCTGAATGCAATCTCATGTTACTTTTTAGAGTTAAGACCTGACAGTATTTCCACAGATATGAAGACTTAATACTTGAAAATACAATGTCACTCCTATTACCACCGGGTATTACCGGTAGTATTTTTTTGAAATCACCCCCAATACAACTGTTAGACCACCAAAAGGAAAATTTGTAGCATTAACATTTCATACTCTCATTATATCTCATAGAATTCGATTGAGAGCTTCAAAGTAGTACTTATGGACGATAGACACCCCATCCCAAATAATATGTTTTGTCAAGTGTAGATGTTCCGCAAGATGACTACCTTGTGGAATATTGAAAACGGACTGCTCAGTAATAGAGATTGGAATATGAAATTTAGAATGTGCAGTTTGTCCCCCCAAAAGCAGTAATGATGCTATTCCACTCAAAGAAACTGCTAGAACAATAGAACCCTCTGAGCTCAGTAAAGCTGTTAGCATATTCAAAATGAAGGTTTTACTCGTTCCTCTATATCCATGTAAAAGGAATAAACCTATAGAATTGGAAGACAATGCAGACATAACGACATCCATAACATGTTTTTGTTCATCGGTAAGCATATTCTGTTTAGTTCTGTATTCATTTTGAATTAACTCCCTGTTGTAATGCAGTTCTTCGGCAACTAAATGATTTCAATGACTATCAATTGAAGAATATTGAAGTGGTATAGGAGGATAAAACTGAAGAGATATACTATTTCTCTGTAAAATATGTTCAATTTCAAGAAGAGCATACATATGCCTCAGATGATCTGTCAATGTCAAATCCACAAAAATGATGCATATTGTTTCAGATAAAAATACTCTAAATAATAGTATAATATATAATAATTCGGTAGTCAGTTGGGGATTCATTTAATTTTATGATAATATGAATTTATTATATTGACAATATTTATGATCATTAGTGAATATAAATAAACATCATTTTGGTTTTTTAAATTTAATGACAAACATACAGATATACCTGGAATTTGTAGCCTTTGTCTTTGCCCATACAAAACATCTTCACTAAGAAAGTCACGGGTTTCATGCCATACAATGTCTCGACGAGATATGTTATCTCAAAATAACATGCTTGCAAACAACCTCCATAAAGAATGTCACATTCCCCAAGCTGACACATCTTTTAGAGCTTCAATAAATTTAGCATCATCGTCTAGTAGTCCCAAAGCATAACAGGCCTCTCTAAATGTTCCATGATTAATAACATTCACTGTTTTGATATTATCATATGAAGTCGCTCCATTTATTTTTGTTATAAGTAACCACAAGTAAAACAACTCTCTAGTTGTTAGAGGGACATAATACAGTCTACCAATACTAAATCCATGTTTTCTCGGAGTCCATTTTTTTAATTGTAGTGAAAAACAAATCTAGTAGGGAACTCTGCATAACTGAGACATCTACCTGATGGTTGAGTATGATTTTCTATAAACCATGTGGTGAACATTGATTCAGTAACAGTTCCATGACTGAGGACATATTCAATATTATCATTGTCATTAAAAGTGACTGTATTTTGTCCATGAAAATGGAAACTTAACCTCTCAACTGGTGGATATCTGTAGTGGATATCAAAAGAAAATATTCTCCATGAAGCCTAAGGGGGAGTTATGTACCGACAGTCGTAGTACATCTTTATCTCATCCACATTGTTTTCTGGATAGTCACTATTGTTTCTCTCATAGAGTGCTTCTATAAAATGATCATTTCCTTTTCTAATATATTTTAAGAGGTACTTGATAGAAGATGATTGATTAAAAACCTCTATATTCAGATGAGCCTGATACTTTAAAAGCAAACAGGATTGTATGGTACCACAAACTGGTTATCCAAAGGCACACCATTTCTGACAACCGTATGTCCATCATCTCTTCTACGATATACCACATAACGATCCTCGTTAACTGTTGTGTGTGTGAGAAATTTCTTTGGATAAAATTTTGTGCATTTTCCATTTCTCAAACAAGGGGAGGAACGGTTGGCATCACCGCAAGGGCCATGCATCGTGAATTTTGTAAAAGCTTCATGCAGCTTTGGGTATGCAGAGTGATTTGGAATTTCTGCACAAACTATTTTGTTCACATCTGCAAGAGTGTTAACCTTGTTTTCATGGCAGAGAAATAATAGGATGTGGACATGAGGCAAGCCATGTTTTTAAACTCCACGGTTCCAACAACTACATGGGAAAAATAGTGATATTGAACATTAATAGAAGAAGATATAATGTAAGAAATGAATTAAAACTATATAAATAATAAATATACAGATCGTTACATGCTCGTGATTTTCCAAATAAAAGCCCTCTCTTAAATCTTTCATAAGATGATCAACCATAATTTTGAAAATTTGAGATAATATCTAAGGGCAATAGTTTGGACGAAGATTGTTATTCATAACAAATCGAGTTATTTTAGGCCACATTGGGTTGCAAGTGAATATTGGAAATAGATCTGGATACCCTGCCCAATTACAAATAGACATTGCATCCTGGTAATTCTGAATCATAAACCTAGGTCCACCGATAAATGATGAAGGTAAAATGATACGCTTGCCACAGGATAAGCCTTCACGGTCACCTCGAAGAAATAGATATTGTAATCTATTGTATAATTCAACCCTCAAACTTTTTTGATTGAATCGAAGGAAAGATAAACTTTGGGACTCAATCATTGTATAAGCATCAACAATAAACTGTTGCAACAATCTTCTACAATGTAATAATGTTGATCCATTCTGTTGACGAAATTGCAAGTTAAAGGAGAATTACTCTCACATTGTTACCTTCCTGAGTGCAGCACTTGTTGTGAAAGGAGTAGCTCGATGCAATATATTGTCTACATATCCATCCAGACCTCCTGTAAAGATCAAGGGGTATTGAAATGGAAGATATAATGGGTTAATCTCGTCTAATATTTGTAAATCCCCACTTTTTTTTGAATGATGATATCACGTTCATGGTTGAGATCTTCGACATCACCGAAAATCACCATAGCAATTTCAGAACTGTTCGGCAGGTTATATGTGGCCTCACTTGTATGTCTTTTTTTGAGTAGTCGTAGATTTATTTTAGGTACTTCACGATGACTAAGAATATCCATTGGACTTATGAATTCTCGTGCCAAAGCATTGTGCTCATGTACCATATGTTGTAGTTTAAGTACAATATTTTCTTCAATAATCGAAAGTTGATTACTAGCATCAAAGCTACAGAAATGATATTGGTAGTTAATATTAAATGATGAATGGTTGGAAAATTTTGTAATAAATGATGAAATATACCGATACCCAATTCTGCGGACCCGGTTCTGACATTCATGTGTAGTATCATACACGTATAGTTGTGCAAAACGTGGCGGTTGTCCATCAGGTGGACATAAACTACCAATGCGATGATAGTTTTGTCCATGTAGTACGAATATTCATGGACCTCGACTGTTGTTGAATGACCTATCTACCTTTCCACCCATGGACGTGAATGAAAAAATTGAGTTGTAAACATACATGTGGTCTTGGAAAGACCGGGACTCAGTTGTAGTTCGATCGAATACCAACATCCTTAGGTACGTAGGACATGACAGTAGTAAGTCTAATAATATTTTCCCCATCGAGCAGCATAGTGAGAAACACTGGTTTTTTCTATTTCTACAGTTCTTATTTCTCACATCGAACAACATAAATGAGTTATAATATTGACAGACTTTAGAAGCATCCCCAATGTCCGAATAACCTGATTTAGAAATCGTAAAACGTTGAACATATTAATAAAAATTCATAGTGATATTCTGAGAAAATGATACTTGAATATAGAACAACAATGTAGGTTTAGTAATCACACTAACATGTGTTCTTGGCATTACTCTTCTCTATTGAGTTTTCTGTAACAGGAAATGTCACGTTCATATATATTGGAAAAATTAACAGCATTTTGATTTTTAATTATAGTGAATATTGTTAAATGACATACCTATATTTTCGTTGTCTTGAAAAGAATCATTATCACAGAATCCGTTTGTTCAAGAAACCATTAGAAATAAAAAATTAACTAATGGGGATATTAACTTTTAGTGACAGTTGATGGTCATACCATGCTGAAGATATAGGTAAATCATCTGTCTGCATATCTTCATCATTCATTAAAGCTATGAAAAAAATTGAGCGAATAGTTATACGGTGTATGTCGAGTTAAAACAACCATCATTTTGTTCATAAAAAACGGTTACTGTCTACTTACAGAAAGGTAGTGGGGATACTGTCATGTCATGTGGTATTTGTTTTCGTTTGTTTATCCTTGGACACAGTGTTGATGGACGAACAGATGGTTCCGGAACTATGTTCAATTATAAAGATTAAAATCTGTGGTTTATCTAATTAATAATTTCCTTGTGAATAGTAAAAGCTAATAGTGGTAAATTTAAAAACTACTACCCATCTATACATAAAGGAGATGATGGTACACGTGTGACTCCACTGCTACCGTAAATTGTTTGTAGCACTGCAGTAATTGTAGTAGTAGAGTGATTGGTACACGTCACTGAAGATATTACAGTAGGAATTGGCATTGATTTTGTGGCCACTAAAAGAATTAAATGTGCAGTAATGTTATTTAATTTGAAATTGAAACAGATGTGATTATTGTCCAGAAAAGATGATGAAGGATTACCTATGTCCCTTCGTGTGATGTCATAGTTTGATACTAGTACATTAATTCGAGTATCAGACTCATCGAAAGATATAACTGAAGTATCTCCACTTTTTATATACGTTGTTAACATGTAAGACATAATGAAATTATATACTGAAGAATTCATAAGTAGTAGGGCATTATGTGGTGAATATAAAAGCAGTACTTACAAACTCCACGTCGTTCCTTTATTAATTGTCTCAACAGTAGCCTTGCATGTCTGGTGGTTGATGCGCCAGACATGTTTGTATTTGATTGAGGAGCATCATGTCTAGGGGCTATTGTCAAATACAAAGTTACATATCCATCCGTTATGATAGTATGGATAGTAGTTTCAAGTAATGTTTAATATAATGTTAAAGATAACAGAATTAACCATTGACACAGAGTGATGATAGTGGAATTCGTGTGATTCCTTGTGTGAGGGCATCATTTGATAGTGGTCTAGTTAATGCATTTGTAGACATATTGGTAGATGTCACTGAAGAATCTGTAGTAGATGTTGGCAATGTTATGTTGTCAGTTGTAATGAGATATACTATGTTCACAACTACATTTCGTATAACAATTATAAAAACACATAGCACTGCAATGACAAACTGTGTACTGTGTTATACTTAAATAATTTGATAATAAATTAACAGAAGACTTACAAACATTATGTCATTACTTGAGAAGTTTCATCCACTTTAACCTTGAATCTATTGGGTTTGATGGGCCATACATGTTTTTATTTGGTTGAGGAGCAGATGTTTCAGGCACTGTCATCAATGATTAAGGTTTGTATTAGTCATTTGGTTTAAAAAGAAATGTAGTTGGTAGTGTAATGTTTTATGCTGTGTAGTATAATAAAAACTAACCATTGACAGACAAATATGATAACAGAATTTGTGCAACTGCATGTCTGACGCCATCAAGTGATAACGGTTCAGTTGATGTAGTACCTGATATTTTTTAGAGATAATTAAACAAATTTCAGTTGATGTTGACATTGTTATTGTGTTAGTTGTAATTAATAGATGTAGTATAACAATGAATTTAATTATAAAATGTAATAGAGAAGAATATTGATCACATACCATATTTTTGTTTCTTTTTTCATAAGCTGGCTCTGTTTAAACGTTAACTCTCCAGAGTCTGTAGCTTGAGACATGTTTGTATTTGGTTGGAAAACAAAATTAATTGGCACTACAGTCGAAATATAAGTTAATTACGTCTATGTTATGTTAGTATGGAAACTGTTAAATTAGTGTAGTGTTTTTTTCTATAAAATTGAGTCACTAAAATTCGTTGAAAAATAGAGATCAAAATGGAATTTGTATGTCTGCATGTGTCATGCCAACAGTTGATAGTGGTTATGGTGGCCATGTTCCTGAAAAACAGTAGAAGAGAATGACGACTTTACATTAGAATTAAACATTTTCAAAATGGAAGTAATGATGACTACTACTAATGTGAATAAATGGTCGTAAGTTGAGGTATTTAAACATAACAGAACAGAGAACCCGCAAATGTTTTTTTCTCCATAGTTATCCTCCCTTGAGTTAATAATCTTTTCACCGTAGCATGAGGTGGATAACAGGTTTGCAATGTTGTTCGTAATATATAATTGTCAATGTGTGGAAAGAAAAATATGGATAGTGTAATGTACTGATAATGTAATACAGAGTAAATAAGTAGAAGAAAGCTGTGTAAACATTTAACTGGACTGGAGTAAATTGCTAGTAATGATAAAAATATGGAGCATGAATGAAGCAATCGGAATGCATAGTTACCTCCAAATAATGTGACAGAAATTACCGACTTAGATCAATGTCGAAGGAATTGGTTGTTGTTGTATGAAAATTGGTGGATACTGAAGCGAATCGTTGAGGGCCTAGGGTGTGGTGGATCACGCAGAGTTGGAGTCCCGAGTGTTGAGGGGTTTTGCCGAGGGGAGCGGGATAAGGGATTCAGATAGAGAGCTTACTGAGGGATGCTGGAGGGAGTTGAGTAGTGGGTGAGTGAGTGATCCCAGAACCCTCCTCTGACTGGACGAGCTGGCGGAGAAATCCAGGGAACAGGGGATGTCGAGGCAGTGTGGTGGAGTCTTCAAAGGAGTCATGAATTTTGGTGAGATTGAAGAATTCGTCACAAATTTGGGGCAACTGTAGGTGGAAAATGGCTAAACCACGGTGGAAATCGGAAAAATGAAGAACGAAGCGACTGTATATGAAGTCGGTAGTTGGAGATCGAAAGAGGTGGGGATCCTGTGATTTGTAAGTCGATCTTCTGGAGAACGATAGTGAGGGAGGAAATGGGTATCGCAGAGAAGAGGACGGAGTGCGAGGAGAGCTCACTGATATGGAGAACGTTACTGGGAGCACGATCGGGTATTGAGGGTGGACGTGGCTGGCTGGGTGGAGGGAATGCAAGGGAAGAATGGCAGTGTGAGCTGGTAGATGGGCACGTGGCAGTGGAAAAAGCTAAGATTAGTATATATATAGATATCAACGCTTAATATATAATTTTTAAAACTTTTATTTACTAATATAATGATATTATTATTTTATATTTCATTTATATGATGCCCAAATTTTATTTATACTTTCATAGGTGAGGCTACAATAATATTGTCCAGTTCACTATTCCTAATGGTCACAATACTATTACAAAGGTCAAGTTACTTTTTCATAGGAAATGGTTCCATGCATTCTATAAACACTTCTAATTTCATTAATTCATTATTTATAATGTTATTATTATGTTATATTTGTGATTCCGTTGTCTATACAGTGTATAACTAATTATAAGGAGGGAAATTTCAGTGATAGAATTATAGATCATAACATTTTTACTATTTTAGTACAGTATTCTAAATACCAAAATCACTCTCATTCCTATTGAAAATACTTTTACTATATTATTTACTGGATTTTCATACATTTTACTGAATTATATAGATAAACCATTAACCCGATTAAAACCTAAATAATATTTTTCTTATGAAAATAAATTTTATGTCTTTTTTAATCTATTTTGACCCCTATTATTATGGTGATCCACTAGATGCTTCTCCTCATTCATTATCTTAATTACTCAACATCTTTCATGGTGATTTATCATGATATTTTAGCAATTCTTTATGATTTATTCCCCATGATCATAAATTATCTTCTTGAAATCATTATTTCACCCTTTCCTCTTGGTTTCCTTAAATCCCATAAACCCTAACACCGAGGGGAGGAAAAATATATTGTTTTTCTTCATTTAATAATGGGGATTTTATTTTTTTTGGGATTATGGAGGTTGTTTCTGGCTCTAGTTTTTCATTCACCATCAATATAGAGTTTTTGTGAATGTTATTTTGAAATTGATGTTGTTATTGTTGTGAAATTACATTACATTACTTTTCTTGAAATCATTTAACATTTATAAAATTATTTTCTATAATGTATACAAATACATGACACCCATGATAGTGTTTTAAATATATTTAATTGGATTTTATACATAACATATTGGTAATTTTTAGGACATTTTTATAAGGCCCCAGCCTTAAACCTTAATTAAAATTGAATTAAATGAATAATTCACATTGAGGATCTTTTCAGGTTTAGAGTTTTAGAGAATTAGAACATGACTATTACATCTCAAAAGATTACAAAGTAGTAACTTCTACTAAGTTTCCATAAAAAAAACTCTTAAAAAGAAACGTGTCTAGTTCCATGTTTTATATAGGATGACATTCCCTTGATCCCATCCTTGACCTTATTCCACATTAAGTCCTGTGGAAAACATTTCAAAAAAACATGGGGTGAGCATAAAAAAGCTCAGTAAGGGATATAGAAAGAATGAAAACTGTTAGTTTTTCAAACATCAAATAAACCATATATATACTCAATCAAAGTAATACCTTCACCTTCATGAAGTAGTAAAAACTCTTCACTAAATAAAGTATCATTACTTACCTTTTTGTAACCAAAGGATTACCATAAAATCCATAAAAAGAATACATAACATATATAAAGGTAACTTGGGACATAAACATACTTAAGTTGAATAACCATACGGTTGACTTCCACACATATCACTTAATGGAATAGCCATACGGCCAATTTCCATACATACTTAATGGAATAGCCATACGGGCGACTTCCATACACAATGCATTGGAGGTTATAACATAACCACCCGTCCTGGTATTCACGACACCACCCATCATATGGTTTATAACGTAACCACCCGTTAAAATGTCCAAGTACCAGTATAAAATCATAAAACATAAAACCAATATAATGGAATGATTAAATTTCCACATTTCAATCACAATATATCATAAATATATTGACATAATAGAATCCTTTTTCAAAACCATTTTCAATACCAAAATACATAAAAGAGTATATGGTATTTATTTTATTCTAAAAACATTACGGCTTGTTGAGAAAGCCAAAGACCAAATAATACTCGCGGTGGCGGAAAAGGTCATTGTCACCGCGAACGTTAAAAGAAACATTCCTTTTTGTCATTTTGTAAAAAGCTTCGTAGAAAAAGATTCCTTTTGTATAAAAGTAAAATTCAAAGGGGTTTATACACCGTATAAAAGAAAGTTGTGTATAAAACGAAATATGCCTCAATGAAAGGAGATTGAGACGAAGTCCCATACAAGGATAATTTTTTAAATAAAATAGATCTATTATGTGTATTTACTATAATTACACATACAGAAAGTAAAAATACAAGATAGGATAAAATAATATCATGACGTAATTTGAAAGTAGGAGATTAACCCAAAGAATGGAAATTGGGTTAAGAAGTTCCCTTACCTCGGGTCCGACTTGACTTGATCGTTCTTTAACGTCCTGAATAATAAACTTGAGTTAATTTATACTTGATTAAGAACCTTTTTAAAGTTCATTATTCCTTTTATATCACTTATTGCCATGTTATAATCATTATGTAATCATTTAAGTTAATAATGTTTGTTTTGTCAATATTTGGTTCTTAAGTCGAAAGTGGACTTCTTACAATCACATGTTGTTCGTGTGGTCAAAGGTTCTTTATATCCAGAATGAAATTACTTATTTGGATATCATATATATTATATATATCCATAATATACATGTATTTATAATATTACATAATCATTTAGAGGTAAGAAATGAAATGCACCGTTCATGGTGACTGTAAGCCGTACGTACGCATGAACGCTACTTTCATTTCTTTGTCATATTAATGGAATTAAAACTAAATGAGAGGTATGCATATTTTAATTCCAGAATTATATTATTCATTTATCTATATCATTAAATATATATATCCATTATATACATGTACTTTTAATAGTACATTACATTTGGGGATAAGAAATGAAATGCACCGTTCATGGAGACGGTAAGCCGTACGTACGCATGAACGCTACATTCATTTCTATCTCATACTTTAATGGAAAGAAATAATAATGATATAGAGTTATATTATAATTCCATTATAACATCATATATAATAACTTTAAATCCATCTTTTACACGTCCCACATATGGCATTAACGAATCACATCACTTTGAGGGGGCGGTAGTCCGCACTTCCTTAAATGAAGATATCATGTTTACCCATAATGGAAACCATAAAGGTATGACCAAAATGAAAAATACAGAATCTTAGAGGAAAAATAAACATATTATATATCATATATAAAAATAGTGACATCATAATGGCCACTTTTGAAGGTGTTAAATGAGTATTGAACAATCATCGTTTCAGGAGGCCGAATTTCGCCATCCACGGAAACCGTATGTTCATTAACCATTTGATGTAGTTGTGTGAGAGTGTAGCTAAAATAAATCTTATAACAACATCCTAGTATTTTTAAGATACTGGCGTTGTTACAAAAGAAGTAAATAAAAAGAGTTTAGAGGGTTGGAGAAGAAAAATAAAACAAATGAACAAGAGAGAATGAATTACCTTTAAAAGTGTAACTCATTTTGATTTGAGCCTAAAGGCATCCTTTGAAAGGATTCTGACCATAGGGAATCCTCTAGGATGAGTAGAGGGATGTGGAGAGAGTAAATGGGCAGGGGTTGTCCGAGCCAAAGGCTTGAGGAGTGTGTGAAATGAGGTAGAGGTGGGGGCCTTTTATAAGGGGAGAGGAGGGGCACTTTTGGAAAGTAAGAAATATTACTTTATTTGAAAATGTTTTTCGGTTTTAAAAGGTCCCACATTGATATAATTCGTGGATAAGGTGATAAGGGTTCGAAATCAACTCATCCAATTGGTTTTGGACATGTGTAGTTCATAGATTTTACATTATCTTTCCATTTTGTTTAAATCGTCAAATAATGATGTCATCGCTG
Source organism: Viscum album (assembly GCA_963277665.1). Taxonomy (NCBI): domain Eukaryota; kingdom Viridiplantae; phylum Streptophyta; class Magnoliopsida; order Santalales; family Viscaceae; genus Viscum; species Viscum album. Next base: position 1,902,568,793 of record OY728137.1, read on the forward strand.
CATCATTATTATGTCATAAATAATTTAATTTATTTAATGTCTAAAAATTATAAAAAAAATACTATGATGTAGGAAATCTTTTTATCTTCCCAATGACTATTTATAATCAAAAATATGATCTTTATAACCCCATGTAAAAATTGTTTTGTAAAACTTATTATGTTTGTGTCATTTTTACTTTTACATTAAATATAAAGTTATTTATGTCATTTCCCAACCAAAGTGTCTCCATGGGGTCCCCAAGTTGACCCATGGCTTGTCTTGGTCGGACATGACACAAACAATGAGGGTAGTACATGTTTCAAGCTCATCTTATTTTATTAAAGCATTATTTTGACCTTAAACTACACTATTTACCACTAATCGCGATTAAAAACTTAATAAGTTACTATTCATCAAAAAATTATTATAATCTCATTGAACCAAATTTTACATCTTAATGACAACCATGTATGTCGGATTTTTGAAAATCAAAACACAATGATGGCAAAATTTCATTTAAACGGAAAATCAGTTTTTATAAGTACCACTTAGTGGTTTCACTATTCATCAAAATTGAAGTTTTTCCGAAAATTACCAAAAAATCACCCTAAGAAATATTTGATATTACAAATTCAACAATTAAGTCTATTTTAAAAAATTCAAAACATATAAGTCACATTAATTAATTTAATAATTAATTTCCGTTGTCCGAGCAAATAGCATGTTTTTATGAAACACTAAGTATCAAAAGATTGACACTAGTTTAAGTCCGATTTCAAAGTGAAATTAATTACAATGAGCACTATTTGATTTAATGGTAAAAATATTTTCTAATTTCACTTTAAAACCAATTCAAAGGATAATCTAATCATATAAATAAATTAGATTAAAAAGAGGTTTTGAATTAAAATACAACATTTTACACTATTCATTAAAAAAATGAACTTTATCAGAAAGGTACCAAAAAATTTACACAAAGTAAATTTTGATGTCCCGATTCTAAAGAAGAGTTATATTTGGTCCAATAGAATTTATAAGATCGATCAAATCTATATTTAATGACGGTTCTCCGTCAAAAGGTGATAAGTGGACCTTTCATAAAAATTATGGTATAAATGCCTAAAATTGAACTCTTTCTGTATTTTAAGCCTTTATCTTTTATTGGGTAAATGTAAAAACATTTAAAAACATTTATAATAATATTTTAGTTATTTCTATCCATTCCCGCCAGTACAACAGCTACTCGTTAACTAATATTTAAAATAATATTATTTTATTACTTGCGTGCAACGTAAGTTTTCAAAGAAACTCATCGTTGTGTACCGAGTACACTATCGAACGTAGAAACCCCTTTTAATTAAAATTATTATTTAATTCGTAAATATTAATAAATATGAAAATTCTTTATTCTTTATTTACCTGGGATGTTACATCCATCCCCCCTTTTGGGAATTGCATCCTCGCAATTTTATTCACTTATCAAAATAAGTGGGGGTATTTATCCCTCATAGCATTTTCAGATTCCCACGTTGCCTCTTCAATCACATGGTTTTTCCAAAAAAACCTTTACCTGATGAATAACCTTATTCCGTAACACTTGCTCCATGTGGTCAAGAATCTGGACCGATTGTTCCTCATAAGATAGGTTCTCTTCTAGCTGAACTACCTCTGGACTCAAAACATGAGATGGATATGGAATATACTTTCTCAACATTGAAACATGAAAAACATTGTGTACCTGAGATATACTCGAAGGTAAAGCCACCCGGTATGCAACTGATCCAACTCTCTCCAGAATTTCATATAGTCCAATAAACCTTGGACTAATATTTCCTTTCATTCCAAATCTCATCACAATTTTCCAAGGAGAAACCTTGAGAAAAACATGATCACCTACCTCGAAAGATAGATCCTTCCTCCGGTTATCCGCATAACTCTTCTGCCTGCTCTGAGCTGTTCTCATGTGTTTCTGAATCAACTGAACTTTTTCTGCCATCTCTTCTACCAATTCTGGTCCCATCAGCTTCCTTTCACCCACTTCATCCCAAAATGCTGGAGTTCGACACTGCATCCCATATAATGCCTCAAATGGGGCCATCTGTATACTGCAATGAAAACTGTTATTATAAGAAAACTCAACCAAAGAAAGATGTTGGTCCCAACTTCCCTGACAATCCATCGAACAAGCTCGTAGCATATCCTCCAAGGTCTGAATTGTTCGTTCTGACTGCCCATCTGATTGAGGATGATAAGCTGTACTAAAATTTAATTCCGTACCCAATGACTTCTGAAGGCCTTTCCAAAAGTTATATGTGAACCTGGGATCACGATCAGATACAATGGAGAGAGGAACTCCATGTAACCTGACTATCTCTTTAAGATACAAATGGGAAAGTTGAACTAGAGAGAAAGTATCTTGTATGGAATGGAAATGAGCAGATTTGGTCAAGCAATCAACAATAACCCAGATTGCATTTTTACCTCGAGATGTCCTCGGTAATCCCACAACAATGTCCATGGATATGTTTTCCCATTTCCACTCTGGCACTGGTAAAGGCTGAAGCATCCCTTTCGGTAACTGCCGCTCTGCTTTAACCTGTTGACATGTCAAACACTTCATAGTAAAATCAGCAATGTCTCTTTTCTTTCCATCCCACCAGTAATACTCCCGCAGATCTCTATACATCTTAGTACTGCCAGGATGAACTGAAAACGGGGAACTATGAGCCTCACATAACAACTCATTCTTCAACTGTAAATCACATGGCACACATAACCTCTTCCCAAACCTCAAAACACAAACACAAAATTATCCAAGAACCCATGGAAAATTTTATTCATAAGGACCATGAATACAGCAGGTGCATTGGTTAACCCAAAAGGCATAACTAAAAATTCATAATGGCCATATCTAGTACAGAACGCAGTCTTCGGAACGTCTGCTTCTTTTACTTTCAACTGATGGTACCCCGACCTCAAGTCAATCTTCGAAAAATACTGAGCTCCCTGGAGCTGATACCACTTCATTCGATGGACCAACATCTACTGAAGATGTTGCAATGGATTTCACCACCTCTTTCTGCTTGTAGTCTGGCTGCATTCCCCTAGTTGAGTTCTTCTTTGGACACTCGTTTGCATAATGACCCATTTCATTACACTTAAAATATCATACCGTTGGCTTTTCATTTCCTGCTTGATCATCTTCCTTACGGTTACGAGCAATATGAACAGACTTACCACACCGAAAGCACTTACCAGACTTGGATAAACATTCTCCAGGATGCATTTTACAACACTTATCATAGGATGGATATTTGGTTTTCTTACCTCCTTGCTTCTTTGATGAATTCTTCCCCTTTTCCTACCAACTAGACCTCTTATTCTTTTGTTTGTCATAGAACACCTGATCATCGGAAAACTCCATTTCCACCTTCTCCGCACATCGAGAAAGTTTTTCATAACTTTTGAACTCACGAGAAGCTAAAGCCCTTCGATACTTTGGCTTTAACCCTGAGTAAAAATGGTTTATTTTACTATCAAGATCTCGTATGAAGTTTGGAGCATACCTTGCCAATCGAGTGAACTTTTCTTCATAAGCAGCCACTGAATCATCCTCCTGCCTCAATTATAGGAACTGTTTTTCCATCCTAAGATGAACAACCTTAGGAAAATATTTCTCAAGAAACATACCTTTGAATTCGTCCCAGTGAAGATCCTCAATCTCATCACTATCCTTTATATTTTTCACCATCGACCACCACTGATCAGCTTCACCTTCAAAACGGTAAACAACAAGACTGACCTTTTGATGTTCTGTACACCCCATGACATCAAAAATCTTCCCCAGTTCTTTAATCCACCCTTCAGCTTGTATAGGGTCAGATGATCCTCTGAATGATGGGGGATGTTGCCTCATGAAATGTTCCACCACTGACATGTTCCTCTGCGGTTGATCTGGCTGATCTCGTGCATGGATACCACCACCATTTATAGCCTGAGTGAACTATTCCATCACTGCAAGAAACTTTTCAGTTCCGATTCCGACCATCTCAGGTTGCTGATTTGGAAGGTTATCTTCCTCTTGATGTCGTCCCAACATAGCTGCTTTGTTTCCTCTGCGGAAAACCATTCTGAACACATAAATATCTTAGGCGAAGCAACATGGTAATCCGTAAATGCTATATCATTTCAATCATATTATAATTTAACACTTTTCTAACTCCTAAAGATGTCTAAACCGACCTCTGATACCAACTATAAGCCCCCAGCCTTAAACCTTACTTAAAATTGAATTAAATGAATAATTAAAATTGAGAATCTTTTCAGGTTTAGAGTTTTAGAGAATTAGAACATAACTATTACATCTCAAAAGATTACAAAGTAATCACTTCTACTAAGTTTCCAAAAAAAACTCTTAAAAAGAAATGTGTCTGGTTCCATGTTTTATATAGGATGACATTCCCTTGATCCCATCCTTGACCTTATTCCACATTATGTCCTGTGGAAAACATTTCAAAAAAACTTTGGGTGAGCATAAAAAATCTCAGTAAGGGATACAGAAAGAATTAAAACTTTTAGTTTTTCAAAAATCAAATAAACCATATATATACTCTATCAAAGTAATACCTTCACCTTCATGAAGTAGTAAAAACTCTTCACTGAATAAAGTATCATTGCTTACCTTTTTATAACCAAAGGATTACCATATAATCCATCAAAAGAACACATAACATATATAAAGGTAACTTGGGACATAAACATACTTAAGTGGAATAACCATACGGTCGACTTCCACACACATCACTTAATGGAATAGCCATACGGCCAATTTCCATACATACTTAATGGAATAGCCATATGGCCGACTTCCATACCCAATGCATTGGAGGTTATAACGTAACCACCCGTCCTGGTATTCACGGCACCACCCGTCATATGGTTTATAACGTAACCACCTGTTAAAATGTCCAAGTACCAGTATAAAATCATAAAACATAAAACCAATATAAAGGAATGATAACATTTCCACATTTCAATCACAATATATAATAAATATATTTACATAATAGAATCCTTTTTCAAAACCATTTTCAATACCAAAATACATAAAGAGTATATGGTATTTATTTTATTCTAAAAACATTACGACTTGTTGATAAAGCCAAAGACCAAATAATACTCGCGGTGGCGGAAAAGGTCGTTGTCGCCGCGTACGTTATAAGAAACATTCCTTTTTGTCGTTTTGTAAAACGCTTCGTAGAAAAAGATTCTTTTTGTATAAAAGTAAAATTTAAAGGGGTTTATACACCATATAAAAGAAAGTCGTGTATAAAACGAAATATGCCTCAATGAAAGGAGATTGAGACGAAGTCCCATACAAAGATAATTTTTTAAATTAAATATATCTATTATTTGTATTTACTGTAATTACACATAAAGAAAGTACAAATACAAGATAGGACAATATAATATCATGACATAATTTGAAAGTAGGAGATTAACCCAAAGAATTGAAATTGGGTTAAGAAGTTCCCTTACCTCAGGTCCGACTTGACTCGATCATTCTTTAACGTCCTGAATAATAAACTTGAGTTAATTTATACTTGATTAAGAACCTTTTTAAAGTTCATTATTCCTTTTATATCACTTATTGCCATGTTATAAACATTATGTAACAATTTAAGTTAATAATGTTTGTTTTGTCAATATTTGGTTCTTATGTTGAAAGTGGACTTCTTACAATTACATGTTGTTCGTGTGGTCAAAGGTTCTTTATATCCAGAATGACATTACTGATTTGGATATCATATATATTATACATATCCAGAATATACATGTATTTATAATATTACCTAATCATTTAGAGGTAAGAAATGAAATGCACCGTTCATGGAGATGGTAAGCCGTACGTACGCATGAACGCTACTTTCATTTTGTTGTCATATTAATGGAATTAAAACTAAATGAGATGTATGTATATTTGAATTCCAGAATTATATTCATCATTTAGATATATCATTAATTATATATATCCATTATATACATGTACTTTTAATAGTACATTACATTTGGGGATAAGAAATGAAATGCACCGTTCATGGAGACGGTAAGCCGTACGTACGTATGAACACTACATTCATTTCTATCTCATACTTTAATGGAAAGAAATAATAATTATATAGAGGTATATTATAATTCCAGTATAACATCATATATAATAACTTTAAATCCATCCTTCACACGTCCCACATATGGCATTAACGAATCACATAACTTTGAGGGGGCGGTAGTCCGCACTTCCTTAAATGAAGATATCATGTTTACCCATAATGGAAACCATAAAGGTATGACCAAAATGAAAAATACATAATCTTAAAGAATAAATAACCATATTATATATCATATATAAAAATAGTGACATCATAATGGCCACCTTTGAAGGTGTTAAATGAGTATTGAACAATCATCGTTTCGGGAGGCAGAATTTCGCCATCCACAGACACCATATGTTCTTTAACCATTTGATGTAGTTGTGTGAGAGTGTAGCTCAAATAAATCTTATAACAAAATCCTAGTATTTTGAAGATACTTCTGTTGTTACAAAATAAGTAAATAAAAAGATTTTAGAGGGTTGGAGAAGCAAAATAAAACAAATGAACAAAAGAGAATGAATTACCTTTAAAAGTGTAACTCATTTTGATTTGAGCCAAAAGGCTTCCTTTGAAAGGATTCTGCCCAACGGGATTCCTCTAGGATGAGTATAGGGATGTGGAGAGAGTAAATGGGTAGGGGTTGTCCGATCCAAAGGCTTGAGGAGTGTGTGAAATGAGGTAGAGGTGGGGGCCTTTTATAAGAGGAGAGGAGGGGCACTTTTGGAAAGTAAGAAATATTACTTTATTTGAAAATGTGTTTCTATTTTAAAAGGTCCCACATTGATATAATTCGTGGATAAGGTGATAAGGGTTCTAAATCCACTCATCCAATTGGTTTTGGACATGTGTAGTTCATAGATTTTACATTATCTTTCCATTTTATTTAAATCGTCAAATAATGATGTCATCGCTGCATCATTATTATGTCATAAATAATTTAATTTATTTAATGTCTAAAAATTATAAAAAAACTACTATGATGTAGTAAATCTTTATAGATTTCCAATGACTATTTATAATCAAAAATCTGATCTTTATAACCCCATGTAAAAATTGTTTTCGTAAAACATATTATGTTTGTGTCATTTTTACTTTTACATTAAATAAAAAGTTATTTATGTCATTTCCCAAACAAAGTGTCTCCATGGGGTCCCCAAGTTGACCCAGGGCTTGTCTTGGTCGTCCATGACACAACCAATGAGGGTAGGACATGTTTCAAACTCATCTTATTTTATTAAAGCATTATTTTTACCTCAAACTACACTAATTACCACTAATCGCGATTAAGAACTTAATAAGTTACTATTCACCAAAAAATTATTATAATCTCATTGAACCACAATTTACTTCTTAATGACAACCATGTATGTCAGATTTTTGAAAATAAAAACACAATGATGTCAAAAATTCATTTAAACGGAAAATCAGTTTTTATAAGTACCACTTAGTGGTTTCACTTTTCATCAAAAATTGATGTTTTTCAGAAAATTACCAAAAATTCACCCTAAGCTATATTTGATATTACGAATTCAAAAATGAAGTCTATTTTACAAAATTCAAAAAATATAAGTCACATTAATTAATTTAAAAATTAATTCCCGTTGTCAGAGAAAATAGCGTGTTTTTATGAAACAATAAGTATCAAAAGATTGACACTAGTTTAAGTCCGATTTCAAAGTGAAATTAATTCCAACGACCACTATTGGATTTAATGGTAAAAATATTTTTTAATTTCACATTAAAACCAATTAAAAGGATAATCTAATCATATAAATAAATTAGATTAAAAAGTGGTTTTGAATTAAAATACAACATTTTACACTATTCATTAAAAAATGAACTTTATCAGAAAGGTACCAAAAATTTACACAAAGTAAATTTTGATGTCCCGATTATAAAGAAGAGTTATATTTGGTCCAATAGAATTTATAAGATCGATCAAAACTATATTTAATGACGGTTCTCTGTCAAAAGGTGATAAGTGGACCTTTCATGAAAATTAGGGTATAAATGCCTAAAATTGAACTCTTTCTATATTTTAAGCCTTTATATTTTATTGGGTAAATGTAAAAACATTTAAAAACATATATAATCATATTTCAGTTATTTCTATACATTCCCGCCAGTACAACGGCTACTCATTAACTAATATTTAAAATAATATTATTTTATTACTTGCGTGCAACGTACGTTTTCAAAGAAACTCATCGTTGCGTACAGAGTACGCTATCGAACGTAGAAAACCCCTTTTAATTAAAATTAATATTTAATTCGTAAATATTAATAAATATGAAAATACTTTATTCTTTATTTACCTAGGATGTTACAATTTTAGTTTTTATTTATAATGTAAATATATATTCCCGAGAAGTGTTTTTGAAAATTCCCGAGTAGTTATTTCTAAATAATATAATGATATTAAAATTAAATTTTATCCTTTTGGATGAGTTTTAATGTTTAGTTTTCATAGAGGAGTTTGAAATTGAATTAAAAGTATTATTATAATGGGTGGTTTTCATTGGGTTGGTTTCATATAACATTTTCAGGTTAATCACTCAAATGATGGGAAATGCAATGACAAACAATTTAGTTCTTCAAAAGGGTAGTTTTGTACATTATTAATAATATTTAATTAAATTTTGAAACCTTTTATTTATCCACATTATTTTATAGGCATTTTATGTTGACAATATCCCATTGGGGGATGTTATAAATAATTGGTGATGTGAATGATGTCAAAGAAGATATTTATTGTGAGGGCGTAGGAGGTCTGGTGGTATTTATTGATATGATTTTAATTGATAATGTGATTCATTATTCAATATCATCTTCTTTATGTACTTAATGAGAACCTTAAGACCTATGTGTTGGGTCTATATTTAACTAGTCTATATTAGATTACATAGTGGCTAGGTTTCCCTAGTTTTATGTTATTCCATTAATAGTGGAGTTTCACCAATGTGTCTAGTGAGACTAATTTGAGTATATATGTGGGTACGAACTCAACATAGGTTGTATCTTGGTTCCAGGTTTATAAATGTCTTGGGCTATCTCTCTTTAAGTACTACTGAGTATCCACTAACAATAAGTTCATTTTAATGAGTATTTACAGATGATTCACCCATCATAATTTTGTGTATCACCAAGATCACATTTTTATGTGGGATTATTCATATAGGTTGTGATTTATTTTATATTTTAATTTGATTCATTATTTCCTGTTTTTGATTATTCCATCCTTTCATTATAGTTTTGAAATTTTAAAGGATATATTTTCATAGTGTATTTCATGTGTGGTAATGAAAGGGAAGCATACACATAATAAAAAATGATTTTTGAAAATGTTTATAAATGGGGATATTGATTTATTTGGTTTTAATTTTTAATTTCTCCATTTATGGTTGTAAAATATTTAATTTTCAAATTGTTGGATGAACTTTTTGTTTATGTTAAAAGTGGTATATATTTCAATAACAAATGGTTAAAGTATATGATTAATTTTCCTTACTTTTCTTACATTAAAAAATACTTTCATACTATATTTTTAAATTAGATTATATGAAATTTATGATCTGATAATTTTACTGAAACATTTGTGAAATAATATTGGGAATGTTCAACTTACATGCTAGATACACATAAAATTGTGTTTATGTAGCTTTTATGTTTCCTATCATTTTAAAAAATAATATAAAGGCCATTAATTTGATTCCCATTTAAACCATTTATGGAATTTTTGGGATGTGGTGGTGACTATGGGTCACATGGAGGCCATTCACTGTTGTTCAAGGTTGTGGTTATTTTATTTTTTGGATTTCTTCATACCGATCACATCATCAAAATTTTCATTATTGATAGCCCTTCAGATTTTATTTTTTAAGATTTATTATCCTCTAATATTTATTATTTTAGTGTCATTTAGTTTTTTTAAATTTTATTCATCAAAATTGGAATAGATTATTTCTATTAATTCTATCACTTTTGGATGTTTATTTTCATTATGTAACATTATTATTATTTTATTAACAACTATATGGTTATATATATTCATGGGTATCAAATGTATGTATGGGGAATATTGTATTTCTAGGAATTTCTATTATTTTTTAAATTATTATATAAATATGAAACTATTTATTTTTTGAAGATCCTTGATACCCAAGTACTAGTTTCCAGTCCATGCTGATCGAGAATAGTTTTTGGGATTAGTGTTGGGTCAGATTGGTTACTATTTTGGTTGTAGAATTGAAGGTTTCATTATATTACCTATTGAAAGATTACTGAATCTGTATATATCCTCTCAATCACGTATTCCTTCTTTATCACCTCTTGATACATAATTAATGTAAATGGAGTAACCTAGTGCTAAATATGTGGATATAAAACCACCATAATATAATGATATTTCAACTCATATTCTATGAAAATATGGTAGGATAATCAAATAGGTTAGTTTAATTGAATCTAGATTTTTTATACACTTATTCTCCCATGATCAAAGGATAGAAACTATTGGGTATTTACAATGTTCCTTATCATTGAAGGAACCACAATATGAAACAATTTTTTTGAAAAAATCCCCAAAATTATTGACTTTTTTTAATGTAAGAAATTTAAAATCCCAATGATCTAAAATAACCATAATATAAATCATATCACATAGGAACCAATGATTTTTCCTATATTCTATGAAACTAAATTTGATCTCCACATTCTCTAACCAGTACACCATCTTCAGATGGAATAAAATTCCTTTATAATTCACCAAACACTAAAAATGGATGTTACATAACATCATCCCAAATTTCTCATCCTCCCCATATGATTCAAACCCCATTTGGTAAACCTTAACATATCATTACATCTTTCCAATATAAAACACATGCATGAGATCTCCAGTAGACATATTTACTTGTTATGGAAGGAAACAATTATGTCTAAAAAAATATAATACATTTATGATCGTCAAAATAAATTCATTATAATTTTACCAATTATAATTTAAATTAAAATAAACCCACAAATAATAATGAATTATACACCTCCCCTAGATCTCTTCCTTGTATTTATATCTATATCTCTTAGTGTTTTATATATGTTTAAATTCATTATATTAGATAAATAGGGACACTAGTCACATATTCTATATTAACACTCCCTTACAGTATCCCATAGTATGTTCCAATATTTTTATTTCCTTTTAAAAGCACTTTAAATCTACCATGTTTCCATACATACAAATACTTATTAACTCTGATTTATCTCTCTAATATCACACTATAATGGACCCCTTAATTGGAATACCAATATGGATGATAGTGAAGTTGATTATGATCCACAAATACTGCTTTTAATAGTCTATGGGTTTGAAACTATAAATTATTGTATCTAACAAAAATAATTATATGAGTTACCCACATATATAATAGGAACATATAAACATGTTCAATAATATATATACTATAAATGAAGAAATATTATTGAATATGATTCCAAATTTTAAACATAAAAGTGGTCTACAAATTTTAATACCAAAAAAAAACACATATATAAGCGAGTCCAAAAAAATCCAAGAATAATGCCAGTATTGTCTATTAAAATAACCAACTATATCATATAAAATTGATATATATATATATATATATATATATCTATGTGTGTGTTTGTTTGTTTTTGTTTTTGTGTGTGTTTGTGTGTGTGCTTGTGAATAAATGTATACGAAGTAGGATTCTCTATAAGAACACTCACCCAAATGTAGGGTAAGAATATTAATACATTGATGAATGAACAAGAGAACTGATATGGACCAATTCAAGTTCAATTATCTACCAATATTAGTAAGTCTCTCTCACCTATCATTACACAAATGTATGATAATTTAATATCAAAATAATATAAGTCATGATTGTCCAAGTCAACCACTTTTCCATTGGTTTTCGACACTTACGCCCCAACAAAAAAATTTATGTTTATCCCTTCCTTTCCTAAGCTATTCGATATTAAATCATATCCCATTCCAAAACCATATACCACACAACACAACCACGTTAGGATTATCATCATATATTCACCACCATATGTCACCGTATAATAATATCTTTTATAATGCCACGTGTTCCTATGGGCATGAATCTTTTTTATGGATGTTTAGTTTTCATTTTCATTTATGTATTTTTTGAGAACCCCGATTTAGAATGAAATTATGATTGGTTAAGTAACTAAATTAAGTGTTCTGAATGGTTTTTTATGTTAGGGAGCCATTCAAGGGGCTCAGGGAGCCCCTGGTGGGACTGGGATTATTATTTCAATTATTATTGTACAAAAAAACTATCACAGTAATGGCTATAGGTAGAAATATTGGTGGTTTCAATCCCCATTGACTAGTCAGTTTCCCAGAACCAACTAACTAGTGGACCATCCAAGGCCACCTATATGTAAAATTTGGAAACTACTGGCCTGTGGTAATGTTTTAGTCAGCTGATGGAATTATAAATTAAAATAAATTATTTTTCCCTATAAAATTTTAATAGGTGGAAGCACCCTCCACGTCAATCATATATCAAATGCAGGGGATCTAAATTTCCTATCTCCCTCATATCTTACATCACTATTTTGGGTTCCATTTCTTAGTGATTCTGTGGTGAAATCAAGGGATATTGTCTCTTACCTCATCTTCTCTTTAACTTCCATAATATCTATTAAATAAAAATTTATTAAATATAGATTTTTATTGATAATATCAATAGTGAATGGTAAAATAAACCATTTTAATTAGGATTTATCTCCACCCTTATACAATAAAGGGTTTAGGTGTGTCCAAGGGATGTATGAAAATCCATTCCTTGAATATCTGATGATCGGTGGAATCCTAGATATATTTCAGTGTTTATTCCGTTTTTGAATATATTATATTAATAATTATAATTAGTCATTGTCAATTTTATATGGTTCTACACCATGAGTTATGTGATCGATAATTCAGTCAAGAATCTGTGGTTGTAGCAAGGCCTTGGATGAGCCTGGTCGAGCCTAGGAAATAACTTCAAGGCTATGAAATAGTGGAGATAATTTTCCAAAATGATAGGTTCTCCTAAAACTAGACTTATGTCTTATATTAATTTTGTATAAGATGTGTAGGATATTTTTTCGCATATCTAGGGTTATTTTTTAATCTAATTAAATATTTTTATTTATTAATAATTTTATTAATTAAATTGATATAAATAGAATCGAACCTAATTTGAAGACCACAATGTGCCTGATGCACTGCTCCTATGCCTCGGTGGTCAATGAACAAGGCTTCGAATAATGAATTCCCTTAAATATTGATACCCCTTGAGATGGGTGAAAACAAATAAATGATAAGAAAATCTGTTTATAGGCCTTATTGTATGTTTCCTTGGACCGTACTTGTTGAGGATAGTGATTAAATGGTAATAGTAATCCCTTGTGGGTCATAACATGAACATGAGTTGGGAAAGTAATTAATATTGAGCCACCATGGATTTTAAGTTGGTCATTATTTCATCCATGTGGTTGGTTACCAATATAGTATGTCCTATCTTCCCTATGAGGATGTTATTTATGTCTAACTTGGTTATGGATGTACTTTTCATTGTAATTGTAATTGGCTCGCGTGCTCTATATTTGGATTGGGGACCCCCAATGGGGTAGCCCATTTTTTAGTGACCTAGGGGACCCTTGCTAGAAAACCAGTGATATTATGAAACATGTGGGAGGGGGGTCATAATTATGTATGTATGGTGATGGGATGGCTCCTTTCTCTCTTGGATTCCCCTCCCTCTCTCATATTTCTATAGGGTTTCCCTCTGAAACCCTTCGATGTAGGTCTGATGACACATCTTCCACCATTTTCCCTTTCACTTCTTGTCCATTCTTGTGTTGCATCCTCTTTCGTTTGGATTTCAGTGGTGCCTATGTGCCTTCTTGGGTGTTTGTTTTTTTAGTTTTCTCATTGTCGTTCTCTTTCTTGGTGGTTTTTCTGTTCCGAAGAATTTTGTGTCCAAAATTGTGATCGCCCATCTGTTTCTCTGGCCTCATGATCCTCTGCACCACTCTATGTCAGATCTGTAGTAGTTGATGCAATGAGGTGGTGGGAGTTTTGGTCGGGGGGTTCATGGTTTTCATGCACTTCTTCATTAATCTCACCTTTTTTTGTTGGATTTGGTTATTCTACCTTGTAGATGTTTTGCTTTTGGATCCCTCATCCACCCTTTCCTTACTCTGATATATTGATCCTCTGGGACTCTCAATGGATGACTGGGAGCGATGGTACAAGAGGTTTTGGGTGTGTGGTTGGGTGGACGATGACGCTCCAAGCACGACCCCTTAGACGATGGTTCAGATTCTGAGTCGGAATCATCTTCTTCTCACAGTTGTTTTTGGATTTTTTGTTTTCTTTGGTGTTTCATCATATGCTGTCAGTGAAGATTTTTAGGTTTTATTTTCTGCAACGCTTGTTCGGGTTGATTTGGGTTCAGGATGATGTCTCATTGTATCTGGTTTTGGGTGTCGTTTCTGGTTGTGGTGGCAGACTTCGATGGTATTCAATGTCGATGAGATGATGTAGGAATCTTTTTAATGAGGTTTTTTCTCCTTTAATAGTGGTTTGATGATGCAGTTGGATGTCATCCAGTTCACTACATTGGACATTTCTCTCTAGCGACCATTGATGATGAAGTTAGATCTGTCTAGGGGTGCGGCATGAGGTGGCTCGCTGCTTGGGATCATGTGTCTTGAGGTGGTTGGGTGGTGATGGGTCTTTGCGAATGGATTTTTAATTTCAATCATGGTTTGTAGTATATCTCATCAAATTTGATTTTGGAATTTGGGTGGTCTTTTGTGTGATTTCAATGGTATGTAATTTACCACTTTTTTCGCAAACTGGGTTTAGAAAATAACAAAAAAAATGGATTTAGAGGTATAGATGGTGATTGATGGTTGAGTAATTCTACTAAACATTTCTCTTATTTCATATTATAGGAATTTTTATACACCCTTAGGGGGTTTTTTTATATTTTGATAACTGCCCATAGTGGCGGTCATTAATATTTATTTTGTAAAATACCCATTGGGGAAGTATTTTGATTATGTTTTGAAAATATTATGGGGAGATGTTTTATATTTTTTTAGGTAAAATCCCACAAGGAAGGTTTTTATAAATACTCATAAATAAAACAACCATGTGGGATGTTTTTTAAATGTGTGATAATTCCCTTGGTGGTAAAAAACTTGTAAGGTAGGTATATAATACCTCAATGATAAAACACATGTATGGGAGGTATGTGTTTCTATTAGTGGGGTTTCCATGTAAATGGAGTGGAGGTTGATATTATATTTTGGGATATAGATTTCAAAGATCATTCCCTAGGTCTTCAAAAAAATATGAGCTTATTATGATCTAAGAAATCTATAGAAGGGTATGTTTGTGAACCTTATGTACATATTAAGGAGACTTGGATCTATTAGTCAAGAAGGCATGTTCTTCATGATGTTATCCGAGAAACCCTAGGACTAGCTGATGTAGGTGTGACTTATCTGGGTCATAGACCTAGGGACAAACAAGTATATGATATATGGAAAATAGGTAGCATGGTCTATGAAATGTGATCAGAGGCATTCTAGAAATGGATAAATAAAGTATTTATAGAAAAATTTTATTTTTTATTTAGAAGTAATTTTTTTATTCTGGGCATACCACAAGCACATGTCAGTAAATTTAAATATTTATGAGACCACATTGGAAGGTCTCTACTGAATTTTCAACTCATGCCCATTTCAGAAGGCTATGAAGCGTGGTCACATGAGTATATCTATAGTTATTTTAGGTCTTGTTAACCTGATGCTTCAGGTATTTTGGTTGAGAAGGAATATCTCTAGTGAATTTGGAATCCAATATGGTCTGAGTCTAAGGGATTTTAGAAAAGACCCATCTAAATACATTTGTTTTATTTTTTTTATTCTTTAATTTTAACTTATTGTATGCGATCAGGACAATGGGTGATCAGTCAGTATGACTGTATTTTTTCCACATTCACATTATTATTAATGTAATTTTTATTTTATTAATAATCGTGAGGTTAGGATTTGTGTGGGATACATAGTTATTTGATCTATATTTTTACACTACAGGGTATAGTCTCTACAATGTATCTAATTTGACCTCTATACTAGTCATTAGACTCACATATATTTGGAGGAATGCCTTATGTACATTAGTAACAATCAATTTGTTAACTTAATAGTGTTTATTAGTGTAAGGACTTTACAAAGAGGCATAAAATCCATTTTTATTTGTTTTATAATTTAGGATATGTTACCAATGAGGTATAGGAAATATTTGGTACATTTTATGTCTAAGGGGATGGTGTATCATTAATATATATTCATGTAGAATGTTCAAGTTACAAGGGCCTTAATATTTTTGTTAGTGTCTTGTTCGGTTATGGTTTTTTACATTACATGAAATAAAATATTTTGGTTATTTTTTATTTCTAGTTATATCTTCTGATTTTGGTCTATTGGGAAGAGGATAGTTATTGGATTTGGTTATTGGGATAGAGAGGAAAGTGGTGTTTCATGCTTCATCCAAGACACATAGGTCTAAAATGACATGTAGGGGTCTGCTAAAATAATTTTATCAAAGTTGATGGAGCAAAAACTATTTAAAATGTCACAAAATGCATACTTAATTTCCAGATATACTTTCATGGAGAAAAATTACTCATCTATAAAAAAATTCATATGTTTTATTCTAATGCAAGGTCATAATGCTTAATGGTGAGGATCTTATTGATGATGAAGATATAGTCCCTCAATGTAAGCGATGTATGTTGATCCTATTATTTTGATACAGGATTTGGAATTAAATAAAATAAATCCATCATGGGTATAAATTATTTTTATTTATTTAATTATCCAAAATAACCATTATATTATTATCCAATATATCATATAATGGAATTCTACTTAGCCAATCTAGTAGTACTAGTTTAATGGATACGGTTTTTCATTGGTATATTCCTCTATAGATATACAACTCTTAATGTGACCCGATAATCTAGGGATCAATACTGTATATTGACACTTAAGTGAATTATAGACTTATTCGCCTATGAATTGGCATGTGGTGTCTTATATATGTTTATTGAGGCCAATGTTATTGGTGGTAATTCTTTGAATCTGATTTTAGTTGTATTGGTGTTTCATGAGACCCTTAATCAAATGATTGGGCACATTAGATGCAAGTGGGATGGTTTGAGAAGAGAGAATGAATGAAATCCCTGAGATGTAGAATATATGTGAGACCTATTTTATAGAACATGTTCTTGAACCTAATTACCCATGATATATGACTCATTATTTAGTGACTCGGTGACATATATGATTGAGGCTGACTCTTTAGATGGGTTATCCATGTTTTTGTTCTCTATATAGATGATAATTATGGGTATGTAAATTGGGGCAGGCATTAGTGCACTCTATGTGGTAGTGATTTTCGAGTCGGGGAATGGTGATGGATTGGATATTTTTAAGGAAAGCATCTGGAGAGCTATTTCCATGGAATCAAGTACTGATTAAATGGGAATGACCATTTATGTTGTTATCCTTTTTATGCATTTGTACATTTGGTGGGATAATGGTGTGAGGATGCTTTTCATTTTAGGGAAATTTGTAGTACTTGATTTTATTTTTTCTAGACCATGGAATAAGTGATCTTCTTGACGTTGATATGGTTTTATAAGGACGCTCATAGTAAGATGAGTCAGACTTGTGTGTAAGTATGGTTAGTATTTTAGGTAGGAAATCAATGTAAAACTAATTCAATTCAATGGAGCATGAGTTATCTTATAAGATACACTATTTATTATTGGATGAGATTAGGGAGTGTATGGGGATTACCATAAATACATTCAGAATAAGTGAGAATTAGTGTGTGAGTTGAGGATTGATGTGAATAGTAATTTATATCATGCATAGATTCTAGAGGCTTTGATGAAATTGGGAGATATCCCTCCATAGAGATAAGAGACATTGGAATTGATAGTGTACTATAAAAGGTCATTGTTGGAGATTTGGACCATTCCAGGTTTTAATGAGATGTTAAACTTGGAACAGGAGGAGTGACACATGTGCGATATGGGGAAAATCAGATATTGGGTCTAAATAGTAGTAAGGATATTTGTATAATGTGGATTATACAAGTTTTTGATAGATTGTGGTGGCCTTAATTGTAATTTTTTAATTTTTTTATTTCATGGATGTTTTTTAATGGTTTTGAAATGGGTGATGATATATATTCTTGGTTAGCACTTGATAATGAGTAGGATTCACAACATTTATCGATGAAATTAAGTGATGGACTCGACATGCACTATGATGAATGATACTTTTTACTAGTGATGTCATTAAGACACTCTTATGGTGGAGGGTGTGAAATTAGTTATTGAATATGTGACCCTCACGTCAACATGTTTTAGAGGTATGAGGTCGAACAGTTGATAATATTTATGTAGTGTTGATGATGGTGGATAAATGGGGTCAAATTCGACCATATTCCAAAATTAATGTTAGTTATAGACAGAAATTTGATATTTTAGAGTCAATGTGGTAACATTGGGATTATGGAGAGATGAGATGATCTGTGCATGACTGGGTAGGAGGTATGTTAGTTATCATGGAATGGTGGAGCATCATCAGTTATATGGATGAATGATATTCTTTCGGTGGAAATCCCATCATAGGATATATTGATGCGTTAGTGATTGTATCATAGTGATCTTTGTAAACAACGATAGTATAGGCATCGAGATTGGGTGATTTTTGGAATACATTTGTGGGAGTAGATGATCATTTTAGAGACATTCCATCTAGGGTATGTAAAACTAGTTTCTCAACTATGATTGGATGTGGCTGTCCAAATACTGTATTTGGAATATTGTTTTTTATATTACATGTTTTTTATTGTTTTTTGGAAAAGTTTTTTTACTTCTGTTATGCCAATGTGGTGGAGGAATATTTTTTTGAAATATAAAATGGGAAGTGAATGATCATACTATTGATGGACTGACATATTTTATTGTGCCTAGGCAAGGATAATGGAAACAATGTTGATGTGTCATATGAAAATCTAGATCATAATTTTTTATATAGTTATGATGGTTGGATGACACAATGGTCCATTACTGTCCTTTTTGAGCGATATCTAATGGCGGGGAGAACAATAATCTTGATTCACAATTAGATGTGGACTCATGGGACTCTCTTACATAAGATAGAACATATGAGTGTTGTCTCAGTGTTTTATAAATTAATTTGCGTGATGTATGATATTTTAGCCATTTGAGAATTTTTTTAATAGAGATGCACTGCGATAATTTGTTTGATGTTTATGGTGGGGAGTTTATAATTTCCTGTGTTTCTAAAAACATTCAAACATTAGACATGATATGAATTTATCATTTTTAAGGATGGTTCAGTATGAAAACCTAAATTCATAATTGTTGAAGGTTTGAATTCCTTATCTTAGTTAATTCACTTGACTTATGAAATTAATGATCCCTTTTATGGGCCTTGCAGTGCCATAGTAGGGGATTTAATGGTTTCTTTAACCAAGAATACATCAATAAATTATCTAGTTTGTGGTATCCATGAGATTTCTAGTGGATTTATGAATCATGTATAATGGCTAGTATCACCATCAGCTTGACATTGGCCAAGAAAAGACTCATTTATGGGATGAGAAGGGCCATCTGTATGCTACAAGTGGCTACATGTTAGCATGTGGTCCTATATGATCTCATCATTGGATTTAAAATGTTTATTTTTATGAGTCCCCCTTGATTATTAGTAGGGTAATCCACCAAATGTCCTCTTATATTGTAGATGAGGGGGGGGGGGGGGGGATGAGCCCACCTTCCTTTGGATCGCCCCTTGATTTAGGGTACCATTTAATGGAATCATAGAATAAAATTCATGGAATAATGTCACTTACTCCCACCACTCATAGTCTTCCTTAATCCTCACTAAATAAACGTTCTTCCAATGTAATGTTTTACTAGAAATTTTTCTACACCCTAGAAATATAATCTGTTTTTTATGAGGATATCAAACATCTCTTTTAGATGACATCATAAAATGATGTATTGGTGTCTTCTATGGTTGATTCGATAGGGGTATTTTTCACAATGAATCATATAAATTTATTATATTTTAATTTAATTTATATATTATTTGAATCATGTGTTGGTACCTTGACTCCACATTAGATAGAGAGTGTTTCGGTATGGTCATCACACAATAACTTGAAGTAACCATGATCATTGTACACCAAATGAATTTTTGATGATTATGCATCCATTTATAAAATAGTGTAATCAAATATAATGGGTCAAAATGAAATAATTATG
The DNA here is from genome assembly GCA_963277665.1 of Viscum album. Lineage (NCBI taxonomy): Eukaryota > Viridiplantae > Streptophyta > Magnoliopsida > Santalales > Viscaceae > Viscum > Viscum album. The sequence goes on from OY728137.1 coordinate 1,902,589,356, forward strand.
GTTTTATAGAATTATTTTTATTCATCATAATATGTCCAGTGGTTGGTGGACCTTAGAATACTATTTACAGTCTTTGGTAATCCAAAGGAGTTGTCAAGATATGATAGAAATGGGTAATGACTATAAGAATTTTTTTTTGTTCTTATACTAGAAAAATATATTTTTGGATTTTTTATATGATGTGTTGGGTGTTCAGTAAACGAATGAATGTTGCATTCTTGTTAAAATTTTAAATTGTTATTATTTAATTAATTTTTAATTAAGTTGATTTTCATTGAATAAAAGAGAGTAAGAAGTCCATGATTGGACTTGTGCACTGGACTTATCCCTCATTCGTCGATGGATGAGGCCCGAACTATTGAATAACCTTGAATTTTGGATACCCGTTATAGGGGAAAATAAAATTAAATACAATATGTTTCATATACCATAGTGTACTTTCAATTTTTCATTTATTTTGGAGGAAGGTGAAGAGTTGGTAATAGTTAGTCCTTATGGATCATAAAATGAGCTTCAGTAGGGTGAGTGACTGACCTTGAGAGATGATGGTGATTCATATGGGATATTGTTTATATCATCAACATGTTTCCTATGATATATTCAACTGTTACCCTATGGGTTTTTATAATGGTAGTTTTACCACATTTTAAATCAAAACACATTTTAAAATCAATTTTTGGAAATTTTATATAATTAATTTGTAAAAATAAATCTCTTCAATGAATTTGAAACATAAAAATTCTGTGTATGATAAATTAAATTTATTATTCTATAATTGTTTAATTTTTAATGAAGCGTTAAAAATACTGAATTTTAATTCAAAACTCATTCTTCATCTAATTAATTTATAAGTATAAATTTTATTTTAAAATCAATTTTTTGTTAAATTAGATAACAATATTATTAATTTATCAAATTAATGTAATTTTAATCAATTTAAATTTGTAATTGGGTAAAAAAAATTGACAACCATGTTCATGTTTTTTAATTTAAAAACAAATAGTGTCTTCCCATCAGTAGGATATTTTTTTAATTAATTTCTACCAAATTTATAATTAAAATTTCTAAAATATATTTCATATTGGAAATAAAAATAATTTATTATGTATAATATTTTCAAATTTTCTTTTGACCTAAATTCTTATGGAATGTGATCAAAATTATTTACAATGATTATGAGAAAAATTAGGTTAAAAAATTACTAAAACATAATTTTAACACTCAAAAAGACCATTACAAATTTAAAAAATCCCTTGAATGTCAATTATTCTTCGATTTACCTTCCATTAGTGAGTTTTAAGACTTTTTTAGGTAAAAATCATTACAACTAAATAACTTTCCAAAATTACATGGGTTCCTTTCCCTTCCCTATAAAAGGCCACAAACACTCCCTCTTATTTTCACCTATAAACCTACATAGGATTGGAAATGATCCACTTAATACACCATCAATAATCCATAAAATCCTCTGGCAATCCTCTACTAGGTCATAAATCAATCTAAATAATCCCTTTTTCACAAAGCAAAAGGAGTTGCCCGATTAAGAGGAAAAATCTTCCATCAAGCTACTTTATTTTAGTTTCTTTCTCCACACTCACCACTCCATTTATTCATTATTGGTATAAAAAATAGTATATGAAATGTACTATTATTTTTTTATTCTATTTTTTTGACCTATAGTTATACAGAGCTCCATCTAATGGGTAACACACAATTTTTTATGTTTAAAGAGTACTACAACCTCACAAAAGGATGATTGTTAATTATTCCTTACTGAAACTCATGGTGGAAATTATGATGGAAAATATATTTAGGAATGTTATATATATTATTTATTGTTAAATTATTATTATTTAATTCTGTTAAAACACATGTTTTTATACTTTCTATTTTTTGTTACTACGATAATTTCGTTTGAGGAACTGTGGATTACCGCCCACTCAAAGCAATGTCATTTATTCAGACTCTAATGGAAATGTATTAAGGATAATTTTAGTGAATATATATTAAATATATTTTATAATAATTATAAGTCCCCATCCTTAAAACTTACTTAATCTTGAGTTATTACAAGACAACATATTGAGGATCTTTTCGGGTTTAGAGTTTTAGAGAATTAGATCATAAAACTTGCATTACATTCCACATATAAACAAAGTGGTTACATAAAGATAGTATTCTTCATTCCCATCGATGGAAACAAATTTAAAATAAAACATGGATTATTTCTTGACACTTCCTTGACACTATCATCATATCATGTACCTTTCCCTTGACATGTGAAAAACATTTCAAAAAAACTTGGGATGAGCATAAAAAGATCAGTAAGGGATATAAAAATATGGAAAGGAAACATGGGTACATATATACATAAGAATGAGATCATACATTACCCATAAAAAATAAGCACTTTAATAGACCTCATCAAATCATGAATAAATCATAGAAATCATAAGACATAAAGGTGACTTGAGGCATTCATAACATTCTTACATAGGGAGTAACCCTCTTGGTTACGTTTGGAATACCCATCATAGTATATTCCCTAAATATTTTTAGAGAAACCTTAATGTTACACTCCTTCGCGTTACCCAATGCATTGGAGAGCTATATCGGGCTCACCTGCCCTTAGTTTATCACGGAACCACCCGTCTTCATAATAATGCCCAAGAACCTCAACATAATCGTATCACATAAAACATGCATAATGGAAACATAACATTTACACCTTTCAATCACAAGATATCAATACAACACATTGATATAAAAACATTATGAAAACCATTTTCAATACTAAAATAAATGAAAATTAAAACATGGTATTTAGTTTTCTTTTAAAAAGAAGGTATGGCTTGTAGTGGAAGCCGAAACTCAAATAATGGTCACGACGGTGGAGAAGTCGTTGTCGCCGCATACATACGACAAAAAAATTCCCTTTTGTCATTTATTAAAAGCTTCATATAAGAAATATTCCTTTTGAATAAATGTAAAAGTCAAAGGGGTTTATACACCGTATAAAAGAAGGTTGTGTATAAAACAAAATATGCCTCAATGAAAGGAGATTGAGACGAAGTCCCATACCTCGGGTCCGACTTGACTCAATAATTCTTTAATGTCCAGAATAAAAAGCTTGAGTTAATATCTACTTGTTTAAGAACCTTTTTCAAGTTCATTATTCCTTTTATATCACTTGTTTCCATGTCATGAACACTATGTAATTATTTATGTTAATAACGGTCGTTTTAACGATCATTGGTACTTGAGTCAAAAATAATCCCTTTATAATTACATGTTGTTCATGTATCCATTATATCCAGAATGGTATTCATGATGTAGATATCATATATGTCATATATATCCAGTAAATTCATGCATTTATAATATTACATAATCATTTATAGGTAAGAAATGAAATGCACCGTTCATGGAGAAGGTAAGCCGTACGTACGCATGAACGCTACTTTCATTTCTATTTCGTATTTTATAGAATGGAATCATAATGATATAAAGTTATATTATAATTCCAGTATAATATCATATATAATATCATAGTTCCATCCTTTATACGTCCCACATATGGTATTTAACGAATCAAATCACTTTGAGGGGGCGGTAGTCCGCACTTCCGTAAATGAAGATATCGCGTTCACCCATAATGGAAACCATAAAGGTATGACCAAAAAGGAAAATAGAGAAGCTTAAGGAAAACATAAACATATTATATATCATATATAAATATAGTGACATCTTAATGGACACCTTTGAAGATGTTAAATGAATGTTGAACAATCATGGTTTCGGGAGGCATAAATTCACCATCCACGGAAACAGTATGTTCATTAACCATTAGATGTAGGTGTGTGTACATTTACCTCTAATACTTCTTATAACAACATCCTAGTATATTTAGGATACTGGAGTTGTTACAAAAGATAATAATAAAAAGAGTTTAGGGGGTTTGAGAAGCAAAATAAAACAAAAGGACTCAAAATAAGACATTACCTTAAAATCATGTAACTCTCATTGGTTTGAGCTCAAAGGCTTCCTTGGGAAGACTTATGCCCAAAGTGAGGCTTCAAGGAGTAATAGAGTGAAGTGGAGAGACAAAATGGTAAGGGTTTGTCTGAGCCAAAGGCATTGGGAGTGTGGTTAAGGAGGTAGAGGTGGGGGCCTTTTATAAGAGGAGAGGAGGGGCACTCTTGGAAAATAAAGATAAGTTACTTTATATTAAAAAGAGTTTCGGATTAATAAGGTCCCACATTTCAATAATTCTAGGATAATGTGATAAGGGTTCGAAATCCACTCATCCAATTGGTTTTGTCCATGTGTAGGTTTTATATTTTACATTATCTTTCCATTTTATTTAAATCGTTAAATAATGAGGTCATCGCTGCATCATCATAATGTCATAAATAATTTAATTTATTTAAAGTGTAAAATTATAAAAAAAAATACTATGATGTAGTAAATATTTTTATCTTTCCAATGACTATTTATAATAAAAAATCTAATCGTTATAACCCCATGTAAAAATTGTTTTTGTAAAACATATTATGTTTGTGTCATTTTTACTTTTACATTAAATAAAAAGTAATTTATGACATTTCCCAACCAAAGTGGTTCCATGGGGTTCCCAAGTTGACCCATGTCTTGTATTGGTCTTACATGACACAGAAAATGAGGGTAAGACATGTTTCAAGCTCATATCATTTTATTAAAGCATTATTTTTACCTTAAACTATATTAATTACCACTAATCGCGATTAAAAACGTAATAAGTTACTATTCACCAAAAAAATATTTTAATCTCATTGATCCACATTTTACTTTTAATGACAACCATGTATGTCATATTTTTGAAATTCAAAACACAATGATGGAAAAATTTCATTTAAACGGAAAATCAGTTTTTATAAGTACCACATATTGGTTTCACTATTCATCAAAAATTGATGTTTTTCAGAAACTTTCCAAAAATTCACCCTAAGCTATATTTGAAATTCAGAATTCAAAAATGAAGTCTATTTTACAATATTCAAAACATATAAGTCACATTAATTAATTTATTAATTAATTCCCGTTGTCAGAGCAAATAGCGTGATTTTATAAAACAATAAGTATCAAAAGATTGGCAGCAGTTTAAGTCTAATTTCAAAGTAAAATTGATTCCAATGACCACCATTGGATTAAATGGTAAAAATATATTCATATTACACATTAAGACAAATTCAAAAGATAATATAATCATATAAATAAATTAGATTAAGAAGCAATTTTGATGTAAAATGTAGTATTTTTCACAATTCATTAAAAAATGAACATTGTCAGAAAAATACCAAAAATTCACACAAAGTAAATTATGATGTCCCAATAATAAAGAATAAGTTTATTTTGACAAACATAGCTTATAAAATTGTCAAATTATAGATTCAAAAATGGTTTTCCATGAAAAGGCAGTAAAACAATCTTTTAAAAATATTAGTGTATTTCATGCTTAAGATTGGATTTATTTTCATTTTAAGCCTCTAAAACACTATCTAATTCATTAATAGACATATATAAAAATATATATTATTCATTACTTAATTGGGATGTTACATCCTTCCCCCCTTTAGAAAATTGTGTCCACACAATTTATTTACTTATTGAATAAATGGGGGTACTTTTCCCTCATTTAATTTTCAGATTCCCATGTTGCCTCTTCCATCATGTGGTTTTTGCACAAAACCTTTACCTGCTTAATCACCTTATTCCGTAACACTTGCTCCCTAGGGTCAAGAATCTGGACCGGTTGTTCCTCATAAGATAGGTTCTCTTCCAAGTGAACTACCTCTGGACTCAAAACATGAGATGGATCTGGCATATACTTTCTCAACATCGAAACGTGAAAAACATTGTGTACCTGAGATAAACTCGGAGATAAAGCCACTCGGTATGCAACTGATCCAACTCTCTCCAGAATTTCATATGGTCCAATGAAACTTGGACTCAACATTCCTTTCTTACCAAATCGCATCACACTTTTACATGGTGATACTTTGAGAAAAACATGATCACCTGCCTCGAAAGATAGATCCTTCCTCCAATTATCCGCATAACTCTTCTGCCTGCTCTGAGCTGTTCTCATGTGCTTCTGAATCAGCTGAACTTTTTCTGCCATCTCTTCTACCAATTCTAGTCCCATCAACTTCCTTTCACCCACTTCATCCCAGAAAGCTGGAGTTCGACACTGCTTCCCATATAATGCCTGAAATGGTGACATCTGTATACTGGAATGAAAACTGTTATTATATGAAAATTCAACCAATGAAAGATGTTGGTCCCAACTTCCCTGATAATCCATAGAAAATGCTTGTAGCATATCCTCCAATGTCTGAATTGCTCGTTCTGACTGCCCATCTGATTGAGGATGAAAAGCTGTACTAAAATTTAATTCAGTACCCAACGACTTCTGAAGGCCTTTCCAAAAGTTAGAAGTGAACCTGGGATCACGATCAGATACAATGGAGAGGGGAACTCCATGTAACCTGACTATCTCATTAAGATACAAACGGGAAAGTTGATCTAGGGAAAAAGTATCTCGTATAGCAAGGAAATGAGAAGATTTAGTCAAGCGATCAATAATAACCCAGATTGCATTATTACCTCGAGATGTCTTCGGTAATCCCACAACGAAGTCCATGGATATATTCTCCCGTTTCCACTCTGGCACTGGTAAAGGCTGAAGCATCCCTTTCAGTAACTGTCGCTCTACTTTAACCTGCTGACAAGTCAAACACTTCACAGTAAAATCAGCAATATCTCTTTTCATTCCATCCCACCAGTAATACTCCCGCAGATCTCTATACATCTTAGTACTGCCAGGATGAACTGAAAACGGAGAACTATGAGCTTCACATAACAACTCTCTCTTCAACTATGAATCACAAGGCACACACAATCTCTTACCAAATCGCAAAACGCAATCATTATCAATGTTGAATTCAAGGAACTTACCTTTCTGAACCAGCTCTACCTTTTTCTGCAACTCACTGTCTTGCTTCTGTGCTTGCTTGATTCTATCTGATAGAGATGATCTCACTGATACCTGAAACAAAACAGAAGAACTTCCTTCACAAAAAACTTATAATCCAAAGTTCATCAAATCCTTAACCAAAGGATCACATTCCAAACTCAACATTGCTAATGAAGCATTACTTTTTCGACTCAAAGCATCAACCACTTTATTTTCATTTCCCGGATGGTAATGAATTGTACAATCATAATCCTTGATAAATTCTATCCATCTCCTTTGTCTCATGTTCAATTCTTTTTGAGTGAATATATACTTTAAACTTTTTTGATCGGTATATATTCCACACTTTACTCCATACCAAATGATGCCTCCAAATTTTTAAAGCAAAAACAACAGCAGCTAATTCCAAATCATGTGTAGGGTAATTTACCTCATGAGTTTTCAACTGTCATGAAGCATAGGCAATTACCTGATCATTCTGCATTAGGATGCAACCAAGTCCTTTCAATGAAGCATCACTGTAGATAACAAACTCACCATTCCTAGAAGGTAGTGCCAAAACTGGAGCATTCACCAATCTTCTTTTTAATTCATGAAAACAATCATCACATTCTTTTGTCCAGATAAACTTAACACCCTTCCGAGTTAGCTTAGTCATTGGACTAGATACCCGTTAAAAATTTCTAACAAACCTTCGGTAATAGCCTGCCAAACCAAGGAAGCTACGAATCTCCGTTACATTTGTGGGTCTTGGCCAGTCTTCCACAACTTTTGTTTTTGCAGGATCAACAATTATCCCATATTTAGAAACAATGTGACAAAGGAATGAAATTTTTTGCAACCAAAACATACACTTGCTGAATTTCCCATACAATTTCTTTTCTTTTAAGGTTTGTAAGATAACCCTTAAATGTCTTTCATGCTCCTCTTTACTTTTTGAAAACACCAAAATATCATCAATGAAAACCACCACAAACTTATCCAAGAACTCATGGAAAATTCTATTCATTAATTCCATGAATACAGCAGGTGCATTGGTTAGACCAAAAGGCATTACTAGAAATTCATAATGGCCATATCTCGTACAGGACGTGGTCTTCGGAATATCTCCCTCCTTTACCTTCAGCTGATGGTACCCCGATCTCAATTCAATCTTTAAAAAAAACTGAGCTCCCTGGAGCTGATCAAACAAATCATCGATATGAGGCAAAGGATATTTGTTCTTAATAGTGACATTATTCAAGGCCCTATAATCAATGCAAAGTCTCATAGAACCATCTTTCTTTTTAAAAAATAAAACAGGAGCACCCCATGGTGATGTTCTAGGTCGAATGAAACCATTCTCTAATAAATCTTTCAATTTCTCCTTTAACTCTAAAAGTTCAATTTGAGCCATTCGATAAGGGGGTTTTGAAATTGGCTTAGCATCAGGAACTAAGTCAAATGTAAACTCAACTTCCCGATCTGGTATTATTCTAGGAAACTCATCAGGAAAAACATCAGGATACTCATTTACCACTGGAAAATCATTAATCTGAATAGTTCCTTTATTTTCAACGATGTGTGCAAGGTAACATTCATTTCCATCTTTTACAAGTTTCTCGGCCTCTTGAAAAGTTATCAACAGTAAGGGTTCATTCTTGTACACAAACTGAAAGTCTTTCTGAAAAGAAACTTCTTTATCTCTACAGTCAATCATAGCATGGTAAATAGAGAGCCAATCCATACCTAGGATAACATCAAACTCATCTAGAGGTAGAACAATAAGGTTTGCAAGTAGGTTCTTTCCACAGATAAGGATAGGAAGATTCTTATAAATTCTTTTTGCCTCAACAATCCCCCAGGTGTTTTTACCAAAATTTCAGGAGTCATTTCTTGAGATTTTATTCCCATTTTACTAGAAAAGGTTTCAGAGTTGAATGAATATGTAGACCCCGAATCAAACAACACACTGGCATAATCTGAAAAAACAAACAAAGTACCTGATACAACTTCATTTGATGGCCCGACATCTGCCGAAGAAGATGCAAAGGATTTCGCCACCCCTTTCTGCTTGTAGTCCAACTGCTTCCCATCACTCAAGTTCTTTGTTGGACACTTGTTTGCATAGTGACCCATCTCATTGCACTTATAACATTTAACTAACTGTAAATCAAATTTGGTCTTACCTTCACCTTGACCCATTTCAGTGCAATCGTGAGCCTTATGTCCCATCTTACCACATCAGTAGCACTTCCCAGAATTCAGAAGACATTCCCCAACATGCATTTTTCCACATTTATCACAAACTGGAAACATAGTTTTCTTACTAGCATACTTTTTTGAAGAATTATTACCTTTCTCCTGCCACCATGGTCTCTTCTTCTGTTGGTTGTTATAGAACACTTGATCATCAGCAAACTCCATTTCCACCTTCTCAGCACATCGAACAAGCTTTTCATAACTTTTAAATTCACGAGAAGCTAATTCCCTTCGATATTTTGGCTTTAATCCTGAGTAAAAACGATTGATTTTACTATCAAGGTCTAGGATAAAATTTGGAGCATACCTTGCCAATCGAGTGAACCTTTCTTCATAGGTAGCCACTGAGTCTTCCTCTTGCCTCAATTCCAAGAATTTCATTTCCATCCTAAGTCGAACAGCCTTAGGAAAATACTTCTCAAGAAACATACCTTTGAATTCATCACAGTCAAGAGCAGCAATCTCATCAGCGTCCCTGATATTTTTAACCATAGACCACCACTGATCTGCCTCACCCTCCAAACGGTAAATAGCAAGACTAACCTTTTGATTGTCTGAACAACTCATGACATCGAAAATCTTCTCCAGTGCTTTAATCCACCCTTCAGCTAGCACAGGGTCAGATGATCCTCTGAAAGATGGGGGATGTTGCCTCATGAAATGTTCCACCACTGACATGTTCCTCTGCGGTTGATCTGGCTGATCTCATGCATGGATACCACCACCATTTATAGCCTGAGTCAACTGCGCCATTACTACAACAAACTATTCAGTTCCAATTCCAACCGTCTCAGGATGCTGATTCGGAAGGTTATTTCCTTCTGTATGCCTTCCTAGCACTGCTTCCCTATTTCCTCTGCGGAAAACCAATATAAACAAACATGTCTTAGATGAAGCAACATGGTAATCTATAAATGCTATATCATTTCAAAAAAAATTGGATAAACATTTAATATAATTCTAACTCCTAAAGTTATCTAAAACTACCGTTGATACCAACTATAAGGCCCCATCCTTAAACCTTACTTAATCTTGATTTTTTACAAGATTACACATTTAGGATCTTTTCGGGTTTAGAGTTTTAGGAATTAGATCATAAAACTTGCATTACATTCCACATATAAACAAAGTGGTTACATAAAGATAGTATTCTTCATTCCCATCAATGGAAACATATTTAAAATAAAATATGGATTATTTCTTGAGACTTCCTTGACACTATCATCATATCATGTACCTTTCCCTTGACCTGTGAAAAACATTTCAAAAAAACATGGGATGAGCATTAAAAGCTCAGTAAGGGATATAAAAATATGGAAAGGAAACATGGGTACATATATACATAAGAATGAGATCATACTTTACCCATAAAACATAAGCACTTTAACATACCTCATCAAATCATGAATAAATCATAGAAATCATAAGACATAAAGATAACTTGAGGCATTCATAACATTTTTTACGTAGGGAGTAACCCTCTTGGTTACGTTTGGAATACCCATCATAGTATATTCCCTAAATCTCTTCGGAGAAACTTTAACGTTTCACTCCTTCGCGTTACCCAATGCATTGGAGAGCTATATCGGGCTCACCCGCCCTTAGTTTATCACGGAACCACCCGTCTTCATAATAATGCCCAAGAACCTCAACATAATCGTATCACATAAAACATGCATAAAGGAAACATAACATTTACACCTTTCAATCACAAGATATCAATACAACACATTGATATAAAAACATTATGAAAACCATTTTCAATACCATAATAAACGAAAATTAAAACATGGTATTTATTTTTCTTTTAAAATGAAGGTATGGCTTGTAGAGGAAGCCGAAACTCAAATAACGGTCACGGCGGCGGAGAAGTCGTTGTCGCCGCATACGTACGTCAAAAACATTACCTTTTGTCGTTTAGTAAATGCTTTGTATAAAAAATATTCCTTTTGAATAAATGTAAAAGTCAAAGGGGTTTATACACCGTACAAAATAAGGTTGTGTATAAAACAAAATATGCCTCAATGAAAGGAGATTGAGACGAAGTCCCATACCTCGGGTCCGACTTGACTCAATAATTCTTTAATGTCCTGAATAATAAACTTGAGTTAATATCTACTTGTTTAAGAACCTTTTTCAAGTTCATTATTCCTTTTATATCACTTGTTGCCATGTCATGAACACTATGTAATTATTTATGTTAATAACGGTCGTTTTAACGATCATTGGTACTTGAGTCAAAAATAAGCCATTTGTAATTACATGTTGTTCATGTATCCATTATATCCAGAATGGTATTCATGATGTAGATATCATATATGTCATATATATCCAGTACATGCATGAAATTATAATATTACATAATCATTTAGAGGTAAGAAATGAAATGCACCGTTCATGGAGACGGTAAGCCGTACGTACGCATGAACGCTACTTTCATTTCTTTTTCATATTTTATAGAATGGAATCATAACGATATAAAGGAATATTATAATTCCAGTATAATATCATATATAATATCATAGTTCCATCCTTTATACGTCCCACATATGGTATTTAACGAATCGAATCACTTTGAGGGGGTGGTAGTCCGCACTTCCTTAAATGAAGATATCGCGTTCACCCATAATGGAAACCATAAAGGTATGACCAAAAAGGAAAATACAGAAGATTAAGGAAAACATAAACATATTATATTTCATATATAAATATAGTGACATCTTAATGTCCACCTTTGAAGGTGTTAAAAGAACGTTGAACATTCATCGTTTCGGGAGGCATAAATTCACCGTCCACGGAAACAGTATGTTCGTTAACCATTAGATGTAGGTGTGTGTAAGTTTAGCTCTAATACTTCATATAACAACATCATAGTATATTGAGGATACTGGATTTGTTACAATAGAAAAGAATAAAAAGCATTTAGGGGGTTGGAGAAGCAAAATAAAACAAAAGGACTCAAAAGAAGACATTACCTTAAAATCGGGTAACTCCCTTTGGTTTGAGCTCAAAGGCTTCCTTGGGAAGACCTCTGCCCAATGTTAGGATTAAAGGAGTAATAGAGGGAAGTGGAGAGAAAAAATGGGCAGGGGTTGGCCGAGCCAAAGGCTTTGGTAGTGTGGGTATGTAGGTAGAGGTGGGGGCCTTTTATAAGAGGAGAGGAGGGGCACTCTTGGAAAATAAAGATAAGTTACTTTATTTTGAAAAGAGTTTCGGATTCAAAAGGTCCCACATTGCTATAATTCGAGGATAAGGTGATAAGGGTTCGAAATACACTCATCCAATTGGTTTTGGCCATGTGTATGTTTTAGATTTTACATTATCTTTCCATTTTATTTAAATCGTTAAATAATGAGATCATCGCTGCATTATCATGATGTCATAAATAATTTAATTTATTTAAAGTCTAAAAATTATAAAAAAATACTATGATGTTGTAAATTCTTTTTATCTTTCCAATGACTATTTATAATAAAATATATGATCTTTATAACCCCATGTAATTTTTTTTTTCGTAAAACATATTATGTTTGTGTCATTTTTACTTTTACATTAAATAAAAAGTTACTTATGACATTTCCCAACCAAAGTGGTTCTATGGGGTCCCCAAGTTGACCCATGTCTTATCTTGGTCGGCCATGACACAAAAAATGAGGGTAGGACATGTGTCAAGCTCATCTCATTTTATTAAAGCATTATTTTTACTTTAAACTACACTAATTACCACTAATCGCGATTAAAAACTTAATAAGTTACTATTCACCAAAAAATTATTTTAATCTCATTGAACCACATTTTACTTCTTAATAACAATCATGTATGTCGGATTTTTGAAATTAAAAAAAAAATTATGGCAAAATTTCATTTGAACGGAAAATCAGTTTTTATAAGTACCACTTAGTGGTTTCACTATTCATCAAAAATTGAAGTTTTTTAGAAAATTACCAAAAATTCACCCTAAGCTATATTTGATATTCCGAATACAAAAATGAAGTCTATTTTAAAAAATTAAAATCATATAAGTCAAATTAATTAATTTTAATAATTAATTCCCGCTGTCATAGCAAATAGCGTGTTTTTATAAAACAATAAGTATCAAAAGATTGGCACCAGTTTAAGTCTAATTTCAAAGTGAAATTGATTCAAATGACCACCATTGGATTAAATTGTAATAATATATTCAGATTAAACATTAATACCAATTAAAAAGATAATATAATCATATAAATAAAATATATTAAGAAGCAGTTTTGAAGTAAAATGCAGTATTTTTCACTATTCATTAAAAAATGAACATTGTCAGAAAAATACCAAAAATTCACACAAAATAAATTTTGATGTCCCAATTGTAAAGAATAAGTTTATTTTGACAAACATAGCTTATAAAATTGTCAAAAGATAGATTCAAAAATGGTTTGCCATCAAAAGGAAGTAATACAATCTTTTAAAAATATTAGTGTATTCCTTGCTTAAGATTGGATTTATTTTTATTTTAAGCCTCTAAAACACTATCTAATTCATTAATAGACATATAAAAAAATATATATTATTCATTACTTACTTGGGATGTTACAATAATGATACATTATTAATGATATATATAGATATATATAAACATATATTCATAATTTTCTTTTAGTTTCACTCTTTCAATATTATAATTAAACAGAAATAATGTTCTTGTATACTTACGGCCTACAATCTACATGAATGTTGTAATATATTTCGTAATTTTATTTTTTATGGATTATTATAATGAACATATAATGAATATGAATTATATTTATATATTTATTTACATTCTAGATATCATGATATAAGTAAAAGGACCAATGATATATCAAATTAAGAAACATGTGAGAAATAAGGATGATATTACCCAGAGTGAAACCCTAACATAAAATTGTTATGATGTTGGTAATATAAATCCATAATCAAACCATATATGGTATTAGAAGTTTCAATATTGATCTGGGAAATATTTATAATTAAATTAAATTTATTATAAATTATTTTTGAATGAGTTCAATTAGAGTCACGACAAAAGGTAAGGGGATTTTATCTCACCTTTTATATCGATTAATGACATGCATTATTCACCACCCATTCCTTTTTTGTGGTGTGTATATTGTAATATCCCAGGTAATTATAGAATAATAAAGATTCATATCTATTATTATTTTTGAATTAGATATATGTTTTACTTTAAAGGGGACACTATATTTGATAACATACCATAAACACAATAATGAGTTTCTCCAAAATCTTATGTTGGATACAAGACAGAGTTACACTGAAATATAATTCATTATTAATATTATTATTTTAAATGGTTTTTATAACCCATCCATAGTATTAGAGAGAATGAAAATAACTAACTAAATTATGATTACAAATGTTTATTAACTGTTTTTAGCTTCTCCTAATAAATTTTATAGACTTTAATTGAAAATAATATCAATTTTACATATAAAAGAACTAATATTTTTTAATCGTACATTACAATCTTTTAATGGAGGACCCATTTTTTATCTATATTTTGGCACTGTTATATGCTCTATTTAATAAAATAATCCTTATCTTTGAAAATGGGATATTAATATATAGTTTTTATATTTTTTTGGCATTTTTCTGATTACTTTCATATTTTAATGAATAGTGGAAAATAAAAAATTTTATTTCAAAATTTGTTTTTCATTTAATTTATTTAAATTTTTATGTTATATTTTTAGCATTAAATCCAAATGTGATCGTATTATTCAATTTCAAATTGATATCATTAATAAATATAATTCAATCTTCTTGCACGTTTCACTTTAAAACCAGGTTTTTTAGTTTTGTTTGTGGAATTAATTTCAAATATAATATTCCAAATTCGATGAATTGAATTAGGTAAAATGGATTTTATATTTGAAATCAGAATTTCCAAATTAGGTTGAAATTTCAATTTCCTTTTTAGGTATCAAAAGTTACCATGTAAAAACAATTATTTACCATAGTAAAAGTAAAATTTTGACAAGGGTTTCAATTAAAAGATAAAATATTAATATACCTAAAAAATAGAACATTTAATTTTTGGCTGAGGTGTTTATTAACCATAACCATCCTATAAAATAGTAATTAAATGAAAAATATTTGGGATTTAATTATACCTCTATATGAAAAGATTTTAATATTAAGTAATCAATAAATTAATCAATTTAACAAATCCCTCCTCTAGTATAAATAACAGCTCTCCACCACCCCATTTTGGAAAAAAAATCCTTGTATCTACAGATATATCTTCCCAAATCCTATAATCTTCACTATATACATGTCCAAGTTCTTATGGTCTCACCAATATTCCAAATTAATGGTCCTCATTTGGCTTTTCAAGGAAGAGATATCGATGTGATAATTTTTTCAAAGTACAACTCGTAATTTCTTTTATTTTTTAAAATTTCTCATCACATCCATCGTCATTAAATTCATGGAAAATCTAGAATACTTTGAATTATGATATTTTATGTTTATAATGGAATTTCTCATATCCATTTATTTTCTAACATCATTTTATTCGAAGAAACTAAATTGTACCCCATGTTATTCTAGTTAATCGCATCAATGTATAATGAATATGTTCCTTTCTCATTACCGCCTTTATGACTAGTATTAAAAATATTACTCCTAACAGAAAATATTTAGATATGTATATTATAACCTATTATATATTCCAGAAATTTTATATAAAATAGACCTTCGTTCTTTCCATAAATGTATACGAATTTATATTTATACAAATTTCTATATGTTTCATTTAATTTTTCTCTTTCAACATGATAGAAAAAATGAAAATAATGTTCATGCCTAAATACGAACTACCATCTCAATGAATAGTATTTTTAATTTTTCTTCAAATATTATTATAAACACATATCAAATGAATATATAAGATATTTTTATCATTGATTTTATTCAATAGACAATGGACTTATTACCACATGAACTATTGACATCATACCGTGTTTATTTTAAACTAAATTACCGAATATCGACAAAACATGCAACATGAACTGAAAATAATTATGTAATTGTTATAAAAAGGAAATAAGTGATATTATATTAAAAAGAAAAATGAATATTTTTCTCAATATAGTATAAATTAACCTATTTTTCATATTCTGGAAGATAATGAACATACGAGAAATGTCAGACTGGAGGTAAGGGAATTTCTAAACCCAATTTCTATTATATCCGTTAAATTTTTACTTATTGATTAGGTAATTCAACTATTACTTATGAAAAAAAATTTCAATATCCAATTTTTTTTGTTTCTGTCTTGAATTTTCTTCAATGTTTTTTAAGGAATATTTTTATATGGAGTGTTTTACAATCCTTATAAAACTACAAGAGGAATTTTTTTAATGTATATGATGATAATGACTTTTTCCCCTATAATAATTATTTGATTTTTGGATTCTCCTATAAGACTTATTATTTTTAAAAAGAAAATAAATAATATATTTACTTTTCATATACATTGGCATTGAAAATAGTTTTTAGAAGTGATTGTTAATGTCAATATCTTGAAATTATATCATGTGATTTCAATTTGTAAATTTTATTTTTCAATTATGAATGATTTATGTGTTTTATGTTTTGGTTCATGGGCATTGGTTATGTACAGGGGTGGTTATATGATAAAAAGAGCATTTTTAAGCCTATGATAGCTCTCCAATTCATTAGTTAATTGGATGAAGTTAAACAATTGGATTAATCCTATGCGATTTACAGAATTTACCATGACGGGTATTCCAAACAAAAACATTAATGTTACTTCTTATGTAGTAGTGAAAGCTACAATGTAATTATGATATGGATTCCATGAGTTAACTTTTTTATTTATTATTTCTAATAATTAATTTTAATATTATTATGATTTCATGAGGTATGTTTTTATGGGTGAGAAGTACGATTTCATGAAATTTTTTTTTGAGTTTAAAATAGAGATGGACTATTGGTTTTATTCTTTATTTTATATCCCTTACTGAGATTTTTGCACACAACCCAAGTATTTAAATGTTTTCCATAGGTTATAAGTATGTGCAATAGAATAGTAGAAGACATTAAGAGTTATTATCAATAACATAAATCGTGGTTTATGTTAAATGTTTTATATTTTTTTAAAAAGGATACTTTTTTGGTAACATCCTCTCGTATGATTATGGGATGTTATGTGTTAATGATAGCCTAATTCTATAAAACCCTAAACCTAAAAATGAACCTCAATGTGAGTAAAAGTAAATTCTATAACAAACACAACATTATGTAATGTTTAATATGGCGGATATATGGATGATATCAGTGGTCAGTTACAATAACTTTAGGGGATTGGAAACTATTAATATAATATGTATATTTGATTTTTTTACTTTATGGTCAATCTGAAATGATATAAAATTTTAAGATTACAAGGTTACATTGTCTATGATATTCCTATTATGTATGGGTTTCCATTGAGGAAACATAGCATCTTTGTTAGGAATACATCATAAGGAATATAACCTTCCAAATCAGCATCATGATATGGTCAGAATCGGAAATGAACAATATTTTGTCAGGATGGATCAGTTAACTCAGGCGATGAATAGTGGTGGTATCCAGGTACAAGGAAATATCGATCAATATTATAGAAACATGTTTATGGAATATCAATTCATGATGATACATAATCCATCATTCAGAGGATCATTTCAAGAGGTTCTAGTTGAAGGTTCAAATAAATCAATAAATAAGATTTTCGATGTAATGGGGTGTTCAGAAAATAAAACGGTCACTCTTTATGTGTACTATTTTTAAGGTGAATATGATTATTGGTGTTTGATGGTTATGATTATTTGGGATAATGATGTTACAAACGCTTTTTATTTGGATGAATGCAATAATATGTTCTAGAAAATATTTTCCTTTATTAGTTCGACTTTGGATGGAAAACAATTCTTATAATTGAGGCAAGAGTATCATTCAGTGGCAACTTAAGAAGATAAGATCACTGGAATTGAAATTTATTTTCCAAATTTGTTCAGCGATCTTGATAGAAAAATCAATAATTTTATTTCAGGAACAGAGCCCCAATATCAAAGGGAATTGTATTCTTTTGAATTTTAAAGGTTTCCAGAACTAGTTTTATGTGCGAAGATGGTGGAAATGGAGTTTTTTGATGATCACATTTTCTTTGAATAAAATATGAAAAAAGGAGAAGGTGACAAGAAAAAGATAAATATTCATAATAAAAGTATTATGGTAAAGAAATTATGTTTACTATTAAGGATAATTTTTGTAATAACAAAATATTTAATGCCTTATGAATTCTAGTAAGTGCTTCCACTGTGCTAAAATGGTGAATAATGGTCATAACTGCACTAAATATGAGAATGATAGTAGTACGAGAAAATATTATTTACACTTTAAAATTATTTTACGATCAATGAGATGGGTCATTATGAAAATGTTTGTCAAATGAAGAACTCGAAAAAAGGGAAGTAACTAGACTATAAAAACAGTTGTGGTGAAATCATTTGCAATGACTTCATAAGTTGTTAGTCCATCAAAAAACATTGTATCTCGTATATCATTTTTTTACTCATATTATGCTAATGATATTTTTAATTTAGGTTGTACATGTTATTTTATTTCTGAGAAATTTTATAGTAAATTAAAAATTTCACCTTAAGAAATAAATAAAAAATTTATGGTAAAAATATATGGGGGAAATGTTGAGGAATAATGAAATTATAAGAATCTTCATATCCTTATCAATGGGATGAATTTATCTAAAAATCTTATTTTTTACTCTAGTAGAGTTTTATGTTATTCTAGTCATGGATTGGCTTTCTATTTACCAAACTATGATTAACTGTTGGGCCAAAAAGTTTATTTTTGTAATGAAATTCAGTTTGTGTACAAAAATGAACCCTTACCATTGATAAAATATCATAAATATGATAAACAATTAAAAAAGGGAAATTAATTTTATTTTAACATATTGTTTAACAAAAGGGACTGTTCATATTAATGATGTGCCCATGGTAAATGAGTATCTTGACGTTTTTTCTAATGATTTTCCATGTATTATACTTGATTGGGATGTTGAATTAACTATTGACTTAGATCGTGATTCTAAGACAATTTCAAAACCCCCTTACTGAATGGATTAGATTGTACTTTTAGAGTTGATGAAAAAATTAAAAAAGTTATTATAAAAAGTTTTCATTCAACCATTTCAAATAAAATGGAATTGTTCTGTCTTGTTCATTAAAAATAAATATTGAACAATGAGACTTTGCATTGATTATATAGCGTTGAATAACATAACTATTAAGAACCGCTATTATTTTACCAATATTGATAAAGTGTATCATCAAATACTGGGAGCCCAATATTTTTCAAAGGTTGACTTGGGGTCATGTAATATCATATTGAAGTAAAGGAACAATACATTCTTAGTAAGACCACAGGCTTCCATGGTACACTTTTCTTTGAATAATACAATAGTGGGCGATGTACACAACACCGAGTTCGAGCACAACATGAACTATCAGACTAGCCATTTAGAAAGAAGATATGAATAGTAATAAAAACATTTTGAATTTTATATATATCCCATATAATTTTGATGACCATATTTTTTGTTTCTTAGACATAATATAAGGATAAATTAAATTTTTTAGATAAAAAAAGTATTTTTCAAAAAATGACGTTTTTCCGCCTTTTAATGGCGAACAATTTATAAATCCAATTATTAGAACTTTTATATATTAAATTTGAGGAAATTAAATCCTTATTTATAATTGAGACATAAAAATTTAGTTTTGATACATTTTTGGTGTTTTCTGATAACTTTCATATTCTGATTAATAGTGAAAGATACTAAATTTTAATTGAAAAAAATTTTATTACTCAAAATAATTTATTGTGTTAAATTTTAATTTTTAATTGTTTTGAAGTATAATTATGTTATGTTTTATCATTTAATACAATGTTGGTCATTGGATGTAATTTCACTTTTAAACCGGACATAAACACATATTAATCATTTGATAGTTTTTATTTTCAAATACCCGATTTCTTGTTTTATCAATGGGAATTAATTTGAAATTAATTAATTCAACTTATATATTCTGAATTTGGTAACATAGAAATAATTTTTGGATTCATAATATCAAAATTATCTTAGGGTTATTTTTTGGTATTTTTAAAAAAACTTTTAATTTATGATGAATAGTGAGAAACATTGTGTTGTTGTTTAAAAACTGAATTTTGAATTTAAATAATTATTTATTTTATTTGAAATAATATTAAGTCAAAATAGATACATAATACCTATATTATTTCATTATAATTCATTGGATTAATTTTATAATAAAATTATATTTATAAAAATTTATTAATTTTTTTAACGTTTTCCCCCACTTTCTGGGAATGTAAGGAAATTTAAATAAAACCTAATTTTACCACTTATGTGAATTTAATTTTAAAAATACAAGATACATGGATGATATCAGTATGTAAAATTTGGTTCAATAAGTAGAAAATAATTTTTGGGGAATAACATATTATGACTTTTATTTACCACTGTTAAAAGTAAATAGGGTAATTAAAGGTAAACACGATATTATAATTACCTTAACATTTGTAATAATTATATCGGATAAGTGTTATTAGACCAAAATACACCATAAAAATAAAATATGACCCTCTTTGGTCCACTTGGATTAGATTATGACATTTATTATTATTTAATTTAAAGAAGAGTAAAAAAGGTTTAAATTAAAATTTTCATAACAAAAATATTTTTACTCCAGGGTTATACATAAGATAAAAATGATAATAAATATTCATTATAAATATAAAAAATATTTTTTACATCTTTTTATTTTATTTATAATTTTTAGACATTAAAAAATAATATTTATTTATGACATAATGATGATGCAGTAATTTCCTTATTAATGAATGATTAATATAATTTATATTATAAATATCAAAATAAATGTAAATCAATACTTTTGATGAATTACACTAATTTTCCATAATAATATAACATGTTATGGTTGATTCAAATTATTTTTCTTGAAGAAATCGGATTATTTTGAATTTCAAAAAAACCAAATACTAAATAATTTCAAAATTTAAATAAATGAGTTTTTAAATCAAAAACAATATTATTAAATGATATTATAGTTCAAAAAATACAAGGTTCGTCAAAAATACTTATATAATAATATATATCTCATTAATGAAACATTTGGGATTCTCTTTTCATTTTAATGTAAGATTATTAACTATATAATATAAAAATACACGGAGACATGGTATTGTTAAACTATTTAACCAGGAGTTAAAACTAAAAGATAAGGTTAATATGGTGACCTGATCCTGTGTAAAACCTAATGGATGATATATTTTCAAATCATCCCCACCTTAGCCTTGAATTATATTCTTTGGGATCCATTATAAATAGAATATGATTATAAAATAAAATAATATTTCATTTTTTTCCTAATGTGACACTCACATCTCTTCTGAAAGGGTACATCCTCTTTACTCAAAATAACACCTTCAAATCCCTTTGGCTCAACCAAAAACATATAAAATATCATCCCAAATACCCAAAATTAAACCTAAAGGACTTAATTTTATCATAAATCCATCCTATGGACCCCTTTAGATAAAATCAAAAGGAAGCATTTAGAGAAGAGGTAATTATTGCATCACCTGTTTCAATGTTCTTTTATTATTCCAATTCATATTTCATTTTATTTCATGAAAAAATAATAACTGAAGTACCTTATACATATTGTGATGTTATTATAAATATGGTACATCCATATTAATTATTCCATAGATCATATGAATGACAAAGTCACCATATGTGCGTAAGTACGGCTTACCGTCTCCGCATCGTGGTGTAGTTTTTTATTCAACACTTAATTATTTGGATGGATATAATAATGAGTATAATTGATTTAATTAATAAATATAACATGTTAATGATTTTGTATATATGAAATACCATCCAACTACATAGGATTTCATCATCAATAAAATGGTATTGTCCCCCGTGCATATATACAATTTATCGTCTCAACGAACGCGATGACATTCATTCCACATCATAACCATTCTAGAATAAATTTCATTTTTTGATTGAAAAATAATGTTTAAGAACATAATATTATTCTTTATATGAATCAAATATATCCTGTCCATAACAAACATGACAAACATAAAAAATCATATAAAGAAAAATGAATTAGTTAACACCTGAAACAATGATACTTTTGAATTATTAGTAACAATGAAATATTAAAAGAACATATATGATATCATATTTATGTATATGGTTCCTGTATAATTTAATAAAAATTATTTAACCATTATACAAGAGGTTATGTTACCCTCAACTATAAAAAAGTACAAGGTATGGGGTTTGTTATCTAACTTTTAATTTCGTGATATTTCCATTGTTCACCACTTATTTATTGCATGTGATTTATTGTGTACTACCATTTGATATATATTTTAATGATTCTATTTATATTCATGGAATTATGTGATTCATTTGGCGGTTATTAACTGTTGGTCTTACGACTCGATTAATTACAATGTGGAATGGGGTTTTCATCTCACTTTTTATTCCCATGAGATTCATGCTATATTGTCCACTATTTCCTTTTGTGTGGTGTATGTACTACCCATGATTGTATTCATCGTGTAATATAATTTAATTTATGGTTATTTACATCTTCATTTTATGACCCTTCTTTCATGGGTTGTATGTTTCATATGTTTCCAAATCCGTAAGGGATTTTCAATTTTCAATTTCCACTAATTGTTCTTTATGCACACTTCATTGATTATTTTACTCCAAGATTATATGTGGAATAACTATTTATTTATTTATGAAGTAATTTCCACTCCCCTTAGAGTGGATATACTTTTGATACAAAAAATCACTCCATTGATAAATTCTGAATTCATCGATCTGAACATGATAAGATTAATCATAACTCAATTTTCATGCATTGAGTTAAAAATCTAAGTCATTGATGTCGTTTTAAAAGGATATGTTTGAATTTACCTTGATTTATTGACACTGAATATCAAATAATATTGAGTGTATTTATATTTTTCACAGATAATTATGTCATTTATTTATCCTTAACGTAAGGAAACTGTCTTTATAAGAGATTTCATCTCAATTTATATTCCATTGAGACTTCTTTGTTGTTATGTTCCAATTCACTTTAATATGGTGTATATAATTTACTTTGACATAGTTTATCATGAATACATTAGTTATCATGATATTATAAAGTTTTTATTACCACAATTATTTTTATTCAAGCGTCTCTAAATTGGTTAGGAACTCTAACTAAAATATCATTTTAAATGATTTAAACTTTATTATTCTAAATCATTCTCATTAATTTCCATGTTTTAAAAATGGTTTTAAGGATTCATTTAAATGGATATGAATGGTTTAAAATTAAACTTCCTTTTATATGATTCTATATGGTATGGGACAATTAGATTCAAAAATAACTTTTAAACGGCTTCTCGATAAATAGTTTGACTTTTAAATGTTTTCATGAAAATGGGATATTTATCTCAAATAGTTTTAATGATTATTTTTATTTATGTCAATATCCATCATTATTACCTATTGAGTTTAATTTATTATAATAAAATATTTCATATTGTATTGAATGAGTTATGTTTGACTGTGGATGTGCTTTTTTATACCCTTCATTGTTTGTGGTTTATAGTATTGACATTTCATATGATAGTTTTAATATGAATGTTTAGATTATGTTTCACCCTTTTAATATGGGGAATGCATTGGATATTTTATGTGACGGGTGGAGCCCACTATAGATCTTTGATGAATCGATAAGTCTCATTAGACAAACTACTGTCTTGGAAAAAGGCATTGATTAATTCATTATTTGTAGTCTTGTCAGAAGGCCTTGACTATGTGGGAATGATTTCCAGCACAATGCATTCCAAAAATATGAAATTAGTTACTGATATTACATGTGGCAATTCAACTAGTATAATATCCATGTGAATATGTAAATGGAATTATTTGATTTATATTTTCCATATTATGTTAATTTTTATGTTTAAAAGGCTTGTGTTGTTGTCTTATACATTTCCTTAAATGTTTATGATTATTTATGATAGTTTCCACTATATTGTTTTCCTTTATGAGCATCTGAGCTCCCCCATTTTTATGTTTTATTTTTTCCAACATGTAAAGAAATATATTATGACTGACGTATAGTAATAGGATATGGGATATAAGAGTGTTCAATGGATAAAAAATGTTGTTGTTTTTCATTTGATAATGTAATGTAAAACATTGGTATATATCTATTACATCCAACGCTACTAAAATAATCGGTCAATCAAGAAATGATCTATTGTGATCAAGCCAATGTTGTGTAATAATGCACCGACTCTGGGTGACTAGGTTTGGGGAGTTACAGTTTGTTTCAAAGGAAGTTCTGTAAAAACCTTGTAATCTAGATTTTGAAAAATTGTGATTAGAAAACACTACCCTATGATATACTTTGAGGATTAGAATAGGAGAACATCCAAAAAAATTTCTAATTAAATATTATGTGTGTTTTAATATAAATACATCCCTGTCTAGATATGAGCAGGTGGAGGTGGCTGTGGTAAAAATCTAACTAGGATTGATAACTATAATAAGGAGTTTCATGCTTAACTCGGTATATCCCGGTAGATGACAACGGGCCTTACTACACTCTTGGTTACGACACTCCCAGGGGATATGCTTAGGATAATTCACATTTTCATTACAAATATATTTGAAGTATTTTAATATAATAAGATAATAAATAACCTTGGCTAATCCTAATTTGTTTTAGATAGAATATAATGTTTCATTTTATTCTCTAAATGATTCTATGACTCACACTATGCATTCTTATGTTAGTTAATTGATGTATTCCTAGGAAGTAATTGTAACATTGAACATGATATACAAGGTGGGAAAAATGATATAAATGACTAACTAAATGGAATTTTAATGGGCGTAAAAGATTTTTTGTTCATGCTGAAATCAATTTTCCAAAATAAGATAATATATATATATATATATTAACCCACTTACGGACTCAATGAAGTAGAGAAATTATGGTGAATGATATGATTTCCAGTAATGGAGACCATGGAAAAAAGATAGCTGAATTTCATTCACACAGGAAATGTGGAATGAGACAACTAGAAAAATGTCTCATTGGAACAATGAAATTCTTTATGTGTGGGAATGATGGACATAAATAATGAATTTCTAAGAAAAAATGAAGAGGTCTATGGAAAAAAATAAAAATGATATTAAGAATCAAATTATAGTAATTTTCTGTAAATATAAGGGACCTCGACATTACTCAAGTCAATACCCTATTGTACAGGATAAACTATAGGTCAAGGAAAAACCTATGTGGAAATAAATGGATGGAGAAATGTTTAAAAGTATTAATGATATTTTTTTGGGTATTATTTTGGAAGAATATTCTCTTGTATGTGTAACCATTGAGTTTGTTATGTGAAAATTATATTTGACGATGAATTATCTTTTATTTTGTGGGTATGGTTATAAAAACCATTTGGGTTTATATGAATATTGAAATTGAGTCAATTATATGTTATAAATTTTTGGGATGAACATGTGATGTATGAGATAAAATTTGTTGTCAAATTATGATATTTTTATTTTGATAAATTTATCTCATATTAGAAATGTTATAAAAAAATTGTTTTTGAAAAAGGACAACATGTAGACTATGTGAAAAACCGTCTAGTTAGACAAAGTTGTGGGAATGTAACCCACAACAAGAGTGTGATTAAAATTTATCACCTACCACTGGACTATGTGAAGTCCCTGGTTAGTGTGACTAATACAATTTTGTTATTTTATTTTATTGATCCATAATAAGTTGATTTGGGATTCTTTGATTTATCTTATGGATATCCTCAGTATGGGAAATTTATTTGGTTATTAGGTGATAAATGTTATTTTGGAAATGTACGCTATGTTGGGAACACTATATTCTTATGGGAAATAGAATAATATGGAATTTACTTTGAGGAGTAATGGTGGATTTTTTTAATTTTGGAAAAATCTATTTTTTTGAGATTCAGATTATTAATGGAAATTATTAACCTATAATAGAGAATATATGATTTGGTTAATTACACTTTTGTATGAGACATTAAGAGTAGTTGATGTTATTTGGAGATAAATGATAATATTTACTATGAAAGGAAATGTAATTAAATTCTACTTAGTTTTTTAATCTTATATTAGATTATATTGAAGGTTTTTAAGGATAATTGTTTATTGAATAGTCTTAATTGAACTTTGGGTATTGTTTATTCAATTTTGGAAATTAAAATTAGTATTTGTTTCTATAATAGATTTTCCATTATGGTATGATATGATTTTGAACTAAACATTTGGTTTTGGTTAATCTCTAATGTAAAGGGAAATATGTAGTTCATCATTTTTGGATTATGTGATTCGCTTGAAGTTTATTCTAGCGCTTCAGGTGTGACCAAGTCATTTTGAAAACTCATCGATTGGAGAAAATATGAGTTAGTGGTAGAAATTTATTAATGGATGAAACTATACATATTATTATGTATATCTCTTTATTTTCTTAGTCAATATCATAAATAAATTACTCAACTTTCTGAAATTTAACTTAAAACAAAAAAATGTTTCCTGTTTACTTTTCCTGTTAGGAAACTAATGACCTTTTAACCCATCAAAAGTTTGGGGTTATATTATTGTTAACCTTCTCATAATAATTTATTATATCACTCTCCACAATAACTTGACACATAGTTTATCTTTAATATCCATGTTTTCTTACATGGAATCCTAGTATGGGTTATCTCGGGTGACCTTTGTACTTATCTTTCTTTCTTTTAAATTAATATATTTATTGAAACATTTTACAATGTGAACCTATCATTGAAGTTCCAAAGACCACTTTTAAAAGTGAGAGGACATAATTTCCAAAATATAGGAAGAATTAAACTCCCCATGTTTCCACGATATGCATCTCTTTGTATAATACAATAGTGTTTGGTGTATGCAACACCGAGTTCAAGCACACCACGCCCTATTAAAATTTCCGTTTAGAAAGCAGTTACGAATTTTAATAAACTCATTTTGAATTTTATATATATCCCATATAATTTTAAAATTCATATTTTGTGTTTTATATACATAATATAAGGACAAATAAAAGTTTTTATATAAAATAAGTATTTTTAAATAAATGCAGTTTTTTCTGCCATTTAATGGTGAACCCTTTATAAATCCAATATTTTGAACTTTATGATTTTAAATTTTATGAAAATAAATTCTTTTTTTAGAAATAGGACATAAATATTTATTTTGGATAAATTTTTTGGGTCTTTTTTATAGCTTTAATATTTTGATGAATAGTGAAATAAACTAAATTTTATTTGAAAAAAACTTTTTTAATCAAAATAAATTATAATGTTAAATTATAAATTTCAATTGTGTTGGATTATAATTATATTATATTTTTATCATTTAATACAATGTTTGTAATTAGAAGTAATTTCCCTTTTAAAATGGACATAAACACATATCAATCTTTCTATAGTTTTTACTTCTTAAAAACCCGCTTTCTGGTTTTGTCAATGGGAATTAATTTTAAATTAATTAATGAAACTTCTATGTTTTTAATTTGTTAAAATTGATATAATTTTTTTATTTTTAATATCAAAATTACCTAATGGTGATTTTTTTTATTTTTCTTAAAATTTTCTATTTTTGATGAATAGTGAAAAACACTATGTTATTGATTAAAAACCAACTTTTAATTTAAATAATTATTTATTTTAAATTATAATAGATACATAATACCTATATTAGTCTAATTTAATTCACTGGAGTCATTTTATTATAAAATTATATGTACAATGTTTTCTTTAATTTTTTTAATGTTTTTTACCCACCTTATAGGAACATTATCAAATTTAAATAAAACGTAATTTTACCTCTTTTGTGAAATGACTTTAAAAAATCCAAGAGACACAATTGATATTATTAAGTAAAATTTGGTTCAATAAGATGAAAATAATTTCTGGTGAATAGAGTCTGTTGACTTTTAATTGTCACGTTTAAAAGTAAATAGGGTAATCAATGATAAACAAGATAAAATAATTATACCAACACATGTATTAATTCTATTGGACAAGTTTTTTTCGACCAAAATCGACTTTAAGAAGAAAATATGACCCTCTTTGGTCCACATTTATTTGATTAGGGCATTTATTATTATTTTATTTAAAATGGGTTTAAAATGTAAAATTCAGATTTGTATAACTAAAACATTTTTAATATAGGGTTATACATAAAATTAATTCGACTATAAATATTCATTAGAAATCTGAAAATATTTACAAAATCATGGTATTTTATTTATAATGTGTAGACATTAAATAATTAAATTTATTTGTGACACAATGATGATGCAGTAATTACCTTATTAATGAATGATTAAAATAATTGATATTATAAATATCAAAATAAATGTAAATTGATACTTTTGATGAATTCCAAAAAATTTCTAATTTAATTTGACATTTTATAATTTATTAAATTTATTTTTTTCGAATAAATAAGATTATTATGGCTTTCACAAAAAAAAATTATTTCAAGATAGACATAAATTATTTTTTTTAAAAATACTATAATATTAAATGATATAATAGTCTTAAAAATATAATGATTGGAAAACGGACATATATAATAATATAAATTTCATAAACGAACCATTTGAGGTTTTCATGTCTTTTTATAGTATTTTTATTAACCATATAATATTTAAATACACGTTGATGTGGTAAATGTTAAACTATTTAACCAAGAGATAAATCTATATTATAAGGTTAATATGATGCCATTAAACAATCTAAAACCAATTTTTTGATAGGTTTTCAACCCATCCCTACCATATACTAAAAATAAATCATTTTGGAGCCATTATAAACTGAATATGATTATACAATAAAATAATATTTAAATGTTTTACTAAAGTGACCCTCACATCTCTTATAAAAGGTTATATCACCTTATCTCATAATCACATCTCCAAAGCCAGTTGGCTCAGGCCACCCCCACTAAAATATCCTACCAACTACCCTCACATCAATCTAGTGGCTGTACTTAGAACATGAAGCCAACCTATGGAGCCCTTTTGATCAAATCAAAAGGAACCACATGAAGAAGAGTTAATTATTTCATCACCTCTTTCAATGTTATTTTCTTCTTCCACTTACTCTTTCATTATTGTTTCCATGAAAAAAAATAACTCCATAACCTTCTGTATAATTTTATGTTATTATAAATATGGTACAACCAAATTCATATTTCTATACTTCCTAAGACTGACAAAGTCACCTAATGTGCGTATGTACAACATACCGTCTCCACATCGTGGTGTAGGTTGTTATTCAACACATAATTATTTGGATGAGTATAATAATGAGTATAATTGTTTTAAATAATAAATATAACATGCTAATTATTCATTATATATGAAATAACATCCAATTATATATGATTTAATCATCAATAGAATGGTATTATCGCTCGTGCGTACGTACGGATTACCGTCTCCACGAACACGATGCGATTAATTCCACATCGTAATAATTCAAGAATAAAAATCATTTTATGATTAAAAAATAATGTTTAATAACATAATATCATTCTGGATATGAATAAAATACATTATATCTATAACAAACGTGACTTACGTAACAAAACATATAAATAAAGATGAATTAGTTAAAACCCAAAACAATGATATTGTTGAAGTATTATTAATAAAGAAATATTAAAACATAATATATTATATCATATTTTGGTATATGGTTCCTATATAATTTTATAAAATTTATTTCACATTATCAAGAAGTTAATTTACCCTTAACTATGGAAAAGTACATGGTAAGGGGTTTCTTATCTCACATTTAATTTCTTGAGATTTTCATTGTTCACAACTTATTTATTGCATGTGGTAAATTGTGTACTTCCATTTGATATATATTATGATGATTATATTTATAATCATTGTACTCTGAAATTCATTTGGTGGTTGTTACCTTTTCTTCTTATGACTCGATTGATTACAACAAGGAAAAGGGTTTATATCTCACTTTTAATTCCTGTGAGATTCATTTTATGTTGGCCTCTATTTCCTTTTGTGTGGTGTATGTACTGCCCATTTTTGTATTAATGGTGTAATAAAAATTAATTTATGGATATTTACATCATTATTTTATGATCCTTATTTCATAGGGTGTATGTTTCATAAGTTACCTAATCGGTAAGGGAATTTCAAATTTTGATTTCAACACATTGGGCTTTATGAATAATTCATTGATTATTTTACTCATAGATTATCTGTGAAACCACTATTTATATATTGATGTATTAATTTCAACCCCCCTTTGTGTGTATATACTTTTTATACAAATAATCAATCCATTGATAAATTCCCAAGTCATCGATCTAAACTTGATAAGAGCAATCTTAACTCAATTTCCATGCATTGATTTAAACATCAAAGTCATTGATGTTGTTCTTAAAAGAATACGTGTGAATGTCTTATGATTGATTTACACTGAATATCCAATCCTATTGAGTGTATTTATATTTTTCACACATAATTATGTCATTGATTTATCCTTAACATTAGGATATAGTCTATATAAGGGATTTCATCTCAATTTTCATTCCAATGAGACTTTTTTGTTGTTATGCGCCAATTCAATATTATATGGTGTATATACTATACTTTTACATTGTACATCATGAATACCTTTATTCTCATTATTTAATAATGTTTTTGTTACCTCAATTATTTGTATTCCAGCATATGTCACTTGGTTTGGAACACTAACTAAAATATCATTCTAATTTTTTTTAATGAATTGTTCATCTAAATAATTCTCATTAAATTCCATGTTTTAAAACTAGTTTTAAGGATTTATTTAAATGGACATGAATGTTTTAAAATTAAAATTATTTTTAAAATATTCAAAGTAGGATGGTAAACTTTGATTCAAAAATATATTTTAAATGGCTTCTTGACAAAAAGTGAGACGTTTAAATGTTTTCAAGAAAAGGGGTATATTTTTCTCAAGTAGTTTTAATGATTACTTTAATATATGTCAATATCCTTCCATATTCTTGATTGAGGTTAATTAATTATAATACAATATTCCATATTGTATTTAATGCGTTATGTTTGACTGTGGATGTTCTATTTTTATACCATTCATGGTTTATGGATAAAAGTATCGACATTTCAAATGATAGTTTTAATATGAATGTTTAGATAATGTTTTACCCTTTTCATATGATGAATGAATTAGACTTAGTATGTGATGGCTGGATCCCACTATAGATCCTAAATGCATTGATAGGTCTCATGAGACAAAATAGTGTATGGGCATAAGGCTTTGAGCATATCTTTTTTTGTAGTCTTGGTATAAGGTATTGACGATGTGGATATAATGTTCAGTATTATGCATTCCATCACTATAAAATTCATTATTGATATTACATTTGATTATTCGACTAGTAGAATATCCATGTGAATAAGTAAATGGAATTATTTGATTTATCTTTTCCATATTATGCTGATTTTTATTTTTAAAAGGCTTGTGTTTTAGTCATAGACATTACCTTAAACGTTTATGATTATATATGATAGTTTATTCTATATTGTTGTCCTTACTGATCATCTGAGCCTACCCCTTTCTTTTGTTTTCTTCCATGACATGAAGATTTATATTATTACTGACCTACAGAAATAGGCTAAGGTTTATAATAGTGTTCAAAGGAGACACAATGTTGTTTTTTTAATTTGATAATGTAATTTAAAACTTATGTGTGTATCTTATACTTACAAAGTTACTAAAATAATTGGTATTTTGTGATGTTATCTATTGTGATCATGCCAATGTTAAGTAATAATGCACCAACTCTGGGTAACTAGGGTCAGGGCGTAACATTCCTATCACTACATTTCATACTAGATATTGACATTATAAATTTGTAGTCTTGCAATTTGGGTTAACTATTGATCCTATTGTATTAATCAATCTTATGATTATAATTTTCTATGAGTTATTAGAAATTATTATAGTTGTGTTTATTGATGACATTTCCTTATATTTGAAAAGTAAGTAGGAGCATGAATGTTATTTTAGGGTTTTATTTTAAAGCATAAATTAAAAGAGACTATATGGGAAATTTGAAAAGTTCTTGTTTTTCATACCAAAAAATTAATTCCTTTGTAACATTGTTTCTAATGATTGAAAAACTATTGATCCCACAAAAATTAATGTTTTTGAAGAATGGTCTAAACCCATAAATATAACTGATATTCATAGTTTTATTGGATTAAAATAAAATTTCATGTGGTTTGTTAAAAAGTTCACACGGTTTTCAGTTGCACTAATTTAGTTTAATTGAAATTTTGTTATGTTCATTTATACAAAATAATGTGATAACTATTTTTTGGAATTGAAATGATGATTGGTGAATGATACAGTGTTAAAATCACATTCTAGAAATAGTGAATTTTTTTTTATCTAAATTGATTCTTTGTTGAATTGACTTGGTTTTTTCCTAATGTAGAATGATTAGTCAATTTCTTAATTTTTACATCAATTGAAAACTCATGACTTAAATTACCCTAAACGTGATTTGGAATTTTCTTACGTTGTTTTTTTCTAAAATATTTTGGCAGCATCATCCATATAGAGTATAATATGAAATATATACTAACCAAAAACACTTGAAGTATATATTTACATATAAGGAATTGAAAATGAGACAGATGAGATGGCTGATATTAATCAAGGATTATGGTCACACAGTTTATTACCATATATGAAAATAAAATAAATTTGATGATGATTTTATTCAAATAAGTTATTCTAAATTAACTCGGTTGCATTTAAAACTTCATCCATTGGTTAGTGATTTGATATATATTTTTGTGGAACTTGATGGTACAAGAAATTCCTTTATTTTATTTTTGGTGTCAGCGCAATCACCTATATCAGAAATAATTGAACAATAACAGAAAAATATAGAGATTTGTAGATAAATGTAGATTTGGTTCATAATGTCATGTCAACTAAATTTACCATTGAAAAATATTATGTTTTCAGATTTGGGAAGAGGTATTGTGTGCCTTCTGAGCCACATTTGAAGAAAGAGTTACTATTTGAAGATCAAAGATCGTCATTTTTAGTTTATCTAGGAATTACTAAGATTTATAGGGAACATTGATAGTTTTTCTTGTAATATGGAAAAAATAGATATTGATGGATTTACTGTGAAGTGTTTAACTTGTCAGCAAGTTAATGTAGAATGAAAATTTCTAGTGGTGACACTTCAACCTTTTTTATTTCCATAGTGTAAATGGGAAAATATATCCACGTATTTCAAAATTTGATTACTAATGACCTATCAAGGTAAAAATTCAATACTGATTATTGTTGATCAACCGAATAAATCTTTCCATTTTCATCATATTCAACATTCTATATCTCTAGATAAAATTTCCATGTTGTATATCAAATAAAATTTTAGGTTAAATTGAGTTCCCCAACCAATTATATATGATATTCATCCTAGGTTCACTTATAAATATTGTAAATGCCTTCAAAATTTATCGGGAACTGAATTATATTTTAGTATAACTTTTCTTACTCAATCAAATAGTCAGTTAGAATGAAGAATTAGGACCTTGGAAGAAATTATATATGCATGTTCAATAGATCACCATGGAATATGGGATCTACATCAGCCTTTGGTCGATGTTTCATAAAATAAAATTTTTCATTACAGTATAAAAATTTCACTATTTGTGACACTACATGGAAAGATGTTTTGAACTCCATCATTCTGGGATTAAGTAGATGATTGGAAGTTGATGTGAACATAATTGGTAGAAGGGATAAAAGAAAAATTTTCATTGATTCAGAATAATATGAGTACGTATAAGATCAGGATGAAAAGTTATGTAGATAACCGTAGGAAAGATATTTTATTTGTGGATGGTGATCGCGTCGTTCTCATTATTTTTCTGTGGAATAGTGTGTAGTGTTTTTTAAAAAGTGGAAACAGGTTCTATTGTTTATTAGACCATATGAAATACTAAAGTGTGTTGGATAAGTTGCCTAAATAGTGGATTTACCTCTTAGTTTATCCTAGGTACAAAATTTTTTTTTCATGTTTCAGTATAAATAAACTATATGTTGTATTTGTCTCATGTGTCTAGTGTAGATGTAGTTTAGTTGGAAGAGAATATTTCTTATGAGGAACTACCCATCCTGATTATTTACCACATAGATAATGTGTTCTGGAATAAAGTGATTCATCAGGTTAAGGTTTTAAAGAAAACAAATATAGTTGAAGACCCAACATGTGAATATGAAAATTAAATGAGGGGTAAATACCCCACTTATTTGATAAGTGAATAATGTTGCGAGGATGGAATTTCCAAAAGGGGGAAAGATTTAACATCCTTGGTAATTATAGAAGAATAAATTTTCATATCTATTAATATTTAGGAATTGGATATTATTTTTACTTTAAATGTGATAATATGTTCGATATAATACCTGGCATGTAACAATAGGTTTCACTAAAATATTTTGTTACACAAAAAACCGAGTGACATAAAAAATTAATACATTATTCCAACTATTATTTTAAACGGTACTAGTCACTT
The DNA here is from genome assembly GCA_963277665.1 of Viscum album. NCBI lineage: Eukaryota > Viridiplantae > Streptophyta > Magnoliopsida > Santalales > Viscaceae > Viscum > Viscum album. The sequence continues at coordinate 1,902,624,486 of OY728137.1, forward strand.
AGCCATAGTATTGGAGTGAATGTATAGAAATAACTATATTATGTTTACTTGTTTCAATTAATTTTTTTACTTTCTTCCAGTATATATTATAGATACAAAATAAGAATATAGCTAATTTGAGGCATAAAATCACTAATTTTTATAAAAAGTAGTTTTACTGCTTTTTGATGGAGAATCCATTTTAAATCTAGTTTTTGGAAATTTTACAGATTAGATTTTAAAATAACAACTTCAAACATCATAGGGGATATAAATATTATGTTTGGATCATTTTTTTAGTATTTTTCTAATTACTTTCACATTTTAATGAATAGTGAAACATGCTGTCTTTTATAACAAATCTTCTTTTTTAATCTAATTTATTTAAATTATTAGATTTTCCTTTTAATATGATTTAAATAATATTTTTATAATTTAATTATAATTTAATCCAATGTTGGTCATTAGAGTAAATGTAAATTTTAAATTATATATAAAAACATTCCAATCTTATGAACGTTTCACTTTTAAAACTTGTTTTTAGTTTTTACTACGGAATTAATTTAAAATATAATTTTACAAATTATTTTAATTTAATTAGGTTAAATGGATTAAATTTTTTGAATCTCATGGACTTAATTAGGTTTTACGTTCAATTTCATTTTTATGTATAAAAAAGTAACCCTTGTACAAAAAATTATTAACCATAGTTAAAGTAGAATTTTGACAAGGGATAAAAATAAAATATAAAAGTGTATTATAACTCACTATATAAACATTTAATGGTTTTTTATGTGTGTATAAAACATAAACAGCCTATAACATTTTAATTACAAGGAAATGTTGTTTAATTTTATTCCACCTCTATATGGTTAGCTTTTAATATAAAATAATCAAAAAATTATTCACTTGAACACACTTCTCCTCATGTATAAATACCAAATACATGCCCCCTATTTTGACCCAAAAATCCTTATAGCTCCTAAAATATCTACCAAAAAACTAGACTACTCACTCTATACACATAAAAATTCTCTTTGTCTCAACAAATTTCCAAATCCAATGTCGCAGGTGTCTTTCAAACAAGGGATACTCACGAGGTAGTTTTCTCAAAGTACCTCTCTTAATTACGTTTCTTTTTCTACATTCTACAAACCTACATAATACATCAATGAATGATATTTAAAAAATTATGCACATACTGAATTTTTATGTATATATTATAATATCACATATCCATTTCTTTTCTAAACTCATATTATTCAACGAAATGAAATTGATGTCCATGTTCGGTCAGTTAATTGCCTCTGTGAATAAGGTTTTTGTTCTTTTTCCATTATCGCCTTCATGGATGGAATTAAAAATATTTTTTAGGTTAGATAAGATTTTAAATTATATATTATAACATATTTAATTTTCAGGAAATGTTATATTAAACCAACCTTTAGGGTTTCTGCATTATTGTTATATGATAAATTCAATTGGGGATGTGTGGACTACCACCTCATAAGAATGATATGATTCGTTCTCACATCACAAGGAATGTATTATATAATATTTTTGTAAAAAAATATATATAAAATTCATATTAATAATATTATAATGATATAATATATTAATATATATTTATATAAATTTCATTTAATTTCTCTCATTCAATATGACAAGAAAAACGAAAGTAACATTCATGTGTATGAATGACCTTCCTTCATTTTCTATTAAATGATTATTAAAAATAATTACATAATAATTATATGATATTCTTATATCATTTTTCATATTTGGGAGATAATGGACTTATGACCAAATGGACTATTGACATCTTACCATGTTTATTTTTGACTCTAGTACCAATTATTTACAAATTTCTGGACATGAACATAAATAATTATGTAATGGTTATAAAATGTTAAGAAGTGATATTAAATGATTAATAAAGATGTCAAATGTTCTCATTAATATATAAAATAACCTATTTTTATTATTAATGAAGATAAACAATGTACAAGACAAGTCATGCATGATGTTAGGGTATTTCTAAACCCAATTTGCATTCATTGCATGATATTTATACTTATTGATTATATCATCCAACTATTACACGTGAAATAAATTTTTAATTATCATATCTATTATTTAGAACAATAAATTAGTTCAATATTTTCTAGATGCAATTTTAATATGGATTTTATGACTTCTCATAGAAACGACAAAATGAATCGGTTTTAACATATTCAACGCAAACGAATTATTTTCCACCATAATTGTTATTTGATATTTGGATTCACCTATAAGGATTAATGTTTTTAAATGTAATATAAATACCATATTCCCTTTTCAGGTGTTTTGGTATTGAAAATGGTTTTGAGAATGGATTTATTATGTCAATATCATTTAATGATATATTGTGATTACAATGTGGAAATGTTATTTTTCCTTTATGCATGATTTATGTGTTTTTGTTTTGGTTCTTGAAAATTTTGTATGATTGTTTGTTGTTACATGACAAACGAGGGTGGGTGAGCTCATGATGTCTCTACAATTCATTGGGTAAAGATATGGAATTTAATGAGAGGGTTTACCATCATAGATTTACGAAATATTCTATTATGGGTATTCCAAATGTAATCATGACAGTTACTCCCTATATTGATTTCAAATCAACATTGTAAATATTATATGGATGCCAAAAGTTATATTTACGATTTATGAATGCTAAAAATTATTTTCAACAATCTTATGATTTCAAGTGGAATGTTTTTTATGGCTGAATCGTATGATTTTTTTTAAAACGATTTTTTGATTTTAAAATATTGTTGGACTAACAGTTTCATTCCTAATTTTATATCCCATATTGGATTTTTTGTTCCAATCCCATATTTTTCAAAATTTTTACACATGCTATATGTATGGGTATGAGAAAGGAAAAATCCAAGATGATTTTTTATCATGAAAACAAATCTTGTTTCATTATAAATTTTATATAATTTAAAAAAATGGACATTGTTATGGTATCATCCCCTTATATGATTGTAAGATGTTATCTATCAATGATGTCCCAATTACATAAAACTCTAAACATGTAAATATCATCAACGTAAAAGAATGTAAATTTTTCTAATAGATTCAAAAATATGTTATTCTTATTTATGGGGAATTATATATACTATCCATGGATGAATTTTATGATTCCTATACTTAAATATATATGTATTTATATATCCATTTTATGACATTGAATTCATGGGGTATATGAATCAAATGTTACCAAATAATTAATTTAATTTTTCTCAATTTTCCTTTAATGAGAAATATGCTATATTTTGAACCTATACACTTCAATGAGTTATATATAATTCATCTGAATTTCTATATTATAAGTCTCATTCTCGTAATGTTATTTTATGATTAATGTAATTTAATATTATTACATCGGGAGTATGGTTCAATGTTACTAAGTGGTAAGATTTTCATGAAATATTATCATCATTGTTTTTGAGATTTTTTAAATTAAAGCTTCCTTTGAAGAAATATTACGATCCATATCTTAATAAATATATTGAATTTTACTCTCATTTTTTTATTAATAATATATTCATATATTGGTATTTGTTTTGTATTCTTTGGTACATATGATTGTTAATAAATTTTTTTTATTAAATACTAACTTTTCCTTATCTTCATCTTGAAATTTATGTTCATTCCATACCATGTTTTATGGAAAGGGGTTCCTAGAATATTATACTAATCTAATATGACCATTGGATAGAATGATTACAGAATTTGTTATTGACCAATGTTTTATATTGGAATCTTCTTGTTACTTTCTGAATGAGGTATTTTACTAACTATTTTACCATGAAACAAGAATGTTCTTTTTTACATAATACAACATGTATTAATTTACCCACTATCAACTCTTTTATGTTATATTTTCTTCTTAAAATGGTTAAATTTTTAAATTTTTTTTAAAAAAAATTGAAATTAATGGGTTTGAAATTATTTTCATTATTATTTTATATGTTTTCAAGGAAAATGGTTCTCAAAATGATTTTAAGCCTCATTTTTATGTTTCTAAATTATTATCAATGAAATGGTTTTCAAAAATCTATCAATATTATTTTAATGTTTTCAATGAAAATTGTTATGAAAATGATTTCAAGACACTTTTATATGTTTTCAAAAAAAATTGCTTTCTGCATTTTTAATCTATCTTTAATAAATTATCAATGAATTTTTTTTACAATTATATAAATACTAATTTAAAAGTTTGAAAAATATTTTATAATTAATGGTTTTTAAAATATTTTCAAGATCCTTTTATTAGTTTTTATGTAAAATGGTTTTCAAACTTTTTTCAAAAACTCATTATATTTTTTCAATGATAATGTTTTCCAAATGGTTTACACGAATTTCATTATACGTTTTCATGTTTGTTTCTGGAAAATGGGTTACAAAAGGATTTTATTTTTTAAAGATCCCTTTTTCAAAAATGAAAGGACATTTCCCTAATAAATTTTTTTTTAAAAAAATTTCCACATTATTTTACATCTAATATGATATCTATTGATGTTACTCTTGCCCTTATATAAGATTATCCAAATATTCCATTTACATTATTTCTCTTAATGGTATGTTTATTTATTTCATGATGATTATGAAACCTGTTACTCTATCACTGGATATATTCTTTTGAAACCTCTTCCACTTCCATGGGTTTTATTATTTTGAAACCCACTTAATTTCATGGGTTATTATTTCATGAAGTGATTAGAATACCAACTTATTTTCATTAGTTATGATGCGATGAAATGTTACTAATACCCATTTCATTTCATGGGTTATATTTTGATGTTTATAAAAACAATCTATATTTATGGTCCTAGATATAATAAAAGATTTATTTTGTGGAAAATATTTTAATGTTGCTATTTTGATATGGGTGGGACCTATATCTCCCTCCAATTCATTGGGTAATTCTAAAAGATTTATGACATAAATGGTTACATGAGATGGAATCCCGAGCCCAAAACAAGGGGGTATATGGGAGGACATCCTAAGCCTGAAATAAGAGGGTCCGTATAGGGGCATCCCATGCCCGACATAGGAGATTACACAAGAGGAAATCTTAAAGTTGAAATATGATAGTACACAGGATGGAATCTGAATCCCGAATTAGGTACACATGTGATTAGCTAAATCCAAACATGTTACTCTGGTCTTTGTATTTATCCTAAAAATAATATTTTCTATCCATATGTGTTTTACACAATTCAATTTTTATTACTATGTAATAATTTCATGGATCATGATCATTATTTCCTTAGGATTCATGTCTTGTGATCATTAAAACATAATTTCATAAGGAATTTTTATGATCTATCATATGTTGGGTATAATATTCTAAAATTTGGTCACATACCCATACCCCTATGATCATTTTTATACCCACATATTTCCTTTGTTTAACATTACTGAGTATCTCAGCACCCCGCTTTTTATGTTTCATTCCACAGGTTGTGAAGAAATGTATTAGGTGTGATTATTCTATTAATGATTATAGTTTTGATGATCTTATTTAGAGATAACATAGCTCGCTTATGTACAGATGTTTATGTTTCCATGTTTCCAAAGGCAGTAAACTAATACGATGTTTTGGCATCTGTTTGGATAATGTTTTAAGTATTCTGCAAATGTTCTGTAATGTTAATGTTTGAATATTGAGGATCCCAATAGTTGGTAATAGAGAAATGGATTAGTTAACATTTGGAATTTGGGATGATAAAAACATAGTGATAACCCTATGTAAATCTCTACGGATAAGTCTATGGATAAGGAAATGTATTGGAAAATGTCCTTGAATTTTTGGTAAATGGTAGAGTGAGTGGTTTCCTAGAAATACATCCATGTATAGATAATAAAAGTGGATATCAATCAAAGATATATGTACCTAGGGTTAATAACTCTGATAAGAGGCTCTACTATTGACATGGGTTAACCTAGGAAATGAAAATTGGCATTGTTGTACACCTGGTTTAACACTCCCAAGGGATATTCTTTGGAAATTCACAAACTCTTCAAGAACGATTATGAAGGATTTGAAGAGAAGATGAATATGAATAAACAATGATAAAAATATGGTTTCACCAATTATAATTTAGGTTTCATGATTTAGACATACTATAAGTTATTTTTCAAGATTATGGGGTCTTCTTATAGAATTATGTGCTTTTCACCCCATGCATTTTAGTTTTAGAGAACGGAGGGAACCAGAAAGAACATGGCTAACATTTAATTTTTTCATATGTGTAATGTATGTTCATTTTGAAAATCATTTTTCCAACTGGAAATATCATAATGACAATAAGGAAGGTTTTATAAGAATTTGTTATACTTATGAAGATAAAGATATCATAAATGATATGTGATAGGTATGAGATGTTCTTCTAGTATTGTTTACAATATTTATAAGAAGCTTTATTATAATGATGTTAGAGAACCATAATAAATGATTCATATTTCATAGGCATTGAATGTGGTATTAAGGAATATGTTGATTATGACCAAGTAATGGTTTATGAATAATGTTTGAATAATGATGTAGTTACGTTTTAGAACACAAGAAAATTATGTTATATGGATCATTAATTTTTTTATGTATTTTAGGTATAGGTTTTCATTAGGTAATTAAAATGGTTATGTTTAATAAGTATAAATTTTCTGAAAATTGATATTTTTAATAAGGGAAGGTGACCCTTATTGTGATCATGATACTGAGAAAACTATTTTCCTCTTAGATAAAGAGATGATTGATTTGGAAAATGTAAATTGGATATCACTATTTCCCTAGATCTCATCGTTGATTGGTTGAAAAATGTAATATTTCCTCATGGGTAATGTATAAAACATCTTGGATTTCTGGAATATATCCGTTATTATTATTAAAAATGAAGAATGCATGTTTTGGAAAAGTATATATGGTAATTCAGGATATTATGATGTTTCAAGAGAATATACTATAAATATATTCACATAATTGGAATTTGAAACCAAGAATTACTTTATGTTATATGGTGGATCAATGTAATGTTTATTTTGTGACTTTATTTATGTGTTTTCATTTTAATCATTTAAAAGGATTATAAGTTTAACCATTTATGTGATGTTTAATTTAAACATAAAATGAAGTTTGGAAGATAAAATTATTATATGACCTCATTAGGAATCAGGCTCATTGTATAATATACTCTAACAATTATTTGTGTCATTGTAACTGAAGAGTGGTATGATAAATTATCGTGGATCTCATGATCTCTTAGTGATTCATGAATGAAAAATTCAAACCCCTTTTAGGATAAATATTTGATTTCGAACAAATAACAGTAAAGGGTGAGATTTTTTTCAAATAATGAATGTATTTCATCTCATGAAAAATATTTAGATTTATGAAAATGATCTATAAATAAAATAGTTATCCTAGTAACTTATTCTGTAATAAATAAAATAGTCTTTTATATAATTGCAGATTCATGGATCTCTAATTGTTAATTTTTTACACAAAAAGCTCTCTATTACTCTACATTGAAACATAATGGTCGGATTTCTCTTCCATGTACATTTTTTCACTTCCCACCTATGTTATCCTATGTTGGAATCCCATTTTCTGTTACATTGGGTAATCGTTATGGTTACATCCTTCATTTTAAAGGATGTTATAGTATTAATTATTACGATGTGGGTTTTTATTAATGAAATTATCAAGTATTGATTCTTTGATATCCTAAATTTTTTTGAGAGATAGAATCATTTTAAGAGGGTAAAATGTAACACCTTGAGATTTTCTGAATTTTTTTGAATTAATTTAATCTTCTTGATATTTATCAACTCATGCAATAATGAAAATAGTATATTTTATATTAAATAAAATTTAATGCATTGAGTTTTACACAATAGACATATAATTGTTCACATCAATAAATATAAATTTTATCTTTTTCTACATGAAACACTATCGTTGGATTAGGTTACACGCAAGACTAATTTTCCTCATTGGCTTGTGTAACGTGAATGTTTGAGTGTTACAGGAAAATATTTCATCATCAAATTATTATTATTTAATATCTTATAAAATGGCCATTAAATTAAAATTTGTAGAATTAACTAACATATAGACATATAGAGTTCAATTCATTGGTTAGCAATTATTTTTAATAAATATGAAAACTAAATGAATATAAATGGGATAATTTTATAAAAGAAAATATTATGTGAAAACAATTATTTATATTATCAAGTTAAATAAATTAATAATAATGTATAATAATATTTAAATTTATATGTTATATATTAATTCAAATATTTTTTATATTCATCCAATAGTTTTGATAGATATATGAAAAAGAACAAACCAAATTTTATTCTTAAAAACCTAATATTTTATAATGGTAGTTTTATAACCATTTAAAGAAGAACCCATTTTAAATCCAATTTTTGGAACATGTATAGATTAAAAATTTCAAAATAAACACCATATTTTAAGGACAAATATAAATATTTTTTATGATGAATTTAGGGTATTTTTCTATATGGATTATTTTTTTCATTAATAGTTAAAAATAATGAATTTAAATTCCAAACTGTTTTTTCATTAATCATATTTATAAGGAAAAATTATATTTTAAATTGTTTAAAAAGAATAATTTTATAAAAATGATATTAATTAATTCAATTAGTTTATTTGAATAAATATCACTATGAAATTTGGTATAAAAACATAGTAAGCTATTGGACGTTATTAATTTATAAACCTGCAGTATCATCCCATCTGTGAGGTTTTTTTTAAATTAATTTATACCACTTATGTCATTAGAATTTTTAAAAATGGATTCCATAATGGTAATTATAATAATTTATAAATTAATATAATTTCAAATTTTTCGAACATAAACATTAGTGAAAGTGATTAAAAAATATTACAATAATTAAGGGAAAAATTATGTTAACAGATTTCTAATCCCTAAATTTGATACCCAAAATGACCTTAAAACAAGTCCAAATCCAATTCAATGGAAATTATTCGGCCATAATAAATATCCTATTGAGATTGGTTTTTTATTCCTTTTTTATGTAAAACAATGTTATAGCTAACTCGTTTTAAAATATTCCACATATGTCCTTTCCCTTCCCCATAAAAGGCCACCACCTCACACTATTATTCATATCTCTCTAACCACATAGGATCAGGAAGGATCTAACAAATAAACATAAAACATCCCTAAATTCTTCATAGATTCCTAAAAATTGGAATAAATGAATCTAAGAAATCATTTTGACTCGTACCAAAAGGAGTTACCTGATTTCGAGGTAGCATCTTATCTCATGCTTCTTTGTTTTGTTTCCACTATCAACCCCTCCAATATAATTACTAAATGATTATATAAAATAAAATATATAATAAATATTATATGATGTTTTTATTCAATGTTTTAGGACTAAAGTTGCATGCACCTCCATGTAATGGCTAATGAACGTACTGTTAATATGTACGACGAACTTCCGCCTAACAAAACGATGACTGTTCATTTTTTATTACCACCAATAATAGTGTAATTATGATATAAAATATATTTATATATGTTATATATATTATTTCATTAACGTTATTTAGTCCTTTAAAATCACCTATATATATACAATTGAGATTGTTTTAATAGGATAATTTTGTTTGAGAAAGTATAGACTATTGCCCCCTTAAAGGGATGTGATTCATTCATACACTACATGGAATGCATTAAGGATGGTTTTAGGGAATATATATGACATTTATGATATAAAAAGTAATTTTAATAATTATATATAAAAATTAATATACATATATGACTTTAATTTCTATCAATTTACCTGATAAATAAACAGAAATCGTATTCATGCGTACGTACGACCTACCATCTCCAAGAATAGTGTATTAGGTTTCATAATTCTATGTTTTATGGATTATTATAATACATGAATATTGAATATAAATTATATTTAAATTATCATTCTCAAACTGGAAAACATAATATAAGTATAAGAACCAAAGATATAACAAAATAAGACTCATGCGAAAAACAAAGCAGATATTACCTGATCTGAAAACATAATAATGAATTGTTAACACGTGGGTAATACAAGTCCATAAAAAACAGTATATTTTATTATAATTAAGAATATGGTTCCATGAACAATTTATAATAAACATAAATTTATTGTATAGGATGGTTCAATGGGCATCATGATAGTCAAGACAAGAGGTATGTGGATTTAATCTCAATTTCAATTTACGTGAGATACATGATTAATTAACTACCCATTTGTTTTTGTCATGTTCATAAATCTAATGAATTTATTATTTGATTATTAAAAATAAATTTATGGGTATTTAAATATATATTTTATAAAATCTCTTTCATGGGGTTAACATTTCATAATTTACCAAATCAGTAATGTTATTTTCTCTCATCTTTCCATTTTTGATGGACATGACATGTTATGCACCTATATTTCTCCAAGAGGTGTATATACTTACATTTAAATGTTTTATTATCAATAAAATCGTTTTCACAATATTTTATTCATCATGTAATTACATTTTATTTTATAGGGATTAGGGTTCAAATTTAACATGTAATAAGAGTTTACTAAAACAATCACATCTCTTTAAAAGATTGTTTATGTTTATGCATCCCTTGATGAAATATTATGATACATATCTTAAAAACACTCATGATGTTTCATATACTCTTGTTAGTCATGATATATTCATGTATTGTTTCCATTATAACACTCTTTGGTACCTAAGATAGTTTATAAAGTGTTTTTTAAGAAATCCTATATTTACCCTTTCTTCGGTTAAAAATATGTATTCATTAAAAACCATGTTTTATAAAAAGGGGTTTGATGAATATTATACTAATATAATATGTTCATTAAAATTAATTTTTACACTTTATTTATTTCACCAATATTTTTAATGGTATCTTATTATAACATTCATAATGAGGCTTCTTTTAATCCTTTTTACCTTACAAATGGAATGTTTCTTTTTCCTCATACGACATATACATATTAACCCTATGTTAATTCATTATTAATTTATTTTCATTGTTTAAAGGATTATTTTTATGAAAATGTTTTTAAAAGATATTTTCAATGAATTTTTTAAAGATTATTTCATTATTATTGTATAAAATTTCACTGAAAATGGGTTTCAAAATCATTTGATGCCTCATTTAAAATTTGAAAAGTATTTTAAAATAAATGGTTTTTAAAATGATTTCCAGATTATTTTATAAGTTCTCAAGGATAATTGTTTTAATAATTTATTTTATATTCATTTATTGGTTTTAAAGTTACATTTTTTTCATAAATATTTCAAGATTATTTTAAAAAAATTCATGGAAAATAGTTTTTAGATGTATTTATACCCTTATTTATAGGTTTTAATGTATTTTCCATGAAATTGTTTTCAGAATATTTTCATTTTTCTATTAGAAATATTAAATTTATATATGTTACAAAAAAATTTCAAATTATCCTTATATGTTTTCAATTTAAAATGATTCAAAAATGATTTCAATAATTTCATTATAATATATTATGTTTTATTTTCAAGAAAATGGTTTTCAAATTGTATTACATTTTAAATATCTCTTTTCGTAGAATAAATAATGTCTCTTCAATAAATGTATTTAGAATATCTATCCAAATTATTTCCCATCTAAAATGACAACTTTTGATGTTACTCAAGACCTTATAATAAATGATCAAATAGTTACATTTACATTATTTATTTGAATGGTATATGATTTGATTGAATGATGGTTATGAAACACTTTCCTCTTTTGTTGGTAATATACTTTTGAAACCCATTCCTCTACCATGTGTTTTATATGTTTGAAACCCTCTTATTTTTACAAGTATTGATTTCATGATGTTATTATTAATCCTCTCTATTTTCATAGGTTAGGATGTGATGAAATGATAATGATACCAATTTATTTTCAGGTGTTCTTATTTGATTTTTATAAAACTGCTCACTTTTTAGTGTTCATGATGTGATGAATGTTTTAGTTTGTTGAACTTGTATAAATAATGTTATTATGATATGGATGGGACCTATATCTCCCTCTAATTAATTGTGTAATGATAATTGTTTTATAATATAAATGGGTAAACGAGAATTATTCCCTATCCCAAAACAAGATGGTACCTGGGAGGACATCCCAAGACGAAAGCAAGAGGGTACACAAGAGGATATCCCATGCCCGAAATAAGAGGGTCCATGGGAGGATATACCAAGAATGAAACAAGATGGTACATGAGAGAGTATCACAAGACCAAATCCGGTACACATGTTAGTATCCTAAGCCTTACATGTTACTATGCTCTTGGTAGGTAGTATATATATAGCATATCGCCTTTTTATAACATAACATTTCCATATATTTTAGAAAACCGAGGATCTTTAAGGTTTAGTGTCTTGAAATCCAGGAACATAATACATGATGACATAAAACATTCTTCTTAAACACATTAAAGGCTTCTTCTTTGTTCATCATAAGTTCATTACAACATCTCATAACCTGGTAGAATAATCAAAGGAAAGGGTGAGCAGAAGGCCAAGTAAGGGAAACAAGAGAAACATTTTACATGTGAACTTGAGATACATCAATAAAGTAATGATAAATAACATTAAGGCATGAGAAAGATATCACGAGGATTATCATAATAAAAATAACATGTTTCCTAACATGAATTTTTTGCTACAACATTTAACATTGACAATCATGAACATATCACCAATGTCCATCCCGAAAGAGTCATTTAAAAAAAATTACCAATGTTATTCACCAAGGTATCGTTAAAATTGTAATCCCTAGAGATCACATCATTACCCAATGCATTGGAGCACCATCAGGGAACACCAATAAATTTGTATTTATTATAATGTGATCCACATATATTATCATAAAAAATTTCATGAATAACTCATATATCATAAACGAAATGGGTTTCATTTCATAATCATTACGTTTTAAAAACTGCTTTTAAGACATGTTCTTTATGTCATTTTAAACCCGCAGAAAGGGAAAGAGGGTTTAATGTACGTAAATCCCAGAATTAAAATAGAAAATTTTGATATATATGAGAATAACCCTGTAGAAGAAAGAGATTTGAGTATTTACTTAATAAAATAAATTAATTTGGGAATAAGAGAGAGAATTTTTGAGATGAAAATTCTGCAGCATAACAGCTATGTTACAGGGTTTTAGAACACATTGAAAAGAGAGGGGACATGGGTTACCAATTCATAAATGAACCAAAATAACAGTGTAGGGACATAATATAATGGATATAAGAACACGATCATGTAATTTTAAAGACATACCATATGAAATGAAAAACATGGAAGGAAGACAAAAATAAGATTTCCCTTATGAAACTTCAGTAGCTTAACGACGTCACTTAAACTTCAAAAAAATTATTTGATGAGATCAAATAGGGTCTCTCATCATATAAACATAAATTAAAAACATTATGTATATATAGATCATACCCAAAAATAATAAAAAGGAACTTGAAAGACATGAAATGAAAATAGAACTTGAAAATGAGAAGGGAGAAATAATCCCTTACAAAAATTCGGCAGCCTAACGGCACCACTTAAACATTCATAAAATAAATTGATGAGAGAAATAGGGGGTATCTCCTCATATAAACAAAAAAAAGTACAAAAATATGAATATAAAATAACATCCCAAACATAAGAACATGGGGCTTAAAATAAATGACATAAATGAGAGTACTTGAAAAAAAAGAGAGGTAGGATCCCTTACCGTGAAGAGTAACATCGAAATATTGAAGGTTAGGACCTTGGAAGGTAAGGGAGCACCTTATAGGGACTCCTTGAGAGGTAAAGAGACCATAACTTCATTGGAGAGGACTTTGGAATGGAAAGGATGAGAGAATGGCTTGGTATTTATAGGGGAAGTGAGGGACAAGGCATTAATGGCCAAGGGACACCTCATTGGTGGTATTGGAAAAACCATGGGCTTTCCCAGGGTATTGTACCATGGTATTGGCCACTTGGGACACCTAATACCTTATCATACTATTAATATGTCTTCCATATTGATTACATACTTAATACATCATTAATGATGTCATTAAGCACCCAAATCTCTAAATTGAAAATTCACTATTCACTAAAAATTCAACTTTTTCAGAAAAATCCCAAATGATTACTTTAACATAATAATGATTCTCTGAATTCAAAAATGTAATCCATTTTTAAAAAAAAAAATTTGTAAATATATTTATTTTAATTTTGAAATAAAAACACTATTCACTCAAAAGTCAATTTTTCAGAAAAAATCCCCAAAAATTACATTAACATAATATCGATGCTCTGAATTCAAAAATGAAATCCATTTTATAAAAATATTTTTATAATTATTTTTAAATTAACATTTAATAAAAAAACACTATTCACTAGAAATAACTAATACATGACTAATAATTTCTGAAATCGTTATTTACATATTTTATTGAATTAAATTACTTAATCAAGGTGCCTATATTATATTAAAACTTTCTTTAAGTAAGATTACTAATCCATTTGGTCACATTACTAATCCTAAGTGTAAAATAACAATTAATAAATTACTATTCACAAAAAAGTAATTTGATCTTGTTAGACTATAAATTTATTTCTGAACACATTTATCGATGACCATTTTTTGAAAATCATTACACATCATTAATTATTTATGGATTACATAAATATTTTAAAATATCATTTTTCCAAAATTCATCAATAATATGCATACAATATTTATCCAGACATTTGAAAATTGAAAAACTTCACCATAAGAAGAAATCACAATTTTTATTTAAAATAAATTATTTTGCAATGCAGTTACGGTCTTGTTACATAACCCCTTATAACACAATCATAGGACATAAGCATAAGGTGTGCTAGGGTGATAGAATCTTGGGGAGGCTCGGCCAATATTACCCGAGTAGTGATTTATATCAGCTTGATGTTCTCGCGAAGGATATTCCATTTCAGCTTTGCATGATGAAGTTCATCTTGGGTTTGGTCCAGACCAAAGCCCAAAGGTGATACCTCTTTCCCGAGTTTCGTCAGTTGGTCTTTGATCGGACCGAGACTACTAGATGGGGCCATCAAATCTTCTTTTTATATTAATTAATCAGTATCACATGTATTTATAGAAAATAATTGTAACATTTAGTTTCCAATGGTCTTATTGACCAATGGTCATATAAAATTAGAAACCCACGGTCTCATTTTAATTATTTTCATTTTATTAAATGAAATAGTTTTGTTGAGTATAAAATAAAATAACACACAATGTTAGGAAAAAAATTTTATTCCAAATCTCAGGTCATTACAACATACATAAAATTTTCTATCCTTATGTGTCTTCCACAATTCCCTATTTCATTTCAATGGTATGATATCATAGATCACGTTCTTCATATCATTATAATTCAATTCTAGTGAACATCTAGGAATTATTCAATGATATATTTTTGGGATATATTCTATGTAGGGTTTGATATTCTAATTTTAGGATCACATTATCATACCCCTATGCTCATGTTAATGTGTAAATGTCTCCCATGATTACCATTAATTAGCATTTGAGATCACCCCTTTTTATGTTTATTTCCATAGGTTATGAGGATATGTATTATGTTTGATGATTCTTAATAGTAGTGCTAGTTATGTTGAACATTGTTGGATATAACATAGCTCGCTTATTTACCAGTGCTTATCATTCCATGTTTCTAATAGCACTAAACTAATACGGAATTTTGACATATGTAAGTATAATGTTTTATGTATTCTGAAAATTTAATTTCATGCTAATAGATGAAAATATAGGGCCACTAAAATGTTTATATTGGGGTTTAGTGACATGAGCATCACTTTAGAGACCTTATGGGTAACCGAAATCGTTGTTATCCCCATCCGAAGGATTAAACCAAAACCTATTAATCACATATGAACACGGAACACTTAATTCGGTGTTGTAAAATTTTAATGATCATATACATATCATTATTTGAAAACACCCTTATTTTATCATCTATTAAACTCTTTAATTATGTTTTCAATTAGAAATATTTTGAAAACACCCATTATTTTATTATATTGTAAAAATTATCTAAACTTCACAATCTATACTCATAAATGATCCAAGATATATGACATTTTATCTTTCCTATAATTAAATTCATTATAAAAACCTTACCAAATTGACATTCCATATAAATGTGCTCAAATGGTGGCATCATTTCTAGAGAAAAACCTTTGTTTCAATAGATGGAGGTTCATGCAATTGAAACTACCTCTAAGAATAGAAATACTCTTCACAACCTTCCATTTGTCACTTCCCATGAATTGAATGTACCATGTAAATTTCTCATAAAACTACTCTCATGCTTCCTCACTGGAAAAATCGGTACCTTTGGTTCCATCACAGGAGGATCTTTCCAATCCATGTCCTATAGTTTCCCTCTCAAAAAGAATCTTCATGTATGTATACTCTCTAAAATGCCAAAAACAGACCATAATAAACATCTCACAAAAAATATTGTTTATATGAAATAAGAATGAAAATAGACACAAAACATAAACTACCAAAACCCCTATATATGATCAAAAATAGAGGTACTATCACTACCCTTAACCATATTAATCCTAAGACTTGGTTAAAAAGGTAAAACACATTATCATTATTCATGTTTCTCATTTAGAAAACAATTTATTATAATCATGTATCATTTTTTAATATCTTCTAATTTCATGTAATGTACTATTTTCATTTCATTTTCACCTGAAAGGAAAATATTTCAATTTCAAAAACATACCAATAACCCATTTTCCATTTATGCCTAAAATTATACATGTCCCAATAATCCTAGGTTCCTAAAATGATGCATGTAAACTAGAGTCTCTAAACATTATAGGGAAGAAGTAGAATCTCACAAAATCACAATATCAACAATTAAAGAACAAAACAAGTGCATCAAAAAATGTTAACTAATATTCAACTATAATAGAAAACATTAGTATAAAATATCCTACCCTTGATACTTGGGTTCTCCCTATACATGGGTAAACTACTACAATGCACAATAAAATAACCAAGGCATCACTATTTCAAATATCCTATCTACCTTTCCCAAACAATAAGATAAAATAAAAATAAAATAAAAATCATTTGATACAACTTTGTAAAATCCCATCCTAGGCGCCACAAACCGGTTCCATGAACCATTCATTCATATGACCCCATGCGCAACTCCCCATATTAAAGAGCCTACTCAATAGAAGTGAGGGAATAATATTTGACATCGGGAGACTATTCCCTCTATTATAAAGTTAATACATTAGTAGATATATTGAAACAATTTAAAAATAACTTTAAAACATGAACAATTCCAATATATCATGATAGAAATGGAAATAAAATATCAAAATTAATATAGAAAATATTCCATGTCAATTATATGTCATGTGTGTTAAATGAAATTAAAAATAACAACACTAATGAGTACCCAATAAGGTCATGCACCACGCTTTGTTACCTCTTCTAAGATCCATCATAACTCTACCATATATATCATGGCACTTTACCTTAATCTATCCATAAAACACAAAGTCTATTCCTATAATGATTAGGCAGCCCGAGTAGGGTGTGAGTACTCCTTATTAGGCCTCCACCCACAATGTATAAAAAAATATCTAACCAAATGATAGTGTGTTAAGTTGTATGAAAATAATAATTAAAATGCATAAGTAAATATTCATCACATTACTAATTAATCTTTTTTTAACCACATCAACCCCCTAGTTCCCCTAGAAACCCAAACCAAAATCCTTACATCGAGTCATGCTAGCCATCGAATTATTATGAAGTGAAATTGTATCTCAAAATTGAATTTTATACCATTATTTAATTCATACATGAATGACCATGTTACCATTAACATGTTTAAAAATATAACGACCATGTTCTCATTATTTAATTTACACCTAATTGACCATGTTACCATTACTTATATCAAAACATAATTGACATGAAACAATTCATCACACAATCAATTCAAAAATAAATCATCAACATCAATTGTGTCACCAATTCAACAATAATTTAAATATAAATATTTTAATTAGTTAACTCAACAATTAAATAATAACATAAAACCCCTTAACTAATTACACTTTTAAATAATAATGTATGACCGATTAATGAACCCATCAATTAATTAATCAAAACCCATAACTCAAAATACCATAATAAATTACATAATTAATTATCTCTAATAAAAATATAAATACCACATAATTAATTCCCCAATTAATTATCTCCAAATGAACAATATCTATATCTCATAATTAGTTCTCCAATTAGTTATCTCTAAATCAAAAATTACCTAAAATCCCGGATTCACATCTCCTCAATTAATTAATTCTCAAAATAATAAATTTAAATAAAAAACATTTTGTAAATGTCTAATAAAAATAGTAAAATTACATAGCTGTAATATAAATAAATTCTATTGGATTTTAATGTCAAAAAACTACCTCAATTCTTTGTCAAACAATTTCCCAATGAAAATTACCAAATTTGAGCGTGTCATCGATGAATATCAAGATACAGATCCAATACCCTAAACATTGATTAAAAAATAATGATATCTCTATTATAGATCTATATCAATAAACCTATATCAAGATCCACATTATATGATCTATATTTTATCAATAATAGATGAAATAACTCCTTTCAAGGAAGGGAGAAGAAAGGATGATGAACATGAAAACTACATATTAAAATCCAATTTTCATATGGGGTAGATATGCAATCAAGGATTAAAAATCATTAGGAATGAAGGTTGGTAAGGCTTGGAATTTACCAGAGAGGTTAAAAATTGTGAATGTGGACCTACGGTAAAATTGGGGTAAAATTGGGATAAAATTGGTGGTTTGAGAAATTTTTTAATCTTCTTTTTGAGCTAAAATAATTCTCGCACATAGTATCCTTGGTAGGGGAAGATGGTTACACTAAATGTTCCAATAAAGAACATTCCTATTTTATAGGGTTCCATGGTTACTCCATAGAGGGTACATAATTAGAGACACCATGCTTCAACTATTAGAACCCACACTGTCTAGGGTGTCATGGTTTTGTAGGCTCGAGCAGACGGTTTTCCCTAACTATTCGCTAGCTATGTACATCCCTACTTTTTACATTTTTCTTAAATATTCAACTCAAACACATACCAATATAAAAAACATTACATGGAACTAAATAATAGAGTACACATGACCAAATATGAAGTAAAATCCATAATGGATTGGGATATTATAGTAATACATAACACACATTGATAACCATGTAAATGTAACGTTATACTATGAAATGAATTATTATTAACTATTATTTATTCATAATTACCTTATATTCATATTTTTTATTGATAAAAAGTGAAATATTTTTCATAGAATATCACCTAAAATATTTATTTTACTTTATGTTCTCTTTCTTCTTCATAACAAGTATTTTCGACCATTGACCACCACGGATTATTATCAACATTGAAACAATACAAAACAAGTGTATTATTTTACCTTTGAACACACCCCAAGTATATAAATATCTACTAAATAGACTTAATCCATTACTCATATACAATTTGATTAGGGGTCACACCAAATTATGAGGTTTTCTATCATATAAATCCATTCAACATAGGATAATATCACTATAGAACATATTTATAAACTTGGGCATGTTTATTTTTTATTACTTGATTACGATATCCTAATATAGTCATATTTTTCTCAGTTCCAATACGACATTTATTTTCTTATTTATATGGGAAATATCAACATATTCAATGAATATTTATATCCTCATTCATTATAGGTTTCATTTATAAAAAATTGAATATATTATATAATCTTCTAAAATTATGATTTTTAAATTATAGTGTATATTTGAAAATAGGGTGTAACACCTTGCATAAATTTAAATTTAAATTTTTTTATTCATATAGTCATAAACATGGTAACTTTTGGGATATATTAATTTTCGACTACATCATATTGGTTTATATGAAAATTTTGACCAATCCTAAGAATATACATGGGGAGTGTCAATAATTATGCATAGATTCGACAGTTTTCATGCACCATGGGATGATCTGGTCAAGAACATTGTTCCCATTCTAGAGATATTACCCCTAGGTACATCTGTTCTACAACTATGTTTACATTTAGTATGTAATTGTGGATGAATTTCTAGGAAAAACAAAATAATTTATAAATTCCCCAAATTTATGATGTTCCTATGTATATATAATCAATCTATGTCATTGGGTTATTATCCCTAATCTATGTTTTACAAAATATACTTCCTGAGGTTTGTTCTAAGTTCCATAGTAACCAATTATAGCCATCTGGAATTATTTCTACTTGGTTATAATTAATACCTATGAGGGAAATCTATGTGAAACTACAACTCTAGGAAAGGACACACCACAATTCCAGTTGACATCCCTTTCCTAATTAAGATGTTAGGTTGACAGAAATTATGTACCAAATGATCACACATTAGAGTCATTAGGATAATGTTTCTTGCTTTTCCTTTGATACCAACTGTACCAAACAAATCATAGTAGCCCATATCTTATGATTGATCTATTACATTGGCATAGATACAATGGGTCAAATACAGAAGGACTGAATAGTGTAGTAATTTAGGAAAATAATAATACATACATGGTACACATTTAAATTATGGAATAAATGATGAAACATAATTCAAAGAAAAATAAAATTAACAATATCATTGAAAACGTAATCCAATAATTATTTTCATATCAAGGGGAATGAACAAAAATATGGGTGAGGTCAAATGTTCTATAAGAGATAAGTAAAATAGATGCTTTCATAAATAAATAATCATAATTAACATGGAATGATAAATATATGAACACATATTACATATAAATTATATAACTACCATGATAAGTTAATGAAAACTCAATAAGGAAATTAAAATAATTAAAATTATATTCCATTTAACCAATAAAAAATAATGAAATGTATATAGAGATAATATCATAAATAATAGATAATAATAATAACTATTTTATCAATGATGTAAATTCTTTATAATTATATTTCAGGTCTCAGGAACAATATACCTCTACTATCAAGATCTATCCGTAAGACTGTTTAAAATTACTGGCTAAAAAACCATCTCATTTGGCCAACCAGTTTGTCTCAAGAGAGATATATATGCATCAGGGGGATATATATAACCAGTCCCCATCCATGATTTAATTTCCATATACTTTAACTTATACCAAATAAATAATTTTATCCATGCACAATGTGACATATTAACAAACATCTGTATTGATTAATGGATACTGATTTATGAATATTTCCTTAGTTAATTAAATTATATTCATAGTATAAACCATATATATGATTTTTATAAGATTTTGGAAATAATCATATCAATAATAAATGGATATATATATATATATAATTTAAATTTAATGATCATAGTAAAGTTATTTTTTCAAGAGTATGTTAACAATCAAAATGAAATGTGAGATAGTAAAATCACATTTATCACATGGTAATTTTCAATTCGAACCCCCTTGGATAAAATGGTTAAAATTGAAACTATAAATATAATAATTTTTTAATTAATCATTATATTATATTTAATAGCGTTAATAGGTAAATCATGTATAGAAAATTAGGTTCACAATAATAAAATATGCCTCAATAAAGGATATTCTTGATGATGTCACATACCTCATGAATTCCATTATTGGATCATGCATTAATATCCTATATAATGGGTTTAAGAGAGTTATTAATTTTTATATAACCTTATAAATATTTATAATATAATCTACGATACACTAATTTCATTTTACAATAGGTTTGTTAATAATAGTACATTTTTTCATTACATTGGGTTATAATTTCCTTATTTTATTGTAAAAACTTTGTTTATAATGTTCCACTTCATTTTAATATATTAAATATACAAAATATAAAAAATTATATTATTTTTATAAAAGTCACATTTTCATATTATATACATTATGATTACTATTTATGGGTTTTTAACATGGAACATGAATCACATCACTTCGTGGAGATGGCATGCATTATATATGCCCAACAAATGATATCCTTCACTTAATGAGTAAAAGGGTAATGAATTTGTTTATATATATAATTTATAGAATAAATAACATTTCATAGATATCAAATATATTAATTATTTTTTTAGTAGAAAAACATATTACATTTTTATGTGAGGTGGTAGTCCTCCGTACACACTAATGATAGTTTCATAACCCATTTTATTGAAGTAGAGTTGGATATTTATAATGAAAAAAGTAAAATATTGTATCCTTTTATGTGGTATACACATGTAAAAATATTTTATGTGTTATGATATAACTTATTGTGGAAAAAATAAAGAAAACTAAATATCTTTGTTAATATAGTTAATTACTCTAAAAGATACCTCATTATGATCACCTCTTGAGGACCAATGGGATGATATTTTTGTAGGAAAAAAAGATACATATTGTAAATAAGGTTTCTATAGAGGGATTTGGGTTGGGTTGTTTTTAAGGAAAAGTGCTTTGGAAGTGTGTATATGTCAGGGGAGTGAGTTCCGTTATATAAATGGGTAAGGGGAACCCTCATGATGATTACATGGAAATTTCCCAAAGGAATCAAAATGATATATTCATTCAATTGAAAAAAATGTTTAAAAATGATCATATGATAGTGATTGGGTTGCATAAGGTTGAAATATTGTCATCGAATAATAGTTTTACATGTAGGATGGTTATTTTTAATCCTTATATTCAAAGTTTAACCCCATGGTATGCCCATTTTACCTTTACCACAAAAATTCTTTTTAATGTTTTGATTATTGATTTTTTTCAAAAATTAAGTTTATATTATTAGATAATATAAATAAAATATTTAAAATATTTATTAATGTTTTAAAAATTAAATAGGTTTCAAAATTGAATTTAAAATTAATCCCACAGATGTGATGAGAAAAAATGTTATCAAAGATAAAATCATCAAAATCATACAAAGATTGTATATCCAAATTCAATATGAAAATTATTCTAATTACATATATTAGATTAATTTATATATAATTGAACAAATTTTCCTTTAAATTCAATTAAGAATATAATTTATCATTATTAATTATTAATTAAAAAAGGCCATTTTCAATTTAAATTTAGTATTTTAAAATATTCCTTGCAAAATAAAACATTTTATAAAACTCAAGAAAAATAAACATAATATAATTTCTATATTAATTTTCAATGATGAGGTTTATTTTTTCAAAATAAATTCTAAATCTGTTAAAAATTAATTTTAAATTATGTATTAAAATCTGGACTAATTCAACTTTTAGAATAATAATGTTTTTCAGAAACCATTTCATTGTATTTTCTAGTGATTCTCATTGTTTTCATTGAATTGTTAGATAACCATATTTTTTATAATTTATTTAGTAATATTAATACTATAATATTTAATGGTTATGTTGTTATTTTATACTATATTATGTTTCATTTTGAATCATTGTTTTGTATTCCTGAAGCCATCAAAGAGATTAAATTTAGTGAAATATATTTCCTAGGTTTTTTAAGATCTGTGTTTTGTGTCACAAAAACTATCATATATAATATTAATATTTTAGGGTATTTGAGTGTTATAGATGATACCAAATTATGGAAGATACCTTATCTAAAACATGGAATATAACATACAATTTCCCGATTCAAGGTATAGTGTACACATTCAAGCTGCCTATGATGTGAATAGATATGAGTTTGAGATCATTGTTGATATTATTTTTGAAGAGAAAGGTACCCTTCTCCAATAAAATTAAATTTATATTGGTAAATATCTACCTCTGTATCCTATTCATTGAGGTATCAGTGCCATTAGCACCCACTATACTGACACATTCCATCAATAGAGAGACCCATTTGGATTTATGATGAAATATTCCCAGGTCTCCCCTACAACCAATCCATTAGTAAATAACCATTAAATCCATAAAACAAAATATTAAAATATAACTATGTATATTCAAATGGGGGAAATTATAAAAACATAAATAATCCTGAAACCATCTATTCTAGGGTAGTTAACCCCAACTACAACATACAAATCCTAGATCACTAGAATGGTCGTTCCAACACCCCCTACAAGTATCGATCTTAACCTTATGAAAATGATTCAAAATTACTCCAAATAATATATAATTAAAACACCACACATGAATCCATACAAAACATAACATAATAATTGGCCCATCTTTCCAACTCTGTGTGTGAAACCCATAGTTAAGGATCAAGTAATGTACTGGGATGACCCAAACATTTGTAAAAAAAATTTCGCAATAAATTTTTTATATGTATTATTATATAATATGGTTACACAAAAAATGAACGTATTTTGTGTTATTATCTCTATTGGATTTAGTTGACCATAATGATCCATTATCATTTATAATATATCTTTCGAAGAGTGATCAAAATATTTTTTTAAATATAGTGTTTTATAAAATCCAATTATCATTAACAAAGGACGTAATGGCCACAACCAATATGATATTTCCTTATGTAGCCCATTTATTTGAGATTCATAAAGATATTCATTTTCTAGTATTTTCCCTTAACTAATCATTAGATGATATCCAACAACTTAATCATGATCGAAATAATTTACAAGAGTTATTTAAGCTCATTAAGATCACGACCCAAAACACGTTCCCAGAATAGCCTCAGGAATGTCCCACTATCAGACAACTTACCCATATGGAATTATTCTAGTGTATTAAATTAATATGTAACGATACCCGAAGATTTTGTGTATATATATGATGTTTTATAGTATGTTGAATATATCTATATTCTATTATGGTTACTTTATAAATGTTTTTTCAATAAAACATGAATTGTATTTTTTGTTAATATTCAAATTAAAATAAGATATATATTTTTATGAATTATTTTATTTTTAAAATAAATAATATATTTATAAAATAATATTTTTAATTAACATTTATTAAATATAAACTATCATATAATTTTTGTGAAGGAGGCTTTAAATTTTATAAGGGTTCAAATAATGTTATTTTCAATGAACCGTAATTTTCAATAATTTTTGTTTTTTATTTAGAAAGTGATGATCAATATATTTCAAAAATTATTTAGATGAAATAAATATTTTTTTGAGTCAGAATGTAAAAATTATTCAATGGTTATTTTTTTATAATTTAATGAGATAGTTTATTTTTCATGTAAAAGATAGATACCACATAAATATACAGTGTGATTTATAACATAATAAGGACCAAAAAGTGATGTAATATGTAATATAAATTGGGTAAAAGTAATAATATATGTATTAAAATTAAAATAATTTTATTTTAAGTTTATTATAATTAATTTTAATGACATTACAAATCCCCCATGACTAATTATAAATTTCAATATTTTAAAATCATTTCATTATGAGTGTGACTCGCCTCTACATAATAAATGGTATTAATTAATCATTTTAATACCTTAAATATATAATATAATGTAACACAAAAAATTGGTATAATATAATGTAAAAATTATGGGATGATTTTTGGTTCCATATATTTTGTTATGTAGATCGAAACCCCAAAATAATAATGAAATATCACTCTTTTCCATTATTGACCCACCCATGATACCATTACTCATCATTAAATCTCCTTGGAACACTACAAAACTATGACCACCACTCCCTAGAGTCCTCCAATGGCTCTAGATGCTCTCAAGAATATCATCCCAAGCCTTTACAGTCACACACTCAATTAAGGGATCTTCCATACTCCAATTTTATCAAGTACTCTTTTTATTTTATATCTTTTAATTTTAATTTTATTTTATTTGAGAAATAATATTTTATATTCCCCTTAAATATAATTTTATTCATAAATTATGTTTTCATGTATTCACTATCACTATGAATCCTATTATCCTTTATATACACATGTTACCATCCTAAAATTTCATAAAGAATCGTTTCTCTTTTCATATATCATTATAATCATATGCCTTCTATTTCAAAATTTATAATGTCAGGATATAATTTTCAATTACCCTATTACCTTCAATTTTAATTCCAAAAAAATAGGGAATGTTTTCTATCTCATAAAACATTTTTATGATTTTTTATGTAACACTGTTATGATACCTAAAGATCACTTTGATTTTCTATGAAAAAACAATTTTGTAGTGAAAACCATACCCATTTTTCTATCATGGTTATTCAAACATAGGCACATATACTTAGTTGTTGGGTAAATACATGTATACAATAAAAATTCCTTGATCGTGGAATAAATTATGATGATGAATGATTTTAGTTCGTACAATATATGTGTAACACTTAAGCATGAGAATGAAATGATTATGATTAGTGCACCAGATAGTGATCCTACACATTGGGTATTGTTTCCTATCATGATACATAATTTTTGTATATTGGTTTACCTGATTAATTATGGTACTTTTTCCACCATAATGTCTTGGTGGTTTATTCTTGACTAGTGTTCATGATTCAATGTTTTAAGTTGTTTCCACATTTCCCATGATATGATTATCATGTGTTATTATCAATGTTACTTTTGATCCTTATTGAAATTCCTATTGCCTAACATTTATCAATTATGCCTTTATTATTCTCTTATTTTAATATATATACCACCCCATTATTATGAATGTTTCTAGGTTATCCCACTAAATTTCATGTTTAATGTATTATTTTGATCATGTTACATATGATTTCAATAATGATGTTATATTTCCTATTTTATGTAGTGATGTAATGTACCTAATTCCAAAAGACAATAGAATTATCTATCATATGGGTGATATTAAGTTTATCCTTATGCAATAAATCAAGTATTAATGTGAATAAATTTTGTGGTTATTATAGTTTCTATAAGAGGAAAAATATAGTTATTTTTGGGATTAAGATTATAAAACACTAGAGAAAGGAGTAAGAGACAAAAATAAGTATATGATAACATAACTAAATATTTTTATATATCGAATAATTTGGTTTTCCATAAAATTACTTCACGTGTGGATATTATAATTGGATATTTTTCTATCCCAGATTTACCTTGGATTATCAACATTAACAAGGTGTTCTAGGATAGACTCGAGGATACATGGTAATTTTCAACGAGCCTTACTATGCACCTAGATTGAAACTCCATGAGGATATTCTTTGGTAAACTCACAATTTCATTAAGAAACATTATTATGGGGATAATAAATTTCCCATAAGAATAAATGTTATAAAATATATCATGGATATCATAGTTCGAACCTAATGAAATCATAAGTTAGGTAATAAATTTAATTTATAATTTATTTGTTTTGTTTCGTTTGATTATTGCTTATGTGTTTAGTAGTTTTTAAAAATATCTGGACTAATTTTTTTTGGAGGCAACAAATTAGAAGAAGTAAAATTATAAATTGAAATTTGGGGGTATCCTCCATAGTTATATGAATTCTTTCATATCACAATAGTTATTAGAACTATTCAAACACCACCACAATTCATGGAAGTAGAGATTTTGGTTAAAATAAAAAATGGAGAAATTATTGCCTCCCATTGTAATGGCCTGGACCTCTACGGCCCATTCCTTTCTCAAAAAAGGCCACAAAGTGTTCTGGAGGGTAAAATGTACTTTTCCCACACTTTCCAAAATTTTGTAAGTACATGTCGTGTAGTGAGAGTACACATCGTGTACCACTTTGCCGGGTATACCCCGTGTTGGAGCCGTGTCCTTACCGTCTGAAATAAATGAGTACACGCCGTGTATCCAACACTAAACGTCGTGTAGTCCCTCCCCACGTACGCATTACCGTGTGTTGACCAGTCAACAGATGTTTTCTGTGTTGGAGCTGTGTCCTTGCCATGTGAAATAAATGAGTACACGCCGTGTAGTCCCTCCCCGCGTACGTGTTACCATGTGTTGACCAGTCAACGGTCGTGTGCCATGTTGGAGAAATGTCCTTGGTGTGTGAAATAAATGAGTTCACACCATGTATCCAATACTACACGTTGTGTAGTCCCTCCCCACGTACACGTTAACTTTAAGACATGTGTTGACCAGTCAACGGATGCGTTCTGCGTTGAAGGCCATGTTTGAAGTTGCGTGGTGACCGTTTGAAATGGCCAAGTACACACCGTGTATCATAGAGTACACGCTGTGTACTTATTCTTTTCTCAAATATAAAAGGAGGGGTCCCCTCCTCCTTTTCAACTCACCCATCTCCTCCCCATTCCTCTGAGCAGAGCTCTCCCAATAGACCCGAAGGCTCCTTTTCTTCTATAACTTCTTCGTCCGAGCTCCAATTTACGATCCGTCAGCAGCCACGGGATCGTAACGACAAGGAGGAACATCCGAGCATGGATCTATTGTATTTACTTCTACCTTTACTTTTCAACATCGACCCGAGGAGGTTTTTCTAGGACTCAACAGAGGTGACGGATGTCGACGGACGTCTTCTAAAGTTGATCCAGGGGAGCGTTGTGATCAGAACCTGTTGAGGTAGGGATCTTACAATCGTCTCTCTAAATTGTGCATCATGCATGGTGGGTATCCTCTTGTTTTCATGAGAAACATTTGAACCATTAATTGAAGATAATAACTGGTTGAAGAACGGGGATGGGGAATTTGTTATGTTTATCTTATATCCTGTGATTTTATCTTGTGAATTGAATAGGATTATGCCTACTGAAAATCACGGTCGTTGGGGGCCTTTTCTTTCACAATTAAATGCTGCCCAATCTTCTAGACCATTTATGTTATTGGAACCTTGTGTAATGTGGAATTTGGTTAATCACATAATGTTGGCTGATTAAAATCTGGAACCCTTGTGTGATCACCCCGGTTAAACAAAATGGAATAATGAGCATGTGGGTTTTGGCTGGGTTACTGGTGTGTGAAAGGGGGGGTGAATCCTAGGTTGTTACAAATAGAATGGGCAGCAGGGCTACAGTAAATGATGTTAAATGGGCGATGATGTGGCACAAATCTCATTTTTTGGGTTGTGGTGGATTAGATGAGTAGCGGGACTATGATAAGTTGTATCAAGGGATGATGATGTACGATGCAGTTGTGGTTATGGCAGTTGGCAGCGGGGCTGTAGGGATGGGTTGGAATGTGAATGGACCATGGGTTGTGAAATATAAATAAAAAAATTGGAAGAGTTAATGAATGGTGGGTCATGGTAATGGAATGGGATTAATAATCAATTGGATAGTTGGTTAATAAGGAATGATTTGTTGTGCTACTTGTGTCTTCCTAACTTGATTTGTGGATGGTAGGGATATTTTTTTCGAACGATTGATGTGGTTTGTTGTGGATAGTTTCCCAGTAATTAAGGAAGTAATAAACAGATTCTGCTGAAATGTGAAAACCTAAATGGGGTTGGGATTGTTTATTGTATGCAGGCTTCGTAGTAGCAGTGCTGAGGCATGTGCTCAGTTTCTCTGTTTAGAGGTCATAGGTTGGGCTGTGTGTTTGGTATACATATATATATATATATCTGTATCTTTGTGTTTTGACGCACCCCACCCATGTTGATCACTTAGTGTCGAACACTCCCATTTCATGGGAGAGGGTGTTTTCCCATAGTTACTAGCTCTTTCCTGCTCCTTCTTCCATAAGTTATGATGGCTTGAGGCGACCATACACCCAATACTCTTCAGGTAGGTTTCGATTAGGGTGGATTTTCCCAAGACTCTTTGGGGAGGTTTTCTTTCCCAAGAATCTACGGGATGAGGCCCAGGTGTCTTCGGTCAAGAGTTCTTTTACTATTACTATTCCCAAGAGTCTGCGGGATGAGGCCCAGGTGTGTTCGGGCGGAGACGTGATTGTGGTTGAGGCCCAGGTGTGTGCGGGCAGGATGTGTGGTTGTGAGGCCCAGGTGTGTACGGTTGGGATGTGTGGTTGTGAGGCATAGGTGTGTGTGGGCGGGATCTGTGGTTCTTGAGGCCTAGGTGTGTGCGAGCGAGAAGAGTATGGCAGCGTCAGGACGTTTGCCGTTAGGAATAGAAGCTAACTAGTGGGAAATGGTGCGGGGTACCCAATACTCTTGTTCTTATATACTATTACCTGTTGTGATTGTGTTTTTGGTGAGTGTGGCTGGTGAGGTTGGGTGGATAGAATTCCTTGCTAGGTTTCTTATGTTGTTCTAATGGGACATTAGGATGTCTCCCCAATTGTGCATGAGAGCTTTAGCTTTCCCTACTAAGTATACTTGTATGCTCACCCTACGATTTCTTTCAGGTTTTCAGGAGGACTACCAGGGCCGTGCAGGACCCTACTAGTCGGACAGTTGGAGTTTTTGCAGTTTTTGTACTCTTGTTTCTTTTGGTATTGTACTTTTGAGCATTATTTTACTTGTACCTTGATTCAGAACTATTTAAACATGCATGTGGGATTGGTTTGGTTTTTTTTCTATACACTTGTTCCTTTCCTTTTTTTTGGTTGACTTGTCCTATTTCCCAATTTTAAATAATAAAAAGGGTAATGCCTCCCATATTTTTGAAAACTCATACCCTTTGTGCTCGTCGCCACCCCGGGGCCTACTGCAGGCGGGACTCGGGGGTCATTATCTCCCTTTCACCATTGCCATCTCAGGAGAGGCATCTTTGGTGGGAGGAGGTCATGACAGAATGGTATCAGAGGTGATGGTTGAGAGATAGGATGGAGTCTGAAGTTAGGAATAGTGAGGATTTCATGGGATGGTAGGGCAACAGTGTTGGTTAATCTTGGTGCATGACATAGGCCAAGGAAGACCTGCTATGACATGGGATTTTAGGGCCCCCTATGATCTAATGCAAGGACTCTGAGCCTACCGAATGATGAAGTGAGACTACATAGATTTTAGGTTAGAGACCCTAGGGAAGGTACATGCATCATCATTATTGTGTTTTACTTGATTTGGGTGTTCTGGGAAAAAAATTTGAAATAAAATGATAAAATGAAACCCTGAGAAATTTCCTTACTACTTGGGAATAGGTGACCGCTATATGCCGTAGAACTATGGAAGCTGGATGACGTCCCCGGCTGGCTTAGACGGCCAAGGCCCAGCAAATTTAGGCGGTCGATCAGTTGAGGATTGACCGAGAGGAGGAAGATAGCCAGTGGCAGAAGACTCTCCATTCTTTCCAGCGGATAATCCTCTAGAAGTACAAGGGTAGTACTTTAAATACGGAGACGGAGGGGTGCCTTGAGGAGAAAGGGATCATTTTTACATTGATTCATGCTCTGAGGGAGTACTGGGTTACCCTTGCAGTAATTTAGCTGAGATGTGCGGCGCGACAGTGGAAGATACTCTACCTCAGAGAGAGGATAGAGGCAGAGGTTTCATGGGATGACTTTGAGATGGAATTCCATGAGTAATTCCTTTCTTCCATGATCAAGGTGGAGAAGCGGCAGGAGTTACTCACCCTTCAGTATGGGAGTATGTCTGTACGAGAGTTGGGGATCAAGTTTAAGGATCTCATGCACTTTTCTCCGGACCACTTTCCGGATGAGGAGTCTCAGGCGAGACGTTTGGAGGAGGCGCTTCGTCTTTCACTCTAGTATGCTATTACACACTTTACCCTTCCGACGTACTTGGAAGTACAGAAGACGGAAGAGGTTTTAGAGAGGATGAACTCACTGGGAGGTGCACCACGAGATGGGATCCAGCCAGGCTCGTCGAAGGGGAAGGCAATCAGCAGCAGTTCTCCTGTGAGAGGACCTTCCAGGTTCAGGCCGGTGGGGAGAAAGCCCCAGCAGTTCCAGTTCAGATCATCGGGTCCTCTTCCCTTTTTCATGAGCCCAGGACCGTAGTGTTTTTCTTGTGGAGGATTCGGGCACGTTCGAGTCGGTGCCTGACCCGAGCTCAGTACAGTGGAGGTTGGCAGGTTCAGCGCCCGCCTAAGCAGCACCAGTTGCTGGCAAGGCCCTTCCAACAGCAACAGGACCCTGCTCCTTCGAGGTCAGACTTTGTAGGAGGAGGCTGACCTTAGGGTTCTCCTTAGGGACCTTGACCAAGGCATGGTCGGGGAGGTGGTCGACATCACAGAGGCAGAGGAGCTTAGAGTGGACAGTTGCACATAGTAGAGTTGGAATCTCCGGTAGGACCAGAGGTGGTGCGAGGTTACGATTTTTTTGTTCAGCACTCTCGTTTTAGATTTGTTCTATTCCAGAGCTTCACACTCCTTTTTTGCACCTGGTCTATCCCATTCCTTAGGTCTAGTCGTAGAGTGAATTTACGTACCACTGGTGTTGAGTATAACAGTTGTAGGACAGACCAGCTATCTTGTGTTTTCCGGGGATGTGGGATGACGTTGGGACTACATCGATCTAGTGGGTACCTTCTTCTGTTACAGATGCATCCATATGATGTCATCCTAGGCGTTGATTGGTTTTTTTCCGTTAGTGTCGTTATTGACTACTACCAAAGAAGGGTCGTGTTCTCCGATGTGGATGGGAAACATGTAGCTTTTTTTGGTGAGAGAATATATCAGGTGGGAAGCCGGCGTGTGGAGCCTCTTCTTTTCTTTGTTAGGATGGTTATCAGTGGTTCCAGCTAATACACAAATTATGGATGTTCGGGAGGTTTTTGTGGAGTTCGTCGATGTTTTTCCAGAGGAGGTTGTGACTCTACCCTCCCCCACGAAGTGACGTTGATTTCGGGAGAGACATACAGCCTAGTGCTCGTCTGATTTCGATGGAACCTTATCGAATGAAACCTTCAGAGTTGCGGGAGTTGCGGTTTCATATTGACGATCTCTTGGAGAAGGGTTTTGTTCGACCTAGAGTATCGCCATGGGGTGCTCTAGTTTTGTTCGTGCAGAAAGAAGATGGTGGTCTCAGGCTATGAATAGACTACCGAAGGTTGAACCAGGTAATAGTCAAGAACTCTTACCCCCTTCCAAGGATAGATGATCTCTTCGACCAACTGAGGGGAGAAGGTTGGTTTTCTAAAATTGATCTACGATCTGGATATCATCAACTGAGGGTAAAGGACAGTGACATCTCGAAGACAACTTTCATATGACAACCCTGGTTTTTATTACAACTTAAACATGATTTATTACATAAAAAATCACATGATACAACAAAGAAGATCGAGAGATTTAGTGTCTTTGGGGCTTAGGATCATTACATAAAAACGTAAAACATGAAATACAACATGTTTATTGAAAACTTCCTTTACATGAACACTACATTCCTTTGTACTTAGAATTGCATGGGATAACCTCAGGACATGCATAAGAAAAGGGTGAGATATAAAACCCAGTAATGGAGTACACATGGAATAACATTAGGAGTATAATACATGTTAGACAATAGGCTAATCAATAGAGCATAAGAAAAACATGGACATAAAGGCATGATAAAGTATGATAATCATAACAAGGAAATATGGCAACAACACTTAACTTGGAATTAGCATGAGCCAAGGATCATTGCACATGGAGCATGAGAAAATCCTTATTGAACATAAAGAACAATTAAACCCTATTTGAACTTGAATTATCATGAGTCAACACTCATTTCACATGACGTATCATGATACTATACTTTACCCAATGCATTGGAGCGCTATAAGGGCATACCCTTCTTAAACATTTCATTTCATGCATAAGTGTGCCACATGGATCATATAACATGGATTCATAAAACATAATAATTTATTCCATGATAAATGAATGTGGAATTCATACATGAAACTTTATAATCAATATTTAATGGTGAATAAAGATGAATACACTTGATGGAGAAATGGGCATGGTATTCACTACACAATGACATTGGCTTGGAAAATCGGTGCGATTTCGGCAGCATAACGGCGTGACATAAGAATTCATAAAAATGTTTTATTAGAGAGAAAGGGGTTACTCATCATATTTACAAGTAATGGACAGTAAGGGGTCATATATATACATGTCCCAACAATTTTAGTGTAATTTATATTCATGATACAAAAGTATTGCTTGAATGTAAAAGAGAAGAGAGAAGTTCCTTTCGGGATTTCGGCATACTAACGAGTGTACATGGGAGGCATTTAGTGAGAGATAAAGGGGTCTCTCATCATTAAAACATAAATAGGGAAGTATGATGGAGGTGCAAATCCATACCCCAACATTCATAATTGAAATTAATAGGGCAAAACAACTTAAAGAAAATTTGAAAAAATGATAAAGGAAGAAAAAACCCTTACTTGGAAGTGTGCTTCCAAAGGCTAGAGATAGGATTGTGAGAGGCTTATTGGGAGCTTGGGGAACATTGGGAGGATTCTAGAGAGAGTAGGGCAGAGGTTGGACGAACTCCAAAGGTTTTGAGTGAGGAGGAAGTGGGAGCATGGGTGGGTTTATATAGGAAAGGTGAGGGAATTCTATATTATTTAGGTTTGGGACCCCTTATATTAAATTAATCCAAACCACAAACCATCCAATGGTTTTTGCCCATGTTTTTTGGAAAAGGGAATAGGAAAACAATATTTTATAAGGTCAAAGTCCAAAATTCATAAAGTAATAGGGTTGCTTATGTGGAGGTGAGTCAGACTCCCATGGAAATTAATTTAAAAAGACAAGGTGTTTAATAAGTCGTGAGGGGTCCACTAATGCTTTGAAAATTAATCCAAATAAACCCAAAATCACATTATTTTAATGGTAAAACATATATTTGGCGAAAATAAAGATTATAGTATTTTATTACATCACTATTGTGTCATTATGATGTCATAAAACACAATATATTTTTAAACGTTATTTAATTTTTACTCAAAAAATTGACTGTCTCAGAAAATTATGAAAAATTTACCGTTGGATAATTTTGACGTCCTGATTCTAAAAATAAAATTTATTTTATCTGAATAATTTTCTAAATATGTTAATTTTCACTTTTAAAATAAAAACCATCATTTATCGAAAATTCACGGGTTTTAACAAAAAACGGCTTTCAAACCTTAATAGAAATTATAATTGCATTCATAAAATTATATGATAATTTATATATAATAAAATTAATCAATTAATAATAATAAAAAAATTTATTAAAATATTATTTAATTCAAAAATCCCTTAATTTAATAAAATATATTTCTTAATTAAATAATAACTAAAAACACCATTTTTAATTAAAAAACTATTTAAAATGTATTAATAGTGACAAGAAATTATATTCATTATTATATACAAAAATAATGTACATGAACACAGTACTATAGATTAGTTACATAACCCCTTACAATAGCCGCATTAGACCTAAGGGTAAGATGTGCAATGGTGACAGACTCTTGGGGTGGCTCGGATAACATCGCTCGAGCGGTAATTTCTATTAACATCCTCTTCTCCCGTAGACGGTCCCATTCGAGCTTGATATGATTAAGCTCAACTTGGTCTTGGTCAAGAGCGAAGCCCAAGGAAGCCACCTCTTTTCTGAGCTCTAATAAATGGTCTTTGTATGGGGCAATTCTACTGGATGAGGCCATCGCTTCCTTTGTCTAAGTAAAATTGGATGTGTTAAAGCCCTATATTAATACTAATCATGTGATAATTATTCAACAACTATAAATGTAACGGTCACAATTCTTATCATAAAACCAATGAAGTTGATATTTTATAAAAACACTTTATATAAAGAGTCATTTAATAAGATCATGGGGGGTTTTACATTAATGAAACTTTGGGTCATTACAATATCCCCCCTTAGGAAATTTTACCCTCAAAATATTCCTTTTCCCACACTAAAACAGACGTGGGTAACTCAGCTTCATCAATTCCTCTGATTCCAAAGTTGCTTCTTCAAACTTTTTGTTTCTCCACAACACGTTGATGAGGGGCATTATCTTATTTCGTAGAACTTTTTTCCTACGATCTAAGATCTTCACTAGTTGATCCTCATAAGAAAGATCGTCTTCCAATTATACCACCTCAGAAGAGATTACATGTGAAGTGTCAGGTATATACTTCCTTAAGAGGGATACATGAAAGACATCATATACTTTGGCCATAGTAGGCGGAAGTGCTAGTCGATAGGCCACATCCCCGACACGATCAAGAATCTCAAAGGGGCCGATGTACCTTGGAATGAACTTCCATTTCTTTCCGAACCTCATGACCTTATTCCAATAAGATATGCATAGGAAAACCATGTCTCCAACTTTAAACTCAAGGTCTCGTCAACGATTATCTGCATAACTCTTCTGTCGACTCTAGGATGCATTGATTTGCTGCAGAATGGTTTTCACCTTCTGCACCATTTCCTCGACCATTTCTGGTCCAAGAAGCTTACGTTCATCGACCTCATCCCAACATGCTGGTGTTCTGCACCTTTTCCCATATAGGGTTTCACATGGTGCCATTTGGATGCTCGAGTGGAAACTGTTATTATAAGAGAACTCAATCAGAGGAAGATGTTTATATCATCCTCCTTTAAAGTCCATTGAGAATGCTCTCAACATATCCTCAAGTGTATGGATAGTCCAATTGGATTGGCAATCAGTTTGAGGATGATAGGTCATTCTGATGTTCAGTTCAGTATTCAGAGCATGTTGAAGATTATTCCAAAACATAGAGGTGAATCTTGGATCTCGGTCAGACACAATAGATAGTGGTACTCCATGAAACCTTACCACATCCCTGATATTTATCAATTCCGGTTGACCCAATGAGAAATCCCATCGAATAGGAATGAAGTGTGAAGTCTTTGTAAGATGATCCACAACAACCCAACTTGAATTATTTCCTTTGGATGTCCTTGGATGTCTGGTGACAATGTCCATGGTGATGTTCTCACATTTCCATTCTCGTATGGGAAATGGTTGCATCATCCCCATAGACTTCTGCCTCTCTTCCTTCACTTGCTGACACACTAGACATTTTGATTTATATTCAGTGATCTCCTTCTTCATATTATCCCACCAAAAGTTTTCTCAGAGATCCCGATACATCTTAGTGCTCCCTGGGTGAATAGAGAAATTTGATCTATGTGCATCATCAAAAAGTTTTTTCATCAGCTCTGGACTTGATGGAACACATATTCATTTCCCAAACCACACAATTACTTCTTCATTAACATTAAACTCTGAGGATTTCCATTTTTCAACAGCTCCCACATTTTCTTGAATTCCCACAACATCATTGTGAGCATCCTTTAACCTTTCTAAAAGAGATGGTTGAACAATAATTTGTGACAGGATTGAGGATCTTCCATTCTTTATGATTCCCATGTCTATATTCATCATGTTTAAGATGATTGGATCCTTCTCAATTCTCATCATTGACAGAATCGTTGGATCCTTTCTACTTAGGGCATCTGCCACCTTGTTTGCATTCCCAGGGTGGTAATGGATTGAACAGTCATAATCCTTAATGAGATCTATCCATCTTCTCTGGCACATATTATGCTCCTTCTGTGTGAATATATTTTTATGACTCTTGTGGTCAGTATATATCTCACATTTATCTCCATAGAGATAATGCTACCGGATTTTCAAGGCAAAGATCACCACCTCCAAATCCAGATCATGCGTTGGATAGTTTCGCTCATGGATTTTCAACTTCCATGAGGCATAGGATATCACTTTATCATTCTTCATCGTCACACAACCTAATCCCTTATTTGAAGCATCACTGAATACCACAAATAGTTCCCCACTTGTAGTTAAAGTGAGAATGGGCGCAGTGATAGGCCTCATTTTCATCTCCTTGAATCATTCTTCGCATTCATCACTCCATGAAAACTTTACACCCTTTCGAGTTAGCTTGTTAAGAGGTTTGGACAATCGTGAGAAATTTCTCACAAATCGTCGATAATATCCAGCTAACCCCAAGAAGCTACGGATATCTGTTACCGATGTTGGCCTCGACCATCACTCAATTGCATCTGTTTTTGAGGGATCCACAAACATCCCATTTCTTATGATGATATGGCCCAAGAATGAGACCACCTTCAACCAGAAATCACACTTGTTGTACTTTTCATAGAGATTCTCCTTGCGCAATGTCTCTAGTATAGGTCTTAAATGATCGTCATGATCCTCCTTAGTTTTGGAGTATATTATAATATCATCTATAAAGACTACCACACATTTGTCTAGGTAATCTCTAAAGACTCTATTCATCAATTCCATGAATATTTCTAGAGCATTGGTGAGTCTGAAATGCATTACTATGAATTCATAGTGCCCGTATCTTGTATGAAAAGCAGTCTTGGGGACATCTTCCTTCTTCACCCTTACTTTATAATATCCCGACCGCAAATCTACCTTGGAGAAGTATTGTGCTCCATGCAGCTGATCGAACAAGTCATCAATTCTTGGGAGAGGATACTTGTTCTTTATCATGATTTTTTTAAGTTCATGATAATCGATGCAAAGTCGCATTGACCCATTCTACTTTTTGATGGAGAGGGGTGGTGCACCCCATGGTGAAGCACTTGGGTATATAAACCATTTATCTAGATTCTCTTGTAGTTGTTTCCTCTGCTCTTCAAGCTCAAAATCATCCATTCTATATGGAGTATTGGATATTGGTAAGTCTCTGGGTATATGTTCAGTTGAGAATTGAACATCTCTTCTAGGAGGAAGACTAGGCAGTTTTTTAGGAAACAATTCAGCAAGTTCCGTCACAATAGGAATTTCTTCAAGGATGGTTTCTTCCTTGAACTCAATCATCTGAGCCAGATATGCGTGCTCATAGGGCATTAATATCCATTCTTGAGATGATGGAGCTAATGGAGATTCATCTTCCTCCTTACACATGTAAATAATCAGGGGTCGATTCTCCAAATGGAGTGTGATTTCCCTCTCCCGAAAATTTATGATGGCTCTATATAAAGAAAAGCCAATCCATGCCAAGAATTGATTCAAATTCCACTAGAGGGAGTACGATGAGGTTCGCCTAGATATTCAATCCACATATTTTAACAGGGGAGGACTTATATTCATGGGATACAATGATTGCCCCATTTCTCGTACTCACTGACATCTTCACTTCCATGATTTGTGGCGGTGCTGGGATTGTTCTGCTAAACTTTTGAGATATAAAAGAATTTGTAGAACCTGAATCAAAAAGTACCTTTTCTATTCTGGAATGAATAACTAGCGTACCTATCACCGTTTTGTTGTTGGGGTTCACTTCGGCAGATGTGATGGAAAAATATCTTCCTTGCTGCCTTGGAGGTTGTTGGTTATCTCCGAAAACCCTTGGATTAGGGAACTAATTTTCAAAATGACCTGGTTCGTTGCATTAGTAGCATTGAACAACGCGTTGAGGTTCGAACGGAGTGTTAATCTCCTCTATCGCACCCGCGGGTCTTTCTTGCCGATAGTTAACAGCTAGGTGCCCTTCTCTTCCACCCCTGATGCATTTCCTCATCCCCTTAAATAAATTTCTAGGGTGCTTCTTTCTGCACATTTGGAAAGTGGGGTGATGGATCTTCTTAGCACCGTTGGATTTATCAATCGTCCCACCAGCATTGAATTCAACCCTAAGCTTCTTATCCACATGATACCCTTGTGATTCTCTGATCTCTATTTCGACCTTGAGGGCACATCGGACAGTTTCCTCATAGCTGTCGAAGTCATGGATCGCAAATGATTTCCGCTGGCTAGGCTTCAGCCCACCAAAGAAGCGGTCAACCTTGCATTCTGGGGTAACAACAAAGCCGAAAACGTATCGTGCAAGAATTGTGAAGTTTTCCTCGTATGATCCAATAGATTCTTCATCATTTTTCTTGAGGGAAAAGAAGTCCCATTACATATTAAACTGGAGGGTGCGCGTAAAATATTTATCGAAAAACATATTCCGAAAATCCTTCCATTCCAACTCCTCGATCTCCTCATCAGGCTTCATATTTTTGATCAACGTCCACCATTGATCAGAATCACCCTCTATACGATAAGCCGCCATGAGAACCTTCTATTTTTCAGAACATTGAAGGATGGAGAAGATCTTTTCAATGGATTTGATACATTATTCAGCGATTGTGGGATCAGATGATCAACAAAAGGTAGAAGGCCTTTGTCTCATGAAGCTCTCAATAGCGACTTATTATTTCTTAGGGGGGGTTGAACGTTCCTCATGACCCGTGTTTTTATTCAAAACATGAGTTAGCCGAGAGAGAAGCGTGACAAAGTTCGCAATTCCCACTCCCATTGGATTGGGCATCTCATTAGTATAGTCATCACACTGATCTTTACAACGGTTGTTAGCCCGAGTCCTCCTATTGCCGGCCATTGGCTGGAAGAAAAGGAATGTTAGGAGTAACACATAAAAGGTAATCCAAAGACAAAAGGTGATGAATATTAAATAAACTTTCATTTCCTTAACTCATGAGTCTATATGCTTTAATGTAGGATTTTCATGATCTACTTTCTAACATTTATTCTTAGGGGCATTTTTAATTCCCATAATAAGGGTTTATACTAAGCTTGTGAATTTACCAATGCATATCCCCCAGGAGTGT
Source organism: Viscum album (assembly GCA_963277665.1). Classification (NCBI taxonomy): domain Eukaryota; kingdom Viridiplantae; phylum Streptophyta; class Magnoliopsida; order Santalales; family Viscaceae; genus Viscum; species Viscum album. The sequence continues at coordinate 1,902,665,156 of OY728137.1, forward strand.
CGTAACTAAGAGTGTAGCAAGGCCCGTTGTCGTGCACCAGTTACCATTCATGTCTAGCTCAATGTGGTGTTTTCGTGTTTTACCCCCCAAGATACATCTATGCTAGAGCCTCCTCTACATTCTCGTATCCAGACAGAGACGTATTTTCTTGATAACCCACTTACTAAATACTCACGAAAACATAGGGACATTTTTATTTTACTTAGTCTTTTATCTAAGGCTTTACTAGGGTTTTCAAATCCTAATCCCAAAAATAACCAATCCTATCCTTTGATACCAACTATGACAACCCTGCTTTTTATTACAACTTAAACAGGATTTATTACATAAAACTTCACTTGATACAACAAATAAGATCGAGAGGTTTAGTGTCTTTGGGGGTTAGGATCATTACATAAAATCTTAAAACATGAAATACAACATCTTTATTGAAAACATCCTTTACATGACCACTACATTCGTTCGTACTTAGCATTTCATGGGATAACCTGAGGACATGCATAAGAAAAGGGTGGGCTATAAAGCCCAGTAATGGAGTACACATTGAATAACATGAGGAGTACAATACATGTTAGAAAATAGGAATATCAATAGAGTATAATAAAATCATGAACATAAAGGCATGATAAAGCATGATAATCATAACATGGAAATGTGGCAACAACACTTAACATGGAATTAGCATGAGCCAAGGCTCATTGCACATGGAGCATGAATAAATCCGCATTGCACATAAAGCATGAGTAAAACCTCTTTTAACTTGAATTAGAATGATTCAACACTCATTACACATGACATATCATGATACAATACTTTACCCAATGCATTGGAGCGCTATAAGGGCACACCCTTCTTAAACATTTCATTTCATGCATAAGTGTGCCACATGGATCATAAAACATGGATTCATAAAACATAATCATTTATTCCATGATAAAGGAATGTTTAATTCATACATGAAGCTTTATAATCAATAAGTAAATGTGAATAAAGGCGAATACCCTTGATGATGAAATGGGCATGGTATTCACTACACAATGACATTGGCTTAGAAAATCAGTGCGATTTCTGCAGTGTAATGACGTGACATAAGAATTCATAAAAATGGTTGATGAAAGAGAAAGGGTTTCCTCATCATATTTACATGTAATGGAATATAAGGGGTTCATATAGATACATTTCCCAACAATTATAGTGGAATTTAGATTCATGATACAAAATTATTTCTTGAATGTAAAAGAGGAGAGAGAAGTTCCTTTCGGAATTTCGGCATAGTAATGGGTGTACATGGGAGGCATTTAATGAGAGATAAAGGGTTCTCCCATCATTAAAACATAAAGAGGGATGTATGAGGGAGGTTAGAAACCATACCCCAACATTCATAATTGAAATTAAAAGTGAAAAACAACTTAATGAAAATTGGACAAAAATGAGAAAGGGAGAAAAAACCCTTACTTGGAAGTGTGGTTCCAAAGTCTAGAGAGAGGCTTGTGAGAGGATTCTTGGGAGCTTGGGTCACCTTGTTAGGATTATATAGATAGTAGGGAATTGGATGGACGAACTACAAAGGCTTTGGGTGAGGATAAATTGGGAGGTTGGGTGGGTTTATATAGGAAAGGTGAGGGAATTCTTTATTATTTGGGTTTGGGACCCCTTATATTAAATTAATCCAAACCAAAAACCATCCCATGGTTTTGGCCCATGCTTTTTGGAAAAGGAAATAGGAAAACAATATTTTATAATTCCAAAGTCCTAACTTCTTAAAATAATAGGGTTTCTTATGTGGAGGTGATTCACACACCCATGAACATTGATTTTAAAAGACAAGGTGTTTAATAAGTCTTGAGGGGTCCATTAATGCTTTGAAAAGTAAGCCAAATAAACCCAAAATCACATTATTTTAATGGTAAAACATATATTTGAAGAACATAAATATTATAGTATTTTATTACATCACTATTGTGTCATTATGATGTCATAAAACACATTATATATTTAAACGATATTTAATTTTTAATCAAAAATTTGATTGGCTCATAAAATTATGAAAAATTTACCGTTGGATAATTTCGACGTACTGATTCCAAAAATAAAATTTATTTTATCTACATAATTTTCTAAATATGTTAATTTTCACTTTAAAAATAAAAACTGATATTTATCCAAAATTCACGGGTTTTTACAAAAATGGATTTCAAACCTTAATAAAAATTATAATTGAATTCATACTATTATATGATCATTTATATATAATAAAAATAATCTAGTAATAATAATAATAATATTTTATTAAAATATTATTTAATTCAAAAATCCCTTAATTTAATAAAATATATTTCTTAATTAAATAATAACTAAAAACACCATTTGTATATTAAAAACTATTTACAATGTATCAATAATGATAAGAAATTATATTCATTATTATATACAAAAATAATGTACATGAACATATTACTATTGATTAGTTACATAACCCCTTAAAACAGACGCATAAGACCTAAGGGTAAGATGTGCCATGGTGACAGACTCTTGGGGTGGCTCGGATAACATCGCTCGAGTGGTAATTTCTATCAACTTCCACTTCTCCCGTAGGCGGTCCCATTCGAGATTGACAAGATTAAGCTCAGCTTGGGCTTGGTCAAGAGAGAATCCCAAGGATGCCAGCTCTTTTCCGAGCTCTGATAAATGGGCTTCGTATGAGGAAATTCTATTTGATGAGGCCATCGCTTCCTTTGTCTATGTAAAGTTGGATGTGTTAAAGCCCTATATTTATACTAATAATGTGATCACTGTTAAATGGATATAAATGTAACGGTCACAATTCTTATCATAAAACCAATGAAGTTGACATTTTATAAAAACACATTATATAAAGAGACATTTAATAAGATCAGGAGGGATTTTCCATTAATGAAACTTTGGGTCATTACATTTCAGGTGCAGGTATGGGAACTTCGAGTTTATAGTAATGCCGTTTGGAGTTACGAATGCACTGGCTGTGTTCAGGGGACTTATGCACCTTGTCTTCCGAGAGTTTTTGGACCAGTTTTTCATTGTGTTTATCGATGACATCCTGATCTTCTCAAGATCAGAGGAAGAGCACGTTGAGCATCTTAGGGAAGTCTTGGAAGTCCTTCGACACCACCGGCTTTATGGGAAATTGTCAAAGTGTATGTTCTTGATGCAAGAAGTGCACTTCCTTGGGAACGTGGTGTCTCAGCATGGAGTGTCAGTGGACCTGTCGAAGGTGGAGGTATTTGTTTCTTGGGTGGCACCCAAGAGCGTGGCTGAAGTTCGTAGTTTCCTGGGGTTGGCAGTTTACTATCGGAGGTTCGTTTCAGACATCACTTGAGTTGCTACTCCATTGACAGCTTTGACTAGGAAGAACCAAGTCTTCCAATGGAGCGATCAGTGCCAGAAAGCTTTTGACTACGTGAAATAGAAGTTGGTCAGTGCTCCCGTACTTAGGTTACCAGAGGAAGTGTTGTTTTATGAGGTGTTTTGTGATGCTTCTGTCCTTGGTCTGGGGTGTGTGCTGATGTAGAAGAAGGGAGTGATATGTTATGGGTCTAGGTAGTTGCGCCCTCACGAGTGTAACTATGCCACCCATGACCTAGAGCTTGTAGCAGTAGTGTTCACACTGAATTTGTGGCGACATTACCTCTTTGGGGAGCACATTGTGGTCTTCTCAGATCACAAGAGCCTGCGTTATATCTTCTCCCAGTGTGACCTGAACTAACGGAAGTGGAGATGGGTCGAGTTTCTCCAAGACTATGACTTCGAGATCTCTTACACTGAAGGTAAGGGCAACGTTGTAGCTGATGCTGTGAGCGGGAATTCACATAAGGAAGTGGTTTGGGAATCCACTGATGCTTGGAAAGTGATGGGAGAGTTGGCCACCTTGCACTTGGATGCAAGGGAATAAGGTGTTAGAGGCTGTTTGTTTCTGATGACGGTGGAGTCCTCCTTGTTGCAGTAGGTGGAAGAGTCTCAGTGGGGGGGACTCCGAGGTGGATGTAATGTGGGATCAAGTTGATCAGGGAAACGCTCCCGAAGGATGGTTAGAGGACAGCCGACATCAGATGCTTTTCCATGGAAGGTTGTTTGTCCTAGAAACAATGTGTGACGGAGTTCTCTGTGAGTTCCATAGCTCAGCCTTGGCGGTACATCTAGGAGTTTCAAAAATGTACCAAGGACTGAGGGAATTGTTTTGGTGTCCTGGGGTGAAACGGGCAGGGGAAACGTTTGTGGCTAAATGCCTATTGTGTCAGGATGTGAAGGTTGAACACCGTGTTCCCAGTGGCTTGTTGCATCCCTTAGATGTCCCCGAGTGGAAGTGGGATGAAATCTCAATGGACTTAATCATAGGAATACCCAGAGCTTAGGATGGTTATGATGCTATCTGGGTAGTGGTGGATCGACTGACGAATTCAGCTCACTTCTTAGTAATTAAGGAGTCATGCCCTATGAGTACCTTAGCATAGAGGTACGTAGACGAGGTTGTGTGGTTTCATGGAGTTACAATGACTATCATCTCAGATAGAGATACCCGGTTTACCTCATGAGTCTAGATGGGGTTACAACATGATTTTGGCACCTAGTTATGCCTTAGCACTACTTTCCACCCCCAGACCGATGGAAAGATAGTGCAGACTATACAGACATTAGAGGACATGCTGTGAGCATGTGTTTTGGATTTCTGAGAATCATGTGCACGACACTTGCCTTAAGTAGAGTTTTCCTACAACAACAGCTTCCACTCTACTATTGGCATGGCACCGTTTGAGGATTTGTATGGAAGACCATTTCTTTCACCCGTTTGCTGGGCAGTGGTTGGTGAGACAGGTGCTCTTGGGCCAGAGGTACTGCAGAGCACTACAGAGAAAGTCCAGCTTGTACATGAGAGGATAAAAGTGGCTCAGGACTGACATAAGTCTTATGTTGATCGTCAGATGAGGCCCTTGGAGTTCGAGGTGGGAGATCATGAGTTATTAAAGGTTTCCCCTCGACGGGGGTAACGGAGGTTTGGGAAAGGGAGCAAGCGCTCACCTAGGTTCATCAGACCTTTTGAGGTGCAGAGGCGAGTCGGCAAGGTGGCATATCAGCTGGCCCTGCCACCTCAGTTGGAGAAGGTTCATGACATCTTCCATGTCTCCCAGCTTCGTCGGTACTTACACGACGACTCTCATGTTGTCGACTAGTGAGAGCTTGATATGGGAGATGACGCGACCTTCGAGGAACGACCAGTCAAAATCGAGCATCGTAAAGAGAAGGTGCTCCGTGGATGATCCATAACATTGGTTCGTGTGTTGTGGTGGCATGGCGGCCTCGAGGAGAGCACATGGGAGCAGGAGGCCCATATGCATTTTCAGTACCCAGAGTTGTTTTGATTTATATTTTTCCTTTTTATTTTGTGATTTGTGTTGATGTTATACTATGTTCCTTTGATATATAGAATGCTTGGATTTTTGGTTGTGAGACCTTTTGTTTCCTTGTTATTTGGAAGTGTTTATCATGTCTGGATGTGTGGGAAAATGGGAAAAATCTGATCCTTAATCGAGACGCATTAATTCGGATGTGATTGAACCCATGCGGGAGAGTCAGTGCTGCCTAGAGCGGATAATATCTCGACATAGGAGAAGGAATTTCCTCAAACCACATGTTCGGGTAGTGTGTTTGTTTTGTGATTTTGGGGGCATTTCAAGTTGAAAAATCCTAATGTATGAAGGTGGGAAGACCCAATTCTTAATCAAGACGCATTATTGAGGATGCGATTAAACCCATGCAGGCGAGTCAGTGCTGCCTAAGGCAAATAATATCTCAACATAGGATATGGAATTCCAAACAAATATGATTAGGGTTGTTGGTTGGGTTCCTGTTATAACGAAAACCCTAAGCGGTATCTTGTTGGGTTTCCTCTGGGTTGGATTTTGAATTCTCGAGGATGAGAATGTTTTATGAGGAATCTGATGTAAAGGCCCAGACCTCCCCGGCCCATTCCTTTTTCAAAAAAAAAGGCCATGAATTTTTTTGGAGGGTAAAATGGAATTTTCCCACACTTTCCAGAATTTTGTATGTATACGCCGTGTACTGTGAGTACACGCCATATACCACATTTATGGGTATACCCTGTGTTGGATTCGTGTCCTTGTCGTGTGAAATAAAGGAGTACACTACGTGTATCTAGCACTACACGCCGTGTAGTCCCTCCCCGCGTACGCATTATCGTGTGTTGATCAGTCAATGGTCGTGTGCCATGTTGGAGCCATGTCCTTGCCCTGTGAAATAAATGAGTACATGTCTTGTAGTCCCTCCCCACGTACACATTACCGTGTGTTGACCAGTCAGCTGTCATGTGCCGTGTTGGATCTGTGTCCTTGCCGTGTGAAATAAATGAGTACACACCGTGTATCTAATACTACATGTCATGTAGTCCCTCCCCACGTACGTGTTACCTTCAAGCCGTGTGTTGACCAGTCAACGGCCGCGTTCCGCGTTGAAGGTCGTGTTTGAAGTCGCGTGGTGCCCATGTGAAATGGTCGTGTACACGCCGTGTACCATAAATCCCACACTATGTACTTTTTCTTTTCTCACCTATAAAAGTAGGGGTCCCCTCCTCGTTTTCAACTCACCCCTCTCCTCCCCATTCCTCTGAGTAGATCTCTCCCAAGAGACTCGAAGGCTCATTTTCTTCCATAACTTCTTCGTCCGAGCTCCGATTTACGATCCGTCAGCGGACATGGGATCGTAACAATGAGGTGGAACTTCCGAGATTGGATCATTTGTATTTACTTCGGCCTTTCCTTTCTAACATCCACCTGAGGAGGTTTTTTCGGGACTCGACAGAGGTGACAGACACCGAAGGACGTCTTCTAAGGTTGATCTTGGGGAGCGTTGTGATCAGAACCTGTTGAGGTAGGGATCTTACCTTCATCTCTCTAAATTGTGCATCATGCATGGTGTGTATCCTCTTGTTTTCATGAGAAATATTTGAATCATTAAATACTGATAATAACTGGTTAAAGAATGGGGATGTGGAAGTTGTTATTTTTATCTTATATCCTGTGATTTTATCTTTTGAATTGAATAGGCTTATGCCTACTGAAAATCACGGTCGTTGGGGACCTTTTCTTGGGAAATTAAATGCGGCCCTATCTTCTAGACCATTTTTGATAATGGAACCTTGTGGAATGTGGAATTCGGTTAATAATATAAAGTTGGCTGATTAAAATCCGGAACCCTTGTGTGATCACCCAGGTTAAACAAAATGGAATAATGAACATGTGGGTTTTGTCCTGGTTACTGGTGTGTGAAAGGGAGGGGTGAATCCTGGGTTGTTACAAATAGAACCGGCAGCAGGGCTGTAGTAAATGATGTTAAAGGGGTGATGATGTGGCACAAATCTCATTTTGTGGGTTGTGGTGGATCAGATGAGCAGTGGGGATGTGATAATTTGTATCAAGGGATGATGATGTATGGTGCGGTTGTTGTTATGGCAGTTGGAAGCGGGGATACATGGATGGGTTTGATGTGAACAGACGATGGGTTGTGAAAAATAAATAAAAAAGTGGAAGAGTTAATGAATGGTGGGTCATAGTAATGGAACAAGATTAATAATCAATGGTTTGGTTAGATAATAAAGAAGGTTTTGTTGTGCTGCTTGTGTTTTTCTAACTTGATTTGTGGATGGCAGGGATATGTTTTACGAACGATCGATGTGGTTGGTTGTGGATAGTTTCCCTGCAGTTAAGGAACTAATAAACTAATTCTACTGAAACTTGAAAAACTAAATGGGGTTGGGGTTTTTTATTGTATGCATGCTTCGTAGTAGCAGTACGGAGGAACATGCTCAGTTTCTTTGTTTAGAATCCATAGGTTGGGCTGTGTGTTTGGTATACATATATATCTGTATCTTTGTTTTTTGACGCACACCACCCATATTGAGCACTTAGTTCCGAACACTCCCATTTCATGGGAGAGGGTGTTTTCCCATAGTTACTAGCTCCTTACTTCTCTTTCATCCATAGGTTGTGATGGTTTGAGGCGACCTTACACCCAGGATTCTTTAGGTAGGCTTTGATTGGGGTAGATTGGCCCAAGACTCTTCTGGCAGGTTTGATTTCCCAAGAATCTTCAGGATGAGGCCCAGGTGCCTTCGGGCGAGAGTTCTGTTTCTATTTTTGTTCCCAAGAGTCTACGGGATAAGGCCCATGTGTGTTTGGGTGGGGACGTGATTGTGGTAGAGGCCCAGGTGTGTGCGGGCAGGATGCATGGTTGTGAGGCCCAGGAGTGTGTGGGCGGGATGCGTGGTTGTGAGGCCCAGGTGTGTGTGGGAAAGATATGTGGTTCTTGAGGCTCAGGTGTGTGCAGGCGGGAAGACTGTGGTAGCATCATGAATTTCACAGTTAGGAAGAGTAGCTAACTAGTGGGAAATGGTGCAGGGTACCCAATACTCTTGTTCTTATATACTACTACCTGTCGTGATTGTGTTTTTGGTGAGTGTCGCTGGTGAGGTTGGGTGGATAGAATTCTTGGATAGGTTTATTCTATTGTTCTCACGGGACATTAGGATGTCTTGCCACTTTTTCACGAGAGATATAGGTTTCCCTACTAAGTATACTTGTATGCTCACCCTACGTTTACGTTCAGGTTTCCCCGAGGACTACCAGGGCCATGTGGGACCCTACTAGTTGGACAGTTGGATTTGTTGCAGTTATTGTACTCTTGTTTCTTTTGGTATTGTACTTTTGAGCATTCATTTACTTGTACCTTATTTCATAACTATTTAAACATTCATGTGGGATTGGTTTGGGATTATTTCTATACACTTTTTCTTTTCCTTTTTGGTGGTTGACTTTTCCAATTTCCTGATCTTAAATAATAAAAAGGGTAATTCCGCCCATATTTGTGAAAACTCATACCCTTGGTGGTAGTCTCCACCCCGGGGACTACTGGAGGCGGCACTCGGGGGTTATTATATCCTTTTCACCATTTCCAGCTCAGGAGGGGATTCTTTGATGGGAGGGGGACATGACACCCACGAACATAAATCCTCCCTCATCACAATTATTTTTTAAAATTTACAGAGAACCATTTCATACTAAATTTCGAGGACTTTTACTAAATTATATGATTGTATTTTCATTCCCTATATAGATCCAACATAAATTGGTGTGAGAAATAAATCACTCTTCATATTAAAATTCTACCCACGATTATGTACAAGTTCACAGACCTATATGAATCGACATTAGAACAATCATCACAAGCATGGCTATTATTGCATGATGTAAAAGAATATCTAGATCAAATGATTTAATATAATTAAAAGACTATCCTCTATTACATGCATATTTTGAGGGAATAAACTGATGCATATCTTGAGGAACTATATGGAATTCCTCCTATATAAGAGGTTGAATATTAAATAGATATTATACCCCATGCATTTCCAATATCCATAAATCAATATATTATGGATATTTATGAACATGGGGACCATAAGAAACAACTATAGGAGAATATTTATGAAGGTTTTATACAACCAAGTTCTTTATTATGGGGTTCACCAGTATGCATCATTCGGAAGAAGTATGGGTAAATGATCATTTCAATTTAATATCTTGAACTAAACAAGATCTAGAAAAATAAAAAGTATCATTTTAGATGGATTAATGAATTATTGTATCATTTACAAGGGAAAAAATAATTCTTCAAGGTGGATATACTTCTTGAGATATTACCATGTTATGGTGAAGAAGGAAGATAACCCCAATACAGCTTTTCTATATAGTATGGCCAATAAGAGTTCATTTAATTTCTATTAGGACACACTAATACTCCAAAAATATTTATTAAATTGTAGAATAAAGACATTATAGATTAACTGGAAAATGTTTTCGATTTATTTATATATGATATTCTTAAATACTCTAAAACCAAGGCGTAATATGAGGAGCATCGAAGTGGTATTTTAAAGACCGCGTTGATGAAGACAATTAATGAAAAGTACAACAATTGTGAGTTTTGGTTGATTGAATTTTAATTATTTGGGTATTCCATTGCAATCAAAGGGGTATCTATAGACCATTCAAAGACAAATACCGTTGAAGTATATCTGTTTCACAAATACATGATAGATATTTGTAGTATTCTTATATAAGATTGTTGTTATCACTGTTTTTTATAAATTTATTATAGTTTGAGAAACCATTTAAAAAGCTACATTAGAGGGGAGTCATGTTTTCTTGAATGGAGAATATTAAGGAATCTTCAATGAGTTAAAAAGTATAATTATCACTACCCTAATTCTCAAACAACCAACATGTTTATAACTTTTCATTGTATTCAGTGATGCTTCAATAATGGGTTTAATAGCTGAATGGTCACGAGAAAAACTGTCCCACACATGATCTACAGTTGGAAATTATGATATTAACTTTAAAAATCCAGTGACATTATTTCTATGGGGAGAAGTGTGAGGTATATATTAATCAAAAGTGCCCAAAATATATATTCATATTGAAAAATATTACTATTCACCATGAAAGATTGATAGAGATGATCGTAGATGAGGAATGATTGATTAATTATAATTCTGGTAAAATGAAAATGAAGAGGATGCTATAAGTTGAATGAATCCAACAATTTTACCATGTATTAAAATTAAGAAGTATCCAATCTCTTTTTAATTGACTAGGACAAACATGGGGATCATAAAAGAAGGAACATGATCAATCATTCAAAAAATAATTTCTTGGACTTCTCTTCTTGAAAGGTTAAAGGATGGTGAAAATATTAGGTTGGAATTCAATGAAAAGTGGAAAATATAAGAAATGGTAAACCTGATATTTAATTTTTAATGAAGAATTAGTTGTGAAACTTGGGTCATGTATATGATTTCCATCAATTTATGATGTATGGAAGGATTTATTTGAGGATTCTTATAGTTCGACTTTCTCCATTCACTCATGAAACAAATATATGAATCGAGATCTCTGAGAGAAATATTATTTTGAGAAATGAATTATAAGATCAATGATTGTATATCAACGTTACTTGTATGTCAACAAGTGAAGGATGAATGGAATAAGTCTATGTGTGTGATGAAACCATTACACAACGCAAAATAAAAATGGGGAAACAGCAACATGGAAATAGTCACCAGATGTCGGAATCAATAAAAAGGAATAAATTATATCTAAGTTATTGTGGATCATCTTACAATGTGTTCACAGTTAATTTTGATTCCAGAGGATTCTCAATTGATCAACATTCTTTGATATACGTCGTAGATGTATTCGGGATACATGGAGTACCACTCCCATTTATTTTAGATCGAGATCAAGGATTCACCTCTATGTTTTAGGAAAGTCTCTGGCATACTCTTACACAGATCTAAAAATAATTATGAGTTGTCACCCTCAAACATATATCCAATATGAGTGCACTATTAAAACCCTTGGAGAAATGATGAGAGCATGGTCAAATGAATTCATATGAGGATGAGAAAAACATATTCTTCTAGAAATATTCTATTACAAAAAAAATTTACATGAAAGAATCTCAATGACTCTCTATTAAGCTCTTTATGGGAAGTGGTGAAAAAGTTCAACATGTTTGGATGAAGTTTCTGAAAAAAATCATTGGTCAACATATTAATGAGGATATGGTGGAGAATATTAAAACCCTTATGAAATAGATTAATGATACTCAGTGTTGACTGAAGAACATTGAGGACAATCATCAATGAGACAATGAGTTTCATATTGTACAAATTGTATTCTTACTCATATATCCATTGATGAAAGTGATGATATTTTAGAAAAGGGTAATCTTAGTCCAAGGTATATAAGTTTTATTTTGAGATCCTTGACCACATCAGATCAATGTCATATCAACTAACTCACTCACCAAACCAATCTCATGTAAAATATGTCTTCCATTTATCCCTATAGATGAAGTTAATAAAAGACCCATCACATAAAATCAATACAATTTTTGTACTATTAAAGAATGACATTTCCTTTGACGATCATCTGATGAGGAATGTAAATTATAGAGAAAATATTTTACAAACTAAACTGATGCCCCTAGTCAAAGTGTTTTGGAGAAGCCACATGAATGAAGAAGAAGTGTGGGAACTATATGAAATGACAATGCATAATTACAATTATCTATTTGAATGTGGGAAAATAATGTTTCATGTAGAAACATTCTTAAGTGGTGATATTTTATTGACCTAAGCATTTATAAATATAATTTCACATTCATTTTTTTGAAATTTATTATAATATAATATTGTCATAGTTAACAAAAGAAGTTATTTTAATTTTTATTCTTCTGGTATTTAATTTAAAATTAAGAATAATTATTGTTGACAGTATAGGCTTTGAAAAATGATCACATTATTAGTATAACTATTTTTTTAAAAAAAAATACAATTATCAAATTCCAAGGAAGTGGTTGCCTCAACCAGAATGATTGCACCCTTTAAAACCCATTTACCAATGTTTCCATTAGAGATGTCATTTATTTCCTTTTACCATGACCATGATAAAGAAGATATCCAAAATATGATCATGATAAAAAAAATTACGGGATAAGTTCATGCTCACCAAGATCATGACCCAAACCATGTTCACCAAACCACCCCAAGAATGTCCCACAATCACACTTCTTACCATTAAGGCATTTCGTAGTGTATTAAATGGATATGTAACATAACCCAATTAATATGATTACTCATATTATTTTTTATATAATAATGAATATATTTCCACCATAATACAGTTACATTATTAATCATATTTTCAATAAAACACATATTGTACTATTTGTTTATATTCAAATTCAATTATGTTATCTATTTTGGTGAGTTAATGGATTTTCGAATTAAATAATATTTTAATAAAACATTATAAATAAATAACTTTAGTTAAATTTAGGGTATCGTAGTATTTTTGTAAAGTTAAATGGAAAATTTATAAGGGTTTTAAAAAGTTGTTATTGTCAAAAAAATCACCCATTTTCAATAATGGTTGTTTTTTATTGAAAAAGTAAGAATTCACATATTTAGAAAATTATTTACATGAATTGAATATAATTTTTCGATTCATGATATATATTTATCCAATATTTACTTTTCCAAATTTTTTATATGGTCGAATTTTTGGTTCAATATTATATACACTATGAACATTATTTCTGTTTTAGGACATCAAAATTTCCCAAAAGTGTCATAATAATTACTATGAATGGGATATATTCTTAAAATACTATTCCATTTAAAAGAAATGTTTTTTGTTTTTTTTATTTCATTTAAATTCATTACCAATCCTCCAATATTTATAATATATTTAAATATTTAATATCGTTTAATTAGGAGTGTGACTCACCTCCACGTAATCAATGGAATTATTTTATTAATTTAGACACTTGAAATTATAAAATAATGTTATATACTCCTATTTCGAAGGAACAATAGGAAAAATCATTGGGATTGTATTTTATTAGATATTTTATTATTAGAATCCCAAACCAAAATAATAATGAAATAACCACCTTTTCTATATAAACACACCCAATCTCCCATACATCTTCACTAAATCTCCATGGAGAACTTAAAAACACTACACTTTACTTCTTAGAGTCCTAATATAGCACCCCTAATATCTCAAGAATCTCCTCTCAAGCCTTTGGAGTCACACACTCAAATAAGGGATCTTGTACTCTCCTCTTTTATCAGTAACTCTTTTTTATGTTATGTATTTTTTTATTAAATTATTTTGGGATATGATATACCATATTCCCATTAATTTCTATTTGATGTATAAATTATGTGAGCTTCATTTCACTATCATTAATACTCCCGTGTTCCATTTTGTACACCCATTACCTTACTAAAAGTTCGTAAGGATTGTTTTCTTTATTCATGTTTATTCATCACATTATGCCTTTTATTTCCAGATTTATATTGTTCTGATAGTATCTTATATGTCCAAATTACAACTCATTTGTTTTAAAAATAACCAGATACACCTTTCTCTCTTATCAACCTTTTTTTTGAATATTTTTGTAACATCTTTATGTTTCTGAAATCTCACAAAAAATTTACTTTCTAAAACAATTGTGTAATGAATAACAGATCCATTATTCTATTCAGTGTATTCACCTTTATGCATATATAATAATTTATTGGGTACATAAATTTATTAAATACACATTCCGTGATAATGGAATAAATTATGATGATGAATTAATTAATGTTGTATAATATATGTGAGACATTAAATCATGAGAATGAAATGATAATGAGGGTTGCACCTAGATAGTTATCTAAGACATCAGATAATTTTTAGAATCATGATATTTATTGTTTGGATAGGGGTGTACCTGGTTCATTTATGGGACATTTTCCACAATTATTTCATAGTGGTTTATCTTTGAATGATGTACATAATTCATTGTTTTATGTTCTTTCCACATTTTCAATGTTATGATTATCATGCTATATCATGAATAATTATTCATGTTCCTTTTTTCTTCATTGATATGCCTATTGTTTAACATATTTCACTCATTCTATGTTTATTCCCTTATGGGTATTTATAGCTCACCCCTTTATTATTTATATCCCTAGGTTATCCCATGGATTTTTACTTTCGAAGGAGTATTTTGAGCATGTCAAAGAAGTTATAAATATAGATTTTTTATTCCTTATTTTATATTAATATGAAAATTACCTAATTACCAAATACAAAATACTTATCAATAATCTAGGTTATATTAAGTGTAGTATAATTTAACAAATCATGTATTAATTTTTAATAAATATAATAGTTGTTATATGTATCATGTCAACCACTAGAAAACCCCATGGTCATGGAAAATGTATTTTCGATCACTCATTGGAGTGTAAGAAAACTAAAAATCAAAACATACAGATTATTAGACTGATATAATGAAAAAATTATTCAAATCAAAATAAATAATACAAATGGGAAAAAAATATTTCCCTAAGAGAATCCCAATAAATATAAAGAGGTTATATTTGGAAAATCATCTTATCCCAACCATACCTATTCAAATCTAAAAAATTCCCTTAAAATAAATTGAACTAAAAGAAAATTTAACATGATAGGTAAATTTTATAGAATTTCAAAATAATATAAGATTATATTCCTTTGAATGATGTAGTGAATAAAATTACACGATAATACATGTCTCAAATGAAGATGTTTTAAAACTGAAGTTGAATTTAAGGCGTTGTAATGGTTATATTTGGGAGGAATTTTTTAACAATGACAGAGTAGTCACTTCCAACTAAATCTGAAGATCACAGAACGTTACCAACTCTATTCACCACATTAAATTATTTTTTCTAATTTCTTACTTGATTTGGGTGCTTTTATAAATTTTATTCATCACTCTATTTTACCTCAATTGTAGGTTCGTGAAGTGATGACCATATGTATTGTTTTTCAACTAGAAAATTGGAGTTCCTCACACAATTCTTGAATGTTATAGGATGTTCTTGTGAAGGATAAAAAAATTATATAGAAATTTATATATTTAAATTATTAGAATAAATGATAAATATACATGACCCCTTTATATTTTTGATTATATAAATGAGAATAGGAAAAATCCATAATTAATATTGAAAATGGTACATTATCTGTAGTGTTTATAGGTTTATTTTCCACTTATAAATTCTTGATTCTATGAAGCACCCATAAAAAGTTCACTTTTCTAATTTCGTAAATTGTTTTGATTTCCCACATCTCTGTAGAGAAAATTATCTTCCTTCCCATGATATTACATCATATTTTTCATTATTGATACCAATTTTAGGTAATCAATCATTTATTTAAAGATGTAGTGGTCCTAAAAAACATCAAACATTCTCATTAAATGATGATTTCTTATTCATTGTGGGAAAAATGACCACCAATGACTCTTTTCACCTCGAAAAATCAAACCCATAATTTTCTTATATTGTAATTAAGTATTTTGATGAGGTCATAGAGATCCCACAATCTCATTAACATTAATTCATAGAAAATCCTCGATAATCTGAACTAAAAAACATACCCAAAATCTAAAATATCCATATAGTGACAATAGAAAATGAATCCTTTAAACATTTCTAGTTAACAACCCCCAAATAAATAATTTTCATTTCTTATCATCTTTCGGGAGTACAAACAATCTTTGGGAAGGAACCTTTATAATATTATGTATATAATCCATTTACTTTTTTTCATCCTTTATTATCAAATTTTGAGGTTAAGCTAGTGAGGGGAAAACAATGTATGAACCAAAACATCCAAGATGTTCTTAAAGATAAAGTAGCCAAATTATTGGCTTCTTGATTCATTTAACCCATCTATTACTAAAACATTTTCAGTACAATGTAGGTATATCCAAATAAAAATGATCTTATAATAGTCAAAAATGAAACCAATGTATTTGTTTCAACCCCTGTGTAGAATAGATGATGTGTACGTATATATTATCACTAAATAAACTAGTATAATATGAAGGACAATTTCCAATTTTTGTACCATTATGTATAATATAGAAATTATTTTAGGGAAGTCCCATAAAATTGTAATTTATTAGTATTCTGAATTATTTATAAACCTCTACATTCCCCTTAATCTCATTTTTATATGGGAGGATTCCATTCAGTTTGTGAAATGAACATGTTCAATTCCAATGATGTATTTTCTATGTTTATTCATATTGATAGGACAATTGATTCATTATATTCACATATTATTTCACTATCAATTGATATTATTTTGATAAATTTTTGAGTAATCTAGATTTTATCCATAATTATTGTAATGAAACTATTCTTGTGTTAAATTATAGAAAATTGTATTTCAGAGTATATAATTGGATAATTTCGAGACACATAATATTTAGCGATGGAATAAAAGTTGAAAAATCATAATTATTTGTAATTAAATCTCTACCATTTCCAAAAAATAACCAAGATTAATTTTATTTATTAGTTCATGTGATATTTTATCATCATTTCATCTATGAATTAAGAAAGGATTAACTTTCCCTCTAAGAGTTCCTAAAAATGATTTATTACTAATTAAATAGTGATATTTTTAAAAAATTGAAATGGGTCTCATGTTACCCATAAGAATCCATGATTTTTTTTGGGATTTGTTATTAGATTTCATTTGTGACACTTCAAACTACTCATTTTGGGTAGTATTATCACATAATGTCAGTCTAGGTATACATTTCATTTCTTATGCCTCACACATACTAGACACAACCCAATTAATGTACACCACACTCAAGAAAGAATTATCATTTGTTGTGGGAACCTAGGAAAAAATAAGGTTATATCAATTAGGTTCCAATTTAATTTTTTTCTTAGAACATGCATCACTTCATTATATCGTTAGGAAATTATATTCCAAATCAAATATCATTTTATTTATTCTTCTCATTTAGGATTTTAATTTATAAATTAGGGATATAAAATCAGAGGATAATGTGGCAGATAATCACATTAGTAGGATCTTTCCATCATAAAAAAAATTATATCATCATGAAATGTTCCCATGAAATACATGTATATTGATGAGTAATTGTATCGTTTATATGATTATATTCTCTAGTATGTTGACATAATAAATCATTTTGTAGTATATTTGATTCCTAATAATTTCAATAATATAATGTTAATCACCTAAAAATGATTCATATTGGAAACTTTGGGTGATCTATAACTTTATCTAACATATAATGATCATTCCGTCTAGATTTGTGTTCAAGTTAGTGATTTTTATTTTGTCCATAATCTTTTTAAAACACTTTCATGTTGGGGTCATTTTAGTACCAAATGGTGTTATCTCAAGTTCATCAATTGTTTCTATTTGATCAATTAATATTTTATAATTCTAATTGTTCATGTAGTTATTTATCTAATTTAAAAAATATGGGGAAAATATTAAAAAAGATTATATTACACAATACCCCCTACCTTTAATGATTTTTTGGATCATTGAATTTATAAATCTATTTCATAATTCATTTAGAAACATGTAAATTATTTGGGAAGTAGATTATGTTTTAAAATTGATAGATGATCATGCTATAAGAGATAATGATTCAATAATAGTTTTGGATATTTGGAGAACCCAAATTTTTAGTAGGTTTAGATTTCATAGGACCACCATCATTGACTATGGGTCTCTTTGTTTCTACAAAATAATTTAATAACTTTCTATTCATTAAGGGATAGGGCTTCATGATTCTATGAAATATCTCTAGTAAACCAATTTTCCAGGTGAGGGGTAAAATAAAGAGGTCAGTAAAATTCATTAAAAAAATTGTTCAAACCAATATAAAAGATTTTATTCTTAGACTAGATGATGCCTTGGGGGATTTCTGAACATATTTCAAAACATAAACTTGAATTTATGCTCACCTCATTGTTTTTTGAATGGGTTGTCACAATGTTATTGGGACAATGAAACAAACCTTTTGGGAAGTTATAAAATAAATTATACCCTTTATAGAGAAATTTTTAAAATGAAATTATAGATATGTGAGATAGTTAAAATATAAATAGACTCATATGAGAACACTTGAATCAATATAGGGAGAACCACGGATTCCTCTATAGACTCATCTTTCACCGTCATCTATAAAATCGGTAGAAGGTCCTCTTTTATGATCTATGGATGAAACGGCTAGATCATGGTAATTTATTTCACCAGATTACAACCATTTCATTTGAAACTATTTTAACAATTTAAATTTTATATAATTAAATTTAAACAATTTCATCTTCTATATTGGGAACTACATTTCAAATAGAACACAAGAAAATGAAATCATTTAATTTCCCTGAACCCAACCATAAATTTTCTTATGTGTGTGCCAAATAAAACTCATGTCACATTATTCTTTGATTTCTTAAATTATGAATGAATACACAATATTATTACATACTATAAAATAAGTAAAATCTCAAAAAACAATAAAATTACACAATAATTGTATCACCAAAAGTTAAATACCTTTTAACCATAACATAAAATCATAAAAAATCCAATCCTGATAAAATTGGGTGTCCACTACACATGGGTTAGCTAACCCCATGAAAGTGTTCATTACCAAGGCCCGAAACATCCATGTCTCTAATATACACTTCAAAAATATTAAATAAAAAGAAAATAAAAATTCTCTAATACAACCTTTTAACATCCCTAAATGGGTTCCACAAACCAAATTCCCTGTACAGATGTACAAAATGATCTCATGAAAGCATCCCCTAATGCTTGAGGGTTTTGACTAGTATTTCACATTTAATGAGAAATTTCATGAGGCTATAAAATGGTTAAAAGAGAAAAACAAAAACTAAAATCAATATCAACATCAATATGAAATAATAATAAATTATAAATCATCACATAGAAAATTCCTCAACATGTTGAAGTAAAAACAAACCAACATAGTAAATATTACATTACATGATAATCTATCATGAAAAAATAGAAACCAAAACAAGAGATTAAGGAATGTCCCCATAGAAAGTCATTAAACAATGACTGGTCCACCCATCAATTCACCATTCTAATTGTACCACACAACATGAGGTATTTACAATTATAGAAATATTCAAACATGTCATCTACGTGGTTATCCAATAATGGAATCTCATGGTGTAACTATAACTGAGTACGGAACAATAGTATCTTCTTGGATTTATAATGACATGGGATTTATTTAAAATGTATTATAAGTACTTTATTTCTATAATGGATGTGATTAAATGTATTATGATGGGGTTGAGAGTTTCTATGTACTATTCAGTGTCCAGGGATTTGGTTTTTGCAGAATCCCCAAGGAACACAATGTTGGTTCATACTTTGTAATAATTACGAAGAGAATCCTTGAAACACCTTTATAATGGAGAAGTGTTTAGAAAATAGTTATAAGGATGAAACATAGACATAAATACATTTATAGGTGTGTTCTAGAGGGGATCCACAAATTTAAGTAAACTATATTCAAAGCATGCACAATTACTATTATTAAGGTAGTTATTCCACACAATTAATGGATGGTTTTGCAAAACCATATTGTAAAAGCATGAGATCTTTAAAAATATATGAAATTACTATTTCACGTGCATCCATTTTAATTTAATTCTATCTTTATCCTCGCTTATTCCACCCATACAAAGAATCCCTCTTCCCAATTTCATAAGACTCTCTTATACCTTAAAAAGTTTGGTATATCATTTGTTTATGATCAGAAGAAATCATAATCCACCTCATTGGATTCATATTAGTGATCAAACACATCATATTACATGATTTATCCATTTATCTCAACATATTAAATAGTAAACCCACATTAGCTAATAATACCTAATTTTTTAGAATTATATTTTTCTCTTATTTCTTAAGTATTTGCCTTATTTTGAGGTTGATAATGGGTATTAAATGTTATACCCATCTAAGGTAGGTTATCTATAAATTTTACCTTAAGTTCTTGATGCTTTTGGATTATGAAATAGTGCCTCGCACCTGATCCTATAGAAATTTATTATAAAATGAATAATAGCTTAATTATATTTTAGCAAACAAAATTTTATATTCTATTAATCCATTAAAATGGTTAGAGGTTGTCGACCAAAACTTGAACATCCCCTTGTGGTTGGTTCACATTAATGCCTTTGACTAAAACACCCATTTCTATGATCTATGATTTCCACCAATGAGTAAAAGTCATTTATAAATCAAATGGAATGTTAAATTATGAATAAATCTTATGGAAACCTATCAATTATAATTGATAAGGAAGTTGAGAAGTTTTAATTGGGATTAATAAATGAGATGGATGACCTTTGGACTTGTAATAGTTAATGTAATGGATTGGTAAGGTGGCATGGAAAATAACATGACATCTCTTTTTCAATTGAGAGTGTATTGAGAAATAATTATTTTGTGACAAACTAAATTGTTCAAAATGGAATCGAAATTAACATAGACCATACCACAATTAAATAGAAGTTATTTTACAAATGAAATTAATTAATTTAGTTAAATTGATAAATTTCATTGACACTAACATATCCCCTCCATCCATATATAGAAATTTTAATGTTACATATTTTGGTATGGAACTCACATCATGGTGTGAAAATAACTATTCATTTATAATGAATGATATTTAAATTATATTCAACATACATGGACCTCCTTGGAATTTTCCCTTAATATTGACCAAATTATCTACTGATTTTTCTATGTATATGATTCCTGTAATCAAACTAGATTACCCAGTTAATTCCCTTTGGTTTTTCCCTTATATGTAATCATTATATTGAGTTTTCTTTGGCAGATCACTATAGAGGCAAAGAAGATGTCGTAATCAATGGCTTGGGGTCTTAGACCTCATTGATTTGGTACATAAAATATCTTATATTTTTTTAGCTAATTATTTTATCATTTATGTAATAATTGTTTTTGAAAAGGTACAAATCCTCAACCTGGTTGAATTTTTAGATATTTATTAGTATTAAATATCTTTTACATGATATTCATAACTAAATTCGAAAAGTTCCTTTGTCTAGAGGACTTGATTTTAGATGAGTCAAAATTAGCATAATGTTTCTCATAGTTAAATGTGGGTTTAGGTTATGATGGAGTTTTTATCCCCAACATTTCAACAATCTAGGTAGAGGAACACATTTTGGACAAAATTTGCGGCCTCTATGAGATACTGTGAATCACTCTTATGGATTTTTCAAATATTTGACATAACATGTATGAGAGGGCCCACAACCATGTTGGGAGAAAAAAATTACACGAGGGGTTCATACGACATGTGAATGGTTTGTGAAAATAATTATCCTAGACACACACTCATTATATCATAGACAGTGTCATCACAAAGGATTTTAAATGTATGGAAAAACCATATAGGAAAAATATTCGAGTTTTGGTTCCAAGATAGTGGTTGTCACAAGGTTGTAACATAGTTACCCAAACTTGGTGATCTGTATGTGTACATCATTAAATGTTTAAAATTACCATTCTTTCCTTTACAATTAATTCTTCTTTTCCTCATTCCCCCTACAATTCATGAATGCAACACCTTCAGGCTGAGGGTGCTCTCCCATTTCATACTCTCTCATTTCATAATATCTTAGTCTCTGGCATATCATACATGTTTGATCTCTAATTCAATAACACTTGTGTACATAAGAACTATATCGATAATGGATTTGATCATTTTCTTCCATTCTCCATTGTTCTCGGAATACAGAGTACTAAATCCATGTAATCCATCTGAACCTTTTTCACAATGTTCATATAAAATTAATATTTATTCAAAATAATCTCATGATAGTGGCCAATAATAGATGATCATACAATTGTGATTACATGACGGATTTTTCATAGCAATCTATTTTATTTTTCTCATGTTTTAGGTTTGATTTTTTGAGCACGTTCTTGTGTTTTCCAATAGTGACCCTATAAAATAAATTCATTCCTTTTAATTAATTAAATTTACCATGTGATATTCTTATGAGCATGTTCCCTCTATAATTAAAATAGTATGATATAGGTGTGAGACTTCAAGCCATATATAGATTTATAAATGGTGTTTATTTATTATTTTTATCGTATTTATTAATTATAATGAGTTCCATGGGACTGAGATGGTTAGAGCCTATGGATTGAGGTGGTAACGACCACCTAAAATGAGGTGATGTTGGTCATCATGTTGGAAAAGTCCAGGGTTCTTGGGGTTATGTGGATCATTGGTTGGACGTTGTGGAAATCATATTGAGGTGATGATTTCATAAGGATATTGGAAGGGACTGTGTGATAAGAGATAATGTTTATCCTCATGTTTTGATACATGATCATAGTGGAACAAGGTTCCGAGGTGATGTGGTATAAGTATATTTTTTGGGATTTCTGCTTATCTTGATTGGCCAATGTGATGTTGGAGTCATGTTCACATAAATCAGACATGGATGATGCGGTGGTGTTGACCACTAGTGTTTGAAAAGAGCTTAATCAGATGTATCTTCAAATGGTTTTGGCCTTCATAAAAGGATGGAGGGTATTTCCCTAGAATGTTATGGGTATGTTGAGGATTCATTAGTTGACGGTATCGAGACAATTGATTTATGAAAAATTCCCTCCACATATTAAGGTTAGTAGGGCCGAATTGTCTTTGCAGATGGATATTTCCATTACATGTTATTTCTTTATTCAGGTAATGGTGTCTACTATTTGTAGAAGAGACATTGTTGTGCATTGGATGTCGGGTTTAATGTGGAATGAGATTTATGAGTAGAGGTCTCAGGAAAAAGGTAACTGTTAGGTAATTCCATTGGGAAATCAGTTATTTTTTTATGACATGAGGGGTTTGTTGGAAAGAGTTTCTAGTTTTACATTTAGAGGTGGCACTCAGGGGCTCTCTAGATTACTATTCAGAAACGTGGTATACTAACGATGGAAAAGGCATGTGATTGGTTCCTTGTTATGGTTGAGCATAAGGGAATCTGGGTAATAATATGATATGATGGTTTTTTTATATTGATATACATTCATTGTCATAGATGTAATTTAAATACACGTTGGTAGTGGACTACTAAGATTTATTCTCAAAACCTACATAGACCCTTTATGATTTGTCAAGTGTTTATATATTTGTGATCAGGAAATGTTTTCGGTATATGGCCAAGACCTTAGTGTTCATGTCAGACCATTACAATGGGATGAATATAAGGTAACCTTGGATGCTCTTTAATCAGATAGAGTTATCTATTGAGTATAATTTATTATTTCATCATGTTTTTATATATTCATATTCGTAGTTGTCTACAGGTGACCCTTCTTATTTATTGTACTATAGTACCTGACATGGATGCATATTTTTAAAAATGATATTATTTTTTAGTTTCTAGAATTGATATTTTATTTATGAAAATTGTATGTTTGAGTTTACATATTGATATTGTTGTTTTTTACTCTGGTTTCTCAATGGAGGGTTGTTGGTCCTGTTTTTGTGGTCTTTCATTTTTATATATTTTAAACTATTTAGACAATTATTATTATCAGCACTAGAGGGAATATTGTATCTGTTATAACCAATTTATTCCCTAAATTCTAGTATAAATCCATTGATGTATTGGGATGTGTATTTAAGGACCTATGTCACACTGGCTGTGAGTACTTTTATGGTGGAAAGATGGGTTTGGGTGTTACCAATGGAATTTGACTTATTCATTTCTGTGAAGTAGTGGTTGCATTCAACATCCTTCAAATGATTGAAAATGGTTTAATTTTACAATTTTCTCTTACAATTGGGGATATGGGAGATCATAAATTATGAATTTGTAAAAATGGGATTAGAGCTCATAGTTTAGTGCCTATGGACTTATACATGAGGATAAAACCTGTTTTTAGTGGTGGAAAATTGCTATTCTTCTTTGGTATTCTTATTGTTGATCTTAATTCCTTATAGTGTGGTGTACATGGGGTGATAATTAATTTTATGGTATGTGAACCATGTAATTGTATGCCAAGGGTGGATTTTGGTCCCTTGGAATTGTATGACAAGAGAGGGTAGATAATGCTTTCCCAATTGGCACATCTGATGATATATATATATATATATATATATATATATATTTGTTCCATGATAAGTTTTTTATGATCATCATTTGGAACATTCATTGAAATTAGAGTGTTTGGTATGTTTAAATTGTGAATAAAAGAATCTAAAATATGTTTTCATGCACAACCTTTCATTGTTGGAATTATAATAAAATAACATAGGAATTTTGTTCCAATTAGATATTTCGATGATGTGATATGATAATTTATATATCTAAATGATGGACTGTCTCTGATAGTAGATGAAATGGATATTTTTGATGTGATATGGATAAATTTTCAACAAGGAATCTAATTTTTTTCCCTAATTTTGCTATTTTGGTGTCATCTAACAAAGATACCTCATATTGATATGTGGTGCCCGGGTCTTTTAGGGGTAGTCGAGAGCCCATGAGAGTAGATGTATATGTGACCCATGAAATTGATATGTGTGGGTAAGGGGTCATTAGGAAAAATTTTGTGTGACATGGTTATGATTAGGGGAGTAAAGGGGCATGATATTCGAATTATTATTAAACCATTAACTATTTTAAATACATATATATGTGTTATTATGACTATTAGTCCATCATGATTGGCATTCAGTGGGATTCCACCAAGAAGAATTATAGTGGAGCATCCCTGGGGGTTTTGATTTGGTTATGGATTCGTTGTAAGGATATATGACAAAGTCAGGATTATAGGATGAGGTTATGGATATTAAAATGTATTTGGGTATATATTGCTTGACCCAATGTGGTTTTATAGTTGTTATAATGTGGTAAGAAAGAAGGCCTTTTTATAAGAGAGGAAAAGGATAGACATGGTATTTTTATATGAATTTTTTTCCCAAAGTATTACTCATAGAATAAGTGTAAAATGTTATATTATGAGTCACATGAGATTTAATGGTTGAAATATATCCATCCAATAGGTTTGGTATAAGTGTATAGATTATTTTGGCCCTTATGATCCAGGTTTAGTCCCTTATTATGCATAATATCACATTAAGCATTGTATTTAATTATAATTACCATCACTAAAATTTTTGGTGAAAATTAATTTTACCATGTTATAAATTAAACATTATTATGATTCCAATTATATAATTTATTTTTCAATGCTACAATAATATAAGTGGAAGGAATTTACATAAATTTAATCGCATAGAAGGGATGATAATGTGGGGTTTATTAAAGTAACAATTTCAAAAATATTACTATGTTTTTATAGTAAATTTCAATGGAAAATTGATTCAAATTACTTAATTTGGATAACATTATAATATTATTATGTAATTATACATTACAAACAACATAATATATAATTCATCCTTACAAAAAAACTGGATGAAAAAGCAATCTAGAATTATTATTCTGTATTTTTATATATTCATTAATAAAAGAAACATCACAGAAACATAAAAAAATTAATTCTAAAATAATTTTTATTCATTAATTTCAAAGATGAAGTTTATTTTGACGTATTAAAAATATAATCATTCCAAAAATTTCATTTAAAATGGGTTCTATAATAAAATGAAGTAAAACTACCATTATAAAAATATAGGTTTATAGGTATAAAATTCAGTTCATTATTATATTATATCTACAAAATGTATTGTATGGTTTTCAAAAAATATTTTTCTGAATATGTAAAATATAAAATTAATTAATATCATTCACTGTTAGTAATTAATTAACAAATTAATATTAATCTTATTTTTCACAGAAAAATAGAATTTTATAAAATTAGTCCCATTATATTCATTTGTATTCTATATTCTTTTCTAATTAATAAGTACCCAATATATATATATATATATATTAATAACATATTTATCCCAATAATCATAAATTTAATGGCCTTGTGACATACTATAAAATAATAAAATTATATTAATGAATTATTGTTAAGTAACAAACATCCTTCTGTGTTACGCCAGCCATCGACGAATGTTAGTCTTATGTGTAATATATGAAAAAATCAGTGTTCCATGTTGTTAAAAATAAATTTTTTTGTTATTACTAGTTTAGAATTAATATGACATTGCATATAATGCAATCTAGAAATAGTTATTTAATTTAAAATAATATATTTTTTGTGTTGAGTAAAATGAATAATATCTACAACAATAAATTAAATTAAAAAATGTGGAAAATCTTGAGTGTTTCCATCTACCCCTTGAAATTAATCTAGTTTATCAATGAATTAATATTTTAGATATATATTCATAGAAACCCACATCATAAAACTGAATAATAAAACATCATTTATGAAAAATAAATATGTAACCAAAATGGTTTCCCAAAGTAACTCATAATAAGATTCCCATATATTAGATCATATTTGGGAAGTGAAAACATGGAAATAGATAAAAAAAAATATAACTACACATTTCTAATGAAGAGTGATAGAGACTAATGTCAAGAGAAAGTTACAATCACGAAGCAATAAATCTATAGTGATGTAAATGACCATCTGATCCATCAAAAATAAAGGTATTAGGACAAAATTTTATTTATATCTTTTTTTTCCAAAAGCTGAGGAATTTTCATGAAAATATATACATGCATGATTATAGGACAATCATACAACTTTTTTATACATGATCCACTACACATATTTCTCCAAAACATTAGTCAAATTTATTATTCCTAATTCGCTAATAGTTTTGAGTTCTATGATATGTCATATGATATCTATTTAGCAACCATCAACACAAAAATTTTAGAGAGGGTTATCAAATATATATGAGTCCTCATATTTTGAGATAATATATTAATCCCAAAATTTTCAGCTAAATTTTAACATAACCATCCCATCAACGGTTAACCTTATATCCCTTTAAAATAATGAAAATCCAAAACATTTGGAATAATGTCAAAAAAGAATCTTAACATTGATTACACATATACCACAATGCAGTTATTGGTTTTCATATTTCAATCATGTGAATACCATCATCATATATTCTCTTCAAACATGGTAATAACCTGAATTACCATAAATAATTTTGGTAAAATAGAACGCTTCCTTATTCCATAGGATATTGGTTATACTTTTTAAATTCAGGTAGTTATAAACACAATCCATGACCTCATAGAAGTCTTTTTCAACAAATCAATAGTAATATTCATGGTAATAATTTATATCCAATTTACCTTATCAAAATCAATCATCTTTTTAACCAAGCATAATATTATTTTCTCAATATCTAATTCACATTAATTTTTAACTTCCCTTAATTAAAATATCTCCATTATATGAAATCACCATTTAAAATGTAATTTTTAATTCTTAATAAAAACTTATATTGGAAACACATATATATTTCATGATTCATATAACATAATTTTTTATTATAAAAACATAAGTACTTAATTCATTAAAATTTATTCTGAAAAAATTACTAATGTTTCATCATAATATACCTTAATTGCACAATCATATAATATGAATTATGAATCATGTCTTAAGGTTCATCAACAAAATTCTAATCATGTTTATTTTTATTAATGAAATCAATACTGGAAGAATATCACACAACATTCACATATCATTTTTTATGTCATTACCTTCAAAAGTATATCCAATACACATTCCAACTTCCATATTCGCATTAAGAGATTTTCTCTTAAGAAAATTATTTCCATGAGGCACATATATTCCAGTTCTAAAACATTAAATATTAACCATGTTCATTTTAGTTTTCTCCATTGACTAAAACCAGAAATAAATTTGTGAGAAAATCATATCCTAGAAGAAAACCACATAATCATGAAAATAATTACTTATATGATGTCTAAATCAAGACACATTATTTATTCAATGTCACCCAAGGTTCATCATATTTTATTAATAGACTTATTTTATTTAAATACATCAATATGGTTCATGAGGAGTTCATGAATTTCTAAACTATATCCTGTGGGAGTGTCAAATCATGTTTGCAGTATGGTTCATTTTCATCTACTATATTACATCAAGTCAGGCCCGAAACATCTTTCTTGAGTTTTTACTCTGATGTAAATTTATTCTAGAGAAACATAAAATTGTATTATATAGAAATTGGTTTATTTTTTGGAAACCAATAACTATACCATTTACTAAAATTCATTGACATATTCCTATACATTCCCGTATCATTATATTTATCAGTATACATGTATTTAGGGTTTTGTATAAGGTTTTCCCATCCTAGATTCCAAAGGTTAAATAAAACTGTGCTCTAATATAGAAAATAATGACCCTTTATTTTCAAGCATTAACATTACATCACATATATATAATACATAAAACATTAAAAAAACCAACCCCAAAAGACCATATTAGTTTAGTGACATTGAAAACATGGAGAAAATATTAACAATTAGTTAAATAAAATATTGTTCTACAAATTTTATTTCTATTCTAAGTAGTGTTAACCTAGGCATGGTGGTTGGAGTATAACCCACTAATATCCTAACTCCACTAGGTAGGATATTAGTGAAGTAGGTCTCACACGAGCCCCACACCATTTATTTCCATTTAACCTCCCACGTGCATTTAATTTTGTAACTCAACCACATCCCCTTTTTAATGGCATGTCAACCCTCAAAATAATTTGAATTTTTAATGCTCTTCAATTAAGGCAATTAATTGAATGAGATATTTTTAATTTCAAATTAATGTCTTGCGTGTGTCAATAAAATAAGACATGACTTATTTTATTGGGTTGTTATTTCATTGTGCGGAAAGGATAGGACTCTTGCGCTCTTGAGGAATATCTTCATCCTCGTCGAAGAACGTGAAGAATGCTGAGTCTTCAACGAAGAACTCCATCACCGAAGGGGAATCTCCGTGTCGTCTCTTCTCTTCTCTATAGCCAGTGAGAGACACCTTATTCGAAGAACGAAGATGCGCCACATCTTTCTTCGGGAGAATGACGATGATGCTTACAGAGCATCATTCCGCAATGCCATCTTCCGAAACGTCGTCTTCTGTGACGTCCCATTCCCGCGACGAACCTCGTTCGATGACTTCATCATTGTAGTGGTTAACTTGATGTTCGCGGGTTTTTCTTTTCCGTTTTTTCATCTTTATTTTATGGCTTTCTGTTATCTTCATAATGGGAGGAGGTCGGACCGAACAAACATGGCCGACCCTCCTCCCCCATTGCCTCTACCCTTGTTCGGAGCTCGGAGCTTCCGACCGAGCCATTGGATCGATCATTAAGGCTATAGACTCCTACGGGAGTAGACTCAACGATTACGCACTGATGCCGATAGTGTGACCTTAATCTAGGAGGCGAGAGCTTCGGCTGGTATCTTCTTGTAGCGGCGTAGAGGCCTTACGACGTCATATTGGGCTTGGATAGGTTATCTATAGTACATGCTCAAATCAACTATATTAGGCACAAGGTATGGTGTGTACGCACCGACGAGAGCAGGTTCCCATTCACCGGCGATAAGGGAGCCTTTGAAGTGCAGGATGGACTCATGCAGAGTAGAGGACAACCCATCACTCATCATTTGGACAGTCTCATCCTAGGAGCAGTTGACGTGCATAGTCTGAGTTTTCCTGTAGTGGTGGATCAGTATGCGGACTTTTTTCCTGACGACGTTCCAGGACTACCTTCTCATAGATATGTAGACTTTAATATTGACCTGTACCACGGGACAACCCCGATATCCACTCCAGCATATTGTATGTCTCCCGCTGAGCTTCGAGAGCTATAGGTACAACTGGAGGACTTGCAGGGCAAGGGATTCATTTGACCCAGTGTTTAATCCTGGGATTCCCTGATATTGTTCGCCAAGAAGGAGGACATGAGCTTGCGACTATGTGTCGACTATTTTCTCCTGAACCAGGTGACTGTGAGGAACAAGTTTCTGCTACTGAGGATTGATGACCTCTTCGATCAGCTCAAGGGAGCACAGTGGTTCTCAATGATAGACCTTAAGTCAGGCTATCATCAGCTCAGAGTTCGAGATGAGGACGTGCAGAAGATGGCCTTCAGATGTCGGTATGGCCACTATGAGTTCTTTGTTATGCCATTCGGCATAACCAATGCTCCAGCGGTGTTCATGAGTCTCATGAATAGGATCTTTCAGCCATACCTCGATCAATTTGTCGTGGTCTTCATTGACGATATTTTGATATAATCGACCACTAAGGAGGAGAACGCCTACCACTTGCGGGTTGTACTGGACACACTCTAAGAGCACCAACATTATGGTAAGCTCTGGAAGTGTCAATTTTGGTTACGCAAGGTCCACTTCTTAGGACACGTCATCTCTGAGGCAGGAGTTGCTGTGGATCCTGCGAAGATCGATGCAGTGCTAGTTTGGGAGCCACCCAGGAGAATGACGGAGATGCAGAGATTCTTGGGTCTAGCATGGTACAACTAGAGATTTGTGCCAGACTTTTCCATAGTTGTGGCACCACTCTCAGATTTAATGATGAAGGGGAAACCCATCATGTGGTCAGACAGATGTCAGCATAGATTCCAGGAGCTGAGACAGAGACTGACCAGTCCACCTATCTTGAGGCTACCGAAGGAGGGAGTGGGGTATGTCTTCTACTACAATGCATCAGGGACCGGACATGGATGTGTCCTGATGCAGGAGTGGGTAGTGATTTCTTATAGATCACGATATTTGAGGAAGCATGAGCAGAACTATGCTTCCCATGACATGGAGTTAGCAGCATTGGTCTTCGCTCTGATGATGTGGCGACACTACCAGATGGGCGAGTGCTTTACAGTCTACTCTAACCACAAGAGTCTCATATACATCTTCTCACAGAAGGATCTGAATCTAAGATAGTGACGATGGCTCGATTTCCTCTAGGACTATGATTTTGAGATAGTTTATACTTCAGGAAAGGGGAACGTAGTAGCCGACACTCTCAGCAGGAAGACATGCATATAGCTATTCGGGGAGGCGAAGGAGCAGCTAGCCGCATTGAAGATATCCTTCGTGGATAGAGATGGAGCTACCTTTCTTCATTCACTCACAATCACTCCTCCACTTTTCAGCGGGTCAGAGAGGCTCAACATGGGGACGTTGACTGTGAGACGCGGCTTGCAGAGATATCCTCAGGACAGGCACCTGATGGATTCTCTATGGGGGGAGAGCCCGTTGTCCTTTTCAGAGGATTTACCATAGTACCGGCTAATTTATAGGAGGAGGTTCTTAGGGAATTTCACACTTCCCCTTTAGCGGTACATCCAGGAGTGGCGATTATGTACCAGGAACTCATACTTCAGCACCAGTGGCCGGGTATGAAGAAGGTTGTAGCTGAGTTCATTTCTCGATGCCTCACTTGTCAGCCGGTGAAGGTGGAGCACCAGGTTCCACCAGGCTTGGTACAGCCCTTGGAGGTCCCGGAGTGGATGTGGGACGGGATATCTATGGATTTCGTGACTGGACATCCACACACTTCCATACGTCACAACTCCATTTGGGTGATTATCGACCGACTCCCCAAGTCGTCCCACTTCTTACCCATCCGAGAGCAGGGCCTAGTGGAGAGAATGGGGAGCCTCTACGTTGAGTATATCATACGGCTTCATGGTGTTCCATCATTTATCATCTCCGATCGATATGCTCGCTTCACTTACAGGCTTTGGAAGGGTTTGCAGGAGGCATTCGGGATGTTGCTACAGTTGAGCACCGCCTTTCACCCTCAGGCAGATGGTCAGAAGGAGAGGACCATTCAGACTCTCGAGGACATGATCCGTGCATGTGTCCTCGACTTTTCTCGAATCTGGGAGGACCACCTACCCTTGGTGGAGTTCGCATACAATAACAGCTACCACACCACCATTGGGATGGAACCATACGAGGCATTGTATGACCGACCTTGCAGATCACCTCTATGCTGGGCAGAACCTGGTGAGTCGGCACTTGTGGGACCAGAGATGGTCCAGGCCATGACAGAGATGGTCCAAGTCATTTTAGAGCGGATGAGGACAGCTCAAAGCCGGCAGAATTCTTATGCTGACAGGAGGTGGAGACCACTAGTGTTCTAGGATGGTGACCACATTTTCTTGCATGTCTCACCTTGACGTGGATTACAGAGATTTGACCGGGGTGGGAAGTTATGTATGTGCTTCATCAGACCATTCCAGGTCCTCAGTAGGATAGTTGAGGTGGCTTACCGCTTGGCTCTACCACCTCAGTTGCAGCGGGTGCAAGACGTCTTCCACGTATCTCAGCTGAGTTGATATGTGCGCGATCTGATGCATATCATCGACCATGGAGAGATGGACATTGACGATGGGGAGACTTTTGCGGAGGTCCCAGTGGAGATCAAGGATAGACAAGAGTGGGTCATATGTGTATGGTTGATACCTCTAGTGCACATCATATGGCATCACGTGAACCTCCAGGAGAGAACTTGGGAGCGGGAGGCTCAAATGCATGTTCAGTACCCTCATTTGTTCCCCTAGTTTGTGATGTATCTTTACGGGGATGTAAATTACTGAGGGTGCAGTAATGTAATGTCCCGTAAATTTCAATGGAATTTTTTTTTCAATTTTTTTTGGGATTTTACGAGTACGCAGCTTCTGACGGATCCTAATTCTGAGGCCCGGTGTTCCCGGAATCAGGTTCCAAAGTTTATCTTGGGTACGTTCAGTGAACGAATGAGCGGGTTTTCCTATCTTTTGAACCGTTGCTCGGAATCAAAATCCAAGGACACCGATGAAACCATAGCACCAGTAATTTCTTAAGAACACATTTTCCGGAGTTTCATTTTCTCGGGTGAGGTTGTTAATTAAATGGGTTAACTAAAGAATAAATAAAATATTGTGCTACAAATTTTATTTCTATTCTATGTAGTGTTAACCTAGGAATGGTGGTTGGAGTGGGACCCACTAATATCCTAACTCTACTAGGTAGGATATTAGTGAGGTGGGGCCCACAGAATCCTCAAACCCTTTATTTATTTTTAACCTCCCACGTGAATTTAATTTTATAACTCACCCGCAACCCCTTTTTAATGGGAAGTCAACCCTCAAATTAATTTGAATTTTTAACTCTCATCAATTAAGACAATTAACTGAATGAGAACTTTTGAATTTCAAATTAATGTCTTGCGTGTGTTAATAAAATAAGACATGAATTAATTTATTGGGATCTTGTTTTATTGTGCGGAAAGGAGAGGACTCTTGCGCTCTTGGGGAATATCTTCATCCTCGTCGAAGAACGCGAAGAACGTCGATTATTCGATGAAGATCTCCATCACCACAGGGGAATTGCCATGCCATATCCTCTCTTCTCTGCAGCCAGCGAGAGACACCTTCCTCAGAGAATGAAGACACTCCGTATCTTTCATTCGGTGAACGCCGACGACCCTTAAGGAGCATCAATCCGCAACGCTGTCTTCCGCGACGCCGTCTTCCGCAACGTCATCTTCCACGACGTCCTTTTCCCGTGACGATCCTTGTTTGATGACTTCATCGAGGTAAGGGTTAACTTGATGTTCATGGGTTATTCTTTTCTTTTCTTTTTATTTATTTTATGGCAACCTGTAATCAACATAACGGGAGGAAGTCGGACCACACGAACACGGCCGACCCTCCTCCCCCTTTGATGTTGTACTTGTTGCGGCACGAGCAAAGGAAGCATGGTGCAACGAAACGGTGTGGAAGCAAGAGGAATAGGCGAAGAATCATGGAACCATCGCGCAGTACTGTTAAGGCCGAATGAAGCCGTGTCCAGAGTCGGGCTGCGGTGAAGGGGCGTGGTGCCGCCCCGCCGCACCGAAAAATCACGAAGGGCCACAGACGGGGCGAGCCATAGAGGGACACACAGGTCGGACCAAGGCCGCGGCGGAGCAGGAGAGGGCGGCCGGAGCCGCCGACCACCGGTGCATAGGAGGCGGGACCGGATGGTCCCGCGTGACACCCTGGCAGGCCGTTTCGGCCGGCCAGATCCAAACACCGGGGGTCGTAACCCCCGGCTGGAAAAAGGAGCGGCCCCCACGTGGGGGCTGCAGTTTCTCAATCAGGGGGGCAGCGCCCCCCCCCCCCCCACCTTCTGCGACAGCTCGGCCTGCGCCGAGCTGGCCATGCGGGTCGCGCAAGCGACAGGCCACCCGGCTGCCCAGGCCGGACCGGCCGCACAGGGCCGGGCCACCCAGGCCGCGCCCACCGGGCCACGCCGCGACGTAAAGGGCTGGACCCGGACCTGGTTTGGGCCGACCTAGGGGGTCTTGGTCCGGTTCGGTTCGGGCCCCAAACCCCCTATTTTCGGACAATTGCGTTCAAACGTCCGTATCTTGGGCTATGAACCTCCAATCGAAGCACCTTTGGTTGCGATGCGATCCTTGGATCGAGAAAGTCGTTTTAGTATATTACACTGAAGGTCTCGGAGAACATTGGGTACGGTTGGGTTGGTTCGAACACGAAACCAACTGGGCCCTCGGAGCGGAAACCCTTATAACTTGTGCTCCGGATGTCTGATTGACGTGCCGTCAACATTGTTGGATTTCTCTTAGTGAGATGGACCTTTTGGCTTACTCTGTCCGAGGTTTGGACGCAGTTGGAGTGCTCTAGGGATGATTTTGACATAAAAACCAATCGGGCCCCTGGAATGAAAAGGCCAATAACTCTCAGACCTGGCGTCTGATTGATGCGCCGTCTATCACGTTTAGTTCCTTTTTTTGAGACGAAACTTTGGGATACATCAACTTCGGACTACGTGTTAGTTGATGTATTGACCCCCTTTGGCTTGTGGAGCGGACCCTCCCAGAAACGAGCATGCTTTGCACGGGAACACTAGAGCTGGCTACGACTGCAACGATGATGATGACTGCACTGAAATCCTCCGTGGGTTTGGCAGTGACGAAGACTGCACTGAAATCCTCCAGGGGTTCGTTAGCGATGAAGGCTGCACTAAAATCCTTCGTGGGTTCGGCAGCAATGAAGACTGTACTAAAATCCTCCGTGGGTTCGACGGTGATTAAGACTGCACTGAAATCCTCCGTGGGTTCGGCAACGATGAAGACTGTACTGAAATCCTCTATGGGTTCGACAGCGATGAAGAGTGCACTGAAATCCTCTGTGGGTTCGGAAGCGATGAAGACCGAACTGAAATCCTCCGTGGGTTCGACATCAATGACTACTGTTCTTGTATCCTATGTGGGTCTTGTAGTATTGACTCTGTTCTTGTATCCTACATGGGTGTGGCAGAGTGGATGGTATGTATCCTATGTGGGCCCGACAGCTTAGCTAGTTTAGTATCCTACGTGGGTCCCAGCTTAGATGAATCAATGGCTATATCTGATCATCTCTATCACCTTACGAAGAATTATACCTATGTGAGTTGAGTCTTGACTTCCAATCATTATCTTCGATATGATTGACTTTCTTTCCTCTGTGGATTGGGTTGTGTTATCCTGTGTGGATTGGGTTGTAGTATCCTGTGTGAACGTGATCGAACTTGGGCTCATATGTTGGAGCCGAAGTGGAATTGATGACTTAGGTATATGTATGGGAATATACCTATGTAGTGTTGGTTGTTACTTTGTGATTGTATCTTTCCTTTGTGGATTATCCTTTGTTGATTCTGGAAGACCTTCGGGGGTCTCGGTCCCTACTGAGTAGCGTATACTCAGCCCTGCACGGGCTATGCCTGCACTACATTGTGTTGGATGCAGACGACGGACAACGCTGATTGTGGTTGAGGCTCGTGGAGCAAGTTAGTATCTGGAGGTGGACCACTGGGTGGGATGTACACGGAGCGGAAAACTGTACCTGAGGAGCCGATGAGGCTATCTGTACCCACCCTTTAGGTTGGACTTTCAATAGATGGCTCAATTTTTCTGTTTTACTTTCAGTTGCTATACATTCTTTCTAGATGTACTTTTCCTTCAGTTTGGGTTTTTATTCTGGCCCATTTACATTCTGCACTTACTATTGTACTCAGTTTTACATAGTGTATACTTCTTCTTACTTACTCTATGGTGTTTGTTTACTTTATAAAGGAAATTCCTTCCCCTTTCTGTCGAGATTTACGCATTAGTACTAGTCGCCAGCCCCTGGCCTCTTGGAGGCAGGTTTGGGGAAGTCACGACATGGGTCCCGAGGACGGGTCGTGACATAAATAATGTAAATTCATGAGCAGATATTGAACATAAGGGTATGAAAACATGACCATGATCATTATAAGATCATACCAAGAATATGAAAAATCATAATCATGAATCATGGAAAAAATATTTGCTGTTCATAATACATGTATCATATGGAAATAAAGAACATGAGACATGAATGCATAATATAATAATGAGACTTGGACTTGTGGCATACACATAAGAATATAAATCCCCATGTCATGGTATACTAACAAGGCCATTGAGAGCTTTTAGGCTTGGGTTAATATCCTACGTACCTACATGAAGATTGAGATTCCCTCCCAAGTACCCTCTTTTTCATGATTTGGATTTCCTCCCATGAATCCTTTGGTTTTATTATTTTGATTTCTTCCTATGTACCATCTTATTTCCATCTTGAGATTTTTCCATGTGTACCCTCTTGTTTTTGGCATCATATTCCGTCTCATGTAACCTTTGAGCTCATAAAACAATTCTCATTACCTGATGAACCTGAAGGATATATAGGTCCAAACGAAATCAAACATACATATGAAAAAAGTCCTAAACAATAATATCATAACCCATGAAATGAAATGGGTATCATTAAAATTTCATCACATCATAACCGATAAAAATATATAGGATTCAATGTCACTTCATGAAAGAATCTCCCTTGAAAATAAGATGGTTTCCAAAGCATAAAACTCATGGAAGAAAAATGAGTGTAATAATCCTAATTCCACCAAAACATAAAACATTAAGAAAATCATATGAATGGAAGCATTGAATAATTTCTTAAAAGGGCATGAGCAATATAAAAATATGTAATCTTACAAGGAATATAACTTGAAAATATTTTATGAAATCATTCAATGAGGAAAATTATCCATTATTCATTATAATAAATATCTTTAAAACATTAAAACCTTTAAAATTAAATTTTATCGAAAATGAACACTAATTATTATAAGTAAATAATTATAAACATTTTAGAAACACTTTTTCATTGAAAACATATAAATAGATCTTTAAAACCATTCGAAAAACATTTTCTATGAATAATTATAAAAGGATCATGATAAAATTTTGATAACATTTTATTTGAAGGTAATTTTAAAACATATAAAGTATGTTTGAAATTATTTTTAAAATATATTTCCTTGAATACTTATAAATGAATAATGAAAAAAATTTGAAAACAAATTTTTTGAAAACATATAAAATAATATAAAAAACCTCTTGAAAATCATTTTCCATAAAAATACATGGAAAACATATAATGAAATACAAAAAAAAATTGATAACCATTTTTTTCAATTTTCTTTCAAACAATTTCATTTTTATAATATTTTAAACATGAAAAGGAAGCTTCAAATAAATAACAATAGTTAAATCCATAATTATTTCATATGGTAGGTAGAATTTTTTTTTTCCATGGTGATATTTATTAAATATTACTTATTAGAAAATAGATAATTAAATTCATTTGAAAGAATTTGTAAAACAAAAAAATGGGAAAATTACTTTTAAATATTATAAGATCATAGTAGAATATTATTGGAAACCCATTTTATAAAACAATGTTTTTAAATAACATATATTTCCAATGAAAGAGAGGGTAATGTTGGGCTTTCATTAAAAAATAATTCTACCATATTATATGGCAATGAATAGAAAAATGGAACTAATATAGGATTATATAATTAATAAATAGATGATAAAAAAATTCATGATTGTTCTTGAGAGATGGATTTTAATATTTGAACAAGGGAATCATAATCATGATCAATCTTGAAAAGTGATGACATTGTTCTAATAAACTCTTATAACATGGTAACATAAATCATGCTATAAATGTGAGAAAATTAAATTAAATTAAGAATAAAATATCATGAAAATAAATATATTCAATATATAACTTATAAAATGGATATATATACACCTTGATATATTATTTAGTTGTAAAACAAATCATGAGTATCAATAAAGAAAAATTGAGGTAATTTTTTTTACCGATTTGGTACCTTTTGAAATATAAACCTAATGAAATAAATTTCATAAAATATATATGTAAATAACCATAAATTTTCATATAATAATAATATAATACATCCACGTAAATTATATATTACACAAAAATGATATGATTTTAGAATAAATAACATATCTCAAGGAAATTTTATGTGAGATGAAATACCCTTAGCTTGTGTCTTGACACTCATTGAACTCATTAAAAAATTCTATATAATATATGTATGTTTATTATATTATTTTCATATAAAAATATTATAAATTCTATAAAAAATATTTTATTCATATTTTATACTATACGATTTTTAATAATTCTATGTTTAGGTTTCACTTTGGTTAATATCCTCTTTGTTTTTCACATGTGTCTTTATTGGTTATATCTTTTTTCATTATACTAGTATGATGAATAAAATATTATAAAACATGATATAGATATTATTATATTTAGTATATGTTTATTTTAATAATCTTTATAATATAAACATAGCAAACTGAATACAATGTTCCTAGAGACGTCATGCTATACGTACTCATGAATACTGTTTCCATTTAATTGTCATGTTTAGAGAAAGAAAGTAGAATAAATATATGAATATATATGTATATATATTCTTATTAAATTTTCATTATTATATGATATATATCCTATATATTCACTAAAATCATCCTTCTAAAATTTCATTTCGTGTATGAATGAATCTCATCGCATTGAGGGGGCGGTAGTCCACACACCTTGAAATGAAATTATTGAATTAACAAAACAGTGGAAAGTATAATGATATGTGTTGTAAAATTATTAAAAAAATAATAATTAAATAATAAATATAATATATAACATATATAAATATATTTCCCATCTTAATTTCTTCCATGAGATATGGTAAGGAAAAACGAACAATCATCATATTTTGAGAAGTTACTTCACTATAATTTAAAACAATATGTTTGTTACCCATTTGATGGTGTTTTCTCTAAGTATATGTAGCAAAATTATCATAAAAATCCTAGTAAATTTATGAT
This sequence comes from Viscum album, assembly GCA_963277665.1. Classification (NCBI taxonomy): domain Eukaryota; kingdom Viridiplantae; phylum Streptophyta; class Magnoliopsida; order Santalales; family Viscaceae; genus Viscum; species Viscum album. Next base: position 1,902,704,962 of record OY728137.1, read on the forward strand.
AATGTTTTTGTCATAAAATCTTGAAATAATTAGAGGGGATGGGTGCATAAGGAAAATAAAATTATGGAGCTTGAGAGGAGAAATCACCACTTAATCATGTAACTCATTTTGGTTTTCACGAAAGTGATTCGTTGGATGAATTTATAAACAAATGTAGTATTAATGGATGATTTTATAGATATTGATGATCTATTGGTAAAAATATTATTTGATCAAATTTTTATTGAGTGTTGTGAGTAAGTGGGACGGGAGGAGGACATTTTACTGGGGATGAAAATGGCACACATGGTATTAATGAAATGAAATGTGTGTTCCCCATGAATTATTTGTTTTACGAGTATAAAATGGATTATTATGGAACATATTAGGTTTATTAATCTAAATACTTCCATCCAATAGGTTTTTGATTAATGTATATGTTATTATGGCAACATAGACTATGTTTTTGTCCATTGTTGAGCTATATTTCACATTAATCATTATAATTAATTTTAATTACCTTCACTATTATTTTTGGTAAAAAATAAAATGAAAATATTGAGATTTATAAATTATAATGATTCTAAATATTGAATTAATCTTTTGAAATTTGATCAATAGAAGTATTAGAAATTAATTTTAATTTAATCCCGCTCAAGGGGTGACAAAGCATATTTTGAAGGTAAAAACATTCAAATGTTTGTTGTGTTTTCATAGTCAATTTCATAGGGGAATTGATTATAATAAACTAATTATAATTAATTCATTAAATATTTACCTAAATAATCATTAAAAATAATTAATAAAATAATTGAAACTTAAAATTTATTTTTGTTAAAAAGCAGTCTAGAATTACAATTCAGTATTTTTATCTATTCATTGAAAAATGAATCTTCACTAAAAATTCCAAAAATTTATCCAAACCCAATATTTTATTATTAAAAATAAAATATTATGTTAATTTTGAAATATTTTATCTATAAATGTTCAAAAAATTGGATTGAAAATGGGATGACCATTAAAAGGTGATAAAACTAAATTTATAAAAATATTGGATTTGATGCATAAAATTATGATGGTTCTTATCTTATATATATCAACTCTAATAGAAAATTTTACAAAATATAAATTTTAATTTATTACATATAAATTTAATTAATACCATTTACTATTAATAATTAATTTAATTGGTTAATAGAAACTGTCATTTTCACATTAAAATAGACTTTTCTAAAATTAGTGCCAATATATTCATTTGTTTCCAATATTATTTTCTAATTAATAGGTAACAAATGAATTAAAATAAATACATGTTCATATTTAAGTTAATCATATAATTTTCAAATTAATTTCCATGATATATTATATTAAATACTAATTTTTTAGCATTGATTTATAGTTTGGTAACACTAGGTGTTGCGTGTTATTCAAGTAATCGTGGAAAGTTAGTCTTTCATTTATCGTAATATAAACACAGTTTTCCCTATAGATAAAGATAAAATTTATGTTGCCTTTAGTGGATAGTTTGATTTATATCTCATATAATGAAATGTAAACATTTTGATTTCATATAAAATAAACTCTTTTCAGTGTTGGGAGAAATGAAAAAAACCAAAAAGTATAAATTAATTCAAAAAAATTATTCCATATAATTTTAGGGAGTTATGGATTGAACATGGGAGTCCCTTATTTTTATTTTTTCTTATATGACCTAATATGCATATTTATTTATAATAATGGAATGATATATTGTTTTATTATCTACATATGGTATTGTATTCTGTAAATGATATGTATGAACTAATTGAATATTGTTGATGTTGTCTATTGTTCATATTCTATAGAGGGTTATTGGTTCATTATTTAAGGTATTTATTTTCTTGTAATTGATATTTATATACCAAAATATTATTGTAATCAGTATAGGGTATTTTATCCCCAATATCACCTAATTAACCCCTAACTAAATGTCTGTATCATTTGGTGTATGGGGATGTGCACTTATGGACATGTCACACACCGACCCTGAGCACATTTCGTGTTGATAGAAAGGTTAGGGCACTAAACTTATGTTCATCACTTTAATGAATTTTGAAAAAACTTGTACATGAGTATTGGATTGTATTTCGTTATCATTTACATCCTCATTCCTATAATACATGTCTATAACTACAATATATATACACTAACTAGATTTTTTATTGACATTGCTGGTGTGGGCCTACAGAGTATCTTTCACACATAATATATGACACTGATTCTTAATTAGATAGAATTCGTGGTATTATGTATGGATAAAGGGATGGGCCTAGATTTGGATGCCTGGTCTATATAAAATGATTTAGTATGGGAGTATATGATCCAAATTTTTCTTGTAATGATAGTGGATATAGATTTTTTTTATTTTATCTTTTTTATTTCATGTTTCATATAATTTATTCTATATAATTCATGTATCATGAATCTTTTTATAGAATGACATGACAATAAATTTTTTATATGATATTGTACAAAACTTTCCAATTTTATTGCATTTTTTTCTAACATAATTTGATTATTTAATGATTCTGTTGAGTCAGTAAAGTTTCATTAAAACTTTTCCATTCCACTAAAATTTTAAAATCAAAAACACTTTATCGAAAGGCAAAACGTTTTTCCTATGAATTATCTTAATAAGGAAAATTATCCATCCCCAAGGAAATTTTATCATTAACTATGTTTTCATTGTTCATTTTATAGTTTCTCTAAATATAACACATTTTATTTCTATGTATAAAATTTAGATTAAAATCTAAAACCATGGAGTCCTATAAATCCTAGGTTATAGAGTATTCTGTTTTTAGACTCCGAATTCACTAAAATTCAGAATCCAGATTATCTGAAATTTAGACTCTGATTTCTCTAAAATTTAGACTCAAATTTCACCAGAATTATGACTCCGAATTACCTAGAATATCGACACTGAAGTCCTCCAAATTTGGGCATTGAATTATTCACCAGTTAAACTCTGAATTCCCTTGAATCTAGACTCAAAATTCTACCGAATTCGGAATCCAAACTTCTAAAAAATCAGATTCTTATTTCCTTATAATTTATACTCTAAATTATTCAAAATTCCGACTTTGAAATCTTGAGAATTAGGACTCCAAATTCTTCAGAATTATGACTCCAAATTCCTAATAATTCAGGCTCATAATTACTTATAATTTAGATTCTCAATTATTCGTAATTATCACTCTGAATTCTTCTGAATTCAGACTCCAAATTTCTAAAAAATTTATACTTCGAATTAATTCGAATTCAGACTCCAAAATCAATACAATTTAGGTTTCGAATTCTTTCGAAAACAAAATCCAACTATCCATGAGTAATTACCACCAAACGTTCATTTGGATAGCCTCTGAACATTTTTTCTTAGACTCTGAAAAATTGTTTTGGTTATGAAACCTTATTTTTCTTATACTTGTTATAGTTATGAAAAGATTTTGTTCAATCTATTTCTAACTAACCGTTTTCTAGTTGACACATGTACAGGTCCCTTTGAGATTCAAGGAAAAATATGAACATTGGAGGATGGACCCGACCATTAAAGAAGTTCTTATAAATAAGAGTTTTTTTGATCGAGCTCATACAACAAAGAATTACTTATTGATAAATCTAGAGATTTCATGTTAATAAGGTTATTTCTCGAGAGAGAGACTCCTATTCCTTATGTCTAATGTACGTCTTTTTAATTTTTCATCATGTGACTCCGATTGTAGTTGTGTACAATCGAGGGCTTCTGGGGATAGGAAGACAGAGGTACTGACTACCTTAAAGTTTGAGAACCTTCATGGATAGGAAGACATAGGTGCTGAATACCTTAATTTTTGAGGGCTTGTGGGGATAGAAAGACAGATTCAAATATTCCCAAAAGGGCTTACCAGAGTGTGGGTAAGATAAACATTCTTGAAAAAATAAATCAATGGACCTTTTTCCAAGGTTGATGGATACCCTTCTCTTTGGGTAAATAGATTTTATACATGTTACATGTTTTGTTTTAGGATTATTTCCACTGTATTTTGATAATGGATGAAAGTATAACCTTATTATACATTCTTGTACTTTTTTATACTCTGATAAGTAATATTCTATATGATTTAAGATAGAATATTTTACTTGTAATCTATTATTAAGATTCCTTTCCAGAAACACATTTCTTGAACCGTGAATATTTTTAGAACTAAAATAGGCCTAGTGAATTTTCCTTGTTTAACTTTGTTAAACATTCTTGTTCCTTAAGGATAAAAATGAAAATTTTTAAACATAAAATTAACATACCTCCCTTTAATTGAGTATCTAATTTCAAATTTTGAACCTACAATTTTTAGTAGAGGATGATTCTGAAATATTTATAATCGCATATATGTTGTCATTCTCATGTTTTCATTGTTCAAATCATTTTCCTTGCTTAGGAATTTTTATCCTTGTTTACAAAATTTAACTTTTAATAAGTTTTTGTGAAAATATAATTTCATTATGATGGATGGAATGAATATTGGTTCAATTGAAAATCTAAATTCGACTAGACCACCTATATTTTATGGGAATGATTATGAATATTTGGGAGATCGTATGAAGGGTTTTGTTATAAATACTTGTAGTGGACAATTTTTTTATGCTTACTAAATATTACAAGATTGCTGACATGGAAGTCAAAATCATCACCAATCAAGAAAATTTAGAATATAAACTAATATTCAAGGTACGAAATAATTTTTTGTGTCAAATTACTTGGAATATATATAGTCAGACTTCTTTTTATGAAGCTGAAAACTGTATCTAGATGAAATTGGAAGTAACACATTTAGGTACATCTAATGTTATAGAAACTAAAAGAGCTATACATAGAGAATAATATAATGGATGTCTATTTCTTTAGAGAGACTCATTATGTAAAGTGATAAAAGGTATATGAAAATTGTTAACAGTTTACAATCTATGGGATTGAAATGTTTAGATAATTAGGAACATATGGAAAAGATTATACATATCATTATTAATGAGTGGGAACCTAAGAGAATAGCTATTTATGAGAATGAGAAAGTATCTCAAATTACTATTGATGAGATTTTTAGAACTCTTCTTCATCATGATACAAGAATGAAAAGAGATTCTGATATAAATAAGAAGAAAAATGGTGATGGAAGTGTATCCATTAATACTAATAAATCCATCACTCATGAAAGTGTTACAAGATCCAAATCAAAGAATGTAACTGTTTTATCTAAATCTAGTGAAAGATAACATATTAAGAATGAACTAGCTAATCTTTCTGAAAGGATGATCAAGATAGTGGGTATGAAAAACTTTCAGTATAGATATAAGATGAATGATAGAAAATACAATAATGACTCAAAATTCACATGTTATGAATGAAAAAGAGAAGGGAATATGAGTCTAGATTGTCCAATGATTAAGGAAATGGATAGAAACGAAAAAAATAATGAAAGGAATTGAAATAAATACTACAAGGCTAAATCTAAGAACGTCTTGAAAGATTAGGACACCTGGAGTGCCAGTGGTGGAGACTCTTATGATGAATTCTCAGAGTAAGAATCTTCTGGTTAGAAGAATCTTGGTCTATTAGCTAGACTAACCATTGAAAATAATTGTCTAATGGATAAGGTACACAATGAAAAATATACAACTAATGTATCATTGAATGAAAATTAAACTAATGTTAAATAATTTAAATCTTCAGATGAAGAATCATCTTATAATTAATAAAAATATATTAGCTACTTATGAAGAAGTGTCTAGGATTTCTAAACTTATTAAGAATGAAAATTTCAAACTCAAGATAAAGTATGATAAAGGAAATTCTAGAATCATTATTTTAACTGAAGAAGTATTAGATCATTCTATAGATTATGATATGAAAATTCTTTATTTTAAAAGTACTTCCAAAAACCATGAGGAAGTTAATTCTGAGAAGGATTAACTTTCTAAGGATCTCGAAAATGTAAATTGTAAGAAAAATATTTTAGAGACTCGCTCTAGTTCATTAAATAATGTTTTTGTAGATAAAAACATGGTTACTAAACTACAGTCAGAAATATTTTCCTTGAGGAAGTGTTTGTCAAACTTGAACTATGGTAAGGAAAACATTGCCAAGATGTATTCCCAAAATCGACCGCTAATGAATAGTTCTGGATTTTTTTATACTCATTCTAAACCAGTTTTTATTAACAACTATTTAGTTCCTAAAATTGATTCAATCTGTACATAATGTTAGTGTGGTTGAAATTGGGAAAAATTGTTCTTTAAGTAACACTCGGTCTTTAAGTTTTCATAAACCTTAATTTTCAATGAAAATGTTAATTCCAAAAATCATTATTTCTGAAATTTCTGGATCTATGAAAATTTGGAGTCCAAATGCTTAATACTCTTATTTCCAGGATAATAAAATAGTACCAACAAAAATATATGGTACATGGATAGTGGATGTTCTCGATATATGACTGGAAATTAAAAAATAATTGAAAAGGTTATTAAAATGAAAGGAGGAAAATTAAAATTTTGAGATAATGATCTAAGATTAATTATTTATATAGGTAACATTTTTATTCTTGGAAAAACATTGATTTCAAATGTTTTATTTTTAGTTATCTTTTGAATAATCTCATCAGCAAAATCCAACTATTTGATGAAGGTTACCTTGTAAATTTTTGGAATCAAAAGTGATTAGTACACAATTCCATGGAAGAGTTTATTTTTTATACCCATAGGCAAGGGAATGTATACACACTAAACATAGAAGACCTTAGAAGCCAAGATCTAAATTGTCTTAGTGAAATGGAAGATCAATCATGGTTATGTAATATAATGATATGACATTGTATCTTTAGGAACTTATGTAAATATTCTAATAAAATACTTGTTAAGGTTCTACCAGAGCTTATATTAGATTAATCAAAAGATTGTGATATTTTCAATATGGAATGCAATGTAAATCAATTTGTAAATCAATTGGTGATGTCTCAACTACGGATGCAATACATTTGGTGCATATAGATCTTTCGTTCCAACCAAAACTGGAAGTACTGGATGAAAATAACATGTATTTGTCTTAGTTGATTATTACACTAGGTTCACATGGGTTTATTTCATATAAAAGATATATTAATCTTTTTCTTTTTTTTTCTTTTTAGATCTCATCCTAAAAATGAGAAAAATCATCCATTGATAACTATTCATAGTGATCATGGGGTAGAATTTCGAAATTATGATTTTGAAACTTTTTGTAGTAAAAAAGTCATTACTCATAACATCTCAACACTGGGAACCCCTCAACATAATGGTATTGTTGAAATAATAAATTGAATTCTTCAATAGATAAATAGAACCATGTTGACTGAATATTCTATAGCTAAACGTTTTTTTCCTGAAACTGTAATTACAGTATGTAATACTATAAATCGGTTTTTAGTTATACCTTTTCTTAACAAAACCCCGTAAAAGTATTTTATTTGTATAAATCCTATACTTTACTACATTAATGTATTTGGTTGAAAAGTATTCATTTTGAATACTAAATATAATTTACATAAATTCCAATAAAAAATTGATGAAGGAATTTTCTTAGGCTACTCCATAACTTTTAAGGCTTATAGAGTTTTTAATAAAAATACATGTACTGTTGAAGAATCAATACATGCTAAATTTGGTGAAACTAATACTTTTGATTTTAAACAACCTCAACATACATCCTTGTATGTGTTTTCAATAACTGGTTATCAAACCTTGAAAAAATATCCTTCTGATAATGAAAATATTCAATAAAATGTTTCTGATGAATTTACCCCAAGAGGTTTCCTACCATATATTTATAAATAGGATTTAAAAAACCCAAATCATTTGTTTCTTAAGAATAATCCCCATGATAGTATCACTGGAGATGTAAATGAACATGTAAGGTGTATAAGTTCCTTAAGAAATGATGTATACCATCTATCATTCCATTCCCAATTATAACAAAAAATAAATAATGAAGAATTAAGTGATTATGATTGGATAAAAGTCATGAAGGATGAGCTAAATAAATTTGAAAGATAAATGTCTGGACCTTGGTTGAAAGACCCGAGGAAACATCTGTTATTATAGTAACATGGGTCTTCATAATTATGTGTGATGAAAATGAAATCATTTTAAGAAATAATGAAAGATTAGTTACTAAAGTCAATAATCATCAAGATGGAATAGAATATCAAGAAACATATTCTCCAGTAGATATAATTGAATCTATCTGTATTCTACTTAACATTGTAGCATTCGTCGACTTTAAAAAATTTCAAACTGATGTTAAATGTGCTTTCCTTAATGTATTTGTTCAAGAGAACGTTTTTCTGAACATTATCCTAGTTTTGAATTAAAAAACATCCTAAAAATGTTCTCAAACTTACTAAATCTTTATATGGAGTTAATCAAGCACCTAGAGCCTAGTATTATAGACTTACATGATTTTTGTTACAAAATAACAATGTTATGGGAAATGTTTCTCCAACTCTTTTTATAAAGAAATATATGGAAAACGGTTTGATTGTTCAAATTTATATTGATGATATTATATTTGGTTCAACTCTGTAATCTTTAACTGATTCTTTTCTGAGTTTAATGAAATATGAGTTTGAAATGTGTATGATGCGTGAGTTATCATTTTCCCTTGGTTTTCAAATTTTTTAAAAACCAAAAAGAACTCATATATCTCAACATGTGTATATTAAATATATTCTTGAAATGTATGGACATGACAACACTAAGAGTATATGTACTCCCATTAGAACCTCAAATTCTATTGATCTTGATGAAAATTAGAAACCTATAGATCAAACATCATTTATAGGTATTATAGGAAGTTTACTATACTTGATAACTAGTCATCTAGATATAATGTTTTCAGTATTCTTATGTTCAAGATATCAACCCAATCATAAGTAATCTCATTTAATGGAATTAGAAAAAGAATTTTTCTCTATTTAAAGGGGACCGTGGTTTTAGGACTCATTTATAATTCTGGAAAAGATTTTGTTTTAAAATGTTTTTTCGGATGCTGCTTTTGGTGGATGTAGAATGGAAAGGAAAAGTACATCTAGAACTTGTCATTTCTTAGGAGATTCATTAGTTTTATTGATTTGAAAAATTCAACACTCAGTGCAACTTTCCACTACTTAAGTTGAATATGTAGCTGATGGAAGTTGTTGTGACAACGTGTTGTGGATGAAACACACACTCACATACAATGGAATGCATTTTACCAAAACAAAAATATTGTGTGATAAAACTAGTTCCATTTCCTTAAGTAAAAACCATGAACATTACTTTTGTTAAAAACATATATATATTAGGTGTCAATTTCTCTAGGATCACACACAAAAAAATAGATATCATTATTCAATTTATCAGAAGGAAAGATCAACTTGCTGATATTTTCACAAAATCATTACCCTATAATAGATTTGAAGATATTAAACAGAAGTTAAGAAAGATAAACATAAGGTAATCTTCCATATTAACTTCTTTATGTGACATATCTTCTTACAGTAAGAAACTCCTTTTTATAGGGGGAGTACATTTTGATGTTTCTCAAAAATAATTTCTCCTATTAAATTTTCTTAATCAAAATTTTCATCATCAAAATTTTCATAATCATAATTTACTTCTTACTTAAGAAATATGTTAGGAATATGATTTTTCATTTTCAAAAATAATTATCCTCATTACGGATATTTTATATAGAAATCAAAAATGTATGTTTCCATTCAAAGATGTCTGTAATCATCTTTTCATAAGTAATGGGAGAGAAGTTTTTATTTTCTTATCCATAAAAAATTTCTACGTCCTTATATTATTTTCATAAAGATGTTTGTTCTTTCAAAAAATGGGGATATTGTTGCATCAATAATGATTCCTTATGACTTTTTCATTACTCAAAAATTGAAAAATCACATACAATATATCTTATGGAAAATCGTTTTTCCTGAGGATTATCTTAATAATGAAAATTTTCATTTCCTAAGGAAATTTTATCATTACCTATGTTTTCATTGTTCAATTTATAATTTCTATAAATCTAACTCATTTTATTCCTATGTCAAAAATTTGGATCCACAAATAAAATCGCAGAATCCTATAAATACTTGGTTATATAGTATTTTATTTTCAGAATCCGAATTCTTTAAAATCTAGTCTCCGAATTATTCATAATTTGGACTCCTAATTCCATTAAATTCGGACTCCGAATTCAGTCCAATTCTAACTCTGAATTCCCCAAAATTTGGTATCTGAATTCTTCAGAATTAAGACTATCAATTCCTGAGTATTCGAACTCAAAATTAATCAGAATTAAGAATTAGAATTATTCATAATTAAGACTCCTAATTCCTTATAATTCAGACTCCTAATTTCTTAGAATTCAGACTCTAAATTCTTATGAATTCAGACTCCAAATTATTCAGATTTCAGACACCAAATTCCACATAATTCAGACTCAAAATTCCTTATAATTCAGACTCTGAATTCCTCAGAATTTGGACTCTAAATTCCTCATAATTCAGACTTGGAATTCCTCGGATTTTGGATTCCGAATTCATAGGAATTCAGACTCCGAGAGATATAGAATTCATGTTTGGAATTTTTTGGAAATAAAATCTGACTATCCATGATTAATAACCTTTATTTGCTTATTTGGTTAGACACCGAACTTGTTTTTTCTTAGACTCTAAAAAATGGTTTTGGTTAAGCAACATTATTTTTCTTATAATTTTTATATTTATTAAATGATATTGTATAATCTATTTGTAACTAACAATTGTTTGAGTGACTCGTGTATAAGACCCTCTGATATTCAAGGGAAAATATGACCGTTGTAGAAGGGAGCCTACCATTGAATAAGTGCCTATAAATAGAAGCTCATTTGAATGAGATCATACAACTTAGAATTACATGTACATCAATAATGATATTTCATGATGTGGAATTGATTTCTATAGAGATAGATTCTCATGCCATGTGCATACTGAACATCTTGTGCAGCTTTCTTCAAGAAAATCTGATTTTTGTTGTGTATAATCAAGGGCTTCTGGGGATAAGAAAAAAGAGACATCGACTACCTTAATGTTCGAGAACATCCTTGTATAAGAAGAAAAATGTGTCGACCAACTTAACTTTCAAGGGCTGGTAGGGTTAGAAATATAGTGTCCGATATTTCTGTTGAGGGCTTACCCAAGTGTGGGTAAGACCGAATTTCTTTAATGTATAAATCAAGGGACCATTATCCAAAGTTGTTGGATACCCTTCTCTTTGGGTTTAAATATTTCATACTTTTTACTTGATCTGTTTTAAGTTTATTTCCTCTGTATTTTGATAAAGGAGTAAATTATAACCTTCTTACACTTTCTTTTACTTTTGTATACTTTGATAAGTAAGATTCTATACGCATTAAGTTAGAATCATTTCAATGTAAAAATTTCTTAAGATTCTTTTGCAGAACCACATTTCTAGAACCGAGAATAATTTTTGAACTAAAAGCGGTCCTGTGAATTTAGCTTTTTTAACTTTTCTAAAAATAAATTTCTATAAGGATTAAAATGAATGTTTTTAAACATAAAATTCACCCCCATCTTGTAATTGAGCATCTACATTCATATTTCAATCATACATATTCAACTTTTTTATTAATATATATGTTTCTTATACTTATTAATTTGTTATAACACTATCATTCACTTTTATCTTATGTTTATAGTATCCCCACCATATCATCACTAACCCTTTAAACTATTAGATTGCCTCTAGTATTCATGGAGGCACCCTTAAGGACATGTTTTAGTTACTTTTTATTTTACCGAACTCAAGAAGCTATAAGTGGAATCAATGAATTTTTTTCCTTTTATCTATCACATTTGGTTGGTAGAAAAGAGACTAGGAATATGTTGAAATTATGTAATGAGCCTCTTCCAATTAGTATCCAACCTGCAAATATGGAAAATCCTAAAAACCTAAGAGGGGACATGATTTTCTTGTTTCTTCTGGTAATAGTTGTCATGATTTCAATTCGTGGTTACACACAAGACATGTTGTTTGTATTATTAACATGTGGTTATCCTTTAACCTTGGATGGTATGATAATGAAGTGTCTTCACATAGATCCTGAAAGGATCTTGAGTATCCAAATGTTAGTCATATGCCATTCCATATTTACATTACTATATGCATTACCTGAAAAATATTTTGGTTCCATGATTACAATATTGAAATTTTGCAATTTCCCTTGCTAAGGAATGACTAAATAATAGGTTATTAAACAGAATTCCTCAACCTAACTTATGTTTTATTGTATATCCTGTGGGTGGAACCATAACTAACAAATTATTGGATGTTTGGGCTATGAAACTATGGTTTCAAGAGATTAAAAATAAGTGGTTGAAATTTAAATGAATCCAATTAAAATTTAAATTGATAATATTCCTATATATATTTGATATGGGGATATATATAATTGAACCTTTTTAAAAGATTGGTTGTAGTTACGTGATATGAAAATTATAAATTATAAAACATGGATATTAATAAAATGAGAGAGGAAACTCATATAACTGGGCCATGATGCATATATATATATATAAATGAACCAATGAAAATCAATTCATAAATGAAATTTCTTTCATTAAATGTTGATGCAAATTTCAAATGAAACTATTGATTTCACTAAAAGATGACATTGGAACTCTATATACTGATCATTGTGGCATGAAATAGAGATTGTTTTGCTGACCTAACCATAGTACTGGGTTTTAGGGATTGTCCCTCAAGATATTTATGTACATTTTTATATTCAAGACCTATATTTAGGAGCAGGATGATTGGATTGGATTTTTCATTGAAGTATGACACATATCATTTCAATTATCATTGATAATTTTACTATAAAACCATGTTTGGAGTTGAGTGATTACTATTATTGGTATATTCTGCCATTAAATCCTAATGTTGTGGACTAGGAGGGTGGTGAAAAACAAGATCTGAAGGTGGTGGGACTTTAGAAATATCAATAACTCTAATAGTTTTTCTTACACGACCTCCTATTATTCCCGGAATGGGATTTTATGCTTAGATTCAAGATGGTTTTATATGAATTCAATATAATATTTAGGGAGGACCTAGAAAAATCCTTTCAATTGAGATTTTCATGTGTGTGCTTCAGTAAAAGTTTCCAAATATATTTTTAGGTGTAGTAGTCCTCAAGCTATTTATTCATGTATATAAGTTTTTCTATCAATCATAGACATATAAAGATTCCTCCAAAAGGGAGGTTTATTTATTCCACATACATTCTTAGATTGATAGAAATTTGAGAGTGGGATGTTCTGACTAATCATGACCATCATTAGGTACAATTTATTGGGTTTTCTAGAAATCCTTATACAATTATTTCATTCCAAAGACACTGAGTGATTTCTGATGTAGATTATTTTTTAACCTAGAGAGGGTCCCTCAATTAGTTATGGATTATTCATCTAATTTTATATACCCTTAGAATTTAATTCATTATCTCCATGGTGAAAATCTATCTAGATCAATTGTTTAGATAGTTTGATCGTAGTTGTAATATATTCTTTGTTGGTCGTGGTTTGGTTGACTAAAATCATTGAGATAGTAAATCTGGTCCTCATCACTAATTGAACCTTATAGAAGATTGAGGTGTTAACCAGTGGATTTTTTTACCTTGAAAGAGTAGTGGTTCATCCAACATCCCGAAGAATATTTTAGAATTTTATTTAGGTGGTTATAGTAGCAATGGTGTGCACATTTATAGAACAAAAAACCTATCATCAGTGTGGTAGCCATGGTAATATAAATACATAGCGTAATAGAGCCAAAGTTGATTGTAGAGTATGTGGGAAAAGGGAAAATATTCAGATTTATTACAAACATTTCCACCCAGGTTTAGTGGAAGTCAATCAACATTAGCTAAACATTCCAATGTTTTATTAGTAGATCATATCCATGTGGGACATTATAGCACTACCAGTTGTTCTAGATGAGGTGGTTATTTTGTCAAAGGGATCTAAAAACTAGATTTATAGCACGAGTTGACAAAGCTGACCTAAGTAAGTTATGATTTATCTCAAGGATGTGGATCTGGGAAGATATATGAAGTTTAGATGATACTCGATGTGCTGGTCACAATCCCTTCTACATTTTGAGATATAATTTTTCAATCCTCTAATTCAGTGCCTATTTTATTTGACACATGATTTTCTAACTCCTTTATACCATTGAAAATATTGAATGTAATGGGGATAAAATTATATTTTTCTGTGGTGTAATGAAGCCTGATACCCCATATAGAATTAAATCACATTGTGAAATCATATATAAGGGAATATTCGAAATATATAGTTACTTGGGGGATATAATGACTTTACATGTTCTTAATATAGTATTTATCACTTCTTAAAACATAATTCACAGGCATCACTAGGCTTGGGGTAATGAATACATGGTCTAAAGTGAGACTGAAGGACATTTAAGAGAAGAAATGGAGGCTTACATCAGTGATGATCCCCATAATCCCAATGTATATGAGGAGATATAGGGTGTATTGTTATTCATCATGAATCAAAATAGGAGGGATTATGATTCAGGGAGATCAATTCAAGGAATTTGACTCTCATCGGTTGAGGCATCATTAGTAGAATTGACGAACACATGATCTCTTGTTAGTGGCAACAGTTCATGATTTCCACTATTTGAGACACTATTTTTTGGACAGAACTTTTTGGTTTATAAAGATTAAAAATAAGAAAATAAATATCCATACATTGTGATATAAATCTCATTATTATAATAAGAGTTTAATACCGACAGTTGTTTTACTTTAAGATTATATATATGCATATGAATGGAAATTTTTGGCTAATAGTCTAAACTAGAGGACTCAAACATAAGTATTTCAAGAGGATAGTAGTGAGTGGTAGTTGATTTTAGGATCTTATGATATAGAGTTATAGGTGTGGTAGAATGAAAAAAAGTATATTTTTATATATTTATTAGGGAAAAATTCACTTCTGGATAGATTAAAGATAATGAAGATGTCAGACCCCAAGGACTTAGTCCTAAGTGAGAGTGTTTTAGGTGAGGACCCACTACCACGATGGGTCATTAATAGGGACAGGTATCAAGAATTTATTTTTGGTCAATGATCCAGTAGATATCATTGATGAATTTTTGTGAGATTCTCATGCCTCAGTAATCGATGTACATCATATTCTTATAATGATGTATCATTAATTTCTCCACCAATATTGGTGGAAAGAGATAAATAAGTATCTATCTTGTTTTGTTATTTGTCTTCAACCCATCAGTAGCTGAATGAATAATATAGGTGACTATTATATATTTTATGGATATAATCAATTCCATATTACAAATGGGATGAAATCCTCATTGATTTGTTAGTGGGTCTACCATGGTCACCTCGGAGCGGTTGCATGACATAGGTGATTGATGATCAATTGAAACTGGTATCTCACTTATTAAAAATATGATATACCTTTTCAGTGGATTATATACGAATGATATTTTTTTG
The DNA here is from genome assembly GCA_963277665.1 of Viscum album. Taxonomy (NCBI): domain Eukaryota; kingdom Viridiplantae; phylum Streptophyta; class Magnoliopsida; order Santalales; family Viscaceae; genus Viscum; species Viscum album. The sequence continues at coordinate 1,902,720,572 of OY728137.1, forward strand.
GTATATTTATCACCATCATGGAGTTCGACATAATATTATATTATATATGTATTCTCAATTCACATCTCGGTTTTAGTAGGGGCTGTAGAAGGGATTGTGTTAACAAGTACAACTGAGTATAACCAATCACCCTTGGACAGATGAAATGTATGAGAATTCAATACAGGTGTAAAAGTAAATTATTTTTCAATATATCCTTAGTTTTTTTATATAATTGGGGAAATAACTACCTCTAATGATTCATTATATGGTAGGATATTATTTTCAACTGTATGGTTTATAGAGGTAGGAGTGGCAATGTTACTTGGACAACATCTTATTATGAAGACATAGTAGTATGTACAACATATTACGAATCGTATAGTTATAGATCAGTTATAACATCATTATTATTCCAATATCTATGTACGAACTCTATATATTATGGTTGGCGATATTTTATTCTTTCATGTTTCACATAGAATAGGTAATATATTGTTCCAGAAACAAAAGAAGTTGTAACCCTGATTTGTTGGGACTTTAAAAATACTAGGTATAATTTGGATAGTATCCTATTATTTTTAGTTACCTAATAGGTACCATGACATCTATGATGTCTTCCCTGATTCATATAATCACTATTATCATTTAGATACGTCTATTGATTTCTATCTAGATGACATTGATTTGGACGTTTATACATCTTGTGATGATTATCCCGTATGTATTGTTGATAATAGACCAAAGGCCCTTAGAGGAAATCTAGTTCTTTTAGAACTAGTATCATGGAAGCACTTTCATGTGTAGTATGATAATTGGGAACAAGAGGAGGAGGTATATTCCCAATGGATGGAGTTATTCCAATAGAATATCATACAACCCTAAAAAGTAACCATAGTGATAAGTTATTTTAATTTTGGGTTTAACATCCTAGAATTTTTATATGGTATTAATTATTTTTATATTATTATAAATCATTTGTTATACTCTAAAAGACATGATTAAATGTATATGGAAGTGTATGGGAGTTTTCGAGGATTTATAGGATCTTGGAGCCCTTTTTTCTAGAGAAATAGTTTATGGTGCATGGTTGGAGCGAGGTTAGTAGTAACCATTCCACCCAATAGTTCTATTAATATATGAATGAAAATTATTAGTAAAATCTCTCTAGGGAGGCCACACAACCATGTGAGTTGCTGAAAATTTTTGCATGTGGGGATCCAAATGGTGTGGGTATGGTTTTGTAAACCTTATAAAAAACATACATGATTAGTTCCACTTTAGAATTGATCCCTCATAGTGTGTCCAAAACATATAGAAAACGCATGAGCCATTTTAAAATGTGTAAAATAACAATTTACCACTTCATTTTATGTTAATTATAACTTCTTCATACCATATTATATCCATGCACATCATTTTTCAACTTCATGTTATAATCCACACATATCCACCAAGGACCATTGGTATCTCCTTTTTTGTGCTTAGAATCAATCATTGATGGTATTGCTCGATCCGAACAGGAATTACCTTCAATACTGTTGTTTATTTTATTCATTTATATCACCATAAGGAATTATAAATCTATAGAAGCTAATAATCACTATTTTCTGGTCATTTATATAATTAATTGGCTTATTCCCTTTTATCCTAGGTTATAAGCTGAAAATGGAAGTGGAATATTCTATCCATATTAGGTGGTTGTTCTGTACCTCTTGACTCACCTTCGTGATTTTTATAGCATTATTTGTAGTGATTCTCTCTATACCCTATGTGTATTTCCTCTAAAATTAAACTAAATATTATTTAATATTAAAAATAATTTTTTAATATTCTTACACATCTTTAACATATTTAGAGGTTATCGACAACAACATAAATAACCACATGATGTGGGTTCATTTAAATTCATGTGACTATGATACCCTCGTGGTTTAGGTGATCTTTCCACCCATGAGTGGAAACAATTTGTAAATAAAATTGAAATTTTAATGTATGAATATATATTATTTTTTTTAATTATAAATTAATGGGAAAGATAAATAGTTTACATTGTAATATGAATTTAGTTTAACAATCTCTTGAATTATTAATGTTAAGGTAATTGATTGGGAAGATGGAATAGAAACTATAATGGAGCATATTTTATCACATGTGGGTTAATTGAGAGACAATTATTAAATGATGAACTACATTATTAATTGGTTATGGAAATTAAAAAGACCCATCCATTAATTTCATAGAGATTATTGGACTTGTGATTATAATTACATGAGTTAAACTGATAAATAGAAATAAAGAATATAGAAACACTTGATGACAATGTTAAAAAGGCTATGGATCGATTTTTTTAAGGAAACCAATAACAGAACTTGGTATTGAAGATTCATTGATATTTCATTACATGGATTGTTTAATTGGATCAAGATTTTTTAGACATCCTTAGACTTGATGTTCAGGATACTCTAATGTTTTTACCATATTTTCCATAGATGAGAAACTTTTACAAGAAGATTACACCCAATACCATGGACATGGGTCCCTGACCTAGTATGTCAACATTATACTATGTGTCTACGGGTGATGTCCATGGAATTGAAAAGGAATCATTGGTTGATAGACCTACTTCTATCCCTCGTAGTTATAATATGTTATATATCATGTTTATGTCATAACTGATGCTCAGATCTTATGTATAGTTGTTATTCAGTTTGTACACACCTATTTAAAACATTTTCACATGGATTATCTGGTATAACATTATCAATTAATACGTTATTTTTTTTATACCTCCACACTAATATATTATATATGAATTGAGAATATTTTTTGTAGACACTATTGGGGGTGTCATAATAAATATATCTGAGACCTTTTTTGGAACACAGATTGGTACTTGGATAGACTTAAAGGTAATAGGTAGGGAATAAAGGAAGAGTCTAGAATTGGATGAATGATTCCTATTCTAGATTTTAATACAATAATGGAAGGATGATAAAGTTCTCATGATGTTAGTGGAGAAATATTTTGGTATTTTTTTACATTTTTATATAGTTTGAAATGTTCATAATGCTATGTTCCCCACACATCTCCCCATTTTTTATATCATGACATTGTAATCATTTTTTCTCAGATACTAGATATGGTTCTACCATTTTCGTCCTTGTATATTTATTATAATTCATTTATTTATTTATACTGATACATTATTATTATCTCTGTTTCCATAAAATATTCTTGTATTATACCGTTGTTCTCTACATTGATCATTAGTGTATATTATCTCCAAAATATCATCACCAATACTCACTTCTATTTGGAATCCTCTCGCATATGGGGGGGGGAAGCTTCTTTCAATATGGATATTTGGTTCGGTTACATGCTAGTGAAATGTACCAAGGATTATACAATCACCAATAGTTGTAGGAAGTACATCTTCTATAATAATAGTGCATAAAAACTATAGGTAAGAAATCAACTAGAAATTTGATGTTAATAGATTTTTTTTTCAAATAATTATCAATTATCCTCATTGTCTCTTGATTCATAGAGTATCACCAATAGACCAAACATGATTCAATACATATAGAATGTCTCGACCATATACTACAAGGGGATAGACACTTTAACTCATATAGTAATTCATTAATAAATTTTATTAATAAATTTTACCTTGGTTCATAAATCTTGGTTTCCACTTAATGTCCATAATTGAGGATTCAAGAGTATCATCCCAATATCCAATCAATGTAATACATCAGTGGGTCCTAGAACATTGGTTTGAAATGATGCAATGATTAATAGCCTTAGTCCAACATCACTATTATACCATCAATCATGATTTCAATGGTTCGTCATCATATTAAATTTATCAAAAATATAACAAGGGTTCACTTTCTAATTTATCATCTTTTTCATGTATAATAACTTTAAATAAATTTAAGACAATTTTATAACTATACTATTACAATTTATTCATAAATAAATTTATTATGAATTTTTTCATAAACTTCATATCAACATAATGTATACTTTAGCCATATATCACATTTCCACTTAATTTCCCAATAACAATTTAACTTTTCATGTTATTATGAACCACCCATCATTTCATGTTATCATGCATGAAAAAAATTCAATCATTTTAATCTCATAATCTTGTTACCTTAATATTTGACAAAATGTTTCCCCATTTCCAAGAAGTGGAACAACCGAAGAGTGACCATAGTTTCTGTCTAATGATCCTTTATAGATCAATTGTAATCTTTAAAGGGTATCATATATCAAATTAAGATTTTATTTACTCTTCTAAATCAAAATATATCATTACATATCATGATATCTCAACAATAATAACAAAATACAAAATTAAAAGATCTATATTATGGGAAATATCATGTAGACCACCTACCATAGAGTCATTATTAAATACTCACCCATCCACGACCATTGAATCATCATAGAATAATTGAAATCCCGAACATTGAAACTCCAATAAATAGGGTTCATATAAATTTAATTAAGAATGAACAACCCACAATGATTCTACTAGAAAAATGATGAAGATAGAGTGAGAGACATATTAAAAACTTCAATTAATACTAAAACGTATTCCAGATTCATTTGACCTGATGTGGAATCATCCTTGAGTGAGGAGGGTTATAATTTATGAATCCCCTGCTATAGGAAAAGAAATTAGGGAGAAATCCGATATAAATAATATATGTTCAGTCCGAAAAAATGGTGTTCCCTCTTTATTATGATGTGCATGGTTAGTAGAAATTTACTCATCCCATGTCTCAATCATGATGTCTCTTATGTTCCATTATCAATTGGTTTTCATTTATTTTATGGGACATCCACAATGTTTTAAAAATTGAGCTGAAGACATCTAGTTGGCTTTGTCCAATGCCACATGGTTTCCATACCCCCATGCATGATTTCGAAATCATGCCCCACCCTTCTACAAAGAATATAGATTTGGTTCATGGTTAGTAATAACCATTCAAGAAACCATGTTCTATGTAATTTATGGCCACATTTCCTACTTTTTAATGACCTCAACCACATGTAAAACCCCAATGCCTTCCCTAGTTCCATAAATAATTCTAGTGAACATTTAAATGGCAGTTTAAAAAATTAAATAAAAGCATACCATGTTTTTGTTCTTCATATTTCTTATATTCAATGTTCTCTTATCACATGTTTTTTAAAAGAGTGCAATTCACTGTGTTTGGGTATATCATTTATAGTGATGTGTTATTACAAATCAATAATTCTTTATTCAGATCGATGATAATAATAGAGTAGTAGGGGCGAAGTGAATAGTATTTTAAAATATTAGATTAAAATATCATAATAAATATAATTTTATTGATAAATTCATTGTAATTAGTCACAAAATGTTAGGAAGGAAAAAATTATTCATAAAAAAATAATTTTCTTTTAAAATCGATTTTATATCTTTTTGTTATAAAATTATATAATTGATTTCAGGAACATTTATAAATTTTTTCATATACAAATGAAACCATTTTTAAGTCAACATATCAAGTATATATTATAGGTAAATATTTATATTTTTTTGAATTGCTGGAATTTTCAGTAAATATGGATTAATAATAATTTTTATTAAAAGTTGTAGTTTCATTTAAATAATTTAAAAAATATACATCAATTTTATATTAGCTTTAAAAAAATGTAGTTACTTATGACTAAACATAATCCAAATATTGTATTTATATTGATATTTATACGTGAATTTATTATGAAATAATTTTAATACTGATAACGAATTTTTCAGAAAAAAAATATTTTTTATTTTGTATTGAATTTTAATATTAAATTAATTTATAAAAATATAGAAATTTATTAATGAAAATTTTATTCATTATTTGGAATAATTACTTCTTTATTTTTAAATTGATTTCTTTTATTTTTCGTTAATATTAATAGTGTGTTTCGTAAAATTTACCACATCGATAAAGGGTAAATCTTGTTAATAATGTATAAAACTAAGTGTAAGGCCATATTTTTTTATCTTAATAATTAGTCTATAAAATTAAATTGTCCCATATCATCATAGGTTTGAAATATATTTTTAATGGACACTTGTATATGAAAATGACGTATATAATATTTAATGCCCTAATAGTTACATTATGTCCCTCTTTGTTGTAAACATCTCTTATGTTTTTATAAGAAGAAAAATAATGTTACAAAGAAAAATATAACCAACTATTTTAATAATAATGAAATTATTTTAAGTAAATAAATTTATTTCTAATTTATTTAATTATATAATTACTATAAATTATAATACAATTATAACATTGTAAATCATCTATTAATGAAAAAAAATAAAATATTTAATTTTAAAAAATTTAAAATTAATATAATTTTAGTAAGCTATAATATTTATTGACTATTATAGAACACTATGAAATATTATTATTTATTCAAATGTTTATATTCTAATTAATACTTTTATTGAATATCATTTACATCAAATTAAAAGAATAACATTAAAATTGATAATAGTTATATTTTATCAAAATAATATTTCATTAAGTGATTTAAAAATAAATAAAATATTTAAATCGGGAAATTGGGATATGATAATTCCTAATATTTCATATATTTTTCACCTAAGAAAAAATTTTCACTATATATGTAATTTTATAACCCCTTATGAGTGAAAATTAATTTAACACGACTGCGGTAAAAAAATCTAAAAAGGGTGTTAATCCAAAATATAACGTATAAAATACCACATAAACCAAAAAATTTAAATTTTTTGAGGATATTTAAACCACTTAATTTTTTACGTTGGAATATATGGGATTTTTAAATAATTATTCTTGATATTTACTTAGTTATATTTTTAACATTTGATAATTCCCAATTTGTCATTTCCTTCCCAAAAAATTGAGTCCCTTACCTTCACTTCATTACAACAAATTTTGAAACATAGCAAAACAATCCCCTTATAAAATACCTTATCAAATTAATTATACACATTATAGGGGTTATTTCCTACAAAAGGCCATACATCAGATCATTAAGAAGAGATCCAATGAATTTTCGTCAAGGATGAGGTAATAAGCTTAATATATCACTTTCCATATTAAAATATAATTTAATTAATATAAAAATGTGGTTTTTAAAAAAAAGATTAACTAAAATATAATAAATATAAAAAAATTATTATTATATGAAATCACCTTTACCAACCATGTTTCAAATTATATGGGAAATGAAAGTATCACTCAAAAATACTATTGACTAACCATATGTACGTAGATAGAACATTAATTTAACACCAACATATTTCATGGATGGTTGTTTTAATGGTTTTACTGTTTATATTTGATACTTATGAAAACATATAATTTTTAAATTATAATGTTACATCCTCCTTCATACCTTCAAATCCGTTTGAAAACAATTACACCACATGTGCGTACATGTGGACTACTAACTCCCCAAAGCAACGTGATTATTTTATTTCTATTTTAAATTGATTGAAAAAGTATTGAATTTATTTAATAGAAATTTTATAGAATATATAATAATGATTATATAAAAGTTAATTACTTGTTATTTTTTCTACTCCATCTTTGGAAGAATGAAAATATTATTCATATGAACGTTCATCCTACCGTATCCATGAATGGTTTACATAATTTTTCTATCTCTATAAATTATAAATGATTATAAATAACTATAGAATTAACATATATGATATTATAGTTTTTTAATTATTCATATATATTATTATATTATAATTAATGTTATTATACATGAATTTATAGTGCCTTTAAATAATGTGTAACTAAGGTTAAGGGGTTTTTGCCTCATATTTGTTTTTGCGAGACACTTACCATATTCACCACTTATTTATTTTATGTGAGTTATATACATCCCATGAATCTATTTTATGATTATTATTATGAATTATACGTGTATTTGAATATCTATATATGTTCATATATTTCATGGGGCTGACGATTCAAAAAATACCAAAGTGGAAAGTGGTTTACATCATAATCTCATTGTTTATCAAGATTGTTTATGATTTTTATTCTTATGATGAATTATTATGATATAACTATTAGTATTTTCATTAAATCTTTTCATATCTTGTTAATCATTTGAAATAAATTTTTTCTTCATTTAACTCGTATTAAGAATTTATGAGATTGAAAATAATTTAGGATGAAAATTATTGGTATTTCAATTTTCAGTTAAAAGCATTTTTAATATATATCCAAGTTTAAAAAATGCATGATTGTTTTTAAAAATATATTCTGATTGTTAAAATTCAATTTTCTCCATGTTTTATTATTTAAAAATAGGTATAAAAAGAATCTTCATTTCATTTTTGTAATGACGTACTTTATGAATTGTTATAAAAAATTAAAGGTAATTTTTTTTATGTATACATAATGAACTGGATTCCCGCCATAATGATAGATAAATATTAAAAATAATAATATATATGTTTCTTAGCCTATTTTAAATTAATATATTTGAACAATAAATTTTTTTTGAAATTTAATTTAATTATTTTAGGGTACAATTATTTAGAATTTTTTATTTGTCCTGTAATAAAATATATATTTATTGAAGTCAAAAACCGATGATTTTACTTCTACCATAATGGGGATATTATCCACGGAAAAAATATTTAATATTTATATGGGTATTTTATGTTTATGATGAAAATATGTTTATGAAACTCATTAAATCCCATGATTTATACTATATTGAAGTAATGAAATGTGAATGAATCCCATTTATTTTCCATGGGTAATGATATCTTGGAATGTTTATGAAACCCATTTATTTACATTATCTCTAATATGATAAAATATATATTATTTTATGAACAATATATATATATATATATATATTATTTTTATTATGTGGTGTGTGGGAAAAGAATTATATTGACGTCTAATGTATTCGATAAACATTGATATTTCACAAGATAAATTGAACTATAATTTGGAGTGAACCAAAATCATTATAGGATATTATATGGTATCATATTATTGTTAGAGAAAAGTGGTTACTATTATGGTTTTGGGGATATCCCAATCCACTTTTACCATCTAGTGAGTGATCATTGTACACATATTGTTTGGATGTGACCCAAATCTATTATGGTAGTCTTATAATGGATCCTTAACTACTAATTAAAATAATTTAAATATTTATATATATTCTAAAAATAATTTTCATTTTCCTATTTTACACTATAATGGGTTATCTTATTTGATCCATAACGATTCATGAATTTTGTATTACTAGGATTTTTTCCATGAATATTGATTATGAGCTATGCTACATAGGGTATGGTTTTTAAATGTTATTCTCATGTTATCCTACCATTATTCTCTTGTTATGTTTCAATAATAATTGATATCTCCTTTTTTACCCTTAATGGTAAACTGAGATCACCATATCTTATGTTTCTTTAACATAGGTTATAAAGAAAATTTTTAACTACCATGTTTATAAGAATGGATCTTGTTTTGATAAATTGAACTAGATAAAATGTAGTTCATTTATGAACTAGTTGTTTCGAAATCCATGTTTTTAGAGGAAATATGAATTTTTTGTCATAAATCTTGTTTTTGGATATAGAAATGAATGATAATATATTAATATGTAATTTATATGTATGAATATTCTAGGTCGATACAGTTGTAATCAGATGATATGTTTAGATATCCTTTGGATCTAAAAAGTGAAAAAAATTTATAACCCCATGGGAATGTTTAATTATAAGATACCATCCTAATGTTTTCGTAATGATCATGAATGACCAAGGATAAACCTAATGATTCAGACATTGAAATGAAAATTTCCTAACATATATAATATATAAATTTTTTTATGACTATTTGGTTGACTACTATGATTATTGTGTATCACAATATATTATTTGTTCATAGTCTATGACAAGACTTATGGGGATGTGTTTTTACAATTGTGTTATGGAAACCATGTTGATTATGAGGAACCAAATGGAATGATGATTACAGTAAAAAATATGGTTATTATTCCTAACCAGCTTTCATGATATATGATTAAAAATTTATATATTAACAAACACTCCAACTCTCTAAATAATAGAAGGATGGAGTTCACTGAGAGCTCAGGTGGTGGATATCATGGATGAATGATTTCCAAATTTCTTACAGGTAAAAAATGTTAGATAATACACCCATGAGAATGCTACAAGGAAATTAGAAAAAAATTTATGTATGGAAAATGGATTAATGTAATGAATAGTAGATGAAAAATGAAGTGTTAGATGGAGGTATATGAAGTTAATCCTATTATATTATTTATAGTAAAATGGCTCATGTGTAGGGAATATGCACAGTTCCCAAATAATTCCAGAATCTAAGGGTCATATCCTAGTATAAGGAAGAACCCATTTTATTCCAATCATTGATGTAAAAGTGATGATGTTATTTATTTAGTATTCAATTGCTATATAAATGGTATACTTGATGTAGTAATTTTGAAGTATATACGAACTATTTTAAGGTAATATAATTTTTGGATTTTAAAACATATGTTTAATGGTTCCAAAAACAAATAAAAGTGACTTCGTGATATAGAGATAATAATAAATTAGGATAAAGGGATGTTTTTTATTGAGGATGTAATTTTGATATTATTAGTAACCCTTAAATTGATTTGTTATTGGATGAAAAAGTTATATAGTAAAAATTTTATTATGTTTATTTCATTTTTTTTAAATTTTTTATTTGAGGAATAAGGAGTATAGAACTATATATGTTATTATTTGAGGTTAACATAAGAGTTATGGAAAACGTCATTAGTATAGAGTATTAAGGGCATAAAAATCACTTATGATGTTTTATGCGATTGTATATTTACTTGAATTTAAACATTTATTAGGTTTTAGGAAGAATAATCTATTGGATGTTGGGATGTAAATAATTTTAATAGTTGAAATTGATTCATTGAAAATGTGATACATTAGAATATTTTAATGATCATGTTGTGGATATATATTTTGTATAGTATTTAGATTTGACTCATGATATTTTGATTATGTTTATTAAATTATAGGATTATATTGTGATTCGTCATGGTGATTGCTGGTTTTTTTTTGAGACTTTTTATTGGGTTGAAGTAAATGTAAACTTTTGGTTTTACATGAGATTTAGCATTAAAATTTAATTACATATAAACTAATTAAAATTTTAGAGATGTAATCTGAAATGTATCATATCACATTTATGGTTAGAAAATTATTTATTGTTTAGGTTATTTTGGTTATGTGGGCTGTAGAGTTATTTAATAAATGATCTATGTGGAACATTTATTTTTTATTTTGTGAATTTTTAGAGTCTTGTTTACCATTTTATATGATTTTGATATTATATTACATTTTTTACCATTAAAATTTTCAAAATATTTTATTATAAGAGGAAAAATATAATATCCATTTATGTATTATAAGGATTATCATAGTGTTCGAGTAATAAAAAATCATCTTGAATACTCATTGCTTGGATAAAAATGTTTTTTTGTGGAAATCGATTAATGGATGAGATTTTACTTGTTATTTAACTATATTTACTTATGATTTTAGCCATTATGGAGAAGGAAGTACTCAAATATAGGGAATTTTATTTGGAATTTTTTTTCCTATAACCATGATTTTTCAAAATATTATGGTCTTTTTAGCCATTATTGATTTATGGTTGTCTTTCATTAGCTTTCTCATAACCATGTTCTCTATTAGTCTATATCATTCCTTGAGAATTAGTTTTCTCTTCCCTGAAAATATTTTCACTTCTGAAAATTTTTCACTAATGTGGAAACCTATATATGTGTCTGTCCATATAACATTCGTATTTTTATTTGCATTGTTTTTTATAAATTTATATTAAACCATTTTACAATGTGGGTTTTCAACATACGAATTTCCAAATATAAAAGGCATAATTATCGACCAAAAGATGAAATTTTTAGGATATAATTTATCAAGGGAGAATATGAAACCCCTATATTTCAAATGATTAACATTTATTCGATAACAAATGTTATGTGATACAATGAGCCAAAAATGAGCATGATATGTTAATATATAACCATTGTAAACTAGACATTAAAAAAAATTATAAATAATATTTGATGATTTATGATATAAATATATTAGTTTATATATATGGGTTATAATAAAATTAAATGTATTGTAAAATTATTTGTCATTAGTCACTATTTTAATAATAAAGAAATTTTTTTCGAAAAATAATTTTCATCAAAATATGGTTTTTATTTTGTTTATGAGAAAATATTATTATTAATAACATAAAATTTTAAAAAACTTATTATATAAAAATGATACCATTTTTGATATCATAATATTTAATTATTTTATGGGGAAATGTTTAAATTTTGTAAAAAAATTCAAAATATCACTGAATAGTGAATTTTTTTTATTTTTATAGAAAATTATATTTTAGTTTAATGTATTTGAATATTAAATTTATATTCCAGAACTTTTATAATATCTAATTTATTAAATACTATTAATGATATTCCAATTATTATATTTGGAAGGAAATTTAAAAATGAATGTGACATTAAAACATTTTTATTCATAAAAATGCAATTTTTAGAAAAAATTGTTTTCGAGTACATTTTAAAATAAAATTTTGATGTAACAAATTCCAAATATAGAAGATAAATCATGAAAATGTTATTCAGTATCTTTGATCTGGAGTGTAATACCCCAGGATTTCATTGTACGTTATCTCTTTAAAATGATTCAATAGCGTGCGCCACACACAACACTGAGTTCGAACGCACAACGACTTACCCAATGAACCGTTCAAAAAGCAGTTATGAATAGTATTAACTGCATTTTGAATTTTATATAATTCATATAATTTACCCTTCCATATTATGACATAATACAATAAAATTCCAATTTTTTAGATAAAAGAAGTGTTTTTCAAAAAAATGCAATTTTACAGCCTATTTATAGAGAACCCTTTTCAAATCCAGTATTTGAAACATTTATATATTCAATTTTACAAAAATAAACTGCTTATTTAGAATCGTGGCATAAAAATTTAGTTTGGATTTATTTTTGGTGTTTTTCTGATAACATTCATATTATGATGAATAGTAAAAAATAATAAATTTTAATTGAAAACACATTTTTTAATCAATATAATTAATAATGATTAATTATAAATTATATTGGTATTGAAGTATAACTAGATTATATTTTTATAATTTAATCCAATTTTTGTCATTGGATGTAATTTTACATTAAAATTGGACATAAACACATATCAAAAATTTGATAGTTTTTAGTTTTTAAATACCCACTTTCTGGTTTTGACAACGGGGATTAATTTTAAATAAATTAATGCAACTTATATGTTTTGAATTTGGTAAAATAGACATCATTTTTTTATTTTTAATATCAAAATTATCATTAGGTATGTTTTTGTTATTTTTCTGAAAACATTCAATTTTGTATGAATATTTAAAAACACTGCGTTGTATGTAAAAGATGAGATTTTTATTTAAAAAATTATTTTTAATTTTACCATAATTTCAAATTAGATACATAATAAAAATATTGGTTTAATGTAAGTCATTTGATTCATTTTATAATAAGATTATATATATAATTTTATTGGGACATTTTAACGTCTTCTTAGCCACCTTCAATGCACATTAACCCACCTTCCAGGCATATTTGAAAAGTTCCATAAAACATAATTTTACTGCATATGTTAATTTAATTTCAATAATCCAAGAGATATGGTTGGCATCATTGTGTAAAATGTGGTTCAAAAGGATGAATTTAATTTTTGGTGAATAGTAACTTTTAAATTTTATTTCCCCCAATTAAGTATAAATAGGGTAATTAAAGTTAAAAATGATTTTATAATTACCCTAAAACATGTACTAATTCAATTTGATAAGTTTTTTTCGATAAAAATCAACCTTAGTACAAAAATATGATCCTTTTTGATCCACTTTTATTATATTATAACATTTATTATATTTTATTTAATGAATAGTTAAAATGGTTAAATTCAAATTTTAATAAATCAACCATTTTATATAGGGAAATACAAAATATAAATTAGACTAAATATTCATTAGAAATCTAAAAAGATATAATAAATAATGGTTATTTATTTATATTTTTTATAAATCATATAATTAAATTTGTTAATGACACAATGATGATGGAGTAATTACCTTTTTATTGAAACTTTAAAATAACTGATATTTTAAATATTAAAATAAATGTAAATTGAATCTTCTGTTCCCATACATGAATTGTTTAGGTGAATATAACTTTTTATGGATGATTCAATTTATTTTTCTTGAAGTCAAATTTTTTTTATGAATTTCACAAAAACCAAATACTTAATATTGTCAAAATTGACATGAATGAGTTTGTAAAACAAATACTATTTATTTAAATTATATAATATTCCTAAAAATATAATTTAGGTCAATGGACATAGATAAGGTTATATATTTCATTAATGAATCCCTTGAGGTTATCTTGGAATTTTATATTATGTTTATTAACCATAGAGTGTAGGAATACAAGAAGCCATGGTAAATATTAAACTATTTGAATAAGAGTGATATCTAAAAGATACGGTTAATATGGTGAACTAAACATGTCTAAAACCTATTGTTCAAGAGAGAATTCGACCCATACCCTCCATATCCTTGAAATAAATAAATTTTTAGGTATTAGAAACCAAAAATTATTTTATAAAAAATTAATATTTCAAACTTTTCCTGAGGTGCCCCTTACCTACCTTATAAAAGGGTACTTCCCCTTCTCGTAATTCACACCTCCAAAGCCCTTTGACTCAGAAAAATCTTGCTAAAAATTCCTCCCAAATACCATCAACTAAATCTATAGGAATTATTTTGATCATAAAGCCATTCTAAGGAGCCCTTTTGTTAAAATCAAAAGGAAGAACCCGAAGAAGAGGTAATTAATTTATCACATCATTCTACATTCTTTTCTTCATCCAATTCCTCTTTATTTGTTGGTTTCATATCAAAATAATAAATATAGTACCTTCTACATAATGATATGTTATTATAAATATTCTACAACCATATTCATTATTATATCCATCTTATGACTGACATATTAATCATAAGTGCATACGTACATCATACCATCTCCACGTCGTGGTGTAGTTTTTCATTCAACACTTCATTATTTGTGTAACGCCCCGACCCTAGTTGCCTAGAGTCGGTGCATTATTACATAACATTGGCATGATCACAAGAAAGATCAAATCTCGAAAGACCGATTGGTTTAGTAGCCTTGGAAACACTAGATATATTCATAAGTTTTACATTACATCATAAAATGAAAAACTACTACAACAACATAATGTCTCCATAATCCACACTACTATCCCCTCATAATATCCCTGCAGGTCATTCATAATTTACTTCTTCACATCCTGGGGAAAAATAAAACATAGAAAAGGGGTGAGCTCAAATGCCCAGTAAGGATAACAATATAGCGGAAACTTTCATAAATAAGAATAAACATTTAAGGCAATGCATTACTAAAACAAAAGCCTTTTAAAATTGAACTTCAACATGGTATGGCAAAAGTAAAATGAAATAATGCCATTTACTTATTCACATGGATATTCTACTAATCGAATAATCACATGCAAAAATCAATAACCACTTTCATAATGTTGGAATGCATAATGCCAGACTATCATAACCACATAGCCAAGGCCTCGTGCCAAGACTACAAATAAGATTTTGTCAAGGCCTTGTGCCAAGACACTAGTTTGTCTCATGAGACCTACCGATGCATCGAGGAGCTATAGCGGGCTCCACCCGTCACTTATTAAGTCCAATGCATTCCCATATGAAAAGGTTTAAACATAACATAAACATTCATATTAAAACTAGCATACGAAATGTCAATACTTTCACAATAAACTATGAATGGTATAAAAATAGCACATCCACAGTCAAACATATCACAAAACCTTCAATACAATATAGAAGTTTTGTATCATAATAAATCAACTTCAAATAATCTTAAAATCCATCAAAGGATGTTGACATAGATGAAATCAAAATTCTTTTTAAAGAAATATCTCCTTTTATTTTGAAATCATTTAAGATCCATATAAAATAAAACATTTTCTTTGAAAATATTTTTATAAGCTTGTAAGGAAAGCTTTGAAGATTTTATAACGGCGTAAAATAACCGCACCCGCCGTATAAGTTTAAAAAAACATTCTTACCTCAATTCTTTCGAAAAGGTTAAAAAGGACCTTGTTTTGAAAACGACGGAAAGATTCCTTTATAAACCTCTTATAAAAAGTCAAAAAAGGGTATAAATGACTTTAACCCATATTCTTGTAAATAGTAAAAATGTTTTGAAATACATTTTTAAGAAACATGGATGTGGATGATAAAGAGATCCCAGTAGATTATTACATATAAACAACCTCGGATAATGAAGAGATTGTGAAATAACCCTTACCTTGTACTTTTCCTTGGTTGTGGTAGGTTAACCTCCTGTATAATGGTGAAATAATTGTTATTAAATTATACAAGAATCATATACATTAATATGATATCATATATGATCTTTTAATATTGATTTGATAATAATATCTTAGTATTATCGTTGTTTCGGGTGTTAACTTACTTGTTTTCTTTCATATGTTTTGTTACGTAAGACATGTTTGTAAAGGATAGGTTGTATATTATTCATATCCAGAATGATATCAAGTCCTTAAACATCATTTTTAAATCATAAAATGATAATTACGCTTTAATGGTTACGATGGAGAATGAATCTCATCGCGTTCGTGGAGACGGTAGTCCGTACGTATGCACGAGCGACAATATCATTCTTTTGATATTAAAATAATATATAAATGGATGGTATATCATATATACAGAATCATTAACATGTTATATTTATTATTTACATGAGTTACACATCATTATTATACCCATCCAAATAATATTATATTGAATAACAATTACACCACGACGTGGAGACGGTAAGCCGTACGTACGCACGTATGGTGACATGTTATTCAAAGGGTGGATAGAATACTGAATATGATTGTACCATATTTATAATAACATCACAGTATATGTGAGATACTGGAGTTATTATTTCAGAATGGTAAGAACAAAGGAAGAAGAAGTGGAAGAAGAAATGAACTTAGAAAAGGGTGGTGAGATCATTACCTCTTCTTCGGGTTCTTCCTTTTGATTTGATCAAAAGGGCTCCATAGGTTGGCTTTCTGATCAAACTAAGGCCTCTAGGTTGTATTGAGGGATGTTGGGAGAGTATTTGGGCAGAGTTTGGCCGAACCAAAAGGCTTTAGAGGTGTGAAGAAATGAGAAGGAGGAGTGCCCTTTTATAAGAGGGGTGAGGGGCACCTTTGGAAAAGCTAGAAATATTAATTTATAATAAATTCATATTCGGTTTCTAAAGGCTCCAAAGTTGACTATTCAAAGTATGAGGTGGGGATAGGTCGAAAACAACTCATCCAATAGAATTTAGACAGGTTTGGGTACTTATATTAACCTTATCTTTAAGTATTAACTCTAAGTTAATTAGTTTCACTTTTACAATGTCTCTTTGTATTTTTATATAATATGGTTAATAAACTTACTATATACATCAAAGAGACCCCCAAGTGGTCCATTAATGATTAAACTATCATAATATAAGTCTCTTGGCCGAACCTTAGATTTTTAGGAATTTAATATCAATTAATAATATAATATTTGTTTTAAGAACTCTTTTATGTCAATTTTGACACTATTCAATAGTTGATTTTTGTGAAACTCCTAACAGATTTATTACTTCGAACAAAGTCAATAACATCAATACTAATATATCATATTATCCTAGAAAATTAGTTTAATTCATTAAAAGTTTCATATTATAATTATTTGGGTATTTATAAGATCAATTAGTTTAATTTTTCACTATTTTAGTAATTACTTCATCATCATTGTGTCATAAATAAAATAAATTATTTAATGTCTAAAAATTATAAATAAAATATAATTATGTAGGAAATCTTTTTAGCTTTCTAATGAATATTTACAATCGAAAATCCAACATGTATAACCCTATGTAAAAATTGTTCTTCTAAAAGATATATGCTTGTGTCATTTTTGTATTCATTTTAACTTAATTAAAATAAAGTGTCATTATCACTTACAAGTGGATCCATGGGGTCCCAAAATTGACACAAAGATGCCCATGGTCGACCATGTATCAACCAATAGGGTTAAGACACGTTTTAGGGTAATTTTGTATTATTATAATATTATTTTTTTAAACCTTATTTACCGGATTTACCCTTTAACCATGGTAAATAAAATATTTACCGCAGTAATTATTCAAAATGTGTAAAAATAAAAGTTACCTATTTACACAATTTGAACATCCTGATTCCAAATATGGAATCCATTTTCCTAAATTCAAAACACAGAAGTGGCAGAAATTAATTTAAAATTAATTCCCGCTGTCAAAACAAAAAGCGTGTTTTTAAGAGATAATAACTATCAAAAGATTGACACTTGTTTATGTTCGGTTTAATTGTAAAATTATGTCCAATGATAAACATTAAATTGAATGGTAAAAATATATTCTAAATATACTTTAAAACCACTCAAATTCATAATTTATCACTATTAATTATTTTGATTAAAAAAGTTGTTTTTAATTAAAATTTAGAAATTTTCACTATTCATCAAAATATGAAAGTTATCCGAAATGTACCAAAATTTCACCCTAGGCTGATTTTGATATTCCGAATCCAAAAATGAAGTCCATTTTGAAATATAGAATATATATGATTTCAAAAATTAGGTATTACTATTCACAACGGCTAGTTTAATTAGTTGTGGTGTGTGTTAGAACTCGAGGTTGCGTACAACACACGCTATCGCATTATTCAAAGGGAAACGTACCGTAGAAGCTTGGGGTATTACATTCTCCCCTCCTTCAAATAATTGAGTCCTCGCAATTTCTAGGGTATTACTGCATAAAAAGACTCGGGTGGTTCTTCATCATAAGTTCCTCGGGTTCCCACGTTGCCTCTTCCATCTTATGATTCCTCCACAAAACTTTTACCAGACGCGTCGTCCGGTTTCTCAGCACTTGTTCTCTCGTATCAAGAATCTTGATGGGCTCTTCGCAATAGGAAAGATCGGGTTCCAGTTCTAATTCCTCATAGGTGAGTACATGCGTTGGGTCAGGCATTTATTTCCTCAACAGAGATACGTGGAACACATCGTGAACTTTGGAGAGACTTGGCGACATTTCCAATCGGTAAGCCACAGCCCCAATTCGTTCTAGAATTTCGAAAGGTCCGATGTACCTGGGACTCAATTTACCTTTCTTACCAAAACGTATGACTCCCTTCCATGGAGATACCTTCAGGAAAACATGATCACCGACTTGAAATTCCAAATCCTTCCTTCGATTATCGGCATAGCTCTTCTGCCTACTTTGAGCTGCTTTAATGTGATTTTGGATTACTTTCACCTTTTCCACCGTTTCCTCCACCAGCTCTAGGCCTACAAGTTTTCTTTCACCAACGTCATCTCAACAGGTTGGTGTACGACATCTCTTTCCGTATAACGCTTCATATGGTGCCATCTGTATACTCGAATGGAAGCTATTGTTATAGGAAAATTCTACCAGTGGTAAATATTGATCCCACATACCCTGAAAGTCAAGTGAGCAAGATCTCAACATGTCTTCTAAGGTCTGAATAGTCCGTTCTGATTGTCCGTCTGTCTGAGGGTGGTAAGCAGTGCTCAAATGAAGTTCAGTATCTAGGGATTTCTGAAGACTTTTCCAAAATCTTGAAGTAAAACGGGGATCACGATCAGAAACAATCGATAGGGGTACTCCATGAAGTCTCACAACTTCATTAATATATAGTCTTGCTAGACGTTCCAGGGGTAGATCTTCTCTTATAGCAAGAAAATGTGCTGACTTGGTAAGACGATCAACAATAACCCATATTGCATCGTTCCTTCTAGGAGTCTTTGGTAGCCCCATGACAAAGTCCATCGTAACATTGTCCCATTTCCACTCCGGTATGGGAAGAGGCTGCATGACTCCTCCAGGCTGTTGCCTTCCAGCTTTCACTTGTTGACAAACCATACATCTTGACACAAAATCAGCAATCTCCCTCTTCATGTTGTCCCACCAAAAATGTTCCTTCAAATCTCTATACATTTTGGTGCTCCCAGGGTGTATAGAGAAATTGGAACTATGAGCATCATCCAGCAATTCCCTTTTTAGATCAGGTATATTGGGAACACAAAGTCTCTTCCCGAATTTCAAAATTCCATCTTCATACACAAAGTCTCTCAATCTCCCATCATTTACAGCTTTAATCTTCTTTTGGAATTCGTCATCATCGGTCTGAGAACTCTTAATCCTTTCTAGTAAAGATGGTTTGGCAACCATTTGAAAAAGCATTGATGTTTCACCTTCCCTGGTTATTCCCATGTCCATTTTCACTAGATCCATGAAAATTGGATCCCTTTCAATTCTCATATTGTTCAAAACTCCATGGTCTTTTCTACTCAAAGCATCTTCCACCTTGTTTGCCTTCCCCGGGTGGTAGTGTATCGTACAATCATAATCCTTGAGTAATTCAAGCCATCTCCTTTGCCTCATGTTGAGTTCTTTTTGTGAGAAAATATACTTCAAACTCTTGTGATCAGTATAAATCTCACATTTTTCACCATAGAGGTAGTGCCTCCATATCTTCAAAGCAAAGATCACAGCTGCTAACTCAAGATCATGAGTAGGATAGTTTTGTTCATGAATTTTCAACTGTCGTGATGCATAGGCAATAACTCTATCATTCTGCATAAGGACACAGCCAAGTCCTTTCTTCGATGCATCACTATAAATAACGAACCCATCATTCCCCGATGGTAGAGTCAATATAGGAGCATTGACTAATCTTCTCTTCAGTTCTTCGAAACATTCTTCACACTCTTTTGTCCAAACAAATTTAACCCCTTTACGTGTGAGCTTCGTTAATGGGTTAGCCAATCGGGCAAAATTCTGGACGAAACGTCGATAATAACCTGCCAAACCAATAAAACTACGTACCTCAGTTATACTCGTAGGTGCTGGCCATTCTTGGATTGCCTTGGTCTTAGAAGGATCAACAGAGATTCCATCTTTAGAGACAATATGGCCAAGAAAAGAAATCTCCTGAAGCCAGAATTCACACTTGCTAAACTTCCCATATAATTCATGCCTCCTCAGAGTCTTCAAGATAATGCGCAAGTGATTTTCATGATCTTTGTAGGTTTTGGAGTATACCAAGATATCATCAATAAATACCACCAAAAATTCATCGAGATACTCCTTGAAAACTCTATTCATCAGATCCATGAATACAGAGGGTGCATTAGTCAATCCAAACGGCATTACAGTAAACTCGTAATGCCCGTACCTGGTTCGAAATGCTGTCTTCGGAATGTCTTCCTTCTTCACACACAACTGATGGTATCCAGATCGAAGGTCAATCTTTGAAAAGTATTGAGCTCCATGCAGTTGGTCAAATAAATCATCAATACGAGGTAGGGGATACTTGTTCTTTATCGTTATAGCATTGATCTCCCTGTAGTCGATACATAACCTCATAGATCCATCTTTCTTTTTAACAAAAAGAACAGGGGCTCCCCATGGAGAAACACTAGGGCGAATAAATCCCTTATTACTCAATTCCTCTAGTTGTTTCTTTAGTTCGACTAGCTCTACAGTGGCCATTCTATAAGGGGTCTTCGATATAGGCCTTGATCCAGGAATCAAATCAATAGAAAACTCAACTTCTCGTTCTGGAGGATGTCCAGGTAAATCTTCCGGAAATACATCTACAAATTCTTTCACAATAGGTACATCTTCTATTTGAACATTCCTTTCCTCACCGACAGTTATTTCAGTCTCTTCCTCCCCGATAATTGAATTAAGTTGAGCTACAGGGGGTGGATCTAAATAAGAATTAGGTGGTGACGATTCTGCTCTAAAAATAAGGTGTTCTTTATCATTATCATCAAGAATCGTAACCTCTTTCTTCTTACAATAAATCTTCGCATCATAGTCCGAAAGCCAGTCCATACCGAGGATTATATCAAACTCAATCATAGGTATGACGATGAGATCAGCAGATAAAGAAAATTTATGTGCTCTAATGGGGACTGATTCGCAAAACTTTGTTGCAACGATACTTCCCTTAGGAGTTTTAACTGACAACTCCCTTATTAAATCAAATTGGAAATATCTAATTTTCTTAGCAAACTGGGAATATATGAAACAATGCGATGATCCAGAATCAAATAATGCATTTTCTAAACTTGAGGAAACCATTAAATTACCTGCCACCACGTCTTTCGGAGCTTCTACCTCAGCAGTAGTGATAGCATAAGCCTGGCCTTGATCCCTTGGCCTTTTCTGAGGTAAGTTCTCCTGACGCTTAGGACATGCATTTGCATAATACCCCATCTCCCTGCAATTGTAGCACTGAACGTTGGTAGCTTCCTTCTTCCCCTTGCAATCATGAGCTTGGTGGCCTTTTTCACCACACTTGTAACAGACTCCCATTCCCTTCAAGCAAGTACCAGGATGTTTCTTCCCGCATTTACCACAAGATGGATATTCAACCTTTCCCTTATTCCCCTTATTTCCATTCCCAGATTGATCAGCAGGTCTCTTCTTCTCTTGCTTCGCTTTAAAGTCATAAGACTTAGAGAATTCCTTTTCGGTCTTGATAGCACATGAGACAATGTCTTCGTACGATGAAAAGGATTGTGAGACTAATGCTCGACGGAGAAATGGTTTTAACCCATCAAAGAAACGATCAATCTTACTTCTTGGGTTGCGAATATAATCTCCAGCATACCTCGCTAACCTTGTAAAGTTAGCCTCATACTTTGTGACATTCTCATCCTCCTTTTGTCTCAGACTCAGAAATTGTCTTTCCATATCCGCTCGATGGTCGCGAGGGAAGTATTTTTCTAAAAATAGATCTTTGAATTCCCTCCATTCCATATTTGATACTTCATCATCTTCCTTCGTATTTTGAATCAATAACCACCATTGATCAGCATCTCCAGTGAGGCGGTAAACTGCCATGATAACTTTTTCCCTTTCACTGCTCCCCAAAGCCTGAAATATTTTCTCTAGGGAAAATATCCATTGCTCAGCTACTAAGGGATTTGTATTCCCATTGAACGTTGGTGGTTGTTGCCTCATGAATCGATCTAACATTGATCCTCCACGCTGCGGATCAGGGTGTTCCATACGGGTAAGGTTATTATTCATAACCTGAGTAAGTTGTCCCAGTACGGTGATTAGCTGATCAGCACCAGTTGCATCACCAGCCCCACTATAATTATCTTGAGCAGGAGGGCAATCCCTACATGGAGTGTGTGCATTGATACGGTTTCCATTTCTTCCACTAGGCGCCATTTCTAAACAATGGCATAAACTAGATCAGTTTATGAATCAAAATACATAATCCCATACTTATAAAACACTTAACATAAATTGAACTATTTATGGATATAATCCATAATCATAAAAATGTTTTCTTTGAGGAAGTATATACTCATAAACCCTTCATAATGATTTGTAAAGAAAATGAGAGTTATCCTAAGCATATCCCCCGGGAGTGTCGTAACCAAGAGTGCAGCAAGGCCCGTTGTCGTGCACCAGTTCCCGTTCGAGTCTAGCTCAAAGCGGTGTTTTCGGGTTTTACCCCTAGGTACATCTGTGCCAGAGCCGCCTCTACCTGCTCGTATCCATACAGGGATGTATTGCTCGGAAAACTCACAAAATCACTACAATACCAAAATTCTAGGAAGTTCTTCTATACTAATCCTCAAATCTCATCTTAGGTCTACGTGCCCTAATCAGAGTTTATCTAAATCTAGCTTCCAAGGTTTGTACTAAACTTCCTCTGATACCAACTGTAACGCCCCGACCATAGTTGCCTAGAGTCGGTGCATTATTACATAACATTGGCATGATCACAAGAAAGATCAAATCTCGAAAGACCGATTGGTTTAGTAGCCTTGGAAACACTAGATATATTCATAAGTTTTACATTACATCATAAAATGAAAAACTACTACAACAACATAATGTCTCCATAATCCACACTACTATCCCCTCATAATATCCCTGCAGGTCATTCATAATTTACTTCTTCACATCCTGGGGAAAAATAAAACATAGAAAAGGGGTGAGCTCAAATGCCCAGTAAGGATAACAATATAGCGGAAACTTTCATAAATAAGAATAAACATTTAAGGCAATGCATTACTAAAACAAAAGCCTTTTAAAATTGAACTTCAACATGGTATGGCAAAAGTAAAATGAAATAATGCCATTTACTTATTCACATGGATATTCTACTAATCGAATAATCACATGCAAAAATCAATAACCACTTTCATAATGTTGGAATGCATAATGCCAGACTATCATAACCACATAGCCAAGGCCTCGTGCCAAGACTACAAATAAGATTTTGTCAAGGCCTTGTGCCAAGACACTAGTTTGTCTCATGAGACCTACCGATGCATCGAGGAGCTATAGCGGGCTCCACCCGTCACTTATTAAGTCCAATGCATTCCCATATGAAAAGGTTTAAACATAACATAAACATTCGTATTAAAACTAGCATACGAAATGTCAATACTTTCACAATAAACTATGAATGGTATAAAAATAGCACATCCACAGTCAAACATATCACAAAACCTTCAATACAATATAGAAGTTTTGTATCATAATAAATCAACTTCAAATAATCTTAAAATCCATCAAAGGATGTTGACATAGATGAAATCAAAATTCTTTTTAAAGAAATATCTCCTTTTATTTTGAAATCATTTAAGATCCATATAAAATAAAACATTTTCTTTGAAAATATTTTTATAAGCTTGTAAGGAAAGCTTTGAAGATTTTATAACGGCGTAAAATAACCGCACCCGCCGTATAAGTTTAAAAAAACATTCTTACCTCAATTCTGTCGAAAAGGTTAAAAAGGACCTTGTTTTGAAAACGACGGAAAGATTCCTTTATAAACCTCTTATAAAAAGTCAAAAAAGGGTATAAATGACTTTAACCCATATTCCTGTAAATAGTAAAAATGTTTTGAAATACATTTTTAAGAAACATGGATGTGGATGATAAAGAGATCCCAGTAGATTATTACATATAAACAACCTCGGATAATGAAGAGATTGTGAAATAACCCTTACCTTGTACTTTTCCTTGGTTGTGGTAGGTTAACCTCCTGTATAATGGTGAAATAATTGTTATTAAATTATACAAGAATCATATACATTAATATGATATCATATATGATCTTTTAATATTGATTTGATAATAATATCTTAGTATTATCGTTGTTTCGGGTGTTAACTTACTTGTTTTCTTTCATATGTTTTGTTACGTAAGACATGTTTGTAAAGGATAGGTTGTATATTATTCATATCCAGAATGATATCAAGTCCTTAAACATCATTTTTAAATCATAAAATGATAATTACGCTTTAATGGTTACGATGGAGAATGAATCTCATCGCTTCGTGGAGACGGTAGTCCGTACGTACGCACGAGCGACAATATCATTCTTTTGATATTAAAATAATATATAAATGGATGGTATATCATATATACAGAATCATTAACATGTTATATTTATTATTTACATGAGTTACACATCATTATTATACCCATCCAAATAATATTATATTGAATAACAATTACACCACGACGTGGAGACGGTAAGCCGTACGTACGCACGTATGGTGACATGTTATTCAAAGGGTGGATAGAATACTGAATATGATTGTACCATATTTATAATAACATCACAGTATATGTGAGATACTGGAGTTATTATTTCAGAATGGTAAGAACAAAGGAATAAGAAGTGGAAGAAGAAATGAACTTAGAAAAGGGTGGTGAGATCATTACCTCTTCTTCGGGTTCTTCCTTTTGATTTGATCAAAAGGGCTTCTTAGGTTGGCTTTCGGATCAAACTAAGGCCTCTAGGTTGTATTTAGGGATGTTGGGAGAGTATTTGGGCAGAGTTTGGCCGAACCAAAAGGCTTTAGAGGTGTGAAGAAATGAGAAGGAGGAGTGCCCTTTTATAAGAGGGGTGAGGGGCACCTTTGGAAAAGCTAGAAATATTAATTTATAATAAATTCATATTCGGTTTCTAAAGGCTCCAAAGTTGACTATTCAAAGGATGAGGTGGGGATAGGTCGCAAACAACTCATCCAATAGAATTTAGACAGGTTTGGGTACTTATATTAACCT
This sequence comes from Viscum album, assembly GCA_963277665.1. Classification (NCBI taxonomy): domain Eukaryota; kingdom Viridiplantae; phylum Streptophyta; class Magnoliopsida; order Santalales; family Viscaceae; genus Viscum; species Viscum album. The sequence goes on from OY728137.1 coordinate 1,902,746,991, forward strand.
TATCTTTAAGTATTAACTCTAAGTTAATTAGTTTCACTTTTACAATGTCTCTTTGTATTTTTATATAATATGGTTAATAAACTTACTATATACATCCAAGAGACCCCCAAGTTCTCCATTAATGATTAAAATATCATAATATAAGTCTCTTGGCCGAACCTTAGATTTTTAGGAATTTAATATCAATTAATAATATAATATTTGTTTTAAGAACTCTTTTATGTCAATTTTGACACTATTCAATAGTTGATTTTTGTGAAACTCCTAACAGATTGATTACTTCGAAAAAAGTCAATAACATCAATCCTAATATATCATATTATCCTAGAAAATTAGTTTAATGCATTAAAAGTTTCATATTATAATTATTTGGGTATTTATAAGATCAATTATTTTAATTTTTCACTATTTTAGTAATTACTGCATCATCATTGTGTCATAAATAAAATAACTTATTTAATGTCTAAAAATTATAAATAAAATATAATTATGTAGGAAATCTTTTTAGCTTTCTAATGAATATTTACAATCGAAAATCCAACATGTATAACCCTATGTAAAAATTGTTCTTCTAAAAGATATATGCTTGTGTCATTTTTGTATTAATTTTAACTTAATTAAAATAAAGTGTCATTATCACTTACAAGTGGATCCATGGGGTCCCAAAATTGACACAAAGATGCCCATGGTCGACCATGTATCAACCAATAGGGTTAAGACACGTTTTAGGGTAATTTTGTATTATTATAATATTATTTTTTTAACCCTTATTTACCGGATTTACCCTTTAACCATGGTAAATAAAATATTTACCGCAGTAATTATTCAAAATGTGTAAAAATAAAAGTTACCTATTTACACAATTTGAACATCCTGATTCCAAATATGGAATCCATTTTCCTAAATTCAAAACACAGAAGTGGCAGAAATTAATTTAAAATTAATTCCCGCTGTCAAAACAAAAAGCGTGTTTTTAAGAGATAATAACTATCAAAAGATTGACACTTGTTTATGTTCGGTTTAATTGTAAAATTATTTCCAATGATAAAAATTAAATTGAATGGTAAAAATATATTCTAAATATACTTTAAAACCACTCAAATTCATAATTTATCACTATTAATTATTTTGATTAAAAAAGTTGTTTTTAATTAAAATTTAGAAATTTTCACTATTCATCAAAATATGAAAGTTATCCGAAATGTACCAAAATTTCACCCTAGGCTAATTTTGATATTCCGAATCCAAAAATGATGTGCATTTTGAAATATAGAATATATATGATTTCAAAAATTAGGTATTACTATTCACAACGGCTAGTTTAATTAGTTGTGGTGTGTGTTAGAACTCGAGGTTGCGTACAACACACGTTATCGCATTATTCAAAGGGAAACGTACCGTAGAAGCTTGGGGTGTTACAATTTGTATGGGTATAATTATGAGTTTAATTGATGTAAATAATAAATAAAACATTTTAATTATTATTTATATATAATATACCATCCAATTATATACGATTTCACCATGAATAGAATGATATTATCGCTCGTGCGTATGTATGGCATAACGTATCCACGACGTGATGATATTCATTTACAAATTCACCATTCAACGATAATTATATTATTATATATTATTAATATGTATGTTATAAATTAAATAATAATTATACTGGATATATTTATATAGCTCATTCACCTACATCTATTCAATGCGATATGAAAACAGAAACCACATTTATACGTACATACAACGTATTGTCTCCATAAATGGTGTTTTCCATTTCATATATCAATAAATCATATATATTTATATTCTGAATATATATGACACATAAATAATGTTTTATATTCTAGATACAATTAAATCATGATATAAGTGATACGATCAAGAATAACTAGTTAAAACACATAAGATAAATAAAGCGATTATTACCCAAATATTAGTTTAACATGGAAATTATTATTACATGCATATCATTATGCCATAAATGAATCAGTATGATATAATAAATATGAATATGGCCCTGTATTTATTTAATAACATAATCTGGTCATTATACATGTGGTTAAATGTATGCTCAACCAAAGTAAAGTACAAGGTAAGGGTTATTTCCTCAATCTAAGATTATCTGAGATTGTTAATCTGTATGTATGTAATGTGAAATATTTATCATATATGTCAATGTTTCTCTAAACGTTTATCAAAATTAATATTTTATGGTTTTATATATGTCTCTCATTAACTACATCATCATTTTCTATTATTTTAATGATAAATTTTTCTAAATCTTTTTTATTATTGTCCATGTTTTCAAAATTATTTTATTTATTTATTTACGTGGACATGATTATTTTAAAGTGTTAATTTATTTCAAATGTTTCAATGTGTTATGGGAAACTTTTATTGAAAAATATCATTTAAATGACTTCCTTTATAAATTTTTCGACTTTTATATGATTTCATGAAAATGGGTATTTCTTTCAAAGCTTTTTATTGTTTAGTTTGAACTATGTAAACATCCCTTATTGTATATTATTCAAAATAGAGGCTGATTTAATATAATACAATCTTCTATATTGTATATAATGAGTTATGATATGTTTTACTGTTGATGTTCTATTTTCATACCATTCACGGTTTGTGGTTAAATAATTGACATTTTGTAACGCCCCGACCCCAGCTACCCAGAGTCGGTGCATTAATTACATAACATTGGCATGATCACAAGAAAGATCAAATCCCGAAAGACCGATTGGTTTAGTAGCCTTGGAAACACTAGATATAATCATAAAGTTTTACATTACATTTCAAAGTGAAAAACTACTACAACAACAAAGTCTTCATATCCACACTATTAACCCCTCATAATATCCCTGCAAGTCATTCATAATTTACTTCTTCACTACCTGGGAAAAATAAAACATAGAAAAGGGGTGAGCTCAAATGCCCAGTAAGGATAACAATATAGAGGAAACTTTCATAAATAAAAATAAACATTTAAGGCAATGTATAACTAAAACAAAAGCCTTTTAAACTTGAACATTTAACATAGTATGGCATAAATAAAATGAAATAATGCCATTTACTTGTTCACATGGATATTCTACTAATCGAATAATCACATGCAATATCAATAACCACTTTCATAATGTTGGAATGCATAATGCCAGACTATCATAACCACATAGCCAAGGCCTCGTGCCAAGACTACAAATAATATTTTGTCATGGCCTTGTGCCAAGACACTAGTTTGTCTCATGAGACCTACCGATGCATCGAGGAGCTATAGCGGGCTCCACCCGTCACTTATTAAGTCCAATGCATTCCCATATGAAAAGGTTTAAACATAACATAAACATTCGTATTAAAACTAGCATACGAAATGTCAATAATTTCACCATAAACTATGAATGGTATAAAAATAGCACATTCATAGTCAAACATATCACAAAAACTTCAATACAATATAGAAGTTTTTTTTATCATAATAAATCAACTTCAAATAATCTTAAAATCCATCAAAGGATGTTGACATAGATGAAATCAAAATTCATTTTTAAGAAGTATCTCCTTTTAGTTTGAAATCATTTAAGATCCATATAAAATAAAACATTTTCTTTGAAAATATTCTTATAAGCTTGTATGGGAAGCTTCGACGATTTTATAATGGCGGAAAATAACCGCACCCGCCGTATAAGTTAAAAAAAACATTCTTACCTCAATTCTGTCGAAAAGGTTAAAAAGGACCTTGTTTTGAAAACGACGGAAAGATTCCTTTATAAACCTCTTATAAAAAGTCAAACAAGGGTATAAATGACTTTAACCCATATTCTTGTAAATAGTAAAAATGTTTTGAAATACATTTCGAAGAAACATGGATGTGGATGATAAAGAGATCCCAGTAGATTATTACGTATAATACAACCTCGGATAATGAAGAGATTGTGAAATAACCCTTACCTTGTACTTTTCCTTGGTTGTGGTAGGTTAACCTCCTGTATAATGGTGAAATAATTGTTATTAAATTATACAAGAATCATATACATTAATATGATATCATATATGATCTTTTAATATTGATTTGATAATAATATCTTAGTATTATCGTTGTTTCGGGTGTTAACTTACTTGTTTTCTTTCATATGTTTTGTTACATAAGACATGTTTGTAAAGGATAGGTTGTATATTATTCATATCCAGAATGATATCAAGTCCTTAAACATCATTTTTAAATCATAAAAAGATAATTACGCTTTAATGGTTACGATGGAGAATGAATCTCATCGCGTTCGTGGAGACGGTAGTCCGTACGTACGCACGAGCGACAATATCATTCTTTTGATATTAAAATAATATATAAATGGATGGTATATCATATATACAGAATCATTAACATGTTATATTTATTATTTACATGAGTTACACATCATTATTATACCCATCCAAATAATATTATATTGAATAACAATTACACCACGACGTGGAGACGGTAAGCCGTACGTACGCACGTATGGTGACATGTTATTCAAAGGGTGGATAGAATACTGAATATGATTGTACCATATTTATAATAACATCACAGTATATGTGAGATACTGGAGTTATTATTTCAGAATGGTAAGAACAAAGGAAGAAGAAGTGGAAGAAGAAATGAACTTAGAAAAGGGTGGTGAGATCATTACCTCTTCTTCGGGTTCTTCCTTTTGATTTGATCAAAAGGGCTCCTTAGGTTGGCTTTCTGATCAAACTAAGGCCTCTAGGTTGTATTGAGGGATGTTGGGAGAGTATTTGGGCAGAGTTTGGCCGAACCAAAAGGCTTTAGAGGTGTGAAGAAATGAGAAGGAGGAGTGCCCTTTTATAAGAGGGGTGAGGGGCACCTTTGGAAAAGCTAGAAATATTAATTTATAATAAATTCATATTCGGTTTCTAAAGGCTCCAAAGTTGACTATTCAAAGGATGAGGTGGGGATAGGTCGAAAACAACTCATCCAATAGAATTTAGACAGGTTTGGGTACTTATATTAACCTTATCTTTAAGTATTAACTCTAAGTTAATTAGTTTCACTTTTACAATGTCTCTTTGTATTTTTATATAATATGGTTAATAAACTTAATATATACATCCAAGCTACCCCCAAGTGGTCCATTAATGAGGAACCTATAATAATATAAGTCTCTTGGCCGATCCTTAGATTTTTAGGAATTTAATATCAATTAATAATATAATATTTGTTTTAAGAACTCTTTTATGTCAATTTTGACACTATTCAATAGTTGATTTTTTTGAAACTCCTAACAGATTGATTACTTCGAACAAAGTCAATTACATCAATCCTAATATATCATATTATCATAGAAAATTAGTTTAATTTATTAAAAGTTTCATATTATATTTATTTGGGTATTTATAATATTAATTATGTTAATTGTTTACTATTTTAGTAATTACTGCATCATCATTGTGTCATAAATAAAATAAATTATTTAATGTCTAAAAATTATAAATAAAATATCATTATGTAGGAAATCTTTTTAGGTTTCTAATGAATATTTATAATCTAAAATCCAACATATATAACCCTATGTAACAATTGTTGTTCTAAAAGATATATGCTTGTGTCATTTTTGTATTTATTTTAACTTAATTAAAATAAAGTGTCATTATCACTTACAAGTGGATCCATGGGGTCCCAAAATAGACCCAAAGATTCCCATGGTCGACCATCTATCAACCAATAGGGTTAAGACACGTTTTTAGGGTAATTTAGTGTTATTATAATATTATTTTTTTAACCCTTATTTACCGGATTTACCCTTAACCATGGTAAATAAAATATTTACCGCAGTAATTATTCAAAATGTCTAAAAATAAAAGTTACCTATTTACACAATTTGAACATCCTGATTCCAAATATGGAATCCATTTTCCTAAATTCAAAACACAGAAGTGGCAGAAATTAATTTAAAATTAATTCCCGCTGTCAAAACAAAAAGCGTGTTTTTAAGAGATAATAACTATCAAAAGATTGACACTTGTTTATGTTCGGTTTAATTGTAAAATTATGTCCAATGACCAACATTATATTAAATATTAAAAATATATTCTAAATATACTTTAAAACCACTCAAATTCATAATTTATCACTATTAATTATTTTGATTAAAAAAAGTTGTTTTTAATTAAAATTTAGAAATTTTCACTATTCATCAAAATATGAAAGTTATCCGAAATGTACCAAAATTTCTCCCAAGGCTAATTTTGATATTCCGAATCCAAAAATGAAGTCCATTTTGAAATATAGAATATATATAATTTCAAAAATTAGGTATTACTATTCATAACGGCTAGTTTGATTGGTTACGGTGTGTTAGAACTCGGTGTTGCGTACAACACACGCTAGCGTACCGTGGAAGCTTGGGATGTTTCATTTTAAATTTTTGATGTCCCCATTTAGTCAAAAAGTTTAAAATATAGTATCTAAAAAGGGTTCACTATTTAAATTTGTTAAAAGTGAAATACTGAAAATGAATTTGTTCTTACATTATGTCTAAGAAACTCATAATATGGATTCTAAAATTATAAGGATTATATAAAGTTTAAATTTAGTTAACACTATTCATAACCTCTTTTGAACAGCTTGTTTGGTAAGTCATGGTGTGATTGAACTTGGTGTTGCGTGTAGTGAAAGTTATTGAATTCTTTTGAAGAAATAACACACTATAAAATCTTGGGGTGTTACATTCTCCCCTCCTTCAATAAATTGCGTCCTCGCAATTTGAAATTGTTCTTCGAAAATAAAAGGTTGAAAGTAGAAAATATATTTGTGGGAAAACCCACATTGGAAATTGGGTTACTAAAATTTAGTCTTAATATGAGGAAAAGAGAAATCAAAGGGTCACCACCAAATTATGATCTCGATTAGGAGAACATTGGTGGAAATTGGAGACATATAATTGGAGGAAAAAACGTAAATATTTATAGGTAGTGATTGAGGTCATCAATCAAAAACAAGTATAAAATTGAGGTACTTAAACTCATCAATCTATGATAATTTGAAATACCATCGGTTCAACAAAACATAGGGTATTAGGATAACACATTTTTGACATTTCAAAATATCTTAGTTGAAATCCCACATCGAAAAATGAATTAATGAGGTCTCTATAAAGAGTGGAAAGTATGAAGATTACCGAAAATAACACATACTAGGTTTCCATGTAGGAAAATATGGATATGGAATAGAAATCTAACCATCAATTATCTGATGGAGAGTGGTAGAGAACATGGCTATGAAAAGGCCAAAAATCCCAAAGCCATAAATTTGTGATGATTTAAGGTACCATCTAGGACAACATTTTTGTTCTATGTTTCTTTTATTAATGTTGGGGAATTTATTTATGAGATTGGCTAAGATCATAAGGAGATATACTTACTTTATAATTAGAGTTTTATCCATTAATAAATTTCTACCACAAACTCATCTTTCACTCTAAAAGATAATAGAATGTAAAAAAAAATTCTATTTACACTATTCGTATAGGTTTCCAAAATAAACGAATTTATAATTCATCTACATGATATTTTAATAAAAACTACATTATTTAATCCAGGACATCTCATGGGCCAGTGGTAGGTGATACACCCTTGTCGCCCTTCGGTTGCGGGTTCAAGTCTCGCAGCCTTGCCGGACGCGACGGGTTGCCGCCCGACCTCCGGGTTGTCCTTTTATGGCAATCCAAAATAATCCAAACTAGAACTATCCAAAATACTTCTATCCAAACTCACAGTCCAACATTTATAAGTAAGGTAAACATAATGTAGAACCTTTTTACCCCGTAATAGCATATGAATACCTTCATCATGTATTCTTTTAATACACCGAAACATCCTGAATTACCATATTCCTTATTGATTACATTCATGCTCCCTTATTCCATATAGAATGCTGGATATACTTCATTAATCCAAAAATATTTTAAACCCCAACAATGTTGGAATATACAAATCATTAATCAGTTCCATGGTAGTCAAGAATATCCAATATAATTTATCCAAAACAATCACATATTATTCCAAAATCACTACCTCAGTATCAGAACTATATTATGATTTATCATTCTCTCAACCATATATTTTCCAAAAATTTATCCTGCTATTGAGTCACTTTTCTTTGTTCCACACAATCTCAAGTCCTTAATGAAATAGTACTACAGTACAATCCTTATATACTCCATGATTATTATAACAAGTACATTGTTGATACAACACTCAATTGACATAATCAACATAAGAACTCTAATCATTCCTCTTCATCTGTGGTAGTATCATAACTTGATTATTATCCAATAGCATCATTTGCGTCATAGTCTGATGACTGGGACATAGGTTCGCGTAGTGTCCAAACTCCTTGCAAATGAAGCATTGTACATTTGAAACCATTTTCTTACCCTTGCAGTCCCGTACTTTGTGCCCTTTTCCTCCACACTTATAACAAACTCCCATTCCTTTCAGGCAAGTTCCAGGGTGTTTCTTTCCATAGTTACCACATATGGTAAAATTCTTCTTTTCCCTCTTCCCTTTATCCATCTTTCTCTCTTCCATCCTTTTCTTCTCTTGCTTCCCTTCAAAGTCATAAGACTCAGTAATCTCTTTACTTATCTTATCAATACATGATATTATTTCTTCATATGATGATAATACATGGGAGACTATTTCTCTTATAAATTCTAGCTTAAGACCATGAAAGATATGATCCTTCCTTCTCTTTGGATCATGTGCATTTCCGGAGTTCTCATTCCTTCTACTGGGCGCCATTTCTAAACAATGGCATAAACTAGATCAGTTTATGAATCAAAATACATAATCCCATACTTATAAAACACTTAACATAAATTGAACTATTTATGGATATAATCCAGAATCATAAGAATGTTTTCTTTAAGGCAGTATATACTCATAAACCCTTCAAAATGATTTGTAAAGAAAATGAGAGTTATCCTAAGCATATCCCCCGGGAGTGTCGTAACCAAGAGTGCAGCAAGGCCCGTTGTCGTGCACCAGTTCCCGTTCGAGTCTAGCTCAAAGCGGTGTTTTCGGGTTTTACCCCTAGGTACATCTGTGCCAGAGCCGCCTCTACCTGCTCGTATCCAGACAGGGATGTATTGCTCGGAAAACTCACAAAATCTCTACAATACCAAAATTCTAGGAAGTTCTTCTATACTAATCCTCAAAGTTCATCTTAGGTCTACGTGCTCTAATCAGAGTTTATCTAAATCTAGCTTCCAAGGTTTGTACTAAACTTCCTCTGATACCAACTGTAACGCCCCGACCCCAGCTACCCAGAGCCGGTGCATTAATTACATAACATTGGCATGATCACAAGAAAGATCAAATCCCGAAAGACCGATTGGTTTAGTAGCCTTGGAAACACTAGATATAATCATAAAGTTTTACATTACATTTCAAAGTGAAAAACTACTACAACAACAAAGTCTTCATATCCACACTATTAACCCCTCATAATATCCCTGCAAGTCATTCATAATTTACTTCTTCACTACCTGGGAAAAATAAAACATAGAAAAGGGGTGAGCTCAAATGCCCAGTAAGGATAACAATATAGAGGAAACTTTCATAAATAAAAATAAACATTTAAGGCAATGTATAACTAAAACAAAAGCCTTTTAAACTTGAACATTTAACATAGTATGGCATAAATAAAATGAAATAATGCCATTTACTTGTTCACATGGATATTCTACTAATCGAATAATCACATGCAATATCAATAACCACTTTCATAATGTTGGAATGCATAATGCCAGACTATCATAACCACATAGCCAAGGCCTCGTGCCAAGACTACAAATAATATTTTGTCATGGCCTTGTGCCAAGACACTAGTTTGTCTCATGAGACCTACCGATGCATCGAGGAGCTATAGCGGGCTCCACCCGTCACTTATTAAGTCCAATGCATTCCCATATGAAAAGGTTTAAACATAACATAAACATTCGTATTAAAACTAGCATACGAAATGTCAATAATTTCACCATAAACTATGAATGGTATAAAAATAGCACATTCACAGTCAAACATATCACAAAAACTTCAATACAATATAGAAGTTTTTTTTATCATAATAAATCAACTTCAAATAATCTTAAAATCCATCAAAGGATGTTGACATAGATGAAATCAAAATTCTTTTTTAAGAAGTATCTCCTTTTATTTTGAAATCATTTAAGATCCATATAAAATAAAACATTTTCTTTGAAAATATTCTTATAAGCTTGTATGGGAAGCTTCGACGATTTTATAACGGCGGAAAATAACCGCACCCGCCGTATAAGTTAAAAAAAACATTCTTACCTCAATTCTGTCGAAAAGGTTAAAAAGGACCTTGTTTTGAAAACGACGGAAAGATTCCTTTATAAACCTCTTATAAAAAGTCAAAAAAGGGTATAAATGACTTTAACCCATATTCTTGTAAATAGTAAAAATGTTTTGAAATACATTTCGAAGAAACATGGATGTGGATGATAAAGAGATCCCAGTAGATTATTACGTATAATACAACCTCGGATAATGAAGAGATTGTGAAATAACCCTTACCTTGTACTTTTCCTTGGTTGTGGTAGGTTAACCTCCTGTATAATGGTGAAATAATTGTTATTAAATTATACAATAATCATATACATTAATATGATATCATATATGATCTTTTAATATTGATTTGATAATAATATCTTAGTATTATCGTTGTTTCGGGTGTTAACTTACTTGTTTTCTTTCATATGTTTTGTTACGTAAGACATGTTTGTAAAGGATAGGTTGTATATTATTCATATCCAGAATGATATCAAGTCCTTAAACATCATTTTTAAATCATAAAAAGATAATTACGCTTTAATGGTTACGATGGAGAATGAATCTCATCGCGTTCGTGGAGACGGTAGTCCGTACGTACGCACGAGCGACAATATCATTCTTTTGATATTAAAATAATATATAAATGGATGGTATATCATATATACAGAATCATTAACATGTTATATTTATTATTTACATGAGTTACACATCATTATTATACCCATCCAAATAATATTATATTGAATAACAATTACACCACGACGTGGAGACGGTAAGCTGTACGTACGCACGTATGGTGACATGTTATTCAAAGGGTGGATAGAATACTGAATATGATTGTACCATATTTATAATAACATCACAGTATATGTGAGATACTGGAGTTATTATTTCAGAATGGTAAGAACAAAGGAAGAAGAAGTGGAAGAAGAAATGAACTTAGAAAAGGGTGGTGAGATCATTACCTCTTCTTCGGGTTCTTCCTTTTGATTTGATCAAAAGGGCTCCTTAGGTTGGCTTTCTGATCAAACTAAGGCCTCTAGGTTGTATTTAGGGATGTTGGGAGAGTATTTGGGCAGAGTTTGGCCGAACCAAAAGGCTTTAGAGGTGTGAAGAAATGAGAAGGAGGAGTGCCCTTTTATAAGAGGGGTGAGGGGCACCTTTGGAAAAGCTAGAAATATTAATTTATAATAAATTCATATTCGGTTTCTAAAGGCTCCAAAGTTGACTATTCAAAGGATGAGGTGGGGATAGGTCGAAAACAACTCATCAAATAGAATTTAGACAGGTTTGGGTACTTATATTAACCTTATCTTTAAGTATTAACTCTAAGTTAATTAGTTTCACTTTTACAATGTCTCTTTGTATTTTTATATAATATGGTTAATAAACTTACTATATACATCCAAGCTACCCCCAAGTGGTCCATTAATGAGGAACCTATAATAATATAAGTCTCTTGGCCGATCCTTAGATTTTTAGGAATTTAATATCAATTAATAATATAATATTTGTTTTAAGAACTCTTTTATGTCAATTTTGACACTATTCAATAGTTGATTTTTTTGAAACTCCTAACAGATTGATTACTTCGAACAAAGTCAATTAAATCAATCCTAATATATCATATTATCATAGAAAATTAGTTTAATTTATTAAAAGTTTCATATTATATTTATTTGGGTATTTATAATATTAATTATGTTAATTTTTTACTATTTTAGTAATTACTGCATCATCATTGTGTCATAAATAAAATAAATTATTTAATGTCTAAAAATTATAAATAAAATATCATTATGTAGAAAATCTTTTTAGGTTTCTAATGAATATTTATAATCTAAAATCCAACATATATAACCCTATGTAACAATTGTTGTTCTAAAAGATATATGCTTGTGTCATTTTTGTATTTATTTTAACTTAATTAAAATAAAGTGTCATTATCACTTACAAGTGGATCCATGGGGTCCCAAAATAGACCCAAAGATTCCCATGGTCGACCATCTATCAACCAATAGGGTTAAGACACGTTTTTAGGGTAATTTAGTATTATTATAATATTATTTTTTTAACCCTTATTTACCGGATTTACCCTTAACCATGGTAAATAAAATATTTACCGCAGTAATTATTCAAAATGTCTAAAAATAAAAGTTACCTATTTACACAATTTGAACATCCTGATTCCAAATATGGAATCCATTTTCCTAAATTCAAAACACAGAAGTGGCAGAAATTAATTTAAAATTAATTCCCGCTGTCAAAACAAAAAGCGTGTTTTTAAGAGATAATAACAATCAAAAGATTGACACTTGTTTATGTTCGGTTTAATTGTAAAATTATGTCCAATGACCAACATTATATTAAATATTAAAAATATATTCTAAATATACTTTAAAACCACTCAAATTCATAATTTATCACTATTAATTATTTTGATTAAAAAAAGTTGTTTTTAATTAAAATTTAGAAATTTTCACTATTCATCAAAATATGAAAGTTATCCGAAATGTACCAAAATTTCTCCCTAGGCTAATTTTGATATTCCGAATCCAAAAATGAAGTCCATTTTGAAATATAGAATATATATAATTTCAAAAATTAGGTATTACTATTCATAACGGCTAGTTTGATTGGTTACGGTGTGTTAGAACTCGGTGTTGCGTACAACACACGCTAGCGTACCGTGGAAGCTTGGGATGTTTCATTTTAAATTTTTGATGTCCCCATTTAGTCAAAAAGTTTAAAATATAGTATCTAAAAAGGGTTCACTATTTAAATTTGTTAAAAGTGAAATACTGAAAATGAATTTGTTCTTACATTATGTCTAAGAAACTCATAATATGGATTCTAAAATTATAAGGATTATATAAAGTTTAAATTTAGTTAACACTATTCATAACCTCTTTTGAACAGCTTGTTTGGTAAGTCATGGTGTGATTGAACTTGGTGTTGCGTGTAGTGAAAGTTATTGAATTCTTTTGAAGAAATAACACACTATAAAATCTTGGGGTGTTACATTCTCCCCTCCTTCAATAAATTGCGTCCTCGCAATTTGAAATTGTTCTTCGAAAATAAAAGGTTGAAAGTAGAAAATATATTTGTGGGAAAACCCACATTGGAAATTGGGTTACTAAAATTTAGTCTTAATATGAGGAAAAGAGAAATCAAAGGGTCACCACCAAATTATGATCTCGATTAGGAGAACATTCGTGGAAATTGGAGACATATAATTGGAGGAAAAAACGTAAATATTTATAGGTAGTGATTGAGGTCATCAATCAAAAACAAGTATAAAATTGAGGTACTTAAACTCATCAATCTATGATAATTTGAAATACCATCGGTTCAACAAAACATAGGGTATTAGGATAACACATTTTTGACATTTCAAAATATCTTAGTTGAAATCCCACATCGAAAAATGAATTAATGAGGTCTCTATAAAGAGTGGAAAGTATGAAGATTACCGAAAATAACACATACTAGGTTTCCATGTAGGAAAATATGGATATGGAATAGAAATCTAACCATCAATTATCTGATGGAGAGTGGTAGAGAACATGTCTATGAAAAGGCCAAAAATCCCAAAGCCATAAATTTGTGATGATTTAAGGTACCATCTAGGACAACATTTTTGTTCTATGTTTCTTTTATTAATGTTGGGGAATTTATTTATGAGATTGGCTAAGATCATAAGGAGATATACTTACTTTATAATTAGAGTTTTATCCATTAATAAATTTCTACCACAAACTCATCTTTCACTCTAAAAGATAATAGAATGTAAAAAAAAATTCTATTTACACTATTCGTATAGGTTTCCAAAATAAACGAATTTATAATTCATCTACATGATCTTTTAATAAAAACTACATTATTTAATCCAGGACATCTCATGGGCCAGTGGTAGGTGATACACCCTTGTCGCCCTTCGGTTGCGGGTTCAAGTCTCGCAGCCTTGCCGGACGCGACGGGTTGCCGCCCGACCTCCGGGTTGTCCTTTTATGGCAATCCAAAATAATCCAAACTAGAACTATCCAAAATACTTCTATCCAAACTCACAGTTCAACATTTATAAGTAAGGTAAACATAATGTAGAACCTTTTTACCCCGTAATAGCATATGAATACCTTCATCATGTATTCTTTTAATACACCGAAACATCCTGAATTACCATATTCCTTATTGATTACATTCATGCTCCCTTATTCCATATAGAATGCTGGATATACTTCATTAATCCAAAAATATTTTAAACCCCAACAATGTTGGAATATACAAATCATTAATCAGTTCCAAGGTAGTCAAGAATATCCAATATAATTTATCCAAAACAATCACATATTATTCCAAAATCACTACCTCAGTATCAGAACTATATTATGATTTATCATTCTCTCAACCATATATTTTCCAAAAATTTATCCTGCTATTGAGTCACTTTTCTTTGTTCCACACAATCTCAAGTCCTTAATGAAATAGTACTACAGTACAATCCTTATATACTCCATGATTATTATAACAAGTACATTGTTGATACAACACTCAATTGACATAATCAACATAAGAACTCTAATCATTCCTCTTCATCTGTGGTAGTATCATAACTTGATTATTATCCAATAGCATCATTTGCGTCCTAGTCTGATGACTGGGACATAGGTTCGCGTAGTGTCCAAACTCCTTGCAAATGAAGCATTGTACATTTGAAACCATTTTCTTACCCTTGCAGTCACGTACTTTGTGCCCTTTTCCTCCACACTTATAACAAACTCCCATTCCTTTCAGGCAAGTTCCAGGGTGTTTCTTTCCATAGTTACCACATATGGTAAAATTCTTCTTTTCCCTCTTCCCTTTATCCATCTTTCTCTCTTCCATCCTTTTCTTCTCTTGCTTCCCTTCAAAGTCATAAGACTCAGTAATCTCTTTACTTATCTTATCAATACATGATATTATTTCTTCATATGATGATAATACATGGGAGACTATTTCTCTTATAAATTCTAGCTTAAGACCATGAAAGATATGATCCTTCCTTCTCTTTGGATCATGTGCATTTCCGGAGTTCTCATTCCTTCTACTGGGCGCCATTTCTAAACAATGGCATAAACTAGATCAGTTTATGAATCAAAATACATAATCCCATACTTATAAAACACTTAACATAAATTGAACTATTTATGGATATAATCCATAATCATAAGAATGTTTTCTTTAAGGCAGTATATACTCATAAACCCTTCAAAATGATTTGTAAAGAAAATGAGAGTTATCCTAAGCATATCCCCCGGGAGTGTCGTAACCAAGAGTGCAGCAAGGCCCGTTGTCGTGCACCAGTTCCCGTTCGAGTCTAGCTCAAAGCGGTGTTTTCGGGTTTTACCCCTAGGTACATCTGTGCCAGAGCCGCCTCTACCTGCTCGTATCCAGACAGGGATGTATTGCTCGGAAAACTCACAAAATCTCTACAATACCAAAATTCTAGGAAGTTCTTCTATACTAATCCTCAAAGTTCATCTTAGGTCTACGTGCTCTAATCAGAGTTTATCTAAATCTAGCTTCCAAGGTTTGTACTAAACTTCCTCTGATACCAACTGTAACGCCCCGACCCCAGCTACCCAGAGTCGGTGCATTAATTACATAACATTGGCATGATCACAAGAAAGATCAAATCCCGAAAGACCGATTGGTTTAGTAGCCTTGGAAACACTAGATATAATCATAATGTTTTACATTACATTTCAAAGTGAAAAACTACTACAACAACAAAGTCTTCATATCCACACTATTAACCCCTCATAATATCCCTACAAGTCATTCATAATTTACTTCTTCACTACCTGGGAAAAATAAAACATAGAAAAGGGGTGAGCTCAAATGCCCAGTAAGGATAACAATATAGAGGAAACTTTCATAAATAAAAATAAACATTTAAGGCAATGTATAACTAAAACAAAAGCCTTTTAAACTTGAACATTTAACATAGTATGGCATAAATAAAATGAAATAATGCCATTTACTTGTTCACATGGATATTCTACTAATCGAATAATCACATGCAATATCAATAACCACTTTCATAATGTTGGAATGCATAATGCCAGACTATCATAACCACATAGCCAAGGCCTCGTGCCAAGACTACAAATAATATTTTGTCATGGCCTTGTGCCAAGACACTAGTTTGTCTCATGAGACCTACCGATGCATCGAGGAGCTATAGCGGGCTCCACCCGTCACTTATTAAGTCCAATGCATTCCCATATGAAAAGGTTTAAACATAACATAAACATTCGTATTAAAACTAGCATACGAAATGTCAATAATTTCACCATAAACTATGAATGGTATAAAAATAGCACATTCACAGTCAAACATATCACAAAAACTTCAATACAATATAGAAGTTTTTTTTATCATAATAAATCAACTTCAAATAATCTTAAAATCCATCAAAGGATGTTGACATAGATGAAATCAAAATTCTTTTTTAAGAAGTATCTCCTTTTATTTTGAAATCATTTAAGATCCATATAAAATAAAACATTTTCTTTGAAAATATTCTTATAAGCTTGTATGGGAAGCTTCGACGATTTTATAACGGCGGAAAATAACCGCACCCGCCGTATAAGTTAAAAAAAACATTCTTACCTCAATTCTGTCGAAAAGGTTAAAAAGGACCTTGTTTTGAAAACGACGGAAAGATTCCTTTATAAACCTCTTATAAAAAGTCAAACAAGGGTATAAATGACTTTAACCCATATTCTTGTAAATAGTAAAAATGTTTTGAAATACATTTCGAAGAAACATGGATGTGGATGATAAAGAGATCCCAGTAGATTATTACGTATAATACAACCTCGGATAATGAAGAGATTGTGAAATAACCCTTACCTTGTACTTTTCCTTGGTTGTGGTAGGTTAACCTCCTGTATAATGGTGAAATAATTGTTATTAAATTATACAATAATCATATACATTAATATGATATCATATATGATCTTTTAATATTGATTTGATAATAATATCTTAGTATTATCGTTGTTTCGGGTGTTAACTTACTTGTTTTCTTTCATATGTTTTGTTACGTAAGACATGTTTGTAAAGGATAGGTTGTATATTATTCATATCCAGAATGATATCAAGTCCTTAAACATCATTTTTAAATCATAAAATGATAATTACGCTTTAATGGTTACGATGGAGAATGAATCTCATCGCGTTCGTGGAGACGGTAGTCCGTACGTACGCACGAGCGACAATATCATTCTTTTGATATTAAAATAATATATAAATGGATGGTATATCATATATACAGAATCATTAATATGTTATATTTATTATTTACATGAGTTACACATCATTATTATACCCATCCAAATAATATTATATTGAATAACAATTACACCACGACGTGGAGACGGTAAGCCGTACGTACGCACGTATGGTGACATGTTATTCAAAGGGTGGATAGAATACTGAATATGATTGTACCATATTTATAATAATATCACAGTATATGTGAGATACTGGAGTTATTATTTCAGAATGGTAAGAACAAAGGAAGAAGAAGTGGAAGAAGAAATGAACTTAGAAAAGGGTGGTGAGATCATTACCTCTTCTTCGGGTTCTTCTTTTTGATTTGATCAAAAGGGCTCCTTAGGTTGGCTTTCTGATCAAACTAAGGCCTCTAGGTTGTATTGAGGGATGTTGGGAGAGTATTTGGGCAGAGTTTGGCCGATCCAAAAGGCTTTAGAGGTGTGAAGAAATGAGAAGGAGGAGTGCCCTTTTATAAGAGGGGTGAGGGGCACCTTTGGAAAAGCTAGAAATATTAATTTATAATAAATTCATATTCGGTTTCAAAAGGCTCCAAAGTTTACTATTCAAAGGATGAGGTGGGGATAGGTCGAAAACAACTCATCCAATAGAATTTAGACAGGTTTGGGTACTTATATTAACCTTATCTTTAAGTATTAACTCTAAGTTAATTAGTTTCACTTTTACAATGTCTCTTTGTATTTTTATATAATATGGTTAATAAACTTACTATATACATCCAAGCGACCCCCAAGTGGTCCATTAATGAGGAACCTATAATAATATAAGTCTCTTGGCCGATCCTTAGATTTTGAGGAATTTAATATAAATTAATAATATAATATTTGTTTTAAGAACTCTTTTATGTCAATTTTGACACTATTCAATAGTTGATTTTTTTGAAACTCCTAACAGATTGATTACTTAGAACAAAGTCAATTAAATCAATCCTAATATATCATATTATCATAGAAAATTAGTGTAATTTATTAAAAGTTTCATATTATATTTATTTGGGTATTTATAATATTAATTATGTTAATTTTTTACTATTTTAGTAATTACTGCATCATCATTGTGTCATAAATAAAATAAATTATTTAATGTCTAAAAATTATAAATAAAATATCATTATGTAGGAAATCTTTTTAGGTTTCTAATGAATATTTATAATCTAAAATCCAACATATATAACCCTATGTAACAATTGTTGTTCTAAAAGATATATGCTTGTGTCATTTTTGTATTCATTTTAACTTAATTAAAATAAAGTGTCATTATCACTTACAAGTGGATCCATGGGGTCCCAAAATAGACCCAAAGATTCCCATGGTCGACCATCTATCAACCAATAGGGTTAAGACACGTTTTTAGGGTAATTTAGTATTATTATAATATTATTATTTTAACCCTTATTTACCGGATTTACCCTTAACCATGGTAAATAAAATATTTACCGCAGTAATTATTCAAAATGTCTAAAAATAAAAGTTACCTATTTACACAATTTGAACATCCTGATTCCAAATATGGAATCCATTTTCCTAAATTCAAAACACAGAAGTGGCAGAAATTAATTTAAAATTAATTCCCGCTGTCAAAACAAAAAGCGTGTTTTTAAGAGATAATAACTATCAAAAGATTGACACTTGTTTATGTTCGGTTTAATTGTAAAATTATGTCCAATGACCAACATTATATTAAATATTAAAAATATATTCTAAATATACTTTAAAACCACTCAAATTCATAATTTATCACTATTAATTATTTTGATTAAAAAAAGTTGTTTTTAATTAAAATTTAGAAATTTTCACTATTCATCAAAATATGAAAGTTATCCGAAATGTACCAAAATTTCACCCTAGGCTAATTTTGATATTCCGAATCCAAAAATGAAGTCCATTTTGAAATATAGAATATATATAATTTCAAAAATTAGGTATTACTATTCATAACGGCTAGTTTGATTGGTTTCGGTGTGTTAGAACTCGGTGTTGCGTACAACACACGCTAGCGTACCGTGGAAGCTTGGGATGTTTCATTTTAAATTTTTGATGTCCCCATTTAGTCAAAAAGTTTAAAATATAGTATCTAAAAAGGGTTCACTATTAAAATTTGTTAAAAGTGAAATACTGAAAATGAATTTGTTCTTACATTATGTCTAAGAAACTCATAATATGGATTCTAAAATTATAAGGATTATATAAAGTTTAAATTTAGTTAACACTATTCATAACCTCTTTTGAACAGCTTGTTTGGTAAGTCATGGTGTGATTGAACTTGGTGTTGCGTGTAGTGAAAGTTATTGAATTCTTTTGAAGAAATAACACACTATAAAATCTTGGGGTGTTACACATTTCGTATGCTAACTTTTGTACAAATATTTATGTTATAATTCACCCTTTTTCAAATGGAGAATGAGTTAGACATAGTATGTTATGGTCAGGGCCCTCTATAGCCCCTCGATGTATTGGTAGGTGTCATGAGTAAAATTAGCGTCTTGACAAAAGTACTTGAAAAAAAAAATATTTGTAGTCTTGGCACGAGGCCTTGAATTTGTGGTTATTATGTCCGGAATTATGCATTCCTTCATTATGAAATTAGATATTACATATGATTATTCGACTAGTATAATATCAATGTTCATTTTTATATAGTAATGTTTAAATTATTTTTTCCATATTACGTGAATGTATATTTTTAGAAGGTTGTTGTTCTTTTTACACAGCTTGTCTTAAAAGATTATTGCTTCCATGAAATTATTTACCCTTACTAGGCATATGTGCTAACCCATTTCTTATGTTTTTTTTCAAGATTCCAAGAAGTATACTATGATTGATATTTAGGTTTCATCTAGAG
The DNA here is from genome assembly GCA_963277665.1 of Viscum album. Taxonomy (NCBI): domain Eukaryota; kingdom Viridiplantae; phylum Streptophyta; class Magnoliopsida; order Santalales; family Viscaceae; genus Viscum; species Viscum album. The sequence continues at coordinate 1,902,767,547 of OY728137.1, forward strand.
GAATAATGGAATTATCAATGTATTATTTATGATGTGTTTAATGTTTGAATGTGTGTTGTAACTTTCATGTATGTAATCTATTTTCCTGGACTGCTAAACTAATCGGTCCTTCGGGACTTGAATATTTATAATCATGGAAATGTATTAAAATAATGTACCGGCTCTGTAATTCTGTGGTATGGTCATTACAAGGAGTTCCAAATTTTGTAAATAGGTCTCTTTGAAATTTTTCCAATATGATTAGTAACCATAATAAAATTTATGGCCACAATAAATGGTAAATCTAGTTAATGTTGGATTAATATATGTGATAAGTTCGTACACAGTCATAATAATTATCACAAGATGAATATAATTATCCCCTTATCACCACACACACTATTTTAATTTATTTAATGGACAAATTCCCATGAAAATGAACTATAAAATATGTTAAATATGGAATGATACAACGTTTCAAACTCTATGTTGATCATATATCCCATTTTTCCACAAAGGAAAAAAATATTCTTATGAAAAAAATAAAAAATTAAATTAAGATAATAATAATATTATATTAATGATGTAAACAGATTTATAATTTTTAGTAGTTATATAATTAACTTAAATGCTAAGGAACCACAACCATATTATTTCTTCTTGTAATTGAATAAAAAAATGAATTAGGTCAAAAATATTAAAATTAACATAATTAGAATAAGTAATATTTTTCAAATTTTTTTTACATAATTATTAAATACTATTATTTATATGGAGTATTATATTATAATTTATATTCTATATTTATCTCTTTTATGATTAATTAAGTGAATAGTGTAAAATTTTTCAATAAAGACATTTTTTGAAAATATTAGTTTTTAAAATTATTTTAAATTCAATAAATTAACTTATGGAGAAGGTTGAAATGATATATATGATAATTTAAAATCTTTTCAATTTTTCATCCAATGTTCATCATATATTAAATTTCATATCCCCTTAATAGTGGAAAATACATTAGTACGGGTATGGATTAAATGTAATAACCCCAATATTCATTAATGAAAACTCTTCTTGATCTAAATAATGTATCATTATGTAAAATATTTATATAAAATGTGAACTTATTTGGTTTTATGTTTTTGGATTTTAAAATATCGTTATGAATTGTGACTATTGAAAATAGAACCATTGAACAGTGATCACATGGTTAATATAAATATTTGGGTTTAACAAATTCAATTTACTCTGAAAAATGATATTATGGCCTCATGCAGTAGACACGAACCATATGAAGCCAATTTATTGGATCTTCGAAAGGAGGTGGAATCATTAGGTTTTGCTCTTTTCCAAGCCCATTTCAAGCCTTAATACGTTAAAATTTAGTAGAAAAGCCTTTGTGAGAAGAGGAATTTGATAGAAATTACCAATCGAGCGATGTTTTCCAAGCCACCACAAGGGTTTTTCACCATCACGCACCATACCCTAAGGTCTTATGTAGGAGTTTTAAGGGGTTATGTAAAAATACCCTATCACTATGAATATGTACAAATATTAAACATTCATTTTATTATTGTTACTTTGTAAATAGTTTTTAAAGAAAAAATGGTATTTTTAGTTAATATTCAATTAAGAAATGTATTTTGAAGAATTAATGGATTTTAAAATTAAATAATATTTTAATAAATATTATTAATATTTTTAAATTAATTTTTATTAAATATAAATGATTTTATAATTTTATTAATACAATTGTAATTTTTATTAAGGTTTGAAAGTTTTTTTTGTCAAAACCCATGAATTTTCGAGAAATGTCAATTTTTAAATTAAAAGTAAAAAATAACATATGTAAAAAATTATTTCTATAAGATTAATATTATTTTTAGAATAAATTCATCAAAAGTATCCAACATTGAATTTTTCATAATTTTCTGAGACAGTCGGATTTTTGGGTAAAAATTAAATACTGTTTAAATATATAATTTGTTTTCTGATATCATATTGACCCAATAGTGAGGTAATAAAATAATATAAGTAATATTATCTGAAATTTTTTTTCCCATTAATTTATTTTGATTTTAGGTTTTTTTGATAAATTTTACAAAACATTAGTGGACCCTCCAAGAGTTAGAAAATATTTTCACTTTTTAAATGAATTTCCTTGAGAGTTTGACTCGCATCCACATAAGCCACCCTATAATATTAATATGTTATGAAAGTGTCAATATAAAATATTGTTTTTCACTATCATTTGAAAAAACAATGATAAAAAACCATGTTCTAGTTTGTGGTATTGATTAGTTTAATGTGTGGTGACCCAAACCTAAATAACAAAGAATTCCCTCCCCTTTCCTATATAAACCCACCTAGGCTCTCAATTACTCTTCACTCAAATAATTTTGAGTTCTGCCAACCTCTTCCATACACTATCTCGAATCATCCCAAGGTTCCCAAATCTCCGAAGAAGCCACTCTCAAGCCTCTCTCAAGACTTTGGGATCACACTACCAAGTAAAAGATTTCTTCTTTTCTCATTTTTTTCTTAATTTCATTATATTGTTATACATTTTTAATTTCAATTAAAAACTTTGAGGTATGATTTATCACCACCCCCATACTGACCTTTTTCTGTTTTAACTATGTGATACCCCTTTCACTCTCATTTAAAGCCTCCCATATATACTAGTTACCATGATGATATTCTATAATGAATTTCAATCTCCTCATAAAATTCAAGAAATACCATTGTTTTATGAATCTAAATTCCATTACATATGATGGGACATGTTTCTATATGAACCTATTACATTCCATTTAATTTAAATACCAATATACATCACTTTTTCTATCATTAACCATTTTTACAAATTTTTATGTCACTCTGTTATGTTGATGAAATTGCACCGTGATTTTCCATGTCAAAATCCTTGTGTACTGAATACCATACCCATGTTTCTATAAAGGATATTCCCATTTATTCAAATATATATATTTAATGGTACTTTAGTGTGTGTATTTCACATTTCTTAATTTTGGAATAACTTATGATGTTGAATAATTCCATGTAATTTGATCAATGTGGAACACTTATGCATGAAAGGAAATGTTTAAGAAGGGAGCACCCTGACAGTGCTTCAATACATTAGTTCATGATTTGTATCATGATACATCAATTTTAATGAGGGTGTATTAATTCAAATTCATGTGCAATGAGGGTTTACACATGCTCCATGTGCAATTAGCCTTGGCTCAGGATAAAATTATGTTAAATGTTATTTCCACATTTCCATGTTATGATTATCATGCTTTATCATTCCTTTATGTTTCTCTTGTTATCCATCGGTATATCTATTGTATACCAAGTACTATATTACTCTTGTTATTCCATTTGTATTCCCTCACTTGGCTTTATATCACACCCTTTTCTTATGCATATCCTCAGGTTATGATATGCACAGTTATGTACGAGGGAATGTACTAGTCATGTAAAGGAATTTTTCAATAAAGATGTTGTATTTCATTTTTTAAGTCATTATGTAATGGTCCTAATCCCAAAAGGAACTAGAACTCACGATATTATATATTTTATCAAGTTATGTTTATGTAACCCATCATGTATAATTTTGTAATAAATAGTAGGGTTGTCAAAGTTGGTATCAGAGGGAGGTCTAGTAATTTTTGGGATTATGATAAGAAAACCCTAGTAATGACTTAGAGACAAGACTAAGTACAATAATAACTTTCCTATGACTTGGTGAGTATTGAGTAAGTGGTTTATGAAAAAAATATTTCCATTTTGGGATACGAGAAGTTAGAGGCAGCTATGGCATAAATGTACCTCACGGTGAAAACCCCAACAAGGAGTTTCAAGATTGACCGAGGGTATCCTGGTACACGACAAAGAGCCTTGATGAAGTCTTGGTTACCACACTCCCGGGGGATATGCTTTGGTAAATTTATAAGAGTTGGAAGAACACTTATTAAGAGAATTAAAAAATTGACTCTATGAATATATTCCAGAAAGTAGATCATGGATAACATAGATTGAAGCTTATAGATTCATAACATAAGGGAATTAATGTTATATATAAGTCATCTATTTTTTCCTTGGATTACCCATTATGTGTTACCCCTAATTTTCTTTTCATAATGGAATAATAAATTCCTATACTTCAAGTAGTTTAATATCACAATTTTAACATGTCTAGTGGGAATCAAAAAAGTTGATATGATCCATCATTTGGATTAAAGATATATTAGAGATATAAGGGGATGAACCTCATACATAACTATTTTCCCTTCTTGAGGAATTACTGGCTATAATTATTGTGAATTAAAGTTTATATGGCATAAAAACCTTTTCTAATGTCCAAATTTATTTAAAGACACTCTATGACTTATAAAACACCTCCTCCATACCACAGAATCAACAGGGATCATGGCTCCACTATGATCAAATATTAAGCTCCCAACTCTACCACCATTCAGGACGAGGGAGGTACAATCTGGGTATTTTCAAATATTTCACTCTATCCAGAGAGTATAAAGAACTATTTTATTTTATAATAGCTTTTGAAGAGGGAGGCCTCCGAGCATCATATATATATATAGTCTTATCTTACAGTCTTTTTGGAAACATATACAATATATTTAAAGAATCATGGTTAAATTTTTTTAAATATGACTCTATTAAAAAAAATTAAAAAAACATAGTACATGGTGATTTTTTGAAACTATAAGTTAGAAACAATTTTTTTTTCAAAAACATCATCATATTTTCCATCGGTACGATCCAAGTTTAATGGACAACATCTGGACTAAGGAAGTGGAAGACTTTTCTTGTGCATTGTGGTATTGTTTCACTGGGTAGACCCTTTCTCTCCACGATCGATGTGATAATGAGGTTTTGGGAATGATTAATGGTGTTTGGTTAGAAACCTTTAATCCATATTTAAATTTAAGAGTTCATTTTGTATGAAATCAAATTGTGAAGACACGATTTTTTTAATGGGGGAAGATTGTAACGCCCCAAATATTCATTAATTGAAATTCCTCTTGATCTAATTAAATGTGTAATTATATGAAATGTGAACTTCTTTGTTTTTATTTTTTTGGATTTTAAAATATCATTAAGAATTGTGACCATTGAAAATATAACCATTGAATGGTGATCACATGATTAATATAAATATAGGGCTTTAACAAATTTAATCTACTCAGAAAAAGGAAGTGATGGACTCATCCAGTAGACTTTCCCAATACAAAGCCCATTTATCAGAGCTAGGAAAGGTGGTGGCGTCATTAGGCTTCGCTCTTGACCAATCCCATGCCGAGCATGAATAAGATAAGCATTAGTAGAACCACCTACGTGAGAAGTTAAAGTTTATAGAAATTACCACTCAAGCAATGTTATTTGAGCCACCCCAAGAGTCTGTCACCATCGCACACCTTACCCTAAGGTCTTATGCGGGCGTTTTAATGGGTTATGTGAGAAGAACCTATCATTATGAATATGTAAAAATGTTATACATTCATTTTATTATTTTTAATTTTTAAATCTTTTTTAATTCATAAGTAGTATTTTTAGTTAATATTCAATTGAGAAATATATTTTATTGAATTAATGGATTTCTAAAATAAATATTATTTTAATATAATATTATTTTTATTTTTATTAAATTATTTTTTATTAAATATAAATTATCATATAATTTTATGAATACGATTGTAATATTCACTAAGGTTTGAAAGCTGTTTTTTTCAACCCCGATTAATTTTTGATAAATACCAGTTTTTATTTTAAATGTAAAAATTCGCATATTTAAAATAAATCAGATAAAATAAATATTATTTTTCGAATTAGGACATCAAAATTATCCAACAGTTAATTTTTCATAATTATCTAAGACAGTCGAATTTTTTGTTAAAAATTAAATACCATTTAAATATATAATGTGTTTTATGACATCATAATGAATAATTACTGATGTAATAAAATACTATAAATAATATTTTCGTTCAATAAATGTTTTTACACTAAAATAATGTGATTTTAGGTTTGTTTTATTTATTTTACAAAACTATAGTGGACCCTCCAAGAGTTATAAAACATTTTCACTTTTCAAATGAGTTTCCTTGAGTGTGTGACTCACCTCCACATAAGACACCCTATTATTTTAAGAAGTTCAGAAATTGGAATTATAAAATATTTCTTTACACTCACCTTTGGAAAACACCATGGGAAAATACCATGGGCAGGTTTGTGGCATTGATTATTATAATGAGTGGTGACCCAAACCTAAATAATAAAGAAATCCCTCTCATTTCATATATAAACACACTTAAGATCCCACATCATCTTTATATAAAGACTTTTTTGTTCGTCCAACATATTTCGTACTCTCTATAGAATCATATCAAAGTTCCCCTAGCTCCCAAGAAGCCACTCTTAAGCCTCTTCCAAGCCTTTGGGATCACACTTCCATGTAAGGGATTTTCTCTTTTCTCATTTTTGTCTCAATTTCATTATGTTGTTATACCCTTTTAATTTAAATTAATAATGTTGGGGTATGATTTAGAACCTCCCACATACATAACTCTTTATTTTTGAATTATTAGAGTCCACTTTCACTCTCATTTATTACCTCCCATGTACACCTATTACTATGCCAAAATTCAGAAATGAATTTCTCTCTCCTCAATTACAATCAAGAAATTTCTTTTTATTATGAATCTAAATTCCTTTAATTATTATGTGAAATGTTTATATATGAACCCCATACTTTAAATTTCATGTAAATATGATGAGACACCCTTTTCTCTCTCATCAACCATTTTTACAACTTTTTATGTCACGCCGTTATGCTGCCGAAATTGCACCTCGATTTTCCAAGTCAAAATCTATTTGTAGTGAATACCATACCCATGTCTCAATATAGGGTATTCAACTTTATGAACATATACTTATTTAATGTTAATTTTATGTGTTAATTCATCATTTATTATTCATGGAATAACTTATGATGTTGAATGATTCCATGTTATATGATCCATGTGGCATAGTTATGCATGAAATGATATGTTTAAGAATGGTGTGCCCTGATAGTTCTCCAATGCATTGGATAAAGATTTTTATCATGATAAGTAAAGTTCAATGAGGGCTTAATCATGCTAATACATGTTTAATGAGGGTTTCCTCATGCTCCATGTGCAATGAGCCTTGGCTCATGCTAAAATCCTGTAAACTGTTGTTGCCACATTTTCATGTTATGATTATCATGCTTTATCATTACTTTATGATTCTCTTGTGCTCCATCGATTTACTTATTATCCAACACATACTATATTTCACAATTTATTCCATGTTTATTCTCTTACTGGGCTTTATATCTCACCCTTTTCTTATGCATGTCCTTAGGTTATCCTATTCAAGGTTAAATACGACGGAATGTAGTGGTCATGTTAAAGAAGTTTTCAATAAAGAGGTTGTATTTCATGTTCTGAGTTGTTCTGTAATGTTCCTAAGCCCCAATGACACTATAAATATCAATATTCTATGTTTTATCATGTTATTTTTATATAACAAATCATGTTTATGTTTTTAATAAAGAGAGGGGTTGTCATATAAAACATGTTTACTATGTGTTTATTCAAAAAGACAAGGTATAAAATAACTCGTAAACCAATCCAAATATTATTTTTAAATGTTATCTAATATTTATAAAACCTTATATTATAATATATATACATTTTGAATCATTAATTTTTAGATTGAATTTTATTAATTTAAATATTTTAATGATTCTAATTGTGTCCTCTCCCACCCTTATAAAAGGACACCCCTTCCTTGACTATATTCACCACATTGAGAAATATAGATCATATATCCAATTTAAAAATGACTTATCATTCTAAATTATCAACAATATATTGTTGATTTTATTTATAAAAGTAAAAACCTATAATCCTTAATATGGGATCCAGGAGAATTCATTCAAAGAATATGTAATCACTATAATCTAAAACATTCCTTTTATTACATCTAATTTATCTCTTATAAATTTATATTATTTAACATAAAATAAATTCAGTTGTGTAAATATATTGAATTGTTAATATGATTATGAAATCACGGTTATCTACCCTCATTCACATCAAATGGGAAGTGAAATGTTTGCTCCAGCATACGTATGGATTACCACCTCCACTTAGAAAGACAATTCATTAATCACCGCAATATTTCATGGATGGTTATTATTTTCAGATTACAGTTTATATATAATACATATTATTTAATTATAATTCATTAATTTTAATATCACCTCAACCTTCTTACCTTATAATCTGTTTGAAAACACTAACACCACATATGAGTATATGTGGAATACCACCTCCAAGAAATGAGGGGATTTATTTTTTCATTTCCATTTTAATTGTAATATAATAAATATATATTTAAATAATTCAAATAATTTTTACTATATATTAACAATTTTTTAATTTTAATTATAATTTAACTTTATTTACTTAAATTCATTAAAAATATAAATCAACATTCATGAATACTTACGACCTATCGTCTTCTAAAAAAGTGTAATACATCTCTATATAAATATCATATAAATGATATTAATTATAATTGATATATATGATACTATAATATTTTAAATTTTTATTATATTAAATAATATTTAATTAAAATTTATTACACAAGGGGTTTGATTTCATTTAAATAAAATGGAATTTAGGGTAAGGTCTTTATATATTTGTGATATTTTTATGAGGGACATGCCATATTCTCTGATTGATTCATTTAGATGGTGTATATGATGTCTATAAACGTATTTTATGAATATATTTATTATTATTATTAGGTTTTAAAAACCCTTATAAGGTTCTTTATTTCATGGGTATTAAAATTTAATTGTTACAAAAGATGTATGTGTTTTATGGTACCATCTCATTATTTATCAGGGTTGTTTATGAATATGTTTCTGATCATTAAATATAATTATATACCTCTCTAGAAACACATTAATTTTAATATCATGTGGATATTTATTGAATATATATTTTCTCATTTAATTTTCCTCATCTTAATAACTCATGTCACTGAAAATGTATTTCTATTACAAACAAGACTCATTTATCTCTTCCGTTGAAAACCATTCCCTTCCATAAAAATGTTTTCTAAAAATATTTTCAAGAGTGTTTCTATTTATAAACTATTATGTTTTTATTTAATTTGAATCCATATTTTACTTTTTATATTAAGGTTTTAATGGAATATTCTTTTCATTATCTGAATCAGGTTCTTTTTTATTCATTAAATAAATGTGAAATGAATTTTTTCTCTTAACATATATTATATTAATGTAATATCACACAATTAGGACCAATAAAAACTATATAGATAACTTTATAATTTTTAAAGGATATTTTTAATTAAATTTATTTTAATTATAATTTATAAATCTATTTTTTTTAACTTTTATTTTATATGTGGAAGGGATAATTTCCCCAAGTATATTTTAGTGATTCTGTAATGGAATAAATAGAAATCAAAGACAAAATACATTGATTTTACTTTTTATATTAATATATTTATTATTCATGGGTACTGTCATTATTTTTAAAATTTATTATTTATGATATTTAGAAAAGAAACTTATGAAACCCATTGTTTTTAAAGGGTAATGAAATGATGATAGGATGAAATGTTTATGTAATTTGTTTCATTACCGTTGGTTTTTATATGATGAAATGATATCGAATCACAATTCCATTCATGGACTCTGATATGATGAATAATTAATGATCAAGTGGATCACATATATATTATTCCCATTTTTTGATTGGTGGGTAAATAATTATATATTCATACCATGCGTTATGTAATAATTAATATCTCATGAGATAAAAATATCTAGAATATTGACTAATACGTATTTAATAAGGGACTCTATGAACTATGATAGTCATGAGAGTGAATTTTGACAAAAATATATTTTGGGGATTGAATCCAACACACTATGATAGCCTCGGGAGTGAACCTTCACTTCCATGATGGTTAGGGGAGTGTTCATAATCTACTAGGATAGTCTTGTCGATAATCCTTTTCTGGTAAATAAATTATTTCCAATTCTTATTTTTATTCTAAAAATATATTTGTTATTCAATTTTCAATCCCTCTTAGATCATGTTTATTGATTCTTTAATAATTCTTGTCTTATGAACTACTCATATTTATTCCAGGACTCAAGATTATGATATATCTCACAGATAGAATGGGTTTTAAATGACATTCCTATATTATAATACCCTTAAAGTCATGTCATTTTTATTTCATCATTTATATCTCCCTTGTTTATCCTTACTGATAAGCATAGCTCGACCATTCTTATGATTCCATTTATTGGGTTATGAAGAAATGTTTTTTATATAACTCCTAAAAAATATTTTTAGTTATGATGAAACAAGTGAGAAATGATGCACATATTTTATGAAAAATTAGTTTATGTTCCCATGTTTTCAATGAAATAAGATAAATTATCTCCTTGTGTTTGTTATTAGATAATTAATTGATTAGTAATCCATAATAATTTATTATCTATGTATGAAAAGTATTGGTCTAAACCATTAAAATGATAAAAATATATTGATGTTGAAATATAAATGATGAAGTCACTATTTTTGTGGTTTAGATCAACCAGATCATATTCTACCCAAAAATCATCTATACATTGTGAAAATATCGATAAACGCTAATAAAAATACCATTTAAGTCTCTTATAACATGTTTACAAACAATGACTTTTAAAATATAAAAAAATACGAAACACCAACTATTTGTAAGAGTCACAACCTAGTCCAACCTAATGTTTCTTCATTACTCAAACCACAAGGAATTTCTTTTTTGTTGGAAGACTATCCAAGATAAGATTATTTTTTACTGAGAAAATAATAATTATAAATTTCAAATTAATACAATTATGAAATGATTATTTGAAGAAAACCAAAATAAAATTAAAGAAATATAGTGAACCATAAGATGAATAATGTTGATCTGGTTGAATGAACATTGATCAATTCAATTAAATATATTCTAACATTTATTTTTATTCATGATCATTTTAATATAATAGATGTTGAAGAAAACTTATTAAAGTGTTTATAATCAATTTTTCTGTAACCATAATAAAAGAATCTATGTTATGTTTTTACCATCATTAACATGGTTGTATCCTAAAACAATTATTCATATGACATGAACTTCAAGATATTTTCTCTTATGAATAGGTATCTAGTTCACCAAATCAAAATATTACATGGGATTGAAAATAATAATACATATGATAAAAAATATTATGATTAAATTGAAATATTGATCTCTTAATTAGATAAATATCATTCTATGATTCCTTAATCGAGCTCATGAATACAAATTAAAATATTATTTTTATTATGTATGAGAATAATTAATATAAATAATAGTGTAATAATTATATGAATAAATATGATGTTTAATATAATATCAATACATCCCTAATCCCTTGAATTGAATAATAATATATTTCACATTAATCACAATAATATTTTCTGGATATTATTCTATCAAACAATATCTAATATATCTGCTAAATTATAATATATTATTTAATGTTAAAAGAGAATAATAATTATTCATTAGACATACCATATAAATATTTCAAATAAAATAGTATTAATAATGATCATCCAGAAAATATTTCCCCATCATTTTATCAAACAAAAAGTTTATAAATTGTATATATATATATAATATTTATTTCCAAAAGAAATAGAATGATAAAAATAACATGTGTTAACTTTTACTTAAATAATTAATCCCTAAAAGGAACAAAAATTACATGATGTAAAATAAATATGTTTAGAAAAACAAATACACTAATGATCTAATCATGAGAGTTATATTCCTTTCCATTTTTTGCTTAATTTATAATCAAATAAATGCAGTACTATGAAGATATCAGATGTGGTAACATGAAAAATAACTAATGTAAACACTTAAAATAAAATTTTTTAGGCCAGTAATATCTCTTGAGGAAATATAAGAAAATTATTTATGGTAGGCTATGCACCAATTAAGTATTATAAGTTGGGTTGTGGTCAATTTGAATAATTTTTTTGGGAACTTTAAAGTATTAAAGGTATCCTCGATATGAAATCATGTTGAATTTTAAAAATAACCCCACAGGATAATCGATCATCACAGTAGCTCAAAAAATTATTTCCCAAAATCATTTAAATGTAATATGGGAAATTCAAATAAAGGATAACTGTACCTTCAAAATGGATTCACAGTAGATTTAATAGTAACATATTGCATCAACTTTAGTCACGGTAACAGTTCATTTGTTTGAGGAATATTAATTTCTATGGAGTAGTAATATGGGGTGATTAAACTGATTATGTTACTCAATTTATAAATGTGGCATGATAAAATCAAGAATTTAAATTAAAAGTCATGTAAAAGAACTGTTGCCTTTATGATACTAGTCTGAAATCAAATAGTCATGAAAATTATGAATCATGGGTACTCAAATTGATGAAGGAGGTGGGTAATAACATTGAATGGATAGTGTAGCCATTAATATACTAAAACTAGGGATTAAAAATAGAGGTATGATTGAATCATGAGTGGAAGCACATGTAGAAGATTTAAGAATACCATTTCTTTAATTGATAGTTAGGTGATGATCCTAAACAAATTACCACTTCAGGCATAATAAGATATGGGATAAACACTCACGAATTCCTGCTATCTATAATTCATGGATGAATACATTAGGGTAGTATTACCAAGTTCCACAATGGGAATACTGAATACGGAAGCATTTTTAAATTTAACATACAATACAGAAAAAAACACACACACAGAGATAAATATTAGAAATATATATTAAAATAAATAAATTTGAATTTAAAAAATCCTATTTATATTGTTTTCAAAAAGTAATATGAACATTAATATTTATAAATTATCTAATGAAAATAAAAAATAAATTAAAATTGAAAATTAGAAAAAAATAAAAGATAAAAATAATTATTCAAATAAGAAATTAAAATTATTAATGTAATAAAAAATTAAATCTAAAAAGTTAACTATTAAAAAACTAATATCAATAGAATAATTTATAAATGAAGGTATTTAAATTAATTGATTTAATTGAATTTTTAAATGATTGATTTTAAAATTTCACAAAAAATAAAACAAAAATCCTAAAACTAACATTGTCTGCTATTTTATAAATTGAAAAACTAAACATATTATATTAAAACTACAAATAATATCTCAATTTTTGAAGTTTTTCTAAAAATAAAAAAATATATATATAAAATAAAATTTTTTATTAATAAACCCAAAATATTTTTTTAACACTCATTAGAAAAAATATATTATAGTTTATTCAATATATTTGATATTTTTTAAAATTCATGTGTATCATATAATATTTCTATCACAAATGAAGACATTTATCATGAGTTATTACATGAGTATAACAATTAAAACATTTTTTATAATACATATTAAAAAGGGAAAAATAAATTTTCACAAATTATTTAAAAAAAGTCTGTCATTGAGGTAAATATTTCTTTAAAATTGATAAATAACGAAAATTCTATTTTCAATTGAATTTAAAATATTCAATTTAAAAAAAAAATAACGATTGGATCATTTTTAAATAATTGAATAAATATAGTTAATCTATCATAATTTTAAGGTATAAAAAAAATTCTAGTCAAAAAGAATAAAATTAATTTTATCAAAAAATTTAAATTTGAACTAGTATAGATTTTCAAATTTCAAATTTAAATTATTTGACAGGATTTTTTACTTGGAAGAAATAATTATAATTCATAAAAATAATTTAAAAGTTATTTATTACCACCAAGAATCAGGATTGTTCATATATTTTTTCATGGAACCCCTAGAAAGAATTGTAAATGATATAAGAAGTTAACTAATTTCAATAAAAAAATCTTCTATGTAGTATTGTATAAAATCACACTTTTAGATCATAAAAAAGAAAAATTTCATTAAAAAAAAGATATTAAATATTTTTAATATTTATAATTTTAATTTTAATGTCATGATAGATAAATTAATAATAAATTAATCAAAATTATCTCATTGTGTTCAATATTCCATAGAAATTTTATATAAAAACATTTCAAACTTATAAACACTTTTTTCCTGAAAAACCAACTTTGTTTCCCAATATAAGATATTAAATTTAAATTAATTTATTCCCCTTATGTAATTAAAATTGATAAAAGGGATTAACTATTTTGAATAATCATTATTTATAATTTATACTTTTGTCAATGTATTTTTTCACCAAAAATATTAGTAAAATTATTTAAAATTAATTACAGCGAGTAAGAGGAAAATTTGATTAAATGGGACTAAACCATTATCATGAAGGCCAAAATTATCTAGTCATATGTACTAAACCTATTTTTTGGACATATATTGTCCATATACTCCATTTTATTGAATTTTGAACATTATGTGAGCCAATGGATCTAAAGGAGATCACTAAATAATGTTTTCCTTTTTATATTTATAGAAATACTGATCATCCTCCACTATAAATATTCACTCACCCCTATAAATTATCCACACGTATAACGAATATTTCTCACAAAAAATATATAAAAACATTATCCCAAAACCCTACCCTCATTCAAGAATCCATACATTTGGTCATAAAGCAAATTGAGGAGGTATTTTAGTACAAACCAAAAGGATCTACTTAGAAAAGAGTAACATAATTCAATGATCATATTTTTTGTTTTTTCTTCCATAACAATAAATTTTTTTCGTATAATGATTACAAAATAACATTATTATCTTCAATATAATTTTTTAATACTATTATTTAAACCTACACTTTCACACACATCTAATATATGGGATACTGAATCATCATTCTTGTGTATAGGAGACTACCGCCTCACGATCCAATGTCATTCGTTCATCCATTAAACCATTAATGGTTGTAATAATGATATATTTACGGTTAATGTATGATATATATCGTATTTATGATGATTTTTCTATTTTACAATTTTTACATAACACATATCATTATTTTTTACAATTTCTAGAAACACGACAACTTCGTTGGTGGATGTGTGGACTACCGCCTCCTCAAAGCGATGTGATTTCTTCACGTTATACATGAAATTTATTAAGTATGGTCACAGTAATCATATTTTACATATATAATGTAGAAATAATACCATTATTATAATATATCCATTTAATTTACCTCTCAATCTTATAATACTCTAATGAAATGGAAGTAGCGTTCATGCCTATGTATGGCCTACCATCTCATTGAATGGTGTATTCCACTTCAAATAAAAAAAATCTATGGATGAATATAAATACATATATAATAAATATATATAATATTTACATCATATTTTCAAATTTGGAGATGATGAAATCATGATCCAGTTGGTAAGATCAATATGTAATAGGTCAAAACTTACATGAAAAATTCAACTATTAACACACAAAAGTCTGAAAATAATTAATGATTGTTAACAAAAATGTAATAAGATATTATAAGAATATAACATTTGATATTATAAATATGGTTATAGTAAATCTTAATGACATGATTATGACCATTATAAATGAGTTTAATCGATATTGAAACAATAGAAAATGAAAGGTAATGGATTTTTATCTCACGGTTTATATTTCATAGATAAATGGCATATTCACCACTTACTTTTTTTTGTTCATCTACTACCATTTTGATATATTATATACTAGATCATTTTATCTTCATAGTGTTAAATTTTTTTACTCTTAATTTTATCATCTAAATGGTTTTTACTTGAAAATTACTAAGTGGTAAAAGTTATCTTTGCGATTTAACTTTCTTTTGTTATTAAAAAATTTCCATTGAAAATATCGCATCCATATGATAATTTTCTATTAGAAATAAGATTTATTTTAGATATTAATATTCTTATATGACTGCTATAATTTTTTCATATACAATATAAAATTTTTATATAATATTTGTAATTGAAAATTACTTGATCAATAATTGTAATATAGGAAAATTTGTATGCTTCAGTCAGTAAGGATATTTGATAAGACACTCTGTAAATGAATTGAAATTGATTATTTTATATGTAAAGAATAATTTTTATGGGTTAAAAACTGGATGGGGACCAATTAAGGTATGATATTCGAATCATCATTAGTCTCGTGAGACGAATCGGTTAGCCAAATCAGATGGGTTACTACCTGATATGCTAAACCATATCATAAATGTTATTTGTGGTAAAAGTTCCATGAACCTATAAAACATGACATACAATATTTAGAATTTAATATTTTAATAATTCAATTATTATTATTATTATCAATGATATCTTTTCATTGATATTACCTATAGATTAATTTCATTCTCAACTTATTGATTAAATTTCACATGTTATTAGATATTTACCTTACCATGCTGATTTATTCTAATTTATTTATTATTTATTCCACTTTGAATTACATTAAAGACAATTTGATCTCACTGTTATTTTTCATTCCATTTACGTGGTTATGAAGAGGAATCCTTTGAATGATTTCCAAGGATGATGAGCTTCTATTTTTCATTATATTTTATTTTCTATTTTCTAATTTATTAGGGGTATAATGTATATAATATTATTTCCCAAATTCGATATACTATTCAATCCTTCTAGATTTGATTTCACGTTATCATGAAAATGTAATAAAATAATGCGCAGAATTTGAGATTTTGTCGTCAACGCATTATAGTTGGTTTCAATGGATGTTTTTTAAAAACTATTGAAACTGTATTTATGAAAACATATATTAGGGAACATAACCCTAAGATAGACGTTGAGGATAAGTATAAAATACAATCATAGAAAATTTTTTAAGGTAGAGATAATTTGGGTCATCATAGAAATACATCATAGTCAAGACTCATCTAGTAGAAGTGGTTCATGAATAGATGTATCAATGGGTAACAACTCCGAAAAGGTGAGTCGGATTTGACTCAAGTGTATCCTAGTACACAAAAAAAGGCCTTACTATGAAAATTGTTTAACACTACTAAAGGATAATCTTAGGATAAATCCTGTTTTATTTATATATCAATATAATGGATCAAAAAAATATATATCCACAAATAAACCATGTTTATGATTATGATATTATCTAAGAAAATAATTTTAAATTTATTTTTAGTGTTACATCATATATAGAATTATACAATGTTTTTAATTTCATGAAAAAATCATATATGGGAACTTTTTTAGAAACGGAACTTAGAAAAAAACGGTATCGATACACATGGAAAATGTAGATATTTCCCAATAGAATAAAACAATAAATCTAGTATTTGAATGGATAAAATTATAGCTATATTATGGAATATTTATTAGGTTATGAAAATATAATGTTTTCATAATAGATAAACCAATTCTACAATGATAATCTCATATGTTGGATTGATTTTTACTATACAATCCCCAATTATTTAGTGGGACTACTAAGCCATTTTTCTCTATGAATAGGATTATTTATTTGGAAAAGATGTTTGTGTCATTAGGATGTTGTGAAAAGGGAATAGTTATACTTGTACTACATTGTCTCAATGGAAATGAGGATCAATGGTGGTTATTGATCAAGAATACTAGGTAGGAGGAGGAAATATACCTCATGAAATTTATAAATATTAAGGAGAGATTATTTAATAAGTAAATCCATCGTGATCAATAAATTGAGACGAAGAATATTTCCTTTATATTAAATTAAAAATGAAGAGGAAAATATTTCACATTATGAAGATACCTTTAGTAGGTTAGAAAGGTATACTATATATTTATTACAAATCAAGTAATTAATGATTGATCTTTTATTTTAAGGACTTTATCCAAGTATCTAAATCACTTTGGGTTCTTAAACATTTCTATCATACAATAACAATCTTTTTGTGATATGAAGATAGAAAAAATTGTTCAAGTACTTTGGCATCATGTGGTATAAAAATAAGAAGAGGAGGGAAGATAAAATAACAAAATTAAGTAATAAAGGAATAATGTATTTTACAAATTAAGATACTTGTTGAATGAATAATCTAGACAAACTATTGAATGGATTGTAAGTTTATTATAAATGTGTAAAAAAAGGTCTCCATGAAAAACCAATAAAAATGGAAGGAAAAATATTTTATTCTGTATTATAACTACTTTAATATGGGGGACTATGAAAATTTATTCCCTAATAGTCAAGGGATTATACCTTAAATGAAACTAAGGGATCCAAGTCACACATTTTTTTGATATAACCAAAGATTAATAATTAATGTGATTCTGTATTTGGATCTGTGAAATATATTGTAAATGTGTTTTATTGATGATATTCTCAACATATGAATTATGAAATATTTATGGATTCTATTTCATTAATAATTTGTCAAATATTGTGATCAAATATTTAATTATACAATGAAATTATTTTTGGTTGGATGTTTAAATTCATATAAAATACATGGTTGAGGTGAAAGTAAGATTTAATACATTCTTGTTGTTGAGATAATGATGTTGGATAAAGAGATTATTAAGATGGGTAATGTATATTCGATAATGATAATTACAGTGGAAATGAATCTATATTTGGTATCATTATATTTTTGAAAGGTTATAAATTTCTGAAATATATTAAGATGAAATTTGGATGTGATTTTAGAGATATATGTATTATTTCAACCTATGGTTCATCTTGTCCTATGAGATGACGTCCAAATAGGTCATTGAATGACCAAAGGATTTTATTATTCTTATGGAAAATAAATTTATTATGTAATTATATTTCCTTACATTATTATAGTTTAAGAGAGTTCTATATCTCAATGAATAGATTGTTGAAACGAAAATTATAGCCTTATTATCCTCATATAATATGAAATTAATGAAATTTTTGACACCAAACATTAATGATTTTTTTGGTAAATTACATTATAATGAATATGTTCTCTATCAATATATATGATAATGTGATAGTAAGAGTTATCTCCCATATCCAATTTTTCACTAATGTTCTAATATTCCAAATCCTCGTGTTCTTGTGACCATCAAATTTCCTTTTCCCTATTATTATTAAGATGTGTTATTAGCATTAATTAAATTTTTTGTTTTCAAAATCATATTTTAAAACACCAATCCATCTATTATTAATATCAATTTAAAAGTTTGATTATACAATTTAATTAAGGCAGGGAGACTGTAACACACTGAAAATTCTAATAGTGTAACTTTTATTTAATAATATGTTTGCCATGAAACACCAAACATAGAAAGGAATATAACCTCATAATACATTACAATATATATAATATTTTATAAAAATATTCTATAGCTTTCAATGAACATAAAAATTCATTATCTTGCATAACATATATGAATGACTTTATTATGTAGTTTGCGTTACATGCAAGAACAGGTTTTAACAAACAATAATATATTATAAAATTATTATTATATAAAAAGAAAAAAAAATTAATTAAATTCTTTGGTAGTTATTGTAATATCTAATTTATAAATATATTTTTTATTTCAATAGTTAACAACTAAATATAAAGGAATATAAAAACCAATTAACCCTTTAGGAAATGTTTTTGTGAAGAAATATTTTTATTAATCCATAAATGTATTATCAAAATAAATAAAACAAAATATTATTAGTGTATGATATTAATTTTATATATATAAAAATATATATTATATACTCAATTAAATAATTTTGACACCCATCCAATATATTTGATAATCACAATAAAAAAATTATGAATATTATGTATAGAAAAGCAATAATTTTATAATGGAATTTTTTCAACATTTTAATGTCCCACCTATTTTAAAATATAATAATAATAACTTTTATAAATTTTATATGTCAAAATAAATATTTATTTGTATTTGGAAAATTAACAATTATCATAGGGAGAATTTTTTAATTTTTCTATGATGTTTCATTTTTCCTGAATAGTGAAAATATACTGAATTTTCATTGAAAATTTATGTTTTTTATAATTTCTTGTATACAGATAAATTATATTTTTTATTTATGTAAAGTTTTTCTGGGATAAATTATTCTTAAATTAATCATATCTAGTTCACTGTAATCAATTCACATTGAACTTTTAAAAAATAACAAATTAATCTTGTGAACATTTTTACATTAATAAACTAGTTTGTCGTCCCGTGAGTAGGATTAAATTTAAATTAATTTCTAACATATCATTGTTCAAAATTTTGAAATATGAATTCTATATTTTGAATAATAATATAATATAATTTAAAATAATTTCCTCCAATTTTTTACCAAAAATATTAGATAATGTAATTAAATTGAATTATAATGATTAAGATAAAAATTAGCTTAATTGGGGGCTAAACCCTAAACAGAGGGATCCAAATGACCTTTAAACATGGAAAAACCTATTGGATGGAAATATTTCTAAGCTATACTCCATTGGATACAATTTGGATCATTATCTTAGTCACATTATGCACGAAAACCTCTCAATAGTGAATACCTTTTTTATATTTACAAGAATGCCCCTCCTCCTCCACTATAAAAAGTCACTCACCCTGCCACTTATTTACACAAAAAAAACAATTTGGATTTACCAAAATCAAACCAAATAATCTAAAAAACCACTCTCCTAATACATAAATCCTCTCTTTGGTATGAAATTCAATAAATTGTGCCTTGTGATATAATGCAAAATTAGATATACTAAAAAGAGATAACGTTCTTCAATGATCATATTTTTTTTAATTAACTCTTTCACCCCATAATTTTATTTATCTAATGATTTTATAATAAATATATTATATTAAATATAATTATATTTTTTCATTATAATATTTCAACCAAAATGTTCACACACATCTATCCTATAGGATACACAATCATCGTTCTTGTGTTAATAAGACTACCACCTCGTGAAACAGTGTCATTTGTTCATCCATTACAACATTTTATGGTGGTAATAATGATTGATTTATAGATTATATAAAATATATATGATATTTATCATGTATTTATAATTTTTTAAATTTTATAATAATACATACAATTATTCATTCATTTTTTTGGGAATATAATAACTTCGTTTTTGTACTTGTGGACTACCAATGCCTCAGAGGTAAGTGATTAACTCATGCAATACACAAAATGTAGTATGTTTTATTTTAATAATAATATGTACATATATGACATAGATATGATATTTTAAATAATATATATATATATATAATTTACTTTTAATTCTAATAATAAGACATTGAAATGGAGGTAGCGTTTCTGTGTATGTACGCCATGTCATCTCCATGAATGATGCATTTCATTTCCTATATCCTTATTTTATGCCTTATAATAAATAAATTTTTTTAAGAAAATATGATGTTTATTTCATGGTATACATTCTTTATATGATTATATCGTGATCTAATTAATTGGAACAATAAGTAAAAGTCAAACCATGTGTAAAAAACATGGAAATTAACTCCTAAAATAGTGAAAATAATGAATGATTGGTAACAAATGTTTAATAAGATATTATATGAAGTTAATTTATGATATTATAATAATTTTATTCTATTTTTTAATAACATGATTAAAAAATTTATACATTAGGTCAAAGGATTCTCATGAAAAAGGAAATGATGGATATGATATTTTAATCTAACTTTATAAATCTTTGAGATAAATATCATATTCACCACATACATTTATTGTCTGCCGTATCAACTAACCCTTCTAAAATATTATAACACAAAATATTTTATATTTACTTTGTTTAATTTTTTAATTTTAATCAACTCATAAAAAGTGTTTTGACTTGAAAATTACCATGTCTTAAAATTTATCATTTCAATTACACTTTTATTGTGATTTTTAACATTGTCCTGAAATATTGAAATCCATATGAATATTTTTCATTGAAAATCACATTTATTTTAGAAATTAATACTATTATGTGATGGGTAAAATTATTTATTAAACCTCATACCATATTGAAATTCAGTTTTTTGTTCATAGATATTTGATTAACTGGGAACATATTCATAAATATGTAGATTTTACTATGTACATATATTAGATACAGAGTGTTTTTCATGAATTTAAATCAATAAGTCTATATATAGGAAATTATTTGGACTATTATGACATGGGTTTGGGATTATTTAATGTAGTACCATTTATGCATTTGTAGTTCCATGAGAGGAATCAGTTAGCAAAATTTGATAGGTTTCTACAATATATGAAAAACCTTCTTGTGAATGGTCTTAAAGGGAGAGGTACCATGTACCTCAAAAACATGGAATCCAATAATTATGAATTTCCTCTAATGAGGATTCAGTTAATATTAATAGAATAAATTAGATATTTCCATTGATATAATATATGGTTTCATTTCATTCTCATCTTATTGATTGGATGGCATGTGTTCTCAGTTATTTACCATTCTATTTTGTTTTTTTTTTCTCATTGATTCATTATTTCTTCCACTCTATATAAGCATACTAAGAATTCGACCGGATACTTATTTTTATTTCGTTTCACCATTTTTTGAAGAGGAAACCTTTTAATGATTTTCAAGTATTCTATATTATTATTTATTATTATAATTCATCTTATATTTTCCAATGTATTATTGGTATCATGTATGAAATATGGTTTTCTAAAACTGTTAATCTATTTACCCCATCATGATTTTATTTTTTTAAATCATACTAATTTAATAAAATAATTCATTGGCTATGGTTTTTTGGGGTCTGAGAATTATATAATCATAATTTTTTAATATGTATTTAGTTATTAATAGTGATACAATTTAATAACTTATACATGTTATAAATTATAAATAATCAAATAAGTGGGTTGATTCTATAAACCATAAATCAAATTTTAGACTATGAAAACCAAAATGGATTGTTATATCCAAATAAGAAAATATTATTGAATTGTTTAAAATATTAGTTTTAAAAGAAAGGAAGATAATAATGAGAATTAAAAATAAAATATAAATTTGTGATAGATTCTAAATTTTTACCATCGAGGTTACGTGATTTTCTAAAGTGATCTTTTTCTAGTAAAATGAAAAAAAAATTATAAGGATTCATTCCTTTTGAATCTCAATTTTATATATATAGAAATTTTGGATGTTAAAATAGAATTTTTACATGGTAATTTTGATAAAAGTATTCACATGACACAACATGTGGTTTTTTTTGTTTTCAGACATGGGTTTTTTATTTTCATTCATGGATACAGTTCATTCTTGGATCTTGGTATTTCTCTTAAGGACCTGTCATGACAGCTCATAATTTTAGATATAATATTCTATTTATTTATATTTTGTGTTTTTCCCATTTGGGATTCCTTTTTTTTATGGTGAAAAATGTAAATTTTAGGCCTTACACTATATAGTGCACAGTCGGTGCATAGTCTACTAAACCATTCACCCTTCTCCATGAAAAACATATGGTTATGGGAATTTTGAATAGTGTCTAACGACATGGTTAGTGAACGTTTTTTAAACTGTGTTTTCTGACCATGATTCATGTGCCTATTGGATACTAGGAGGGTTTACAATTTCCGCGTGGCTCGAAATGCCATATGGAAAAGCCTTTTGTGCAGTCCAAGTTATTAAAAATTTGGAAATGATCATTGTATCCTCTCTTGTTTTTACACCAAATAAACCCATCTCTCCACCAATCAGGATTTCTATCCCTAGATACCTCCTCCACATCCCATGTATCCTATAGATCTCCAATTTTTGGGTGTATTTCTCATGTAAACTCCATGAAATAGTCATATAGGTGGTTATCCTCCACGATTATTCCTCTTCTCTATGGTTCCCTAATACTTCATTATGGTATTGGTTTCTAGGTGGATGGGTGGTCTTTTACGGTATAATATTGTTCTTTATAGTTAAATATTGATGTTTAGTGTACAATATTATCTATATAGGTTCTTGTGGATGTTCAGTTGTGGTTACACAACATTTTCTACTAGTTTCTACACTAGAGGTAGGTGGTTCCATGAAATATAATTTTTAGATGATTTTAGATCACTTTTTTGAATTTATAAATGAGTTTCATGGATTAATTTTGTGTATAAAAATTTATTTTGGAAGTATCATAACATGATTACATGATAGAAATGAATTTTTTTTGAGTAAATGGTTTTTTATTGGGGTATTTTGGATTGTAATATTTCGTTAAAGGGGATTTATGCAATTTTTAGAAGGTTTGATGTGATTTATTAAAGGATCGTGAAGTGAATTTTTTTTTAAAATATATTTTTTCAAAGGAAATATATTTTTATGGAAATGTGTACTCATTGTGTGAAATTTTAATTTTTGTTTTGAGTTGTATAAAAGTTAGGAAGCTTATTTAATGGTGAAATTGGTTTCTTAGAATATAAAAGGGGATTATTCCATCAAAATGGCCAAATTTATTAGGTTAATTTCATGTAATAATTTAAAAGGGGTTATATTAATTGTCCATGTAGTCGAAAAATGAACACGAAAAGGGTTTTTGTGTGTTTAAAATGGAATGTTGTTTGGTTCATGGAAAATATTGATTTCCTGTTGTATCTATAATTCTTGTAATGTGTTTGTGAAAAGGGTGTTTTGTGTTACATTTTAATTGAGGATTTGAGCCCATGGGAATTCTGAATATCTGGGTTGGATGGGTAGTTCTAGTACACTAGTGATTAGGAAGTGTGATGTATAGATTTCACTTATATGGATTGATGATTAGAACACTAACTAAATTAAGATTATAACTGGATACCACTAGGTCATTTAGGTGTCCCCTCCTAGTGGCTCATTCATGAGAAATATATTGGGTATGGTAACTATTCCACCTTTCACCAAGGTATATGTTTATCATGTCTCATTCAATCTAGATTACCCTTTTAGATTTACAAATTGTTCTCATTAGAAGTATGTGATGTGTTTCGATCCGTCAAACTATGGGGACCATGAGTGAATTTCATTTGAACTGAATGATTATTTTAGTAAAGGTTTCCTTTTGAAATGTTACCTTTAAAATTTTTCTTCTAAAAATGGGTTTTTATTAAAATATTTTATGGAAAATATTTCTAAGGATTTTACATAAATGATCATGTAAATTTTCATTTTGATGTTATAGGATTGATTATCCTCTTTTGGGTAGATTCCTACTGTGATTTGGAACACAACATGCAGAAAACCTTGGGTGTGTGTAGACATTGTTGTGTATGTCCAAAGTAATGGAAAGATGTTTTGGGAGATGTTGGTGGATCTGGAGTGCTAGAGTTCCTCTCATGAAGGTTTTTTTAGTGGTGGATTGAGGGTGAAAAACCTCTTCATGCATGATGGTTCTTGGGTTATTTTTGGGGTTTCCATTACGATTTGTATTTTTGGGTTTGTTTAAATTTATTAATATTTTTTATCTGAAAATTATTAAAACATGTTAGGTTTTGGTTATATATTTATGTCTGGTTTATTTCAACTAGTTATTTATGTTTATGAAAATTGATCAAATCATTCCAAAAGAATGATATTGATACCCAGACACTAGCTGCTAGCCCATGCAGATTTGGATCGCCCTTCAGTCCATGCCATTGACTCTATCAGTTTTCGAGTCATATAGAATATTGTATTGGTACATAATAATATTGTATCAGAGTAGGTCTCACTCTATTTGGTTCAGGTTATTTGGAAAGAGTCAGGGTAGTCTAGAGATAAAATTTTCATGACCTGAATATTTGGTTATAGGTAGGGTGCTTGGCTAGCAAACCATGTGATAGGAATCACGTTACCATAGGATGTTAGGGTTAATTTCATATATTTTATTCTTGGAGGTTAGTTTTTGTTTGTAAATGAATAGTGAGTTAGCCTAGAGGTCTCAGTGATATCAACGATCCTGAAATGACATGTGGATACATGGGATGGACCTTGGATACACTCCATGATGGTGGTGTGATTAACATGTGGCCTCAAGACATATGACTATGTCACCCTCCGATTCTCATTTCCACTTGTTATGTTTTTTTTTGTTTTCTTCTGTTCTGAAAAAATGTTATCAAGGCCCTATCATGGAATTGAAAAAAATTATTTAAGGTAGAAGTGATTTGATTTTTGTAAATGATAACATGTATTAATATAATTATCTTTTTGAAATAATTTAGAAAAATGGATTTTTTTTAAATAATCCTTGGGGTAAAAAATGAATGACTTGGTGGGGTATGATTTCTATAATAGAGATTTGGAGCATAATGAAATAGTTTTTCAGGAAAGAAGAAATGTTATTAAGGATGTATTATAAGGTCTTTTAATCCCAATGATTTTTTATGTTGTAGGATTTTTATTTTCAAAAGAAAATAATTGAAATGATGTGTGGATCTTGAAAATGGTTTTTAATTTGGTGTTTAATAGTGTTTTGGGGTGTTTTATGAATTTTTCTAATTTGAATTAAATTGATATGTTGGTGGGTTGAATGTTTAATCTAGAAAGTGTAAAAAAAAATTATTCCCTGTGGTATTCCCATGAGTGACCACATTCACATGATATTTGTGGAAATGGGGATGAGTTCCATGTTCGGTACAATAATATTCCCATGTGAGACTTGGTGGAATAACTTTGGTGACTGTGAAACCCTAGAAGATTGTTTTTTTAAATGTAATTTTAATATATGTTGTTATGTTTGGGTAATTAGTAGTTGGTTGTTTTTTATCTTTGTGATTTTTGAATGTTCCTTTCATGTAGTTTTTGAGATTTAGAAAATTTCATTATTTTAAATATATTTAATGTTTTTTGTTGATAAAGTTGGTTTTACATAATTGTTAGATGGTTATATTGAAACATATTCTAGGAAACCTTGAATAGGTTCCCATTGTGCATTTAGTTTTTTAGTTATGTCTTTTATAATGGACTAGTTTGAATGGTTCATCAATTTCCATGATGTCTAGATCACCCTATAATTAAGAATAAATGCATATTTGAAGTACTCCCATAGGAGATTAACTATTTGTAGACCCTCTAATTGAACAATGCATGGTCTCTCTTCCCGAGTTTCAGAATTAGATCGTCCCCTCATTCTCACCTAAGTGGATCCTCTCAAAGTAGAAGACATGATGTAGTGTAAATTGAAAGAAACTCTAATTTTCTTGTCTTCTCTATGTTGTCAAAGGTAAATTTTCCACCATTATTTCAAAAGGCATGGCCTAGTAGTGATTGGGGGATTCTAGTAATGGATGGTGACCTAATGATGTTGGTAATGGATATAATGTTAATAAGTCTAGTGGAATATTTTTAGAACTTCCATTTTATTAGATGCATGTTTCACTTTCAGAAAATCTAAATTCTTCTATTTTAAATGAAATCCCCCCATGTGTTCTTTATTCTTATTTTTTATTGTTATATCACAATGTGGGTGATTTATGTCCATTTTATAATCCCTTTACTTTATGAAGTTACATGTTGTGGTGATGTGTTTTCCAAGGTCTATGATGTTTCTTTGGTTCTACCAGCTCTATTGTGTGGTCGCTCATGAAACCAATGTAATTTTATTTGATATGGAATTATCAGGTTCGGGATATGTGGGAAGAGATTCTCCAAAGATCAATGATCTTTCCATAGTCCTTGGAGTGTAGCTCGCATGTATTCAAGAATCACGTGGGTTTTGAGAGATTTTTTTAGGACTAGGTATCTAGTGTTTAATGGGGAAATTAAATCATCTCTATTGCAACTCCATTTTTTTGGAAACATACCCATTTTTGGGAAGTGCAATGATTTCCCTGTTCTTCCTTGTGATCCACATAGGTGGAAAAGACCCTCCGTGGTTAAAAGGATGCGTAGTTGTCTATTTTTATTTTACACAAGTGGTTATAAATTTATGGGGGGGGATTCATAGTGTTGTTTTTCCTGCGTGGCCAGACCTGTAAATCAATTTCGATTTAGGTTGTTCTCATCTGGATGTGGTCTCATCTCGTGGGATTGGTGAATTGGATTGTGTTTTTAGTTTGGTTTGGAGTTTCTCTCATCAACCGCTTATGGTGGGGATTTAGACAATGAGGGATATTCCCAAGTTGGCCCCTATTGGGTTCGCATGAAATTAATTACTGGTTAGTCATATTGCATGGTTATTATGGTTTGTAGACCCTCCATGAGTCTCATTGAGATTTATTATGGAGTATGTCGGTACTAGTTCAATTTAAATTTTATGGAGACAGTTCGGGCCTCCCTAAGGTGATCTTCCCATTTTGATTATGGTGTTTTCTTGGATGTGAGTACTATAATTGGACTTATCTTATGTCCAGAACCTCCCTTGATTATGTGTGTTGTTGGTTGTTTTCCTACTAGCTATGTGGATGATAGGTTCTATATAGTATATCATGAGAAATTTTTTGGGTATTTTTATTTGTCTCAAGTAATATGTATGAGTATCTATCGGTAATTTTTGTAGTGATTATATCTTGAGAGGTTGGATTATATTATTTTCAGGATTAATTTTTATTTAATCAATCCATTGGATGTGTTGTAGCTTTCAGGGGGAAGAAGGCTTATGGTGGGGGTCCATTTTGGTCTCTTAAGTTAAAACTTATGGACCTCTTTTTTCTATTTGTGGTATTATTGTATTCTTATTATTTTATTCTTTTTGGGAATCACCTTGATCTTTTGAGGTTTTTTCGATTTTGATTTCATATCAAACCTTATAATAGATTTATAGGGGCATAAAGTGTTGTGGTGGGTAGAATTATCACACTCGAGTTCTCATTTTTGGTATTGGATCTAGTTTATTCATGGGTATTAGTTTTCCTCTAGGTAATGTAGTGTGATGGGTCAGAATGTTTGAATTTATTTCGTATTTATTTCGGGTCCAGATCTTTCCCCTTGTCTTTTCCATGTGTTTTTAGATACAAATTGAAAATTTTGTCCTGACACCATCAGGTGCACAGTCGATGCACATTTTTTTAAAGCATGGGTTCTTCTCTAGGAAACCGTTTAGCCCATGTCCATTTTGGACAGTGGCTAACCACATGGTTAAAAAGTTGTTTTTTATCTATTTTTGATAACCCTATGATTTTTCCCTCTTAGATAGTGGATGCCGCTTGGTTTTTGTAAAATTTGGAAAACCATGCGATAAAAACCTATATCATTTCATGTCATTAAATATTTTGAAATGATATTTTTTTCCTCGTGTGTTTTTCTGAAAATCCACCCTCTCTCCCCAATTCAGGATTTCTTACCAAAGGTGCCTCATCTCCCTCCCATGGATCCCTTGTATCTCAAATTTTTGGGTGGTTTTGTCATTGAAAATCCATGAAATATTCAATTATGTGGTTCTCTGGATTCATTCCTCCACTTATCTTGGGAATCTCATTTTTTATATAGTTTTATATCTCTAGTTGGTTGGGTGTGTTTTTAGGGTTAAATCTTGTTCATTTCTCTAATATTGATGTTTAGTGTTCAATTTTTCCTTTATAGCGTCTTGTGGTGGCTTGGTTACAGTTTTACTTCATTTAATGGAATATTCTACACTTGGGTAAGGTATAATCATGAAATATCATCTTTATATGGTTTTATCTATATTTTTTGAGTTTATAACCATGCTCTATACTTTTATTATGTGGTGTGAAATGAATTTTTGAAGTTGTTTGACATTAATATGTGATTGGAATTAGATTTTATAAATTAAAATATTACACTTTAATTATGTATCATTTTAATAATTCTTGAAAGGGGGTTTATGCCTTGTTTTGAAGGTCTAAAGTGTGTTTTTGGAGCCACATTTTGTGAGAATGTGATTAAAACTGTTTTTTAGAAGGAAATTGGTTTTTATTGAATGTTGACTTCCTTGTGTGCACATTTAGTTTGACTTGTGAATTTTTTAATTTAAGTTAAGCATGATATAATGTTAAATTTATTTATATGTTGATTTCAAAGGGTCTTGGCCCACAAAAATGGTAAAATTGATTATATGAGTTTCTTGTGATAATTCCAAAAGTGTTTGATTATAATTATAATTATTAGAAATAAATGCCTAAAAATAATTATGTTGTGTCTTAATGGAAAGTGGTTTGGTTCATAGAAAATTCTTATTTCTTGATTTATTTAAAATTCGTTCATTATTTTGTATAAAAATGGTTTATTGTGTGACATGTGAAATGAGAATTGGAGCACAATGGAATCCTAAGAATATTGGTGAGTTAACTAGTTATAGTATGATAGTAATTCAGAAATAGAATGTCTCGGTTTCACATCGCTGGATTGATGGATAAAACAGTAAATAAATTATGATGAGGACTGGTTACCACTAGGATAATTGTATGTCCTATCCTAGTTTCCCCTGCATGAGAAAGGTTATGGATGTGGTTACTATACCAACTCTCACTGAGGTATGATTTTCTCGTTTCTAAATCATGTAAGATTATACCTAGGTATTTACCCATGGAATAATCTTGAGACTAATGTGATGTGGTTCCATCTATCTATAAACGGAGTACATTGATTTCATTTAATTTTTAAAGCATGATTATTTAAGTAAATTTTTTTAATGTAACCTTTAAAAGTGTTGTGATAAAAATTAGTTTCCTTTAAAATTATTTCATGTAATAGTTTCTAGTTATTTTATATAAATGAGAATGTTAAATTATATTTTGATGTTATAACATGGAATCTATTATTTTGGCTAGAATCCCACAATGATTGGGTTCACACTGTATATACACCCTTGGGTGTATTTATACTTTATTGTGTACAACCAAGGTAAAAGAATGATATCTCATGGAGATGTTGGTGGATACTGGTTACTATAGTTCCTCTCATGTAGGATTTGATGGAGGTGGATTGAGGGTTAAATCCCTATTGTTGTATGGAGGTTTTGGGGTATTTATATGGATTTACTTATGTTTTTGTACTTATGGGTTTGTTTAAATTTTTAAATCATTGAATCTAAAAATTCTGGTCCCATGTTTGGTATTTTTTTCAGTATTGTCTGGGTTATTTACTTTGGTACTTTATGCTTATAAAAATAGTTTAAAAAATTACCCCATCATGTTATTGATACCCATAGACTACCTTTCAGCATCTAGGGATCGGGAACGCCCTTCGGGCTATGCCAGGGATCAGGTCGAGTGTGGCGTTCGATGGCATTTCAGCTTTATTAATGACATTCGAAATATTTAGAACCTAATTAAAATTTTGTTATAAAAATCATTTCTATAGAATTAAACATTAATCTAGATAATGATATAAATAATTTAATTATTTTATATATAAAAGTGATCTTATTAAAAGAATATTTTATTCATGTTTCTATTTCTATAGTGTTATGCATTAAATAATATATCAAAATTTTATATAGGTAACACATTTATTATCTATGAAAATATATGGATGGTTAATTTTTTAAATATAAAACCTAATTATAATTTTAAATTAAATAATATTTTAAACTAATAATATTTTTTTGAATTGAAATCATTTAAAGTTGAGAGACTATGGTCATTTATATTTCATAACATTGTTATAATAGGAAATATTTAAAGTATTATTTTTTTGACCTTATTTAAACATTTAGTATTCTATGGGAAATCATTCATGTTGTCTATTAGTTACTACCCTAATAGTAATTATGATGTATCCTTTATAAATAAAACCTCAAATTTTAATTTTATTTCTAGTGCTTTATATATTTAGGTCTTCTATATAATAGATATGTTGTTATTCATAACCTTAATATATATATATATAAAGTGAGACCTTGGAAATAAACCATGTGTTCATTTAAATGGATAATTAAGAGTGTTTATATAACTATATATATATATATGATTTTATAAATTTCATATAATTGTAAAAGAAGTTATATTGATGAATTTTTTGGGTTTTTTTGAGTCTATCCATTCTACTAATGTGGAAAATAAGAAATTAAATACTAGACATGTGTTTCTTTCAAGTGGTGCAATTATTTCAAGAAATTTCAAAATGTTTCAATTTTTTGCACCATCATCTACTAAATAGGATTAAATATTCTCAATTTAATAATTAAATGAGGATATTTATTTTATTGTACTGAAAAAGTAATTTTCATTATCTAATACTAGGAAAAAAATTCATTATGAGACACTATCTTCAATTAATTATTCTAAGAATAAATTCATTCATGGTTTAAAAACTCATAAAGAAAATATAATAAATATTTTATGGGGAAATTGAGACTAGGATGGTGAGTTTCAGCCTGATATACATAGATAAATATTTTCTTATCCATTAAAATATTATTATTTATTTATTTTTTTGGGTTCCAAAAGGTGGATACATAGTTATTCTAAATACTATTGATCTATTTTATCCATTTATTATTATTTTTTACATATAAAATTTTTGTTTAGTGGTTTTCATATTGTGTTTTATTAAGAATCAATAGGCGGGGGGAGTGAAGGCTGAATTCTAATTCATAAAAAAATTAAAACCTCCATCATTAAAATATCATTGAATCTACCCTCATCCTTTGAAAGAATATATCTAATGGAATATTAAAAATATGAATAGGGACACAACATATTTTTTTATAATGGTTAATAAAAACTAAAATTTCCCCTTATCAACTCAAACAATTATCAATTTGAGGTTGCTGAATCTTATTATAGTATTTTTTCAATGACATTCAATGTTATGTTAATGATGTTGTAAGCAATTACAATGTTTCTAATATGTTTTATTAGGCTCTAATATTTCAAGACCTTTCGATGGTAATCCACCCTCTCCCTTTATATGAATTGTGAACATTTATTAGTAATGAAAAGAATACAAAATAAAGACTGGTTATACAAATTTTTTAATGAATAAATTGATAGAAATTAATTATCTTAAAAAGAATGAATATTAATTTAATTTATATATTTGAAAGTATTTTTCAATATGTGTTGATATAAAAAATTGGTAGTTGTCATCAGTTTTCCTCATATTATTTGAAAGATAAAATAAATAGTTTACAATTTGGAAGAAGAAAATTTCCATTATAAAGGATATAAAAATAATTCACCTGATGTAATGGACCAGATCCTCCTGGTTTAGTACATTTCCAATTTTTTGGTGTTTGGTGTATCCAGGCGACAATTAGTGACTCATTGAGGAGTTTTTACAAAAATTCAATTCCACTGAAGTGGTGGGACCAGTCATGGCGGCACCGTGACGGATGTACTGGTCATGGAGACACCGGTCACAACGGCACCATGAAGGTGACACCGTGACGTCGACACCCTAGTTGGGGAACTATAGTGGTCACACCTTCACGGCTGCTCACCGAAATAGTGTCACTGTTAAGGTGTCTCACCATTACTGTGTCCCACCCTTATTTTCTTTTTCTCCAATTACCGACTTTTTCCTGTTCTTCTCCCGCAACGTATATTTGGACATAAATGTTTTTTAATAACCCTTTACAATCCATTTAAATCCCATAAATTAAATCTAAAATCCCTCAAGATCTAGGTGACCTTCGACTTACCAAAATTTCTCCATATTTCCACGGTGTCACCCCTTCTTACCGTAATTTTCAGCTCCTCCCCTCTTGTGTGGATTCCCCCGTTTAAAAGAAACCCTTTAACTCACATACATTATCAACACCTCCATAAAGAGAATTATTAAATATCAATTAATTCCATCATTTGTAACCTCCCAACTTTGTGGAGAAACCATGATCCACCTTTAATAATGTTCATGATTGCATATCTCGTAACTCGAGGATCATTCCTTTTATTGCACAGAGTTTGTTTCTCCTTCTTGGGTAATCTCTTTTCCTTTCCTTGGGGAATTTTTAGTCCCTCTTCCCATGGGTAGTTATCCAACCACGCTAGATCCTTTCCTACTTACTCATGGAATCCATGGATTTTCTTCCCCTACAAGTAATGCATCCCCTGTTCTTAGTGCAAGGAAGGAAAATTTCATTAATGATTATTCAGTTAGGGTTTTCGTTCATCTCTCATTACTGTGTGTCATGTGTGGTGTGTACGATATCGTTCCTTTAGAGGCAGGTGAAACCAAACATCAATGAAGATAATATATGGTATTTAATTAATGCGGGGGTGGGTGTGTTTGAAGATGATATTGTACTTTCTTATCCATACACAAATGTTTTTAATTATATGGGTATATGTCCACTGAAAATCGTGGTTGTTGGTGGGACTTTCTTGCAAATAATGAACCTCTGGTTTCTTGATAATATAGTGATTAAATGGGTTTAACATGGAAACTACTTAATCACATAAACATGCATGACCCAATGGATGTCCAATGATCAAGAATCCTTGTGTGATCACCCTTGTTAACCAAATGGAAAGACGAATCTTAATGAATGGTGTGATAATGTATGAGAACTCCCTTGCTCTTTTTTAGTGATGTGGATGGTTTTTTTTTCTTTTTGGGGTGATGTGGATGGTTATGTGATACCCTATTTTTGATTTGTTGGTTGTGGACCTGAGGCCGTTTGGGGCCGTATGATGAGGCTTGGTTTGGTCCCAGTACATTGAGTGATCTCACAAATCCCTTTTGTTGGTGTGACATTACAAAAGAACTAGGTGTGAATGCTTAAAATACTGCTTGGCTATTTTTCATTCCTTGTATTGTGGTTATTCCTATTAGTGGGCTAGTAGTGATGAATTATTTATATGGAATCACTTGAATGTGATAACACCTATGGGTTCAATGGGAAATTTTTTTCTATGAATGAGTTGTGATTTGGTTGTGGTTATTGTGCTTTTGTATGAATGAATAGTAACAATTGTGTTAGTAGTTGGGCTAGTTCCATAACCCTTAGGTTGGTATGAGTGCTTTCCTATATATGTGTATAAATTTAGTTCTTTTTTTTATTCAAACCCCACCCATGTTAAGCACTTCATGCCAAACACCTCCATTTCATGGGGGAGGGAGTTTTCCCTACACTCATAGGAGTGGCTTGTCATTATCTCCTTTTCAGATCCCTTTCTGAAGTATCCCATGACTCTTTAGTTAGGTTGCAATGGAATAAGGTCCATTATTTCCCATGTTTGATCATGTAGTGTGGTTGGGGTGGTTGGACCAGGTGTGTGCAGGCAGGTTAGTCTCTCATGTGCCTTTGGGATGGGGCCCAGGTGTCTTCGGTTGTGGCGGTGGTTGTTATGGCCCAGTTGTCTATGGGTGTGTTTATGTATGGTTGTGGTGGACCATTTTTTATGGGAGGGATTCATTATTGTGGTGGACCAAGTTTATGTAGGCAGGATATGTGGTTGTGGTGGCCCATAATGTTGTCGTTGGGTCGGTAGTGGGACTACATTGAAACTAGTGGGGGAGGTCTGATGCGTAGGATGTATTCAATAACCAATGGAAAAGTGGTGTGGGGTACCCAAACATCGATGTGATTTTACTATTATTTTACTTGACTATCATTATTTGGGGAGTGTCCCTTGGTGAGTTTAGGTGGATAGTTTCTTTTCTAGGTTCTTTGGATTTCTCTTTTTTCTTACGGGGTATTAGAATGTCTCCCCACCTGAGCATTAGAGATTTTGTTTTTCCCTATCATGTATATCTATATACTCACCATACATATATATATATATATATATGCTTTTAGGATTCCATGAGGACTTTGGGGACCACATGAGACCATACTAACTAGGAAACCGAGACAGTTTTCATTATTTTTTTCTTTCTTTCAGTTCTTTCCATTCAAAATTTTTCATATACTTGTATGTGTTTATCTTTGAACATGCATATGGGAATCAGATTTTGATTTACTTTTACCTCCAGTTTTGAAGTTTTTTGGGGATTTACCATCATATCTCTAGATCCCAATAAATATAAAGGGTAATTCCTTCCACATTATGTGTTATTCTATACCCTTGGTTATAGTTTCCACTCTATGGCCTATTGAAGGTGGGACATGTGGGTCATTATCTCTCCATCAACTTGATAAAGGAATGGTGTAGAAGTTTTTTATCCCTTCCCCCATCTTAGTGAAGGTGGATCATGACAAAACGGTACCCGAAGAGTGGTTGAGAGATATGATGGATCTCAGGGTAAGACAAATTAAAGGTTGCATGGGGTGGTAGGGACACAATGTTAGGAAATCATGGTTTGTGAAATAGTCCAGGTAAGACTGGCTAAGAAATTGGATTTTAGGGCCCACCATGATCCGATGCACGGACACTAGTCATACCGAACAACCAAGTGAGGCTACACTGATTTAGGGGTAAGGACACTAGGAAAGGTATATGCATCGTAAATACTTGTATTCTTGTGTGTTTTGAGTGTTCATGTAATTTTAAGAAATAACATGTTTATGAAAAATTTAATATAAATCCTCAACAGTACTAGGGCATAGGAATTACTTGTTTACCTTGAAGCTATGGCACCCGAATGACGGCCATGAGTAGTACGGGTGATCGAGGACCATGAGGCTGATCGGGTAGAACATCGAAGGATTGATCGAGAGGAGGACAATGACTTGTGGTAGAGGACGCTTCATGCCTTTCAGCAGAAAACCCTCAGGAAGTACAAGGGCAGTGTCTCATACATGGAGACCGAAAGCTGGCTCGAGGAGTTGGTGATAGGTTTCAGCTTGATCTATGATCCTACAAAGTACTAGGTTCCTCTTTCTGTAATCCAGATATGGGGAATGACACATCAGTGGTGGATGATCTCTCTCTAAGAAAATTGAGAGGCTGAGGTTTTTTGGGATGAAATCGAGAAGTAGTTCCAAGAACAATTCCTTTCTTTTACGATGAATGATGAGAAGAGGCAAGATCTTCCCTCCCATCAACAGGGGAGTATGTTAGTGATGGATATGTGCATCAAGTTCAAGGATCTCCTTCATTTGGCTCTGTATCTTTTTTGAAAGAGAAGTCTCAGGTGAGATGTTTTGAGGAGGCACTTCGACCTTCTCTTCATTATGATGTTACTCTCTCCACTCTACCGACGTACTTAGAGGTTTCAAAGAAGGATGATGGGGTGGTAAAGATGCACAAGCTGGGAGTTGTACTGCAAGAGGAGATCTCATTGGTCTCGTCAAAGGGAAAATCAATCAGTATAAGTCCTAAAGAGTCCGGGCATTCCAGGTTTTAGCCAGGGGGATATAGGCCCCAACAAGTCTTGTTTCAAACTCGTGGTCCTCTCCCTTTCTATGCGGGCCCACGACTGAGATTCTTTATCTGTGGTAGTTGTGGGAACCTATAAAATCAGTGCCCGGACTAAGTGAAGTATAGTGGGGTGGGATGGATTAGCACCACAGTTTATATCCAGGCCCTTTCAACAATAGCAGTAGGGACAGCGAGCTCCCGCTGCTCCAAGAGAAGATGTTATAGGAGTAAGTTCATATCAGGAAACTCCTTAGGAACCTCGTCTATGGCACGGTCGGGGAGGTTTCTGATAGCCGAGGTTCATAGGAACTATGTGTGAAAAGTTGACCGCCACATAGGCAAAACGTCCAACAAGGTCATAAGTCATTCATGGTATGATCAACTTGTATAGAAGTCTTGCATGCACCTTGTTTGATTCACGAGCTTCACACTCCTTTGATGCACCTAGTATAGCCCATGCTCTAGGTCAAGACACAGAGAGACTTCTTCTGCCCCTGGAATTGAGTATGCCGGCCAGAGGTAAGAACCATTTGTCTTATGTTTTCTGGGGATGGAGACTGATGTTGGGGCAACATCAGTTGAGTGGGGACCTTCTTCTACTACATATGCAATGGTATTATGTAATTTTACGAATCAACTGGATGTTCTCTATGTGTTGCATTATCAACTACTTCAGAAGAAGGGTCATGTTTTCCTATATGGGTGGAAAATGAGAAGACTAGTGTGGGATATTCCTAACACGGAGAGGGGGTGAATCAGTGTCAGGGACTTTTAAAACTAATTTCATCTTTTTTATACTTGTACCTATTGACCTATTAGGATCTTGATTATCTTATTATCTTTTCCTTTTCTAATGCAATAAGATGAAGTGGTAAAAATATGCACACTATATTTTTATGAGGTTCACCATTAAATAAGAGCAGCTACATCCTTTCCATGTATAGTAACAACCAGTTTCATGGATTCTACACTATAATGTACTAACTGTTATAGTGGTTGAATAGGAAACCAATCCAATAGTCAATGTGGCCCCCTATACATAGATGTGGGAAGGAAATAATCACATCCCAGTGTTTCTCCCCACACTTAGAGGGGCGAAATAATACATTCCTCTTCCAACATGCAACTACTAGGATATAACCTTACACTCATTGGTTTTTTATACTACTAGTGTAGATAGTCTCTTGAAACCTCTAGCCGGTTCATTATATTTCCTCTGATAACAGTCTTCTCTCTATTCAAATAGTTTTCAACACCGAAGGAATCGTCCACCTGTTCAGACATCATAGATGCTATAGTGCAAATTTTTTTTCCACAACCTTATTCTTATCCTTGTAACTTACTAAGAAACATTCAAGTAACAAACCTCTTCAATCACTACAGAAATCCTATAAGATACCCACTCTTCATCTTTTGATTCTTCAGTGAAAAACTAGTAGCACTGAAACATTCTATTCTTCACACATTAAAATTCAGTGTCAATCCAACTTCACTGAACTCTTCTTCTTCGTATTCTTTCTAGAATCACATGTTCTTTTTGTGATTGCTAAAATAACGAATTTCATCTCAACATAGCATCATTATAGTTGACTAGAAGGTTGTAATAACTTCTAGCAAAACTCACATCTTGTGCTCCAATCCCTACATGCATGCCACCCAGCTTGTGTGCCTCCCACCATGCGCACCACCCCACCTGCATGCCTCCCTACATACATGCCACCAACTACCTATGCGTCATTCCATCACCTGCACACCGCTCCATCACATTCACACGTCTCCATCACATGGGCTTCATTCCATCACATGTTCACCAATTTCTTTATATTGTCATATTTGGATGTGTTGATGTTAAAATATGACTTTCGAACAACATACACTTGTGTGGCGCTGATACTTGTGTGCCACTTTTTTACATGCACACCAATCTTTATCTTGCGCACCACATTTGTTCAATTTTCTTATTTTGATGTGTTAATCTTGAAATATATGATCATAACATATATTTTCATGGATATTGTAATTGCATGCCACACTTACATAACAATATCTATCATGTGCGCCAATTTATTTACTTTTTCATATTTTGAGTTGTTGATCTTGAAATATGACTTGTACATAACATACACTTGCATGCCACATTTACATATGCACCACACTGGCATGCCACTTTTGACTTGCACTCCACTGTCTTTCCTTTGTTTTATTTTGATGTGATGATCTTGAAATATGACTTTTTCTCAACATACACTTGAGCGCCACTTACACTTTCATTACATATTTGTGATCCACTTTTAACTTACGTGAAACTTTCTATCCTTTTCTAAAACACTTCTTTACTCCCCCTATCCTTCATAAGGACTGCATCACATAATCTATAAACATATGATATTTTTGAAATACAAATCATCAATGCATCACCATAGTTTTGTCCAGTCGTTTTAGAATATGTATTCCAAATTAATTTTTCATCCTCACTTCAAATAATCAATTCCTTTTGGAGTGTTAATTCCAATGAACTCCAATCATATCTCCCCATACAAATGTGGAGGCATGAGGTTTCTTTAAACACCATAAATGTTGTAGACAATGTATCACCTTTGAGACATGTATTTTGAACATTAAGAATATTTGAATAGTCGTCTAATTTCATGGAAATGTGTGATGCATGACCATCTTAGAGTGACAAGACCATCCACACATTGTCTTCTTCTTCAACCATCAATCTATACTTCCTGATAATCATTTGATTCTTTTCATCAAGTATAATATTTCATGATTCTCATGCAATCATGAATAATTCAACGGTCTTATTAAAATCGTCATTCTTTTTAGATCATCTTTTTATAGATTATTCTTTACAATTCTTCATTGTTGTAAAAAATGTGTCACCTTTAACACAAGTTCTTTGAACATATGATCAGTTCAAAACTCGTCTAAATTTATCTTCATAGAGAATTTCTCATGTATGACATCCAATTCCATGATTCCATAAAAATTCTCCAGGAAACCTCACTTCATCCAATTTCCATTAACATTTTTATTCCTTCTTAATCTTTTTCTTCATTTGGATCAGTATTGATAACTAAAGACAACAAATACAATATCCATACTCAAAACGGTCCTAATAATCACTCCCTTTGTATTTTTTTGGTGAATACCGTAATGTCTCCTCAAATGAATTTTTCAATGTCAAAATAAGAATCTCATCTCTCCCCATTGCTTATTTATCAACACTTACATTTAAAACATTCATTTAACTTTCTCTCCCCCTTATTGACAATATGTACAATGTTCTTGTTAGATAAGGGTATCAATACTCACATAAGAAGTGTGCCATTAATCATTTAACTCTAAGTCTACTTGTGTGAAGGTCGATGTAGAAAACAATAGGATTAAATTTAGACAAAAAATATTTCAATTATCCACTGATCATGACACGTCATGAGATGAGATGTCATTAATTTTTCTTCGAGGGTTTTCCACATTTATTCCAGGACAAAGATATTGAATGTGATAGGAAATAATCAACCAGAAATTCCTTTACTCACTTCAGAAAATGGATCAAAACATTCAAATTCAATTGGAAGGATAAGTGGCCTTGGTGAACATTCATACTTATTATGTCCCTGATTTAATATTTACTCCCCATTTGTAAAAATATATCTATTTCGAGTAACCAAGGATGAGAGATTAAGAAATGACATACATTTTCCAGTTACATCCTATTCAAGAAATTTCAAGTGTAATTAAATTTGTTACTTGTTAAAGGGGATATTGATTGAAATAATAACTATGGAAGCTTCTTCATATCTCTCCCACTTAAGGTAAAAATATTTATCATCTCCATCAATTTTGATCCCTCATCATATTCATATTTGAATATCAATAGATGAATCTCCCATAGATGACAACTTCTTCATCTTTTATATCAAGAGTTGATTGAAATCACTGATTCTCAGGTACCCCCCCCCCCCCAAGAGCTTGCATCACCTTCAATTCTCTGTATTATCAGAACAAATACAATACCAAGAGATTTAAGGGAATAAGGGGATCCTCCATGCATCTTTAATTTGAACTACAAGGTTGAGCTGATTTTATCAACCAAGATGCTCCATTATTCACACTTTTACAACTGATCTTCAATGCTAATAGTGATTGTGTGGGCGTCAATACATCATTTATTTTTTTATTTTTCAGTCTTGCCTCTTGAAGGTATTTCCATGAACAAGAATATACCAATGAAACATTAATCTTATTGAAGAATTCTTCTTGGGATGGAGTAAATTCAATGTCTCTTATAATAGTGTGACCAACCTTATTTCCCCTCACACACAGAACATCTTTATCTTCATGTATAATCTTTTTTTAGCACTAGACTTTGCATATTCATATTACTCTTTCTCATTATTTCTAAATCATCTGTCCAGATAACAAATAAATATTTAGGAATTCTGGCAGCATGTTTGTAATTTCCCCATGGCTTCTTCAGAGTTTCCTCTTTCTTGGTATCCTTTTGGATGCACTACCCATCAACTTATTGGATTTATAATCCAGGGTCATTCTATTTTACCTCCATATAATCATCCTTGGAGTATTTTATTCTGAAATATACTTCTGATTACATCCCAAGATATCTTCTTTATTCTTGCACATATTTTATGGCCTTATGATCTTATTAACTCTGAATACATGATGAGATAAGAACGAACCATTCATGTGACCACTCCCATTGCATACATCACAGATGTTATCCAATATTCCAAATCTTTTTACAGTATAAAGATTCTTTTAGATATTTGGATGTTGCTTCTTCTTTTTAATCTTTCTCCACCTTGAGATGGGCCTTATTTTGTGCTTTTACATTTAATGGATTGTACCAACAATCAAAGACACAATTCCCAATCTATTGATCCACCATCATTAACCCACAAATCATTACTTATTGATATCTTCCATATTAGATTGATTTTCCTTC
The DNA here is from genome assembly GCA_963277665.1 of Viscum album. Lineage (NCBI taxonomy): Eukaryota > Viridiplantae > Streptophyta > Magnoliopsida > Santalales > Viscaceae > Viscum > Viscum album. The sequence continues at coordinate 1,902,809,710 of OY728137.1, forward strand.
TTCTATATGTGTTTTTCTCTATCACATGAACCATATTACATATTATTCTTTCTATCCAGCCTATCCATAATGATAGGAATCTCATCACCTTTCCTCATCCATACTGATTTAGTTTTTTTCATCCAACATGTAATTTTAATTGAAACAAGTTTACAAACATTTATACAATTTGGCATGGATGGTACCTTCACTTTCTCATCTTCTAGTGATAGATCAATGAGTGAAGCCATGATCTTCTAATCACATGTTGGAGTTCCTTTTATATTATAATCATCCAGTGATCATTGAGTACTAGAAATAACTATTTCCATCCTTTGTGGAGAATATATGTGTCTTCTCATGATTGGTCAACTGTGCCTCCAACTCTAGACATCTCATATTGAGGATAACTTTTTGGTCTTCAATCATAGTCATTTTATCATAACAAGTCTTCTTCAATATTTAAACTTCCACATCATGAATCTTTACATTGTTTTCTTACCATGAGTCAAGTTCCATTATCTTCTTGTAATTTTCTTCTAGATATAACTTTTTTAATTCAGAGCTCCTTTTCAGCTCATTTTTAGTTGAATGTTTCTTCTCTTCCAGAGTCTTATTGCCCCCCTATTTCTCCTAAACATCATTGGTCCATTTTGAGGAACTTAATTAAAATTAAATCTTTGTATTTTCAAAATCATTAACCTGTCTTGAGATATCATGACATTCAACAATTTGTGATTTCCATAGCTTCTCCAAAACATCATTTTAGTTTTCTAGCTCGGTGACATCTTCTTTCATACATTGAAATACTCCAAAAACAAGGGATTAAATTTCTTTAGGGATATCATAAAAAATAGATCTTAATCTTTAAACTGATAAATTCTGAGAGGTTTTAGATTGATCATCACCACATGTTCTAGCATTTTCAACCTGATAAAAAATTATAAATGTAATAACAGATAAGTCATGATTCGTTGAGGTAGGAAGGCTGTCTATCTTCTGGGTGGGGACCTGATCCACCTTCTCATTACATTCCAGGTCAGTGTGTCTTCCATGTTAGCCAGATATGGAGAACCAGATTCTTCCCCTTCAATAGTTAAGAAGGACTTCTTGTTTACCTTTATCCTCTCCTTCCTTTTCTTATTCATAATGGTTTTGGAAGATATAGAATTATGCTCAGAGATAATTGACACTTCATCAAGACTGCACTTCATTTTTGACTCAAGAAATAATCTCATGTCTTCAAAATTGAATATAATAAATGTAGAGAATCTAATAGAGGTGAACTAGTCCCTATGATTCCCATTGTGGGGACTATTTTGGGATATTCCTAGAACTGATATGTGGGGTGTGAAACAGTGTTAGGGACATTCTAAAACAATTTATTCTTTTTATCAATGTACCTCTTTCCCTATTAGGATATTTATTCTCTTATTCTCTTTTCACTGTCACATGAAATAATATGAAATAATTAAAAATATGCACATGATAGTTTTATAAAAATTTACCCCTCAATAAGAGAAGCTACATCCTGGTCGTGTATGGTAATGACCACTGAATGAATTCTCCACTAAAATTTAGTTCTTGTTATAGTGTTAGAATAGGAAATAAATCCATTATCCATGGTGGATATATAGACTTGGAGGAAGGATGAAAATATTCACTTCCCAGTGTTTCTTCATACACATGGAGGGGAGAAGGAAAACAATCCTCTTACAACTTGAAATGAGTAGGATATACCCTTACATTCACTGGTTCTTTATACTACTAGTGTAGACATTCTCTTGCAACCTCTTTTTGGTTCATTACACCGCCTCTGAAGACAATATTCCCTCTATTCAAAGAGTTTGCAACACTAAAATAATTGTCCATCAATTGAGAACTACTGGATGCTACAATGATACTGTATTCTTCCACAACCTTCTTCTTCTCCTTGTTACATACTAAGAAAAATGAATGTAACCAACCTCTTCTTTATCTACAACAAACCTGTAAGATTCACAGTCTTCTTCTTTAGTTTCTTTAGTTAAAATCATGCTGCACTGAATCCTACTCTTCTTCACAGGTTCTATATCAGTGAAAAACCAACATCACTGAATTATTATTCTTCTACATGATAAAATCATAAATTACATTTTTTATTATAAAAACTATGAAGTTCAAATCAACATAGAATCATTACAGATGACTAGAAGTTGGTAAGAAATTTTAGAACAACTCACAGATTTCGCATCATTCCCTACTTGCGCGGTACCCTGCTTGCGTGCCACCCTGTTTGTTTTCCACCCTTCATGTCCACCTACCTACTAGGGTGCCACCAACTAATTTTGCGCCACTATTTTCCACAACTCAAAACATGCACACCAATTCAGTTTTAGACACAACACACTTGTTTCACACAACTCCATGCTTGTGCGCCTCTTAAATTTTTCATGCCACTTATTCTTGCACTACACTCTACTTACGCACCACTCTGCTTGCGTTCCTCTCTACTAGAACACATTATAAATAACTTTACACTTGTGTGACTCTTCATCTTGAGTGCCTCTTTCTACTACATTTGTGATTATAGTTCAAATTTTCTCTTATGTGTTGAGCCTTTAAAAATGATGAGGGTAGCCGTCTATTTATAGGAATTTTGGTGACTTGCGCACCACATACACTTGTGCGATGTTCCATCACCAGCGAACTACTCTAGCACTTTCACGACACTTCATTACTTGGGCGCTTCTCCATCACTTGCACGCCACTTTCGTTCCATTCACATATTTTGATGTGTTCATGTTGAAATATGACTGGTGTGCAACATACACTTGTCCGCCACTGATACTTGTATTCCACTTTTTGACTTGCGCACCAATCATTAATTTTCTCACCACTTTCTTTTCTTTTTCATAATTTGGTTGTTAATCTTGAAATATGACTTGGGAGGAGCATATACATGCACACCACAATTTTGTTCCAATATATAACTTGCATGCCACATTCATTCCTTTGTCATATTTTGATGTTTTGATCTAAAAATATGAATTTCATGAAAAATACACATGCGTTCCACATATACTTGTGTGCCACTTTTAACTTTCATGGCACATTTCTTACTTTGCCACATTTTGATGTGACGATCTTGAAATATGACTTAAGCAAAAAATACACTTGTGCGTCGTTTATAATTGTGTGTGAAATTTGTGGGCCACTTTTGACTTCTACGCCACATTTTTTCCTTTTCCAAAAACACTTCTTTACTCCCCCTATCCTTCATAAGGATTTCATATAATGTTCTCTAAACTTATGATATTTTTGAAATAAAAATCATAAAATCATTATCATAGTTTTTTCCATACATTTTGGAATATATTTCCAAATTACATCTTCATCCTTACATCAAATACTCAATTCCTTTTGGAGTGTTAATTCCAATGAACTATAATCATCTCAATTCATAAAAAAAATTAGGACTGAGTCTTCTTTAAACACCTTAAATGTTGTATACAATGTATCACCTTTGATACATGTATTTTGAACTTTATGATGTGTGAAAAAATCATCGGATTTCAAGGAAATGTGTAATGCATGACCATCTTATAATTTCAAACCCTTCCACACTCTCTCTTCTCCTTCATCCATAATTCCCCCCTTCATGAAAATAATATGATTCTTTTATTCATGTAATCTCTTTCATGGATATCATGCAATCGTAAATCATTGCATGGTCTTCTTAAAGTCCTTAATCTTTTTCAATCTTCTTTAGATGGATGATACATCACGATTCTTCATTGTTATAAATATTTTGTCACTTTTGACACATGTAATTTGATCTTAAGATCATTTCAAAAAATTTCTTAATTTATCTTCATAGAGAATTGCACAAACATGACATCCACTACTATGATTCCATTACAATTCAGAAGTCATCCTCAGTTCATCCTATCTCTATTAGGTTTTTAGATCATCTTCATATTCATCTTAATTTTGAGAATTATTGACAATTGTTGACAAAAAATACAATCTACCTACACATAGTGGTCCCAACAATCCCCCTTTGTATTTTCGTGTGAATACCTTATTGTCTCCTCAAATGAATGTGTCAATGTCAAAATGAGAATCTTATATCTCTCCTTTACTTATTTATCTCCCCATTACATTTCAAACATAATTTCACTTTCTCTCCCCCTTATTGACAAGAAATATAATGTTCATGGTAGAGAGGGAATCTGACCTAACATAAGATGTGTGTCATCTATCATTTCTATCATAGTATAAATGATCAATGACCGTGTAGAAAACATGTAAATTTTATTTAGAACCCAAATCTATCCATTATCCACTAATCATGACACATCATGATATGAGATCTCATACGTTTGTATTCAAAGGATTTCCAATTTAATTCTAGGCCAAAATTGTTGAATGTGATATGAAATAATCATCTTCAATTTCCTTCACTCACATCAACAAATGGATATAAAACATTCAAATACAACTGGCAGGATAAGTGGCCTTGTGGAACTTTTATTCTTTTTATGTCAATGATTGACTTAGTTACTACCCCTTGGTAAAAATATATTTATTTTGAGTAACCAGGGATGAGAGATTAAGAAACGACCTGCCTTTTCAAATGACATTCTATTAATTCTATTTCTAGAGTATATTAATTTGATACATGATAAAGTTGATACTAATTGAAATAATAACTCTGGAAAATTCTTCATATCTCACAAGCATAAGGGAATACTCCTCGTCATCTTTATCAATGGTGATACATCATCATATTAATATTTGAATATCAATTGATGAATCATCCACAAATGACATCTTCGTAAGATTTGATATCAATATTTGATAGCTATCATAGCTTCTCATGTTCTCATTCTATGATAATTCATCACCCTAAATTCCCTGTATTATCATAAGGAATACAATAGACATTGATTTAAAGGAATAAGGTGGATCATCCTTGCTTCTTCAATGTGAAAAAAAATGTTGTTTTTATTTTCTAAACCATGATGCTCCATTATTAACACGTTCACAAATGATCTTCAATTCTAATTGTTATTGTGTGGGCCTCAATACATCATCCATTTATTTTAGTGCGAGTATTATCTCTTGAAGGGCCTCAAAAGAACTAGAATCTTCTGGCACATCATTCATATTCATGAGGAATTCTTGGTGGGATGGAGTAAATTCAAAGCATCTTTCGACAGTGTGACCAACCTTGTTTCACCTCAAACACATAACTTATGTATCTTAATTTAGAATCTTCCTTTGGTTTTTAGCACTGGAGATAGAGTATGAATCATTCATCTTTCTCATTCCTTCCCAATCTTATGGATAGATAACCAATAAATCATTTGTAATTTTCACTGCATGTTTGTAATTTCCACATTGCTTCTTCAGAGTTTCAACCATATTGATTGTTATTTTGGATGCACTATCCATCAATATCTTGGATTTAAAATACATGGACATTATAGTTTCCCTCCTTGTAATATTATTGGGAGCATTTTCTTCTGCAACATTCTTTTAATTGCTTCCCAAGATAGATTCTTCATTCTTCTCCAGCTTCGTCGGTCATTTGTTCTTATTTTCATCGAATACATTCTATTATAATCATGAACCATTCTTGTGACCACTCCCATTGAATACATCACAGATGGTGCGCAGCTTTCCAAGATTGTTCACAGTATACAGATGCTTCCAAGTTGGTGGTTGTTGCTTTTTCTTATTTATCTTTCTATCAGTTGAGATAGGCTTTTTTGGTCATTTTACATTTAAGGTAATGTACCAAAAATCTAGTACATGATGACCAAATACGAGTGGCACCATCACTGAACCCCAAATCTTGACATCTTGACATCTTTTATATTAGAGAGTGGAGCATTCTTATTTATGTATTGTTCTCTATATGAGGAACCATATTACATATTCTTCCTTATATCCACCCTATCCATGGTGGTAGGCATCTCATTACCTTTCCTCATCCATACTATCTTAGTGTTTTTTATCTCACCTGTAATTTTTATAGAAAATGTTTTAGAAAAATAATACATGTTGGCATGTATGGAACCTTCACTTTATCGGCATCTTTAGATAGGTAAATGAATGAAGCCATGATGTTCATATCACATTTTGTAGGTATTTTGATAGTAAAATCATCCAGTGAGCATTGTGTACTATCAGTAATTGTTTCCATATTTTGGTGAGACTCAATATGTGTCTTCTCAATATTGGTCAATTGAGCTTACAACTCTAGACATATCATATTGAAGATGACTTTTTGGACTTTAATCACAGTCATTTAAACTTCACAAGTATTCTTCAATCATTCAACATCCACTTCATGCATCTTTACTTTTTTTTCTAATATAGATTCATGTTCCTTTATCATAATGGAAGTTTCTTCCAGATATAACTTTTTGACTTTAGTGCTCCTTTTCAGCACATCTTCATGTGCATAGATCATCTCTATTATATTATTATTGATCCCCACATTCTCATAAATATCATTGAACCATTTTGAGGAACATATTTCAAATTCCATTTGTGTTTCTTAAAATGATCCAACCTATCTGGTGATCTTTAGACATTCAATAATTTTTTCATGAAAGCCCTTCTCCAAATTTTTTTTTCTTCTCCTATCTATGTGACTTCTTCTTGTATACATTGAAATACTCTACAAATAAGGGATGAAAATTATTCAAAAAAATCATGCTGAATAGATCTTGATCATTAAAATGATAATTATTGAGAGGTTTTAGATGGATCATCACCACTTTTCCTAGAATATTCATCCTAGGAATAAATTCCAAATGTACTAACACATACCTCTTGATCAGTTGTGGTGGGAAGGATGTCCAAAATTTTTTGTGGGGACTGAAGCAACCTTATCATTACATTCCATGTATGGTGTGTATTTAATGTAATCCAGATATGGAGAACCAAATTATTCCTCTTCTACAGATAAAATTATCTTATTATTTAACTTTCCATTCTCCTTCTTTTTCCAGTTCATCATGGTTTCGATAGATATAATATTATGCTTAGTGATAACTGGCTCTTCCTCAAAACTTCACTTTATTGTTGAATTGGGAAATAATCTCATTTATTAAAAAGATAATGTCTTCAATGTAGTGAATCCAAAAGAGATGAACTTTTCCCGCTAATTGAGAAAATAAGTTTGGGATATGCTTACCACTAATAGGGGGGGTTGAATCAGTGTTAGGGACCTTTTAAACTAGTTTCGTATTTTTATCCCTGTACCTCTTGAACATTTAGGATCTTGATTCCCATATTCTATTTTACCTCTTGAATTTAATAATATGAAAGTAGTAAAAATATACCCATGATATATTCTCAAGGTACACCACTCAATAAGAGAAGTTATATCCTTGTCGCGTATGGTAATGACCAGTGCATGGATTCTCCACTATTATGTAATAACTATTACAGTGGATGATTATGAAGTCAATCTGCTAATTAGTGTGGATGAATACACATAGAGGAGGGAAGTAAATAATCACTTCCTAATATTTCTACTTACAATAAGAGGGGGGATGGAAAAAAATCCTCTTCCAACTTGAAACAAGAAGGATATACCCTTACACTTGTTGTTTCGTTATACTGAAAGTGTAGCCATTATTTTGCAGCATCTAGCAGGTTCTGTATACTTCCTATGAAGAGAGTTTTCTATCTGTTCAGAGAGTTTTCAACAATAATAGAATCTTCCACCTATTGAGACCTATTAAATGCGATAGTACAACATTGTTCTTCCACAACCTTTTTCTTCTCCTTATTACATACTAATCAACATGAAAGTAACCAACCTTTTCTATATCTGCAAAAAACCTATAAGCTTCACACTATTCTTCTTCCTCTTCTTCAGTGCCAAACAAGTAGCACTAAAACCTACTATTCTTCACAGATTCTCTTTTAGTGAAACCCCAACATCACGAAACTGTTCTTATTTTTATTCTTTCTAAAATCACATGTTCTCCATGTGATGGTTAAAACAATTAAGTTCAAATCAACATAGTGTCATTATAGTTGACCAAAATCTGGTAAGAACTTATAACGCAACTCATATCTTTCACTCCAATCCCTACATGTGTGCCACCCTTCTTGCGAGCTACCCTTCTTGTGCACCACCCTTCTTGTGTGCCTCCCTGCTTTCCCACCACCAACTAGTTTCACACCAAAATTGTGATCAACTGACAACATGTGTGTCACTTCGGGTTTAGACACAACACACTTCTAACACACAAATCCATGCTTGTATTCCTCTTACATCATGTGTTCCACTTCTTCTTACACGCCACTCTGCTTGGGTACCACTCTTCTTGCACACCTCCATACTTGTGCACCTAATAAATAACTCTTGACATGCACGCCACTTCAGATTTCACAGACTGCCCAACTAATCATGTGATCAGAGCTCAAATTCTCTCTTAAGTGTTGTGCCTTGAAAATGAGGAGTGTAGCAGTCTTTTTTTAGTTATTTTGGGGACTTTCATGCCACATACACTTGTGTGTTGTTCCATCGCATGTGCATTTCTCCATCACTTGTGCGCCGCTCCATCACATGCACACCACTCCATCACTTGTGTGCCACTTTATTTCCTTTTTCATATTTTGATGTGTTGATGTTGAAATATGACTTGCATGAAACATGAAGTTTCATGCCACTAATACTTTCATGGAACTTTTTGGCTTGCTCACCAATCATTAACTTTTGAACCACTTTATTTCCATTGTCATATTGTGATGTGTTGATCTTGGAATATGACTTCTGCGCAACATATACTTGTGCTCAAATTATACTTACGCTTCACACTTCAATGAAAATTTCTTAATAGTGCACCACTTTCATTCATTTATCATATTTTTATGTGTTGATATTGAAATATGACATCCGAAGAACATATAGATGCTCACCACATATACTTGTGCGCCACACTAGCACTCCAATTTTGACTTGCATGACACTTTCATTCCTTTGTCATAATTTGATGTGATGATATTGAAATATGACTTGCACACAACATGCACTTGTGAGATACTTATACATGTGTTCCACTTTTGACTTTCTTTCAACATTCTTTCCTTTTCCAAAAAAAATCTTTTACTCCCCCTATCCTTAATAGGGATTGCACCACAAGTTCTATATACTTATGATATTTGTGAATTAAAAATCAGCAATGAATAGTGATAGTTTTTTCCCATTATTTTTTAATATAATTTCAAAATTACATCTTAATCCTCACATCAAATCCTCAATTCCTTTTGGAGCGTTAATTCTAAAGAACTCCAATTATCTCTATTCATCCAAAAGTGGAGGCTTTAGGCTTCTTCAAACACCTTAAATGTTGTAGAAACTATATCACCATTGATACATTTATTTTGAACATTAAGAAGTGTGCAAAAGTCATATGATTTCAATGTAATGTGTAATGAAAAACCATATTTGAATTCCAATCCCTTCCACGCTCTCTCTTTTTCTTCAACCATCATTCTCTACTTTATGAAAGTTATTTGATTTTTTGATTCAAGTATGATCTTTCATGTATCTCATGAAATCATAAATAATTTCATGGTCTTCAAAAATCCTCATTCTTATTCAATCATCCTTCATTGGATGATACTTCATCATTCTTCGTTTTTGTAAACAACGTGTCACCTTTGACACAATTTCATTGAACTAAGGATCAATTCAACAATTATCTGAAATTATCTTCTTAGTGAAGATCTCAAGTATTGCATCCAATGCTATGATTCCATAACAATTCTCCAAGAAACCTTACTTCATCCAATCTCCATTAATTATTTATTACTTCTTCATCTCATTCTTTATTTTCACCAGTATTGACAGTTGTTGAAAAAAATACAATATTCATACAAAAAGTTTTCCCAACTGACAACGTGTGGCTTACATCGATGAGAGGGGTTCCAGGAGGGTAGCTTGTGAGGGGAGAACCTTGATTCTGTGTTATCTAATCTGTTAGTGGAGTCGGAAGATATTGAGATGGTGGATGTCATGGGGATCGTTAGTGAGTTACTGGGTGTACACCTTGGAGAGGTGGTGACTCTTCCCCTAAAAATGATATTGAGATTTGGATTGAATTACAACATGGTGCCCATCTGAATATTATGGCACTATATCAGATGTCACCTTATGAGTTGCGCTATTTTTGGATTCAGATTGACAATCTGATGAACAATGGTTTTTTCCAATCAAGCAAGTCACAATGGGGTGCTCCAGTGTTGTTCTCAATGAAGTAATATGGTGGTCTCAGGTAGTGTATGAACTACCTAAGGCTGAACTATGTGACGATCAATAACCATTACCCCCTCCCGAGGATCGAAGACCGTTTTGATATGATGAAGGGTGTAAGATGGTTCTCCATGATAGAACTGTTGTCATGATATCACCACTTGTGGGTGAAGGAGGGTGATATCTCAAATACTTACTTCATGTGAAGATATGGGCTCTTTGAGTTAGTGGTCATTCCATTCAGAATTATGAATGCACCATTCATGTTCATGGGGATCATGAAATCCATCTTCAAGGAATATCTAGACTGGTTTGTAGTCATGTTTATTGACAACATCTTGATCTACTAAAGATCATAGGAGGATTATGTCGATCATATGAGAATGATTTTAGAGGTCCTCCAACAACACGATCTCTATGGTACGTTGTCCAAATGGAAATTTTGGACACGAGTGGTGCACATTCATGGACACATTATGTCTGAGCATGGAATAACAGTGGACCCATTGAAGGATGAGGTAATTGTTTCTTAGGAATCATAAATGAACTTTGAAGAGGATCATAGTTGCCATGGTCGAGCAGGTTACTACTAAAGATTCATGCCCAAATTCCCCTGAGTTGCAGAACCATTGAATATCACGACCAAAAAAGACCTGGCTTCTGTATGGAGTGATCTGTGCTAGGAAGAATTAAATTACCCAATGGGGAAGTTGGTTAGTGAATTATTTCTGAGGTTTCCAGAAGAAGTGGTGGTGTTTGAGGTGTTATGTGATGTTTCACTCCAAGGACTGGGGTGCGTACTGAAGAAACAACAGGGGTGATCTCTTTCGGGTCTAGCGAGTTACGTCCCCATGAATGTGACTATGCCACCCACGATTTGGATCTTTCACCGGTCATGTTCACACAAATGTTTTTGCGGCATTACCTCTTCGGGGAATTCTTACAGGTCATCACAGATCATAAGATCTTCAGGTATATCTTCTCCATGCGGTACCTAAACTTGTGGAAGCTGATGTGGATGGAGTTTCTTTAGGACTATGACCACGAGATTTCCTGCACCATATGAAAGGGGAATGTGGCAAGCTATTCCTTGAGCAAGAAGTCATAGAAAGATGTGGTTTTAAAATCGAAAAATTCTTGGAAGGTGATGCATGTGTTGGCTGCCCCACGCTTGGATGCAATGGTGGAGGATTGTAGTGGATGTCTTTTATAGATCATAGGGCAGTTATCTCTGTTGAAGTAGGTGGAGGAGTCTCAGTGGGATGGCATAGAGGCTAATGTGATGCACGATCGTGTTAGCCAAGCTAGTTCTCCAAAATGATCATTGGAAGATGGACAAAATCAAATGCAATTTCCTAAAAATTTGTTCTCCCTTGTAGAAATGCAAAAGAGAGTTCATGGTGAGTTCCACATCTCACCCATGGTGGTACACCCAGGAGTTTCCAAAATGTAGTGAGGCTTGAGGAGTATGTTTTGGGGGCCCGAGGTGAAATGTCTAGTGGCGAGATTCATGGAATAGTTCCTCGTGTGTTAGAAAGTGAAGGATGATAACCTTGTTCTAGGCGGTCTGTTGGAACCTTTACATTTACCTGAGAGGAAGTGGGATGAAAAATCTATGGATTTAATAATGGGAATACTTATGGTTCATGTTGGCTATGATGCTGTCTGGGTAGTGGTGGACCGGTTGGAGAAATTAGCTCACTTCCTAGAGGTCAAGGAGTCGAGTGCGGTGGATTCCTTAACACAGAGTAACATGGATGAGGTGGGGCAATTTCATTGAGTTATAAGGTCCATTGTCTCGTTTTGAGATACACCATTTACCTCATGGGTCTACAATGGATTGAAAAAAACATTTGGCACCCAAATATGCCTCATCCCTTCTTTCTACCCCCTTAGAGATGAGGATACAAAACAGACAATCCAGACGTTGGAGGATATGCTACTGTTATGCATTTTGGACTTTGGGGGATTAGGGGTATGACACATTCCTATGGTAGAGTTTTATTACAAAAATTTCTATCACTCTACCATTGGCATTGCTCTATTCCAATCCTTGTATGATAGACCATGCCGCTCACCTGTGTTGTGGACAGAGGTCAGAAAAGCAGGTGTTCATGGTCTAGAGTTAGTGCACAGAATGATGGAGAACGCTCATCTTATACGGGAGAGGATGAATGTGGATTAGGTCCAGAAAAGTCATTGGTCTATCATAGAACGAGACCCTTTGAGTTTGAGGTTGGGGACAATGTGTTATTGAATTTCTCTCCATATCATGGGAAATAAAGGTTTTTTGGGGGAGGTATTCTTTCTCCCAGGTCCATCAGACCCTTTAGGGTGTTGTGGTGGGTTGGGGAAGTGGTTTATCATCTGGTTATACCATCACCACTAATGAGGGTGCACGACGTATATTATGTGTCATAGCTCCTTCAGTATCTACACAATGATTCACACGTCCTCGACTGTGGGATGCTAGATATCAAGGATGAAAAAATTTTCATAGATCGACCAGTGAGGATCACAGTTCATGAGGAGAAGGTGCATCATGGGTGAACCATTTCCGTTTCCTCGTGTTTTATGGAGGAATGGTGGCCTCTTGGAGTGTACCTTGGAACTGAAGGCCCATATGTTCACACAATACCCAAAGTTTTTCTGAGTTTTATTCAATGTTGTTTTGTTATTGACTGGGATGTAATTATTAACCTTGTAAACTATGAGATGGGTTGTTTCCCTCATTTTTTGGTTGTGTGTATAGAGTCATGACTATGGGGAGAAGATTGCATGATCCCTAATCATGATTCATTACGGTGCTTGTGATTAAACCCATGTGGCAAGTCAGTGCTAAACAAGTGAATAGTATCTTGACATGGAGGGAGAGAAACAAAAATCCATATGAATGGATGGTAAGACATTTACTTTATTTTTTTGATACTTATGGGAAGGTAGTGGTAGTGCCTCTACAGATGATCAGTATGAGGGGGAGGTTTTCTTATATTTCAAAGAGGTTTACTCAGGTTATGAATCTTGTGAGGTGGTCGTTCGGCCCCCAGTCTTTTCTACAAGTTTACTCTTGGATTCTCATGGATGATAATATTTTAGGGGTATCATAAGTAATGGACCTATCCCTCCTGGTCCATTACGTTTCCAAATTTCTTGTGTTTGGGGTATCCAGGGGACTATTAGTGACTCATTAAGGAGTTTTCCAAAAAAACACTTGTTTCCACCAAACGGTTCCACCAAAATGGTGGCACTAGACATGGCGGCACCGCAATGGAGACACCATGGTGGTGGCACCGTGACAGTGTCATCGTAGTGGTCGCACCATCATAGTTTCACACCGAAATGGTGGCACTGCTTATGGTGTTCCACCGAACCAGTTGCATCATTACGGTTTCCCACTCTTTGTTTGTTTTTTCCTATTTCCAACATTTTCCAGTTCTGGTCCTGCAACATATATTTTGATGTAAAAGTGTTTTTATACCAATTTCAAATCCATTTAAAGCCCATAAATGACATAAAAAATATCCCAAGAGTCTGGTAACCCTTGACTTACCAAAACATGTCGTTTTTCTGTGTTGTCACCCCTTCTTCGTGTAATTTTTATTTTCTCCCCTGTTACATAGTTTTTCCCCATTTAAAAGAAACAATTTAAGTCACATCCATTATCACCACCTCTCTAAGGATAATTATTAAATAAAAATTAATTCCATCATGTTTAACCACCCAACCATGTAGAGAATCCTTGATCCTCTTGTAAATCCATTGAATATTTGATATCCCATAACTCCAAGCTTTATCCTTTTATCGCAAAGAGTTTGTTTCCCCTTATTGGATGGTCTCTTTTCATTTCCATAGTGAGTTTGGAGTCCCTGTTCCCGAGGCTAGTTTTGCGACCATGTTAAGGCGTTTCCTACTCACTCGTGGACTCCTTGGAGTTCCTCCCCTACAGGTCACATATCCCCAGTTCTTGGTGCGAGGAATTAGACATCGATATTTGATTATCCAAGTAAGGTTTTCCTTTGTATCTCTTTATTTTATATCATGCGGGGTGGGTATGATAATGTTCTTTCAGGGGAAGATAAACCAACTCTTAACAAATATAATAAATGGTTTTTAAAGAATGAAGGGTTGTGTTTGATGATTTTGTTGTACTCTCTTATCGTTTCTTATATGTTGTCAATTATATGGGTTTATGTCCACTAAAAATCGTGCCTTTTAGCTGTTCTTTATTGCAAACTAATGAACCTATATTTTTTGGGTAATGCTATGATTGAATGTATGTAACATGGAAAATGTTTATTGATGTAAACTCAGTTGATTAAATGAATGTAAAATTAACAAGAATCCTTGTCTGATCACCTCGTTTAACAAAAAATAACGAATAAACATAATGAATTGTGTGATTCAATCTGATAACTCCCTTTCTCTGTCCTAGTGAAGTGTATGGTTGTTCTATTTGACGCCTTGTGGGGAGACATGTATGTGGATGGAATCCCATGTTTTTGATTTCTTGGTTATGAACCTGAGGCCATGTGGGTCCATATGATGTAGATTGGTTTGGTTCCAGTACATAGAGGGATCTATCGGTTCACTTCTGATGTTTTGAATTTATAAGAGAACTGGGTGTGAATGCTTAAATTATTTCTTGGCTAGTTTTCCTTCCTTGTCTGGTGGCTATGTTTGTTATTTTTGTGATTGTGAAGGTTTTTTTAAATGGAATCACTCGAATATGATAACAATAATGGTTCTAATGGGGAATTTTTTTTTCTAAGAATGAGACGTGATTTGGTTGTGGTTGTTGTGATTTTGTATGAATGAATTGTAACAAATGTGTTTGTGTATGTGATAGTTTCAAAACCCTTAGGATGGGATGAATTCTTGCCTACTAATGTGTATAAATATAGTTCATGTGATTCTTATTCGCACCCACCCACATAGAGAACTTCATGTCTAACACCCCCATTTTAGTGTGGAGGGTGTTTCCCTAATCTCCTTGAAGTGTCTGGTCATTATCTCATTATCCACTCCTTTTACCAAGTAGCCCAAGACTCTTTGGGTAGGCTGTGACAGCCTGAGGTCAATTATTGTCCAATATTCTTTAGTCGGGTAGTTGTGTTGGTTGTCCCAGCTGTCTATAGGTGGTTTTTTTCCCTAGTGCCTTTGGGATGAGAGATAGGTGTCTTCGGGTGTGGAGGTGGCTGTTTCCACCATGGTGTCTACGAGTGTTGTTACATATGGTTGTGGTGGCCTTGGTGACTATAGGTGACATGCGTGGTTGTGGTGGCCTAGGTTTCTGCGAAAAGGATAATTTATTGTGGTGTCCCATAAGGTTGTGGTTGGGGTGGTAGTGGGACTGTAGTGAAAATTATGAGGGAGGTCTAATGTGTAGGATATCTCCAAAAACTAGTTGGAATTTGGTGTGGGGTACCTGAACATAAATGTTCTTTTACTATTATTTTATATGACTGGCATTATTTGGGGAGTGTTCTTTGGTGAGGTTGGATGGATAGTTTCCTTAATAGGTTCTTTGGTTATCACCTTTTTATCACGGGGCATTAGGCTGTATACCCACTTGTTCTCAATTGATTTTGGTTTTCCCTACTGAGTATACTTGTATACTCACCCTACGTATATAAAACTGCTTTCATGTTTCCAAGAGGACATTGGGGACTGCCTGGGACCGTAATTTCTCCAACGTCAGGACAATTGTCGTTCCTGTTTTATTTTTATTGGTAATTTTCCTTCAGATTTTTTGTTATATGTTAATGGGTTTATAATTGAACATGCATATGGGAATGGATTTTATATTTACTTTTTCTTTCAGTTTTGGTGTTTTTTGGGTTTTTACCATCATATATCTCTATCCAACTAAATATAAAGGGTAATTCATTCCATAATACATGTGATTATATACCCTTGGTGAAAGTATCCACTACAAGGCCTATTGAAAGAGGGATTCATGGGCATTATCTCTTCTTCAACTTGAGGAAGGAATGGTCTGGCAGTTTTCTACCCTTCCCTCATCTCGGTGAAGGTGGGTCATGAAAGAATGGTTTCAAAGGAATGGATGAAAGATAAGATGGAAATATGGGTTAGGCACTGTAAATATTGCTTGGGGTGCTAGGGAAATGGGGTTAGGAAATCCTAGTGCATGAAATAGGCAATGGAAAATAGTCTATTACATAGGATTTTAGGGCCCCTTGTGATCCGATGCAAGGACTCTAGACCTACCGAACAACCATTTGATTCTACACTGATTATAGGGTAGAGACCCTAGGAACGGTACATGAATCATAATGGATTGTGTTATTGCGTGTTTTGTGTGTTATGGTAATTAAAATAATTAAAAATATTAAGCAAAATTTTAATGACATCATTTACACTACATTGGAATTAGGATTTCTTAATTTTCATAAAAGCTATAGCCCTCGGAGAATGTCCATTAGTTGGGCGGGTGATCGTGGCCCATGAGGCTAATCTGGCTGATCAAAAGTGGAATGGTCGAGATGAGGAGGATGATATATGGCAGAAGATGCTTTCTTCCTTTCAGCGGCATACCCTCTAGATGTATGAGGGAAGCTTCTCAAACATCGAGACCGAAATATGGCTTAAGGAGTTGGTGATAACATTCATCTTGATCTGGTCTCTAACAGAGTACAGGGTTTCTATCGCTATAAGATAGATGTAGGGAGTGGTGCATAAGTGGTATATTTTCTATCTGGGGGAGAAGAGGGAGGGTGAGGTTTTGTGGGATGACGTTGAGAAGGAGTTCTGGGAGAAATAACATTCTTCTATGATGATTCATGAGAAGAGGTAAGAGTTACTATCACTTTAGAAGGGGATTATGTATATGTGGGAGCTGGGGATCAAGTTCAAGGATTTCCTTCCTTTTTCATTGGGCCTTTTTCCGGATGTCGAGTCTCCAGCGTGATGTTAAGAGGAGGTACTCCGACCATCTCTTCAGAATGTTGTTACTCACTTCACTCTACTAACGTACTTATAGGTTCAGAAGAAGGATGAAGTGGTTGATAGAATTCACACGCTGGGAGGTGTAATGCGAGAGGGTAGAAAATTGGGCTCATCAAAGGGGAATGTCGTCGACAACATGCCTGCAGCGTCAGGGCCATCTAGGATTCGACTAGTGGGGAGGAGGCACCAACTATTCCAATTACGATCTACTGTTTTTCACCCTTTCTTTGTGGGACCAGGATTAAGATGCTTCATTTGTTTCAGCCTTGGGAACCTTTGGAATCAGTCCCCAGATCAAGTGTAGTACAGTGGGGGTGGGCAGGTTCAGTGCCCACCTTAGTAGTAGTAGTTCCCACCTAGACCCTTTAATCAATAGTAGTAGGGGCATCAAGCTCCTGATCCTCTAAGAGAAGACTTTGCAGGTGGAGGCTAAAGTCAGGGCGCTCCTTAGTGACCTTGAAAAGGGCATGGTCGGGGAGGTATCCAACAGTTGAGGGTCAGAGGAGCTGGGTGTGGGTAGTTCCATACCATATATAGAGCAATTCATGTAGGGTGAGAAGTCATTTGAGGTATTATAATCTTATTTAGCACTCTTTCATACACCTTGATTGATTCTAGAGAATTACACTCCTTTGTTGAACCCAGTCTAGCCCATGCACTAGGTCGAGATATAGAGAGACTTCTCGTGCCCTGGGTATTGAGTATTCCAGTCAGAGGTCAGACCAGCTTGTATTATGTTTATTGGGGATGCAGACTATTGTTGGGACCACATCAGTCTAGTGGGGACCTTATTTTGCTACAGATGTAGTTGTATGATGTCATTTTTGGCATTGACTGGCTGTTCTCTGTGTGTGACATTATAGAATAATTTCGAATAATAGTTGTGTTTTAGATATGGGTGGACATCATGTGAATTACATCATTGAGCAGGGTTTCTAGGAGGGTAGCCGGCGAGTGGATCCACTTCTTTCCTTGTTAGCTGAGCTATTAGTGGTGTTGACATATACTGTGATGGTGAAAGTCTCAAGGATCATCACTGTATTCCTAGATGTCTTCCCTAGAGAGGTGGTGACTCGGAAACCTCAATGTGATGTTGAGTTTGGGATTGACTTGCAACCGAGTCCCCGTCCAATTTCTATGGCTCCCTATCAGATGGCACCTTAAGAGTTGCGGGAGGTATGGATTTAGATTGACAATCTGATGGAGAAGGGTTGAGCCCGACCGATCGTGTCTCCATGGGGTGTTCCAGTATTTTTTGAAAAGAAGGAAGTTGATGGTCTCAGGATATGTATAGAGTAGCGGAGCCTGAACCAGGTGATGGTCAAGAACCGTTACCCCCTCCCGAGGATCGACGTCTTATTTGATTAGTTGAGTGGGAAAGGATGGTTCTCTAAGATCAATCTATAGTTAGGATACCTCCATTTTAGGGTGATGGAGGGTGAAATCTATAGACTTCCTTTAGGTGAAGATATGGGAACATTGATTTCGTGGTCATCTCATTCGGTGTTACGAACGGACTAGTCGTGTTAATGGGGATCATGAATTATATCTTCTAGGAAAATATGGACCAGTATGTAGTCATGTTTATTTACATCATCTTGTTCTACTAAAGATCATAGGAATATCATTCCATACATCTAAGGATGGTTTTAGATGTCCTCCGACATCACCATATCTAAGAGAAGATGTCCAAGTACAAATTCTGGACAAAAGAGGTGCACTTCCCTGGACATGTGGTGTCTGACCATGGAATTATAGTGGACCCAATGAAGGTCGAGGCGGTTTTTTTTTGGAAACACCTATGTAAGTAGAAGTGGTTTATAGTATATTGGGTCTAAGAGGTTACAACTAGATATTTGTGCCCAATGTTTCCTGAGTTTAAGCACCATTGATAACCTTGACCATGTAAGACCAGGCTTTTTCATGGAGCGAGCAGTTCCAGATAGCCTTTAGTAACATGAAGGGGAATTTTTTTACTACCCTAATACTGAGGATTCCCCAAGAAGGGGTGGATTTTGAGGTTTTTTTTGATTATTCATGTCAAGTTATGTGGTTTTGACTGATGAAATAACAGGTGGTGATCTCTTATGGGTCTAGGTAGTTACATCTCAATGAGAGTTACTACTCCACCCATGATCTAGATCTTATAGTGGTCGTGTTCGCACTAATGATTTGGAATCATTACCTCATCACAGAACACTTTTCTATCTTCACGGATCACAAGATATTGAGGTATATCTTCTCTTAGAAAGACCAAAAATTGTGGAAGCATAGGTGGATGGATTTTCATCAGGACTAATAAATTTAGATTGCCTACACCTTCGGAAAGGGGAACATGGTGACTGATGCCTTGATTAGGATGTCAGATAAGGATGTGGTTCGAGAATGGACTGATTCTTGGAAGGCGATAGGAGAGTTGGTTTCCCTACAACTGGATGCAATATTGGAAGATGGTAGAGGCAGTCTATTACAGATTACAGTGAAATCCTCTCTATTTTAGTAGGTGGTGGAGTCTATGTGCGGGGACTTAGAGGTTTAAGTGACATGTAATCATGTTAGTCAGTTAAATGATCTGGAAGGATCGTCAAAAGACAGATAAAATAATATTTTTTTTCATGGAAATTAGATCGTCCTGGTGTAAATGCACGATAGTGTTCTTGGTGAGTTCAACAACTTAGCCCATGTGGTACACCCAGGATTTACCAAAATATATGAAGGTCGGAGGAGTATGTTTTGGTTGCTCGGGGTGAAACAGGAAATGGTTGTGTTCATCAAAAAGTGGCTCATGTGTCAGCAGGTGAAGTCTGGGAACCGTGTTTCGGCCGGTCTGTTTCAACCTTTATATGTCCATGAGTGAAAGTGGGACGACATATTGGTGGATTTCATCATGGGACTACCCAGGTTTCCAAGAGGATGTGATTCTATCTGGGTAGTGGTGGACGGGCTGATGAAATCAGTTCACATCCTGAAAATCATGGAGTCGAGTGCGATGGTTGCCTTAGCAAAGAGGTACATGGATGAGGTGGTGTAGTTTCATGGATTTCTGAGGTCAATAGTCTTGGTTCGGGATACAAGTTTTACCTCACGGTCCTGGAAAGGATTACAACATGCTTTTGGCACCCAACTATTCCTCAACACTGCTTTCCACCCCCATATAGATGGGTAGACATATCAGACCATCCAGGTGTTGGGGGATATGCTACGGTCATGTGTTTGAAATATCATGGGATCATGGGTGTGACACTTGACACCAATAGAGTTTTCCCACAAAATAACCATAACTCTACCATTTTAATGTATCCTTTCAAAGACATGTGTGGGTGATCATGTCTCTCACCCGTGTACTGGACAGTGGTCAGGGAAGCTGGTGTTCTTGTCTCGGAGGTAGTGCAATGCTTGAAAGAGAAGGTTTATTTAATAAGGGAGAGGATGAATGTGGCACAGGATCGGCAGAAGTCATATGCCTATCATATGAGGAGACCCTTGGAATTTGAGTATGGGGGACATGTGTTCTTGAAGGTCACCCCTTAGAGTGGGAAACAATGGTTTGTTAGGTTTGGTGAGCTTTCACCCAGCTTCCTCAGACCCCACAAAGTGTTGCAGTGGTTTGGAGAAGTGGCTTATCAGCTAGCGCTACCACCACCACTAGTGAGGGTTCATGACATATTCCATGTTTCAAAGCTTCGTCTGTATCTACATGTATATTCGCATATCCTCGATTGTTGGAAGATGGATATCAAGGACGACACGACTTTTATAGATCATCCATTGAGGATCGAGGATCGTGAGGAGAATGTTCTTCATGGGAGAACCATTCCCTTAGAATGCGTGTTATGGAGGCATGGTGGCCTCATGGAGTGTAACTAAGATGGGAGGAGCTAATGCGCACCCAGTAACTAGAGCGTTTTTGGGTTTTCTTCTATTTTTTTTTGTTTTGACTGTGATGTAATGTGTGACCTTAGGAAATATGATATGGGTTGTTTCCCTTGTTTTTTAAATGTTTCTGAAGAGTCATGACATTGGGGAGGGGAGGTACTGATAGATAATCAAGTCTCATTAAGGTGAATTTGATTAAATTCATTCGGTCGAGTCAATTCCGACCAAATCAGATAGTATCTTTACATGGAGGTAGGGACTCCCTAATCCATATGACTTGACTGTACGACCATTACGTGTTTGTGTGGCTGCATAAGGGAGGCTAGTTGTAACACTCGAGATTTTTATGAGTAATATTTTGTTCAAAGGAATCTTTCACTACACACTTGCTTGGCTTACTTTACACGCAATCACGACCTTCCTCGATAGCTTGCGTCGTACGCAATACCGAGTTTCACTAAACAACGATATCCTATTAAAATATTATTAATACTAGCTGTTATGAATAGTAATAACCACTTTTTGAAATTTTATAAATTTTATTTTACAAAATGGACTTCATTTTTGGATTCGGAATACCGAAATTAGCCTAGGGTGAATTTTTGGTATTTTTCTGAAAACTTTCAATTTTTGATGAATAGTGAAACCACTAAGTGGTAGGTTAAAAACTGAATTTTGCATAAAACGTAATTTTACCACTTCTGTGAATGGAATTTCGAAAATCCGACAGACACGGTTGATATCAGTAAGTAAAATGTGGTTCAATGAGATAAAAATAATTTTTTGGTAAATAGTAACTTTTTACTTTTTTTTACCGCGATTAATAGTAAATAGGGTAACTAAGGGTAAATATGATATTACTATTACCCTAACACATGTCCTAATTTTATTGGATTAGTGTAATTCGACCAAAAACAACCTTATAAATATAATATGACCATTTAGGTCCACTTGGATTAGATTATGACATTTAATATTATTTTATTTAATGAATAGTTAAAATAGTTAAAATCAACGTTAAATAAGTAAATCATTTTTAATATGGGGTTATACATAAGATAAATTCTACAATAAATATTCATTAGAAAGAAAAAACGATTTCCTACATAATCGTATTTTATTTATAATTTTTAGATATTAAATAATTTAATTTAATTATGACACAACGATGATGTAGTAATTATCTTATTTATGAAATATTGACATAATTGATGTTATAAACACCAAAATAAATGTAATTTGAGACTTTTTATGAATTACACTAATTTCCTAGGTTACTATGATATATTAGTGTTGATTTAATAAACTTGGTTCGAACATATAATTCTGTTATGACGTTGAAAAAAATCATATATCAAAGAGTGTCAAAATTGACACAAAATAGTTTTTAAATCAAATATTATATTATTAATTGTTATTTTATTCCTAAAAATCTAAGGTTCGGCCAAATGACTTAGATAAAGATATATGTATTAATAATAAACAATTTGGGGTTCGTTTGGCATGTTATAGTAAGTTTATTAACCATATAGTGAAAGAAAAAAAAAGGCATGGTAAAAGATAAATTATTTAACTTAGAGTTAAATCTAATTGATAAGGTTACAATAATACCCTAAACTTGTCTAAATCCTATTGGTTGATAGGATTTCGACCCATCCCCACTTTAGATTTGAAATAAGACCCTTTGGAACCATTATAAACCTATTTTGACTTTAATATAAAATAATATTTTGAGATATTCCTAAGGTGCCCCTCTCCTCCTTTATAAAAGGGCACCTCCTCCCCCTCCTCCTCACACAAATTTGAGCACTCAAGCTCGGCCAACCCCTGCCATTTTCTCCTCTCCACTTCTCTAGAATAATCCTAGAGGTCCTGGTCTTCTTCAAAGACCAATCTTAGTTCCCTAAGTGGAGGATTCAATGAGGCGTTCCAAAGAAGAGGTAATATCCATTACCGATCTTTTCAATTTCTTTCTTTTCAACTTCTTCTTCTTTAGTTGTTTCATGATAAAGTAATAACATCAGTATTAATTACATACTGATATGTTATTATAAATATGAAACAACCCTAATTCACCTTCTATCCATCCTACGGAAAAATGAAATCACCGCGTGTGCGTACGTACGGAATACCGTCTCCACGCCGTGGTGTAATCTATTTTCCACCATCACCTTACAAGGATGGGTATAATGGTGTAATTAGTAACTATTTATAATTATTATAAAGTAATATTGATACTGAAATAATATATATATATACTCCAATACAGTTCAATGATCATAGGAACGATATCATCACTCATGCGTACGTAAGGAATACCGTCTCCACGATGTGATTCGACTCGTTCTACATGATCATCATTACATAGTAATTATATAAATGAATTGAATGAATAAATATGATATATGTTACACTAATACCATTCTGGATATAAGGTATCTATAACCTTAAAAGAAGAATAAGAATTTATTCGGCAAAACATGCATAAGAACAAAAGGCAATAAGGACCCGAGTAACAAGTAACAATGAAATATTACTAACAAGAAGCTAATAATATGACCATATATGATATCATATCAATATGTATGATTCTGGAATAAGTCAATAACATTATTTAAACCATTATACAGGAGCTTTGGACACGTACAAAGAAAATCGGACCAAAGGTAAGGGAAATGTCACAATCTCATTTTATCCGAGATTGTTTATTTGTATGTATTTATTGGGGTGTATTTTATCATCCACATCCATGTTCCCTCAATATGTAATAATGTTTCCATCCACTTACAATAGTTTAAATCCAATTTTACCCTTCGGTGAGTTTTTAGTAAAGAATATGAAAGGAATCTTTTGTCGTTTTTTCGTACGAGGTACTTTTTGACTTTTCCGACAAAAGTACAAAGAATGTTTTTTTTAACTTATACGGCATGAATGGATTTTTACAACATTATTTCCAAGAAACTTCCTTTACATGTTTTCAAGTTTATTTTTAATCAACTTCTTTTATTTTAAAGTCGTATGACATGTTATAAAAGGAAAAATGTTTTTGATGTAGAAAGGATATTTTCCTCAAGAATGGAGTTCAAGTATTTTATCAAAATTATTTTCCATCTAAGATAATAAAAGGGTTATATTTTTATCCCTATTATTACATTGGTTTGATTATGTTGTGATGGAAATATTTTTATGAATTTCTTTATCTTATATGAATTTTTTTATGATGTCATGTTGTTTAAGAATCCCATTTTTATTGCATGGGTTACGCTATGATGTATGGTTTATGATTATGTGGAACACATAAGAAAGGATTCATTATAAGATGGGTGGGACCTATATCTCCCTCCAATTCATTGGGTAAAGATTTTATATCTCATGAGGTAGACATGGCTAGAACGGTAGGTTATACCGGTTCAGTGAAACAGGACTGGAACGAGGGTGACTCGGTTTAGAAAGGGACTTTGTCCACTAAGATAGTCTTGGCAATGAGTCATGGCTAACAAGAAATGATTTTCCATGATTATGTGTGCATGCCACAAAGTTTCAAGTTTCATGTTATGATTATGGGGATCTCATTTTCACTTCTATGATTTATTCCATGTTAAGATATTATGATCTCTTTTATAGGTTATGATTTTCAAAAAGATATCATATGATTTTTATTTCCTTTATTTGCCCTTGCTGAGCATTTGAGCTCACCCTTTTATGTTTTCTTTTCCACAGGTCAGGAAGATGGATATTAAGTAGAATATGCTAAAAGGGACCCTAGATATGATGAAATAAATGGGAGACACTGTAGAAGATTTATGAACCAGTTGATTATGTTTCCCAGTTTCTAAAGACACTATACCTCTACGGTCCTTTGTGGTTTTGTCATATGTTGTAATAAGTGTGATTCAATTTTGAAGTATTAACAATGTATGTAAAGTAGGGGTCGTTATAGTTGGTATCAGAGGAAAGGTATAGTCAACCATTGGAAACTAGGATGTGAAAGCCTTAGTAAGAACCCTAAGGATAAGTCTAAGCATAGAACACAATCTTAGTGTTTTAGAAATGGCCATGAATACCCTAGGATAAGACCTTAAGCATGAAAATTTTATTCTTGAATTATGTGGTTTTCCTATTATAATTAGTGTTTCTCACACTATTCTTCTTGGTTTTAGTCAATGGATGGAACCCTAAGGAACCGTGTTAATGCGGAATGCGATGGGCAATGAAATGATTGTCCCCCTGAGCAACCAAACGATATGGGAGCTGGAATGGAAAATCTTGTAGCCATGCTCACACAACTTTCTCAAGCTATGAATCATGCAGGACTTCCAAACGAGCAAAGGAAGGAGCAACATTCTGTTGAATCCTTCATTAGGCAGCGTCCACATTCTTTCAGTGGGTCTACTGATCCATTAGTTGCTGAACAATGGATTAGTACTACTGAAAAGATATTTTCAGTTCTTCAATGTTCTGAACATGATAAAGTCATCCTAGCAGTGTATCGTTGGGAAGGAGATGCTGATCAATGGTGGAATCTTATTAAGAATACGAGGCCAAGGGATGAAATTGAGTCTATGGAATGGGACGAGTTCAAGAACTTATTTTTCAATAAGTACTTCCCTCGAATTCTCCGAACAAAGATGGAGAAAGAGTTTCTTGAACTGAAGAAAAGGGATGATGAATCTGTTGGTACCTATGAAGCAAATTTTAAAATACTTTCAAGGTACGCTTCTGGTATTATTATCCAACCTGAGAGTAAGATCGATCGATTCTTTAGTGGCTTAAAACCAAGTCTTCGAAGGGCGTTAGACATAAGGGACTTCAATAGCTACGAGGAAATCATTCGATGTGCTCTCAAAGTCGAGATGGAGATTGGAGTAACCCATCAGTCACATGGGTTTGATAAGAAGAGGAATATGGAATTCAAAGGAAAATCTAAATAGCACACTGAAAAGAAGATGAGCTTTCCCTTATGCTCAAAGTGTGGAAAGAAACATGGAGGGAGTTGTCTTAAAGGGACAAGTAAATGTTTCAAATGTGGAAAGGAAGTTCATCGGGCATTTGAATGCCGCGATAATGGGAAAAATATGTCTAATGATGCAAAAAAAGGAAGGGATACACAGAATGAACCTACTACACTTCAATGTTTCAAGTGCAAGGAGATGGGGAATTATGCCAATCAATGCCCAAATCCAAGGGTTGATGATGATGGTCGACGTCAACAAAATCTTAAGGCTAAAGACAAAGGAAAGTCACATGCAATTTCTATCAGCGATGTGGAGTACGATAACGAAGTGGTGAAAGGTACACTTACCATCCACTCTAAAGTAGAAAATGTTTTATTTGATTATGGATCCACCCACTCTTTTATTTCTGAAAAATTTTCTAAGGGTATCGCCGTATTACCTCAACAATTAGATGTTGAGTTAGCTGTGACAACACCTAATGGCAGAACAGTCCCATCAAAAATTTATAATTCTTCTCCAATCGAAGTTTGTGGGAAAGTGCTTCCTGCAAATCTTGTGATCCTTCCTTTAGTGGAATTTGATGTGATTCTTGGCATGGATTGACTTTCTCTACATGGATCTCATATCAATTGACAAAGAAGGTAAGTCACATTTCATATTCCAAATCAATCTATGATCGTCTATCGATGCAAGGATGAATATAACATTCCAGTGGAAATTCCGTCCATCTTATGGGTCTTGATTCCACTAAATGCAGGTTAGTTATCTCAAATGGTTGGTGATAAACTTACGATTAAGAATATGCCCATCGTACGGGCGTTTGATGATGTCTTTCCAGAGGAATTACCGGGTCTTCCACCAAATCATGAAGTTGAGTTTTCAATAGAACTCGTACCAGGTGATTTTCCTATTTCAAAGACACCTTATAGAATGGCCCCAATTGAGTTGCAGGAATTGAAGAAGCAACTCCAAGAGAATCTTGATAAGGGATTCATACGCCCTAGTGCGTCACCTTGGGGAGCACATGTTCTATTTTTTAAGAAGAAAGATGGATCAATGAGACTCTGCATTGATTATCGAGAACTTAACAAGATCACTATCAAGATAAAATATCCTCTCCCATGCATTGATGACTTATTTGACCAACTACGCGGAGCTCAATACTTTTCCAATATTGATCTTCGTTCAGTGTATCATCAATTAAGGGTCAAAAGGGAGGATATACCAAAGACGACTTTCCGTACAAGGTATGGACACTATGAATTTATAGTGATGCCATTTGGTCTTACTAATTCCCCTGCTATCTTCATGGATCTAATGAATAGAGTCTTTAGAGACTATCTTGATCAATTTGTGGTAGTCTTTATAGACGATATTCTTGTCTATTCAAAGAGAAAGGAAGAGCATGAAGATCACTTGAGAATTATATTGAAGACCCTGAGAAAGGATAAGCTTTATGCCAAATTTACCAAGGGTGAATTTTGGCTTCAAAAAGTTTCATTTTTGGGTCACATAATCTCAAAAGAGGGGATATCTGTGGATCCAGCAAAAACAGAGGTTATCGAATGATGGTCAAGACCAACAACAGTAACTGAGATCCGAAGTTTTCTTGGTTTGGCTGGATATTATCGACGTTTTGTAAAACATTTTTCACGATTATCTAATCCACTCACCAAGATGACTCGGAAAGGAGTTAAGTTTGTCTGGATAGAAGAATGTGAAGAGAATTTCAAGGAGTTGAAAAGAAGGTTATCCAGTGCACCTGTGCTCACACTGCCTTGTAGTGGAGAAAGGTTTGTGATCTACAGTGATGCATCCAAGAAGGGATTGGGGTGTGTTCTTATGCAAAATGATATGGTGATAGCTTATGCCTCACGACAGTTGAAAATCCATGATCAAAATTACCCAACACAAGATTTGGAGTTGGCTGCGGTAATCTTTGCATTAAAGATTTGGAGGCATTACCTTTATGGTGAAAGGTGTGATATTTATACTGATCATAAAATATTAAAGTATATTTTCACACAAAAGGAGTTGAATATGCGTCAAAGAAGATGGTTGGAGCTGATTAAGGATTACGACTGCTCAATCCATTACCACCCTGGGAAAGCAAACAAGGTGGAAGATGCATTAAGTCGACAAGACCATGCTAGTTTATCCATGATGAGGATCACAAAAGATCCAATATTTATGGATTTACAAAGGATGGATCTTGGAATTATAATGGATGGGGAAAAATCTTATCTTTCTCAAATGAATGTTCAACCATCTATACATGTGAAGATTAAAGAGGCACAGAAAGAAGATGTCGAGTTACAAAAGAAGGTGAGAAATGTTCCTGAATTCAACCTTGATTGTGATGGGATAATAAAGTTCAGGAATCGGGTTTGTGTTCCTCCCATCCCCGAATTAAAGAAGGAGCTGTTGGATGAGGCTCATAGTTCATCATTCTCTATTCATCCTGGAAGCACGAAGATGTATAGGGACCTGAAAGAGTACTTCTGGTGGGATGGCATGAAAAGAGATGTTGCTGAATATGTCTCTCGATGCTTGGTTTGTCAACAAATTAAAGCTGAGAGACAAAAGTCTAAGGGGATGTTACAACCATTACCCATACCAGAATGGAAATGGGAAAACATAACTATGGACTTTGTCACAGGACTTCCTAAAACATCCAAAGGCAATAATGCTATTTGGGTCATAGTTGATCGTCTTACAAAGTCTGCACACTTCATTTCTATTTGAGAGGATTTCTCTCTAGATCAGCTTGCCAAGATATATGTAAAGTAAGTGGTAAGATTGCATAGACTACCACTTTCTATTATATCTGATCGGGATCCGAGATTTACCTCGATGTTCTGGAAAAGTCTTCAGCATACTCTGGATACAGAGTTGAGTTTCAGCACTGCTTATCATCCCCAGACACACGGTCAGTCTGAGAGAACAATTAAAACCCTAGAAGATATGTTGAGAGCTTTCTCTATGGATTTAAAAGGAGGTTGGGATCAACACCTACCATTGGTGGAATTTTCTTATAATAATAGCTTTCACTCCAGTATTCAGATGGCTCCTTATGAAGCTCTCTATGGAAAGAAATGCAGGACTCCAACTTGCTGGGATGATGTTGGGGAAAGAAAGCTATTAGGACCTGATCTCGTTGATGAAATGGCAGAAAAGGTCAGATATATTCAACAACACATAAGAGCAGCTCAGAGTCGACAGAAAAGTTATTCCGACAACCGATGAAGAGACCCAGAGTTTGAAGTGGGTGATAAATTGTTCTTACGAATATCTCCATGGAAGAGGGTTATGAGATTTGGAAATAAGGGGAAGTTGAGCCCTAGATATATCGGTCTGTTCGAAATACTGGATCATTTTGAGAAGGTAGCTTACCGATTGGCGCTTCCACCGAATCTCTCTCAAGTTCACGATGTGTTCCATGTATCTCTCCCGAGAAAGTAAATACCAGATCCTTCACATGTACTCAGCACAGAAGTTGTACCGCTGGAGCAAGATCTTTCTTATGAAGAACAGCCGATAGAGATTCTGGATCGTAGCGAAAAAGTCATATGAAAAAAGACCACTCGCTTGGTGAATGTTTTATGTAGGAACCACCAACTTGAAGAAGCTACATGGGAGCTTGAGTATATGATGAGGGAGAAGTATCCTCATCTGTTTGTTACAAAGTGACGAATTTCGAGGGCGAAATTCTTTTTAAGGGGTGTAGAATGTAACACCCGAGATTTTTATGAGTAATATTTTGTTCAAAGGAATCTTTCACTACTCACTTTCTTGGCTTACTTTACACGCAATCGCGACCTTCCTCGATAGCTTGCGTTGTACGCAATACCGAGTTTCACTAAACGACGATATGCTATTAAAATATTATTAAAAATAGCTATTATGAATAGTAATAACCACTTTTTGAAATTTTATAAATTTTATTTTTCAAAATGGACTTCATTTTTGGATTCGGAATACCGAAATTAGACTAGGGTGAAATTTTGGTATTTATCTGAAAACTTTCAATTTTTGATGAATAGTGAAACCACTAAGTGGTAGGTTAAAAACTAAATTTTTCATAAAACTTAATTTTACCGCTTCTGTGAATGGAATTTCAAAAATCCAACAGACACGGTTGATATCAGTAAGTAAAATGTGGTTCAATGAGATAAAAATAATTTTTTGGTGAATAGTAACTTTTTACTTTTTTTACCGTGGTTAATAGTAAATAGGGTAACTAAGGGTAAATATGATATTACTATTACCCTAACACATGTCCTAATTCTATTGGATAAGTGTAATTCAACCAAAAACAACCTTATAAATATAATATGACCATTTAGGTCCACTTGGATTAGATTATGACATTTAATATTATTTTATTTAATGAATAGTTAAAATAGTTAAAATCAAAGTTTAATAAGTAAATCATTTTTAATATGGGGTTATAAATTAGATAAATTTGACAATAAATATTCATTAGAAATCTAAAAAGATTTCCTACATAATGGTATTTTATTTATAATTTTTAGACATTAAATAATTTAATTTAATTATGACACAACGATGATGCAGTAATTATCTTATTTATGAAATATTGACATAATTGATGTTATAAACACCAAAATAAATGTAATTTGAGACTTTTTATGAATTACACTAATTTTCTAGGTTACTATGATATATTGGTGTTGATTTAATAAACTTGGTTCGAACATATAATTATGTTATGACTTTCACAAAAATCATATATCAAATAGTGTCAAAATTGACACAAAATAGTTTTTAAATCAAATATTATATTATTAATTGTTATTTTATTCCTAAAAATCTAAGTTTCGGACAAATGACTTAGATAAGGATATTTATATTAATAATAAACAATTTGGGATTCGTTTGGCATGTTATAGTAAGTGTATTAACCATATAGTGAAAGAAAACAAAAAGACATGGTAAAAGTTAAATTATTTAACTTAGAGTTAAATCTAATTAATAAGGTTAAAATAATACCCTAAACTTGTCTAAATCCTATTGGTTGATAGTATTTCGACCCATCCCCACATTAGCTTCTAAATAAGACCCTTTGGAACCATTATAAACCGATTTTGACTTTAATATAAAATAATATTTTGAGATATTCCTAAGGTGCCCCTCTCCTCCCTTATAAAAGGGCACCTCCTCCCCCTCCTCCTCACACAAATTTCAGCACTCAAGCTTGGCCAACCCCTGCCATTTTCTCCTCTCCACTTCCCTAGAATAATCCTAGAGGTCCTGGTCTTCTTCAAAGACCAATCCTAGTTCCCTAAGTGGAGGATTCAAAGAGGCGTTCCAAAGAAGAGGTAATATCCATTACCGATCTTTTCAATTTCGTTCTTTTTCAAATTCTTCTTCTTTAGTTGTTTCATGATAAAGTAATAACATCAGTATTAATTACATACTGATATGTTATTATAAATATGAAACAACCCTAATTCACCTTCTATCCATCCTACGGAAAAATGAAATCACCGCGCGTGCATACGTACGGAATACCGTCTCCACGCCGTGGTGTAATCTATTTTCCACCATCACCTTACAAGGATGGGTATAATGGTGTAATGAGTAACTATTTATAATTATTATAAAGTAATATTGATACTGAAATAATATATATATACTCCAATACAGTTCAACTATCATAGGAACGATATCATCACTCATGCGTACGTACGGAATACCGTCTCCACGATGTGATGCGACTCGTTCTACATGATCATCATTAAATAGTAATTATATAAATGAATTTAATGAATAAATATGATATATGTTACACTAATACCATTCTGGATATAAGGTATCTATAACCTTAAAATAAGAATAAGAATTTATTCGGCAAAACATGCATAAGAACAAAAGGCAATAAGGACCCGAGTAACAAGTAACAATGAAATATTACTAACAAGAAGTTAAGAATATGACCATATATGATATCATATCAATATGTATGATTCTGGAATAAGTCAATAACATTATTTAAACCATTATACAGGAGCTTCGGACACATACAAAGCAAATCGGACCTAAGGTAAGGGAAATGTCACAATCTCATTTTATCCGAGATTGTTTATTTGTAAGTATTTACTGGGGTGTATTTTATCATCCACATCCATGTTCCCTCAATATGTAACATTGTTTCCATCCACTTACAATAGTATAAATCTAATTTTACCCTTTGGTGAGTTTTTAGTAAAGAATATGAAAGGAATCTTTTGTCGTTTTTTCGTACGAGGTACTTTTTGACTTTTCCGACAAAAGTACGAAGAATGTTTTTTTAACTTATACGACATGAATTTATTTTTAAAACATTATTTCCAAGAAACTTCCTTTACAATTTTTCAAGTTTATTTTTAATCAAATTCTTTTATTTTAATGTCGTATGACATGTTATGAAAGGAAAAATATTTTTGAAGTAGAAAGGATATTTTCCGAAAGAATGGAGTTCAAGTATTTTATCAAAATTATTTTCCATCTAAGATATTAAAAGGGTTCTGTTTTTATCCCTATTATTACATTGGTTTGATTATGTTGTGATGGAAATATTTTTATGAATTTCATTATCTTATATGAATTGTTTTATGATGTCATGTTGTTTAAGAATCCAATTTTTATTGCATGGGTTACGCTATGATGTATGGTTTATGATTATGTGGCACACATAAGAAAGGACTCATTATAAGATGGGTGGGACCTATATCTCCCTCCAATGCATTGGGTAAAGATTTTATATCTCATGAGATAGACATGGCTGGAACGGTATGTTATACCGGTTCAGTGAAACAGGACTGGAACGAGGGTGACTCGGTTCAGAAAGGGACTTTGTCCACTAAGATAGTCTTGGAAATGAGTCATGACTAACAAGAAATGATTTTACATGATTATGTGTGCATGCCACAAAGTTTCAAGTTTCATGTTATGATTATGGGGATCTCATTTTCACTTCTATGATTTATTCCATGTTAAGATATTATGATCTCTTTTGCAGGTTATGATTTTCAAAAAGATATGATATGATTTTTATTTCCTTTATTTGCCCTTGATGAGCATTTGAGCTCACCCTTTTATGTTTTCTTTTACCCAGGTTAGGAAGATGGATATTAAGTAGAATATGCTAAAAGGGACCCTAGATATGATGAAATAAATGGGAGACACCGTAGAAGATTTATGAACCAGTTGTTTATGTTTCCCAGTTTCTAAAGACACTATACCTCTACGGTCCTTTGTGGTTTTGTCATATGTTTTAATAATTGTGCTTCAATTTTGAAGTATTAACAATGTATGTAACGTAGGGGTCGTTATAGTTGGTATCAGAGGAAAGTTATAGTCAACCTTTGGAAACTAGGATGTGAAAGCCTTAGTAAGAACCCTAAGGATAAGTCTAAGCATAGAACACAATCTTAGTGTTTTAGAAATGGCCATGAATACCCTAGGATAAGACCTTAAGCATGAAAATTTTATTCTTGAATTATGTGGTTTTCCTATTATAATTAGTGTTGCTCACACTATTCTTCTTGGTTTTAGTCAATGGCTGGAACCCGAAGGAACCGTGTTAATGCGGAATGCGATGGGCAATGCAATGATTGTACCCCTGAGCAACCAAATGATATGGGAGCTGGAATGCAAAATGTTGTAGCCATGGTCACACAACTTTCTCAAGCTATGAATCATACAGGACTTCCAAACGAGAAAAAGAAGGAGCAACATTCTGTTGAATCCTTTATGAGGCAGCGTCCACCTTCTTTCAGTGGGTCTACTGATCCATTAGTTACTGAACAATGGATTAGTACTACTGAAAAGATATTTTCAGTTCTTCAATGTTCTGAACATGATAAAGTCATCCTAGAAGTGTATCGTTTGGAAGGAGATGCTGATCAATGATGGAATCTTATTAATAATATGAGGCCAAGGGATGAAATTGAGTCTATTGAATGGGATGAGTTCAAGAACTTATTTTTAAATAAGTACTTCCCTCGTATTCTCCGAACAAAGATGGAGAAAGAGTTTCTTGAACTGAAGCAAAGGGATGATGAATCTGTTGGTACCTATGAAGCAAATTTTACAAGACATTCAAGGTACGCTTCTGGTATTATTATTATCCAACCTGAGAGTAAGATCGATCGATTCTTTAGTGGCTTAAAACCAAGTCTTTGAAGGGTGTTAGCCATAAGGGACTTCAATAGCTACGAGGAAATCGTTCGATGTGCTCTCAAAGTCGAGATGGAGATTGGAGTAACCCATCAGTCACATGGGTTTGATAAGAAGAGGAAGATGGAATTCAAAGGAAAATATAAATAGCACACTGAAAAAAAGATGAGCTTTACCTTATGCTCAAAGTGTGGAAAGAAACATGGAGGGAGTTGTCTTAAAGGGATAAGTAAATGTTTCAAATGTGGAAAGGAAGGTCATCAGGCATTTGAATGCCGCGATAATGGGAAGAAGATGTCTAATGATGCAAACAAAGGAAGGGATACACAGAATGAACCTACTACAATTCAATGATTCAAGTGCAAGGAGATGGGGCATTATGCCAATCAATGCCCAAATCCAAGGGTTGATGATGATGGTCTACGTCAACAAAATCTTAAGGCTAAAGACAAAGAAAAGTAACATGCAATTTCTATCAGCGATGTGGAGTACGATAAGGAAGTGGTGAAAGGTACACTTACCTTCCACTCTAAAGTAGAAAATGTTTTATTTGATTATGGATCCACCCACTCTTTTATATCTGATAAATTTTCTAAGGGTATCACCGTATTACCTCAAAAATTAGATGTTGAGTTAGCTGTGACCACACCTAATGGCACAACAGTCGCATGAAAAATTTATAATTCTTCTCCGATTGAAGTTTGTGGGAAAGTGCTTCCTGCAAATCTTGTGATCCTTCCTTTAGTGGAATTTGATGTGATTATTGGCATGGATTGGCTTTCTCTACATGGAGCTCATATCAAATTCCAAAGAAGGGAAGCCACATTTCATATTCCAGATCAATCTACGATCGTCTATCGATGCAAGGATGAATATAACCTACCAGTGGAAATTCCTTCCATCTTATGGGTCTTGATTCCACTAAATGAAGGTTATTTATCTCAAATGGTTGGTGATAAACATACGATTAAGAATATGCCCGTCGTACGGGAGTTTGATGATGTCTTTTCGGAGGAATTACTGGGTCTTCCACCAAATTGTGAAGTTGAGTTTTCAATAGAACTCGTACCGGGTGCTTTGCCTATTTCAAAGACACCTTATAAAATGGCCCCAATTGAGTTGCAAGAATTGAAGAAGCAACTCCAAGAGAATCTTGATAAGGGATTCATACGCCCTAGTGCGTCACCTTGGGGAGCACCTGTTCTATTTGTTAACAAGAAAGATGGATCAATGAGACTCTGCATTGATTATCGAGAACTTAACAAGATCACTATCAAGAACAAATATCCTCTCCCATGCATTGATGACTTATTTGACCAACTACGCGGAGCTCAATACTTTTCCAAGATTGATCTTCGTTCAGGGTATCATCAATTAAGGGTAAAAAGGGAGGATATACCAAAGACGGCTTTCCGACAAGGTATGGACACTATGAATTTATAGTGATGCCATTTGGTCTTACTAATTCCCCTGCTATCTTCATGGATCTAATTAATAGAGTCTTTAGAGACTATCTTGATCAATTTGTGGTAGTCTTTATAGAAGATATTCTTGTCTATTCAAAGAGAAAGCAAGATCATGAAGATCACTTGATAATTATATTGAAGACCCTGAGAAAGGAGAAGCTTTATGCCAAATTTACCAAGTGTGAATTTTGTCTTCAAAAAGTATCATTTTTGGGTCACATAATCTCAAAAGAGGGGATATATGTGGATCCAGCAAAAACAGAGGTTATCGAAAGATGGTCAAGACCAACAACAGTAACTGAGATCCGAAGTTTTCTTGGTTTGGCTGGATATTATCGACGTTTTGTAAAATATTTTTCTCGATTATCTAATCCACTCACCATGTTGACTCGGAAAGGAGTTAAGTTTGTCTGGACAGAGGAATGTGAAGAGAATTTCAAGGAGTTGAAAAGAAGGTTATCCAGTGCACCTATGCTCACACTGCCTTGTAGTGGAGAATGGTTTGTGATCTACAGTGATGCATCCAATAAGGGATTGGGGTGTGTTCTTATGAAAAATGATATGGTGATAGCTTATGCCTCACGACAGCAGAAAATCCATGATCAAAATTACCCAACACATGATTTGGAGTTGACTGCGGTAATCTTTGCATTAAAGATTTGGAGGAATTACCTTTATGGTGAAAGGTGTGATATTTATACTGATCATTTAAGTTTAAAGTATATTTTCACACAAAAGGAGTTGAATATGCGTCAAAGAATATGGTTGGAGCTGATTAAGGATTACGACTGCTCAATCCATTACCACCCTGGGAAAGAAAAAAAAGGTGGAAGATGCATTAAGTCGACAAGACCGTGCTAGTTTATCCATGATGATGATCACAAAAGATCCAATATTTATGGATTTACAAAGGATGGATCTTGGAATTATAATGGAAGGGGAAAAATCTTATCTTTCCCAAATGAATGTTCAACCATCTATACATGTGAAGATTAAAGAGGCACAGAAAGAAGATGTCGAGTAACAAAAGAAGGTGAGAAATGTTCCTGAATTCAACCTTGATTGTGATGGGATAATAAAGTTCAGGAATCAGGTTTGTGTTCCTCCCATCCCAGAATTAAAGGAGCTGCTAGATGAGGCTCATAGTTCATCATTCTCTATTCATCCTGGAAGCACGAAGATGTATAGGGACCTAAAAGAGTACTTCTGGTGGGATGGCATGAAAAGAGATGTTGCTGAATATGTCTCTCGATGCTTGATTTGTGAACAAGTTAAAGCTGAGAGAAAAAAGTCTAAGGGTATGTTACAACCATTACCCATACCCGAATGGAAATGGGAAAACATCACTATGGAATTTGTCACAGGACTTCCTAAAACATCCAAAGGCAATAATGCTATTTGGGTCATAGTTGATCGTCATACAAAGTCTTCACACTTAATTTCTATTAGAGAGGATTTCTCTCTAGATCAGCTTGCCAGGATATATGTAAAGGAAGTGGTAAGATTGCATGGAGTACCACTTTCTATTATATCTGATCGGGTTCCGAGATTTACCTCGATGTTCTGGCGAAGTCTTCAGCATACTCTGGATACAGAGTTGAGTTTCAGCACTGCTTATCATCCCCAGACAGACGGTCAGTCTGAGAGAACAATTCAAACCCTAGAAGATATGTTGAGAGCTTGATCTATGGATTTCAAAGGAGGTTGGGATCAACACCTACCTTTGGTGGAATTTTCTTATAATAATAGCTTTCACTCCAGTATTCAGATGGCTCCTTATGAAGCTCTCTATGGAAAGAAATGCAGGACTCCAACTTGTTGGGATGAAGTTGGGGAAAGAAAACTATTAGGACCTGATCTCGTTGATGAAATGGTAGAAAATGTCAGATCTATTCAACAACACATAAGAGCAGCTCAGAGTCGACAAAAAAGTTATGCCGACAACCGAAGAAAAGACCTAGAGTTTGAAGTGGGTGATAAAGTGTTCTTACGAATATCTCCCTGGAATAGGGTTATGAGATTTGGAAAGAAGGGGAAGTTGAGCCCTAGATATATCAGTCCGTTCGAAATACTAGATCGTGTTGGGAAGGTAGCTTACCGATTGGCGCTTCCACCGAATCTCTCTCAAGTTCACGATGTGTTCCATGTATCTATCCTGAGAAAGTACATACCAGATCCTTCACATGTACTCAGCTCAGAAGTTGTACCGCTGGAGCAAGATCTTTCTTATGAAGAACAGCCGATAGAGATTCTGGATCGTAGCAAAAAAGTCCTACGAAACAAGACCACTCTCTTGGTGAAAGTTTTATGGAGGAACCACCAACCTGAAGAAGCTACATGGGAGCTTGAGGATATGATGAGGGAGAAGTATCCTCATCTGTTTGTTACAAAGTGACGAATTTCGAGGGCGAAATTCTTTTTAAGGGGGGTAGAATGTAACACCCGAGATTTTTATGAGTAATATTTTGTTCAATGGAATCTTTCACTACACATTTTCTTGGCTTACTTTACACGCAATCGCGACCTTCCTCGATAGCTTGCGTCGTACGCAATACCGAGTTTCACTAAACAACGATATGTTATTAAAATATTATTAAAACTAGCTGTTATGAATAGTAATAACCACTTTTTGAAATTTTATAAATTTTATTTTTCAAAATGGACTTCATTTTTGGATTTGGAATACCGAAATTAGCTTATGGTGAAATTTTGGTATTTTTCTGAAAACTTTCAATTTTTGATGAATAGTGAAACCACTAAGTGGTAGGTTAAAAACTGAATTTTGCATAAAACTTAATTTTACCGCTTCTGTGAATGGAATTTCGAAAATCTGACAGACACGGTTGATATCAGTAAGTAAAATGTGGTTCAATGAGATAAAAATAATTTTTTGGTGAATAGTAACTTTTTACTTTTTTTTACCGCGGTTAATAGTAAATAGGGTAACTAAGGGTAAATATGATATTACTATTACCCTAACACATGTCCTAATTCTATTGGATATGTTTAATTCGACCAAAAAAAACCTTATAAATATAATATGACCATTTAGGTCCACTTAGATTAGATTATGACATTTAATATTATTTTATTTAATGAATAGTTAAAATAGTTAAAATCAAAGTTTAATAAGTAAATCATTTTTAATATGGGGTTATACATAAGATAAATTTGACAATAAATATTCATTAGAAATCTAAAAAGATTTCCTACATAATGGTATTTTATTTATAATGTTTAGACATTAATTAATTTAATTTAATTATGACACAACGATGATGCAATAATTATCTTATTTATGAAATATTGACATAATTGATGTTCTAAACACCAAAATAAATGTAATTTGAGACTTTTTATGAATTATAATAATTTTCTAGGTTACTATGATATATTATTGTTGATTTAATAAACTTGGTTCGAACATATAATTCTATTATGACTTTCACAAAAATCATATATCAAATAGTGTCAAAATTGACACAAAATAGTTTTTAAATAAAATATTATATTATTAATTGTTATTTTATTCCTAAAAATCTAAGGTTCGGCCAAATGACTTAGATAAGGATATATATATTAATAATAAACAATTTGGTGTTCGTTTGGCATGTTATAGTAAGTGTATTAACCATATAGTGAAAGAAAACAAAAAGACATGGTAAAAGTTAAATTATTTAACTTAGAGTTAAATCTAATTGATAAGGTTAAAATAATACCCTAAACTTGTCTAAATCATATTGGTTGATAGTATTTAGACCCATCCCCACTTTAGCTTCGAAATAAGACCCTTTGGAACCATTATAAACCGATTTTGACTTTAATATAAAATAATATTTTGAGATATTCCTAAGGTGCCACTCTCCTCCCTTATAAAAGGGCACCTCCTCCCCCTCCTCACACCAATTTGAGCACTCAAGCTCGGCCAACCCCTGCCATTTTCTCCTCTCCACTTCCATAGAATAATCCTAGAGGTCCTGGTCTTCTTTAAAGACCAATCTTAGTTCCCTAAGTGGAGGATTCAAAGAGGCGTTCCAAAGAAGAGGTAATATCCATTACCGATCTTTTCAATTTCTTTCTTCTTCAACTTCTTCTTCTTTAGTTGTTTCATGATAAAGTAATAACATCAGTATTACATACATACTGATATGTTATTATAAATATGAAACAACCCTAATTCACCTTCTATCCATCCTACGGAAAATTGAAATCATCGCGCGTTCGTACGTACGGAATACCGTCTCCACGCCATGGTGTAATCTATTTTCCACCATCACCTTACAAGGATGGGTATAATGGTGTAATGAGTAACTATTTATAATTATTATAAAGTAATATTGATACTGAAATAATATATATATATACTCCAATACAGTTCCACGATCATAGGAACGATATCATCACTCGTGCGTACGTACGGAATACAGTCTCCACGATGTGATGCGACTCGTTCTACATGATCATCATTACATAGTAATTATATAAATGAATTGAATGAATAAATATGATATATGTTACACTAATACCATTCTGGATATAAGGTATCTATAACCGTAAAAGAAGAATAAAAATTTATTCGGCGAAACACGCATAAGAACAAAAGGCAATAAGGACCCGAGTAACAAGTAACAATGAAATATTACTAACAAGAAGCTAAGAATATGACCATATATGATATCATATAAATATGTATGATTCTTTAATAAGTCAATAACATTATTTAAACCATTATACAGGATCTTCGGACACATACAAAGCAAATCGGACCTAAGGTAAGGGAAATGTCAAAATCTCATTTTATCCGAGATTGTTTATTTGTAAGTATTTACTGGGGTGTATTTTATCATCCACATCCATGTTACCTCAATATGTAATATTGTTTATATCCACATACAATAGTTTAAATCCAATTTTACCCTTCGGTGAGTTTTTAGTAATGAATATGAAATGAATCTTTTGTCGTTTTTTCGTACGAGGTACTTTTTGACTTTTCCGACAAAAGTACGAAGAATGTTTTTTTTAACTTATACGGCATGAATGGATTTTTAAAACATTATTTCCAAGAAACATCCTTTACAAGTTTTCACGTTTATTTTTAATCAACTTCTTTTATTTTAAAGTTGTATGACATGTTATTGAAGGAAAAATGTTTTTGAAGTAGAAAGGATATTTTCCTCAAGAATGGAGTTCAAGTATTTTATCAAAATTATTTTCCATCTAAGATAATAAAAGGGTTCTGTTTTTATCCCTATTATTACATTGGTTTGATTATGTTGTGATGGAAATATTTTTATGAATTCCTTTATCTTATATGAATTGTTTTATGATGTCATGTTGTTTAAGAATCCCATTTTTATTGCATGGGTTACGCTATGATGTATGGTTTATGATTATGTGGCACACATAAGAAAGGATTCATTATAAAATGGGTGGGACCTATATCTCCCTCCAATGCATTGGGTAAAGATTTTATATCTCATTAGATAGACATGGCTGGAACGGTAGGTTATACCGATTCAGTGTAACAGTACTGGAACGAGGGTGACTCGGTGTAGAAAGGGACATTGTCCACTATGATAGTCTTGGCAATGGGTCATGACTAACAAGAAATGATTTTCCATGATTATGTGTGCATGCCAAAAAGTTTCAAGTTTCAAGTTATGATTATGGGGATCTCATTTTCACTTCTATGATTTATTCCATGTTAAGATATTATGATCTCTTTTGCAGGTTATGATTTTCAAAAAGATATGATATGATTTTTATTTCCTTTATTTGCCCTTGCTGAGCATTTGAGCTCACCATTTTATGTTTTCTTTTCCCCAGGTCAGGAAGATGGATATTAAGTAGAATATGCTAAAAGGGACCCTAGATATGATGAAATAAATGGGAGACACTGTAGATGATTTATGAACCAGTTGTTTATGTTTCCCAGTTTATAAAGACACTATAACTATACGATCCTTTGTGGTTTTGTCATATGTTGTAATAAGTGTGCTTCAATTTTGAAGTATTAACAATGTATGTAACGTAGGGTCGTTATACTAGTGTTAGTGATTCTATGGTTGATTAGTATGAGGGAGTGGTGTTTTTATATGTCAAGGAGTTATAATCTTGAGAAGTATCTTATGTGGTGGTCGTTCAACCACCATCTATTTTCTTTAGTTTTACTCTTGGATTCTAATGGACTAGAATAATTTGAGGGGTATCTGATGTAATTACCCAGAAACTCATGGTCCATTATATTTCCAATTTTTTGGTGTTTGGGGTAACCTGGGGACCATCAGTGGCTTATTAATGAGTTTTCCAGTAAAAAACATAGTTCCACCAAATGGTTCAAACGATACGGTGGCACTGGTCACGGCGACTCCATGACGGTGGCACCGTGGCAGCGACACCCTAATAGTGGCACCGTGGCGGCGACACCGTGGTGGCGGCACCGTGTCGGTGGCACTGTGATGGTGGAACCGTAATGGTCACACCATCACATTCGCACACCGAAAAGGTGGAACCACTTACAATGTTATATTGAAAAGGCAGCACAGTTATGGTGTCTCACTATTATGGTGTCCCACCCCTTAATACTTTTTTTCCAGTTTTAGATTTGTTTCCAATTATGCTCCAGCAATGTATATTTTGAAGTTAATGTTTTTTAATACCCCTTTCAAATCCATATAATTCCAATAAAATATATCTAAAATCCCTCAAGATCTGGCCAACCCTTGAATTTCAAAAACATGTGGCTTTTTACTTAGTGTCACCCCTTCATCCCATACATTCCAGATTCTCCAATGTTACATGGTTTTTACCCGTCTAATGGAAACTATTTAAATCACAGCTATTTTCACCCCATTGTAAAGAGAATTATTAATAACAATTAATTCCATCATTTGTAACCTCCCTACCACATGGATAAACAACGATTCACTTTTAAATCCATTCAATATTTCATATCCCATAACTCCAAGATCCCACATATTATTGCACGATGTTTCTTTCTTCTTCTTTTCCAGTCTCTTTTCTTTTCTTGGTGAATTTGGAGTCCCTCTTCCCACAGCATTTTTTGAACCCATTCTGGAGCCTTTCATAATCACTCTTGGAGTCCTTGTAGTTCCTCCCATGAAATTTGTGCATCCCCTGTTCTTGGTGCGAAGAAGTAAACATCAATCGTTGATCATCCAAGTAGTATTTTCCTCCATCTCTCTTTACTCTATATCACGCATGGTGGGTACTATAATGTTCCTTCAAAGAAGGATGAAACCAAAGATTAATGAAGATAATAAATGGTTTTTAATTACTTAATTGGTGTGTTTGATGATGATTTTGTAATATCTTACCCTTTATTATATGTTGTGAATGATATAGGATTATGTCCAATGAAAAACATGGTCATTGTTGGCCTTTCTTGCACACTAATGAACCATTGTTTTCTGTATAATTCTGTGATTGAATTGATGTAAAAGGGAAACTGTTTAATCACATAAACTTGTTTTATTAAATGGAAGACCAATGAAAAATAATCCTTGTGTGATCACCATGGTTAACCAAACGGAAAGATGAAACTTAATGAAAGGTGTGATTAAATATGAGAACTCCCTTTCTCTATTCTGGTGATCTGTCTGGACATTTTGTTTGATTCCTTGTGGGGTGATAGGGATGTGGATGAGATCCCCTATTGTTGAGTTATTGGTTGTGTACTTGAGACCATACAATGGGGCTGGGTTTGGTTCTATTAATTAGAGTGATTTGACATATCCTTTTTATTGTTGTGACTTTACACGACAATCGGGTGTGAATGCTTAAATTACTGATTGGCTATTTTTTCATCCTTTTCTTGTGGTTGTGCTTTTTAGCTACTGGGTAGTAAATATTTATTTAAATTTAATCACATGAATATGATAAAAAGAATGGGTTTAATGGGGAATTTTTTTCCAGCATTGAGTTGGGCTTCGATTGTGGTTGTTGTGATTTTGTGTGAATGAATAATAATGAGTGTTTTTGTGTATGGGATGGTTTTGAAACCTTATGTTTGGGACGAGTGCATTCCTATATATGTGTATAAATTTACTTCTGGTGTTTCTTACTATCACCCAAAACACTTTGCGTACTTCATGCCGAACACCCCCATTTCAGGGGGATGATGTTTTTTCCAACACTCCATGGAGTTGATGGTCATTTTCTCCTTTTCTTCTCCCTCTCTCAAGTAGGCTAAGACTCATTGGGTAGGCTGTGATGGCATGATGTCCATTATATCCCACAATTATTCGAGCATAGTGGTAGT
The DNA here is from genome assembly GCA_963277665.1 of Viscum album. Taxonomy (NCBI): domain Eukaryota; kingdom Viridiplantae; phylum Streptophyta; class Magnoliopsida; order Santalales; family Viscaceae; genus Viscum; species Viscum album. Next base: position 1,902,853,684 of record OY728137.1, read on the forward strand.
CCTAGGTGTGTGCATGCATGTTTGTTTCCCATGTTATTTCAGGATGAGGCCCATATGTCTTCGGGGGTGGTGGTGGTTGTTCTAGAACATGTGTCTGGGAGCGTGGTGACATATGGTTGTGGTGGCCAGATGTTTGTGGGTGGGATGTGTGGTTGTGTTGGACCATGTGTGCGTGGGATGATATGTTGATGTGGCGGCCCATAAGGTTATTTTGGGCGGCAATGGGACTACAGTGAAAAGGTGCGGGGGGGGGGGGGGGGGGTTGATGCATCAGAGTTCTTCAATAACAAGTGGGAAAATGGTGCGAGGTACCCAAACATTGATGTTCTTTTAATATAGTTTTACCTACCATTAATTATTTATAAAATTGTGCCTTTGTGTGTTTGGGTGGATAGTTTCCTTGCTAGGTGCTTTGGTTATCTACTTTTTCTCAGGGTGGGAATTAGAATGTCTCCCCACTTGTGCACGAGAGATTTTGGTTTTCCATACTAATTATACATATATAATTACCATATGTAAAAAAACTACCTTCAGGTTTCTAGGATGATTGCCTGGACCATGCAGGACGTTACTAGCTCGGTCGTGGGGACAATTTCCGTTGCTGTTTCCTTTTCTTTGGTACATTCCTTTCAGTGTTTTTCATATCCTTGTATGGGTTTGTCTTTGAACATACTTATGGGAATGGGTTTTGGATGACTTTTTCCAAACATTTTTGGTGTTTTTTGAATTTTTACCATCATATCTCCCAATCCTAAAAAATAAAAAGGGTAATTCCTTCCATATTACATGTGATTCAATAACCATAGTGCTAGTCGCCACTTCAAGGCCGCTTGAAGGTGTGACTCGGTGGTCATTATCTCTACTTAAAAATGAGGAAGGGAGGGTCTGGTAGTTTTCTGTCCCTTCCCTCATCTTGGTGAAGGCGGGTCGTGAGACTTGATGACTTCTTTATATATTAAATACCTTAAGTGTAATCACTTTTTCAAATTGAATATTATGTATATTGATCAATCTATAAATCCTATAGAACATATAAGGTATTTTAATGATACAAATAACTCCAAAATCCTAAAATACTTCCCTTGAAAATATATTTGAATTTTAATATTGGGGTGTAATAATAAGAGAATCTATTTTATATTTTATCTTTAAAAAAACCACATTTGACATCATGTAACACACATAATAATGAATATAAATGAACCATAAAATAGTAGTATTTAAATATTACTTTTATAACCCAACCATTAGATGGGAGGGTATGAATATGAATAAATATATTATCATATATAAATAGAAATTTTTTTCATTTATTTAATGAATAATCAGTAAGTAATTTATTTTTAATTGGGTTTTAATGAAGATATTATCTAATGAATGTATAATAAAAATTCCCCATATTACTCTTTTTATACATGTAATGAATTTTGATTTAATATATTTAATTAACCACTATAGATAAATGATTATAATGAATTACCTATTTAAATTAATAAATTTTATGTAGTTATAGATATTAAAAATGTAGTGATAATTAAGTTGTTTTATTATTAAAAAATAACGTTTCTAAAAAAAATTATTTTATTTTAAACATATGTGATAATAAATTTATAGAAATTTTATAAATTGTCCTTGAAAAAAAGTATATTATTTTTAAACCATAATTTCATCCTATGTGTTTGATTTATTTTTCTTATTTTTCAAAAATCCTTTATTTTTAGTGAATAATGAAAATTTTCAACCTATAAGAAAAATGTAATTTATTTTTATTACATATTATATTATAAAAGACTAATAATATTTGTTATTGGGTTTTAATGTAACATTATTTCCCACTCAATAAACATAACCTAATTAATTTATTGTGAATTATCATTATATGTTCTTGTGTCATATGTTCATTTTTTGCATAAAATAAAATTTAATAAAAATTATTATTCCTTTTTTTTCAATGAATTCCTATTAAAATATATTTCTACAAAATAAATAATTTGAATCTTACAAAATTATACTATATTTTGAATTAGAAGTTGATGATTTTAAAATTATTTTCTTATTATTTTTGGTCATTAGGAAGATTGACTAATCTAATAAATTCTCTGTTATTAATGGTAGAACAAGTAAAATTGGGATAATTCCATGGGGTAATGATTTAAAAACTCTCTAACACATGACATTATCCTATTGGTGGATTTTTTTATACCAAATATTTCATTAAGTAGATAAATATTATATTTTGAAACATTATTTTGAATTTGGTAACCCATGATTGAATTTTATGAAGATAAATCATATTTTAACCAAATTTAATACTTGTAATGGGTGTTTTCATTTAATGGTATTATTGGAAGGTTCAATTTATGTTTGGATAAATAATAAATATTAAAAATCATTCTTATTAATTACTGAACAAAATATTTGGATTTCAAATTCTTACTTTATTTCAAGGGTGATATTTTTAAACATTAACGAGTTATTTAAAAAATAGTTTACATGCATTTTATGTACTATTATTAATAGTAGTTTCATCCACATAAATATTTTAAATATTACAAAATGGTATAATTTTCTTTAAAATATTGTTTATAAATTTTCTTACAGGGCCTCTTTTTGATTTTGATCAAATAATTACGGTATCACGTCAAAACTTATGTTATCATGGTCAAAGTTAATTTGGGGTTAATGGGGGTCTAACTATAAGATAAGAATCAAACTATCTCTTAAAATTGTCTAAATTTGATTGGTTGAGTTTTTTAGCCCCAATCACATCTTATATTTGAATTTTGGGTTCCATGGTACAACATGCCCACAATTATAACATATTTATATATTAAATCATTGAATAATTACATGAGCACCACTCCCCTAACTTATAAAATAGAACATACTCATATCATTTATTCAAAATTTTTTAATGATATATGTCATAAATTAATTACATAATAAATTCCTATATTCCATTCATTTACTTAAATCTTTTGGTCTTCGCATAATTCCATGGAAATACAGAAGAATGCATAAGCCAATGTGGTTATTTCAAAGAAAATGTACGGATATTACCTGAATTATTTTAAGTTTATTTCATAATGTACAACCTATAAATATATTATATCCATCGTAAAATAATTAATTTATTATTATCAATATGCTGATATTTAATTTTGAATATGGTATGACCATTCTCCTCCTCTTTTCTATAAATTTGGAAATTAAAGTACTGCTCTTCCATACATATGGACAAACATCTATACACAGAGATGAGATAAATCATTCTACACCGCCTATCATGGATCTTTATAATGATGATTTTTCTGAATAGATATTATATATATTATTTTATAATGATTCTATAAGATAAAGTAGTATCTACTTTCTTTTCATCTTCCTCATTTTGGAATCAAAGTATCATTGTTGAAAATATATAGATTAATTTTTCCCAGAGAAATATTTGAAAATTAAAATATCATCAAATTATAAAAGGTCATTAAATTATATATAATAACCTTATATTATACTCATTTCATGAATAATTTTTGTTAGAAATTTTATATTTATATTTTATCATGGAATCTTCTTTCTCATTCGATGCTTACAAAATTTTCTTGCTTTGGTCAATATAACCCTTAGATTAGTTATGTCCTAATTATTATGAAATGAATGATTAATGAATGCTTAATAGTAGTGATATTAGTTAGTAATATTATATTTATAAAATTATTAAAATTCTTATCATAATGACACTCTGATCAAAGAACGTGGATCTGAACAACCAAATTGAAATATGCATAACCCGAAACAATGATTATAATAATTAATTTTTAATTAACATGAGATAATATGTTATAAGTAAAACATTATTACTATTAGGGGTATTTATATGGTTATATTATATATGAATAATAAATTTAAATTAATTATATGATAGATTATGGTGGTTTTGAAGCAATTAAAACTTTAGGTAAGGTTTTTTATCTCAATTACAACTCATTGAGACGTATGTTATATTATGATCCTAAAAAATTTAAAATGGTCAATGTAATTCACTCTAGAAAAATTATTTCATTAATTCAACTCTATTCGTGGTATTTAAATATTCAACATATTTATTCTTTTTTGAATGGGTTTGAATCAAAAGATATTCAAATGTAGGGAATTTAATTTAAAATGTCTTTATTTCATGATTTTTCTTTTTTAGATTTATATTAGGAAAAATTATATGTTAAAAATATTATATAAAATTTTAATTTTATTCTCATTTATTTTTATTTAGGGTTTAAAATATTATTTTTATTTTGATATATTTCATGTTGAGGAATAATCATGAATGATACATATCATAGCTATCAACAATATCTATTCTTCTATATTGATCATTTTTTCATCCTTATCATTTATCTTATTAATGCTTGTAGAATTATATTATTTATAGTCAAATTATTTTTTATGTTTCATATTCATCAAAATTTTAATTTATATAGAATTATATTAATAATATTTTTTAAATATGTTTTTAAAAAATAGCATTGTTACTTATTTTATAGCTATGTGTATATAATTTTTTTTAGTATATATAGAACGATATGGATTTTATCATGTCCATGGATTTTTTTCTATTTTTAAATTATATTATATTTTATTAATTTTTCTTCTATGAAAATAATTTTCCTTGATTTTTAAAATTCAAATGAAAAGGGAATTATTTTATAATTGGAAATAAAATAACTTTGAAGGTGATTTACATTTTTAATCTTAAAAAATGTTATATAAAAGTTATTTTTAATATCATTCTTGAATTTTATGTTATATTTAAAAAAGGATTTAATTCATTATAAAACCATAATTTTTATTGAATTAATGGTCTTTCTTATCCATCCTCATATTTAATGTTTTATGGCCATTAAATTTTTCATAAATAAATTTCATTTTACATTATTTTATAATCCATTACTATATTTCATGCACCATTGATTTAGAAATTATTATTTTCAAACAACATATATAATAATAAATATATACCAATTCTATATATTATTTTATTAAAAAAAATATATTTTAATTAATTCATATTATTTTATGTGTAAATAATAATTTTCTATATTCTTGAATGTGTATAGAAATTTTTTGATTTATAAAGTATTATTTAAATGATTTATTAGTAATGAATAATATTTGAATGTGACATTTCACGAATACATATAGGTATCTCATAAATTCATCAATAGGTATCAAGAGACTAAACAATATACATACTATATTTGATGGGATTCTATTATACAGATAACCATTTATTAAAAATGTTGACTTGGTGAAGGGATTTCCAATTAGACTCATGAAAAAAATATATTCATTTATAAAATGTTAAGGATTGACTAAATATATGATTTATCAAAATTGAGAATTCATTTTTTCCATTATCCATGTGATTTATATGTTGATATTATCAATGAATGTTCATTGAACAAAATTTAATGATTTATTATCATGTGTTTTTTTATCCTCTATTCCATATTCATTATTTCTTATTAATTCCTAATGGTTTCCAATTTATGTAATCATTACTCTGATTCTATGTTCACCCATTATTTTCCTTCCATCCCATGGGATATAATGAAGGATTACATGAATATTTTATATTATTCATGATATATTCTCATTCGATATATTTAATATACTATGTAATACCAAAATCATGTATGTATATAGTTTTCCAAGATTCCTAAAATGATCAAACTTGTTTGCTGTGATCCCATATATTTTGTACCAATGTACAAAGTAAGACCTAACTATATGTTTATAGAGCTATGACAATTATAGTTGGAATCAATGAATTTTTTGTACGAACCATTGGCACTATATTTCTATATGATCATAACTAATTAGATAAATATGATAATCCCTTAGAATATCTTAGAAATTTAACCTTTATTTGGATTATTTTATATCTTAATTTGTATACAAATTTTGAGCTAACTAATTTTTTTAAATTGTTTAGATATGTCACATTGGGTAAGGAAGTTTAAAGTAATAATCGTAATAAGAATATTTTTAGTTTTACAATAGAGGATATATTGTTTCTAAAGTTATTATGTAGTGGTATTTTATTTATGATTATATGGGATATAAGGATGGTCATAATTTTAGATTCATTAGAACTCTTTTGAAAATTTAATCGAGCAAATTAAATGTATTTATTGAGTTATAATATATTTTTATGGAATAAGTTATATAGATAACATTTAACTTTATACGAAATTTAAGAAAGAATGTTTCTATAGTTGTTAGACCTAATTTGAATGATATAGGTAACCATTATGGTTAATAAGATTATTGATACTAATATTTTGATTTGAGAATTGGCTATTTAATTTTTGGATCATGTTATTTATTTAATATATATCCATGAGAGTTAATGTTAATTTCCTTGAATAAGTGACTGAAAACAATTCTGAATTATTTTTTAAATTTTATATAAATAATATATAATTATGGTGAATGGAAATATTTTGGGTAATATGGGATTTTATTCAAAAATGGAATATATTATTTTAGGATTGATGATTTAGTAATCTTTTTAATGATATATATATATATACATATATATCACGGTTAGGGTGATACAAGTAATTTTTGAAATGAGTTAAATATTAAGAAAATTACATGATCTAGAAGTATACATTATGGGTATACAATTTAATGAGAGATTAATATTTCTTGTAGATAAATGTTAAATTGATAACTGAAAAATAAGTGATCAAACTTTCTAATTATGTTTTAAAATTTTAATAAATCTTACATTAGAAATTTTGAACTTGTCATTGGTTACTATTAAGATTATTGTTATTATTTTTTTATATTGGTAATTAATTTATCTTATGTTAAGAAATTCAATTTTGGAAATAAGGAATAAATTTTCCTTATTTTTTGGACTATAATATTGATAAAAATTTTAATTTGATATATCAGAGAATAATAATTGATAATGATCTTAATGATATATATCTATTAGTGAATTCAGGGTTATGTAATTGTATGATTTCATGTATGTATTATTTTTTATCCAAACAGAGTATTGATGTCACAAAATCAAGAAAAATAATATTAAATTTGATGAGTTTTATGTGGAAATTTAAACTCATCATCTGTGTTGGGTATTCTAAAAACCAATTTTAAGTATCATTCCTTCATAGGTAAATGTATAAAAATTATTATATTTGTAACATAGAAATTAATGCTCATGTAAAAATATCAATCCAATATTATTACTATATTATTTTTAGATTAAAATAGAATAATTAAAATTACCAAGAAAACATTTAAATATGTAGTGGAGAATTTAAATCCATAATATTATCACTTATATTTTTCTAAAAAAATATTTGATAATGTATAACACTTTCAACACTAGGTTTAAACAAAAAGAAAAATAAAATTATTTCAATATGAATTTTACATCCTAGATATTGGGTTATTAATTATGAATTATAATAACTATATAATGAAATATATGTATAATTTACCTTTTAAAATTTTGAATTACAAATCATACATTTGTTATTAATTTTATGTAAGTAAAACTAAAATGTTTTTATTGTATATCAATTTATTTCTCATAAAACTATTATTGTATGTCTAATGTAGATTTACATTAATATATTAAATTTATCACTATTAATTAATTATTTTAATTAATTAAGTAGATTATATATCCATGTTAATGAATTAAGAATCATTTGATTGTGGTTATTTTGAATGTAGTAATAATAATAATATTTTATATTGTAAAAAAATATAATCTATTCATAATAGTTTATATTACATTTTTTACAAAAACTTTTTGTTTATTTTCTAAATATTTTTTTAATATGTATTTAATTTTTGAGACATAATTTACATATTTTCATATTATGAATATTATATTTTTTTAATTGATTCATTTTTAATGAGTAGATGAAAATTAATATTTTTTCAAAATAGTAATTTTTTTCATTAAATATTATAATATAAAATTCCCTTGTTGTTCTGAAAATTATTTCAATGATAATAAACATTCTATTAATTATTAATAATATAATTAATTTTTTATGAATCAAAATTATATTTTATTTCGATAGATGTTAAATTTGGACTTAAATTTTTTTTGACAAACAATATTTCAATGAATTGTTAACAATTATATTAAAATAGAGGTCTTACACATATATATTTTGAATAATGAAAAATCTATTCTATATTTTGAATCATGAGGATCAGATTTTTTAAATTGGTCTATTTTATTTTTTCATTATTAATATTAACCATGGTTGTCATTTTTTTCCTCATTATTGTTAAATTATGACAAAAATATTAAAGTGGGTTTAAACTAAGGGGTGTGAATTTAAAATATCATTATGACATATATTTATCCTATCAGAAGATTCGTTTAAAAAAATATTTTATGGTGTTAAATAATGTATTTTGTGAAATTATTTTGAATTTGGACTCCAAGATTGACTTTTATAAATATAAATAATATTTAATAAAAATTGAAAACTATTTTGTGGTATTTTAATTTAATATTATGGTTTAAACATTCCAATCCAATTTACCTTCATTTAAAATTCTAAAAAACATCATTATTTTATTACATAAGAAAAAATTATTGGAATTCATTAGCTTAATTGAGGTCAAGGTGAAATGTTTCTTATATTGAAATTAGGTTTTTTCAAGAATACTATTTTTAATGTTTTTATCATAATTATACTAAAAGAAATTTCTTCCACCAAAAGAGTTTGAATCAAATAAAATCAACTAAAAATTTGAATTAGAATCTCTAATTTTTCGTATGAATCACCTTTAATTTTATTAACATAATGTAAAATTATCATTGTAAAAAATTATGTTATCCCATTTTGGGGTAAATTTGGTTTAATGGGGAATTTATTCAGAGATAAGGGTTAAAATATTTTTCGAAATTGTATAAACGTGGTTTTTAGTTATGATATACTCTATGTTATCCTAAAAACTAATTTTGGGTCTTCTAGTGCAACTTGACTATGAAAAAGGTCTTCTAATATTTTAAAACAATGACTAATTATAAGAGTCCAACTACCCTCACATTTAACAGGGTTCATCCTATGAAATATAAATGATATAATTAAATAATTATTTTACAATACATTGACATATCTTACATCTATCAAACATAAAATACTTATTTTTAGAAGATAAACCACTTTTAAACAGTTAAATAGAGTCTATAGATAACACATAAAATTTTAGATATCAATCTCTTTCGTGAAACAAAATCAAATAAAGTGATATTTTCTTTTTTAAAACTATATAAGGCTTAGTTTTGTTTCAAATAGGGTTTTAATCATCTTAATGAATTTTTTATGTAAGAGTAATCTTCTTGATGAATATTGAATTTATATTTATCATTTTTATCAACATGTAAAATACAATTTTTGATATCATCATGTCTTTAATTTCACCAAACATTTACAGAATTTCATGGATCATTTATTAAAATAATACTTACAAAACAATAATTTAATAATTTATTACAATTATTCATTAAAATATTTTTTCCCAAATTTTAAAACATTTATTTTATCCATTATCAGATATATTCAAGTAATTTCTTTGATTAAGTAGTATAAACATTTCTCCAAACCCTAAACTCCCTTACATCATAACATATAATGGCTTTTCATTATATACTAATGAGGTGATCACTTTGACCATTACAACTTATTTCTTCAATTCAAAGAAATATCATCATGAGTAGCCTCATAATCCTCAAAGACATATCTTAAATTACAAAAAATCTAACTTAATCCTCAAAATGATACTCGTTATACCTAACTTCTTGGATAACCATTTCATCCTAATTTATGTCTCTATCAAGAAGATCAAAAACATCAATAAAACATATTTTTATATATATAACACAATCATAAAGTTTTATATTTAAATCCTCAAGTCCAATGTCTATAGATTATTTTTTCATTGTGAGTGGAAGCTTCCACCATATAATTTGTAGGATGATCTAAATGAGTGAAATCAATATCATTGATAGCTTGAATTTCATATAACTGAACATCATTTAGGGATTATACATTCAATTCATTTACTATATATATGCTTCATTCTCCCCATGAAAAGTCTCATTACATAAAACTGATTTGAATTTAGATATTTGTTCTTCTTGAGATGATCTTTCAAACTCAATAGATCCAATAAAAAAATATCACTCATAATGTGTTGTCTCCTGGACCCTAGATGGTTTATATTTTACACTATCTCATATCATTATATAAAATCGCCTTCAAGGATACCCCAGAACATGTGTATGGATTTAAATATCTCCATATATGTATAATTTATTAATATATTAAATATGATTCAAAATATCATTCCATGAATATATTTTACTCCTATGAGCTATAATTAATAAAATTGTTTTACAATGATATCTTAAAAATGTTTATTTTACAATTTCATAATTTCATATTGAAAAATGATAATAAAGGTCCTTCTAGAAAGACAAAATATTAGCATTTCTAGTAATATTTATAATGAGGTATGTACCTCTATATGTATCTTAAAAAATTTACATTATCCTTATTTAACAAAAAATACATCAAAATACATGTCCCGACCTAAAATTTTCAAGATTTCCCTAGCTCTATGAATTTTCAATCTAAATGAAATTACAAAAAACCTCTCTATCACTATTTCAAAATCTATTATATGATTTTTTTTAACACCCAATAATTTCAATATGTAAATATCCTTAAAATAAAAACTTTATTAAATTTCATGTTTTCCATGAACCATTATACTAAAATGATCCATGAAATATTGGATATGATTTTTTAGGAAAATTATTAAAATATTAAAACCTATAGAAAATAATATAGTGACCAATTATAAATGATTCATTTTGGAGGCTAAAAATTAATATTATTTAATGTTATAATTAGTTTGTTTGATAATTTTTTTTATATGTTGTAAATTTTATCCTAATAATTCAATTTAATCTCTTTTCAAAGATGATTATGATAATATTTAATATTTAAATGCCTAAATTTATATATTAACATGCATGTAATTATTGATTTATATGAAAGAATATTAAAAACACTTTAGGATAATATTGTAAGTTACAATAAAAGGTATCTTTTATTGTATTTTTAAAATTAATTTTAAATCTAAATTTATGAATTTTAGAGTTTCAATCTATTTTAATGAAATTTATTTATTAGAATCCCAAGTCAAATTTATATAAGGTGGAATTATTCATATTTTTCCAAAATGATTCATTTATAGGAGAAAAATGAAAATATATTTATAAAAACTAATATAACATTTATTAAATTACAAGTATATAATATTAAATTTAAAACAAAGGAAAAAATTTTCCCATCTAAAAATGTATTTATGAAATATAAATATTTCAATTAAATTATTAATTTCAATTTATAAAACCATTGTAACACTCCATTACATAATTTTCAAGTACTTCATGACTATTGTCTTATTGTATTTTTTATTTGGTTGTATTTAGGCCTTTTAGGGATTGAGAAAGCATGTTAGGGAAAATTTCCTAATTTTTAGGTATTTATGATATTTTGAATTAGTGTATTCCAAGTATAAATTGTTGAATTCTTTACAGGGTTCACATTGGGTATTGGTTAACTTAGGACCTGTTTGGCCAGTTTAGTAGGGGTAGTTGCTGGGCATAGGATAGATATGAAATTTACAATTAAATTCCATAGTTTATAGAATAAAATATATATAGAACATTAATGTCAAAATAGATTATTAAAAAAGATGTATTATATAGTTAAAGATGAACTTAGTACATAAAATCATTGCTCAATTAATTTTTAACGTAAGGCGATGCCTTTGTCATTTTATGTGAAAAATTATGCATTTATTATATAATCCAATGATTTGTTATGAAAATAACTCATTTACATCAATTTTATTTGTTATCTAAAGATGGACCTTCCTCACTCGACATACAGAAATCCCTCTCAATCTCTAGGATGATTTGGGGGTGATTTTTGGTGATCTCTCCCCTTTCAAATTACTTTTTCCTACTTTCAGTCTTCATATAACTTGTGTTTCTTCTCCATGGTATGCGATCCTTATTCATATTAATTTCCATTGATTGTGAAAATGACATTGGATGTGTTTAGAAATTTGATTTTGATCAGTTCATATTTCCTTTTAATCTTTTGTATTTTACACCCATGTGTTCTCTTTTGGAGGCTGATCTTCTAGTTTCCAATATTCGTTATTAAAGGTGATTTGGATTACTATATAATTGAGGAATGTGTAACTATTTAAGGGGATAATTATTAAATTTCTAAAATTTATTGTAATGTCTGTGGGGAAAATAAATGAAAATGCATGATTTGACTCTATAATGGTTTGGGTCGATGAGATTCATTTTTTAAAAGTGGTTTTATTTAAAAATGAATTTCTACACCGAAGGTGTTTGAATAAATTAATTGAATGGTGGTTTGGTTTTTTAGAATGTCTTAAATATTAGAAGAATTATGGAATTGATGTGATTTTTTAATAAATTAGATATTTTTAAAGGTATTATTGAAAAACAATTCTTATTGGGTAACCATGTTTACTTAGGATTATACTTTTTACTATTTATGTATACGTTACCAAAATAAGTTTTATGTCACTTAATCATGTGTAATGACACTAGTGGTTATATTTCTTAGATCCACCATTAGATTATATTTTTTATTTTATTTTATGTCCATCCCCCATACACATCGGTCATACCCCAAATTTCATTCCTTTTCGATTAAGATTGGTTAATCACATGATGGTATTTACAATGATATTTTTTCATATGCTTATCATATTTTTTATCTATAGTTTATAAAATATCTGTGTCATAATTATTATATTCCAATATTTATTGAATATGGTTTTCTTTTATTAAATACAAATGAATTTTTTGTAAATTAATTTGTAATTTTTAAAATACATTGTAAACTAGATTTGTTTTAAAGCTACCGAAAAATTATTCTTGATATTATTAATTTTAAATATTCATTTGTGGTATCCAAATTATAATTTTGACAATGACCTAATTTTTCATTAGGGATTTTTTGGATTTTGTTTTTTAGGGCATGGGTAATGGTGATGGAATTTAGTAGAATTCATATTTCCCTTTTAATCATATTATTTTTAATATGATTATTTGGGGGTGACGGATGGTCACATATGGTATTGTATACACTTTTATTGTTTTATATTTATTTTTTATATTTTTTGGATATATTTTTAATGTTTCATCGATATGTTTTATTTCCTCCACTTTATACCCTATTGGTTTCCCTTTTTTAGGTTTATCATGATTCATACTGACTCTGTTTTCTTGTACATCACCATGTGGAATACCTTTTTGGGTTACTTTTATAGATATCCTAAGTGGTTAGTTACCAATTTTTATTAGAGATAATATCACGCATGGTATTTTGTGTCAATAACTGTGTTCAGTTTGGTTCCCTTAGTATGATGGGGTTAGGATCATCAGAATTCACAATCTAAGTGTAAAAGGGTCCTGGAGAGCCCACTTATATGACTGAATCTGAGTTACCAAGGGTGTTTAGTAGAATTATCGTTGATTGAGACATAGTGGTTAAGTAAAATTTAAATTATTGAATATGGGGTTTATTTCAATAGACATGTTCCTTTTTGTAGCAATATATTAAAGAGCTCCATAACTACAGTAAATGCCTATAATTTATATGAATTGAAATATATACCTAATGTTCTTCATGTGATTTTGGAATTTTCTCTTATATTGATTTTTTGTGTGTTCTGTTTTCAAGAAAATTTTTCATAGAAGTTATATTTTTAATTTGAAAGTGGAATATCTTAGAGTGGTTCTACAGGTGAGTCCTTCTGTGGATTCTTATTTGAAAAAACCAGCATTCCTCACTATTATCACTATATGGCATTTTTTATTGGGATCCCATGATGAGTGGTTAGTCTTGGATAATAATTCTTATAGAAGAATCTTCATATTTTCATGGTGAAAAAGGACCCTAGGAATATGAGTTTAGGATTGTGTCGATTGAGAAGATCTTAAGACTAATGGGGAATTAACTATTGTATTTTCCATGTATATGATTTGGGTTTCTAGAAGGAGATGTTGGAAATCTAGTGTGAAAGCTATGTTTCATAGAGATCATATATGAGATTCAGTATAAAAAATATTAAATCAAAATTTTTTCCTAAGACGCTAAATGTGGCATAGTGTATGTAGTTTCCAACCATATAGAAAGGCCAAGGAAATGTTTTTTAGAATTCGAATCTCTTTTATAAGTTGGAACTATAATGACCTTACCCCAGTTGCCCAAACCCTATGCCTTATTTTATTACAATGTCATAAAAAAAATAAGCATCCCAATGGAAAGATTAGTATTTTATTGTTGGAAAAAATATACAGGAATAAGTTCAACATTACATATCGAAAGTTAAAACAATACTAAATTATTACATTCAAAATGTCCAAGCCTCTAAGATTATTCTTGCATGTCACTAAAAATTTACATCTTCATATCATGGGAAAATGAAACATAAAAAATTGGTGAGCTCAAATGCTCAGTAAGAGTAAGAAATATAGTGGAAGATATCATAAACATAATACATGTGAAATAATTGAAAACACATAACTTAAAAAATAATCTTGAACACGTTATAGAAGGAATATGAACATAGTAAATAATGCCATAATAAAACAAAATATTGGGAATTATACTAGTCAAATAACAACATGAACATTCAATTACTAGATTCATAATGAGGTAAGCTCATTTTCCAGACATCAAAACCTTACCGTCCATGCCTTGTGCTAAGACCAAAAATCCTCATTTTTTCAAGACCTTGTGTTGTGACCATAGTTTGTCTGGTGATACCTAATGATGCATGAAGGGGCTATAGTGGGACCCACCCATCAAAAAATAAGTACAATTCATTCCTCATATTATCGGGGATAAACAAAAACAACATATACATTCAAATTTAAACTATCATATGAAATATAACTAACATTCCCCAATCATTAATCATAAAACATAAACCATTATGAGTAATATGGTAAATGGTTTTAGGATATTTCATCCACAATAAGGATAGGAAAAACAAATTAAATCTAATATGGTAGATGAATTCATAAATTATTAAACCCAATAATACATAAGAATAAACATGAGTGTGGAATTAGAGGAAAATACTCTTATAAAATCATTAAACAATTCTTTAGATAAATACTCTTTTATTTTCAAAAGAAGAGTTGTTTCGAAAAAATCATCTTATAAAATTAGAAGTGATGTAAGATATTATTTTCATAATAAAATGAATGATTTTATAAAGATAATTGTTTTTTTAAAAATATATTATAGAGTGCACTTTAAAATAGGTAAAAATTTGTGAAATTACCTTGAATTGGGCTTGTATTTTGGAATCAATTTTGAATGTTTCATTTTAAACATGTAAATATCTATAAAATAAGGAAGGTTTCTCCTTGGTAAATATATATATAATACTCAAACATAATTTATGTGGATTAAATAAACATAATTAATAATGTCATTGAGGTAATTAGGCAATGAAAGTAACCCGAAGGAAAATGGGAGTTCTAGTAGAAAAAAAATACTTTCCTTAACTCCGAACATGTTCTGCTCTTGAACTTAAGCTCCTAGAATGTGAAAATATACATATTAATAAATTATTTTAGAACCTTTTAAACATGTATTTATTTTATCATAATTCATTTTAGTTCATGTATGCCCTTATTAATAATTTATTATATTTAATTTTTTCGTTCCGCAGTGTTCGTTTTGATTATTTTCATAATTGGTTCACTTGTTCGTAAGTAATGGAGTTCATGTAAATATCTAGAATTGAATTAAAATATTATTTATTATAATACATAGTTGTTATTGTCCATTTATATAATTTGGTTACATGGAATTATGACGAATTATTATATAGATATTTAATGATAACTGTGTCTGTTAATTTGTGGGTATTGATTTCAACAAAATCATTTTTCTTTATAACATCATAACATTTGTACACAAGTATTACAGAACCATACACATGGTATATTAAATATATTATAATATGGATCAAAAATACCAAAATGGTTTCATGACCAAAACTGATAATGATAATAGAAATAAAAATCTCATCATCCGTGAATGTGGTAAATTGACACATATCTCATGGTGTTCTTGCTACTAGTATAAAGGAAGGTAAAATGAAGATATGATGATTAATTATTACACATTCTTGAAAAAATTCCAGTACTTGTGAGGAAAATGATTCATCACAGAATTTGGATAATAAGGGGTATAGAAAAAGAAAACAAATGAACTTGAAAGAACAGACATAGAATTGAAAATGGGAATTAACCTCCTCACCAAACTTCCATGAGAGACTTATTATGGGATAGGCTTTGGCCATTTTATGAGACCCAGGATTGATGGACGTGGAAGAGGAGGTTGGGAGGATATTTGAATAGAATTTGGAGAAGGAAAAAGACTTGAGAGGAGTGAAAGGAAGAGGGTGTGATGGGGTGTTTTTATAGTGGAGGGGAGAGGGGATTTCTCAATTTTATATCCATTAATTTATTATTTCTCCACAAAACTAGGAATAATGAGTCTTCCATTACCAATAATAGTAATTTTATAATGTGAATTCGAATCAATCGGGATTACATAAGCCGAACAACATACATGACTGTATAATTAGTGTATTTAGCATGTTTTGTAAATTATGGTATTTCACTGTTCATAAAAAATCAAGTATTTCCAAAAAATCCACCAAATTCACCGCAACTGTTTTTCGATGTGTAGAATCCAAACATTAATCCCATTTTTCAAAAATAATTTTCCAAATCTTATTAATGTAATATTTAATTAAAATCATAATTTATTCTCAAAAACAGTTTTGAGACATTTATTTACTTATTGCATAACATAGGTATATCGTACTTCACTTGAATATTATTTATATACTATCATAGGTAAGGTTACTATTCATTAGGTTATATCACTATTCATAAGTGCATGTTACTATTAATAAGGGTATGTTACTATTCACAAAAAATTATGTTTTCCTTTTCAGACTCCAAATAACTTACTAATCACAACCGTGTATGTCAGATTTTCAAAACACACATCACAGAAGTGACAAACTGATGTTTACATGGCTAGGTTACAACAAAGTGGTGTTTGAAGAGACTCAGTGATCCATGAATTCTATAATAAATCAATTTTTAATGTCATGGGGTGCTACATTATCCCTTCCTTACAAAAATTTCATCCTCAATATTTGAAATTGATCTTCGAAATTTAATGGTTGGTACTTGAAAATTCCTTTATGGAAACCCACATGGAAAATAGGGTTAATAATATATCCTCATAAAAAAAGTTAATGGAGATGAGGTGGTCACCAAAAAATGTATCATTTTGAATGAGGTGACATTAGTTTGAAGAAAAAATGGACATGGAAGAAAAATATAACTATGAGGTTTTGATAGAACATGATAGAGGACATGTTCATATGAATGTTGATTACTAAAATAAATATAAACTAAATATATAAATTCATCGATATTATCACTTTTTATGATAATAAGAAAACATTTTATATTATACTATTTTCCTTGATTTGAGGAATTATTCAACTCTATAAGAGTATAAATATACATTTATACTTATAAACACATCTTTTAATTGTATTTTATCTATCTATACCACATCACATAGCATGGGTTACACCATTTGGTGATGTAATACATTAAACTCTAAATTTTCTAACAATGATCAGCTTAATCCATTTCATAAATGGTTTTAAAATTCATAAATATAATGATTTAACATATTATAAGGAAGTCCTCTAGATTTCAAAGAAGAACATATCATTAACCCTTAGTCAACTAGATGTAGCTCTAAAATTCACATTCCAAACATGTGAATAACTTCATCATGTATCCTCTTGAAATATCGTAATAACATGAATTACTGTAAAAACCATATTGGAATCTGGCATTATTGTATATTCCTTAAGTACGATACATGTTATTGTATCTATTCCATTTATATAAAAGTGATTTAAACTTCATTGACGATAGCATAGACCACTTCTTGACAAGTCAATAATCTATTCCAATGTAGTCAATACTTATCCAAATAAATAATTTCTTCATCATTATCTCCAAATCAGAAATATATTATGGGTTGTCTATCCCTCAATCACGTTTTCTTCTAAATTTTTTATCTTTCCACTGAATCACTTCTCCTTTGTACCATTCATCATAAGACCTCAATCCTTTAAAGAAACATTACTACAGTAAAATCATTAGATATCACATAATTCATACAACAAGAACATTACTGAAAAAAATGGAATGATTATTGACTAGTCATATTAATCATTCTACTTTATCAGAAGTAGCGTTATAACTATCTCATTATCCAAAATCATCATTTGGGGTATATTCCATTGACTATTGGGACATTGATTCACATTGTGTCCCATCTCCTTGAAATTGAAGCATTGTACATTGGAAACCATTTTATTACCTTCGCAATCATAAACATAGTCTTATTTTTCATCACACTTTTAGTAACCACCAATTCCCTTCAAGAATTTACCAGTGATATTCTTTCTACAATTATCACATGTTGGAAAACACCTCGTTCCCATTTTCTTGTTATCTATGTATCTCTCTGCCATCCTCTGATTCATTCGCTTCCCTTCAAATACATAGGACTAAGAGAAGTCTTTACATACCTTGATAACACATCATTTTATTTCTTAATGTGATTTGGATACATGGGAGACAATTTTCCTTTCAAAATACTGCTTAAGACCATTAGAGATATGATCCTTCTAACTCTTCACATCCTGTTCATTGTTAAAGTTCTCATTTCTTCTTCCAGGATCCTTATCTAATCAATTCAATATTATATCTTAGCTCATAAAATTATGAACTCTCTATATCTCTAAACATTGTATAGCACATAGATTAAATTTAGGCATCGTAAATCTTAGAACCATATACTTTGGATACATTGGGGATATAAGTCCCTCACAATGGTGGGAAAATAAAATGCGAATTATCATAAGAATATATCATAGGAGTGTCAAACAAAGAGTGCATCAAGGACCATTATTGTGTACCAGGTTACCCTAGGTCATCCCCGAATCTCCTTGTTGGTGTTTTCACACATAGGTACATCTGTGGCGGAGCCACCTATGCATTTTTGTATCTATACAGCGATGTTTTTTCTAGAAATATAAACATAATATATTAATTATTAAATTTATAGGATGTTCTTGATTGTTTATTCTAAAAGATCATCTTAGGTATTTGTTCCCTAAACTACGTTTTCTAAATCAAGTTACCATGGTTTCTACTAAACATTTTCTGATACCAACTGTAAGGACCCTTCCCCAGTTCCCCGAAGTTAGAGCATTATTTTATTACATTGTCTTATAAATAAGGAATAAGAATCCTGAAGGATCGAGTAGTTTAGTATTATTGGAAACAAGATACATACAGAAGTTCATGTTTACATATTGAAAGGAAGAACACCACTAAATTATTCTATTCATAACATCCAAGCCTCCTAGATTATTCTTGCATGAAACTCATAATTTACTTCTTCATAGCCTGGTAAAAGGAGACAAAATAAAGGGGTGAGATCAAACACTCAGTAAGGGTAAGAAATACAATGGAAGATAGCAAAAACATAAGACATGGTAAATAATTAAAAACACATGGCTTAAAAAACTATTAATTGTGGACACATTTTGGCAGGAATATGAGATGAGTAAACACTTCATTAATAAAACATAATCAGTACAATATACTAGTCTAATAACCACATGAACTTTTAATTACTAGCTTCATAATGAGGGAAGTGCATATGTCAGACTTCATAACAATACCATCCAGACCTCGTGCTATGACCATAAATAATCATTTTTTCAAGACCTTGTGCAATTACAAAAGTTTGACTCATGAGACCTAACGATGAATCGAGGGGCTATAGCGGGCCCCACCCATCACCTAATAAGTCCAATGAATTAACCATATGGGGGAGGATAAACATAAAAAATATATACATTTATATTGAAACTACCATATGAAATGTAACTAATAACACATAGAAGAAAGGGTTTTTTTATCAATGTTCATAGAAGCAAGGGTTTTTCTTCTAGTGAAATAGACCTATTGTTTAGATTTTGGAGTTATCTGTGGCTCTCTGTTTGTTTAATGGGAAGGAGGAAAGGATTATTTAAATCAATTTGTGGTCATAGACAAGGGGATCCATTTTCGCCTAGTTTGTTCATTCTGGCCCAGGATGCTTTGAAAATATATATCAAAGCCACCATGCAAGAGGGTACCATTCAGCCTTTTCCCTTCCATTTCCGTTTCTCTAATTTTTGTCACCTTATGATTGTATATGATACAATCTTATCCATTAATGGGTGCTCCAGATCTATCTTGGGTACAAATACCATTCTTGAAGAGTACTGAAAATGGAGTGGGAAACAAATTAATAGAGATAAAAGTAGTATCTGCATCTTTAGGCTTTGTCTAGAAAGGCACATTCATGAAATTGAATCTGTCCTAGTCATTAACATCAGGACTCTTCCTATGTATTACCTAGGTGCCCCAATCACATCCGGGAGGCTCCATATCATACACCTGGATAAAGTGATAGGGAAATTCTCTTCTCGCATCAACTATTATAAAACTCATTTCCTTTCTTTTTGGGGGAGGATTATTCTTATTAATAGTGTGATAACATTGATCCCCATGCTCATCCTATCAGTTCGTAAGGTATGAAATGTTGTTATTAAGAATATTGAGATGATTACAACAACCTTTATATGGGATTCCCATTCAGAGGGGCAGTGTCATTGGGAATCCTGGTCTATAATGGCCCTTCCCATGGATGAAGGTGGTATAGGTCTGAGAGGTGTCTCTAAAATTATGCATTTATTAAATAAGAGGCTGGAATGGGATGTTCATGATGGGATTACTCTAGGAGCACAAGTTATTAACGAAAAGTATGGGCACTACCTGAAACAAACGAGAAATTCCTCTTACCATTAGAGCACTATTCAAGGGCATATACCTCGCCTTCCTACCCAGTATAGCTGGAACATCAACCATGGCGACATCACGTTTTTGAATGACAACTGGTCAGTGGATATTCTCGGCCTTCCTGGATTCCCGATCATTAATGTCACCTTTAAGAAATTAAGTGATTATATTTATTTCTTCCAAGAAGTCCAAAATAAAAAATAGTTTATATTATTCATTCTCATCAAACTCTCAGATGGCCCAGATAGGTGGGTTTCAAAGGATACCTCTTCCAGTTCTTTTTAGGTTAAATCCTACGGGTTGATCCATCAGGATGCCCAAGCTTAGAATCCATGGGGCCACCTCCTCTGGTGAAAAAATAATTCCTCCAAAATATAATTTCCTTACTTGGAGGCTTCGACACAATTCCATCTCTACATATGAGGAGATCTATTGAAAATGGGTTTCAATTGCATCCAAATGTTGTTTGTGTCGGACCCCGGTGTCGAGACCACGTCACATTTATTCTTTGAGAGTGAATTGGCCAGCACTGTCTGGGAAGGATTCGGGGTTTTCTCCAACATGTCATATGAATTAAATTCAGGTGAATCCTTATTGTAGCATTGGTTACATGAATTTGGATTAAATAACATGGAGAAGCAGGCGAGGGAAATTTTCCATTCAGCCATCTGTTGGTTTATCTAGGAACGAGGAACAAATCACATTTTGAAGGAATTGAGTACTCAAAGGCGGGCATCATCACTAGATCTAAATAGATGACTTCAGAACTGGGGGTCCTCTTGAAAAAATTGGAAGAATCTCCTTCATTGAGGCATTTAATTCAGTATAAGGTGAAGTTTACCCACAATAGTGTCTTGGTGGGTCGATGGATATGCTAGAGGCCACCATCAGAAGGGCAGAAGATCAATTCTGATGGGTCATGTGGTATGGGAATTATAAGGGGTGGTAGTGTGATCTGTAACTCAAGGGGTAGTGTTCTTGAAGTGTACACTGCCTGCTTCGGTAGTGGAGTCTCTCTATAGGCTGAGGCTTGGTCTCTTCTAAAAGGAATTCAGTTCAGTCTGTCTAATCATCTACTTCTCTCAGAGATTGAAACTGACTCCAAAATCCTCTATGACAAACTAATGGACCACAACTCCACAACTTGGGGAATTTTATACCATATCCATCACTACAAGATTCTCATGGATAACAGCACCGGGTTATTTCATGAATGGCATGAGGGAAACAAAGTGGTATAATTCCTTGCATCCCATTTTCCTCACGAGGATGACTTTCTCTCTTTCTCCATCCTGAGATCCTTTCCCCCGGAGTGTGCGAGTAATGTTTTAGGTGATGCTCTTGTACTTCATTATTTTTCCTCCACTAATTCAGGCCTTTTCATGCCTTAGTGTTCTCCTTTGTTTAATAAAATTTCTGGATGGTTGTGGTGGTTTTAGGTATGAAAATTAACTATCATTCCCCAGTCATTAAACTTAATACACTAACCATTCCGAGTAATATGGTAAATGGTTTTAGGATAGTTCATCCATAATAGAGTTAGTAATAAACCATTTAGTCAAATATGCTAGCTAAATTCATAAATTATTAAACCCAATAATTCATAAGAATCAATAAGAGTGTTGAATCATATGAAAATGCTCCTATAAAATCATTAAGCAATTCTTGAGATAAAGACTCCTTTATTTTGAAAAGAAGATTTCTTTTGGAAAAATATTTTTACAAAACCATAATTTATGTAATATATTATTTTTATATTAAAATGCGTGATTTTTTGCAGATAATTGTATCTAAAAAAACAGATTATAGATTTCCCTTGAAGATAGGTAAGAATTATACAAATTCCCTTGAATCAGGCTTGCATTTTGGAATCAGTTTTGAAAGTTCCATTTAAAACATGTAATTATCCATAAAATAAGGAAGGTTTATGGATGGTAAAAATATATATAACACTCACAATGAATTTATGAGGAGTACATAAAATAAAATAATAATTTCATTGAGGTAATTAGACAATGATAGTAACCTGAATGAAATTGGGAGTTCATGTGGAAAGAACCCCATACCATAACCTCGAATGTGTTCCTCTCTTGAACTTAAGATCCTTGAATATGAGATTATATTAAATAGTAAATTATTTTAAAACCTTCTATATAAGTATTTAGATTATCATAAATCTATTTAGTTCATTTATTCCCTTATTGGTAAGTTATTATATTGAATTTCGTCATTCCACAGTGTTCATTTTCTTTATTTTCATTTTTGGATTACTTGTTCTTAAGTATTGGAGTTCATGTAAATCTATATAATTTAATTAACCTCTTATTGATGAACATAAATTAGTGTTATTGTTAATTTATATAATTTTGTTACATGGAATGAGTATTAATTATTATATAGATCATTAATGATCACTGTTTCTTATAATTTGCTGGGTTTGATTACAACGAACTCATTTTTCTTTATAACTTAATACCATTTGTACAAATAGATTATAGAACAATATATAGGTTATATTACATATATAATAATATGGTTCAAAAATATAAATAATAATTTAATGACCAGAATTGAGAATGATAATAGAAATTGAAATCCCATCGTTCTTGAATGTGGTAAATTGATACATCTTGGATGGTGTTCTTGCTACTCGTATAAAAGAACGTAAAATTAGGAGATGATGATAAATTATTCCAATAGAATGATAATAGTACATTATATTATTGGTACTGGAGTCATCACAACATTTTTATAAGGAGGGGTATTGAAAAAGAAAACAAATGAACTTGAAAGGAAAGACAATGAATTGGAAAAAGGAACTGACATCTTGAACCAAACTTCCTTGAGAGCCTCCATAAGAGAGTGGTTTTGGTCTTTTTATGAGTCCAAGGATTTCTTGATGTGGGGGAGGTGGTCAGTAGGATATTTGGACAGAATTTGGAGATTTAACAAGTCTTGAGAGTAATTAATTGAACAGGGAGTGATGGGGGGTTTTATAGTGGAGGGGAGAGGGAATTTCTGAATTTTATAATCATTAATTTATTATTTCATCACAAGACTAAGAATAGTGAGTATTTCATGAAAAGAAAAGTAATATTATCATGTGAAGCCGAATTAATTTGGATTACATCCACAGAACATCGTACATGACTCTATAATTAGTTCATTTAGGTTATTTTTTAAATTACGGTATTTCACTATTCATAAAAAAATTCATGTATTTAAAAAAAATTGCAAAAATTTACCCCAACCATTTTTCAACGTGTAGAATCCAAAAATAAATTCAATTTTTAAAAAAATATTTTTTATATATGATTAATTTAATATATAATTATAATCAAAATTTATTCAATAAAATAGTTTTAAGATATTTATATAAATATTCCAAAACATAGGTATATCAACTCTAACTTGAATATTATTTATATACAATCATATGTAAGGTTACTATTCATTAGGGTATATCACAATTAATCTGGGTATATTACTATTCATAAGGGTTGGTCACTATTCCCTAAATATTATGTTTTTCTTATCGGACTCCAAGTAACATACTTATCACAACTGTGTATGTCAGATTTTCAATATTCACATCACAAAAGGGACAAACATATGTTTACATGGAAAAGTTATAACAAAATGGCGTTTTCCGAGACTCAAAGATCCATGCATTCTATAATAAATTTATTTTTTAATTCCTGGGGTGTTACATGTGGACTTGGCACTGGATATTTATTCATAAATAACATGAAACATTGGTGGATTGATATGGGGATGAGGGATGATATTAATTCCAGTTTGGTTCTCATGATACATTCATATTTTATAGAAGTTGTTGATAAGGTAATTATTTAATAAGCCAGCATATCAATGAGAATATGTATCAGTGGATCATAAGTTGATGTAGTTGTTGGCTAGGGAGTGTGTTATTGCTAGAAAATGATTTACCAAGGAAAAACATTTTTTCTAGGACATGTTATAGTAGCATCATCATAATATATATAGGATTTTTTTCTATTGGTTTGAATGGAAGGGTCATAGCAAGTTCCACTATATATGTGATCCCATGATGTGTCATTATTTTAGATAATCTATCAATCTACAAAATTTTGTGGTTATATATCCCAATGTAGAAAATCTAGATCCACTCTCACCATGGTTTCCCAGGTCTGGTCTCATTCCATCAAGGTTTATGGGAATTATTCATTTCCCAAGGGTAAAATTAATATATCTATGAAATGTTAGGGGGTTTATAATGATGAATGTATTTATGTAGTGTATTATATTCCCTAGGAATCTGAAATATGTCTGGATACTAATAATGGTATTGTGTATACTAGTTATTCTATGGTGATTCCTTTATTGGATACAGGTTCAGCTCATTCGTTTATATTGCTAAGGAATGTTTCAAATTTCGGATTCCATTAATAAAATATGTTTTTCTTATTTTAATATTACACTCCATTGGGAAAATAGATCTGAATATGGTTTCAAGAGTCCAATATATAGAGTGATGATGTAAACTTTGAGGTTGGTGGGACGTCTTTTTTATGGATTTTGAAATCATCAACCAGATTAAAGGATTATATTTTTCGCTTAGTGTTAATGTAGAGATTAACTATTATCATTCTTCTATTCATATTTCATTTCCCAAATGATTCACTCATGTCTACCAGGATGAGTGGGATTGTAGTTCATGGATTATGGCACCTTTTGTTCTGTAAGATGGGGTAATTTTATGACGGTTTTTATAGATGTTCCTTGATGATGTTGATCCTTATATGAGCATTCCACTTCCCGTGGTGGTGTGTTCATACCCCAATGTATCTCTAGATGAATTTTGTAAAAAAGTTCATAGAATGAGTTTGTGATTACCAAGGGCCTTTTACATAGTATGATTCAATTTTTTATTCTATTATATCATACAATGATCGATGAGTTATTTTATGTTAATGTACATATTACAGATATTGAGGTTATTTGATTTATTCAACCCAGCATGTCACTATAGGATTTTACTATTACTTTTTCAATGAACTAATATATGATGATTAACCTTTGTTGGATTATCAGAAGTTAAATAATTTTAAACTTAAGAAAAACATTCCCTTTCCCATGATTGATGGTATCTTCTATCACCTTATAGTGGATCATTTATTTTGAATGATTTTACTTTGTCTAGGGTTCCATCAACTGAGAGTCCAAGATGAAGAAATGACTAAAATAATTTTAGGAGATGTTAGAAGAATTGTGAGTTTCAGGTTATTCCATCAAGTCTCACTAAAAGTCTTTATGTATTTCATGGAATTTAATGAATCAAATCATCCATTGGTTATTATATTTTTTTGTTATGTTCATTGATGATATATTGGTGTAATTAGAGTAATATGAGGATGACATATACTATTTTTATATCATTATCAAAACCAAGAGGGATCAATTTTTATACAATCATATTTTTAAATACGAGTTCTAGATTCAGGAAGTAATTTTTCTACAATAAGTTATATCTATGAGGGGTATACTAGTGGATCCTAAAAATTCATTTGTTGTCATGTATATGGAGAAGGATAGAAATCTGTTTCATATGAAAAGCTTATTGATGTTGACTGGTTATTACAAAATGTTTGTTTATGTATTATCTAAATTTTCATATTCTAAAACAACTTTAACATATATGGTTGTATAGTTCTTTATGAATGAAAATTTTAATAACTTTTTTGGGAACATAATTTTAGGTTGACATTGTCTTAATTGGATATTATTTTAGAATAGGGCTTGGGTTATGATGTTTTTTCAATTCTTCTAGTATGCATTTGAGGGGAGTCATAATATGGGGGAAATAACTAGTTCACTATAGATCCCATGAATTATGAACTCATTTGAATATCTACCCCACCCATCATATTTAGTTTGTAGAAATTATGCATTAAATGAAAATGTGGAATCACTACCACTTTGATGCGAACATTACGATATATTTTGTTCAAAAAATCCATAATTTTTTTTCTCTCGAAAGGATCTAACCCTATGTCATAGAAATTGGTTTTATTATACTTATAAAGTCAATTTTGATATTTTTTAATCTCATGGTAAATAGAATTTTTTCATCAATGTTCTCAATAGGAAATTAAAGATAGAATTACTGAATGAATCACCGAATGAGTGGACTATCATGAGTGTGACTGTTGATATGAGATTGGGTCTAGAAGAAGATGTTGGGAAGGTTTAACATTCTTTAATAAAAGAAGAATCTTAATTTTATGTGTTGATTTGTCTTGAGAAAATGCTTAATACTGAGTTCTAGTGCTTTAAAAGAATCTTAAATAGAGGGGTGACCTTAGGTGAGTGGTCCCGATCTGCCTATGGTGCTTTTTGAGTCTAACGATTTTTAGTAGTCAACATTTCAATATATCTTTATTTGATGGAATTAAGTGGTAGTTATTATTGAATTATTCACAATGGGACTCACAAGATGTGTTATGAATTGTGTTATTAGAATTGGTAGCTAGGGGTGAGACATTTGGTTGAAGATTTTGTTTTAGAGTTTCTTGCATATCAATGAATTACTGAGGAGGACAAGATACATTATGTTTAGTTTCATCTATAACCTATTAAATTATGGATGTGGGATAATATATCTATGTAATTTGAAATTTATTTTCTATGAACTCTTTATAATACGGATATGGTTTTGGTTTTCATTTATTATCTAATGAATTTGGGGAATTTCTTCTATATTAAGGATACTAAGAAAATTAAACATCCCAAGGAATTGTATGCCTGAGAGGTAATGAGAATGCATTGGGATTCTTCGATAATTGGGTTTATAAAAGACTATAGGTTCACTTCTAGGATTCTCAATGGTTTTAAAGAGGTGATGGGTTCTGATTTAAAATTTATCATGGATTATGAAACAAAAATTGAAGGAGAGATAGATTGGTCATTCCATTTTCCTAGGGACATGCTCTGGGCATTTGGAAATGAATTCAGTTATTCTTAGGAAAATCATTTTTCTCAGTTAATGTATTCCTATAATAATAGTTATCATGAATTGATTAAGATAGTCCACTTATACTAATTGTATGTAATTTAATGTTGATATCCCTTATGCTAGGTAGAGTTGGGATTGGGTTTTCAGTTGGGAAATTTTTTATCAAGAAATGAATGAAAATGTGTAGTTTATAGGAAATAGATTTGTCATGTAAAATAGTTGTTATAAATCCAATGTGGATAGACATCATCATCCATTGGAGTTTTATGTTTGAAATTTAATTTATCTTATAGTATTCCCTCATTTGGGTGACCATCGATTGGGTATATAAGGTTAGTTTTCAATGAGTTTTCCCCTATTATATTATATAATGTATTTGAATGGGGGATATTAGTTCTACTTACAGTCTCATTTTACTTCAATCAATGACATTTTTCATGTTTCTCAATTGATGATGTGTCGAATATTTTTGTCACTTTTCATTGAAAGTGAGAATGTGGATCTTGATCTGAGCACCACTGTGGTTTTGAATGAAATTCTTATTATGGATCCCAGAGAGAATGAACTATATATTAAATCAATTATGAAGGTATATAAACTACATAAAAATGATGGGATAGACAAGATACGTGATAAATAGAATTTGTGATGATTTAGAAATGGCTATAAATTTTTATGGGTCCTGGATATTGATGACTTTTTGGGGTTAGAAAGTGTTTATTGTGGGGATATTTTAATATATCATTTCCTTGTTTCAGGTAATTCTTGACACTTTATTCAATTTTAATTTTAGTTAGTTATGGTCCTTTCAGTTATGGAGAGAATTTTTTAGGTAAAATAAACTAATATTCACTAATATATGTCTATTTTTATTAATTGGGTATATTTAAAAATATGTCAAATGATTTAGAGGGTGAAATTTGGGTCAAGTTTGACTTTCATTCCTTATGGGATGTTCTATTTGGGTATTCTCCTGGGTATTTCCTGTAGAATGAATTTATTCCAAAAGATTCATAGTTAATGATGAAAAATATTTTCAACACACTAGTCATGAAAATTAATTATGAAACATGATGACTTATGTAATGAATGATGAAAATATGCCATATATTTTTCAATCCTTCCTTCTTCCACCAAAGGAAGTGTTTTTTTGGAATATGTGATACGTGAATAATTTACACACTGAAACCATGATTAACAGTTTAAAGTCCTCATTAATATTGATGTTATTTATGATTCATGAAATAAAATAAATTATTTGATTTAAGAGAATCTTTCTTGAATCTTTGGATTTTTATTTGATTTCTATACTTTTGGATCACTTCGTTCAATATTTTATCCCCCCTGCGGGTGTAATTCTTCTCCGTAGTATGATATCCTTGTACTTTTTCATTTCCATTGATTATGGTAGAGGCATTATACATGTTTATGGAAAATATTATAATTTTATTTATTTACTATCAATCTATTATTGTTTCCCCTCATAACATTCTTTTATTAGGCCAATCTTCTTGTTTCCAATCTCTGTTGTTGAATGTGATTAGTTTTCTTCAGTTCTTGAGTTTTTTGTATCTAAATTCAGGGTTCCTTTTTGTATAAATATATGTTCTTTTTATTTTCCTTGGTTTATTCAATGAAAATGAATAATTTTACATTGGTATGGTTTTATTCGATATGATTTATGTTTTTAAATAGATATCCTTAAAAATATAATTTCTCAAACCATGTAATTGATTTTAGGATTTGAATAGAGGTTTTTGTATTGAAGTAGGTCATAAATCATGTAAGTTGAAGGGTTTTGATGTGATATTTTTTTTAACTATGACCATGGTTTTCAAATGTTTTTTGGAAAATCGATGAATATTAGGTAACATTATATGTGCAAGAATTGACTTTTCACTTGTGTATCTGTAATACATTGAGGGGATTTATTTTAATTTAGTGGTTGTAATTCCACTAGTTTTTATTCTGGTTGGATTCCATTTATGAATTGATTACAAATTATCTTTTATGTATATAATGTATACCCATAGGTTAAATGTCAAAAGGAGAACTTTCTCATTTTTGATTGTTTTACGACTTGATGGTAATTTCATTGTTATTTTATGGCCTGCTTATAATATGCAATATCTATGTTTTCTTAAATTTTTTCATTCATAATTAACATAATACTAGATTTTTTACATGTTGTATTATACTATCAAATCCAAATGAATGATTTATATAGAGGGTTTTACTTTATGAAAATTATTTGAAAACATTATTTTTATGCTAGATCCAAAGGGCTATTGATATTATAACCTTAACTAATTTTAAGTGATATCGTACAAGGATTTTTTAATCACATGCTAATTTTTCATTTGGATTCTTGTAGGTATTGTTTTTCATGAGCCATGTAATGGTAAATGCATTATGTAGAATGATAATTCCTCTTTTTATAAACATATTTATAGAATTATTGGTTGGTGGTGAAAGATGGTCACACAAGGATTTTTTTAGAATTTCCATGTATTATATTTCTGGTTTTACAATTTGAGTTAACATTACATGTACGATATATATTTTTTCTTTATTCTTCAAAGAACCCATTTAGATTATTCATTATAAGGTTTATTATAATTAAAGATGCTTCAAATTTTTTGTACATCATAATGTGATATACCTTATTGGGTGACTTTCCTAACTGAACTGGGCTGGTTCTTTACACCCATACATTATATTTTGGAAATTATTTTATATTATTTTCAATAAATACAATTTTTTAGATATTTTATAAAATTAAAAATTCATATTGTTCCATTAAATATTATTATTATTTTAATGTTTTTGAAATCCCATTTTTTAAATATATGATAATAAATTTAATTAGAATTATTTTTGTTCATGGTTTTTTATAAAATCATATGTATTGTTAAAATTTTATTTTTTGAATGACTAATTTTTGTTGTATTTTTCTTATGATCATTTAAAAATATTAACCAAGTCTATAAATTTAATCCTTCAAAATGGATTTCATATTTTGAATCATCATCTAAGAATTATTAAATAGTTCTATTCAATTTTTAGATATAAATTTATTTTACTTTAATAATGTCTAGTCATCACACTAAGGGTTAAATTGGTTAAAACTATTTTATAAGGAAAAAAATTACTTAATTCTTGATCCATAATTTGATTTGATAATTTTATTTTGAAATATTTTATCTTATAGTATAATTTTCTTTTTCTTTGATCTACATGACATTAAAAAATAAATTTTTTAAAAGTTAAGAGTATTTATAGGGGTGCCACCCCTCACACGCATAAAAGGATCTTCTAAACCATTACATATCCTCAAACCCGAATCACTTGGGATGAACCATGTTCTAGTGAAATAAAATAAAAACTCCCTTAAACAATCACTATATGTTTTTTTACACATATGTCCTTCCTAAGAAGTCTTAAGGATATATCTAAAGGAGTTCACAAAGTGAAGTGGTAATAATCTAACCCAAACTCATTTTTTCATTTTGTTACACTTCCTCTAAGATTTTCATAACTATACTAATATAATTACATCAGTTGGATTATTATACAAAAATTTTATTATATTGATAAAATAACCATTATCCACTTCCCTTCATTCAAATAGAGAATGAAAATTTCTTTTCTTTATAAAAAAAATTGTGTCCTATAAGGATGATATATTTCATTCTTTATCCCCCTCAAATGCATGAATTTATTGATGGATTTTAATGAATAAATAATATATATATATATATATATATATATATGAAACTATTATTATTCTATAATGATATATCATTATCTATTTTATTTCCATTCCATATTAAGAATTGAAAACAATACCCAAGATTATAAACGAGCTACCACCTAAATGGAAGTCATATTTCATATTTTATCACATACAGACATACATGGATGGTTGTAAAAATAAATTAAATAATTAACTAAAATATTTTTATAAATATTATGATCATTTAATAGTGATGTTATAATAATTAAAATTCATGTTATTATTCATTAAAAATTATACTATTTTCTCTTTTTTGTAAGTTTTACCACCAACATAAGAATTGTTATAATGTTTACATAATGAATTACTAATGAATTATATTTATTTTTATAAAATTTGATAATCATTAATTTATGAATTTAAAAAAGTATTTTTTTATTATTTAAATAAGATTATCATTTAAAAAAATAAATACATTCTCTAAAATTAAATATTCTCATAGATGGATTTCTTATTTTTACCATGTGAATCTTCACCGTATATTTCATCAAATATCATATAATATCAATAATAATATTATATAAATAAATATATTTATTATTAAAACACATTGTGTGATTATTTTCTAATGAATGTGTATGGTCACAAACCACTGAATCGAAGAATGCATGGGAAAAGAGACAATTAGCACATAAACAATGATTTTTAACAATGAATTATTAATAACTCAGTTATTAAATTTTTTATAATATGTGATAATGTAAAAATATATAAATTTATTATATAGATGTGTAATTGATATAAATTATGGTTAAATATACTGTAGTGAGGATCTGATTAATTATATATCTAGGGTACATATTTCTTGTCTCAAAATTCTTTCTTCATGAAAAGTATCATATTATGACACTATTTCCATTATTATGTTTTAAATTATACCAAAGAAATATATTATATCATTTTAAGGATTAATAATGGTACATTATGTTCAGGTTCATTTCATCTCTTTTGTGATGATTTGATTCAAATGATATTAATTTTTTAAGGATTTATATGTATCAATTCAAAGTCCTTGTGACATGCTACATTTTGTTTAGCATGTTAAATTTAACGTGGATATATTTTGATTCAATAATCAATTAATATATTATTTTTTGGGTTTCATGATATTCATGTAACTTAGAAATGAAATTTATTCTCTTTTCAGCACTTCTAGTTGACTCAAGAGTTATAAAAATTTTAGGGGTTCATCGTCAAAATATCCATTCATTTTGTGAAATTTCAAATTACGAACCTATTATTATTTCTATTTATAAAATTAAAATCCAATAACATATTTTTTCATAAATAATTTTTTTGTTATATTTTATACTATTAATTCATGTTCCCTATTTATTTCCTGGTGATTCATTGATTACCAAATTCATATAAGATTTTGGTAAACTTAATTACCATTCAGTGAATTGTAATCTTTAATCATGAAGTATATTCTTATAAGACTAAATAATTATATTATTTTAATATTATTTATTTTATATCATCCTTATATTATAATGATAATATATTCTCGCATCAAATTTGTTTACGGATTCCATTCTTCCTAAATTTTGACCTTCTTATGAATAATTTCCATCATCTATAATAATTTTTTTGAATATATGTCTATTTTTTCATCAAAGTAATTTTATTAATTATTATTTGGAAACAATTATACATATTATCTCAAATAATCTTCACATTTATATTTTTGTATTTTTAAAATGAATCATTATTACACTTTTAATGATGTGGATTTCAGTATTGATTTTATAAAAAATCAAGAAGGTGGACTCAATAATTATTGAAACATTTATAATGTACAAGAGATTTTTTTTTCATAAAATTATTTGGATTAATGGATAAATTATTTTTAATTAAATCTAAATAATTTTGGAAGTTGTATTCTTATAACCTATTCATAAAAAATGTTTTGATAATGATACATAATTTGATCAATTTATGAAAATATATATTATGAAATTTCCTTTTTGAATTGGTTTCTCTTACATTTGAATTTACAAGTAAAAAATATATATAACATATTGATAATGTTCATTTCAACTATTAAAATTATTTTATTCCGCTTTTGGGTGTTTTTATTTTGGTATTTTTCATTAAAATCCTTTTTTCATTTTATGGAATAACATTGGGAAGTGTTCCGAAACCCATTTTTTCAATGGGCTCATGATGATATAATAAGTGATTAATTTCATGGGGGAATCAGATTTATGTATTAGAATTATATTATTTTATGCATTCTATATCACCATGAAATCCACTAGTTAATTTTTAATACTTCATTAGTTTAAAATTTTGTATGTGTACATGATTTCTTATTATAATTTTCCAAAACATTGTGTGTGGGAAATATTTTTATTTAAATTTGTTCAAAATTGTGTTTGTAGATGTGTTTTTTATATTGATGATTAAAAAAATCATGGACGGATTCTGTTTATATATTTTCAAAATGTTTTGATATATTATGTCTATTTATAGGCTATACTCTAATTCCAAATTCTTATTCATAAGTTATATTTTTATGGATCATGATTATTGACTCATGATTTCACACATTTTTTAAATATGTAATATATTATGCTAAATAATTATTCTATTACATATGAATTTTAATCTTTGTTTGTGGGTATGATTTACATTTTCTATGTGCATTAGCTTTAGTTATTTTCTTATGCCCACATTCTCATATTATAGACACTTATCGTAATTCATTTTTACATCTTATATTTTCATTCACATAGTGTTTTTATTTATTGTTCATCTATCTACATTTCATCATGTTATGTTGGATGATGTTATATATGATTTGTCTATAAGGTCAAAATTTGAGGTGTTTTTTAGAATTTGTAGACTTATGAATAATTATTGATGTCATAGTATAATGCAATTAATTTACTCTATTAGAAAAATATATGCGCTTTTTGTGTAATGGTTTTTAGTAATTCACTAGAAATTTATTTCTAAAAGGTATTTGATGTGAATGTAACTAAATGTTGATAATTGATGAAGTATATTTTAATTGATGAATTTGGGTAATGAAATTTGGTTACATTATAGTGTATATAACATTAGAGTTTATTAATTTTTGAGATTCCACTAATTTTGGATTTTTTGATACCATTATTGATAATAATTTTGATGATGATATTATGTTTTAATTTATAGATATCCCTTTTGATGTATTATTTTTTCATATTTTAATGATAATAATTTTATTTTGAGATATGTTTATTATTATTTAATAGATTATTGAGGTATATAACTTTTTTATATTAACATGTTATTTAGTGTAAAGGTTATTCATGAACATTGTTATTATACTAATGTGTATATAATGTATAGATTACTATAGTCTTTCTACATTATTCGATGTCTTGGTAATTTTGATTAAATATGATAATAGGTTTTCATATTTTTTTATATCATTATAGGATTGATTTGAATTGAATATTTTTTGGTACTTTGGTATTATGTGTCAATGTTATTGATATTATTTTAGGATTAAATATTGTGTTAACTGTGGGAAAAAGATTTTTCTTGTGGTTTTATATCTTAGTGTTTCTGGTAAATTATGTAATGTATTATTATATAATATAAGATAAATGATTAGTATATATACATTTGTGGTATGGAACCTAATGAGTGAATAATATTTTATATTGATAAATGTTATGTTATTTTTGGAAGAATATATAATTAAATTCTTATAATTAGATAGTTTCAAACATGGTCAATAATATGTTGCAGACTTTATGAGTTAATAATTTATGGTATGATTTAGAATTTTCATTCGATGATATTATAGGGCCCGAAATAGTACTCATTCAAGAGGAATGAATTTACATAATACATATAATGGGATAGAAATATAATTCTGATGTATATTGACAAAATATTATCAATATATGGGTGACCATGAAATGAAAATTCCATTAGAGACTGCTACCCTTTGTGGTGGTTCAAGGCTTTGAAAATCCATCTAGAAACTGTTCAGTTTACTGAATGGATGGTATAGTGAAAGCTTCAGCGAATGATGTTGTCGGTGGAACAAAGGAAAAATATCTTGCCCCCACATACAAGATCACCCGTGAACTATGTGGTTCATAGGAAGAGGTGTCATTTCCAGCACCCGCAAATGATGCCCTCACTGAAAAAGACATTCGTGAATCAAGGTGTTCTTTATGGGATTCCTGTAAAAGGACACTATAAGGACAACTATTCTCCTCTATGAAAGAGACCGTATGGGAACTGAATAAGTGGATAAAATATGTGATCAGAAATGAGCTCCTAGGATGGCGAAAAATGGATGAATCGTGGATAAAAACAAAACGGATGTAGGATAAATCCCCCCTGCACCTGAATAGGTTTATAGAATCCACCTCGTGAACCATATTCAAATGGTCTTTCATAGACTCTATCCAAGGAACTGTAAGTATAAGACCCTCCATAGAAGATTCCATGTGGAGGATTTGTAATTCACGGAATTGAGGTATCATTTTCCGACCCTGTGAACGAATAAAAAACAGTACACAGTTTCTAAATGTGTAAAATAGTTCATGAAAAACCCTTTGTGGAAAAATAGGTGGATTCCCAACACAAAAAATGGTTCACGAATGACCCTTTGTAAGAAATTATATAAATATGCTCCTATGTAGAAAATGGTTTATGGATGACCCTTTACGGAAAACAGTTTTTGGATGATCATATGTGGTCAACATTACAAGGACAGCCCTATTTATAAACATTATTCATACCAAGAAGTCTGCTCTTCCGGGGTTGAACCCCCACACCCCCCGCTTTGAATCCTTGCTGAGCTATGGTCGCAGCCCTCCGGTTTGGTCCCTTCTCTTCCATCACTGACCCCAATCAAAAATGGATAGTCGCATCATGAACTTTTTTTGCCAGGTTGACATGATTTTATCTTGCACCCTTTGGAATCCCCAACACTCGCCCCTCCAATACCATATGTCAACCTACACCTCATGAGACTCTTGAAACCCCATAACCTAACTCTGATTCTAGGTTGATCCAAAACACTCTTGACAATCACTTTATTAATGTTTTTTATAATCTTGGACATGCCCTTCCCCGTCCAATAAACTCCTTGTCTCGGTAAATTTCGTAATGTCATAAACCTCCGCAACCATCAGAAATGGACAACCAATGTATTATAGACACCTTTTCTTAACTATGTACATAATGCCTCAGTAGCTCTCTATACATTTTCCACAAAATGGTCTGTCAATATGTTACAAATTCTTCTTCAAGATATGGATTTCATACCTTTGTATTCCCAAATGGATTCCATGACTCTCATCACTTCTCTTAATCCGAGCACCCCCAAAATAATGGTCCACACATTCCATACCTTCCATATTCAAGGAATATCATAACATCCTATCACAATTATCCTATATTCAATCACGGATTCAAAAACAAATTTTCCTCAATGTGTGACCATATACTTCAAGACCCAACTCATTTGGACGACATGACCTTAAATAGTATGGTACTAGTCCCTTCAATAAGACATTGAACTACGATGCCATTATCCAATCTATATGACATTATATTGTATTATATCCCTCATGACATTCAAAAAGTCACTCCCACTGTGGTAACCCCAAATATATTCATGTATAAGGTTGCATCTATGCTCTACACAACCTCCACCCAGGGTGTACCAAGATAGGGTTATCTAAATATCGATGGTACAAAAAGACAAGGGATGAAATGGGCACAATCAGGATTTCTCGCACACTACATGTGTGATTCTTTATAATCTATTAGTGGATGGTGTTGGATCTGTGATCTCCAGATCCATTTCAACCTTTTTTTCTCACAATGGGCATGAACCATGTGGTCTTGAAGGCTGGAAATGATCATGAAATCCAAAAAACCACAAAAGCATAGGATTCCTAGAAGTTTTAAACCCCAAATGAAATTAAGTGTGAGAGATATGATTTCTACTCTAATCAGGATATGTAGGACACCTACCTATGGCTCGATATTACGGGACATTCACCTTAGATGTCAGTGCTAATAAAATTCCACCAAACTAATTATGGAATCCTCTTCATGATTATGCCCCAAATTTTTTCATTAAAAAAATCAAATCCCTTGTGTAAGCCATAATCATGCCCCCACAAATGGGCCTTCTCAGGGGTGTATGTCCCAACTCATACTGAACTATGAGGCCTTTGATTATAAACTAAATAGGATTCGTAGAAAAACACTATGAGGTCCAAAACTGACACCCAAATCACCTTTATGTTTCTTGGTCCATATTCTAGGTAGGGTCTTATACAGCAAGGAGAACATATCTACTATGGGAATCTTGGTCCTCTTCAGCTTAACTCCCACACGAAATCATGAGTATGAATATCCCACCTAGACCTCCTCCCCACATTATGTTAAACATCATGGATTTGTAATTTTCACATGACCATAAAATGTGATGAGTCCAGCAAAGCAACAACGAACTTCAAGGAATTTGATTCCTCTCACGAGGATACATAGGAAGCCCATCTTGTGATTCTAATTCTGACATCAAAACGATCTATGTCCCCTCTAGATGATGAAAAAATACAGAGCTCCGCATCACATGGATAATGTCATCGCTGCCTCGTTAAAACACCACAAAATGATTAATGGATCTATAAATCGGTAATATTGATGAAGAAACATGGATACAAATAGATGTCATCATTAGTAGAGAACCTCAGAAACATACAGGTGATTCTGAACCCATGGTAATTTATTAATGATCTTGTGAACCAATGGTAATCTACATGAACTTTCTTAGAAATGAACCATGTATTCAAGAATATATGAACATTTCATAAATCTATAAGAGACTCCATGAATTGAAAACAATTTCCCCAAAATGGTTGTGCTGACCCCAACCTCCCATCATGAATACCAATGGAGTCTTTAAGTGTCATGATCCAATTCATACAACGAGATCCTGCCTTTGTAAAGATGGTCCATGAATCATGAATGAAAGGGTTGTTGGATGTTTCTAGCTCAAAAATAAACCCACTGGAGTCCATCCAAGGACATCGTTCCCGATGTGGGATGATTGCATAAACATTGAACCCCTACAATCACCAATAGAGACCACTCAACAGTGGAACCTCCTTCATAAAAGAAGAAGTATATAATGTACATTCCCAATTCCAACATCTCGCCTACCAAAAAGGGTCATGATGTGAATAGAGTCAATACCAAATGGTTAAAATGACGTGAAACATTCTACAACAGTAGGATATTAGTTATTATCTATTAGATCATTTTATTCATTCCTAACCATGAACCTCATGCAAAAATAGTTATTATTTTTGTTATCGATATTCATGTATTCTTTATTTATTTCCTAACAAGATGGTTATTTCATAATCATTATGATATTAGCATGTTCCCAATGATTAGGGTGTAGGGAATGCCATGGGATATGAGGAATAAATTTACATTTTTATGTGTATAATAATTTATTAAACTATGAATTTCAAGATTAAAGCTTACAATATTAAATATTATTATACAACACTTAAAGTATTTCATGAATTATAGTTGAAAGAATGATAAAAACAACATTTAAGGTTGAAATGTTTCTAGAGGAATTGATGAAAATCAAGTAAGAAAATTTTCCAATATTCTTTTTCCAAATGGTAAATGACGTCCTTAAGAAAAGGAATATAAATCAATAATTATTATGGAAAATTTACATCATTTATCATATCCTTCATTTGGAAACTCAATCAAATGTATGAGTCTTATAATTATACATATATGGTTATTAAAATATTTAATTTAGAAGCACTAAATTTTTTTGCAATGTCATAAAAATTACCACACATGATAAAATATAGAATTGATTTTATTACTATGTCGTGATACATACATTTTGGTATGAAATAGTTAAATTTATAGGGAAACCCTTTCTTTAAGGGGGAGGATAATATAATACCCTTAGTTTTTAATTTATAATAATCATTTAAATAAATACAAAGTTAAATATATTATATGAAAAAAATATAACCAAAATGATTTGTTACATATTAGATAAAAATAATTAATAACTACATAAGTAGAGTAAAACATTTATTAGATAAAAATATTTAAAAAAAATTAAAAATTAATATATTTGGTTGATAAGTAATTATTAATTTTTAATGATTAAAGGGTTGTTTTTAATGAATTAATATTATTGAACTATGTATTTTTTATTTTTATAAAAATTTACCATTTTTTAAATATAAATATGATAAAATGTAATATTTTTACATATAAACTAATAAATTTACAAACTTTTGATTAGTAATTGATATTGAAAATATTAAAAACAAAACGATTATATAATACTTTTTCAATAAATTTATTCTGTAATTATATTTTTTTAATTTCATCTATGAGAAAGATTTATGAGTATTTTTAATTTCATTAAATGAATATAATTTTTTAAATCATCGAGTCAAGATTAGATTAGGGATAATTCTTTGTATTTCTATAGAAATTTTTTTGTCAGTAGTGAAATTACCATTTCTTGAACTACTGTTACTTTTAACACATTATCATGATAAAAATATAATTTTTTTAAGCTTTTTTAGGAATAAATATTCAATTTTAGATATTTAAATAAATCATTTAATGAATTGTGTTTACTTTTTAAACTCTTGATCGTTATTTTCTTTACTTTGATATCATTGTTTTTAATAAAATCTATTTTGGGAAATTTTTCATTAATTTAGTATTCAAATGGTACCAATTAATTTTTAATTTATTTAAATATTAGATAAATTTAATTTCTTATTCATATGCCAACAAATAATTTGGGAATCAGTTTTTTAAATGTTTTTTTTAATTCAATTCTACTCTTATAAGGAATTTCAATTTAACTATTTTTCATTATATTGTATGTATTTATATTTAAAACCACTAGAAATTAAATATTATAGAATGGATTTCATATTATCAATTATAAATTGTATTTAAGGTAATATTTTTCTCTTCTTTTTTAATCATAATATTATGTTACCTAATAAAAAGGCAACCACCACAGTAAGGGTTATAGGAAAAAAATGCAATGAGGTCACACATATCACAAAGTCATGACTCAAATTTAATGGGATTTTTGGATTCTGAAATATTATAACCAGTCTTTTAATTTTTTCCATTGTTCCTATTTAATTAGGGAATGTAATTTTTTGCATGAATTTTTAGAGTGTTTATATGGGCTCTACTCATCTCACCGATAACAGGTTCCCTAAAATCCCCTCACTACACCACAAAAATTGGATAGATTATATTTTATATTATGTATTTAAATTACATAAAAAACAGAAGGACATGTCTTAGGGGTTTTAGACCTATTAAAATAGAATCCTAATAGGGCTTAAGGAGAGATTCAAATGATTATACTCAAGGAATAGTTAATAAACATAATTTATATATTTCATGATTCCTTCTTCTTAACAATCCTATAAATATAAATAACTATAATAATATAACATAATTAATATATTTGTTATATTAAAAAGATATTTTATTAAATAAATGAAAATATTTACTTCTCTTCCATTCAACACAACTCATGTTAATGGATGAACTATTTCCTCGATTGATGATGTATTTAATTATTAATTATTTTATCAAATGGATGATTATAAATATGCATTGAATGAATAAATATGAAATCTATGTCATAATTATGTCTCTATAATGATAAATAAATTAGTATATTCTTTCAATGCCATCCACTTAAACAATAAAACTCTTATTATTTGAACGTGTGGACTACATACAACACGAATCATGTGTTTCCTTTTTCATCACAACCATACTTATAGGGTTCCACAAATTAATTTTAGGAATAAATTATATTTTCATAATTTTTTTTCAATTTTCTGAAAAAGATATTATCATTATAAAATATATTTTTCTTACATATTCAATTACTATAGTATGATCATGTATTTTTTATTTTTTCAATCAACATGATCATTATTATAATTTTGGTATCATGAAATATTATGGAATGTTACATAATGGAAATATAATGAAATAATAATTACTGTAAGACATTTTCATAATTATATAATGGTAACTTATATTTCAATATTTGTTAATAAAATGAAATATATCATTGAAAACAAAAATGGATAATGGATAATTTTATTTTTTTTATATTCAGTTTCATCATAGTTTGCATGAAATATCCATGAGACATTAGAATATTATCAAATATATGTATAATTGACATCAAAATTATGTATGTTCTTAAAAAAATATCATGGAGAAAAAATAAATAGATAAAATGCTATGGAAAATTAAATTGTAGAGTTGACATATTAATATTAATTTTATCAATAAATTATAAATATA
The DNA here is from genome assembly GCA_963277665.1 of Viscum album. NCBI lineage: Eukaryota > Viridiplantae > Streptophyta > Magnoliopsida > Santalales > Viscaceae > Viscum > Viscum album. Next base: position 1,902,896,005 of record OY728137.1, read on the forward strand.
TGGGTAAAAACTTATTATTGAATGGAATATATTAATATGGATATAATTATTTTTCTATGATAGGTTTATAATAATTCAAAATTTGTTATAGATGTGGTGATAATGATCTTGACATAGTTGATGTCTGAGGTATGTGAATTCTCATCTCAATTTCCTTTCATTGAGAATTATTCCAATTTCACCATATGTTTTGTTTCATAGTGTATAAAATACAATATGTATGTATTTTATAATTAATTTGTTTAAATTAATTTTGTTTAAAAATCCTTCTCATGTTCTCAGCTTCAATTTACTTTTGATTCAAATGTTACTAATGTTGTAATGGTTGTTTATTTAATTTTTTATAAATATTTTTATATATAATTCTTCTATATCCTTGTTCATAACATTTCATGAATGATATTATATATAATCATATGTAAAATTAACATAATTATTATCTATTTATTAATTTATTTTAATTTTTTTAAAATTAATATATTCAATGTTTTCCACATGAGTCATTTTATAATTTCATTATAAAAGTGAAAAATTAATTACATATAACATTTAATAAGTAATCATTTTTTTGAAAATAATACAATTATTTATTTTCAAAATTCCACTACAAGGATTCAAATATTTCATTTAGAGAATACCCCATTCCCATTGTTATATGATATTTCATATATTAAAATTTCAAAAGAAAATGATATTTCAGGTCATTTTATGAGATAATGGAGATTTCATTTTATTATGGATAAAAATAAAAAAAATTATATGTTTTTATTTAAATTTGGAATTCAGATATATTTTTATTAATTTTTTGGTTATTGGAAATTTTATACGACTACATGTTGGTTCAATTTTCTCTATAATGAAATGGGTAATGATATTAGAGCATTAGAAGATATATTGGGAAAAATTACGAATGTTTTCCCATTATAATGGGTTTTATAGAGGTTATTAAATAATTTATTTGAAGGATATTGAACCAATATGCTTTCCCATATTGTTAATAATTTAATTGACTTTTATTGAAAATATGTTGAATTCATGTGTGATGTAAATGATTTTACAAAGGGTTTTGATCATCAAAAGAATAATGATTACACTACGGGAAAAATGAGCAATTGCGACGGGTTATTTGCGAAGAGATTTATTCCCGTCGCAAATAGTCATGTTAAAAACTTATTTGCGACGGGGGTATTTCCCCGTCGCAAATAAGGAGGCTTTTGCGACGGGATTGCTTTCCCCGTCGCAAATAGTTTTCCCACGATGCGCGCCAAATTGCCGGAATCTTATTTGCGACGGGGGAATATTCCCGTCGCAAATAACCGGCGGCGGTAAAAGGTAGTTGCGACGGGAATATTCCCCCGTCGCAAATACTATGTCGGCAGGGGTTATTTGTGACGGGTCCCGTCGCAAATAACTATTTACCGGTTGACCGTAATAAATGTTGGCTAAGGTATTTGCGACGGGTACCGTCGCAAATAATACTATTTGCGACGGAAATCCCATCGCAAATGGGCCCGTCACAAATAATCTAATCTATAAATACCCCCATCCGTTTTTTTTTCATTTCATTCTCATTCCTTCTCTTCTCCTTCTCTCAAAATTATATTTCTAGAGTTGAGTTTTTCTCCAGTTTAATTTTTTTCTCCGGAGCTGATATTAACGTTTTGAAGAACGATCATAACAGATCAATTTTCAAGGTATTTATCTTTATTTTAATTTTTTATTTATTTTGAATTTTTTATTAGTTTCAATTATTATTAATTAGTTGTAATTTAATTATGTTTACATAGTTTTATTACTTAATAAATTTAAATTATTAGTATTGTTTATAGTTAATGGTAATTAGGAATAATTAGTAATAATTTTTAATAATTAAGAATAAATATTAATAATTAATAATAAATATTAATAATTAGGAATAAAAACATTATTACATTATTAGTTTATTTTGTTATTAATATTAAAATAATATAATTTTTTATATATATACAATTCTTTTTTGATCTGTGTGTTTGCTGTCTTCACATGTATTATTTGTATGTGGAGATAGAAAACGCACAGATCAAAGAAGAATTGTATATAAATTAGAAAATTATATTATTTTAATATTAATAATAAAATATATTAATAATGTTATTATTTGTAATTATTGGTAATTATTTCTAATTATTGATAATTATTCATTTAATTACTAATAATTAGGAACAATTATCAATAATTATCAATAATTAAGAATAATTAGTAATAATTAGTAATAATTACCAATAATTAGTATTAATTACCTATAATTAGTATTAATTACCAATAATTAGTATTAATTACCAATAATTAGTAATAATTAGGAATACTTAACAATAATTAGTAATAATTAACAATAATTAACAATAATTAGTAATTTTTACCAATAATTAGTATTAATTACCAATAATTAGTATTAATTACCAATAATTAGTATTAATTACCAATAATTAGTATTAATTACCAATAATTAGTATTAATTACCAATAATTACCAATAATTATCACTATTTAGTAATAATTAACAATAATTGCCAATAATTACCAATAATTAGTAATAATTACCAATAATTAGGAATAATTACCAATAATTATCAATAATTACTAATAATTATCAATAATTAATAATAATTAGCAATAATTAGTAATAATTAGCAATAATTAGTAATAATTAGCAATAATTAGCAATAATTAGAAATAATTAGTAATAATTAGAAATAATTAGTAATAATTAGAAATAATTAGTAATAATTAGAAATAATTAGAAATAATTAGTAATAATTAACAATAATTAGTAATAATTAACAATAATTAGTAATAATTAGGAATAATTAGGAGTAATTAGAATTAATTAGGAATAATTAGGATTAATTAGGAATAATTAGTATTAATTAGGAATAATTAGTAATAATTACCAATAATTACCAATAATTAGTATTAATTACCAATAATTAGTATTAATTACCAATAATTAGTATTAATTACCAATAATTAGTATTAATTACCAATAATTAGTATTAATTACCAATAATTAGTATTAATGACCAATGTTTAGTAATAATTACCAATGTTTAGTAATAATTAACAATAATTGCCAATAATTAACAATAATTAGTAATAATTACCAATAATTATCAATAATTACTAATAATTATCAATAATTACTAATAATTATCAATAATTAATAATAATTAGAAATAATTACTAATAATTAGCAATAATTAGAAATAATTAGAAATAATTAGGAATAATTAGAAATAATTAGTAATAATTAGAAATAATTAGTAATAATTAGCAATAATTAGTAATAATTAGCAATAATTAGTAATAATTAGCAATAATTAGTAATAATTAGCAATAATTAGTAATAATTAACAATAATTAGTAATAATTAGTAATAATTACCAATAATTAGAAATAATTACCAATAATTAGTAATAATTAGTATTAATTACCAATAATTAGTATTAATTACCAATAATTAGTATTAATTACCAATAATTAGTATTAATTATCAATAATTAGTATTAATTACCAATAATTAGTATTAATTACCAATATTTAGTATTAATTACCAATATTTAGTAATAATTACCAATATTTAGTAATAATTACCAATATTTAGTAATAATTACCAATATTTAGTAATAATTACCAATATTTAGTAATAATTACCAATAATTGCCAATAATTAACAATATTTAGTAATAATTACCAATAATTATGAGGATCAGTTGCGATCTCAGTGCTGCGATGTCGGCGTCCAGCTCGAGAGGAGCTCGTGCATCTTCTTCTACACAGTTTGATGATCAGTTTCGATCTCAGACTGCACAGATAGAGAGTCTCTGACAGGAGCAGGAGCAGATGTGTCAGCAGCATGAGGAGGAGCGTCGACGCCAGCAACAGCTGTACGAGGAGCAGACGAGTCGGTGGCAGCAGCAGCATCAGGAGCAGATGGAGTACATGCGCCGACTCAATCATGCTTTAGGGATGGAGTTTCCTCCACCACCATCTGCAGATCCCCCACCTCCCCCCCTCCCCCCCTCCTACAGATTAGAGTTTGTATTTCTGTTATAAAATTTGTGAAATCAAAATATTTTTTTTCTATTCGTAGTTTCTGTCTCATTATAAAATATTAATAATATTATATTTTTAAATAACAATATTAATATGAATAATAATATTATTTATATTTTATAATATTAAATTTTATATATATATTAAAATTTTATTTATATATTAAAATTTTATATATATATTAAAATTTTATAATATTATAATTTAATTATTTTTTTTGTAATACTTGAATTATTTTAATATTTGAATGTAAAATAATTCTATTATTTTTATATTAATTAAAATAACTTATTAGTATTTTTTTTATGAATTATAATTGTAATATTATTATATTAATTAAATTATTTATTAATATTCTATTATTTTTATTTTTGAATTATAATTCTACTATTATTATAGTAATTAAAATAATTTATTATTTTCATTTGTAAATTATAATTCTATTATTATATTAATTAAAATAATTTATTAATAATTTATTTTTTTTATTTTTTTATAGTATTTGCGACGGGATACTATGCCCGTCGCAAATACTAGTATTATTAATATTTTTTATTTTTTTTAAAAAAAGTATTTGCGACGGGTCCCGACTCCCGTCGAAAATACTTGTATTATTAATTTTTTTTATTTTTTTTAAAAAGAGTTTTTGCGACGGTTCCGTCGCAAAAACTGTTTTAAACGTTTTTTACAAAAAAAACGGAATACTATTTGCGACGGGGAGAATGCCCGTCGCAAAAACAGTCTTTAGCGACGGGCCCGTCGCAAAAACAGTCTTTAGCGACGGGCCCGTCGCAAATAAGTGTAGTTGCGACGGCGTTTTCAGCAACGGGCTATTTGCGACGGGATCCCGTCGCAAATAGCCCGTCGCAAATACCTGTTTTTCTAGTAGTGTTAGATTCTCAAGGAAGAGGTTTGTATTAGTTCATATGTTTTCTAAATTAAATATAATCTTTGGTATTTTTAATTTAATACTATTTAAAAATAATTAAGATATAATTTGATCAATTTATTTCATGTGTGATTCGATGATTATGTTAGATCAAAATTCTATTTCATAAAAGGTAAACATACTAATGAGATTTTATATTTCTCAATGGGACATATAGTCTTCTTTCCCTTAATCATCCCTTACCAGTCCTTATTTTACTTATTCTATATTATCTAATGTTTTTCACAGGGTGTAAGATATGATAGAATTATAGAAATATCATTGGAAAATGTCTTAAATAATAAAAATGGTTTCATGAATAAATAATGAGTATGAATATAAGCATCTATTTTTTAATTTCTCAATTATTTGTAATTTTTTATTTTTTTGTGTGGTAGTTGCCTAAATTATCCAATAATCCATACATAAATTATATTATAATTGTATAAAAATGGCACTATTGTTATGAATCTTATAGATATGTGGTTTTATGATACAAGTTAATATTTTTGGTATCAGAGAAAGTGGTCAGATAGCCGTATATGTCAATATGTTTTCAGATAAACATAATTTAAAACATATAATAATCTTCAATGATTAGTATGATTGTTTGGGATTATATGTTACCAATATTCTCTAAACATAATATTACTTATGGTATAGATAATTATGGTAACTTTTTAATCAATACATCGAATTGAAAAGAAGATATATTATAAAGTATTATTCAAACTCATGTGATGATTTATTATGATTTTATTTGTTATAAAAAATTTAACCATTTAAGATTTTATAAATGGATGGAACCAACGGGAACCATGTTAGCATTGGATATAAAGTATACAGTTATGGTTGTTTGTATGAGATACTATCAGGGGTAAGATATGGGGTAAAAACTATCACAATGCTTTCAAATGACCTATCTCATGTTATAATTAATATCTTTAACCTATGTGAGTTTCCTATCTCACCAAATACGGGGAAATAGAGTTTCATTAATGTTAAGACGATAAAGATCAAACATTTAAATGATTCCACATTCTCCATGATAATAATTAGGGATTAATTAAAATATCAAATGTATAAAATGAAATGGTATATGTTTTATTGTTACAAAATAAGGCTATATATCAATAAACAGCTAAGGAAACATGAAGAGTTTAGTTAACTCAATGGTGTGGAATAAATATATTTCTATCTAATTATAAAATATTAAACAATTAAAATGTGTTTTATGGGAATTATGAAAATATATGTATTATTATTAGTGATTATGAAGTGGATTAATAGTATCATGTAAATAATATTTTAGTAATTCATATTCTATTACAAATGTAGATGAGGAAACCATGAATGAAGTATAAAGGGAAAGATTTATTTTATCACTTATGTTTGAATTGTGAATGAAGATTATATTATTATTGATAGGTCGTAGTACATGTGTCCTATTTTTTATTGTAAGAAATAAGTGTTTTTGAATGAGATGAAAAATATTGATAAAAATTTTAAGAAGAAGTTTTATTGATTTAATTTTACACATTTACGGTTTCAATAGTTATAGTAATATTTTAAATAATTATTGATATGTTTAAATATGAACCCAATATCAAAAGTATAGATTCCATTTTGAGGCCTTATATGATTTATATGGTGATTAACAATTTTTTTTTGGAAATTATTATTAAATTTTTTGATGAATAAATGATTATGGTGTAGATAATTTAACTCTCCAATATTTTGTTGTTTTAATTAATTTAATCTATTTGATATTTTACATTTCATGCAATATTGAAAATAATTCTTTTTATATTAAAGAACTGTGTTTGGATTGCATTATATGCATCACCAAAATATACATTCCCTAAAATGTACATAAATTTTATATTCCTCTTTATATTAAACAATAGTTTTCATTTATTACATGCAACAATATCTTATCATTGTGTCTTGGGTAACACAGAAGGACAAGTTTCACAAAACATTAATATATTTTTAGAAACTTATTATATAATATAATAATATATAACCTAAACATTAAATTTGTGGTTATAAATTTATTTTCTAATTTGTCTATAATATATGGTTTTCACAAATATATGATGAATTCAAGTTTACATATTGATTAGAAATGAAAATGAAAACTGATTGAATATACAAGAAAATATTATTATTTTAATGGTCACAATGTTTTCTACCCTAATAAATTTATTTAATTAAAATTACTCAATGAAATTAATGTAATATATAAGTTATATATATATATATATAAATATCTTTTATAATCATCCAATTGATTTTATGGACATAAGGTTTGATTAAACCCATTTTTATGCTTAAAACACTATATTTTTTAAAAGGAATTTTTACAACCTTTTAATAGAGAAGCCAATTTAAATCCATTTTTTGGAACTTTATTATGTTTAATGTGAGAAAATATAATTCATCTATGAAATATGAAACAGAAAATTAGGTTTGGGTTATTCTTGTTCATTTTTTCTATGATTTTTAATTTATTATAAACTGTGAAACAACCCGTATTTTAATTCAAAACAGCTTTTTATTTTAATTTGTTGATATGGTAGAATTATATTTTAAATTTTATTGAAAGTTCAATTAGATAAATTTTAATAAATTATTTCATTTTAGGTAATTATATAAATTTTTACATTGAAAATAGACACAAAATATTAGAAACATTTTGATCATTTTTACATTAAAAAACATCATTGTCAACTCGACTGCTAGATTAATTTCAAATTAAATTATGCCACTTATATTATGAGAATTTGAAAAAAATTGATTCAATATTTTCAATAAAATTTATTTATAATTTATAATAATTTCATTTTATTTTTTGAAAAAAATATTATATAAGGTAATTAAAATGTATTACAACAGTAGAGGTTAAATTAATATTAGTATTGGATTAACCCATAACCATACGGCCCAGAAAAAAAATTAATTATTTTCAAATTCCTTTTTATGGAAATATTTTGACCCACTCCTCCATTTCATAAACCATTGAGAATTATTGGATTTACTTTCAGTAAAAAACATTAATGGGTTTTCACTTTTCCAAAATATTATAAGAGGGACAATCCTCCTCTATTATAAAAGGAATCCACTCTTCCAACTTCCTCACACTTCTTAATAAATTTATGATCAAGGAAAATATATCCAAATATCTGAAAATATCCATACCTTCCTCCTTGAATAATCAATTGGGAAAAATTTCATCCATGGAATCCATTTAGTGAAAAACAAAATGAATTACTCGGTTCAGTAGTAAGACCCTCCCTTAAACTCTTTACTTTTATTTCCATTATCCAATCCCTAAAATATTTATATTCCATTATTATATAACAAAACCATTATAATAAATATAATAGGATTTTTTAGGATATTTGTTACACCTACACTTACATGTACTTCCATTTAATGGGTAATGAACATATTGTTTACATGTTTGGAGAACTACCACCTCCCAAAACGATGACTGTTTGTTTTTCTTTTATTTCCTCTAATGGTAAAAAATATTATGGAAATTCTATTTATATATTTTATATTTATTATTTATTATTTATTAAATCTTATGTAATTAATTTACAGGACGTATATTTATTCTTTAATTTTTTGTTAATACGATAATTTCATATGAGGAAGTACGAACAACCGCCAACTCAAAGCGATGTGAATCATTCATACACTTCATGGAATGTATTAATGATGTGTTTAGTGAAAATATATGATATATATGATATATTTCAGAAACTATAATAATGATATAGATACATATAAATACATATATATCTTTTACTTTCTTTCTTTAACCATGATAATTAAATGGAAAAAACATTCACGCATTAAAACGACATACCATCTCCATGAATGGTGTACCCTAAATAATACTTACATTATATGGATTATTATTATAAAAATATAATGAATATAAATTATATTTAAATCACTATTTCCATTATACAAATGATGATATAAATATGAGGACAATATATATAACATATAAAGACGAATACGAAAAAAGTGGATATTACCTGAAGGTAAACCTTAAAATAAAAATTGTTAGAAATAGGGTAATATAAATCCATAATCAAACATATATGGTATTATAATTATGAAAATGGTTTTTTAATAGATTTATAATAAATTTATATTTGTAACACCCCAGGTAAATAAAGAATATGAAATTTTCATATTTATCCATATTTTTGAATAAAATATTAATATGACTTTAAAGGGGACGTTATGCTCGATGGCGTACCTAACATGCAACAATGAGTTTCGTGGGAATCTAACGTTGCACTCTAATAATAAAATAATATTAGTTAACATGTAGCCGTTGTATTGGCGGGAATGGATAGAAATCACAAAAATATGATTATATATGTTTTTAAATGTTTTTACATTTATCCAATAAAGGATAGAGGCTTAAAATATGGAAAGAATTCAATTTTAGGCGTATATGCCCTAGTTTTCACTAAAGGTTCACTTATCAACTTTTGATGTTGAACCATAATTAAATATAGTTTTTTTCACTCTTAAACATTATTTTGGACCAAATAAAACTCTTATTAAGAATCGGGACATCAAAATTTACTTTGTGTAAATTTTTGGTATCTTTCCGATAAAGTTCATTTTTTTAATGAATAGTGTAAAATGTTGTATTTTAATTCAAAACAACTTTTTAATCTAATTTATTTATATGATTAGATTTTCTTTTGAATTGGTTTTAATGTGAAACTAGAAAATATTTTTACCATTAAATCCAATAATGGTCGTTGGAATTAATTTCACTTTGAAATCAGACTTAAACTAGTATCAATCTTTTGATACTTATTGTTTCATAAAAACACGATATTTGATCTGACAGCGGGAATTAATTATTAAATTAATTAATGTGACTTATATTTTTTGAATTTTGTAAAATAGACTTCATTTTTGAATTCGGAATATCAAATTTAGCTTAGGGTGAATTTTTGGGATTTTTCTGAAAAACTTCAATTTTTGATAAATAGTGAAACCACTAAGTGGTACTTATAAAAACTGATTTTTCCGTTTAAATGAAATTTTTCCATATTTGTGTTTTGAATTTCGAAAATCCGACATACATGGTTGTCATTAAGAAGTAAAATGTGGTTCAATGGGATAAAAATAATTTTTTTGGTGAATAGTAACTTATTAAGTTTTTAATCGCAATTAGAGGTAATTAGTGTACTTTAAGGTAAAAATAATGTTTTAATAATATGAAATGAACTTGACAAATGTCCTAACCTCATTGGATGTGTAATGGCCGACCAAGACAAGCCATGGGTCAACTTGGGGACCCCATGGAGCCACGTTGGTTGGGAAATGACATAAATATCTTTTTATTTAATGTAAAAGTAAAAATGACACAAACATGATATGTGTTAGTAAACCAATTTTTAAGTGGGGTTATACAAGTCATATTTTTGATTATAAATATTCATTGGAAAGATAAGACGATTTACTACATCATAGTATTTTTTTTATAATTTTTAGACATTAAATAAATTAAATTATTTATTACATAATAATGATGCAGCGATGACATCATTATTTGACGATTTAATTAAAATGGAAAGATAATGTAAAATCTATGAACTAAACATGTACAAAACTTATTGGATGTGTGGATTTCGAACCCTTATCACCTTATACACCAATTATATAAATGTGAGACCTTTTAAAACCGAAACACATTTTCAAATAAAGTAATATTTCTTACTTTCCAAAAGTGCCCCTCCTCTCCTCTTATAAAAGGCCCCCACCTCTACCTCATTTCACACACTCCTCAAGCCTTTGGCTCGGCCAACACCTGCCCATTTACTCTCTCCAAATCCCTCTCCTCATCCTAGAGGATTCCCTTTGGGAAGAATCCTTTCAAAGGAAGCCTTTAGGCTCAAATCAAAAGAAGTTACACTTTTAAAGGTAATTCTTTCTCTCATGTTCATTTGTTTTATTTTGCTTCTCCAACCCCCTAAACTCTTTTTATTTACTTCTTTTGTAACAACACCAGTATCTTAAATATACTAGGATGTTGTTATATGATTTATTTGAGCTACAATCTCACACAACTACATCAAATGGTTAAAGAATATACGGTTTCCGTGGATGGCGAAATTCTGCCTCCCGAAACGATGATTGTTCAATACTCATTTAACACCTTCAAAGGTGGAAATTATGATTTAACTATTTTTATATATGATATTTAATATGTTTATGTTTTACTTATGCTTCTGTATTTTTCATTTTTGTCTTACCTTTATGGCTTCCATTATGGGTATAAGCGATATCTTCATTTAAGGAAGTGCGGACTACCACCCCCTCAAAGTGATTTGATTCGTTAAATACCATATATGGGACGTATAAAGGATGTAACTATAATATTATATATTATATTATACTGGAATTATAATATAACTTTATATCATTATGATTCCATTCTATAAAATACGAAATAGAAATGAAAGTAGCGTTCATGCGTACGTACGGCTTACCGTCTCCATGAACGATGCATTTCATTTCTTACCTCTAAATGATTATGTAATGTTATAAATGCATGCATGTACTGGATATATATGACATATATGATATCTACATCATGAATACAATTCTGGATATAATAAAATTTTGGCCACACGAACAACATGTAATTGTAAGAAGTCCACTTTTGACTTAAGAACCAAATATCGGCAAAACAAATATTATTAACTTAAGTGATTACATAATGTTTATGACATGGTAATAAGTGATATAAAAGTAATAATGAACTTGAAAAAGGTTCTTAAGGAAGTAGAAATTAACTCAAGTTTATTATTCAGGACGTTAAAGAACGATCGAGTCAAGTCAGACCCGAGGTAAGGGATCCTACTCCTCTCTTTCTTTTTAAGTACACACTTTTATGTCATTCCTTTTAAAGATCATATTTCTTGTTATTGGGATGATATTTTATATTACACTTACTGTAATTTTTATGTTCATGTGATGAGAGGCCTTATTCTCTCTCATCAATCCATTTTGGATGTTTTTTGTGGCGCCGTTAGGCTACCGAGTTTTCGTAAGAGATTTTTCATCTCACTTTTATTCCCGTGATATTTATGCTACATTTTCCACAAATTCCATTGAGTGGTGTATCTACTACCCATTATTCTACTCTTTGTGTAATATACTTTCGTTTATGAGTATTTACATCAATGATCTATTGTTTTTCTTTCATGGGGTGTATGTTTTGAAAGATACCCAAGTCGGTAAGGGAACCTTTCACCCTCCTCTTTTTAAAAGACTTCTTTTGTTGGGTCTTTTAATTTACATATTGTTATATTGGGATATGTTCTCATATATCCTTATTGATGTAAATTTTATGTCCAAGTGATGAGATACACTTTCTATCTCTCATCCACTCATTTTGATGTGACACCGTTAGGCTGTCAAGGGAACTTCTTAACCCAATTTCGATTTCTTTGGGTCCAACATGTTGTTATTGAATATGTCATCCTTTGAATATATGTGAATGACCTTTGATTATTTTACACTTAATATCCACTTATATTTGGTGTATTCGTTTGTCACACATAATTTTGAGATTGATTTATCCTTAATTTAAGGATACCTTCTTTATAAGGGATTTCATCACATTTGACATTTCTATTGAGACTTCATTGTTGTTATGCACCAATTCACTATTAAATGGTGTGTATACTGTCCTTTGACATATTATATCATTAATCCCTTTATTCTCATGATATTATAATGTTCGGATTAAATGTTATTCCGCAATTATTTGTATTCAAGAGTCTCTCATTTTGTTAAAAAACTCGTTAACAAAAATATTGTTTTAAATGTTTTAAAGATTTATTATTATAAATATTTATATTTAATGTCTATGTTTTCAAAATGGTTTTAAGTATTTATTTATATGGATATTAATGTCTTAAAATTATAATTCCATTAAAAGAATCAAAGTGGTATGGGACACTTTGATTCGAAAATCTATTTTAAAGGGTTTTTGAAAATGGATTGATTAATTCAATATCTGGGAATTGCTTATTGTGATTGCAAATGAAATGTTGTTATTTAAATGTTTATATTTTCAATATTTTATGTGTAATAATGGTAATTGGACATTATGATGGGTGGTGCCGTGAATACCAGGACGGGTGGTTACGTTATAACCTCCAATGCATTGGGTATGGATGTCGGCCGTATGGCTATTCCATTAAGTATGTATGGAAATTGGTCGTATGGCTATTACATTAAGTGATAAGTGTGGAAGTCGACCATATGGTTTTTCCACTTAAGTATTTTTATGTCCCAAGTTACCTTTATATATGTTATGTGTTCTTTATATGGGTTTTATGGTAATCCGTTGGTTACAAAAATGTAAGTAATGATATTTTTTTCAGTGAAGAGTTTTTACTACTTCATGAAGGTGAAAAGTATTACATTGATAAAGTATCCATGGTTTACTTGTTTTTTTGAAAAACTAAGAGTTTTCATTCTTTGTGTATCCCTTACTGAGCTTCTTATGCTCATCCCAAGTTTTTGAAATGTTTTTCACAGGACTTAGCGTGGAATAGGGTCAAGGATGAGATCGAGGGAAGTCATGCTACCTAAAACATGAAACTAGACATGTTTCTTTTTAAGAAGTTTTATTTTATGGAAATTTAGTAGAAGAGACTACTTTGTAATCTTTTGAGATATAATAGTTATGTCCTAATTCTCTAAAACTCTAAACCTGAAAAGATCCTCAATGTGAATTATTCATTTAATTCAATTTTAAGTAAGGTTTAAGGTTGGGGCCTTATAGTTGGTATCAAAGGTCAGTTTAGATAAATTTAGAGGTTATGGTATTCTTTAAGCATAAGTGACATTACCATAATGGTTAGTATTTCAGAAAGAGTCCTAGTTTTAGATAAAGTAAACGAGTAAGTGTATCTTAGTGTTTACCTTCCTCATTAGTACATGATGGTTTTGTTGATATACTCACACTGACATTTTTGGCTTTAGTAAATGGATGGATCTAGCAGGCACCAAAGTGACAATGGGTTTGAAGGAAACTGTGGTGGTTCTCTGATTAAGAGACTAGATGAGATGGGGGATTCAATGAGGAATCTCATGGTTGTTCTAAACCAACTATCAAGGAGTCATGATCAACCACTTCAACCTTGGTGAGTTCTCTAATGCATCATGTACGAGATGGCCAACTCGATGTGGAAATTCAGGTAATAATTATTAAGGTAACCATTAGGGTTTATATGATCCTTACTTTTTAGGTAATTGTGGGTTACTCTATGATATGATGGAAAATGAAAGGAATGAGATAAACTTGAGGTTAAAATATGTTATGATCATTTTTGAAGATTTTATCTCGTTCTGGGGGATGTTTTAAGAATTATATAGTTTTGGAAAAAGGAAAACACGCAGACTGTGTGACAACCCGTCGCGTCGGACAATGCTGCGGGAATCGAACCCACAACCAAAGTGCGAATGGTATTTATCGCCTACCACTGGACTACGTGAAGTCCCTAGTTAGTTTGACTGATTCTTTCTAGTTATATGATTTTATCAATTAAGAGTAAATTTATTTTGGGTTATTTATGAGAATGATTAACCTATCATGGAGGATATGTGATTAGGTTAATTACTTTTCAATATGAGACTTTAGGAGAAACAGATGTTGTTTGGAGATAAATCTTACGATTTAACTTGGAAGACTATGTGACTAAATCCTTCAAATATTTGGGTTTCAATCTTATATTGGTTTAATTTGAAAAATTTTATGGACAAATTGTTTATCGGATGATCCTCGTTGAACTTTTGGTTTTTTGGACAAATTTTGTTGATTAAGAATAGATTTTCTTTTTGTAAAGGGTTATCCTTCTCTGGATTATCTGACCTTGTACTAACCTTTATGGTTTTGGTTTTGGTGAAAGCCTAAAGACATGGGATGTATATAGTTCTCTTTTGTGGATTAGGTGATTCTCTAGAAGTTGATTATAGTACTCTTAATGTGAACAAGTCTCCCTAAATACTCGTCTTTTGGAAAAAAATATGAGTTTGATTAAGGAATCTAGTAAAAGTTGAAAGTAAACATGATAAGTGATTATGTTTCCTTATGAATAAATTCCTCAATAAAAAGTAACTTAAAACAAAAATGTTGTCTATTATCTTCTCCTACTGGGGAATCGAATACCGTTTAACCCATTACAAGTTTGTGATTTTCTTGTTGTTATCTTTTTCCTAAACATGTTTTCTATCACTGTCCATCAGAACATGACCCTATGTTTTCTCCTCCATGTCTATATTTCTCTACATGGAATCCTAGTATGGGTTAACTCGGGTGACCTTTGTACTTATCTTTCTTTATTTTAAAGTGGTTGTTTTACCGACTCTTGTTCCGAAGTGGGACTTTCAAGGATGTTTCCAAGCTCAATTTTAAAAATTGCGAGAACGAAATTCCCAAAAGGGGGGAAGGATGTAACACCCCAGGTAAATAAAGAATATTACATTTTCATATTTATCCATATTTGTGAATAAAATATTAATATGACTTTAAAGGGGACGTTATGCTCGATGGCGTACCCAACATGAAACAATGAGTTTCGTGGGAATCTTACGTTGCACTATAATAATAAAATAATATTAGTTAACATGTAGACGTTGTATTGGCGGGAATGGATAGAAATAACAAAAATATGATTATATAAGTTTTTAAATGTTTTTACATTTATCCAATAAAGGATAGAGGCTTAAAATATGGAAAGAATTCAATTTTAGGCGTATATGCCCTAGTTTTCACTAAAGGTTCACTTATCACCTTTTGATGTTGAACCATCATTAAATATAGTTTTTTTCACTCTT
This sequence comes from Viscum album, assembly GCA_963277665.1. Classification (NCBI taxonomy): domain Eukaryota; kingdom Viridiplantae; phylum Streptophyta; class Magnoliopsida; order Santalales; family Viscaceae; genus Viscum; species Viscum album. Next base: position 1,902,911,923 of record OY728137.1, read on the forward strand.
AAACATTCTTTTGGACCAAATAAAACTCTTATTAAGAATCGGGACATCAAAATTTACTTTGTGTAAATTTTTGGTATCTTTCCGATAAAGTTCATTTTTTTAATGAATAGTGTAAAATGTTGTATTTTAATTCAAAACCACTTTTTAATCTAATTTATTTATATGATTATATTATCTTTTTAATTGGTTTTCAAGTGAATTTAGAAAATATTTTTACCATTAAATCCAATAATGGTCGTTGGAATTAATTTCACTTTGAAATCAGACTTAAACCAGTATCAATCTTTTGATACTTATTGTTTCATAAAAACACGCTATTTGATCTGACAGCGGGAATTAATTATTAAATTAATTAATGTGACATATATGTTTTGAATTTTGTAAAATAGACTTCATTTTTGAATTAGGAATATAAAATTTAGCTTAGGGTGAATTTTTGGGATTTTTCTGAAAAACTTCAATTTTTGATGAATAGTGAAACCACTAAGTGGTTCTTATAAAAACTGATTTTTCCGTTTAAATGAAATTTTACCATCTTTGTGTTTTGAATTTCGAAAATCCGACATACATGGTTGTCATTAAGAAGTAAAATGTGGTTCAATGGGATAAAAATAATTTTTTGGTGAATAGTAACTTATTAAGTTTTTAATCGCGATTAGAGTTAATTAGTGTAGTTTAAGGTAAAAATAATGTTTTAATAATATGAAATGAACTTGACACATGTCCTAACCTCATTTGATGTGTAATGGACGACCAAGAAAAGCCATGGGTCAACTTGGGGACTCCATGGAGCCACTTTGGTTGGGAAATGACATAAATAACTTTTTATTTAATGTAAAAGAAAAAATGACACAAACATGATATGTTTTACTAAAAAAAATTTTAAGTGGGGTTATACAAGTCATATTTTTGATTATAAATAGTCATTGGAAAGCTAAAACGATTTCCTACATAATAGTATTTGTTTTATAATTTTTAGATATTAAATAAATTAAATTATGTATTACATAATAATGATGCAGTGATGACATCATTATTTGACGATTTAAATAAAATGGAAAGATAATGTAAAATCTATAAACTACACATGTAAAAATCTTATTGGATGGGTTGATTGCGATCCCTTATCACCTTATACACCAATTATATCAATTTGGGACCTTTTAAAACCGAAACATATTTTCAAATAAAGTAATATTTCTTACTTTCCAAAAGTGCCCCTCCTCTCCTCTTATAAAAGGCCCCCACCTCTACCTCATTTCACACACTCCTCAAGCCTTTGGCTCGGCCAACCCCTGCCCATTTACTCTCTCCACATCCCTCTCCTCATCCTAGAGGATTCCCTTTGGGAATAATCCTTTCAATGGAAGCCTTTAGGCTCAAATCAAAAGGAGTTACACTTTTAAAGGTAATTCTTTCTCTCATGTTCATTTGTTTTATTTTGCTTCTCCAACCCCATAAACTCTTTTTATTTACTTCTTTTGTAACAAAAACAGTATCTTCAATATACTAGGATGTTGTTATAAGATATTTTTGAGATACACTCTCACACAACTACATCAAATGGTTAAAGAATATACGGTTTCCGTGGATGGCGAAATTCTGCATCCCGAAACGATGATTGTTCAATACTCATTTAACACCTTCAAAGGTGGCCATTATGATGTCACTATTTTTATATATGATATTTAATATGTTTATGTTTTACTTATGCTTCTGTATAATTCATTTGTGTCTTACCTTTATGGCTTCCATTATGGGTATACGCGATATCTTCATTTAAGGAAGTGCGGACTACCGCCTCCTCAAAGTGATTTGATTCGTTAAATACCATATGTGGGACGTAGAAAGGATGGAACTATGATATTATATATGATATTATACTGGAATTATAATATACCTTTATATAATTATGATTCCATTCTATAAAATACGAAATAGAAATGAAAGAAGCGTTCATGCGTACGTACGGCTTACCGTCTCCATGAACGGTGCATTTCATTTCTTACCTCTAAATGATTATGTAATGTTATAAATGCATGAATGTACTGGATATATATGACATATATGATATCTAAATCATGAATAAAATTCTGTATATAATAAACTTTTGGCCACACGAACAACATGTAATTGTAAGAAGTCCACTTTTGACTTAAGAACCAAATATTGGCAAAACTAATATTATTAACTTAAGTGATTACATAATGTTTATGACATGGTAATAAGTGATATAAAAGGAATAATGAACTTGAAAAAGGTTCTTAAGGAAGTAGAAATTAACTCAAGTTTATTATTCAGGACGTTAAAGAACGATCGAGTCAAGTCGGACCCGAGGTAAGGGATCCTACTCCTCTCTTTCTTTTTAAGTACACACTTTTTGTCATTCCTTTTAAGGATCATCTTTCTTGTTATTGGGATGATCTTTTATATTAAACTTACAATAATTTTTATGTTCATGTGATGAGAGGCCTTATTCTCTCTCATCAATCCATTTTGGATGTTTTTTGTGGCGCCGTTAGGCTACCGAGTTTTCGTAAGGGATATTTCATCTCACTTTTATTCCCGTGAGATTTATGCTACATTTGCCACAAATTCCATTGAGTGGTGTATGTACTACCCATTATTCTACTCTTTGTGTAATATAATTTCGTTTATGAGTATTTACATCAATGATCTATTGTCTTTCTTTCATGGGGTGTATGTTTTGAAAGATACCCAAGTCGGTAAGGGAACCTTTCACCCTCCTCTTTTTAAAAGACTTCTTTTGTTGGGTCTTTTAATTTACATATTGTTATATTGGGATATGTTCTCATATATCCTTATTTATGTAAATTTTATGTCCATGTGATGAGATACACTTTTTATCTCTCATCAACTCATTTTGATGTGACGTCATTAGGCTGTCAAGGGAACTTCTTAACCCAATTTCGATTTTTTTGGGTTCAACATGTTGTTATTGAATATGTCATCCTTTGAATATATTTGAATCACCTTTTATTATTTTACACTTAATATCCACTTATATTTTGTGTATTCGTTTTTCACACATAATTTTGAGATTGATTTGTCCTTAATTTAAGGATACCTTCTTTATAAGGGATTTCATCACATTTGACATTTCTATTGAGACTTCATTGTTGTTATGCACCAATTCACTATTAAATGGTGTGTATACTGTCCTTTGACATATTATATCATGAATCCCTTTATTCTCATGATATTATAAAGAACAGATTAAATGTTATTCCACAGTTATTTGTATTCAAGAGTCTCTCATTTTGTTAAAAAACTCTTTAACAAAAATATCGTTTTAAATGTTTTAAAGATTTATTATTCTAAATCTTTATATTTAATGTCTATGTTTTCAAAATGGTTTTCAGTATTTATTTATATGGACATTAATGTCTTAAAATTATAATTCCATTAAAAGCATCAAAGTGGTATGGGACACTTTGATTCGAAAATCTATTTTAAAGGGTTTTTGAAAATGGATTGAATAATTCAATATCTGGGAATTTCTTATTGTGATTGGAAATGAAATGTTGTTATTGAAATGTTTATATTTTCAATATTTTATGTGTAATAATGGTACTTGGACATTATGACGGGTGGTGCCGTGAATACCAGGACGGGTGGTTACGTTATAACCTCCAATGCATTGGGTATGGAAGTCGGCCGTATGGATATTCCATTAAGTATGTATGGAAATTGGCAGTATGGCTATTCCATTAAGTGATAAGTGTGGAAGTCGACCATATGGTTATTCCACTTAAGTATGTTTATGTCCCAAGTTACCTTTATATATGTTATGTGTTCTTTATATGGGTTTTATGGTAATCCTTTGGTTACAAAAAGGTAAGTAATGATATTTTTTCAGTGAAGAGTTTTTACTACTTCATGAAGGTGAAAAGTATTACATTGATAAAGTATCCATGGTTTACTTGTTTTTTTGAAAAACTAACAGTTTTCATTCTTTGTGTATCCCTTACTGAGCTTCTTATGCTCATCCCAAGTTTTTGAAATGTTTCTCACCGGACTTAGCGTGGAATAGGATCAAGGATGGGATCAAGGGAAAGTCATGATACCTAAAACATGAAACTAGACATGTTTCTTTTTAAGAATTTTTATTTTATGGAAATTTAGTAGAAGAGACTACTTTTTAATCTTTTGAGATGTAATAGTTATGTCCTAATTCTCTAAAACTCTATACCTGAAAAGATCCTCAATGTGAATTATTCATTTAATTCAATTTTAAGTAAGGTTTAAGGCTGGGGCCTTATAATATTTATTATATAGAAGGGTTGAACCAGTACGATGAGAGTCTGGTCTAATGCAATAGAATTTCATTTCACTTTTTATATATGTGAGATAAAGGGCATGTCAACCACACTATTATTTTATAAGGTGTATTTACTACCCATGAATTTATTGTATACCACCTATAATTGTATATATATGAGTATTTTAATACAAATTATATGATCTTCCATTAAAAATATTTATGTTCTAAACATGATTTTAATTGGATTTTATTTTTTAATGAGGAAAATAGTTTTGAAATGGTTTAAAAGAATAATTATAAGTATAAAGGAAAAAGGGTTTTGAAAATTTTTAATATTAAATTATAATTTAGGATGTTGATATACAAGGATAATATTTTTAAAAAGGATTAATGAAGAAAGGATATTTTCATCAATAAATGATTTTACAATATCTTTAAAAATTATTTCACATCTAATATAACATCCATTGATATTACTCAGGACATTGATTCAAGTGATATAGAGGATTAATTTATAATATTTAATTGAATTGAATATTCATGATGTGATGGTATTTAGAAAACATTTATTTCATCTAGAGTTTATATGTTTATCAAATCCATTTTTCATTTATGTGTTATGATTTGGTTGAAATGATTATGAAACTAGTATCTGTTTCAACATCATATGATATGATTTCATATTTATGATACCCATTTCATTTCATGTGTTATGATTTGATTTTTTTTATAATTTTATGTAACATTTATGTATGATTTTATTTTGAGATGCTTGTGAACTATATCTCCTTGAAATGCATTGGGTAAATATCTATATCTACCAATATTGACTAATTTTATATTATAAGTGAAACATGGATTTTAAGATGGAAATAGGAGTGATCCATGACTACTAAGATTGTTTGAGTAGTGAATAATGACTTCCAATATAGTATGAGGAGTGAACCCATACTACCAAGAAGTTCATGGAATCAATACCTCGGATACTGGGGAAATCATATTATACGCTTATGTTCTTTCCCTTAATCAGTGAATTATTCCTATGTTATGATTTCATGGATTATGTTCTTAAATTAATTTTTATTTATGTCATATTAATAACCAATATTTATTTCATGATTACTGTCTGTGATATTTTATAGGGAAGGTATGATCTTCAAATATTTATATCATGATTTAATACTTATACGGTCATGTTTATGCTTACATGAATCCCATGGTAATCCTTATTGAGCATCGAAGCACACCCTTTTTTAGGTTTCCTTCCCAAGGTTATGAATATATTTATTATGTATGATGTTTATAAAAAGGTTTTTATTCATGAAGAATACATTTGAAGACTCTTTATATCAATTATTTACCATTGTTAATGTTTCCATGTTTCTAAAGGAACTAGACTACTACAGTATTTGGGCATCTGTTTGTATAATGTTTTAAGTAAGAGGAATAAGTGATTTAATATATAGGTATGTTATGATCGAGGTCATTATAGTTGGTATCAGATAAAAGGTTTAGTTAACCTTTGTAAAATTGGGTGATAATGCCTTATTAAGAACTATAAGTACATATATAAGTATAAGTATAATGATAGAGAAATGTATAGGAAAATATCTATGAATTATTGTAATAGTTAGAGTAAGTGGTATCAAGAAAATAAATCCATATTGGGATACTAAAAGTTCATATGGATTTGGAGGAATGTACCTAGGGGTAAAAACTATGAAAAGATGTACCAAGTCTATCTTGGGGTAATATGGTACACAACAATGAGACTTGCTTCAAACCATGAATGAAAATCCAGGGGGATATTCCTTAGAAATTCACATACTCTTCACAAACTATTATATTGGATTTGAATAGAATATGACTATTAACAACCTACAACAAACTTTTTGTTTTTAATATAAAAAAAATCAGTGTCACAATTTTGACATCCTATAAGTAATGATTTAGGATTATGTGGTTTTCTTCTATTATAAGTGTTTATCAACTCGTGCTTTCTGGTTTTATTCAATGGATGTAATCAAAAGGAACTTTATTGCAAAACCCCAAGTTTTCATATTACGTTATATCATCAAGATAATTTAATAACCTGGGTAACACGCAACACCGAGTTTGAGCGAATCACAACATACCAAACTACCCATTCAAAAAGCAGTTATGAATAGTGTTAACGTATTTTTGAATTTCAAATACTTCATTAAATTTTATAATCCATGTTATGTGGTTCTTATAAATAATATAATAACAAATTCATTTTTTCAGATAAAAGAAATATTTTCAAAAAATTAAATTTTACTGCCTTTTAATGGTGAACCTTTATCATGAACACAATATATGACACTTTTATATATTCAATTAGACAATATAAACATCTTATTTAGAACCGGGACATAAAAATTTAGTTTCGATAAATTTTTGGTGTCTTTCTGATAACATTCATATTTGGGTGAATAGTGAAAATTACTAAATTTTAACTCAAAACATCTTTTTTAATCAAAATAATTCATAGTGTTCAATTATACATTTGAATTTTTTTTGAAGTATAATTAGATTATATTTTTATCATTTAGTATAATGTTTATCATTATAAGTAATATCACAATTAAATTTGACATAAACACATGTCAATCTTTTAATAATTTTTACTTTTTTAAAAACCCGCTTTTTGGGTTTGAAAAAGGGAATTAATATTAACTTAATAAATGAAACTTCTATATATTGAATTTTGTAAGATAGACTTCATTTTTGAATTCATAATATCAAAATTATCTTAGGGTGAATTTTAGGTATTTTTTTAAAAAATTTAAATTTTGGATGAATAGTGAAAAATAATCCATAATGTTTTAAAACTGACTTTTTATTTAAGTAATTAGTTATTTTAATTTAATTTATTTATGGTGAAAATAGATTCATAATACATATATAAGTTTATTTTAATTTATTGGAGTCGTTTTATAATAAGATTAGATATATAATATTTTATTGAACTTTTTGTCGTCTTTTACCCACCTTCTAAGAGCATTTAAAAATTTGCGGAAAAATTAATTTTACCGCTTCTAGGAGTTGAATTTAAAAAATAAGAGACAAAATATTAATTTCAGTAAGTAAAATTTAGTTCAATAATATGAAAATAATTTTTGGTGAATAGTAAATTTTGACTTTTATATACCACGGTTAAAAGTAAATAGGTTAATTAAGGGTAAAAATGATATTATAATTACAATAACATATGTCAGAATTCTATTGGATAAGTTTAATTTGACCAAAAACAACCTTTTAAATAAAATATTATCTTTTAGGTCCACTTGGATTAGATTAGGACATTTATTATTATTTAATTTAAGGAAGTGTTAATAGTGTTAAATTCATATTTTCATAACTAAAACATTTTTAATATAGTGTAATAACTAAGATAATTTCAACTATAAATATTCATTTTAAATCTAAACACATTTCCTAAATAATGGTGTTTTATTTATAATTTTTTATAAATTAAATAAAAAAATTAATTTATGACACAATGATGATGTAGTAATTACCTTATTAATAAAATATTAAAATATTTGATATTATAAATTCCCAAATAAATGTAATTTGAGAATTTTTATGAATTAAAATAATTTTTCATATTAATATTAAATTTTTTAGTTGATTCAATCAATTTTTTCAAAGTAATCATTCTTTTATAATTTTAACAAAAACAAATACCAAATAGTGTCAAAATTCTTATAAATTTGTTTTTAAAACAAATACTATATTATTGGTTGCTATAATATTCCTATAAATATAAGGATCTTCGAAAGGGATTAAATAATATTATATATGTCATTAATGAACCACTTGAGGTTTTAATTTATGTTTAGAGTATGTTTATTAAATTTATAGTGTAAGAATACATGAAGACACGTTAAAAGATAAACTATTTAACTAAGAGTTAAATATAAACAATATGTTTAAAATGGTAACCTAAACTTGTCTGAATCTTATTGGTTGAGGGGTTTTTAACCCATACCCACCCTATCCTTTAATTAATTCATTTTTGAGCCATTATAAACAAAAATTGATTTTATTATAAAATAATATTTCAAACTTTTCCGAAAGTGACCCACACCTCTCTTATAAAAAGCCACTTCTCATTCCCCTAATTTCACACCTCCAATGCCTTTTGGCTCAGCCAAAACCTGCCCAAATATCCTCCCAAATTTCCACCCTTCATCACGGGTGCCTTCTATTGGTCAGAAATCCAACCTATGCATACATTTTTTTCAAATCCAAAGTAAGATCCCAATGAAGTGGTAAATATTTTATCACCTCTTTCAAGTTATTTTCTTCTTCCACTTCCTCGTTATTTGTTATATCCATTATAAAATAATAACTCCAGTATATTTTATATACTTTGATGAAATTATAAAAAAACATTACAACAATATTTATTATTCTATCAATCTTATAAATGATAAAATCCACATAAGTGTGTATTGACAGCATACCGTCTCCCCGTCGTAGTGTAGATTGTTATTCAAACATTTCATTGTTTGGTTGGTTATAATAATGAGTATATATAATGTAAATAATTAATATCAAATTATAATTACTATTTATATATGTTATACCGCCCAATTACATAAGATTTCACCATCAATATAATGATATTATCCTTGTGTGTACATACAGATTACCGTTTCCACGACGTGATGAGATTCATTTCCACGTTCACCATTCAATGATGATTATAAAAATATATATATTTTAACAAGTATGTAATATATAAAATAATAATGATACTAGATATATATATATATATATATTATGTACTTACATATATCTTATTCACTTATTTCTGTTCAATACGATATGAAAACGGAAACAACATTTATGCGTACGTGCATCCTAGAGTCTCTAGAAATGGTGCTTTCCATTTCATATATATGTATATTATACATATTTTTATTCTAAATATATATGATATATATAAATCATGTTTTATATTGTGGAAGTATTTAAATAATGATTTAAGTGATACAATCACGAATAACATGTTAAAACACGTACGATAAAAAAGCAATTTTTACACGATATGTTAATTTTATGTGGAAATTATTATTAAATAGTTAGTATAAAGTCATAAATGAATCATGTATGATATCATAAATATATATATGGTTCTGTTATAATTTAATTACATACTATGGTCATTATACATGAGGTTAAATATACCCTTGACCAAATCAAAGGGCAAGGTAAGGGTTAATTTCATAATCTCATTATTATCCGAGGTTATTTTCACGTAAGAATCTACTGGGAAATATTTATTATCCATGTCCATGTTTCATAAATTTTTTTTCAAATGGAATATTTAAAAATACTTTTTTAATAAAACATCATTTTAATTTTTTTAAAATATTTATTCTTCTAAATCATTCTCATTAATGTCTATGTTTTAAAAATGGGTTTTAATGATTTATTTGTTTCGACATGAATTTTTTTAAAATTTTAATTACTTTAAAAAGTTTCAAAGTGGTATGGGACACTTTGATTAAATTTTTTTGAAATGTCTTCCATTCTAAATTGGGTGAATTTTAAATGTATTCATGAAAAAAGTATATTTTTCTCAAAGAAAATTCCTAATCATTTTCATCTATGTCAACATAATATGATAGATTTTATAACCATATTGAAGTTTATTTATTATGATAAAAATCTTCCATATTTTTTTTATGTTTTTGTTATATGATTGACTATGGATGTGTTATTTTTATACAATTCATGGTTTATGGATAAATATGGACATTTGGTATGCTAGTTTTCATAGGAATGTTTATGCTATGTATAAACCTTTTCATATGTTGAATGAATTGGACTTATAATGGGACATGTGGAGCCCGCTATAGCTCCTCGATGCATCGGTAGGTCTAATGAGAAAAACTAGGGTATTGGCACAAGGCCTTGAAAAAATCTTTTTTAGTCTTGGCGCAACGCTTTGATTATGTGTGTAGTACCCTCGGTTTGATATATGTGGACTTTGTTTATGAATTTTTACATGTTTAAATTGTATGGGATGAGTTGGGAAGAGGTTGGGAGGGTTTGGAATGGTTTTGAATGAGTTTGGAGGTTTTTCTTAGGGAGCACGGTTTGAGCACGGTTATTGGAAACGATACGGATTCTCCAGGATGTCGTTGTAGGGGAGAGAGTAGGCTTCGCACAGCCTACACAAAGTTTTCCAAAACATGTGAGTCAACTGTGCGGACCCTTTATCTCAAGGAAGAAGCTTGCGCACAGTTAGCGCACGGTTTACCAAACCCTGCTGACTAACCACGTGGCCACATAAAAATAGGGTTTTAAAACTAGGTATCACTCGGGATTGCCTCTTTCCTCTCCAAACTTCCTCCCACTCAAACCTCAATCGGTATTTTCAGTTCTCAAGGGTTAGTGGGGCTCTACCACTCAGTTTGGAAGGGTATCATAGAGGTTTCTTTGCGGATTGAAGGTGGTTTTCCCCGGGTAAGTCTCTCCTTTTCGTTTCTCTGTGTTTTCCTCAAGATCTGCATCCATATCATTGTTGGTTTTCAAGATCTACACTTATTTTGTGTAGATATAGGGTTGTGTTTTCATTGGATGATATTTCTATGACTTCTAAATTTTAGGGAAGGGGATCTAGAGAGGTTTTAGTGGTGTGTTCGCCGGATTTGAGGTGTGGTTGCTTGTGGGTCGATTTCTCGGGAACCCTAAATATAAGTTTCTTCTCTCTATACTCCACTTGGTTAGTGCTAGTTTTTTTATTAAAATTAATTTGGTTGGATTGAAATTAATTGTGATTTTGATGTGAAAAGGTGGTTGGAAATTCATTTGGGGGTTTTTGGGAAAAAGGGGGTTTATTGGTGAAATGGTGTTGTTGTTGATTTCAAAATAGATATTTCAAAAACAGTTGCTAGGATTGACATGGAAAATGGTTGATGAAAATGGATTTCAATAAAGATGTTGTTTTATTGAAATGTGGTTTGGCAAGGAAAATGATTTTCAATAAATGGGTGATTTATTGAAGTGGATTGATATACAATGGAATTGGTCGATTGCATGTTGTTGTGACCATGGTGGGTTATATGCTTGTTTGTGATTGATTAGAATGTTGTGTGGATATGGAGATATGTACCACTATAAAAAGGGGATGAATAGGGGATGAAAGAACCACCATCAAAGGATAAGTGTATGGGAAGTGCCACTAGGTGTGTATGGGTGAACGGGTTGGATGGAAGCTCCACCGTTTGGTTGTTTTTTGTGCATTGCTTTCTAAGTTGTGAATTTTTTTTCCAGTGTGAAAATGATGAAATGTCTTATGAAATGTTTGGTTATATTTCCCTTGGTGGTTTGGTTTGGGTGAATTGGCTTGCTGAGGGTGTGGCTGGCTTATGGTAATGGTAGCACTTGTTATTATTTTATATAAACAGTTTTATATAAATGTCCTAACAGTTTTATCCAAGTGGCATGTGTAGGGATGTCATTTGGAGAAAACCTTCTGAGTTTTAGAACGCACCCCCTTCTTTGGCACTTTAGTTTCCTTTCAGATGTTTTGTACCGTGACGTGGAAAAAAGTAAGGCATTATCCTCCTCTATGGGTGCATTGTGATGTCTTGGTGTAACTTATAGATTGTATCATGGTGTAGGGTTGTGGTGGTATCATGGCACATGGTGCTTTGTTGTTTGGTTTTCTGCATAGTACTTAGATATTGTGTTGTTTTTTTAGATTGGGGTTATATGGTGGAACAACTTTGTTGTCTTTTTCGAATTCATGTTGGAATGTTTTATTCACATGCATCATATAGTGGTGGTTAATGGTTGGTTTGGTTGATTTTGTTAAGGGAAAATCATTACCCAATTTGATCTTGAAGACCTTGGAATTTATTTCCATACCTCAGCGCCTTGGGAACGTCGTTTAAGTATAATTAACCCTCACCGCCTCCTCAAGCCAATGAGGTTGGGGTGGGGTGTTACAAGTGGTATCTTCTTGTTGGGTACTTTTGTGTTGATCATTGGTTTTGGAGTTGACATTCCTTGTGGTATATTCTTTGATTTGGGATGGTAGAAAGTTGTAGGAATGTCGGAACTTGTAATGTATAGCAAAAAAGGACATTGTTAACCCTCTTATGTTCAACTTCATGTTATGAGGTAGTTGGTTACATAAGTGTTTTGGAGACACATAGAGGAATTTTATATCTCATTGTCGTGGGTGTAGCCAATGAGATGAGAATGAAATACATGGTAGAAATGAATTCCCACTATGATGCATATTTCATTGGCCATAATGATTTAGGTGCTCAATTTTGAAATATTTTTTCAAACATTTGAAATTGTAATCTGAATAAATTTGGTATTTTGAAAATGTTTTGGTTTTAAAAATGGTAAAACATGATAATTGTGGAAAGGTGGGAAGTCTCGTTGTCATAGTATTGTTTCATTTTATTTGAAATGTGATTTTGTTTTGCCTATGGAAGCGAGACTTATGGTTGTTTATTTTCTGTTTATAGAAATGGCATCGGGTAGGCGTCATAGAGACCAACCGGAAGAGGCTACTAAGAATGTGGTAGCACCTGAGCCTCATGTGAACCAGCAGCTAGTGAAAATCATAATAAAACCTTTCCAAGCTGTGGAAAGTGGAAATAAAATGGATGAACTAAGGCATGTAGATCATGCGGTTCAATTTCAAAAGTATAATACACCCATCTTCCGGGGTGATTCAGAGCCAGAGAGGGCAGAATCATGGTTGAATATAATGAACAAGATCTTCATGTTTTTGGGAACAGTGGTAGAGTTAAAAGTGAAGTTTTCCATCTATATTTTGGAAGATCTTGCCCTTCAGGGGTGGGAGTTGGTGGTTTAACCTGAAACGGACCAGGGAATGATGTGGGAAGGATTTGAAGAATTTTTTAATAAACAATTCTACCCACAAACGTTTAGAATTCAGCGTATGACTGATTTCATTCTTCTGAAGAAAGAGCACATGTCCGTGACGAAGTATGCAGCTATGCTTATGAACATAGTGAGATTTTCTCTCGAGGTTGAGGGTATTGTATAGACCCGAAGCCTGACGTACATGTACATTACATTACTTTTGTGGAATACTTAGTACATTACAAAAACACACACACAAGGACCGTAATAGTTTAGTGTCTTTGGAAACTCGGAATATAATCTTCTAATCGCGGTGAATGATCTTCAACATCTCCCATAAAGATCTTCCTTTTTTTTACCTAAAACCTTTCTTTATATCCTGTGGAAAAGAAAACATAAAATGGTGAGCTCAAATGCTCAGTAAGGGTAAACAAAAGAAATATCAATCACATCATATTCATAAGAACATAACATTTTGGAAATCTTAACCTGCAAAAGAGAGCATAATTTCGTAACATGGGATAAATCTTAGTAGTGAAATGAAAATCCAATAATCATAACATAAAACATGAAACTTTGTGGCATACACACATAATCATAGAGAATCATTTCTTGTTAGTCAAGACTCATTGCCAAGACTATCCTAGTGGACAAAGTCCCTTTCTGAATCGAGTAACCCTCGTTTAAGTCATGTTTCACTGAACCGGTATAACCTACCATTCCAGCCATGTCTATCTCATGAGATAGAAAATCTTTACCCAATGCATTGGAGGGAGATATATGTCTCACCCATTTTATAATGAATCCTTTCTTATGTGTGCCACATAATCATAAATCATACATCATCGCATAACACATGTAACAAAAATGGGATTCTTGAAACATCATGACATCATAAAAAAATTCATATACGATAAAGGAATTCATAAAAATAATTCCATCACAACATAATCAATTCAATGTAATAATAGGGATAAAAACAGAACCCTTTATCATCTTAGATGGAAAATAATTTTGATAAAACACTTGAACTTCATCCTTGAGGAAAATATCCTTTCTATTTCAAAAACACTTTTCCTTTCATAACATGTCACACAATTTTAAACTTAAAGAAGTTGATTAAAAATAAACATGAAAACTTGTAAAGGAAGCTTCTTGGAAATAATGTTTTAAAAATCCATTCATTCCATATAAGTTAAAAAAACATTCTTCGTACTTTTGTCGGAAAAGTAAAAAAGTACATCGTACGAAAAACGACAAAAGATTCCTTTCATACATATTACTAAAAACTCACCGAAGGGTAAAAATGGATTTAAAAAATTGTAGGTGGATGTAAATAATATTACATATTGAGGAAACATGGATGTGGATGATAAAATACACCCCAGTAAATGCCAAAGTATAAACAATCTCGGATAAAAATGAGATTGTGATATTTCCCTTACCTTAGGTCCGATTTTCTTTGTACGTGTCCGAATCTCCTGTATAATGGTTTAAATAATGTTATTTACTTATTCCATAATCATACATATTGATATGATATCATATATGGTCATATTTTTAGCTTCTTGTTAGTAATATTTCATTGTTACTTGTTACTCGGGTCTTTATTGCCTTTTGTTCTTATGCGTGTTTTGCCGAATAAATTATTATTCTTATTTTAAGGTTATAGATACCTTATATCCAGAATGGTATTAGTTTAACATATATCATATTTATTCATTCAATTCATTTATATAATTACTATGTAATGATGATCATGTAGAACGAGTCGCATCATATCGTGGAGACGGTATTCCGTACGTACGCACGAGTGATGATATCGTTCCTATGATCGTGGAATTGTATTTGAGTATATATATATTATTTCAGTATCAATATTACATTATAATAATAATAAATAGTTACTCATTACACCATTATACCCATCTTTTTAAGGTCATGGTGGAAAATAGATTACACCACGGCGTGGAGACGGTATTCCGTACCTACGCACGCGCAGTGATTTCATTTTTCCGTACGATGGATAGAAGGTGAATTAGGGTTGTTTCATATTTATAATAACATATCAGTATGTATGTAATAATGATTTTATTACTTTATAATGAAACAACTAAACAAGAAGAAGTTGAAGAAGAAAGAAATTGAAAAGATCGGTAATGGATATTACCTCTTCTTTGGAGCGCCTCTTTGAATCCTCCACTTAGGGAACTAATATTGGTCATTGAATAAGACCAGGAACTCTAGGATTAATCTAGGGAAGTGGAGAGGAGAAAATGGCAGGGGTTGGCCGAGCTTGAGTGCTCAAATTGGTGTGAGGAGGAGGTGCCCTTTTATAAGGGAGGAGAGGGGCACCTTAGGAATATCTCAAAATATTATTTTATATTAAAGTCAAAATCGGTTTATAATAGTTCCAAAGGGTCTTATTTCGAAGCTAAAGTGGGTATGGGTCTAAATACTATCATCCAAGAGGATTTAGACAAGTTTAGGGTATTATTTTAACCTTATCAATTAGATTTAACTTTAAGTTAAATAATTTAACTTTTACCGTGTCTTTTTGTTTTCTTACACTATATGGTTGATACACTTACTATAACATGCCAAAAGAACCACAAATTGTTTATTATTAATATTTATATCCTTATATAAGTCATTTGGCCGAACCTTAGATTTTTAGGAATAAAATAACAATTAATAATATAATATTTGATTTAAAAACTATTTTGTGTCAATTTTGACACTATTTGATATATGATTTTTTTGAAAGTCATAACAGAATTATATGTTATAAAAAAGTTGATTAAATCAACACTAATATATCATATTAACCTAGAAAAATAGTTTAATTCATAAAAAGTCTTAAACTACATTTATTTTGTTTTTTATAATATCAATTATGTCAATATTTCATTAATAAGATAATTACTGCATCATCTTTGTGTCATAAATAAATTAAATTATTTGATGTCTAAAAATTACAAATAAACTACCATTATGTATGAAAGCTTTTTATATTTCTAATGAATATTTACAATCGAATTTTTCTTATGTATAACCCTATATTAAAAATGTTTTATTAAATAACATTTGATTTTAACTCTTTTAACTCTTCTTTGAATTAAATAATAATAAATGTCCTAATCTAATCCAAGTGGGCATAAATGATAATATTTTACACTTAAGGTTGTTTTTGGTCGAGATACACTTGTCCAATAGGATTAGGACATGTGTTAGGGTAATATTAATATCATTTTTACCCTTAATTACCCAATTTACTTTTAACCGTGATAAATAAAAGTAAAAAGTTACTATTCACCAAAAATTATTTTCATCTCATTGAACCACGTTTTACTTACTGAACTCAACCATGTCTCTCGGATTTTTGAAATTCCATTCACTGAAGCGGTAAAATTATGTTTTATGAAAAATTTAGTTTTTTAACTACCACTTAGTAGTTTCACTATTCATAAATAATTGATGTTTTTCAGAACAATGCCAAAATTTCATCCTAAGCTATATTTCATAATCTGAATTCAAAAATGAAGTCTATTTTACCAAATTCATAACATAGAAGTTACATTAAATAATTTTATAATTATATCCCGTTGTTAAAACAAATAGCATGTTTTTAAGAAACAATATCTATCAAAAGATTGACACTTGTTTATGTCATGTTTAAATGTGAAATTACATCCAATGACCAACATTGTATTAAATTGTAAAAATATATTCTAAATATAAATTAAAACCACTCAAATTAATAATTTATCACTATTAATTATTTTGATTAAAAAAGTTGTTTTTAATTATAATTTAGTAATTTTCACTATTCATCAGAATATGAAAGTTATCTGAAAAGCACCAAAATTTCACCTTAGGCTAAATTGGATACTCCGAATCCAAAAATGAAGTCCATTTTGAGAGCTAAAATTTCTAAAATTTTAAAAGGTGGTTATTACTATTCATAACGGCTAGTTATAATAATATTTTAATAGTATATCGTTGTTCAGTGAAACTCGGTATTGCGTACTACACACGCTATCGAGGAAGGTCACGATTGCGTGTAATACAAGGCAAGTCAAGGATGTGTGTTGTGCCAACTCCTTTTGGTGTAGCGTATAACACATGACATTAATAAAATTAAAAAGAATATTTTTCATAAAATCTCGGGCTGTTACATTCTACCCCCCTTAAAATGAATTTCGCCCTCAAAATTCGTCGGGGTTATAAATGGCTTACTATTCGAAAGTTTCTTTAATAGAAACCCACATCGTAAAAAAAGAATACCAAAACTTGGCTTTAAAATCTAAAGTATTAAATGTAATGATTACCCAAATAAACTAATCACTCGGTTTCCACATAGGTGAAAATATGGATATGGAAGAGAAATCTAACCATCATGTTCTGATGGAGAGTGGTAGAGAACTTGGCTATGGAAAAGCTAGTAATCACAAATCCATATATTTGTGATGATATAAGGTACCATCTGATTCATCAGGTATAAGATCACTAGGACAACATTTTGGGTTTTCAAGATCATTTCCCTAAAGTTGAAAATTTTCATTAGAATAAATACTTACTTTATTTTGGTACAATCTCACTGTTGTTCGTGCCTTGAACAATTTCCACTTCATCACTTAAATAAATGAAGTTGAATTTGTTATTCGTGAAGTGTTAGCAGATCATGTGATAGAATGACAGGTCATTCCATCTGTCTCAAACAAAAGGTTAGCAAAAATTATATACATAAGTCGATCTATAGTGAGATTAATCATATATGGTTCCTAAAATGGACTTATAATTCATATATCATACTGCTTAATATAATAAAACTAGTTTCTACTAAACGGGGACTTCCTGTAGGCCATTGGTAGGCGATAAAGGCCAGTCACACGTCGGTTGTGGGTTCGATTCCCACAGCGTTGTCCGACGCGATGGGCTGTCGCCCGTTCTGCAGGTTGTCCTTTTTCTAAAACTATATTACTATAACATCCCATCAATAATATCGAAAAAAACTTCTATCCTTAAACAATACTAACTTATGTCCAACATAATCCTTTCCAATCTTTAGGCTTATCCATAATACTGCAGTCCACTCTCATAACATAGTGAAAACGATTACCAGAGATTTAACACCATCGTCGATCCCCATATATCATAAGATATGTTTTGTTGGTCACATTCCAAACATTCAAAGTCCTTAATCATGTATTCTCTTGAATACCTTAGTGAAAACATGAATGCAGTTAAAAGTTAACACTTTCCACATACCAAAATCCTCAAAATTCTATATACTCAAACCATGGAATCACTTAGTCCATATATCAATCATGAGCTCATGAATACTGTCAAACATTTCATCCACTTTCCAAAAAATATCTGAATAACCCTTCATTGTTACTCATACCATTCATCATAAACATTCAAAACATAAGGAAAGACAACAGTGTAACAATCCTTAGATGTCTTTTTATTCTATAGTACAACATTACACTTGATAAACATGTAATCATTCCACTACCTTCTTAAACCATTGATCGAGCATCAAAAATTCTTTCATCTCACATATCATTTGTAGTCTCTTCATCATCATCAACAAAAATACTACCCATACGACCATACCGATTCTCTTCATGAGACATTCCCTTAGGTCATTGGTTTGCATAATTCCCGTACATTCCACATTTAAAACATTTAACCATTTTTGATGTCGTAGCAATACCATTAACCTCATCCATAGTGTTAACTGAAACTTTTCCATTGCACTTACTGGCTTTGTGTCCTTCTTTTCCACACCCAAAGCATCTTCCAGTTCCTTTGAAACATTCTCCTTGATGCCTCTTCCCACATGATTTACATAGGGGAAATTGAACTTTCTTTCCTCTATGATCATCATGAAACTCCATCTTTCTCTTATTAGTCGAGTCAGGAAACTTACCAAATTTTACTTTATTGATCATATTATGAGATTGCTGATTCGGCATAATAATGATGTTTGGACTTCCAAATCCCATTTCATTTGATTGCTTATGAAGAATATCATTCCATTGTCCACCATATCCTCCATTATCGTGAATCATCTTGTTTCCAGCCATTTTCTGAAACCCAAAAAGAATAGTGTGAGATGCAAAAATCATAATAAAGGGGGAGTAACTTCAATATCTAACATCTTAGGTTAAATTCGAAGATCGTTACCGTAGTGCTAGGACTATATCCTATATGTATACCTATCCTTAGGGACATCCCTAGACATACCTTAGAAATATCTCTAGGGATCTCACTAACATTTTCGCGTCCTAGTTTCCAATGGTTGACTAAACCTTTCCTCTGATACCAACTGTAGAGACCCGAAGCAAGACGTACATGTACATTACATTACTTTTGCGGAATAATTAGTACATTACAAAAAAACACACACAAGGACCGTAATAGTTTAGTGTCTTTGGAAACTCGGAATATAATCTTCTAATCGTTGTGAAAGATCTTCAACATCTCCCATAAAGATCTTCCTTTTTTTCCTAAAACCTTTCTTTATATCCTGGGGAAAAGAAAACATAAAAGGGTGAGCTCAAATGCTCAGTAAGGGTAAAAAAAAGAAATATCAATCACATCATATTCATAAGAACATAACATTTTGGAAATCTTAACCTGCAAAAGAGAGCATAATTTCATAACATGGGATAAATCTTAGTAGTGAAATGAAAATCCAATAATCATAACTTAAAACATGAAACTTTGTGGCATACACACATAATCATAGAGAATCATTTCTTGTTAGTCAAGACTCATTGCCAAGACTATCTTAGTGGACAATGTCCCTTTCTGAATCGAGTAACCCTTGTTTAAGTCCTTTTTCACTGAACCGGTATAACCTACCATTCCAGCCATGTCTATCTCATGAGATATAAAATCTTTACCCAATGCATTGGAGGGAGATATAGGTCCCACCCATCTTATAATGAATCCTTTCTTATGTGTTCCACATAATCATAAACCATACATCATCGCATAACACATGTAACAAAAATGGGATTCTTGAAACATCATGACATCATAAAACAATTCATATACGATAAAGGAATTCATAAAAATAATTCCATCACAACATAATCAAATCAATGTAATAATAGGGATAAAAAACAGAACCCTTTATCATCTTAGATGGAAAATAAATTTGATAAAACACTTGAACTTCATTCTTGAGGAAAATATCCTTTCTACTTCAAAAAAACTTTTCCTTTCTTAACATGTCACACAATTTTAAACATAAAGAAGTTGATTAAAAATAAACATGAAAACTTGTAAAGGAATCTTCTTGGAAATAATGTTTTAAAAATCCATTCATGCCGTATAAGTTAAACAAAACATTCTTCGTACGTTTTTCGGAAAAGTCAAAAAGCACCTCGTACGAAAAACGACAAAAGATTCATTTCATACATATTACTAAAAACTCACCGAAGGTTAAAAATGGATTTAAACAATTGTAGGTGGATGGAAATAATATTAAATATTGAGGAAACATGGATGTGGATGATAAAATGCACCCCAGTAAATGCCAAAGTATAAACAATCTCGGATAAAAATGAGATTGTGATATTTCCCTTACCTTAGGTCCGATTTGCTTTGTACGTGTCCGACGCTCATGTATAATGGTTTAAATAATTTTATTGACTTATTCCAGAATCATACATATTGATATGATATCATATATTGTCATATTCTTAGCTTCTTGTTAGTAATATTTCATTGTTACTTTTTACTCGGGTCTTTATTGCCTTTTGTTCTTATGCGTGTTTTTCCGAATAAATTCTTATTCTTCTTTTAAGGTTATAGATACCTTATATCCAGAATGGTATTAGTGTAACATATATCATATTTATTCATTCAATTCATTTATATAATTACTTTGTAATGAAGATCATGTAGAACGAGTCGCATCACATCGTGGAGACGGTATTCCGTACGTACGCACGAGTGATGATATCGTTCCTATGATCGTGGAATTGTATTTGAGTATATATATATTATTTCAGTATCAATATTACATTATAATAATCATAAATAGTTACTCATTACACCATTATACCCATCCTTGTAAGGTGATGGTGGAAAATAGATTACACCACGGCGTGGAGACGGTATTCCGTACGTACGCACACGCGGTGATTTCATTTTTCCGTAGGATGGATAGAAGGTGAATTATGGTTGTTTCATATTTATAATAACATATCAGTATGTAAGTAATACTTATGTTATTACTTTATAATGAAACAACTAATGAAGAAAAAGTTGAAGAAGAAAGAAATTGAAAAGATCGGTAATGGATATTACCTCTTCTTTGGAACGCCTCTTTGAATCCTCCACTTAGGGAACTAATATTGGTCTTTGAAGAAGACCAGGACCTATAGGATTATTCTAGGGAAGAGGAGAGGAGAAAATGGAAGGGGTTGGCCGAGCTTGAGTGCTCAAATTGGTGTGAGGAGGAGGTGCCCTTTTATAAGGGAGGAGAGGGGCACCTTAGGAATATCTCAAAATATTATTTTATATTAAAGTCAAAATCGGATTATATTGGTTCAAAAGGGTATTATTTAGAAGATAAAGTGGGTATGGGTCTAAATCCTATCATCCAATATTATTTAGACAAGTTTAGGGTATTATTTTAACCTTATAAATTATATTTAACTTTAAGTTAAATAATTTAACTTTTACCGTGTATTTTTGTTTTCTTACACTATATGGTTAATACACATACTATAACATGCCAAAAGAACCCCAAATTGTTTATTATTAATATATATATCCTTATATAAGTCCTTTTGCCGAACCTTAGATTTTTAGGAGTAAAATAACAATTAATAATATAATATTTGATTTAAAAACTATTTTGTGTCAATTTTGACACTATTTGATATATGATTTTTTTGAAAGTCATAACATAATTATATGTTCGAAAAAAGTTGATTAAATCAACACTAATATATCATAGTAACCTAGAAAATTAGTGGAATTCATAAAAAGTCTTAAACTACATTAATTTTGGTATTTATAATATCAATTATGTAAATATTTCATTAATAAGATAATTACTGCATCATCTTTGTGTCATAAATAAATTAAATTATTTGATGTCTAAAAATTAAAAATAAAATACCATTATGTAGAAAATCTTTTTAGATTTCTAATGAATATTTAAAATTGTATTTATCTTATGTATAACACTATATTAAAAATGTTTTAGTAAATAACCTTTGATTTTAACTCTTTTAACTCTTCTTTGAATTAAATAATAATAAATGTCCTAATCTAATCCAAGTGGGCCTAAATGATAATATTTTACACTTAAGGTTGTTTTTTGTCGAGATACACTTGTCCAATAGGATTAGGACATGTGTTAGGGTAATATTAATATCATTTTTACCCTTAATTACCCTATTTCCTTTTAACCGTGGTAAATAAAAGTAAAAAGTTACTATTCACCAAAAATTATTTTCATCTCATTGAACCACATTTTACTTACTGACATCAACCGTGTCTCTCGGATTTTTGAAATTCCATTCACAGAAGCTGTAAAATTATGTTTTATGAAAAATTCAGTTTTTTAACTACCACTTAGTAATTTCACTATTCATCAAAAATTGATGTTCTTCAGAACAATGCCAAAATTTAATCCTAAGCTATATTTCATATTCCGAATTCAAAAATGAAGTCTATTTTACCAAATTCATAACATAGAAGTTGCATTAATTAATTTTATAATTAAATCCCGCTGTTAAAACAAATAGCGTGTTTTTAAGAAACAATATCTATCAAAAGATTGACACTTGTTTATGTCTGGTTTAAATGTGAAATTACATCCAATGACCAACATTGTATTAAATTGAAAAAATATATTCTAAATATACTTTAAAACCACTCAAATTAATAATTTATCACTATTAATTATTTTGATTAAAAAGTTGTTTTTAATTATAATTTAGTAATTTTCACTATTCATCAGAATATGAAAGTTATCCAAAAAGTACCAAAATTTCAACTTAGGCTAAATTCGATACTTCGAATCCGAAAAATGAAGTCCATTTTGAGATCTAAAATTTCTAAAATTTTAAAAGGTGGCTATTACTATTCATAACGGCTACTTATAATAATATTTTAATAGCATATCGTTGTTCAGTGAAACTCGGTATTGCGTACCACACACGCTATCGAGGAAGGTCGCGATTGCGTGTAATGCAAGGCAAGTCAAGGATGTGTGTTGTGCCAGCTCCTTTTGGTGTAGCGTACAAAACAAGACATTAATAAAATTAAAAAGAATATTTTTCATAAAATCTCGGGCTGTTACATTCTACCCCCCTTAAAATGAATTTCGCCCTCGAAATTCATCGGGGTTATAAATGGTTTACTATTCGAAAGTTTCATTAATAGAAACCCACATCGTAAAAAAAGAATACAAAAACCTGGCTTTAAAAACTAAATTATGAAATGTAACGATTACCCAAATAAACTAATCACTGGGTTTCCACATAGGTGAAAATATGGATATGGAAGAGAAATCTAACCATCATGTTCTGATGGACAGTGGTAGAGAACATGGCTATGGAAAATCTAGTAATCACAAATCCATATATTTGTGATGATATAAGGTACCATCTGATTCATCGGGTATAAGATCACTAGGACAACATTTTTGGTTTTCAAGATCATTTCCCTAAAGTTGAAAATTTGCATTAGAATAAATACTTACTTTATTTTGGTACAATCTCACTGTTGTTCGTGCCTTGAACAATTTCCACTTCATCTCTTAAATAAATGAAGTTGAATTTGTTATTCGTGAAGTGTTAGCAGATCATGTGATAGAATGACGGGCCATTCCATCTGTCTCAAACAAAAGGTTAGAAAATATTATATACATAAGTCGATCTATAGTGAGATTAATCATATATGGTTTCTAAAATGGACTTATACATCATATATCATACTGCTTAATATAATAAAACTAGTTTCTACTAAACGGGGACTTCCTGTAGGCCAGTGGTAGGCGATAAAGGTCATTCGCACTTCAGTTGTGGGTTCGATTCCCACAGCCTTGTCCGACGCGATGGGTTGTCGCCCGTTCTGCAGGTTGTCCTTTTTCTAAAACTATATTACTATAACATCCCATCAGTAATATCGAAAAACACTTCTATCCTTAAACAATACTAACTTATGTCCAACATAATCCATTCCAATATTTAGGCTTATCCATAATACTGCAGTCCACTCTCATAACATAGTGAAAACGATTACCAGAGATTTAACACCGTCGTCGATCCCCATATATCATAAGATATGTTTTGTTGGTCACATTCCAAACATTCAAAGTCCTTAATCATGTATTCTCTTGATTACCTTAGTGAAAACATGAATTTAGTTAAAAGTTAACACTTTCCACATACCAAAATCCTCAAAATTCTATATACTCAAACCATGGTATCACTTAGTCCTTATATCAATCATGAGCTCGTGAATACTGTCAAACATTTCATCCACTTTCCAAAAAATATCTGAATAACCCTTCATTGTTACTCATACCATTCATCATAAACATTCAAAACTTAAGGAAAGACAACAGCGTAACAATCCTTAGATGTCTTTTTATTCTATAGTACAACATTACACTTGATAAACATGTAATCATTCCACTACCTTCTTAAACCATTGATCGAGCATCAAAAATTCTTTCATCTCACATATCATTTGTAGTCTCTTCATCATCATCAACAAAAATACTACCCATACGACCATACCGATTCTCTTCATGAGTCATTCCCTTAGAGAATTGGTTTGCATAATGCCCGTACATTCCACATTTAAAACATTTAACCATTGTTGATGTCGTAGCAATACCATTAACCTCATCCATGGTGTTAACTGAAACTTTTCCATTGCACTTACTGGCTTTGTGTCCTTCTTTTCCACACCCATAGCATCTTCCAGTTCCTTTGAAACATTCTCCTTGATGCCTCTTCCCACTTGATTTAATTTGGAGAAATTGAACTTTCTTTCCTCTATGTTCATCGTGAAACTCCATCTTTCTCTTATTAGTCGAGTCAGGAAACTTACCAAATTTTACTTTATTAATCATATTATGAGATTGCTGATTCGGCATAATAATGATGTTTGGACTTCCAAATCCCATTTCATTTGATTTCTTATGAAAAATATCATTTCATTGTCCATCATATCCTCCATTATTGTGAATCATCTTATTTCCAGCCATTTTCTAAAACCAAAAAAGAATAGTGTGAGATGAAAA
This sequence comes from Viscum album, assembly GCA_963277665.1. Taxonomy (NCBI): domain Eukaryota; kingdom Viridiplantae; phylum Streptophyta; class Magnoliopsida; order Santalales; family Viscaceae; genus Viscum; species Viscum album. Next base: position 1,902,937,389 of record OY728137.1, read on the forward strand.
AATCATAATAAAGGGGGAGTAACTTCAATATCTAACATCTTAGGTTAAATTCTATGATCGTTACCGTAGTGCTAGGACTATATCCTATATGTATACCTATCCTTAGGGACATCCCTAGACATACCTTAGAAATATCTCTAGGGATTTCACTAACGTTTTCGCATCCTAGTTTCCAAAGGTTGACTAAACCTTTCCTCTGATACCAACTATAGAGACCCGAAGCCTGACGTACATGTACATTACATTACTTTTGTGGAATACTTAGTACATTACAAAAACACACACACAAGGACCGTAATACTTTAGTGTCTTTGGAAACTCAAAATATAATCTTCTAATCGTTGTAAAAGATCTTCAACATATCCCATAAAGATATTCCTTTTTTTTACCTAAAACATTTCTTTATATCCTGGGGAAAAGAAAACATAAAAGGGTGAGCTCAAATGCTCAGTAAGGGTAAACAAAATAAATATCAATCACATCATATTCATAAGAACATAACATTTTGGAAATCTTAACCTGCAAAAGTGAGCATAATTTCATAACATGGGATAAATCTTAGTAGTGAAATGAAAATCCAATAATCATAACGTAAAACATGAAACTTTTTGGCATACACACATAATCATAGAGAATCATTTCTTGTTAGTCAAGACACATTGCCAAGACTATCTTAGTGGACAAAGTCCCATTCTGAATCGAGTAACCCTCGTTTAAGTCCCGTTTCACTGAACCGGTATAACCTACCATTCCAGCCATGTCTATCTCAGGAGATATAAAATCTTTACCCAATGCATTGGAGGGAGATATAGGTCCCACCCATCTTATAATGACTCCTTTCTTATGTGTGCCACATAATCATAAATCATACATCATCGCATAACACATGTAACAAAAATTGGATTCTTGAAACATCATGACATCATAAAACAATTCATATACGATAAAGGAATTCATAAAAATAATTCCATCACAACATAATAAAATCAATTTAATAATAGGGATAAAAACAGAACCCTTTATCATCTTAGATGGAAAATAATTTTGATAAAACACTTGAACTTCATTCTTGAGGAAAACATCCTTTCTACTTCAAAAACACTTTTCCTTTCTTAACATGTCACACAATTTTAAACTTAAATAAGTTGATTAAAAAAAACATGAAAACTTGTAAAGGAATCTTCTTGGAAATAATGTTTTAAAAATCCATTCATGCCGTATAAGTTAAAAAAACATTCTTCGTACTTTTGTCGGAAAAGTCAAAAAGTACCACGTATGAAAAACGAAAAAAGATTCATTTCATACATATTACTAAAAACTCACCGAAGGATAAAAATGGATTTAAACAATTATAGGTGGATGGAAATAATATTACATATTGAGGAAACATGGATGTGGATGATAAAATGTACCCCGGTAAATGTCAAAGTATAAACAATCTCGGATAAAAATGAGATTGTGATATTTCCCTTACCTTAGGTCCGATTTGATTTGTACGTGTCCTAAGCTCCTGTATAATGGTTTAAATAATGTTATTGACTTATTCCAGAATCATACATATTGATATGATATCATATATGGTCATATTCTTAGCTTCTTGTTGGTAATATTTCATTGTTACTTGTTACTCGCGTCTTTATTGCCTTTTGTTCTTATGCATGTTTTTCCGAATAAATTCTTATTATTCTTTTAAGGTTATAGATACCTTATATCAAGAATGTTATTAGTGTAACATATATCATATTTATTCATTCAATTAATTTAGATAATTACTATGTAATGATGATCATGTAGAACGAGTCGCATCACATCGTGGAGATGGTATTCCGTATGTACGCACGAGTGATGATATCGTTCCTATGATCGTGGAATTGTATTTGAGTATATATATATTACTTCAGTATCAATATTACATTATAATAATCATAAATAGTTACTCATTACAGCATTATACCCATCCTTGTAAGGTGATGGTAGAAAATAGATTACACCACGGCGTGGAGACGGTATTCCGTACGTACGCACGCGCGGTGATTTCATTTTTCCGTAGGATGGATAGAAGGTGAATTAGAATTGTTTCATATTTATAATAGAATTTCAGTATTTATGTAATACTGATGTTATTACTTTATAATGAAACAACTAAAGAAGAAGAAGTTGAAGAAGAAATAAATTGAAAAGATCGGTAATGGATATTACCTCTTCTTTGGAACGCCTCTTTGATTCTTCCACATAGGGAACTAAGATTGGTCTTTGAAGAAGACCATGACCTCTAGGATTATTCTAGGGAAGTGGAGAGGAGAAAATGGCAGGGGTTTTCCGAGCTTGAGTGCTCAAATTGGTGTGAGGAGGAGGTTCCCTTTTATAAGGGAGGAGAGGGGCACCTTAGGAATATCTCAAAATATTATTTTATATTAAAGTCAAAATCGGTTTATAATGGTTCCAAAGGGTCTTATTTCGAATCTAAAGTGGGGATGGGTCGCAATACTATCATCCAATAGGATTTAGACAAGTTTAGGGTATTATTTTAACCTTATCAATTAGATTTAACTTTAAGTTAAATAATTTAACTTTTACGGTGTCTTTTTGTTTTCTTACACTATATGGTTAATACACTTACTATAACATGCCAAACGAACCCCAAATTGTTTATTATTAATATATATATCCTTATCTAAGTCATTTGGCCGAACCTTAGATTTTTAGGAATAAAATAACAATTAATAATATAATATTTGATTTAAAAACTATTTTGTGTCAATTTTGACACTTTTTGATATATGATTTTTTTAAAAGTCATCACATAATTATATGTTCGGACAAAGTTGATTAAATCAACACTAATATATCATAGTAACCTATAAAATTAGTTTAATTCATAAAAAGTCTTAAACTACATTTATTATGGTATTTATAATATCAATTATGTCAATATTTCATTAATAAGATAATTAATGCATCATCTTTGTGTCATAAATAAATTAAATTATTTGATGTCTAAAAATTACAAATAAAATACCATTATGTAGGAAATCATTTTAGATTTCTAATGAATATTTACAATAGAATTTATCTTATGTATAACCCTATATTAAAAATGTTTTAGTAAATAACTTTTGATTTTAACTCTTTTAACTCTTCTTTGAATTAAATAATAATAAATGTCCTAATCTAATCCAAGTGGGCCTAAATGATAATAATTTACACTTAAGGTTGTTTTTGGTCGAGATACACTTGTCCAATAGGATTAGGACATGTGTTAGGTTAATATTAATATCATTTTTACCCTTAATTACCCTATTTACTTTTAACCGTGGTAAATAAAAGTAAAAGGTTACTATTCACCAAAAATTATTTTCATCTCATTGAACCAAATTTTACTTACTAACATCAACCGTGTCTCTCAGATTTTTGAAATTTCATTCACAGAAGTGGTAAAATTATGTTTTATGAAAAATTCAGTTTTTTAACTACCACTTAGTTGTTTCACTATTCATCAAAAATTGATGTTTTTCAGAACAATGCCAAAATTTCATCCTAAGCTATATTTCATATTCCAAATTCAAAAATGAAGTCTATTTTACCAAATTCATAACATAGAAGTTTCATTAACTAATTTTATAATTAAATCCCGCTGTTAAAATAAATAGCGTGTTTTTAAGAAAGAATATCTAACAAAAGATTGACACTTGTTTATGTCTGGTTTAAATGTGAAATTACATCCAGTGACCAACATTGTATTAAATTGTAAAAATATATTCTAAATATACTTTAAAACCATTCAAATTAATAATTTATCACTATTAATTATTTTGATTAAAAAAGTTGTTCTTAATTATAATTTAGTAATTTTCACTATTCATCAGAATATGAATGTTATCCGAAAAGTACCAAAATTTCACCTTAGGCTAAATTGGATACTCCGAATCCAAAAATGAAGTCCATTTTGAGAGCTAAAATTTCTAAAATTTTAAAAGGTGGTTATTAATATTCATAACGGCTAGTTATAATAATATTTTAATAGCATATCGTTGTTCAGTGAAACTCGGTATTGCGTACTACACATGCTATCGAGGAAGGTCGTGATTGCGTGTAATGAAAGGAAAGTCAAGGATGTGTGTTGTTCCAGCTCCTTTTGGTGTAGCGTACAACACAAGACATTAATAAAATTAAAAAGAATATTTTTCATAAAATCTCAGGCTGTTACATTCTACCCCCCTTAAAATGAATTTCGCCCTCGAAATTCATCGGGGTTATAAATAGTTGACTATTCGAAAGTTTCTTTAATAAAAAACCACATCGTAAAAAAAGAATACCAAAACTTGGCTTTAAAAACTAATGTATGAAATGTAATGATTACCCAAATAAACTAATCACTCGGTTTCCACATAGGTGAAAATATGGATATGGAAGAGAAATCTAACCATCATGTTCTGATGGAGAGTGGTAGAGAACTTGGCTATGGAGAAGCCAGTAATCACAAATCCATATATTTGTGATGATATAAGGTACCATCTGATTAATCAGGTATAAGATCACTAGGACAACATTTTTGGTTTTCAAGATCATTTCCCTAAAGTTGAAAATTTGCATTAGAATAAATACTTACTTTATTTTGGTACAATCTCACTGTTGTTCGTGCCTTGAACAATTTCCACTTCATCTCTTAAATAAATGAAGTTGAATTTGTTATTCGTGAAGTGTTAGCAGATCATGTGATAGAATGACGGGTCATTCCATCTGTCTCAAACAAAATGTTAGCAAAAATTATATACATAAGTCGATCTATAGTGAGATTAATCATATATGGATCCTAAAATGGACTTATACTTCATATATCATACTGATTAATATAATAAAACTAGTTTCTACTAAACATGGACTTCCTGTAGGCCAGTGGTAGGCGATAAATGCCAGTCGCACTTCGGTTGTGGGTTCGATTCCCATAGCCTTGTCCGACGCGATGGGTTGTCACCCATTCTGCAGGTTATCCTTTTTCTAAAACTATATTACTATAACATACCATCAATAATATCGAAAAAAACTTCCATCCTTAAACAATACTAACTTATGTCCAACATAATCCATTCCAATCTTTAGGCTTATCCATAATACTGCCGTCCACTCTCATAACATAGTGAAAATGATTCCCAGAGATTTAACACCATCGTTGATCCCCATATATCATAAGATATGTTTTGTTGGTCACATTCAAAACATTCAAAGTACTTAATCATGTATTCTCTTGAATACCTTAGTGAAAACATGAATGCAGTTAAAAGTTAACACTTTCCACATACCAAAATCCTCAAAATTCTATATACTCAAACCATGGTATCACTTAGTCCTTATATCAATCATGAGCTCATTAATACTGTCAAAAATTTCATCCACTTTCCAAAAAATATCTGAATAACCCTTCATTGTTACTCATACCATTCATCATAAACATTCAAAACATAAGGAAATACAACAGCGTAACAATCCTTAGATGTATTTTTATTCTATAGTACAACATTACACTTGATAAACATGTAATCATTCCACTACCTTCTTAAACCATTGATCGAGCTTCAAAAATTCTTTCATCTCACATATCATTTGTAGTCTCTTCATCATCATCAACAAAAATACTACCCATACGACCATACCGATTCTCTTCATGAGACATTCCCTTAGGGAATAGGTTTGGATAATGCCCGTACATTCCTCATTTAAAACATTTAACAATTGTTGATGTCATAGCAATACCATTAACCTCATCCATGGTGTTAACTGAAACTTTTCCATTGCACTTACTGGCTTTGTGTCCTTCTTTTCCACACCCAAAGCATCTTCCAGTTCCTTTGAAACATTCTCCTTGATGCCTCTTCGCACATGATTTACATAGGGGAAATTGAACTTTCTTTCCTCTATGATCATCATGAAACTCCATCTTTCTCTTATTAGTAGAGTCAGGAAACTTACCAAATTTTACTTTATTGATCATATTATGAGATTGCTGATTCGGCATAATAATGATTTTTGGACTTCCAAATCCCATTTCATTTGATTGCTTATGAAGAATATCATTCCATTGTCCATTATATCCTCCATTATCGTGAATCATATTGTTTCCAGCCATTTTCTAAAACCCACAATGAATAGTGTGAGATGAAAAAATCATAATAAAGGGGGAGTAACTTCAGTATCTAACATCTTAGGTTAAATTCGAAGATCGTTACCGTAGTGCTAGGACTATATCCTATATGTATACCTATCCTTAGGGACATCCCTAGACAAACCTTAGAAATATCTCTAGGGATCTCACTAACGTTTTTGCATCCTAGTTTCCAAAGGTTGACTAAACCTTTCCTCTGATACCAACTGTAGAGACCCAAAGCCTAACGTACATGTACATTACATTACTTTTGTGGGATACTTAGTACATTACAAAAACACACACACAAGGACCGTAATAGTTTAGTGTCTTTGGAAACTCGGAATATAATCTTCTAATCGTTGTGAAAGATCTTCAACATCTCCCATAAAGATCTTCCTTTTTTTACCTAAAACCATTCTTTATATCCTGGGGAAAAGAGAACATAAAAGGGTGAGCTCAAATGCTCATTAAGGGTAAACAAAATAAATATCAATCACATCATATTCATAAGAACATAACATTTTGGAAATCTTAACCTGCAAAAGAGAGCATAATTTCATAACATGGGATAAATCATAATAGTGAAATGAAAATCCAATAATCATAACATAAAACATTAAACTTTGTGGCATACACACATAATCATAGAAAATCATATCTTGTTAGTCAAGACTAATTTCCAAGACTATCTTGGTGGACAATGTCCCTTTCTGAATCGAGTAACCCTCGTTTAAGTCATGTTTCACTTAACCGGTATAACCTACCATTCCATCCATGTCTATCTCATGAGATATAAAATCTTTACCCAATTCATTGGAGGGAGATATAGGTCCCACCCATCTTATAATGAATCCTTTCTTATGTGTGCCACATAATCATAAATCATATATCATCGCATAACACATGTAACAAAAATGGGATTCTTGAAACATCATAACATCATAAAACAATTCATATATGATAAATGAATTCATAAAAATAATTTCATCACAACATAATCAAATCAATGTAATAATAGGGATAAAAACAGAACCCTTTATCATCATAGATGGAAAATAATTTTGATAAAACACTTGAACTTCATTCTTGAGGAAAATATCCTTTCTACTTCAAAAACACTTTTCCTTTCTTAACATGTCACACAATTTTAAACTTAAAGAAGTTGATTAAAAATAAACATGAAAACTTGTAAAGGAAGATTCTTGGAAATAATGTTTTAAAAATCCATTCATGCCGTATAAGTTAAAAAAACATTCTTCGTACTTTTGTCGGAAAAGTCAAAAAGTACCTCGTACGAAAAACGACAAAAGATTTATTTCATACATATTACTAAAAACTCACCAAAGTGTAAAAATGGATTTAGAAAATTTTAGGTGGATGGAAATAATAATACATATTGAGGAAACATGGATGTGGATGATAAAATGCACCCCAGTAAATGCCATAGTATAAACAATCTCGTATAAAAATGAGATTGTGATATTTCCCTTACCTTAGGTCCGATTTGCTTTGTACGTGTCCGAATCTCCTGTATAATGGTTTAAATAATGTTATTGACTTATTCCAGAATCATACATATTGATATGATATCATATATGGTCATATTCTTAGCTTCTTGTTAGTAATATTTCATTGTTACTTGTTACTCAGGTCTTTATTGCCTTTTGTTCTTATGCGTGTTTTGCCGAATAAATTCTTATTATTATTTTATGTTTATAGATACCTTATATCCAGAATGGTATTAGTGTAACATATATCATATTTATTCATTCAATTCATTTATATAATTAGTATGTAATGATGATCATGTAGAACGAGTCGCATCACATCGTGGAGACGGTATTCCGTACGTACGCACGAGTGATGATATCGTTCCTATGATAGTGGAATTGTATTTGAGTATATATATATTATTTCAGTATCAATATTACATTATAATAATCATAAATAGTTACTCATTACACCATTATACCCATACTTGTAAGGTGATGGTGGAAAATAGATTACACCACGGCGTGGAGACGGTATTCCGTACGTACGCACGCGCGGTGATTTCATTTTTCCGTAGGATGGATAGAAGGTGAATTAGGGTTGTTTCATATTTATAATAACATATCAGTATGTATGTAATACTGATGTTATTACTTTATAATGAAACAACTAAATAAGAAGAAGTTGAAGAATAAAGAAATTGAAAAGATCGTTAATGGATATTACCTTTTCTTTGGAACGCCTCTTTGAATCCTCCACTTAGGGAACTAAGATTGGTATTTGATGAAGACCAGGACCTCTAGGATTATTCTAGGGAAGTGTAGAGGAGAAAATGGCAGGGGTTGGCCGAGCTTGAGTTCTCAAATTGGTGTGAGGAGGAGGTTCCCTTTTATAAGGGAGGAGAAGGGCACCTTAGGAATATCTCAAGATATTATTTTATATTAAAGTCAAAATCGGTTTATAATGGTTTCAAAGTGTCTTATTTCGAAGCTAAAGTGGGGATGGGTCGAAATCCTATCATCCAATAGGATTTAGACAAGTTTAGGGTATTATTTTAACCTTATCAATTAGATTTAACTTTTAGTTAAATAATTTAACTTTTACCGTGTCTTTTTGTTTTCTTCCACTATATGGTTAATAAACATACTATAACATGCCAAACGAACCCAAAATTGTTTATTATTTATATATATATTCGTATCTAAGTCATTTGGACGAACCTTATATTTTTCGGAATAAAATAACAATTAATAATATAATATTTGATTTAAAAACTATTTTGTGTCAATTTTGACACTATTTGATATAAGATTTTTTTGAAAGTAATAACAGAATTATATGTTGGAAAAATGTTGATTAAATAAACACTAATATATCATAGTAACCTATAAAATTAGTGTAATTCATAAAAAGTCTTAAACTACATTTATTTTGGTATTTATAATATCAATTATGTCAATATTTCATTAATAAGATAATTACTGCATCATCTTTGTGTCATAAATAAATTAAATTATTTGATGTCAGAAAATTACAAATAAAATACCATTATGTAGGAAATATTTTTATCTTTCTAATGAATATTTACAATCTAATTTATCTTATGTGTAACCCTATATTAAAAATGTTTTAGTAAATAACCTTTGATTTTAACTCTTTTAACTCTTCTTTGAATTAAATAATAATAAATGTCCTAATCTAATCCAAGTGGGCCTAAATGATAATATTTTACACTTAAGGTTGTTTTTGGTCGAGATAAACTTGTCCAATAGGATTAGGACATGTGTTAGGGTAATATTAATATCATTTTTACCCTTAATTACCCTATTTACTTTTAATCGTGGTAAATAAAAGTAAAAAGTTACTATTCACCAAAAAAATATTTTCATCTCATTGAACCACATTTTACTTACTGACATCAACCGTGTCTCTCGGATTTTTGAAATTCCATTTACAGAAGCGGTAAAATTATGTTTTATGAAAAATTCAGTTTTTAACTACCACTTAGTAGTTTCACTATTCATCAAAAAATTGATGTTTTTCAGAACAATGCCAAAATTTCATCCTAAGCTATATTTCATATTCCGAATTCAAAAATGAATTCTATTTTACCAAATTCATAACATAGAAGTTGCATTAATTAATTTTATAATTAAATCCCGCTGTTAAAACAAATAGCGTGTTTTTAAGAAAGAATATCTATCAAAAGATTGACACTTGTTTATGTCTGGTTTAAATGTGAAATTACATCCAATGACCACCATTGTATTAAATTGTAAAAATATATTCTAAATATACTTTAAAACCACTCAAATTAATAATTTCTCAATATTAATTATTTTTATTAAAAAAGTTGTTTTTAATTATACTTCAGTAATTTTCACTATTCATCAGAATATGAAAGTTATCCGAAAAGTACCAATATTTCACCTTAGGCTAAATTCGATACTCCGAATCCAAAAATGAAGTCCATTTTGAGAGATAAAATTTCCAAAATTTTAAAAGGTGGTTATTACTATTCATAACGGCTAGTTATAATAATATTTTAATAGCATATCGTTGTTCAGTGAAACTCGGTATTGCGTACTACACACGCTATCGAGGAAGGTCGCGATTGCATGTAATGCAAGGCAAGTCAAGGATGTGTGTTGTGCCAGCTCCTTTTGGTGTAGCGTACAACACAAGACATTAATAAAATTAAAAAGAATATTTTTCATAAAATCTCGGGTTGTTACAGGTATAACATCATTTAATGCTCGTATATTTGAAGCTGTTTTTAGGTAATAAATTCATTCCAAGATAGAGGTTTTGTGTATAGATGATTACACAGAGATGGTGAATAGAGCCTCAGTGGCTGAGCGGGATTTGTTGGGAGCTCCGGGCGGAGGAAGCATGGGGGTACCCATGGGTAATAGTGGGAACTGTAATGTTGGGTTCAAGCGAAGAAGGTACACTAATTTCCATGGAGGGAATATGTAATATAATCCGACGATAGGATCGGTGAATCTTCCTCTGAAGCCCCAGAGAAATCTGGGATGTTTTCAGTGTGGTTCTACGAGCCCCATCAAGTGTGATTGTACTGAACAACCCCGAGCATGTCATAATTTTAGGAAGATGGTGCATCTTTAGAGTTATTGTTGGAATTCTCCAAGGTCGGGTGTGCATTAAACTCCTTAGGGATCGAAGACATCGTATGCTTCAATGGGAGAGGTATAGCAGCACACCCGTCGTCAGCAGAGTAAAGTGGGTCAAGGTGATTCCAAGAATACCACGACGCCTCTGAAAAGCAATAAAGATAAGAGTTTTGAAACAAAATCATTGTCTGGAACTGAGCATTTTGTGGTGGATGATCGGTCAGGACCATCCACAGTGCGAGGTACTATTCTTTTAATTTCTACCATTATGCAAGTGTTGTTTGATATGGGTGCTTCACACAGTTTTATTGCTACACGTGTAGTTGAGTTGATGGGTTTAAGGGTAGAAATGATTCCCTCGGTTTTAAAACTTCAAACTCCTCTTGGTCGAAGACAGTGTCGAGCCTTCTAGTATAGAGCATGTGGTATTGTTGTGGGAGAGGTTGAGATGACCTGGAAATTCATAGTCCTTAAGATGGATTGGTATGTTGTAATCCCGAGAATGGATTGGATGGTGGTGTTTAATACCACATCAATTTTAATGCACAGAGAGTGGATTTTACGACACACAATGGTGTTAGACTCTTTAGAGGAGATTGGCATGAAAGGAAGGGTGCAATAGGTTTGTTGTCACCATTAGTGGGCACGATATCGTATTAGTTGGTGCTGTTTTCGTTGGAATCTGTAGACGTTGTTGAGCAGAGTGTTCTTCCTGTAGTGGTGGATCAGTTCATGGATGATTTTCCTAATGAATTCTATGGGTTACCTCCAGTAATCGAAGTGGAGTTTATGATTCCTCCCCTTCCAAGGACCAAACCTATCTCACATCCGTCTTATCGGATTGACCCAGCAGAATTGTTGGAGTTGAAGGTACAGATGGAAGAGTTAGAAAACAAAGGGTTTATATGGCCTAGCACGTCTCTGTGGGTAGGCCGGTGCTGTTTGTGAAAAACGCGGATGGAAATTTGAATCTATTTTTTTATTATCATAGACTTAACCAATTTATGATAAAAAATAGATATACACTTCCATGAATTGATGATTTGTTTGAATAGTTGAGGGGAGCCCACTGGTTCTACAAGATCGTCCTAAGGTCGGGATACCATCAATTGCGGGAGAGGGAGGACAATATTCATAAAACAAATTTCATATGTAGATATAGACATTATGAATATGTGGTTATTCCCTTCGGACTAAAAAATGCACCAGATGTGTTCATGGAATTGATGAATCAGATATTTCAGAGATATCTGGATTCATTTGTGGTGCTGTTTGTAGATGATATTCTTGTGTATTCAAAGACAAGGGTGGAGCATGGGAAACACTTGTCGACAGTGCTGGGGATATTGAGGGATTAGTGGTTATATGCCAAATTGTCAAAGTGTAACTTTTCGATACCGGATGTTTGTTTTCTTGGCCATGTGATTTCTAAAAAGAGGTGTTTTAGTGGATCCGGAAAAGATAGAGGCTATTATCTCATGGAAACCTCCAAAGTATGTGTTTGAGATACAGTGTTTCCTTGGCCTATCTAGGTATTATCTATGTTTTGTTCATGATTTTTCACGTTTGGATTCACCAATGACAACTTTCACACGAAAGAAATTCCCATTCTAGTGGAATGAACAATGTCATTACTGTTTCGAAGAGCTAAAGGGTCGCCTCACATCATCACCAATCTTGTTTTTTCTAAAACAAGTAAAAGGGTACGTGATGTATTGCGATGCTTCAAGATTAGGGTTGGGGTGCATTCTCTCGAAAGGAAATCATGTAGTTGCGTATTGCTCACAGCATTTGAGGGTTCATGAGAAGAAATACCCAACTCAAAATTTGGATTTGGCGGTAGTGGTGCATGCTTTGAATGTGTGGTGTCATTATATCTTCGGTGAGAAATATACGGTATATATAGATCATAAGATCTTGGAACATATTTTCTCAAAAAAAGATTTCAACTTGAGGCAATAGAGATGGATGGAATATCTCCATATGTTCGATTTTGACTTGATGTACACACCTGGTTAGGGATATTTGGTGGCAGATGCATTAAGTAGAAAATCATATGCTCAGGTGGTGAAACATGTGTCATACCAGTGGTAGTTGATGTCTGGTATAGCTGATATACAGTTGGAATATGAGGACGATGGTGATAGAGCAGTCTTATTTCCATTTTGGTTGATTCCGATCTTGGTTGGCCTGGTTAGAGAGGCACAGAAATCTGATTCTGAGTGTGTGACCATGAGGTTGAGACTCAATGGTGGAGAGACCATTGAGGGTTGGAAATTGAATGGATATTCAGTTTTTTGTTTTCTTAATAGAATGGTTATACTGATTTCTTCTCAGGAGGATCTTCCCTGGGAGTATCATTTTACTAGGTGGGATGTTCATCCTGGAATTCAAAAACTGTATAAAGCGTTGAAAGTGAAGTTCTAGTGGGCTAGTAGGAAAAGAAGTGTGGCTGAGTTTTTTTCGAGATGCTTGACTTGTCTGCAGGTCAAGGTAGAGCATCAGAGGCTAGTGGGAATGTTGTAGTCTTTACCAATCCCTGTTTGGAAGTAGGAGAAAATAGAGGTGGATTTTTTCAAAGGTCTCCCAAGAACAGTCAGAAAGCACGATGCCATTTGGGTGATAGTGGATCTTCTAACGAAGTAGGACCATTTCAACCCGATTCTTGAATCTCATACGGAGGAGGATCAGTCCAAAATCAATATCCAAGAGTTGGTAAAGAGGCATGGTGTTCTAGTTTCGATCGTATTTGATAGAGATCTGAGGTTTACATATCTTTTCTGGAAATCATTGTTGAAAGCCTTTGGCACACAATTGACTATGAGTACAACGTATCACACTCAAACGGATGGTCCATCTGAGGGGACGATAAAAATTTTGGACGATATGTTGTGGGCTTGTGTCATGGATTTTGGTGGCTCGTGGGAGTAGCACTTGTCTTTGGTTGAGTTTTAATAAAATAAAAATTATCAAGAATTCATACATATGGCTCCGTTTGAAGATTTTTATGGGATACAATATCTTTTTCCACTATGTTGTGTGGAAATGGGTGGGTCTTCAATGGTAGGACCGAGCCTTGTCCAAGAGAAAATGGAGAAGATAAAGTTGACCATGAAGAGAATTGTGATAGGTCAGAGTCATCAAAAATCATATGTGGATCATCATCGATGTCTGTTGTCGTTCGATGTGAGTGATTCTGTTTTCTTGAGGATCTCTCCTAGGTAGGGACATCATCAGTTTGGGAAACAGATAATGTTAACACTGAGGTATATTGTACCTTTTTAGATTACTGAGTGGGTTGGTGAGGTGGATTATCGTTTGGATTTTACACCTAGGTTAAGTATAGTGTAGAATGTGTTTCGTGTGTCACAGTATAAAAAGTATCAGCAGGATCGTGATCATGTTATTCGATGCGATCATGTTGAGCTAGAACCAGATGATTCGTTGGTGCATGGGCCAGTGAAAGTAGTGGATAGGAAAGAGAATGTATTGCGTGGTAAAAGAATCAGTTTAGTTCATGTTTTGTGGCAACAAGTTCAGATTCAAGAGGAGACTTGGGAGCGGGAGAAAGAGATGGTCGAGCAATGGCCCGAGCTCTTTTGGAAAAGGTTGGGTTCACTACTTTCCATGGACGGAAAGACCAATGGTGCAGAGAATTTAGTACCCCTGGATCGATGTATGTGGCCTTTTTTATGCATTTTAATGTGTTTAATGTGCATGGGAGGAGTTGGGAAGGGGTTGGAAGAGTTTGGAATGTTTTTGAATGATTTCGGAGGCTTTTCTTAGAGAGAACGGTCTGGCCATGGTTAGTGAAAACCGTGCAGATTCACCATAAAACTGTGTTGAGGAAGACAGTAAGCTTCATGCATCATGCAAATGGTTTTCCAAACCGTGCGTGGGAACCATGCATACCCTTTCTCTCGAGGAATTACCGTGTGCACGGTTTCCACGCAAGGTTTGGCAAACCGTGTGGACTAACTGTGTGGCCACTTAAAAATAGTGTTTTAAAACACGATCTCACTCGATCTTGCCTCTTTCCTCTCCAAACATCCTCCCACTCGATCCTCACTAGGGTTTTTCAGTTTTCAAGGGTTGTAGGGGCTCTCCCACTCACTATGGATATATTTTTAAAAGTTTTCTTGGTGGATTGAAGTTGGTTTCTCCTGGGTAAGTCTCTCCTCTTGGTTTCATTGTGTTTTCCTCTAGATCTACATCCCTATCTTTCTTGGATTTATAGATCTACACTTGTGGTGTATAGAACTAGGGTTGTGGTTGAATTGCATGACGCTTTTAAGGATTTTGAATGTTCAGGAAGGGAATGTACTGAGGTTTCGGTGGCTTGTTCACCGAATTTGATGTGCAGTTACTTGTGGGGCGATTTCTTAGGATCCCTAAAGCTAGGTGGCTTCTCTCTCAACTCCACTTGGTTATTGCTAGTCATTTTTTTTACAATTAATTTGGATTTCTTCAAATTAATTTTTATTTTTATGCACAACGTTGATTGTAAATCCATTTGGGGATTTTTGGGAAAAGTGGGTTTATTTGTGAAATGGTGTTATTATTGATTTTAAAATTGGTTTTCGTGATTGAATTCTAAAATGGTTGATGAAAATGGTTTTCAATAAAGATGTATTTTTAATGAAATGAGGATTTTTGTGGAAAATGATTTTCAATAAATTTGTGATATATTGAATTGGACTGATATGTAATGGAATTGATAGATTGCATTTTGTGGTGACTATGGTGGGTCATTTGCTTGGTTGTGATTGATAGGACTGTTTTGTGGATGTGGTGAGAAGTACCAGTATAAAAAGGGGATGGATAGTGGATGGAAGGGACACCATCAAAGGAAATTTGGATGGAAAGTGAAATAGGTGTGGATGGGTGAACGAGTTGGACATAAGCTCCACCGTTTAGTTGTTTTGGTTTCTTTTTTTCATTTCTCCACATGTTAGAAATTGTTGTGCTAGTGTGTAAATTATGAAATGTCTTGTAACATGTTTGGTTGGATTTCCTGTGGTTTTTTGGTTTGGTTGAAATGACATGTTAAGGGTGTGGTAAGCTTATGGTAATGGTACCACTTGTGATTTTTTTTATAAATTGTTTTATATAAATGTGATAACTATTTTATCCTATTGGCACGTGTGGGGAAGTCATTTGGGGAAAACCTACTGAAAGATGAGTTTGTGGTAGGAATTAGTTAATGGATGAAACACTATTTTTCAACTATAAATTTTTTTATTCCTATTATTATATGAATAAATTAATTCTTAAAATTTAGGTAAGAGATCCTAAACCCAAATATGTGTTATCCCAATACATTATTTTTTTTGATCCAATGATATTTTAAATCAACATAGATTGATGGCTTTGAAGCCCTAAATTTTAAAAAAATTTGTGATTGATGACCTCAATAACTCCCTATAAATATTTACATTTTTCCTCCAATTATGTGTCTATAATTTCCACCAATGTTCTCTTAATAGAGATCTTAATCTTGCGGTGACTTTTTCATTTCCCCTTCCCTCTTATTAAGACTAAATTATACTAACTGAATTTCTAATGTGGGTTTTCCAAATAGGTATTTTCTAATTTTTCCCTTTTATTTTAGAAGAACAATTTCAAATTGTTAGAAAACAATTTATTAAATGATGGGAGAATGTAACACCCCAAGATTTCATAGTATGTTATCTCTTTAAATTAATTCAACAACATGTGCAACACACAACACCGAGTTTTAGCGCACTACAACTTACCAAACTAGCCATTCAAAAAGCTGTTATGAATAGTGTTAACTGAATTATGAATTTTATATACTATAAATAATTTTAGAATCCATATTATTTGTTTCTTATACAAAGTATAAGAAGAAATTCATTTTTTCAGATATAAGATTTATTATTCAAAAAATTAAATTTTACCACCTTTAAATGGAGAACCTTTTTTAACCCAATATTTAATACTTTTATATATTAAATTTGACAAAATAAATTTCTTATTTTTAATCAAGACATAAAAATTTTGTTTTGATAAATTTTTGGTGTTTTTCTAATAACTTTCATATAAGGGTGAATAGTGAATTTTTTTAAATTTTAATTGAAAGCAACTTTTTTAATCAAAATATTTTGTACTATTCAATTAAAAATTTGAATTGTTTGGAATTATAATCAGATTATATTTTTATCATTTAACACAATTTTGGTTATTATAAGTAACTTCACATTTAAATTTGGTATAAACACATGTCAATGTTTTGATAGTTTTTACTTTTTTAGAAACCCACTTTTGGTTTTGACAATAAGAATTAATATTTAATTAATAAATGCAACTTCTATGATTTTCATTTTGGTAAAATAGACTCCATTTTTTAATTTGTATTATCAAAATTAGATTAGGGTTAATTTTTGGTATTTTTTTTTGAAAATATTCAATTTTTGATGTATAGGAAAAGCACTGCGTTATTGTTTAAAACCAGCTTTTTATTTAAGTAATTTGTTATTTTATTTTAATTTATATTCGGTCAAAATAAATATATAATACTTATATATATTAATTATAGTTCATTTCAGTAATTTTACAATATGATTAGATATATAAAATTTTATTGAACTATTTACCATCTTTTACCCACCTTCTATGAGCATTTGAAAATTTGTATAAAACATAATTTTACGGCTTCTATGAGTTGAATTTCAAAAATTTGATAGACACAGATTACCTAAGTAAGTAAAATGTAGTTCAATAAGATTTAAATAATTTTTTGAGAATAGTAACTTTTGACTTTTATTTATCTCAGTGAAAAGTAAATAGGGTATTTAAGAGTAAAAATGATATTATAAATACCCAAACAGATGTCTTAGTTCAATTTGATAAGTTTAATTTGACCAATAAAACCTTAGGAATAAAATATGATCTTTTAGATCCACTAGTTTTCGATTAGAAAATTTATTATTATTTAATATAATGAAGAGTTAAAAGTGTTAAATTCACGTTATCATCACTATTTTTTTAATATACGGTTATACATACTATAAATTAAACTGTAAATATAAATTAGAAATCTAAAAATATTTCCTACGTAATAGTAGTTTATTTATATTATTTAGTCACTAAATAATAACATTTATTTATGACATAATGATGATGTAGTAATTACATTATTAATAAAAGATTAAAATTATTGATATTATAAAAAACCAAATAAATTTTGGTTGAGACTTTTTATGAATTAAACTAATTTTATAGGTTAATAATACATGTTAGGGTTTATTAATGATTTTTTTCGAAATAAGCATGCTCTTATAATTTTAACAAAAAAATACCAAATAGTGTCAAAATTGAATTAAAATAGTTTTTAAAACAAAAACTATATTATTGGTTGAAATAATATTCCGAAAAATTTATGGTTTAACCAAAGGGCTTAAATAATATTATTTATGTCATTAATGAACCACTTGTGGTTCTCTTGGATGTATTGAGTAAGATCATTAACTATATATTTTAAGAATACAAGAAGACTCGGTAAAAGATAAACTATTTAACTAAGAGTTAATTTAAGATATATGATTAAAATGGTAACCTAAACTTGTATGAAACCAACTGTTTGAGAGGTTTTCGTCCCATACCCACCATATCCTTTAAATTATTCATTTTATAGCCATTAGAAATAGAAAGTTATTTTATTGTAAAAAAATATTTCAATTTTTTCCTAAAGTGACCCTCACCACCCTTATAAAATTGAACATCCTCTTCTCTTATTTTCTCACATCCAAAGCATTTTGTCTCAGCTAACCCCTACCCAAATATCCTCTCAACTTTCCTCCATTAATCCTAGAGGCATTCCTTTGTTTAAAAATCCAACCTATGGATCCATTTTCATCAAATCAAAAGGAAGAACCCGAAGAAGAGGTAAATATTTCATCTCCTCTTTCAAGTTATTTTCTTCATCCACTTCCTCTTTCTTGTTTTCTCCATTATAAAATAATAACTCCAGTACCTTATATACAAAAAGATGTTATTATAAAAAATTGTACGGCCATATTCATTATTATATCAATCCTATAAATGACAAAGTCACCATATGTGCGTACGTACGACTTACCGTCTCGACGTCGTGGTGTAGTATATTATTCAAACAATTCATTTTTTGTATGGGTATAATAATGAGTATAAATAATGTAAATAATAAATATAATAGGTTAATGATTAAGTTTATATTATATTCCATCCAATTACATATGATTTCACCATCAAGATAATGATATTGTCACTCCTACGTACGTATGGATTACCGTCTCCATGACGTGATGAGATTCATTTCCAAATTACCAATTCAACACTGATTATAAATATATATATATATCATTAATAAGTATATAATATATAACATTATAATGCTACTGGAGAGATATATATATATATTTAAGTACTTACATATATCTTATTCAATTAGTTCTGTTCAATACGATATGAAAACGAAAATAGCATTTATACATACATACGGCCTACCATCTCCTTAAATAGTGTTTTCCATTTAACATATAGGTCTATTATACATATATATATTAGAAATATATATTATATATATAAATGAGATTTCATATTCTGGAAGTATTTATATCATGGTCTATGTGATAAAAATATGAATAACATGTTAAAACACCTAGGATAAGGAAAAGCGATTATTTCTAGAAATGATAATTTAACATTGAAATTATTATTAAATGGGTGGTATAAAGTCTTAAATGAATCATGTATGATATAATAAATATTAATATGGTTCTGGTATAACTTAATAACATACTATTGCCACTATAAATGCGGATAAATGTAACCTCAACCAAAGGAATGTGCAAGGTAAGGGTTAATTTCACAATCTCATTATTATCCATGTTGTCTTTACGTTAGAAAATACTGGAAAATATTTATTATCCATATCCATGTTTCATAAAAGAGTTTTAAAAGGGATAATTTTAAGGTACTTTTTTACAAAAACATCATTTTAAATGTTTTAAATATTTATTCTTCTAAATAATTCTCATTATGTCTATGTATTCAAAATGGTTTTGAAGGATTTATTTAGATGAACATGAATGTTTTTAAAATATTAATTCCTTTCCAAAGTTTAAACGTGGTATGGGACACTTTGGGTCAAACATTTATTTTAAGGTCTATTTTTCTAAATTGTGTGACTTTTAAATGTTTTCTTGAAAAAGGGATATTTTTCTCAAAGAGTTTGACAAATAATTTTCGTTTATGTCAACATCCTTTGATAGATTTTAAACTTGTATGAAGATGATTTATTATTATAAAAATATCGAATATTTTATTAATGGTTTTCTGATATGTTTGACTATGGATGTGTAATTTTTATACCATTCGGGGTTTATGGATAAAGTATTGACATTTCATATGCTAGTTTTAATAGGAATGTTTTTGTTATGTTTTAACCTTTTCATTTGAGGAATAAATTGATATTAGTAAGTGATGGGTGGAGCCTACTATAGCTCCTCGATGCATCATTAGGTCTCATGCGAAAAACTGGTGTCTTGGCATAAGGCCTTGAAAAAAATCTTATTTTTAGTCCTAGCATAAGTCCTTGACGATGTGGTTATGAAGTATGGAATTATGAATTCCATAATTATTAAAGTGGTTATTGATATTGCATGTGATTATTCGACTAGTATAATATCAATGTAAATAATTAATTGACATTATTTGATTTTTTCTTGGACATATTATGCTGAAGTTCAATCATAAAAGAATTTTGTTTTAGTCGTTGCCTTAAATTTTTATGCTTATTTATGAAAGTTTCTGCTATATTGTTATCCTTTCTGTGAATCTGAGCTCACCCATTTCAATTTATTATAATTCACATGATGTGAAGATGTATTTTATGATTGACATGCATGGATAGGCTATGGGATATGTATGTGGTCAAAAGGAGAAAATGTTGTTGTTGTTATTCATATTATAATGTAATATATCTTTCATGTATGCAATCTATTTCCGAAGACCGCTAAACTGATCGGTCTATCGCGACATGATTCCTTTTAATCATGCCAATGTTATGTAATAATGCACTGACTCTGGGTAATCGGGGTCAAGGTGTTACATAGATTAAAATTTAATATGATGGAAATTATAAATATTAGATGTAAAATGGGATTACCGATAGAGTTAACAATTTTGTGGTCATCCCTAATCCGTTTTCAAGGGAAATAATCAACAATGTGAACCGTAACCAACACTCAGACTCAACAATGATGAGAATGATGGAGTTCACTAAGTATTCAAGTAAAAAAGACCATGGGGGAAATAAGATTAAGTTTCCCATCTATAAATAATGTGGAAATAGTAACATGAGTGATTTTATTAGATGAATAATAATTTTTTTCACCATGGACTATAAGGGAAAAACACATGTAACTAAACAAAGAAAGTGTTTGACTAAACCAATGGATGGAAATTTTGGCCTTAATAAGACATAATCATAAGATAAATTATATAATTTTGGAATGAATGGAATTTATGAAAATGAATTTCTGAACTGAATTTTTTTTGGAATAAATCATCAAGGTAGTATAATTAATGGATATATTTCTAACGATTTTGTGACTATAGAGGAAATGTTAAAAAAAATATTTATTAAGTAACATGATGATGTAATATTCTTATGACTTGTAGAATAAGTGGAATATTAAATGATTCTATATATTTGGATTGATTAATTATATATTAGTAATGGTAAAATATGAAATGATTTTCAAGTTTATATTTTTTGATAAGTATTTACAAAAAAATATTTACTGATTTCGAGGGACTAGAAAATATTTTGAATAAGGAAAGATAACCCTTAATATATTTTTTAGGTTATGAAAATAGTGTTTGGATGGAGATATTTTGGATAGGAAAATGTTAATTTTATAGTAAATATTACCTTGGATCAAATTATGTACCTTTTAAGAATATGTTTATACTATCATGTTTGCCACTTTTTAAGGATTTATAGAATATACCAAGTAACTGTTGGAATCAAGAAACATTCATGTCTTCCAAGAGTATTTATTATAATACATATTCATAGCTTGTTTCAAGAGAATATATAATTAGGGTATTCACATTTTTTAATATGACAATCATGGGATACTTTTTGATAAACTTGGGATCAGTTTGAAGATGAATTTGTGACATATTTAGAACTGTTACACTTCCAAAAATTCTTTTTCTATGAATGTTTTTGTATCCGTTTTTATAGCATGGGTTTATATGAATGTAATTATAATTTATTAAACCTTTAATAAGCCTAAATATTTTTTAGGGATAAATTTAATTTATGGTGTTAAAATATAACACCCCTATATTTTGTGAAATATGTTTTGTTAGACTAATTTAATTTTTTTTTGATATTTTCCATTTAACAGAATGCTGAAAATATATAATTTTATTTAAAATGACTTTTTTTGGATTGAATTATGTGAGACACAATTTTAATAATGATCTACATAAAAAAATCTTTAGCATCCTCTTCAGAGAAAACTGATGTTTTCTTTTATTACAGTAAATAACTAATTTCCTCGATGGCATGCATAACATTCAAGATAATGTATTACCAAATAGTAATATACTATTGAAATAATATTATGTAATACAATAATATATAACCTAGACGTTAAATTAGAGATTATGAATTGAATTTATAATCTACAAAAATATATGGTTTACACAAATATAGGATGATTCCATAGGTTACCAATTAATTATATATGAATATGAAAACTTATTGAATATAAAGGAAAATATTATTATTTTTATGGTGACAATGATGTCATACCCTAATAAATTGAAATAATTAATGTTAGTGAATTATATTAATGTAATATATATGATATATATTCCATAAGACATTTTTTATACACTAAAAATAGATTTTGTAGACAGAAGATATAGACAAACACAATTTTATACTTAAAAACTTATATTTTTTACTCAGTAATTTTTAAATCCATTTAATGGAGAACCCATTTTAAATCAACATTTTTGAAAATTAGTTTATTTAATATTTAAAAAATAAATTAAACTTAGAAACAAAATAATAGTTATTATTTCTAGGTGGTTTTTCAGTATTTTTCTGGGGAGTTTTATTTTTCAATGTATAGTTAAAAATAATGTATCAGATTTTGAAAACTGATTTTTTTGTGTAATGTATTAATATATATACATATATTTTAAATTTTATTTAACATTTAGTTAATTAATAGTTTTTTTTCAGAAATCCATTTTAGTTATTTAGATCCAAATTTCTCATTGAAATTGGATATAGAAACATAGCTAATTTTGGAACATTTTTACATCAAAAACACAAATTATAGGCCCAACTGTGGGACTAAATATAAATTCATATCTTTAAAATTTGTGATTTTAATTTCTAAAAATGGATTCTATATTTGCAATTATTAAAATTTATAATATCTACCAAGTATAATTTTTTTTACAAATACTATTAATGAATGTAATGAAGATTATTTATAATGATCAAGGCTAAATAAAGATTAATACGGTATTAACCCATAATGTTAAGGTCCAAAAAAACCTATAAAAATTTCCGAAAAACAATTTATGGAAAAAAATTAACTTATACTCCGTTTTATATTCTTTTTATCATTATTAATTTCAAATATAATAATTAAACACATGTGGTATTTCCCATTTCAAAAATATTACAACAGTGTCCCTACTCCTCCATTATAAAATGCCCCCCAACATACTCACACTTCTAAAGACACATTGGTTCACTAAAAATCCTCTACAATAGCTCCCAAAATCCCCTCCTTTCCTATTATAAAAAACCCTTTTGAATAAATCCTTCCAAGGAATCCATTTGGTGAAAACCAAAGGGAGTTACCCAATAAATAGGTAAGACCATCCCTCAAACTCCTTATGTTTATTTTCCACATACAATCCCTAATATATTGTTATTACATGATTGTATAATGACACCATTAACATAAATATACATTTATGTTTTTATTCTATGGTTTAATCCTACACTTACATAAACATTAATCTAATGGGAAATGAACATAATGTTTATGTGTACGACGAACTACCACCAAACTAAACGATGATTATTAATTTTTACATTACCTCTTCTCATGGTAGAAATTATGATGAAAAATATATTTATATATGCTATATATTATATTTCATATTTATTTATTCTTATGCAATTCTTTTATAACACATATATTCATACATTCCATTTTATAATATGATAATTTTGTTTGAGGGAGTGTAGAAAACCTCCCCTTCAATGAAATTGGATTCATTCATAAACTACATAGAATGTATTAAAAATGTGTTTAGTGAATATATATGACAAATAAAACATAATAAATATAATTTAATAATGATATATATACATATAAATACTTATAATTCTTTAACATTCTTTCTTTCAATATGATTATTTAACGAAAATAGAGTTCATGTGTACGTATGACCAACCATCTCCATGAAATGTATTCTATATTTCATAACTATATATTATATGTATTATTATAATTCAAATATAAGAAATTTATATAATATTTCAATCATGTTATAAATTAGGGGAATCATTTTATAAATGTAAGGACCAAAGGTATAACAAATTAAAACATATGTGAAAAACAATGTGGATATTTCCCGAAGTGAAACCTTAATAGTTAATTTTTAACAAGGGGGTAATATAATGAAATAGGGAAACCATATAAGGTATTATATGTGAAAATATGGATCTATGATAGATTTATAATAAATTTATATTTATTATGCTAGAGTTTGGAATGATTACGAAAAGTGTCAAGACACAATGTAAGGGAATTTTATCAAACTTTTTATATCTGTGAGAAATAATCTAGTTTCACCACTCTTATATTTTTTGTGGATTCTATTATATCCATGAATGTATTATATTCCACCTATAATTAAATCTATGATAATTTACATACCCATTCTATTATCTTTCATTAACAGTATTTATGTTCTTAAAGTGGTATTATGTGTATTTTATAAGTTCTCTAGGAAAAAAGTTACAAATGGTTTAAAAAATTCTTAATAAGATTAAAATAAAAGGGTTTTAAAATTTTTTTTAATGATTTTATTATAGGGTTTAATGTCTATTTATATGGAAAATAGTTTACAAAATTATTTATGAGGAAATGATTTTTTCTTCATGAAATGTTTTTACAAAATCATTAAAAAATATTTCATATCTAATATAACATCCATTGATGACAGTAATACCATTATTTTAAATGATCTCAGGGTTATATTCATATTATTTATTTGTGTGTTATATTCTTTTTGTAATGTTATTTTATAAATCTAATTTTTTTAATGGATCATATTTTAATGAAATCCTTTTTTCATTCAGAGGTTATGATTTTGATTAAATTATTATGGAACAGGTATCTTTTTTAATATCTTATGATATGATTTCATGTTTACGATACCCATTATATTTCATGGGTAATGATATCATTTTTTAGGATTTCAATACAAATCTATGTATGATTTCCTTATGATATGGGTGGGACATATATATCCCTCCAATGCATTAGGTAAAAAAAATTATCTCATGAAATTGATTATGATGGTCTTAGGAGTGAACCTTAACTAATAATGTAAAGACTTGGAAATTTCAAGGAAATTTTTTTCTTAATTATCTTTGGAATTTTACAAGAACGTAGTTTCTGATGGTGCCTGATTCCGAGGACTGGTGTTCCCGGAATCAATTTCAGAAGTTTAGCTTGGGTACGTTCAGTGAACGAACGAGCGAGATTTTCTAACTTTTGAACCGATGCTCGGAATCAAATTCTGAGGGCACTGATGGGACCACAGCGCCAGTATTTGCTTTGGAACGCCTATTCCGGAGTTGCGTTTACACGAGGTAAGTTCTAAAAAATTGAGAAGTTAAAATTAAAATCTAACTTCAATTTTTATTTTCCTTAAGTGTTTTTATCCATTGGATGGAAGTTGGGTAACTACCCATCTTCCCATTGAAGGTTATGAAGGAAGTGGGTCCCACACAAACCCCACCCCTTCATATTCATCAAATCTTAAACTCCTCTCAACTCACCATAAATTTAGTCAACTTAAGTTTATAACTTTTGACATTAATGTAGTGAGTTTAATGTGAGTTTTTGAAATTCAAACTCTTGAATTTCAAAGGTTTATGTTATGTTAATAAAATAAGTGGTAACCTTATTTTATTTGGGGGTTGGAACCTTTGTTGCTTGGGAGGTTTTGGGGAGAAAAGCTAAGGAAAGTTAGAGTTCTTCATCCTCTTCGACGAAGAACACGAGGAACGCGAAGAACGCATCGAACTCAGTCGAAGAACGCTGAGTCCTCGAAGACCGACTCTGCGACACCGATCCGCGATGTGATGTCTCTTTCTGTGACGGTTATACCGCGATGTTTTCTCTTCGACAAATCTACGATCAAGCTCTGCTCTTGAAACCAAGATAGGGAATTGTTTATGAAATATTAATGAACCCCATGCTACTTCCTTCTAATCAAAGAACCTGGATCAAATAAACATTAATTTGATCTGTGAAGATTTTGTTGTGGGTTGGGATTTTTATTTTGGTATTCTCTTACCTTTTGAGAAAAGAATGACGAGCGTTGACCAACAAATTCCGGGTTGATCCGCGGATCGTTCGTACATGTGGATCGATTTACGAGTTTTATTTATTTATTTGATCGTGATTACCAACTTTACAATCTTGGTGGATTTAAACCATTTGTTATCGAATAACGCGAGGGGGTCCGACCGCACAAACACGGCTGACCCTCCTCCTTATTTTCGTGATGGTTCCTTTGTGGTTGGTACGGGAAGGCGTGGTGTCGTCGCACCACGCGGATTCTGGCGGAAGGAAATGCACGGCGCCGTTGCGCCGCGCCATGGAAAGAAGTTTAAGAACGCGATGCCATCGTGCCGCGTCGAAGAAAACCAAAGAACCGCGGTCGGAGTCGGACCGCGGCGAAGGGGCGCAGCGCCATCGGGTCGCGTTGGAATACTACAAAGACGATGCTAATCGTTTTGACGTGCGGATTGATGGGAGATGAAGAAGCAGGCCATTTTGGCATTTGAATCCCTTCGCAGTGAAGGTGGGGTCCTGGGGGGGTCATAGGCAAAGACGGCAGGAGAAACGGATCACCGGGGTGCATCCGGTGGTCCGCGGAATGCGGCGGCGGTGCGCCGCCGGAAGTTGCTGGCGGCGTCAATCAGCGGCGAAGGGGGGGCGACCGCGCACACCCTCGCCGCTCCGCCGCGACTACCCGGCCGCAGCCGGCTGGTCGGGCCGGACCGGAACGAGCCGGGCCGGGCCGGTCCCAGCCAGGTCGGACCCGGGTCGGGTCGACCTAGGGGGATCGGCCCGGGCCCAGACCCCCCGTTTTCGAACCACTTTCGGTGAAATGCCCATATATTGAGTTGTACACCTCTGATTAACGCGCCGTCAGTGGCAACGCGATCATTGGATTGAGACAGTCGTTAAGGTATATTACACTTAAGGTTTCGGAGAACTTTGGGTTCAGCCGGGTTGGTTCGTACACGAAACCAACCGGGCCTTCGGAGTGGAAACGCTCGTAACTTGAGTTTCGGACGTCCGAATGACGTCCCGTCGACTTTGATGGATTCCTCTTTGTGAGATGGATCTTTTGGCTTACTCCACTCGAGGTTTGGATGCCATCGGAGTGCGGTTGGGTTGGTTCGGTCACGAAACCAACCGGGCCCCTGGAACGAAAAAGCCAATAACTCACAGACCGTGCGTCTGATTGAAGTGTCGTCTATTTCGTTGAATTCCACTTGATGAGACGGAACTTTTGGCATACTACGCCCGAGTTTTGGTTACAGTTGGAGTATGGCCGGGTTGGATTGAAATCCAACCGGGACCCTGGAACGGAAAAGTTGATATCTTTCAGACATGACGTCCTTTTGATGAACCGTCAGCGGCATTGATGATCACGTTGAGAAACGGTCCCTATGATTATACCCTATGAGAGTTCGGGGTATAGTGGAGATTCGGCTGGGTTGGTTCGCACACGAAACCAACCGGGCCCCTAGGACGAAAAGGCTAATAACTCACGGGCCGGGCGTCCGATTGACGCGCCGTCTGCTGTGTTGAAATCCCTATGACGAGGCGGTCCTTTGAGATACTTCTTCGTGGGATTTTGAGATACTTGGAGTATCGACCAGTAGCTCGTGGAGTGGACCCTTCCAGAGACGAGCGTACTGAGTACGGAGACCGTGTAGCCGGCTAAGACCTAACGACTGCTTGACCGATCGACTCGGTGTGTTTCGGATAGCCCAGTGGGGAGCGCTTGGTTGTAGCGGCAGATTCCCGGCGGAGGAGCGCTTGGTTGTAGCGGTAGACCCGTAGTACTCAACAGAAGGAGTAACTTTGGAGGCTATGAGGGGGAGCGCTTGGTCGTAGCAGCATAACCATGGTGGGGAGCGCTTGGTTGTAGCAACAGGCCCACAGTACTCGACAGGAGGAGTACCTCAGCAGTCTTAGGTTAGTGAGCAGTACCTCGGAGTCGTGACAGGACCACTGTACACTCCAGAGACGGGGCTCTTCAGCAGTTACGGTTTCGATAATGAAAATCCTGGTTTGAGCTGAGTCTATGACCTTTAAGTTTACCTCATGATTGAGATGGGTCACTTGATAACTTAGGTATATGTATGGGCATATACCTGGGTAGTGGTTATCTGTTGATTTCATAATCGTTGTGTTTCCCTCATGATTGAGATGGGTTACTTGATAACTGATTAGCCACTGTAAGAGGCTAATATGCATTGCTAATATATGTAGTTTTCATGTGCCTTTCTATTCATAAATACCATTTTAGTGCATTTTACATTTTGAATACTCATTCTCATCATTTGTGTATTTCATGCCTAATGTGCACCAATTTAGGCCCAATGTTTCATCTGATTTTAAAGAATGTAACTATCCATGTTGTAATTTAATATTTTTGGAAATGGATATTCAATTATTTATGAACATTGTTTATTCAGGGATCAATGGATTATTAATAAAGTATGATGGACATATTTGGCGATTAAAGGAAACAATTCTGAAGAAGGCAGATTGGATATCATCCCACTGATCGGACTATGGGGCCCACAATATAGGCCCAATGAAGCCCAAAATTTATAGGAGACTATAAGACATATAGGGGAACAAATAATTCTTCTAGATCTGGTGCTAATTCGTCTTCAATGGTGGTGATCAAGGCATCCCAAGTTGAAGATTTAATTTTGGGCCAGAGTCTGTGGCCCAGAAAAACAGCCCACAATTTAAATCATATCTCCCGAACCACAAATTATTTTAGGCTTCCATTTTACAGGCTGTTAGGGGACATCCGGGGATTCATTTAAGTCTTCTAGGTCCCACTCCAATTCGGCTATCTAGAAGGTCATTTAGGCGCGTCTTTCTGTTGGATGCAAGCTGCTGCAACTTCGGGGCAAGAAGTGGAAAAGTCTCTCATCATTAATGTTCCACCCACCTTTCCCCAACATAATTAATTAAAGGCACATGGGATGTTGGGGGCTCGGCCAAGGCTTCATTTTTTCTTATTTAAGGCAGTAGTGGTGATGTATTTGGGGAGTTTGGGTGCTTTCTTTTCATTGTAATGTTATTATGCCAATTTGCCTTTGTAATGTTCTTCCTTCTCATGTAAGTTGTTCGAATCACCTTAGTCTTCAATAAAAGTTCTTCTTCTTCTCTTGTTCTGTTCTTATCCTTATCACCTTGATACAGTTGCCTCAAGGTGTGAATTTATTCACACCAAACCTTGTGATTTTGTTCACACAACGGTGGAGTGATCATTTTTTTGTTGTTTTTACTTCTTCAATTCCACCCTCATAAGTCTACTTTCCGCTTCCGTTGAGAACTTGTCATCAATGGAGGTCTAGCTCTTTTATGGGTTGATCCAAGGGAGTAGGAAGGGGCTGGATTGAATGTTATTTCTCATGCCCTAAATGTTATTAATTTCTTTTAATTGAGTTTCTTTCATTCAATGATTTTTATTCTTCCTCTTCCTTATTGAATTTATTCACCCCACTTTCATGTGCTAATTACATCCTTTACATTGGAGTGCTCATGAAAATGATCCTACAAGTGTATAGGTGATTATCATATGTTTTGAAAGTGTTTAATCAGTAAGTGATGAGGTTAGTTTTAATTCATTTCATGAATCTTTCTCGAGTTAATGAAATTAAAATCGTAAAAAAAAAGGAATTCATTCAATCCACCCCGAGCAATAACCTAGGATCAACTCATTTTCTCATAATTTGAATTCACATAGATCATTTAGTGCTCTTTCAAAACAATCTAAAATCAACCCAAGTTGGCCACTTCATAGCCAAAAATCTATCTCTTTTTATTGAGTGTCTAAAGGTTCTTCTTAGGTCTCTGAGGATTCGACAACCCAAGCTACACTACAAGCGACCACTTGACCCTTAAAACTTGGGTAAATTTGGGCGAGACCAAATTTTGGCGCCGTTGCCGGGGACCCAAGTAAGTACCTTGACACACTATTATCCTTTTCTCACCCCACGTTCTCTATTCTCACCCCCATCTCTCTTATCTTTACCCCTTTCTATTTGTGTGTGTCCTGAGAATCTAGAATCCAACTTTCCATCTTCTCCAATGGAGTATCTTCCAAATTATCATGTCACAAACTCATTCTGGAATGAAATGGAAAATGAATATTGGGAATCCCCTAAATTACAAAATTTTTTGATCAACCCTTGAATGATTACCCCGCACCCTATGAGATGTACAATCAATGGGATAATGATAATTTAAAGGATCATTTTCCGACCCTCTCGAGGATGATTGGAGAGATGAATCTTAATGAAGTTAATGATTTACAATCTTCTATCCAGCCTAATCCTCAAAAACTCCTTGAACAATTGTGTAATCAAATGGATATGATCAGTTCCGAGGTATCATTATTGAGATTAGAACTACAATGCATTAATACTTGTGATGAACTCATCCATACACCAATTGTACCTTCAAAAACCTTATGTGAAGTGTCTAGTTTTCCACAAGCCCCTCATGAATTTATTGAAGAACCGACCTTTGGATTTGGGGTAGGGGAAGTAAATCAAGAAATTGTTGAAGGGTCTTTAAATCAGGAGGAAAATGATTTCATGTATTCACAAGAGGGGAATTTGACATCATGGATTGAGTCTCCTAAGTGTAACTCTATTGATGATTTTTCAAAAACACCAATCACTGAACCACTGAGAGAAATCGAAAACATTGAGTCCATGCCCACTCCTAACACTATTCTTTCCAATTTTTTGGTTGAATCTTCTATTCAAAATGAATCAATTTTGTCACGAAATTTGGAAAATGAAGATAAGTTGGATTCGAATTCTCAACCTGTGTCTAAATGTCCTATCCAAACCGAGCTCAAAATCATTGTCCTTCCTTCCCCACTTGAGTACCCTATAATTTTTGTTAAGAAAGAGCTTGGGGGTTTCATTAATTCATCTCATGAAACCCAAAAAGGTGGTTTGAGCTTTGATTTATTAGGAAAGACTACATAAGAAAAAAGATCAACCATTTCTGATATTCCATGGATTTTCCCATTCATTTTAGAAAATTGGATTGTTCATGAAACAAATTCAAAATATTCTTACCAACCACAAGGGATACACATTCTCAATCATGTTGAAGTGGAGAAAGATGAGGTCATTAAAATTTTCAAAGTTGGAATTGGATAAGTTGAGGGGTTCAAGTCGAGCTAACGATGTTAAACAAAAGCGCTGCACGGGAGGCAACCCGTGGTCTTCATCTTTCTAATCTTTGTGAATCGTTTTTTTCCTTCTTCTGCATTTTTTTATTTAAAAAAAAATATAGACTGTTGACCTGATCTTCTTTTATTAGTACGGATGGGTATGAAATGGGAGCACCGTATTCATCTGTGTCACGCGGTGTGATCCCTGAGTAAGACCTTACCCAGAAAATATAAATAAGACAATGTATCATCAGTTTATTTTATTTTATTTTATTTTATATTTTTTTTAGGTGTTAAAAAAAATAGATTGTTGACCTGTTCTTCTTTTATGAGTAAGGATGGGTATGAAAAGGGAGCCCCGTATTCATCCGTGTCACGCGGTGTGATCCCTGAGTAATACCTTACCCATAAATTTAAGAGAAGACAATGTATCATCAGTTTATGTTATTTATACTTTTTTTAAGCTTAAAAAAACTACAAAAAATATTTATATTAAAAAAAATTTAAGGCATGTCATAGGTCATTGGGAAAAGCTGGTCACAACCGTCCAAGCCATTGGGAGACAAACCAGAACTGAAGGGAAACATGGGAACGCATTTTCAACATCAACCACCAGGTGACTTCATTCCATAATTTTCATTTTCAATGTCTTCGTTGAACTTCTATCCTGCCACTTCTATGTTTCAATTCTTTAAACACTAGGGACAGTGTTATTCTAAGTTGGGGGGTGGAGATTAAAATGTTTGGAAGGAAAAATGTCATTAACCTTGAACATGATAACACACATTCCAAACTCTGAAATTGGATATCAAATAATTTTTCATGCCTTGATTCTGATTTTCATGCATGTTTATGTTCATGTGCATAGTTTTTGGAAAGTGCGGTTGTCCGATGTTTGGAAGGAAAAATGTCATTAACCTTAAACATGATAACACACATTCCAAACTCTGAAATTGGATATCAAATAATTTTTCATGCCTTGATTCTGATTTTCATGCAATTTTATGTTCATGTGCATAGTTTTTGGAAAGTGCGGTTGTCCGATGTGATTTTTCACTGTTATATTTTCATCCATTTAATCAAAAAAACAAAATGCACGTCCTCTAGATTGTGGGGTCTTAGTTTGAGTTCTTGGGGACCCATAATTAATAGAATAGGATTGGCGATCATTTTAATTTTAACATGAGTATTCAAAAAAAAAATTGCACGTAGAGCAATGAATTGACCTAATGTGTGGCTTTCGGCACTCGGGGATCGCGACTCCATAGTTTTATGGCCCAGAGTTGGGCATTTTATCTCTATTTGTGGTAATTTGAATTTGTTTTTGATTGAGTTAACTCGAGATGATGCCCGAGTATGTGAGCTTCACTTGGTGCCCTAAGGTCTTTGAGCCTGGGAGTTATCGGCAAAGTCTTGCTACATGGGTTGACTTGATTGAGTTCAATTTCAATTACCATGGAAAAATTGCAAAAAAAAAACACCCCAAAAAAAGAGAAAATAAAAAATGAGTACTGATCTTATTATTAAAATTTGATTTCTCCTAGCGCTTCCATCTTTTCTCCCTCGAATGAAAATGAACCCCCATGTCTATTGTGACACACAACACTTCATCATGCTTAATTGAATTTGGATGAAATATGGAAATGAATTTGAACAAAGGAATGGGCTTGGGATTGAGATATGATTATGTACATAGCTTGTTTTAAATGATTTTTATGGGTTTCATAATTGTTTGGTATGCGATATTTGAGTGAGAAATGTGTGTTAAAATGTTTTTTGGAAAATGTCATTCGAATTTCATTTTTGTGAGATATATTTTGCTCGGGACTAGCAAAACTCAAGTTGGGGGGTGTGATTAGCCACTGTAAGAGGCTAATATGCATTGCTAATATATGTAGTTTTCATGTGCCTTTCTATTCATAAATACCATTTTAGTGCAGTTTACATTTTGAACACTCATTCTCATCATTTGTGTATTTCATGCCTAATGTGCACCAATTTAGGCCCAATGTTTCATCTGATTTTAAAGAATGTAAGTATCCATGTTTTAATTTGATATTTTTTTAAATGGATATTCACTTATTTATGAACATTTTTTATTCAGGGATCAATGGATTATTAATAAAGTATAATGGAGATATTAGGCGATTAAAGGAAACAGTTCTGAAGAAGGCAGATTGGATATCATCCCACTGATCGGACTATGGGGACTACAATACAAGCCCAATGAAGCCCAAAATTTATAGGAGACTATAAGACTTATAGGGGAACAAATAATTCTTATGGAGCTGGTGCTAATGCGTCTTAAATGGTGGGTATCAAGGCGTCCCAAGTTGAAGATTTAATTTTGGGCCAGAGTCTGCGGCCCAGAAAAACACCCTACCATTTAAATCATATCTCCCGAACCACAATTTATTTTGGGCTGCAATTTTACAGTCTGTTAGGGGACATCCGGGGATTCATTTAAGTATTCTAGGGCCCACTCCAATTCGGCCTTCTAGAAGGTCATTTAGGCGCGTCTTTCCGGTGGATGCAAGATGGCTGCAACTTCGGGGCAAGAAGTGGAAAAGTTTCTCATCATTAATGTTCCACCCACCTTTCCCCAACATAATTAATTAAAGGCACGTGGGATGTTGGGGCCTCGGACAAGGATTAATTTTTTCCTATTTAAGGCAGTAGTGGTGATGGATTTGGGGAGGTTGGGTGCTTTCTTTTCATTGTAATGTTATTATGCCAATTTGCCTTTGTAATGTTCTTCCTTCTCATGTAAGTTGTTCGAATCACCTTAGTCTTCAATAAAAGTTCTTCTTCTTCTCTTGTTCTGTTCTTATCTTTATCACCTTGATACTGTTGCCTCAAGGTGTGAATTTATTTACACCAAACCTTGTGATTTTGTTAACACAACAGTGGAGTGATCGTTTTTTTGTTGTTTTTACTTCTTCAATTCCACCCTCATAAGTCTACTTTCCGCTTCCGTTGAGAACTTGTCATCAATGGAGGTCTAGCTCTTTTATGGGTTGATCCAATGGAGTAGAAAGGGGCTGGATTGAATGTTATTTCTCATGCCCTAAATGTTATTAATTTCTTTTAATTGAGTTTCTTTCATTCAATGATTTTTATTCTTCCTCTTCCTTATTGAATTTATTCACCCCACTTTCATGTGCTAATTACATCCTTTACCTTGGAGTGCTCATGAAAATGATCCTACAAGTGTATAGGTGATTATCATATGTTTTGAAGGTGTTTAATCAGTAAGTGATGAGGTTAGCTTGAATTCATTGCATGAATCTTTCTCGAGTTAATGAAATTAAAATCGTAAAAAAAAAAGGAATTCATTCAATCCACCCCGAGCAATAACCCAGGATCAACTCATTTTCTCATAATTTGAATTCACATAGATCTTTTAGTGCTCTTTCAAAACAATATAAAATCAACCCAAGTTGGCCACTTCATAGCCAAAAATCCATCTCTTTTTATTGAGTGTCTAAAGGTTCTTCTTAGGTCTCTGAGGATTCGACAACCCAAGCTACACTAAAAGCGACTGCTTGACCCTTAAAACTTGGGTAAATTTGGGCGAGACCAATAACTTAGGTATATGTATGGGCATATACCTAAGTAGAGGTTATCTGTTGAGATCTTCTTTGTGGTTATCCTTGTTGGTTTTAGTGAGACCTTGAGGGTCTCGGGGTCCCTACTGAATATCGTTATACTCACCCCTGCACGGGCTATGCTCGCACCTCATTGTGTTGGTTGCAGATGACGGGCAGTGCTGACGGAGGCCAAGTGTTCGAGGACTGGACGGTACCTGGAGGTGGACTACACGACGAGTCAGTATCTGGAGGTGGAATTCACGGTGAGACGACACATGGATGAGGTTGACAGGTGAGAGCGTTGTGGAGGCTATCTGTACCTACCCTTTAGGTAGGATCCGCTGTGGACGAACCAGGAGCTGCGCCATCTATACCTACCCTTTAGGTAGGATCCGAGGAGGACGACCCAGGAGCTACATCCTTTCTTCCAGCTGTTTTCTTTTCCTATTTTACTTTGTTCAGTTGTAGTTGTACTTTCATTTGGGTTTGTATTCTGGCCCATTTACCTTTCAGCACTTTCCATTGTACTTAGTGTTTTGCTTCCATTTTTACTCTGTGGTGTTTTGATTACTTTTATAAAGGCAATGCCTTCCCAGTTATCGGGATTTACGCCTTTGGTGCTAGTCTCCAACACCTGGCCTATGGAAGGCGGGCTTGGGGTAGTCACGGAACGGGCCCCGAGGACGGGTCGTGAAAAATTGGTATCAGAGGAGTCGGTTCTACCACCGAACTTATAACTCTGATATTTTTTTTCTGTGAAGCAATAGTGTTAAGGGTACTGAGTGTGGTCTTCAGTTCAGGGAGTCCAGTATTGCTGCGGCGGCCGACGTATACATATATCAGGACCCGGACTACTGATTTCCGACTTTGTACACGAAAACACTGATTGCGTTTGTGTTTCCAATGTATTAAAGTCAGCTCAAACCAGGTCAGCTCACCAGTTATAAACGTTGATCGTGTCACATCTATTCATGATGTCTCCACGCAGACAGTCAGTTGGAGTTCCGAGAGAGTACTCGATGACGGCTCACCGAGCGATGAGGCTCTGGTGCATGGCCCTTTTTACTATGTTGGCACCCTCAGGTGGTGTACCAGCAGCACCACCACCTGTTGGGCAGCAGAGGCCAACAGCTTTACTAGAAAACTGTGCATGCTGGTAGAGCGTGTTGCACGAGTTCCAGTAGTAGAGGCCTCCGAGGTTACGAGGCGAGACATATTCCCAGACAGTAGAGTAGTGGCTGGAGGTGATCACTAGAGTTTTCGGCCTATCTCAGACATCAGTAGAGTGGATGGTGGACTTGGACACTAGTATTTTCTAGTGAATGACCATGAGGATGGTCCGCATAGTTATGAGGCTTCGGTACATGGACTGATGCATAAGATAGTTCCTTTGGGTAGTGTGTCAGTTATACATCACTACTTGTTGGTCAACAGTTACAACCGGCAGTACTGGTAGGTGACACATATAGGCTTACTTCCTTATACGTGTTACAACTTCAGATATCCTCATTTTCTGAGGCGAACCTGACTCACAGGTGGCTGAGGAATGGCTTGAGGAGGTGGCTGAAAGTTTTTTGGAGCTTATACAGCTTCGGCAGGATGACATGTCGGCAGCTGAGAATTCATCGAGGCAAACCGAACAAACCGGGTACTCGATGGATGCGTTTCAATCAATGCAATAGAGGTCAGACCTCTGAGCATTGTTTGTTGAAGTGATTCCGAGCCAGCACCTTTCCTATTTTCATTCCTACTTAGGCTAGGTTGATAGGAGGAACCTTTGTGGTTGATAATTCCTTGCTGAACAAATACAGCCAGAGAATGATAGATGTTTGTAAAGCAGGAATCTGGTGCCAGTCTTGGAGACTTGGGCGTGTAAAATGTTTCAAGAGGAGGAAATTTTAAGGATAGGTGAATCTGCAGAGCAACAGACATAGAGGCAGAGCTAGGAGAGCAGCTTCTGGTGGTGTACATTTCAAAATGTTACCATCACCCACCTTTTTAGTCCCCGCTAGACTCAGGGAGTTGGAGAGAAGGGGAAGAGATTAGCTACTTGCGGTCATGGAGTGCGACCAAAAAGGGCTCTAAGGGTGATTCGAAGTGCAGACTGTGTCTTCTACTAGCTGTTGTAGCCACAGACATCGATACAAATCATCCCTTCCTTCAATGAATCTAGTCCCAAACCTAGAGTTTCCAGTTAAGCCGTTGACTTGACCCTCATGTCTGGAGATACCTTTGGGAGGAGACTCGATAGTCACACTTATGCCGACGGTGCGATCTAAACCTCGAGGTGAGAGTCTCGGTTGGGACCCTTTGGTGGCAGCGTCGAGGCCCTACGACGTAAGTTTGAGTATGGATTTGGAAATCACTGTTCATACTCAAATTGACGGTATTAGGCAAGAATTGGGATGGGTTTTCCTTGGTCGGCGAAAAGGAAACCCTGGGAAGAACAAGTTAAACTCGTGCACAGGAGGGTCTGACTGATCATTCTTGAGTCGGTCAAACTTAACCTCGTGGCAGTAGTCGTTTTGAGTTCCAGTTCTAACAAGAATTGGAGACCTCTGGAGTTCGAGGACGAAGATCACGTTCTTATATGGGTCTCACCTCGTCGAGGTTTATGGAGATGTAGTCGAGGCGGTGAGATATCTCTGAGGTTCAATGGACCATTTCTATGTCTTCAGCTGGGTAGGCGAGGTGCTTTACCGCTTGACCCATCCACCTCAGTTGCACCAGGTGCACGATGACTTTCACGTATCTCAATTGAGGATATACGTGCTTGATCCTTCACACATCATCGACCTCAGGGAGTTGGACGTCGATGATAGGGCGACATGCACGGAGGTTCCAGAGGGGATTGAGGATCGATGGGAGTAGATCCTACGAGGACAATCGATTCCTTGAGTTCACTTTCTTTGACAGCACGGGAACCTCCAGGTGAGCACATGGGAGCGAAAGGCTCAAGATGCGTGCTCTGTACCGCTTTTGTGACCCTAGTTTGTGTTGAAGCTTTACAGGGACGTAAAGCCCTGAGGTGGGAGTAATTTAAGGACCCAGAAATTTCAAATAAAATTTCTTCTTAATTTTTTTGGAATTTTACAAGAACACAGTTTCTGACGGCGCCTGATTCCGAGGCCCGGTGTGCCCAAAATCAATTTACGAAGTTTAGCTCGGGTACGTTCAGTGAAAGAACAAGCAGGATTTTCTAACATTTGAACCGATTCTCGGAATCAAATTCTGAGGGCACCGATGGAACCCTAACGCCAGTATTTGCTTAGGAACGCCTATTCCGGAGTTGCGTTTACACGAGGGAAGTTGTTAATAATTTGTGAAGTTAAAATAAAAATTTAACTTCAATTTTTACTTTCCTTAAGTGTTTTTATCCATTGGATTGAAGTTGGTTAACTACCCAACTTCCCTTTGTAGGTTATGAAGGAAGTGGGGCCCACACGAACCCCACCCCTTCATATTCTTCAACTCTTCAACTCCTCTCAACTCACCATAAATTTAGTCAACTTAAGTTTATAACTTATGACATTAATGTAGTGAGTTTAATGTGAGTTTTTGAAATTCAAACTCTTGAATTTCAAAGGTTTATGTTATGTTAATAAAATAAGTGGTAAGATTATTTTATTTGGGGGTTGGAACCTTTTTTTCTTGGGAGGTTTTGGGGAGAAAATCTAAGGAAAGTTAGAGTTCTTCATCCTCTTCGACGAAGAACATGAGGAACGCGAAGAACGCATCGAACTCCGTCAAAGAACGCCGAGTCCTCGAAGACCGACTCCGGGACACCGATCCACGACGCGACGTCTCATTCCGCAACGGTTATACCGCGACGTTTTCTCTTTGAAAAACCTACGATCAAGCTCCGCTCTTGAAACCAAGGTAGGGAATTATTTATGAAATATTAATGAACCCCATGCTACTTCCTTCTAATCAAAGAACATGGATCAAATAAACATTAATTTGATACGCGAAGATTATGTTGTGGGTTGTGATTTTTATTTTGGTATTCTCATACCTTTTGAGAAATGAACGACGAGCGCGGACCAACCAATTCCGGGTTGATCCGCGAATCGTTCGTACATGTGGATCGATGTAGGGGTTTTATTTATTTATTTTATTGTGATTACCAACTTGACGATCTTCGTGGATTTAAACAATTTGTTATCGAATAACGCGAGGGGGTTGGACCGCACAAACACGGCCGACCCTGCTCCTTATTTTCGTGATGGTTCCTTTGTGGTTGGTACGGGAAGGCGTGGTGTCGTCGCACCATGCAGATTCTTATGGAAGGAAATGCGCGGCGTCGTCGCGCCGCGCCATGGAAAGAAGTTTAAGAACGCGACGCCGTCGCGCCGCGTCGAAGAAAACCAAAGAACCACTGTTGGAGTCGGACCGCGGCGAAGGGGCGCGGCGCCATCGGGTCGCGCTGGAAGACTACAAAGACGACGCTAATTGTTTTGACGTGCAGATTGATGGGTGACGACGAAGTATGCCGTTTTGGCGTTTGAATCCCTTCGCAGTAAAGGTGGGGTTCCGGGGGGATCATAGGCGAAGACGGTATGAGAAACGGACCACCGGGGCGTGTCCGGTGGTCCGCGGAAGGCGGCGGCGGTGGCGCGCTGCCGGAAGTGGCCGGCGGCGGTTGCCGCCGGCGTCAATCAGCGGCGAAGTGGGGGCGGCTGCGCGCACCCCCGCCGCTCCGCGGCGACCGCCCGTCCGCGGCTTGGCGGTCGGGCCGAACCGGACCGAGTTGGGCCGGGCCGGGCCCAGCCGGGTCGGACCCAGGTCGGGTCGACACGGTTCGGGCCGACCCAGGGAGGGTCGGGCCTGGTCGGCCCGGGCCCAGACCCCCCGTTTTCGGACCACATTCGGTCAAATGCCCATATCTTGAGCTGTAGACCTCCTATTGACGCGTTGTCAGTGGCAACGAGATCATTGGATCGAGAGGGTCGTTTTGGTATATTACAGTCATGGTTTCAGAGAATTTTGGGTTCGGCCGTGTTGGTTCGTACACAAAACCAACCGGGCCCTCTGAGTGGAAATTCTCGTAACATGAGTTCCGGACGTCTGAATGACGTGCCGTTGACTTTGATGGATTCCTCTATGTAAGACAGATCCTTTGGCTTACTCCGCTCGAGGTATGGATTCCGTCGGAGTGCGGTCGGGTTTGTTCGCTCA
Source organism: Viscum album (assembly GCA_963277665.1). NCBI lineage: Eukaryota > Viridiplantae > Streptophyta > Magnoliopsida > Santalales > Viscaceae > Viscum > Viscum album. Next base: position 1,902,977,726 of record OY728137.1, read on the forward strand.
CGAAACGAACCAGGCCCCTGGAACGAAAAAGCCAATAACTCACAGACCGGGCGTCCGATTGATGCGCTGTCTATTTTGTTGAATTCCTCTTGATGAGATGGAACTTTTGGCATACTCCACCCGAGTTTTGGTTACAGTTGGAGTATGGCTGGGTTGGATAGAAATCCAACCGGGCCATTGGAACGGAAAAGTTAATATCAATCAGACAGGACGTCCGTTTGACAAACCATCAGTGACGTTGATGATCACTTTGAGAAATGGTATTTATGAGTATACCCTATGGGAGTTCGGGGTATAGTGGAGATTCGGACATGTTGGTTCGCACACGAAACCAATCGGTCCCTTAGGACGAAAAGGCTAATGACTCACAGGCCGGGCGTCTCATTGACGCGCCGTCTGTTATGTTGAAATCCCTATGACGAGGCAGTCCGTTGAGATACTTCTTTGTGGGATTTTGAGATACTTGGAGTATCAACCAGTAGCTCATGGAGCGGACCCTCCCAGAGACGAGCGTACGGAGTACGGAGACCGTGTAGCCGGATGAGACCTGACGACTGCTTGACCGATCGGCTCGGTGTGTTTCGGATAGCCCACTGGGGAGCGCTTAGTTATAGTGGAAGATTCTCGGCGGAGAAGCTCTTGATTGTAGCGGCAGACCCGCAGTACTCAACAGAAGGAGTACCTCTGGAGGCTATGAGGGGGAGCGCTTGGTTGTAGTAGCAGAACCACGGTGGGGAGCGCTTGGTTGTAGTAGTAGGCCCACAGTACTCTATAGGAGGAGTACCTCAGTAGACTTAGGTTAGTGAGGAGTACCTCAGAGTCGTGACAGGACCACTGTACACTCCAGAGACTGGGATCTTCAGCAGTTACGGTTTCGATAATGAAAATCCTGGTTTGAGCTGAGTCTATGACCTTTAAGTTTACCTCATGATTGAGATGAGTCACTTGATAACTTAGGTATATGTATGGGCATATACCTGGGTAGTGGTTATCCGTTGATTTCATCATCTTTGTGTTTCCCTCATGATTGAGATGGGTTACTTGATAACTTAGGTATATGTATGGGCATATACCTAAGTAGAGGCTATCTGTTGAGAACTTCTTTGTGGTTATCCTTATTGGTTTTAGTGAGACCTTGAGGGTCTCGGGGTCCCTACTGAGTATCGTTATACTCACCCCTGCACCAGCTATGCCCGCACATCGTTGTGTTGGTTGCAGACAACGGGCAGTGCTGACGGAGGCCGAGTGTTCGAGGACTGGATGGTACCCGGAGGTGGACTACACGATGAGTCAGTATCTGGAGGTGGACTTCACGGTGAGATGACACATGGAGGAGGTTGACTCGCGAGAGCGTTGTGGATGCTATCTGTACCAACCCTTCAGGTAGGATCCGTGGTGGACGAACCAGGAGCTACGCCATCTGTACCTACCCTTCAGGTAGGATCCGAGGAGGATGACCCATGAGCTTCTTCCTTTCTTTCAGCTGTTGTCTTTTCCTGTTGTACTTTGTTCAGTTGTAGTTGTACTTTCATTTGGGTTTGTATTCTGGCCCATTTACCTTTCAGCACTTTCCTTTGTACTTAGTGTTTTTCTTCAGCTTGTACTCTGTGGTGTTTTGTTTAAATTTATAAAGGCAATGCCTTCCCAGTTATCAGGATTTACGCCTTTGGTGCTAGTTTCCAGCCCCTGGCCTATAGAAGGCGGGCTTGGGGTAGTCACGGCATGGGCCCCGAGGACGGGTCGTGACAAATAAGATGGCAATGGTAATGAACCATGACAACCAATATGGTGTGAGGAGTGAACTCATGATACTAATATGACCACTGGAGTGTGCCATGACTACCAAAATAGTATGGGGAGTGAACCCATACTACCAATATGGTATTGGCAACAATGGCTTGGAAACTATGGAAATAATATTTTATGCTTATCTACATGCACATATTATATGTCTTATTTCTATGTTATGATTGTATGGATTATGATATTCATTTAATTAATATTATTTTCTTATGAAATTAAAATAATTATATAATAATTTATGTATATGATCATTGTTATGTAGGGTATGATCATAAAATGTATTCATAACGCTCTCACACTTCTTTGCTGATTTATATGCTTATATGTTTCCCATGTTTAGATTTACTGAGTATATGAGCTCACTCATTTCTATGGTTCCTTCCCTAGGTTATGTAGATATGCATTTTTAATGATGTGTCTAATATGGTCTATATTCAATGAGAACCAATTTAGAGATAGTATAGCTCACTTATGTATAATTGTTCATGTCTCCATTTTCCATAGGCACTAGAGTAATACGTTCTTTGGGGTCTGTTTGTATAATATTTTATGAATTCATATGATTTAATGTAATGTAAATGTATGTAAATATACTCGTTTTTATTGATTAAATTTATGGAAATTACATTTTTTGATTGAATAATATTAGTAAATTTAAAAAATTATTATATTCATATATTGAATGGTACTGATAAAAATGGTGATTGAAAATTGATTTGGTGATTATGTGATTAATGCTAATTCTTAAGAAGGATAATATATTGGTGATACTATAAGATTATGTTAAACAAAATATTATTCTGTAGAATGTGATTTTATATTATAATGGATGATATTATTTTAGAAATAAATAATGATTTATCGTCGAGAATCATTTTTTATTTTTAGTGGATTTATATCATTGTGATTAAATTTATCATTGGCAATGATTAGAATATTTGGGAGAATATATTTTTAACGGAATTATATTTTCTCAATGTGAGTTTATATGTCATTAATATTTCTTGTTGATAAATGTTATGTTGTGTCTGGAAAATAATTATTCTAATATTTTTGACCATTGGGTATAAAATTTGATCAGGAATATTATAACGAGTTTTAAGTATAATTATTCATGTAATTATTTGTATTTTTTTGAGTAATTTTTTATATAAATGTATAAAATTTATTATTCCATTATATGAGGGTTTATTTATATTTCATTGGGAATTATTTTTTCTTTCTCTAAACATTTTTTTGTTTTGTTAAATATCTAGAGACAGGTAAAATAAAATATTATCCCTTTCATAGAAAATAATATTATAATAAAACATGATATTATTACATAAACAGTATTTTTTTCGTGGATCTATATTATATATAAGAAAATATAAACAGTGTATGAAAAAAATATTTAAATATTTGAAAATTATTAATATATACTTATAGAATGGAATAATATCAAGTAAGTATATTTTTATCATATTCTCTATATCAATGGTGTAATTGCTCGGACCTCTCTGGTCCATTACTTTTAAAAATGTGGTGTTTGAGGTATTCCAGGAGGTCAAGATAACGTATCCCCAACCCTTTTCCAAAATCTTCCATTTTAATGAACAGTTTCAATGGTAGACAGTTTTAAACTATAACATCAAATTATGTCTTTAGGTACTTTTATTGTTTCTAACTACCTCTATTTTGGAGTAGTGGCTTGGGGTGCTCTTGGGTGAACTTTTAAGGAGAACTAAAGGGCAATAGCTTTTTCATGGGCGGCGCGCGGTTTGTCTAAACCATGGGGCAAAACCGTGCGTAGTTGGTTTTAGAGGCAGTAGCTCCCGCACGCACGACACACAGTTTGTCTAAACCTTGAAGCCGAACCATGGGGTAAGGGTGGCCAAGGCAGCAGCTAACACACGGTTAGCACACAGTTTGTTAAACCGTGCGAACTAAACGTGCGACCACTTATACTAGATCCTAAAATTGTAGATATTAACCGTTTTTCCTATAACTTGCTTGATTAAGCTCATATGAGGCCAAAACTCGGGTTACCCTCCTTTGAAGGTAGTAGAACCTCTACCAAGCATTTTGGAGGCGATCTGAAGGATTCTATTGGAAAATCGAAGCTAGTTACTTGAGGTATGTGATCTTTCATGCTAGTATGTGAGATCTACTAAGATCTACTCCTCTTCTTCTCTCGGTTTCGTATATCTACTCCCGTTATGGGTAGATATAAGTGTGTGGATGGCCAAATATGATAAGATTTGGTCATGGTTGTGTTAGGTGAGGAGATCTATGGAGGATCCTTGAAGAATCAACCCGGCATTCTTGGGAGTTCTTCATTTGTTGGGGGTTTCATCATAAAACGTTGAGGTAGAGATCTTACCTTCATCTCTATCTCTTTTTTGCATCATTCATGGTGGGAATCCTATTGTTTTCGTGAGATACGGTTGTACTAGTAAATAAAGATAATAGATACTTAAAGAATGGGTTTGGGGAAATTTTGTTGATATTGTTGTTTTATTTACATGAATGGTTATCCTTTGACTATGTTGTGAATTGATTATGCTTATTCCTACTAAAAATCACGGTCGTTGGGGGACATTTCATGCACAATTAAATGTTGTGTTGTTTTACTGAATTATTTTTTGGAAGGAATTTTATAGAATGTGTAAATTTGTTACTCATGTAATGTTGGATGATTAAATGAATACCTAGACCCCTTGTATGATCACCCCATTTAAAATAAATTAAATAATTAATTTTTGTGTGTGGGATGTGTTCTAATTATGTGAAGCGGTGTTTTGTGGGTTGTTGTGGAACGAGTGAGCAGCGGGGCTGTGGTTGGCTTGGTTGAGGGTTGGCGTGTATGATATGGTTGTGATGGGCATGGGATTTGAGGTAAATGGAATCAATGGAATGATGATGTGGTATGAGTTTTGTTTCCGATGTGTTTGTAGTTATGGTGGTTGGCAGCAGGGCTGCAGGGATGGGTTGTGCTTAGGAATAAAAAATGGAAGAGTTAGCTAATGAATTGTGGGGCATAGTAGTTGATTAAATATGAAAAATAAATGGAATTGTTTGGCTGATAAAAGAAAATGGTGTTGTGTAGCTTGTGTTTTCCATAAATTTATTTTTGGTTGGTAGTGATATGTTTTATGAAGAATTGATCTGGTGTGGTTATTGTTAGTGGCTCAGTAGTAAAGGAACTGATAATCTAAAACTACTGAAAAATGAAAATCATAATGGGCTTTGGGGTTGTTTTGTCTGTGTGCATACATTTGAGGTATGAGGGTCGAGGCATGTGCTCAGATATTTTGTGTAGAAGCCTTTGGATAGGATGAGTGGTTGATATAATTATATAAATCTGTACATTTAATGTTTCTTTACGCAACCCATCAATGTTGATCACTATGTGCCGAACACCCATGGGATAGGGGGTGAGATTCTCAAACATCTAAAGGATGGGTAGTTACTGTTCTTACCCATGCTCCCTCTTCCAGGTTCTATAGCCCAAGATCCTTCAGGCAGGTTACGACAGATGTTTCCCAAGAGTCTTCGGGATGAGGATGTGATATGTTCCCAGGTGTCTTCGGGATGAGATGTGGTAATGGAAGAGGATTGAGTGTCGACAGTATACTGGATGAGATGTGGTTATGGCCGAGGACTGAGTACTGGGGGGATACTATGAGCATCGTATGGCTAGGTTGTGCACTACCTCTAGCATCGTATGTCCAGGTTGTGGCACTAGCTCAAGAAGAGGGGGAAGCATCAGTGCGTTACGCATGAGGGATTGAGCAGTATTCAGTGGGAAGGTGGTGTGGGGTACCCATACCATGTTAATATTACTATACTACTCTATTGACATGTGGTATTTTCTGAGTGTGGATTGTGAGGTTGGGTGGATAAAATCCTTTCTAGGATTTGGTTCCATCTGCTTTCTCACGGGGCTTTAGGATGTCTCCCCACCTGTGCACGGGAGCTTTAGGTTTTCCAACTGAGTATACATGTATGCTCAACCTACATTTACTTTCATGTTTTCAGGAGGACTTCATGGACCTTGCGGGACCTTTCTAGTTGGTAATTGGAGTTTTGTTGGTTGAAGTTTCTTTTTTATTTTTGGTATCAAACATTCGGTCTTTTCTTGTACTTGTACTTTTGTTTCAGTATTGCATAAAACATTCAAATGGGTTTGGTTTTGGGTTTATTTTCTTTTACTTGTTCCTTTTCCTTTTGGTTCTTTATTCATCCTATTTCCCAATCTTGAATTATAATATGGGTAATGCCTCCCATATTTGTGAAAACTCATATCCATGGTGCTAGTTGCCACTCCAGTGCATACTGGAGGTGAGACATGGGGGTGGTTATCTCCCTTTCACCATTTCCAGCTTAGGAGTGGTATCTTTGCTGGGAGGGGTCCTGATAGAATGGTATCAGAGGGATGGTTGAGAGATAGGATGGAGTCTGGAGTTTCGCATTGTGAGGATTGCATGGGATGGTAGGGAATCAGTGTTGGCTAATCTTGGTGCATGACATAGGCCAGGGAAGACTGGCAAGGCCATAGGATTTTAGGTGCCCCCATTATCCGATGCAAGGACACTGAGCATACCAAATGACCCTATAAGACTTCATTGATTTCAGGTTAGGGACACTAGGGAAGGTACATGCATCATCATGATTTGTTTTATATTTGATTTGGGTGTTCTAGGAAAGAAATCGATATAAAATGATAAAATGAAACCTTGAGAAAATTCCCTTGCTTCGTGGACTTAGGCGTTCCTTGTTTACCATGCAGCTATGGAACCTGGACGTCATTCTCAGGTTACTTGGGTAGTCGAGACCAAGAAGATTCAGATGGTAGATCTATTGAGGATTGGCTGAGAGGAGGAAGATGACATGTGGAAGGGCAATTTACGTGCTTTCCAGCAACATAGCTTAAAGAAGTAATAAGGCAGCACATTGGATACGAAATCTAAGAGTTGGTTGGAGGAACTCGAGATCACCTTTAGGATGATCAGGGCTCTATCAGAGTATTGGGTTCCTCTAGCAGTAAGCCAGCTACGAGGAGTGGCACATCAATGGTGGATGTTATACCTTGGGGAGGGGAAGGAGACAGATCTTCTATGGGACAACTTTGAGAAGGAATTCCATAGGGAATTTCATTCCTTGACGAGGATGGCTGAGAAGAGGCAAGATTTGAAGTCTCTCCAACAAGGAAGCATGCCTGTGTGGGAAATAGGGTTCATGTTCAAGGGTCTCCTCCGTTTTTCCCCGAATCACTTTCTGGATGAGGATTCCCGAGCCATACGTTTAGAGGAGGCATTTCATCCGTCTATTCGGTGCACAGTGACCCCTTTCACCTTACAAACGTACCTAGAAGTAAAGAATAAGGTGGAGATAATCTAGAGGATGTACTCACAAGTAGGTCCACTGCGGGAGAGGATTCACCCAAGTTCGTCCATGAAGGAGGCAGTCAGTAGTAGATCCCCAGCAACAGGACCTTCCCGGTTTCGACTGACAGGGAGTAATCTTCAGCAGGTCCCATACCAATCTCATGATTTCTGCCCATTTTCTGTGGTCCACAGACCAAGGTGATTTGCATGTGGGAATTGTGGGAATCTTGGTTGATATTTCCCCTTTCAGACTCAATATGGAGGGACGAGCCAGGTTCAGTCGTAGCCCTAGCTGCAGTTCCCAGACCGACCCTTCCTATAGCAACATGCTCTAGTCCCTCCATGGGGATATGGAGAAAGTGGTGGCCAACAACATGGAGATCCTCAAGGAACACAAACGTGACGTGGTCGAGGAGGTGGACATCAATAGAGAGGTAGAAGAGTGGGACGCGGACAGGTGCACGCAATAGAAGCAACAACCCTAGAAAGGCCAGAGATCGAGAGAGATGTTTTCAGTTTTATATAAATGCTCACGTTTATTGTTTGTTTAAATTCAATATCAGCACACTCCTTTGTTGGAAAACATTCTCTCACATGATTTGTTCATGGATATTGTTTAATTTTTGAGTCTATAATGCTATGTTGTTTCCCTCTTTCCTTTAAATGTGTGTGAAGAGTCTTAACATGTGGGAAGAGGAGGACCTGATCCCTAATCATGACACATTAATGTGGATGTTATTAAACCTATGAGGGCGAGTCAGTGCCGCCCAAAGCAGATAATATCTTGAAATGGGAGAAGGAATTACCCAATCCATGTGTTGGGGCAGCATATTGCTTGTTTTGTGCAGTGTTGGGGGAAGTGTGTGTATGAGAAATCCTACATTATGGGGTTGGGAGGACCTAATCCCTAATCAAGATGAATTAATGTGTATGGGATTAAACCCATGCAGGTGAGTCAGTTCCGCCTAAAGCAGATAATATCTCGACATAGGGGAAATAATTCCCTAACTCATATTTTTAAGAAAGTTGTTGGATTCCTGTTATGATGAGAGCCCTCAGAGGTATGTTGCGGGGGGGTTGTTCAGACCATTCCCCTTTTTATGGGTTGGTTTTTAATTCTTGAGGAAGATAATGTTTTGAGAGGTATCTAATTTAAAGGCCCTGACCTCTCTGGTCTATTACTTTGTAAAAATTTGGTCTTAGAGGCATTCCGGGATGTTAAGATAACTTATCCCCAATGATTTTCCAAAATCTTCCTTTTTGATGAACCTTTTCAACGGCAGACAGTTGTAAACTGTAACATCACATAACGTCTTCAAGTAATTTCGATGTTTCTAACTAAATATATTCTGGAGTAGTGGCTTGGGGGTCCGCATTGGTGAAATTTTAAGGAGAACTAATGGGCAGTAGCTTTCGCACGGGCGGCACATTGTTTGTCTAAACCGTGTAGCCAAACTATGTGTAGTTGGTTTTGGAGGCAGTAGGTCCCGCACAGACGACACACAATTTGTCTAATATATGTGTCCTATTCGTGCGAGAAGGGTGGCCAAGGTAGTATCTAACAAAAGATTAGCACACGGTTTGTTAATCCAAGAAAACTATATGTGCAACCACTTAAACTAGATCCTAAAATTGTGGATCTTTACTATTTTCGCTCTAACATTCTTGTGTAATCTCCTAAGCAGCCATAATTTGGGATTACCCTCCATTGAAGGTAGGAGAACCACTACCAAGCATTTTGCTGGTGATCTGAAGGTTTCTCATGGAAAATCAAGGCCGATTACTTGAGGTATGTGATCATTATTGTTTGGTTGTTAGATTTACGTAGATCTACTCGTCCTATTCTCTAGGTTTCTTAGATCTATACCCATTATGGGTAGATATAAGTGTTTGGCCAGACAAATATGAAAATATTTGGTCTTGTTTGTGTTAGGAGAGGAGATCTAAGGAGGATCCTTGGAGAATCAACCCGGCTTTCTTGGGAATTCTTTGTTTATTGGGGGTTTCGTCAAAAACCTTTGTGGTACATATATTACCTTCATGTCTCTATATTTTGCGCATCATGTGGTTTGGGTATCCTCTTGTTTTCATGAGATACGGTTGAACAAGTAAATGAAAACAATAACTGATCAAAGAACGAGTTTGGGGAGATTTTGTTCATATTGTTGTTTTATTTACATCAATGGTTATCCTTTTATTATGTTGTTAATTGATTAGGCTTACGACTATTGAAAATCATGGCCATTGAGGGCATTTGATTGCACAATTAAATGTTTTCCTATTTATATGGATGTTTTTTATGGAATTTTATAGAATGTAGAAATTGGTTAATCATGTAATGTTGGCTGATTAAATTAATACCTGTAACTCTTGTATGATCACCCTGGTTAAACTAAATGAATGTATGAGTTTTTGGGTGTTGGTTGGGGTTTAATTATGTGAAGGGGTTTTTCATGGGTTTTTGTGGAATGGGTGAGTAGTGGGGTTGTGGTTGGATTATTTATGGGTTGGCGTGTATGATATGGTTGTGTTAGTCAGCAGAGCTATGACAAATGGTATAGAAGAAATAATGATGTGGTACGGGTTTTTTTTCGATGTGTTTTTCGTTATGGTGGTTAGAAGCATGCCTGAAGGGATGGATTTTTCTTCTGTATAAAAATTGAAAGAGTTATCTAATGAATTGTTGGGCATGTTATTTTATTAAATACGAAAAATTCATGGAATTGATTGGCTGATAAAAGAAAATGGTGTTGTGCTTCTTGTGCTTTCCGTAACTTTATTTGAGGTTTGCAGGGATATGTGTTATGAACAATTGATCTAGTTTGGTTGTTGTTAGTTTCTAGGTAGTTAAGGAACTGATAAACTAATACTGTTGAAACATGAAAATCTTAATGGGATTTGGTGCTGTTTTTTTGTGTGTCCATACTTTCGAGGTAGCAGTGTCGAGGCATGTGCTCAGATCTTTTGTGTAGAAGCCTTTGGATGGGCGGAGTGGTTGATATAATTATATAAATCTGTACTTTTTATGTTTCATTACACACCCTAACCATGTTGAGCACTACATGCCGAACACCCGTGGGATGGGGGTGAGATTCTCAAACATCTAAATGAAGGCTGGTTACTGTTCTTCTATGTGATCCCTCTTCCAGCTTCTATAGCCCAAGATCCTTTGGGCAGGATACGACAAAGGTTTTACAAGAGTCTTCGGGATGGGGATGTGATATGTTCCCAGGTGTCTTCGGAATGAGATGTGGTTATGGACGATGATTGAGTGTCGGTGTGATACGGGATGAGATGTGGTTATGGCCGAGGATTGAGTGTCGGCAGGATACTATGAGCTTCGTATGGCCAGGTTGCGACACTAGCTCGAGCTTTGTATGGCCAGGTTGCGGAACTAGCTCAGGGAGAGGGGGAAGCATTAGAGCATTATACATGAGGTACTGATAAGTATTCAGTGGGAAGGTGGATCAGGGTTCCCATACTTAGATAATATTACTATAATACTCTATTTACATGAGTTATTTGGTGAGTGTGGCTTGTGAGGTTGGGTTGATAGATTCCTTTCCAGGGATTGGTTTCTTTTGTTTTCTCATGGGGAATTATAATGTCTCCCCACCTGTGCATGAGAGCTTTAGGTTTTCATACTGAGTATACTTGTATTCTCACCCTAGGTTTACTTTCATGATTTTAGGAGGACTTCAGGGACAGTGCGAGACCTTGCTAGTTGGTCGTTGTAGTTTCGTTGGTTACTGTTTTTTTCTTTCGTTTTTGCATCGTACTTTGGATCTTTTTTTGTACATGTAATTTTGTTTCAGTATTTTATAAAAAATGAATGTGGGTTTGGTTTTTGGTTTATTTTCATTTACTTTTTCCTTTTCCTTTTGGTGATTGACTAATCCTATTTCCTAATCTTGAATAATAAAAAGGGTAATGCCTCCCATATTTGTGAAAACTCATACCCTCAGTGCTATTCGCCACTCCGGGGCCTACTGGAGGTGGGACTCAGGGGTCATTATCTCCCTTTCACCATTGCCAGCTCAGAAGGGGAATCTTTGCTAAGAGGGGGTCGTGACTAATGGTAAATGAAATACATTGATTCAATTAAGAGGAATATAAATCCACAGGGTCTTATATGGAAAATTTTCATCATATATCAATGTATACTTTTTAAAATTATTCAAAAGTATGAGTCTCAATATGGTTAACTAATAGTTTATGATTTGTATAGGATGAAAATATTGAAAGTATTCAAAGTCCTACATTTATCAAACTATGGTATCTAGAATTTTGGATGAGTTATACATATTTTAAGAATAAGTTCAATTTTTTTGAATTGTATAATATTATTTAAAAATTAGAAGACTTAATATGAATGTGAAGTTCATTTGGAAAGTTTTTTAAAGATGATTCTATGATTCTATAGGTTTTCTTGGGATATTTTAAATTTATTTAATTATCTATTGAACTTATATGGATTTGTTTTATTTATTAAAAGATTATTTACATAATTATTATATGTCTGTTAAATTAAAAATATAATATTTTCCTGAAAATAAAATACATTAGGAAATATTTTAATGCTGTTTAATTGTGATGAGGTTTTAATAAAGGATGCATCTGGGTAGGATTTAGCTTATGTATTTTGTGTCTTGGAGAAACTATTCTCAAACAAATTTAATATGGTTATGTGTAACTTTTACTATGTCACGAAAATTTATACCTCACTTTTTGATCTATGTAAGGGTTTCATCATAATTCTATATATTATGTAATAATAGATTTTGTTTCTTATGTTCCACATAACTCTATTCCCTTCAAGATATTAGGTAGTCATGGTTTGTCTATACCTATATAAAGGTAAATCGGGTTTCACATAAAGGATAAATGAGGATTACTCATCTCATGTAAGGGTAGTTCCATAGCTGCATAAGGGTAATAATGAAATCTTGATGCCCTTTTAAGTGAAAAATTAAAATTCTTGAATGATGAGTAAGGGTCAAGTTGTTCTTACTATTTGTTAAATGAATGATTATTATGATCAAGTATGTATAACTTATCATGTATGGGTAAATCCATCTTAACCATACATATCTTATATGTCTTGTATCAGTGTAGCTTATTTTTTAAAAAACAATAGTTTTTCATCACCATTTTATCTACAATATATTTTTAATGTCAATAAGGTAATTTAAAGCAGAGAGTATAATGTTTTGACTATATTATGGTTTTTTACATATAATACTTTACCTTTCCAAATCTTGGGAATTATTAAATGGGCCCTCAAAATTTTAAAAATTAAAATGGTTTAAATATATATTTAATGGGATTTAATATCCACAAAATCAAACATTTTTGTATTAATAAAGAATATATTTTTTCTATTTGAGGTTTTAGTTATTTCACATGTCTGGGTAAATCAAAACCTTGGTTTTTTCTATTTTAGAGTTGTATTTAAATAATTCATGGAATATTATGTAAATTATGACCATAACAAACTATAATACCTTTTCCTATTTATTAGGGGTATTGGGAATGTTTATTCTTTACATGGTAGTGGATCTGCATTTTTTCTTTATTTTTATGTAAATGTGTGATCAGATCATTCCATGTTTTTTTTATAAATTGGTGTTAGTAACCATAATTATATTATAGTATGAATATTAATAAAATGAATATTTAATAACATGATAAATCTAGGAAGCATATTCACAATTCTCAAAATTGAATATTGATTATATGATAATATAGAAATAAACATAAATAGGGAAAATAAGTTATTTTTTCATGAAAATGTATAAATTTATTTTCTTATATTTATCAGATTCTACATTTGTGTACAATTAATATTAATGATTGAAAAAATAATTTTTTTTAATTCGAATGTGAATTGTCAAATGGAGTAAATAAACGATATTTCATATCTTTATATTCATTAAATAATAGATAAATTTTATCACATACATAGATCAGTAATATCATTCCATAGATTTTATTATAATATTTTAGTTATAAAAAATATTGTATGCATTATGTTAATTTTATTGTTCTTATTAAACAAGAGTACATGTTCTACATAATAAGATTTCATATTAAGAATAACATTATACTATGGTGTTTTCATAAAATAATCCCATAATATTTAAAGAATTGAAATAGGATCCTAATAACTTTTGAAGAATTAATTCATGAGTATTTCTATTATTTTCACAATATGGACTTTGCAATAGATATGAATTATGACATACTGATTGTTTATTACTACTATTTTAAATATGGATATATTTGTAATAAATTTGATAAATTAATCATGTACTATAGAATAATATTAATATACTTATCTAAAAAATTAATTTTTATAAAAATTGAATGAATTACAAAATTTTTATTTACTTATAATATGGAATGTTCATGTTGCTGTATATATTTAAAACTGTTGAAAAAGTATAAAAATTTTATTTTTTTATTTAAAACATATAATAATCAATAAAATAAGATAATTTGTTAAATTTATAAAATAATTTGATAAAAATAATTAAATATTGAAGAATAATGATTATTATTCTATAAATTATCAAAAATATATAAATAGATAATCACATTCTATAGTGTAATTATAATGTGAAAATTTCAAAATCATATAATGTCGTAGTGTTAAAATACTAAAATATAATCATGGTAATTACATATAAATCTTGATATAGGATAATTAAAAATGGGATATTTCTTGTTATCGATGATAAATATGTTAGTTGGGAATTAAACTATTTTTTGGTGAATTTGTGATCGAACCCATTTATTATTTCCTCAGGGTATTTATTATATTCTGTGAAATATATTGTAACAGCTGTTAATAATGGTTGATATTATTGGATATTAATTACAAACCTAAAGATGTGAAATAATTTATTATTATATTATATGTTTTTTGAAATAATTATCATCACGATTATTGATATATTTATGAGAAGAAGAATACGGAACTCTAAATTAATGAAATGATATTTTTACAATAAAAATAACATGGATAGTGTTTTTGATTTATTTAATATTAAACATTCAATTATATAAAACAAATAAAGTTTATTGATTTGCTAAATAATTTCTTTTGTGCTCAAAGAGCCCAAAATTTTATGATAAGGGATATCATTCCTTATATAATTTGGTAGTAGTTTCAACACAAAATATCTGTTGAACAATTCATTTAATATGTATTAATGCTCTATGGATTTAGATCCTTTATATAATTGATTGATAACCTTGGGAGGATGGAATATATGATTTCTAGTTTATGGGGATGGCCATGGATGTGATGGTAGAATGGTGTTTTGGTTGTGATAATGATGGTGGAACATAGTGTGGATATAATGATCATATTAGAATGACATACCAGATTTGATTTGAAAAAAGATTGTGTGGGATTCTTGGGCAGTTGAGATGAGTCCAAAACCTAGATATTTCATCAATTTTTCCATCTATTCTAATGATTACATAATGGCATGATGGATGGAAGTTGTTTATATAATTTATATCTAACTATGGGACAAATTTTTATGATATTCACTACTGGTTCATAATTTTAGGTTTTATGTTTGGATAGTTCAAAAGTACATAGTTTTTTATGATAATGTTTAATTAATGAATAGAATGGGTTAGTTTATAGAGCTTTTGTATGATGATAATTTTATGGAAAATAAAAGCATTGAATAAATAGGGTCAACAAAACATATTATATATATATATATATATTAATTTTTAACCTTATATATGGAATAATTTTAATTTATAAATAATGAAATAATTAATATTTCTCATAGTTCTTGTGTGTCTATTTTATATGAACTCTTTAATGGTGGAAGATGATTATCATGGGATGATCATACTTTTTCATGACATAGGTAATTAGGGATGAGGCATGAATCACATTAGTGGTGACATGATTTATGAAATAGATGAGGGCTCTTGACAAGTTATGTTATGGCATGAGAGAATTATACAATTGGGGAAGTGGTTGATGAATACCAATATATATATATATATTCAATATAGATGTTATAATTTTATTTTTTTTATTGGGAGATTCGTGGTTTGTTTTTGAAGAGAATAATATAAATATTTATGTGATGATTTTGTTCCATTTATTTACTCAATGGGTTTTTTATGATTATTTTACATTTTTATGAGAGGGTTTAGAGAGCGTATGACTGTTTATAGTTTTTATAATCACTATAAATATATATATAAATTATTTTTAGTTCAGTAAGAGCTACTTGGTGATAAATCTAGAAATTTCTAGTTTGGGGAGTTGTTTGAGAGAAGATGGAGCATTTTGTTCATTTCCATGGTTTTGTTTAAGAAATTTCATCTGTTTTATTTATATGTCATTAGAATTATGTGTTGTTAATTTTTATATATTTATTAATTTAAGGAGTTATATTTTGGTTTTTCAAATATTTTCTCCTAAATCTTAAATAATTATAAGGGCAATGCCTCAGATGTGTGTGATTATATACCCAATGTACTCATTATCAAATCGTGGCCTATTGGAGATAAGATTTGGGAATCATTATCCTTCTTTCTCCACTTCCACATTAGTATAGGAATATTTTATGTTATGGGTTCATTATATAGTTAAATCAGAGCTAATAGTAGAACGATACAGTAGATTTTCATGATAATAGCTTATGATGATGCATGGGATGGTTGGGAAATTATATCATATAGGATTAGTACATGATATAATAAAGTGTTACCAACAAGGAAATAGGGTTATAATAACTCCTATGATATGATGTAAATGAATTATTATTTTCGACACATTCTAACTGAAGTTATGTTACATTCTAGGTAGAGACAATGGAAAGTATATTTAATCATGCTTGTATGTGCCAATCATTAAACATGGTGAAAAATAATAAATTAGATAAAAATAATTAATTAATTTGACAAAAAATTAATCCATTTGATGGGTTCGAAGTCCGTATAATTTTTTATTTATTACAAATAAATATAGGTTGATGTCCCCATTAGTATCATGAAAAATATGTTCCAAAATATTTTTAATAATATCACATTAGAGTAGAGAAAAATAAAAAAAATTCTTGGAGTGGGAAATTGAAAAAGATTAAGTGCGTGATTCAAAAAAAGATGAAGGTATATATTTAAAATCATTATAAAATGGGTTGGTTTTAGTATGGAGTGGTCGTATTTTATTTGAATAATTCATGGATGAAGCAATTTGTTTCATTGAAATTATGAATGTTGTGTCATAAAGCTTTACATTGTTTATTCTTATCCCTAGGAGTTGTAGGAGTTTGATATTTTTTTGATGGGGGTGTTGATATCTGTTTTAGGGATGAGTTTCTTTTTTTAATGTAAAGGAAACTTTTCTACCTGTTTCTTTTTCCTCCATTATGGGATTAGTGATTTATATCATTGGTGTTTGTTAATACCTATGAATTAACTTATTTATCATGAAGGACATCAATTATTATCTCCATGAAGTGAAGAAATATGATTAATGGTATATTTTTATTTCCAAAACCATCAAAATGAATATAGTGAAACCCCCCCTTTCACTGGATTAAAACCCACATATTAAGTCCTTAAATGTGATTTTTTATACCAATACATCATTTAGTTTGTATCCCATACTATTTGGACATCGGATAATGCGTGTATAAATAATTCTTCTGTCTAGGTGTTAATATAAGGATATGGTCATTGGAATGGGTTTTTTTAATTTTCACATCATTTTATAACTATCTCATCGATCTCGGTACTGTGAACACATTGTCATGGGGGGTAATATTACAACATACATCCTATACTAATCATGTAAAATCATTAAACTAGATATTTGGCATGTAGGAAGGGGTTATTAAATGATAATTTGTTATGTAATCAATATACACTTCGCTCGAATCCTGAGATATGGGCCCTGGTTTGAGAAATGTGATTATTTTATATTTTTTTTAATTTGGTTTTCTACATAGTAGTAGATAATTTTTTGTCGAGGTCATCAATTAATTTCTTATATGTTATTAATTATCCATGTGATATCATTCATGATGTGACTGTATCATTGTGTTCTTACTGTTATGGAAGGGATTTTTCATATACTGATAATAACCCATATGAACCTATGAATATGAAGATAGGGGATACATAATACATCATGATACATTATATTTTGTGATGTGTTTTAAAAATGTGCAGGCAAGTATATTGTACCCTATGAGAATAGTATTATTGTGTAGTGGATGGGTTTCATTAATTTTGTTTTCTTGAAAACATTCAATTTATGTTGGTTTTAGTTCTTTTATTGGTGAAAATGTTTTATATTGTGTTAATTTAAATCTATTGATAATAATGAAATGCACCTCTATTAAGTGATAAACTTAATTGCTAAATTTTTATAGTGTCTACATTACCGTTCTCTTAAAAAAAATTTTTTTTCATAAAATATTGGAATGATTATAATGATGCATTAACTGTATTGTATTGACCTCAAGTTTTTTTATAATGCATTTTCTATTTTATATTGGGTTCTCTAATTTTTATGAGATGTGAATTTATATATGTTGGTAAAAGGAATCGTAGATATGTTTTATTTTAGTAAAAATGCATATATAAAATCATGTAACAGGTCAGTTCAAGTGATTTATCATAAAAAAAATGTTAATTAATATTTTATTCATATAATGTTTAGAATTGTTTTCTTAAAATTACTAATTTAGTAGAACATGTAACATGTATGAGTTTCCAATTACTATAGTGGGTGGATTATTTAAATCTCTGTATGTATGAAAAACTAAAATTATCAATTTATTAATCTTTTTGAATGTTTAATTTTTAATAGAATTTTTTGGAAAAAAATAACATTGAGTATTCAATCCATGAAATTTTTTTAATGTCATGTGATAATATGGGT
Source organism: Viscum album (assembly GCA_963277665.1). Lineage (NCBI taxonomy): Eukaryota > Viridiplantae > Streptophyta > Magnoliopsida > Santalales > Viscaceae > Viscum > Viscum album. The sequence goes on from OY728137.1 coordinate 1,902,995,828, forward strand.
AATAATGTTTAATGAGACTCACTTAATATTTAAATTTATTTGGTTAATGTAATATTTAAAAAATTGATGTTTTTTATGAAAATTGAATTGTTAATCAGTTTATCCAAAAGTATTGTAGGTTTTTTCACAATAGATATTTTGATAAGTACCTTATTATGATGATTGATTAAAAAGGTTTTTTTCTGAATGTTTCCTAATATAATTGATTTTATGAACACATGACATGTTGTATAGGTTTTTTTAGTATTATATTGAAATTTATCATTTTCTAATATAAAATGCTGGGATACATGTCTAGAATATTTGAATCATTTGAAAAACATTCTTATTATATAAACTCCTTAACCATTAGGATATAATATACAATTATGAATGTATGTTAACAATCTTTATTCATGATATTAAACGCATGATTTTTTATAAATTATTGGAATTAAATTTTGTTAAATGAAAAATAAGGATAATACAAATACCAATTATGAATTTATGGTACAAATATGATAAATTTATAGGTATGATAACATTATCCCATACTCAATGTTCAATGAATTAAATTTAAATCAATGTGAATTGGTTGCTTCAAAATTAATTTCATTACAGATTATATTTTTCATTGTAATGATTATTTTATTGATAGGTATTTCATTCAAGGATTATTACGGGTGTTTATGTGGTGATTGTTATGTTCAGTTAACATTAATTGGTAATGGGAGAAATGAATATATTCTCCATATCCCAGTATGTTTAATACATGATTTTATAGGGACATGATAAAAAATATCACGTTTTTAGATGAGAATTGATTATTTTTCTTAATATGATGTTTTATTAAGAACCTTATTCTTATTTGAGACGTTTCTCCCTTGATATAATTAATTGTCCCATTTTAAATATATATCATAGATATGAACTTTTTTCCTCTACTATTTTAGCTATGTTCTAAATATAGTAAGGTGCATGAGAGGTATCTCATTTGTTGGTGGATTCATTCTAGATCCTTTTCCTCAGTTTTCGGGATTGTTATTATTCTCATGTATATGAATTGTTTGAGATTTATCTTATTTTATTGTATTAAAATTTCACGATCCTTCATTTTTCAATCTAGATTGTCAAGTAAATCAAAAAAGTATTATGTGTTTTATAAAGTGGGTCTTAAATGGCTTTGTGAAGTATGGATGATATTTCTAAGTAAAAATTGTTTGACAATTTAGAATATATGTTTTTAAATGCTATTATATTATTTTATATATGTTTTAAAGAAGCATTAAAAAATATTTAATCAAATTTAGAGGATTTTATGAATATTTCCAAATTATTAATAAATTCATTAATTTATTAATATATGATTTATTAATTAAAGATATAACATTTTTTAGGAATATAATTACCTTATACATGATTTTGAGATTATGAAATGGTAATGTGGCTTTTATCATGGATATATAAGGGTATTACATAGTTTTAATACCCTATATAAAGGGTTGTTGGAAAAAATTTCATAAGGGTAAGTGTTGAATTCAATTATCCATATATTATTCATTTTAATCAGTTATATAAGTGTACTTGTGGATCCTTAATTTTTGTAAAGGAATAATCAATTTATCTTATAAAATATAAAGTGTTCCTAGCTCACGTAACGGTTGATTAATTTTTCCAATAACTATGTAACGGTAACTCGAGCCCAACATAATCTTTTAAACATGATTACTCTACTAATGTATGTGAGTTTCCTTACATATGTGTGGGTATCCCCAATATCATTGATATATAATAATAACTAGAATCAATTTTTAAGGATGCGTGAGGGTTATTATGTTCTCTCATAGGGATAACAACATGATTCTTATTCTTACATTAGGGTAACATACTATTTAAGGGTAAATCCACTTTATTGTTAGGTAGTGTGTTTGTATCATATACATGTTGTAGGTGTTTTTAAAAAAAATTCTTTTCCTATCATTTCGATTTGTAATGCATTTTTAACACAACAATGAAAATTAAATTTGAAAAATTGGTATATTTTAATCATTCAACGGTATTAAATGAAAATCTATGCTTTTATATTTTTGTAATTTAAAAAAAGTAATCTGAAAATTTAAAATGTAAACGTATTTAAAAAAAATTTCATTGGATTTAATATTGATATAAACCTATATCTATGTATATTAAAATTAATGATTTTCCCCCATTAGATTTTTTCTTTATTTTTGGAGTCTTGGTGAATCAAAACCTGACTATTTCAGTTTTGAGAGTATTCTATGAATAGATTGAATCTTCATCTGAAAATTACAACAAGTGCACAACATCTTCCTAACACCTCTGTGTTGGGTGTGGTTTGATTGATTTATTATAACATTTTAGGTGCTCTAGTATTGCTATTTATGTTATAGTGCAAGTTTGGTGAGATCCTTTTAATGTTTCCTTTATTTAAATGGACCTGAGTTTCCATAATTATATTAATTTAGGGAAATTAATCACCCAAATAGTGAATAACATAATAAATCTGTGATAACTTTTTTCAATCCTCAAATTTCATTAATGATTATAAAATAATATTTAAATAACCAAAGGAATAATAACACATTATCATTGTATATTGTTAATTTTTTAATAATGGAAATTAAATAAATATGATGGAATAAATTTTCTCTTATGCTGTAATTTTTTTAATATATTTATTTCTCAAATTGAAATTGAAATAATATTTCACTATATATATAATTTTTATTATCATCAAATATAGAAATTTCAGGTAATAATATATATTTAATATTGCTAATAGTAATTATAATAATATAATTTTTGGTTTTATCAAAATTAAAAGATATTGATTTTTGATATTTTTTATTTTATTATATTAAGAGTTCAAAAATTAGGTTCATGTTATTGAATAATGGTATTTATTATAAAAAATTATTTGAAGGAGAAAAATATATAATCAAATCTCATTGTGTAAATATTATATGATAAAATTAAAACATTAGTATTTCATGGTGTCAATGCACTTAAATATTATTGATGATTATTTATTTGGAAATCAAGATATTGTAGAATTTTAATGGGTGTGAGTAAATATAGACAACAATTAATATTTTTTATTTGGAAATGAATTATTTGTTGGAGAATTTTAGATCAAATGTGTTTATTATTACATCCAGATATATACTAGATAGTGTGAAATCTATTGTAATAGTTTTTAAGAATGGTTTATATGCATGTAAATAATTCAAAAACATAATGTTGCTAATGCATGAATTATACAAAAAGAGGCACATTGAAATAAACATTGTCGATGTTGTTGATATATAGAACAAAAACATACTCCAGAATACTGGACTAAATGATTCATATTTAGGCATGGAAATTAATATGGTTAATGATGATGTGAATTATATATTATTAATAATTCAATTAAATTATTCAATGAATTTATTATTATTACATAAATAATATCATTTGGGATGATAAATACACTCATTTTTTGATAGATTATATAATACCTTTATAAAATTTTCTATATATTCCTAGAAATTATGTGCAAAAAATTGAATATTTATTTCCGTTCTATATATTTAGACCCTATTTAAAAATAATTGAAAACCTTTTTTAGAATATTTTATATGTAATGGGTAGGGATTTTTGATCATATGTTCTTTTCATGAGGTTATTGTTATTATGGTTATGCTCGAACAAGGTGAAAGTTATTATTATAAAGTTAACAAAGGATTATGAATGTGATTTTATTTTAGATGGTGTGAGAAATTAGGGAAATTTAGATGTGTTCATAGTAGTTCATTATCTTGATTCTTAATTCATTCTTATTGCAACCTAGGAGGGTTGAGGGTTGATTGTTTTTTAAATTTCCAGTTTATAAATATAGTACTCAATTTCATCTTATTTACTATGAGTGTATATTTTTATGTGGGAGATTAAGATATTTCCTTGAGTACCCAGATTGTTTGATAATAGTAATAAATTAATAATAGTAGGTTTTGGTTCTTGATTCTTAATAATGATGATGACATGCTTTTCAATTCAAGTCAAGTGTCATGACCCATCCCATGTGGCCCGTGTCGTGACTACCCCATGCACACCATCTATAGTCCGGGGGCTGGAAACTTGCACCGAAAGGCATACTCTCTAAAATGGGAAAGTATTTCCTTTAATCCTATACAAACACATGGTCCAAGAACACCAAAAGAAGAAACTGTGAAGTAAAATGCAGTAGTAAAACAGTGCATAAAGTATAAGGGGGTAGAATACAAGCCCAACTATAAAGGTACTAGTTCAACTAAAAATATAGTACAACTAAAATAAAAGGAAAATAGCTACTAGGTTGTCCTCCGAGGTTCCTACCGGAAGGGTAGTTATAGATCACCTCCTCAGCACTCCACGTCCGTCTGTCTCCTCCGCATCACGTCATGCCGAAGGGTCCACGTCCATGCATCGTCCAGTCCGGGATCCCTTAGCCTTGATCAATGTTGTACGTTTTCTGAAATACACACGACAAGCTGTGGGAGAATCCCATGAAGGTGTGATTATAAGGATACTCAATAGAGACCCTGAGACCCCATAGGTCTCCTAATGTTCCACAATGGAAATCCATGAAGCAAGACATATAATGTACTTCGTTATATAACCATAAATACACCATTGTTATCAAGATATAATGATCTCAAACATGAGGGGAGAATACCACAAGGATAACACTATGTACGAACACCACGAAGGTAAACATAACACAGAGGTAAAACCACGATGTTAAAGTACCACACAGGTATCACCAGGAAGATTGCACCACGAAGGTAAAAGTCTTAGTTCAAACAAAGTATCAGCTCAAACCATGTTTTCAGTGAAGTATAAAGGTATATATGATTAGTCATGAAGATAGATCATATTATTCTATCAAGAGGCACTACTTCTAATTACACAGATCTGACCCACACAGGATCAACAGATAATGTCCCCTAAAATGACCCACACAGGATCTGACACCCACAAGATTTCTATTAATTCTAATAGACATCCACAAGATTCTCTAGGGACAATAACAATTACCATTCTCAGAAACAATATTGAACACTTCGTCTACTGGTGAAATCCTCCTCTAATGAGTACAGTGGGCCTACCATGTCACACAAAAGCTATTTCCACTAATCTTGGAGTGATAACTTACACCTCCTATGGAGTATCATGGGTCTGTCGCATCACATAGAGGCTATCACCCTTGTGGCATGTTGAGGTACTCCTCCTATCAAGTATTGTGGGTCTGCCATGTCACACAGAGGCTCTAAACACCGTGGGTCTACCGTGTCACATAGAGGCACTCCCCACTAGGCATGTAAAGTCACTATAAGTCGAAATGGTCAGCACTCGTCAAGTCTCAGCTAGTCTTAGGGTCCCATATGTGGCATGATTGGGAGAACCGATCTCCAAGTCATTAGTTATATTTCAACCACCTCGAAGTCCCGAGAAAAATATACCAAAAGTTCCTTCACATCACAAGGGACCCAACACAATAGCCAGCGCGTCAATCGGACGATCGGTGTATAAGTTTTTACTATTTGTTCACTTTGGGCCTGGTTGGATTCGGGGTCCGATCCTACATGGCTGAACTCCAGCCTTATCCAAACTCAAGTGGAGTAATTCAGAAGTACCTTCTTGATCCAAGGATTCTAGCGCCCCAGAATATTTATCAAATTGGCACCCGGTTTTCACGATATGGTCATAAAGGCGAAAGTGGGCCCGGATAGGGCCGGGTCCATTCCGCCCTGGTCGGGCCGACCTGACTCGAACCGACCCCACCCAGGCCAACCCGTCCCGACATGGGTCAGGCTCAATGGGCCGTGGTCCAGCCCTGCCCGCGTAGGGGGTGGCCTGTCCCAGCCCAAAAGCGCGGCACGGTTGCACGACCCGTTGCGGTCCGGCCCCTTCGGCATGTGGTCCACCGAGGTGGGGTCCGCTATGACTGACACCCGGGGAGAGACACCCACTGGGCCTCCGGAACAGTCCATGGACCGTTTGGCTGCTAGAACACCAGACCCACTGGAGGGTTCCTGCCCTGTGTGGCGCAGTTGGTCGAAAGGTCGGCCGGTCTTCCTCCCAGCGGTGCTGGCGCATGCCGCTGCTCCACCGTGGCCGGCCAGCTGCCGGCTGCTTTTGGCCTCCACCGCTGCCCATCGGCTATGCCCTCTTACTCTCCTAGTGGCGCGGACTCATGGTGCTGCTCCGCCACATGACTGGAAAGATATTGGCCGCCGCCCTACTTCTCCACAACTGATGGGTCGTGGCCTCTTGCTCAATTGGTGACGTGGACGTGCATCTCCCCACCTTCCTCGCAGCCAACTGGGTGCTGACCACAGAATTCTTCCGAAATCCATCGTGGCATCATTCCAAGCCCAATATATTAAATGATCACATATTAGAAATCATTTTTTCCAAGCCTCTACATACATATATCACACTCAGCAAAACTCCGTGTTTCTAGTGTCAATAAATATTGGGCGTTGAAGAACTCATGAAGAACGCGTAGAGAATAAAAAGAAAAAGGAGAAAGGATTAAATACGGATGATGGCCATGTTCGTTTTCCCATCAACTTCATGAATCTAGGATATGAAGAATCAATAAAATATATTCAAATATATATATAAATCCCCAACCTCAATTCTCTGATGGAGGTGGCGCGAGGAAGAAGGCCATTCAGTGAAGATTGATGTTGGTGTTCGTCGCCCGGTAAGACGCTCCAAGGTCGTTCCTCATTCTTTGATTCTGGAAGTCATTCACCATTTGAGGGTCTCCTTTTTTAATGAAAGTGTTTTCCAACTCTCCAATGCTCTCCTATTTTGCAAAAAATTATCCCATGAGAGGTGTGGTTCAAATTTAATGTGTTAGGGATTGATGTCGGCACATCAATGTTTGCAAATTAAATTAGCACAATTAATTGAAATTAGTTGTCACATTAAATTAAAAGGATCCTAGGGGTTTTTCCCACATTAATGAGGGGTTCTGGTGGTCCCCACCACCATGAATTTATAATTGGGGGTTTTCCAGGGGTCTCCCACATTAATGAAGAGTGTTCGGGTGGTCTCCACCTCTAATCTAAAAAATGGAGGTTCCAAACAAAATAAAATAAATGTTTTTTTGTTTTTTGTTATTTTCCAAAAAAAATCCAAAGAACCAACTTCTTCTCACAACCTACTATGTTTGAGGTGAAGGACTCTTTATGAGAATATCAGCATTGTGAGTTCAACAGTGTCCTCAGATTTCAATTCTATGCACTAGTTCAAAAGTTACAAAACGCCACTTACGTGTTTACTGAATGTACCGGAAAAAAAGTTCAGAAAATTAATTAGAGTCACCGTCAACCTACGCTGGTCGAGGTTAAGATCTACCTATGCGAAACATGGCAAAATGAACCCAATGGTACTCATGGATTTCCAATCCGAGTTACCATTTAAATGTTATAGATTTTACAATAAAATAACTGTCAAATAATTATTTTATTTACAGCCAAAAAAAACATTCACTGGTCACCCGTTTCAGACAAAGATAATATATGCTTAAATAAATAATATCCTCACGAGTATAGCGACGATCTCAGATTTTCAATCCCATCTACCATTTGTGAGTTATAATAATTTGAACAAAAAATAATTTAATTAATTATTCTATTTTCAGTTATTTCATTTTCAGGTGTCCTCAGAGGAGGCCCACGCCGACAAAACATACGTCGTTTCTAGGTTAAATCCACCATCCTGAATGCAATGTTGTGCTCGAATTTCTATTCTGGACAGCCTTTTAGGAGTTATTCCACATTCCCAGGAAAACTGCTTATGCGCGTTAATTAAAGCTTAACAAAACTTCGACGGATCTTTCCAAGCACTCCATGCCTCGAAATCGCGCTCCGTCAGGTTTTATAGTCTCAAAATAATTCCATATAATTAATAAAATTATAGAAAAATTCTGGTACATTAAATTAATAGATAATATTTTTATTAAATTTTTGTAAAAATGAATAAAATTTTATTCATGGAAAAAAACTAATATTATTTGTTCGATAATGAATTAATTATTGTTAAACATGATGTTATTATTGTTATTTTATATCTAGACCAGCGTGGTAAAAGTCGGGTGTCTAATTTTATGATTGAGGTAAATTCTTATAAGACTAGGTAGTTTCCCTAAATATGTATTTTATATGTATATAATTTGTATATTTCATAATTACATTCACACTAAACCATTTTTCAAAGAGAAACCCTAAACTATTAGTTCTAGGGGTTTTCCAAAATATATTTATTATAAATGATACATATATTTGACAACCCCCTCTCCCCTTCTCTTTATTCAGCAATCTTATCCCATATAGGTACATGAGGGAGATTTCCAAAACATGTGACATGTAGGTTGTGAAGGATTTATGTTATGGAACATGCTTGTATATGGAAATAGTGTATTTTTCTTCCCATATCTTAACATGCATTGGAAGTGATGTATTGAGTTATAATGGATTTAATTAGTTTATAATATCTTTTAAATATACACATTGTAATTGAATTAATGATGATGATTGTGATATGGTTATGGGGACTAATTAAAATATGAGATTCAAGGCCCTATAGGGGATGATTTATGTTGGGATGAGTCCCAACACAAATACTTAGTGACTTGGAATATATATGATCTGGGAGATAATCACAAGTGACATTAGGGTGTGAGAGTGGAAAACCAATGGGTAATTGGTTCTGGGGTAACAAATTATATGATTATTTATTCTCAATACCCTGGCTAAACGTAAGTTTTTTATTTATTGATAGAGACATGTTGAAGATGGAGAAATATTAGTATGATTATTTATGTGAGGATTAGATTCATTTACTCACTCAATAGGAATTATCATGTTTCATTCATAGTTTTCATGAGATAATTCTAAAAGGATTCAATTGATTATACATGTTATTCTCATCCTATGTATATATATATATAATGTTTTAATATTAGTATGATATGGTTGAAGATCATTTTGAAGATTTCATATTAGATGTATTATTCAGGTGCTATTAGAGCTTCATCGTTTCTTACAAGGTAATTATTTGGTATTTCTAGTTCTTTTAGTTTTATATTAATCGAGTCATGTATTATGATATCTTCTTTAGATATTAATATTATGAGTTTATTTGTGGTTTTCATCATCTAATGTCTTGATTCATATTTATTAATGAGTTTAATCCCTCTAATATGTGTTATTCTATTACATAAATACCTATTTTAAAATAGTGTCCTATTATATGTGATAGTTAGACATCATTATATGTATTTCTCCATTTCTGACATAGCAGGTACCTTTTGATGGATGGGGTTGTTACATAGGATATCAAAAGATTATTATCCATTACATATTCATTAATGTTTTTTCAAAAGGAAATATTATTTATATTATTTCCAAGGAACTAAAAAATATTTATTTATATTTATATGTTGTCTCACCCTAGACAGACACAACTCAATTATTTTATTTCTTTTTATTCCCTATTGTGTTCGTTAGTTTTAACATGTTTTTTTCCCAAAATTATTGATTTTTAGAGGTGTATGGGGTGGAAAAAGGTAGGCCCATTATTAATAGATATTTTTGGAATTAAAAAATAATTCCATGTGGCCTATAAAACATATTTTGGGGAGTAGTATAAGATAGATGAATCCCCCAATAAGTTGTGAGACCCAGAACAGGATCACTAGGTGGTCATCAAGGGTGTGCGACATCCTCCAGGTAGTTGTTCTACCTCTGGAAGAAGATCACATGCCTCACATGGTTATTTTATGATTTATAAAATAGTTAGCAGAAAATATTACAACCATTCACTATTTGTTGGTGGACGTTATATGGTTGGAGAAAAAGTTTACATATGATGTGGCCACAATTTGTGGTCTCCGTGATCATATACATGTAAAATATTACAATATTTTCTGTATCATTTTTTAAATAAATCACCACTAATTTCCCCCCAATTCGTCTATTGTATCTTGTAGAGAACCTCACTCACCGATCCCATGGTTCTTCCTCCATCATTGGTGATTCTAGTGGGGTTATTATATGATTTTGATTAAGTCCTTAAGATAATTATCCTTTAGCATCTCATATTTACCCTTATACATTCAACTTTTCTCATCTAATTCCATTGTTTCCATAGACTAGGGTACCCATTTTCTTGATCCTAATGTGGTTTTCTATCTTCTAGTTTTTTTCTCAGTTGTTATTTCTTCCATGGAACTTTTTGTAGAGGATCCGAGTTTCCATCATCGATAAAGTTTTCAATTGGGGTAGGTTTATCTATGAATATGACATTATATTTATGAATAATTTATTTTTTTATGTTTATATAATATTTTGATGTTATTTACTAAGATATTGTGTTTTGGAATATTTCTTGGAATGAAATAATGATTTTTCACACCTTAGAATGTGTTGTTTGGAATGGTTTAATTATCCATCCACACAATGTGTTTGATTAAAAGCTTGATTATCCCTCATATTAGGATTATCATTTTTATATGACGTTTTTGATTTTATATGTTTTTAACATATTCCAAAGTCCCTAAATGATGTTCTTGTCTCCATATGAATAGTTTTTTTTTCATAGAGTGGGTGAGACATGGATGGCCCTTCCAGAACGTGGGTTTTCATTAGAAACACTCATTGGGATGTTCCATTTTCCTTATCATTATAAATGTAATGGGAGTATCCTCAGTATTAGAGTTCAATTATGCATTGATAACTAAAGGTGAAGGGTACAACCCTAGAGTGTTGTTCGTGGGTGATAATCGTGTGTGTGTGTCTTATTTATTAGCCTTTATTATCCTTTTTCATGGATGCTTTTAGGATATTATTTGGATGACCCATATTTTATACATTACATGGGAATGTATAATATGTAGTTGACTATCCAAATAATGTATATTGACATGTTTAGCTATACACATCTGACTAAATTCTCCATATTATAGACACACTCTACTTCATGGATAATTCCCCCTAGTTATGCTGGGTAATGTAAGAAAAATCATAAGAGTTGTTTGATTAAATAAAGAATGTTAATAGAATTTATATAGTTACAATATGATTTTGATTCCCCCCAGAGATCCTTGGGTTTCCAATAATTTTCAGATGTTTTTTAGCCATGGAGGATAATCTCAGTCCTCTATATTGTATGGAAACAGGAGCATTGTTTATCTATAACCCTGAATATGTTGTCATAAATTATTCTCCCTATCTCTTTTGTGTCTCGTTTTTAAAAATGATAGTTTGGATTTCAAATTATTTCAATATTTATTTTTGAAAAATTATTCATACTCTATTTCACCCTTTACTCATACATATAATTTTTTCCTACTCACCTACTCTCCCTCTCTCTTTAAAATGAATATGCCTTCTATTTTTTTAATAAAAAGTTTTAACTATATAGGATTATAAACCATGATTTATTTTCAAATTGAATGGATTAAATACCTATGTTTATACAATCATATTAAATACTATAGTTGATTAAATATTTTATTTAAATTAAATTCATCAGAAATTGTTCAACATTATATTTTATACTATTTTTTAATAATCACACTTATATTACTTTTCATTTTTTAGTTCTAGGTTCTCTAAGATCTAGTTTATCATGGAGGGATGATGCTTTTATGGTCAGTGGCAGCCAAGAGGACACATGGACGTACATCTAGTTCTTAGTTTTTATTTAATTCAAAAAAAGATTATTATTATTTTTATTTATCCTTATTTATGTGTTGTTTATAGAATAATCATTCCCAAATTTCATTATATTAGATGCCTGAAAATAGATTCCATCTCGAGAGGGTCAACAAATCCTCTCATGTCTTCTCAAATATTCAATCGAGTGCCTATATTGGGGTTGACTTGGGTTGTATCATAACCTAATTTTTTTATAGGAGTATCCCTTGATATTTTTTAATGTAAAGTTGTTTTGAACTAATTTTTTAGAACATACAAGAAAAGTAATATGTATTTTCTTTATTACGACATATTTGTAAGGGTGATTGTATTTAAATGGAAGATTAGGATGGTTACATATCAAAATATAATATTGGACCTCATATATATTTTTGGGGGTTGTATTTTATATTGTGTTTATCATCGGTATATGTATTTCACTATTATTTTTCAAGATTAAGCGGATGAATGTTTTATTTGAATGGTCTATACAACAGTGCGTAGACAATAAAATTTCCACAGTTACACTATAGTGTTCTAAGATGATTGGAGCATTTCATGACAAACTGTGTCTCCAGGCCATGTGTGGCAGTTTCTTTCTATAATATTTGGATTTATTGAAAAAATTTACATTTATTTTTGGAATAATTATTAGTTTAACAAATTATTTTCGTAAAATGAATGGTTTTTTCAATTAAAAAATAATTAGAATAAAAAATGATTTTAGATTCAGGAATGTTTTGAATTGAAGTGGGATGCGGTGTGGATTTGGGACAAAAATATTATAATAGGAAAATGAGACATGAAATTTTTTTATATTTATTTTAAAAAACAATTTTATATTGACTACGTCGTATTTTAAAAATGGAATTCATATGAATTCTTACAAAAATGGATATATATTTATAGTATGTTGATAGCTATGTGTATCTACGGTTGGACGACTGAGGTAGCATTGATTTTTATTTGCGAGGATTCATCAAATCACAATGATAAGTACATAAAATTATGTTATTTTTTTTGTTTTTTAATGTTATTCCAAAATGGTTGGTTCAAAATGTTTTGAAAAGTGTGTGAGTAATGTTGCTTCATTTTTTTCTTTGATACTTCCTAATTTTTATGGATAATTTTTTTGAAGGAATTAGTGTTTGAATATTATATTCAGTATATATATTTGTTTTTTTATTGTTATGTAGTGTTTTGGTTTAAAGAATTTTATGATTTGGTTTTATATTTCTTGTTTCAGATTATTCCCTCCACTATATTTTGTAGATTCCTGAAGAGGATTTCAGTTTTCTCTTCCACCAAAGGTACTTGTCGATTTTAGTGTTTTATGAGTGGTTTTTTTCATCTATTTTGGACAGAGATTTTTTGTCACCAAAATCAAGAATTTTTCTTGATGATCCATGAGTTAGACCCTCCTCAATTCTTTTAGTACATAGAATTGAAAAATATAGATAAAGTTTTTAAAACCATAGTTGATATTTTCATTCTTCTTGATAATCCTAGGCCTCTGAAGCTCAAGTTCATGACCATGATGCGAGTGGGAATACGCCAGATATATCAAAATAAAAAAATTTAGCTTGATCCATGAAGAGGCCATTTGTGGGAAGACATATAGCCCTTGTTCATCTGGTGGATTTTCCCTTATACTATGAATGAATAAATGGAGATGGAGTAGTACCATCTAAAGAAATTTGATTCAATAGTTTTCAAGTAAGATATGAGTTTTTAAATGTCGTGTCTATATCTATATGAATAAGCTAAAGAAGATTCATTAAATCTATGGTTTCATTAAATTGTCTTATATAAGAAGTATTTTATAATGTTTCATAATTCTTAGAAACATATGAAGATGAAATTAAGCAGGTTATTCTGATTTAGGGTAGTCTATCTAGTGATCTGAATGTGGTAGATGTTTTTCCTATCACTAGACACAATATTTAAATGTTTTTCTAAATGAAAAGGTAAAATAGAAGTTTGTATTACATTGGATGGTAGAATTAGTAGACCATTATACTTCTTATCACCAGACTCATCCATAGGTAAGATGTGGGTGTTCCATAAATGTGGAAGGTTTGGGAATTAGAATTCCTCTTTTATAGAATATCTGATGACCAACTATACCAATAGACACTTGATTAATTCACAATGGTTTATTATAGTGTTTCTAAGAAGTTATGTCAAGAAATATCACCACTTTTATGTGCACCCTATCCATGCATAGGTGTATGGTATTGATGTGGAATCAATATGATGTTGTTTGTATAGAAAATAATTTTTATTGTAATTATTTTACCTTATGATGTAATCTTATCTTTGGTAATGAATAATTTTGTTATAAATCTTTTTGTAACTCTATATTTAATTAAAATGTCTATTGTCAAATTATGGATTTGATCGACACAAAATGGGGATGTTAATTTTATTACTTCCCCATTTATCATCATTTTAGTATTACAGAGGAATGGAAAGTTTATTTTTGCGATAGAAAATTGCATTTTAACAACGACCTACAATGGATGGGAGACCACCATGAACAGATCTCATAGTAAACCTAGTAATCATGTCCATGTATTTTATTTTTTGGAATTTTTCATTCTTGTTTCTATTATTAACACTTGTTCTGCCTCAGCCAACCCCAACCGTGGAGATTTGGTTGTCCTAAATAGCAGGTCATGTCATGGATTCACATGAATATACCTATCATACTATGAAGGTTTTCACTAGTTCTTTTGTTTTTTACATGTCAGTGTGTTGTAAATATTTAGAGTGTGATTGGAATTATAAATCCTTAAATAATTGTTATTCAATTTTTTGGCTTTGTTTCTATAGTTGCATCAGATTTTTATTTATATTTCAACATAGATTCTAGAGAGGGTTGTTAATAAAATCTATGGATCCCTACATTTTGTGTATTTTATTGAATCTTAGTTTTTTAGTAATTAATAAACTTATGATTATGATTTTAATTATGTAGTTTTTTTAATGGATTTTTTTTTTCATATTAAATCATGATTGTTTAACTTTTTTGTGTATATACTGTTAATGGTGGGGATAATTTTGACTCCGTGAACCAAAAAGACAATACAATTTCGAATATTTGATGTCCCTATTTTCATTAGAATATTTTCCATGTCATTTTTTCCAAAATAAGAATTTATTAGGGGGAAATTGGGTGGAAAAAGGTTGGTGCATGATTAATACTGACTATGCACCATCACAAGGAAGACTGAAAGATCTTGGGTAGATTTATTGTGGATATTAAAACGATTTCTCATAGGGATGTGTCCTTCCCATTTAAACATGTATCCATGGAAATAATCTCGTTGTTATTTTCATGGTTAGGCACATGAGCATGAATCCTCATCCTAGTGGAGGTTCAAACATAGGTAGAGGTGCTGGAGCATTGTATAGATAAGCACATGATTTATAACACTATTCAAATAATACCATGTGACCCTCCACATTTTTTCACAAGCCACCACATTGTTGGAATATAGTCAAGAATATCATGTAGACATACCAAGTGGTATACCATGTGTTTAGAAAGGGTTAAATAACCCTATTGCATTCCCATATTACCCCAAATCACTTAATAGCCTCCCACAGTCATCATAGAATCTCATAGAGCTCATTCCATGCCTCTACCATGGTTCATACTCTATACCATGGTGGTTCTTCATGGTTTTTTCATAGTTTTTTCTCGAATACTTGTAATAACCCTCTTATATTATGTCCTTTTCTTCCTTAAAATTTCATCTTGTTTACTTTTAATCATTAGTTTACATGGAAAATAGATCCAATTTCATTGTACATAAATTTGTGGTTTTTTTATTATAGTGTTTTAAATAGTCTTTGTTTTTTTATTGTCCTCGTTGAGGAGGATTTTAATATTCTTCATTGATAACATCATGGATTGATATAGGTTTCCCTTGAATTGGATTTTAAATTTATGAATCATTGATTAAATAATGTTTATTTAATTATTAATGCCAATTATTTAATAAAATGTTTTGTATGGTTATTTTGTATGAAATAAAGTTTATTTTTACATTAGAATGTGTTGTGTAGAATTTTTAATTATATTTTCACAATATGAGTTTGATTAATAGCCTACTTGGACCGAATAAAATGTTTCAGATATCAAAATTATGGTGTGTATTTTAAAATGTGTTATGAATTTTATATAAAATTATAAATGTTTTGTTTTTATCACTTTGGGCTATTTTATTGCATCCAGAATTCCAATAGGAAAGATAATGTTAGAATATGTTCTATATTTTCACATTATCTCATTGGTATTTCCATGATTTCCAATAATTTTTTATAGACATGGGTTATTCTAGGGGAATCATCTGGTATGGATTCATGAGTAATATTTACCCAGGCACCTCATGGTTTTCATTTATTTTGATCCCTATATGTGATATGTCATCTTTTTGAAAGTGAAAAATGGGGTTTAAATACATTAATGAATTGTTTTTGGAAATGGATTCATATTCTCTCTCAACCATCACTCCCAGATACATCATTTTCATAATCTTCCCACTATCTCTATAAAAATTGAACATGCCTCATGTTAAAAAAAATAATATTTTATTTAAATTGTGTAATGGGAAATGAATTTTTTTTGGAATTTAATTGATGAAAATCTTATATTGATACAAACGTATTTCTATCTAACAGTGAGTGAAACATTTACTTAATGAGAATTCTTTTGAAATAATGTTTATTTGGAATTGATAATAAATTTATATACTCATTCCTATATTCATTATAATTTTTTATATATTGGAACCCCTGGGTCTGGTCACTCATGAATCAACCATGGTTTTATGGTTGGTTGTGACCATGAGGTATCATTATGTTGACTCCATTATTTTATTTTTATTTCAATTTACTTCTGATTTATTATTTATTTTATTTCTAGTTATATATCGACTATTTACATGCTATGTAATTCTAAATTTATTTATATTTTATTCATATAATTATATTATTGCCTTGAAGGATTAGGACCCCCTATTATGTCTTGTCATAGATCAGATCATGTTCCCAGTTTGAGGTTGACCTAGCGCTGTTCATGACAATTTTTATTACAATTCACAACACATTTTATTCTAATTTTGTTTTTTTATAATTCAATTATTTGGGATTATTTAAAAACTAATGGACTTAGAATTATAAATCTATAAGAGGAAATTTATTCAGAATAATTTTTAAACCATTGTATATCTAACAAGATATAGAATTTTGAGGGTACAATTTCATTTGGGGAGATTTAACACCTTGGTATTTATGTATGTATTATATAAAAATATTTTTCTAAATTTTCTACGATAAATGATATAGTGAACAATGTTGAATAATAATTTATTTAATTTAAACATAAAAGTCAATAAATTTTTAAAAATAATGTGAAAACCCATTTGATAACACTCATTGGAAAATTAAACGATATAATGTTAATAACAAATAATATTTAAATGTTTTTTTAAACATAAGTGTGTTTTCAATATTATTTTGAAAAGATTGGTTCTATATATTAAAAATGGTAATTTATAAAATCTATTTTTCTAAATCATCATGTAATGGTAATCTTAAGATAGTATTATTGATTTTTTTAAAATTGTATATTTATTGGTGAAGAGTGAAAATATAGATTTTACAAATACAATCATTTTGTTGTTATTATCACAAAATAATTGTAGATTTAATGTTTATGGTACCTTTATTTATAAAAAAACAAATTTTTAATAAGTAATATAATAAATTAAAGAATAAAATAATAAATTTATAAATTGTTGTTTAATATTTTTGAATGATTAATTAATTTTTTTAATCATATAAAAAATGATTTTTGTTTCTTCTTATTTATTCATGTATTAATAAGAATTATTTCAATTTTTATTTGGATTCAAATAATAACAAGCCTAATTTTCATATAAAATATCCAATTAATTAATTTTTACTAAATAGTAATCATTAAATTTTTGTATAAACATTTTTATGCTTAAAATGGAATTATTAAAAATCAATTCTTTGCGTTACATCCACTTTTTTAAAATAAAATTTTTCCAATTATAGAAATTAAAAAAATGAATATCTATTGTAAATTTTAGATCAATTTTTTTTAATGAGGTAAAATTTATTTTTAGTCAGAATTAATATTCATCCATGGAATATTTTTCACAATAGTAATGTTTAAAAGTGGTAAAGAGGGGGTAAAAATAATAGATTTGCATGAATTTTTTCTAAAACGTGTATACATTCTATTGTTATATTTTATATAAAATATATAGTATCGTATATTTTTTTTTTACTCATTTTTATCAAAATCCCAATAGAAATACATTTATTATTCGTTAAATTACATACTATTTACAAGGGTGCCCTCCTCTCATATATCATAGGGCACCTCATCCCCTTAAATTTTCATACACATTGAGAATTGTAGCATAAAAAATATATTTGTATATACATCCCAAAATTCATCACCACATCCCAATTGACATGGAATTTCAAAAAGTACAATAGTATAAGGTATAGGTTATAGGACAATGTAAGATATCTAAGGAGGAGTGAATTATGTCAAAATAATTAATTTTCAAAATCTCATTAAAATAATTTATAATCATAATAATATAATGAAATAAGTATATTTAATATAATTAAGTGTTATTATGATGACGTAAAGACTATTTTATTCCTCCTTTCAATCCCGTGGAAAATGAAAATGTCCGTCATGCATTTTTGCGAACTATCGTCTCCAAAAATAAATGTATGTCATTTCTCAAAACCATAAGAAATTAATTTTTTTAAAACTATTTATTGAATATATATATATATATATATATTATTTATGTTATTCTACTAATTTTTAAAATATAATATACTATCTACCTTCTTACCCTCCCATATGTCTTAATGTGGAGCCATTCTTTTTCATATGTGTGGACAGACACCCCTACAAATCGAAATAATTTATTTATAATTACAACATCACATGGTTTGTAGTAAATAAGATTTTAAGATCTAAATTTGATATTAATTAGGATATTAATATTTTGGGAAAATATGATTATATTTACCTTCTAACTATCCTATCTGTGGTTTGATGGGAATATCAATCATGTGTAACTACGGAGTACCACATACATGATGTGACACTGTAGCGGTGGCGGTACTGTAGCTACTATTGTAGCAGTGCGGGTACTGTAGCAGTACTGTTCACCGAGGGGTCCTTTGGGCCATTTAAATGGGATTTCATGCCTTGTATTCAGGCCACATGGCCTTGGGCCTTCGGGCTATGTAATGGGTCTCCCTCTACCCAGTCTCAAGAGGACTTTGCTTTCAAATAATAAATTGAGGCTTCAGCCCCAACCTTTAAAAAAACATTATTTCTCTTCAATCAATTAAGAATTAAAATAATTTCTCAAACAATCATGAAAACTAGCACTTATATGAAAAACGAATCTCAATTTTCATCTCTACATTGAATGAAGATTTTGAAATTTATATTTATTTTATAAAATTATAATTATAACATATATTATTCAATATATGGTTGAACCTTGATCTCTATGTATGGAATATAATGAATAAATTTAAACATGCATTTGAAACAAGATAGTTTGGAGCTAAATATTGATTTTATCAAAAAAATTATGAGTAAATTGGTACACATACGTTATGATTTAAATGTATTAATTAATACATTTATGTATAGTTATCAAATAGATGAGTAAAAAGTATAAATTTATTACCTAATTTTTTATAACATGTATGAAAAAAAGAAAGTCTGAGGTAAGAATTTATCAACATAATTCCCATTATTTCAAACTTATTACATTTAACACCACCTGTTATTATTTTGTGTGGTGTGGAAAATATAATATAAATTCATATTAACGTTTATTAATTAAAAAATATTGGTGTTTGAAAATAATATTTATTTTCTATTCATTAATTTTCATATCATTCAATTGTTATAGACATCTTATGATATTTTAATTGGAAGACATTTTTTAATGCTTTATATCATATTTTATCCCTATGAATGTTATTTCAATAATATATACATAATGTTCGTATTAATTTTAAAATTACTGATTATATTAATTTTGAACTACATTTGAGTTTCTTTACAATAGTTTAAAAATGAATCTTTAAACATTTTCCAAATGATAAATTTCATCTTTTCTTTACAAATATTAAAAATTATTATTTTCAACATTTCTCACATGACAAGATTTTCAATCCCTCATGGTTATTATTCATTATAAATATAACTATAAATGTTTATTTTATTTTTAAAAAATATCTTATTAAAATGTTTTTAATTTTTCTAAATGTTTTTAAAAACAAATATATATTTACTCATAATATATAAGATCATTGAATGTTAATTTTTATATAGGATAAAATTCCATTTATAAAAAATTTATGTTGAATGTGAATCATCCTATGTGTTTTATTCCTAATATGATTATTGATTTTTAATATCCATTTTTATGATACATCATTATCACACATTGGGTAATGCTATTATTTTGAGAAGAGAAATGTTGAAACTAACCATGACAGTTTTTCATTTTCAATGGTTATTTTAAATATAATTATATGGATAATTTCTTAAGATTTTTACAAGATTGTTCCTTTTATTCAATGTTATTTAATTGAAATATTTATATTTCATATGGTAATAATAAGGATTTATGAAAGGTTTCATTCATAGAAATGGGTTACATGATTTCTCATTCTTTCTCAATAATCTATCATTTATTTTATTTCAACTTTGTATTATATGAAAATTTCTTACTTAGACAGTTTCCCAATAAATATTATTTTAAGAGTTATAAATGATTACTTGATCACGTAGTATGTTTAATAAAAATTCAAACATAATTAATAACATTCATGTTTCCAAATGGACTAACAATGTTACATTATATTTCATATAAATTATAATGATTTTGTATACATATAACATGTATTTAAATATATTTTATAGGGATAAGGATCATTAGGAAGTATAATAATATTATTGGTTAAATATATTGAATTAAGTAAAATTTTAATGAATGAAAAATGTTTTGAAATATTAGAATAATTTTTTGTGGGAAAAAATACCTTATGTTGGAATGACCACTTCTTTGATGTAATGGTTTTAATAATTCTCTAAATAACATAAACTAAAAGATCATAGGAATGATAAAATTTTAAACACTTATTTAACATCACCAATTTATTTGTTTGTTGATATGGGATGTTGTAAAAATCTTATTTGAAAATTATTTTTACAAGTGGATTAAATGTTTATATTTTTACGACCTTGTATAAAATGATTAACGACTACTCATTTTTGGATTTTAATTCCATTTCTTCTTCATCTAAAAGTTATATATCCCCAAATTCTAATTATCATGATCAATATATACAGGATTCGATAACCGTTTTGGAGATTAAATTTTTGTATAGTCTAATTGAATTATTGTTTTGTTCCTATGATACAATTTAGAAATGATACAAAACCCATTATTACCTTGTATTCATCCTGATATAATAATTTATTGATATTATGTTGAAAAAATGTGTATGGTTTATCATAATATGATGGGTTGGGTGAAATGTTACCAACCAATGCATTTTATAGGGTTGAATTCATCAGGAGATAAATTATATTCATGGACATTATTATAATTTAACATTGATCACAACAATGTCCACATACTTTTATATTGATTAGTTTCTTTCATTGAAATTTATATGGATAAGATTATTTATTGATATGTTCAAAAATTTAGGTATCTATATGATTTATTTTTTGAATTTTTCATAATGTTAATATTTAATTTGAGTTTCATGACACAATATTTTTCAAAATTTGTTATTTATATATAATATATTTAATATTAAAAATTATTGAATCATGATTTCACAATTATTTTAATCATGTACAATTTAATAGAAATAAATTATTCAATAAATCATGATTTTTTGATCCATGTTTTCTTGTTAATATGTTCTGAAGTATTTTTTTGTACATTTATTATTTTCTTATAACCACAATCTCATCGTATGCCCATATATAATGCCTCATTGGTATCACATATATTATCTCAACTAATTGATATCACCATATTATTTGTAAATTAACCCTTGTTATGAAGGATGATATTATGTATGATAGGTCTAGAAGAGCATAAATTGTAGATAATTAAATGGAATATAACGATGAATTGGGTTAAGATATGGAGATTTTTATGAAAGGGAAAATATTAATTGGTTGAGAGTGATATGAATATTATTTTTCAAACATTTTTCCTAATTATTTAAATTTATAATCCTGAATGGTCGTGGGTAAATAAGTGACTCAATATTGTTCATTTATGTTGTAAATTGGGATGGTTATATTTGGATATCCTCTGTTGATATCAACAACCCTATGTAATGTATTTATTTTTTAGAATTGGATCTGGGTGTATGGGTCACGGGATATTATTATTTTATTGAAAAATATTTTTTCCAAAAATTAATGACACAAATTTTTATCTATTAAAATGTTATTTTACATAATATTCATAGTAATCTGAAATTTACCCTTGTGATAGTAGGGAAAGTATTAAAAATTCAAAAAATTAAATAGAAACATAGTGTTCATTTATATTGGAATGGATCACATCATCTCTCTGAGAAAATTGAATCATTTCATTCTCATAAAACCCATGAACAAACATTTAAAAAAATATATAATTCCTATTATCAAATAAATATTCCAATTATTGGTAACAAAAAACCATACTCAGGAAAAGAGATTTCTTTATCAATAAATAGTTGTCAATATATTTCACTCATAAAACAAAAAACATAAAGCCTCAATCTACACATTCTTAAAACTATATTATTATCCATCATTAGATATCTTAAACATTCTCATACTCAGCTAGATGTTCTATGGTTTATGGGTTGTGATTTCTATTTTGAGAGTCTTAGAATCGATAAATATATAATGATTGAATTATGAAGGAATACAAATGTTGGAGTCAATACACAAAATTATCTATAAATATTATCATAAAACAACAAAATTTCACATTCTGTGACTTAGTAATAAAATAAAATCTCCCAATAGTAAAATTTTATTTTTATTGACTCCCCAAAATATATACTTATGTATAAATATTACAAATTATAACACATTTAATTGAACTAAATATTATAAATTAAATTCAAATAATCAAAATTCAAAATATAATAAACTATATTCTATTATTTGGAAGGATACTAGTGAATTTATATTCTACATGAATTTAATTATTAAGGAATTCAATATAAATATCACCTTTTTGTGTGTGATCACTAAAAATGTGATTCTTTAAATAATCATGTTTTATTTTTCAATACCTTCATATATTTTTTAAAATGATAAGGTAACTTGTGTAAACTTATTTGATAATGAAATAATTGAAATTGATAGAAAATTACAATAATGTGTTTTCTATCCATAACACTAATACATCACAATTTCCAGTAATTATATATTAAAAATTATCATTTTAAAATGAAAGGGAGTATTTCATCTTAGTAGACCATGAAAAAAATGATTTACCTAAGATTTCGTATCCTATTGAGGTTTTTTTCATTCTAATATAGAGCCCCCAATATTATCATCAGAGTATGAATTAAAATAAAATCTAATAGTTTTTTTTAAAATGTTTATAAAGATAAAAAATTCATGTTATATATCTTATAATTGGTTTAGAATATCTTAAATTATATTATATAGGATTTTCTCTAAATCATTCATAAATACATAAAAAACGTATTATCTATTATACTAGAAGTTAAAAATAATATAAATCCAATTAATAATATAAATAACATATATGCCACTAGTTTCCCATCTTCTACCAAATCATTTTTAAATTAATATTTTTAGGAATTTAATAAATCATATAGACTTTACTTAAAAAATTATTAACCATTTCATGTATCAACATTCATTGATTTAAAACATCACTAATGCCTTTTGAATAAATTTGAAAATATAGATTGAATCTCAACTCCGCTATGAAGGTTATTAAAATTCACTTTTCCTGATTTTTAAGTTTTATTATGAAATTTATGGTTTGTAGATCAAAAAATAAAACCATCAACATAAATGTGAATAAGTAATGTGTTGGAGAATACAGATTTCATAAATAGAGTAGGGTTCACCAAGTCAATATAAAAGAAATATGATAATTAAAATGAACATAGTATTTCAGACCATTATCCTAGTTCTTATTTATTATAATAAAGTATCTACATTATGTCTGAATATAGAATACTAAAAATGAGTATTTTTCAAGTAGATGGATTTTAAACATAAATATCCACCATGAGAAACAAATTTAGAAAATATATATTTCATTTATTTATGAATTTATAAAATTAATATATAATCCCTAAGCTAATAGGATTATAATGGATACTAATATAAAATTGGGAATGAATGATTATTTAATATATATATATATATATATATATTCGTGATTATAAACATTTTCCCCAAACCTAGACTTATTTTTAATAATTCATCTAGGATTTTCATTTTCAAATATAAATTCCCATTTTATTCTTATACAATGGTAGTATGAGAGAATTTATACTAATTCTCCATCATTATTCCTCTATAACTAGTTTAGTGACTCTTAAATAGATGAATACCATCACTAGTAACTCAATGTATCATCAATTATTTTTGGATTAATTTGAGATAGGAAGGTAGAAAATCTAGCATGATTTCCAAAACTTCTCGGTGACCAAACTCCACCACATAAGTATCAAATAAATTTTTTAAAATGTTGGGTTTCTAAGGATATATCCTATCTATGAAGCAAAATTTTAGTTTCACTGGTTTCATCTTTTTCGGAATAGTTTTTTCTTGATCAAGATCTAATTGATCATCATTTTTATTATCTCAATGTTGAAAAACTAAATTTTACATGTGGTTCAAGATTCAATACATTCATCAAATTTCTTTAATATTTCCAACCATTGGTTATACATTATTCAAAATAGGTTTTTTATTAAACATATTTCCAATTATGATTTTTTTATAAAATAGAAGGTTGTGTTTACATCTTCTTCCAAAAATATTGTATGCATGAAATATTCACAGAACAGAGTTCTAAAATGTTTTTCTAATTTTTTTTCAACTATTAAATACCACCGGCATTTTTGAGGTGTTATAGGAAAATAGAATGTATTTTAAATTCCATTTTTTAACAAATTAAAATAAATTCTAGATTTATAAATGATCGATTATGTTAAATTTTTAATTAATCAATTTAAGAATATTTTAAACCGCCTTATAGAAATTTATAAAATCATACCAAGATTAAATATTATATATTTTGAATAAAATAAATTAAAATAATGATAACTAATGAACCAACAAAAAACTCCACCCTGTATTACTATCATAGATGATAAAAAATTACCAATTTTGAAATGTTCTCTAGGTATAGATTTTTAAATATATTATTTATATTTAAATAAATGTTTATGTTTCATTCCCATTCGAAATGAAATGTAGAATTTCATTTTATCCAAGTTAAGTGGAGGGTAAAATAATTTTAAAATCTGTATATATAATTCCTCATGGGTAAAACAAACCAATAACCAATACATTTATGAAAAGCTTATTATTGTTTAACTTTTTCATTAATATAATAAGAAATTTTTTTATAATTAAATAATATATAATGGTTAATCATTTTCCATCCAAGATTCAATTCATTTTTTTATCTTATCTTTTAAAATATAACATGCATTATTAAAAAATAAATATAATAATTCTTATGAAAAATATAATATTATTATTATGACATTTTTTAAACCATTTAATTAATGGATCTTATTGATGATGAATGAATGTATATCTAAAATATATCAAACTATAAAAATAATTTCTTTACCTTTGTCAAAAATTGTGACATTATTTCTATAAATCATTAATATTGAGTGTAAATTTAAAAAATATCGACTGATATTCCTTAAAATTCCACTGTCAATATAAAATTTAAAAATATTATTTTTTAACATTTACCAGAAAAATAAATTAATCATTTATATTTTTCGGTTCTCATATGCTCAGTGGAAAAAAATTGATCGGTATTAGAGATATTGGAAACCAAATTTTTCTATAATGTCCTAAAATTAAAACCCTAAATAATAACATTTTACTTATACAAAGGAATTTTTATCTCTACTAATATGAGGT
Source organism: Viscum album (assembly GCA_963277665.1). Lineage (NCBI taxonomy): Eukaryota > Viridiplantae > Streptophyta > Magnoliopsida > Santalales > Viscaceae > Viscum > Viscum album. The sequence continues at coordinate 1,903,021,835 of OY728137.1, forward strand.
TCTCTAAAAGAGTATAAATTATGAAAATTACTAGATATACCATATTGAAAATAAGCGACATATGAGATTATTTTATTATTAGTACCTAGAAATAAATAATTTACACACAACTTGGGTCTCTACCTATTATTAAAAATGCCATTTTAACCATTTTTATCCATATTATTTCATCATATTTGACTTTTATAACTATAAATAGTGAAACCACTATATTACATTTTTTAATATTAAAACTCTAATAATAATTACTTAATTATAGTCTTGTATAGTATAAGAAGTATTATATTTATTTTGTTTTGTTTTAATTATAAAATAGGTTTAGGAAATTCTTCTTTATCAATTAATGTAATATTAATTTAATTTTAAGGGACATATAGTGTTTCTATAAGGAATAATATTTATACATTAATATATAATAATATTAATCTACCTATTAATTATAGTAGATTTTAAATTATGATTTGAAATAAGCAAATAATAATATATAATATTCTTAATCCATGTAGTACACATTTGCCTTCCTACTTGAATATTCAAAATCTGAGATAGTATAATTTTCATTAATGGATAATTTCGATGAACATTATGAAAATTTATAAATTCTATTTTATTTTATTTAGTAATTTTTTTTTTCCATTTTAGCATATTTATTCTCCTCCTCCAAGAGTCTTAAATTTATATCAACTCACTTACTTTTCATTTCTTTTGAACAATATATATATATATTAATTGATTTTTAAATACTATTAAATTTCTATACAACCTGTTAAATAATGTTTGAAACATGGAATAATTCATACTATAATTTGAATTAATTTTATTTGATTCACAAAATGAGTTATAAAATATTATCATTATGGATTTCCCATAATACATTTAATAAGAATATTTCAGTGAATCTGAATATTACTTGACATGAATATGATAATTAGATTTAGATTGTATTTCTACATTATATATCATGAGTGTTCAAATTAAAAATTTTATTAATAACTCCTTAATGTGTTTGTTCAAACTATGTGATACTAAAATTATAGTTTTATGGTATGAATCAATAAACCTGTAATGCTTGATCTGGTTCAAGAATAGTAGACCCCCCAATGAAAAAAATCTCCATCAACAAATGTAAATGTGCCAAACATGAGTTTGGGTGTATTATAACTGAGCGATATAAAAATATTTATTCCTTCACATGAAACATATTGTTTCTCACACACATCATGGGAAATAAAACTATGTGAAACCTTGTAAAAATAATTATATCATGAAAAAAATATGATACAATTAATGGATTTAAAATTTAGATTATAATATACTTCTTAATCTTTACTTATTAGCTTTTGTTATTTAATAATTGATCCTTTAAGATTTAGGAATCCTCATATATACTATAATAGTTATATTATTAAGGCACATTACAATTCTAGATTTACTATATCAATAACTTCCCTAATTGAGGCTAGAAGCTCCATCCTAGACATTACTCATCGCATTATAACCATTTTTGAAAATTTAAAATGATGGTTTAAAATAATATTATAAAAATTAATAAAAATATTATAATTATATTAATATGAAGTGTTTTCCTAGTTGTGTTACAAAATAAATCAATAAGGAAATAGTTGAATTATGTTCATTACATTCTTACAAAATAAAACCATCCTCTTTAAAATCTACAAGAACTAGTCCATCACCGTTTAAATCAAATATACCTCAGAAAACATAAAATAAGTATATCACAATGAATGATCTTTTTATTATGTTTTAGGAAAACTAGAACTTACCTTAATCCACCCCACCAATTCTAAATGTCAATTTGGTTATTTTAATTTAGGTATAGTGCTATGGATTTCACAGTTCATTCCGACCAGCTAAATCTTTGTACAAAAGTTCCTAGATATTTTATTGGTCTATCACTTTACAAGTAATATATGTGGTCATCCTTCGACATTCAAAATATGTAATTCTAACTTATATAATCAATAAAATCAACATAAAAGTTGTAGTGATTGAACACATAGTGTTATGAAGAAACTTATAGTTTATAATCCTATTCATGAGAATGATTATTCCATAAAAGTGTAGATCTAAAAATATTATTAAACTATAGAAGATATGCCAAAAGACCATCACTAAAATTACCCTATATTATTATTATTTTTTAAAGTAATGTTGATCGATTGAATAATAATGAAGAATAATAGATGCAATTTTTTGGAGATAAAAATCCAGTTATTAATAAATAATTGATATATTGAATTTCATTACATTTTTCAGTTTCGAAAATGGTATATTTTCAATAAAATTATTAATGTCAAATAGGATTAATATAAATGGGTTTTAAAAAATATAACATAATCCTAATAACCATTGAACCTCTAATAAAATAACTAAAAGAATTTGGATGATGGAATTCTCAAACCTCCTCATAATAAGAATATTACTTAGAATAATCACACGTTAAATGACATAGACATAAACTTGACAAAATAATAGAATACATCATAAATATTTCTAACCATACTGTTAACATCATAAGAAATAATGAAATATAAAATATTTGAAATAACCCTTGTATGTTTCATCAACTATATAGGTTGTAACAAATATTTATAGGGTACAGGCTTCACCATAGGGCTTATCTCAACCGGATGTTTCATCTTACTCATACAAGTCTTTTATATTTCATAATTTTATTTATGGAAACGATAAGTTTAAACATTATAGGTTTGATACAAATTATTTTATGGTTTATATAGTGCTTTGTAAGTTTAAAAACCATTATGAGGTTTTTAAGTAAATTAACATGGTTGTGAAATTAACTTATAAGGTCCTTAAAGACTACAATTTTTGTGAATGTCCATCATAAAGCTATGGCAGACTCTTGTAAGGTTTAACACATTGAAATTATTCATTAAAATTACATAATATTTTATTATATCAGTATTTAAATAAATACCACAATGATAAATAAAACATATTAAAATATAAATTCATATCCTGAGAATGAGTTAGGATAAAATTATTAAAAAATAATATTTTTCATTCAAAAATGAAATATATGTATGATTTTTTTTTGTAATTTTATCAAATTAGTTATTTAAATAATTTATCCATCTTAAAAAATATGGAAAATTGTGGTTATATTTTTTGGATTATTATTTACTAAAACATTTTCTAATTAGGTGTTACATGTTCACTTACATGACCAATAATTTAAATTTGAACCATGGAAGAAATAAAAATCCTTCTTTGCCACTTGTCACTCAACAACTCCATTAGAAAACTTTATTTATTGATGATAATTTGGTTAGGGGATACACAAAATTTTAATTTTTTTGTTCTATATAATAAAGGGAAACATCTAGTGTAACAAATAATGTAATTAAGAGTTCAAAGGAGGATCCATGATTTGAGGCTTTACACTATTTCATTGAAGTCTGACACATAGTTCCACTATTTATAATATGAAATTATAATGGATGTGAGAGGAAATAATTAAGTTTTTTATTGTATATTTTATGACCACGTTGTGATTTGTTTTTATTTTTACAATAGGTGGAATAAGACTGATGTTGAGAATATGAGTAATTTTTGTTTTTGGGATAACACCATCAGACAGACCACGATGATGCACTAAACATAGTGAATCAGATGAAAAATAATATGGAAATATAAAATCCTAGACCCAAATGATCCAATACAGATTTGTTTATGTAAATATGATAATTCTTTGTAGATATTTATGTTATCATATATCATTATAGATCACACAAGGAAAGATTTCTCTGAAATGGGGAGGATGTTAAAAAGAATGTTTTAGAATTTGAAAAACAAGAGAAGATAATAATGCATGTTTTATGTCAAACCAATTCACCTCAAAAAATTGATGAGTGAAAGAATGAAGACACAATACCATCAGATGATTATATACACTGAACAATCAGATTCATTATCTATTATAATCTTTGAAAAAATTGTGGATAAACATGATTATGTTAGTGGTTTCTAAAGAAGTGCCGATCAATCGCTCAATCAGATAGATCCAATTAATTAGCCAAACCAATATATCATATCAATCATCAATTGTAGAGGATCTGAGGGAAATAATTAATTGTGGACACTAGTCTACTAGACATGGTATGCCACCAATTTATTAGGGTGGTTTTGACACATATTTATATTACACATTGATGGAATCCTTAGAGAATTAGATTTAGAGTCTACTTGAGGGAAATCATATTTTTGATAATTATGAATAAAATGATATCTTAACACCAATACATCATAAGGGAAACTAAGACCGATACATTAGTTTGAAAATGATGATGATCTGTTAGATAAAAATCTATCACCAGTTCATCATGTGGCGTTTGAAACTGATATATAATTTTATAAAGAACATTGTATTTTTTAGGGTTGATGACACCAAATCCATTACCAGAGTACAGATAGAAGGGGTATTCATCTTGGTAATATAATTTATACAATTGGTCCGAGAAAATGATTGAATAGTTCAATCATAATGAGGAATAAATTGAAAATGTGATAAATTCATGACATTCTACATGGTGATTTTAGGCGAATAAATTCTAATTGTGGTTATAAAATTCTTGAGGAATAATTTGAATCACATATTAGTTAGTACATAACATAAAGGAAGGAAACAATTTTATTATATTTATTTTGTTGTGTTTTAGTAGAATATATTTTATATTGATTCATTATTTATTCAAAGGTAAATAATGTAAATAATTTAGGTTATTCTCATTAAGAAAGGGTTTCCATAATAAATTCCATTATACTAAATTTACTTCAAATAATATATAGGATAAGATCTAATCCAAAATGATCAACTAATGTAACAAAACAAAGAACCAATGGACTCAAAAAATTGGGCTGAATTTCTTTTTTGTAGACACGGTGATGTATGATGTTTCGATAAGATTCAATAAAATTTGATATGGTTCCATAATTGTTTAGAAGAGTTAAATAAGTCAATAATGATGAATAAAATCAACATGATAATCATATTTTATGAATTTCATTGAGCAGGATGGATAATTGTTTTTCCAGAATTTTTTATTTTCATGTGCCTCTAAACTATAGGAACAATACATTCGCACTTGAAAATGTTCTTGTATGGGAGATCTACAGATATAACACTCTCTAGAAAAGTATTCAGATCAAACCAAGCTGGTATTTAACATTTATTCTAGGAAAGATACAAGGTATTGAATCCCCCATCTTTGATTTATCTAATTAAGTGAGAAGATCTTTCAGATAAAGTTGCATCAAATTGACTTACAAAGGAGAGAGTCAATTTGATAGAATCCATCTGAGTGACATCAATTAGTGTGAGTTCTATTAGATGGAGTTCCATTAGACGAATAAATTGTGAGATTTTCCTTGGGCTTATACTCATTCGAATTAGAAATGGATGAAGTATTATGAAAAAAGGAATATGATGGAGACTATTAGAGAAAGGTTACTAGAAAAAAGTGATTGGAATGGCTTTTGAAAAAAATTTCTCCTGAAAGAATTTTTGAAAACATGATGTTTAATATAGTAGAAGTTAATATATCATAATTTTAGAGGCAGTGAATAAAATTTATAATTATATGAGAAATAAAATAATTAATTTGAATCTTGTATCAATGGACCTGTACCAGTTACAGAAAAGTATTACTATTAGTTTTTGGGGTATAAGTAGTTGTGAAAGAAGTGGATATTATAAGGATAGCTGGGGGAATATCCTACAATATATGAAAAGTTCTTTCAAGGATTTTATAGTTTTTTCATGGATGTTGCTTTGTATATTTAACGTAATATATTTAATGAATCTATTTTGGTGGGAAAATCTAACATGGAAATGAATATATCTTTGAAATGAACCTTATAAATATCATCAGATACTCCATATTTTTATGTTTTTCATTCTAATCGTATGTTTTTACAGTTCTATTTGAGTGGATTATAACTCTATAATATTTCATGGGTAAGTAATATCTAATAAATAACTCAAGAAACATTTATCTATATTTAAATAGAAAAAATGATTTATCCCAATCCTCTTCGTGGTATTGATCCTATCGTTTGACTTCAATTTCTATTAGAGTTAGGGTCTCTTTGAAATATCTATCTCTATGAATGTAAATTTCCAATTTAGTTAATAAAAGTAGTGTTCTTGTTTTTTATGGAGATAACTATTAATTTTGGAAGAATAATATATTACCATGTCATCAATATATTAAAAATTATGTTTGAGATGAAAAAATAGTGTGATTTCCCACTACAAATGTTGTTGTTATGAAAAATTCCATTAATATGGTTTTATTATATGATTGAATTACTTAGAATACATAGCTTATATATCATATATATAATGATTATGAAATTATTAACGAGTTTCGAACATATAAAAAAATTTGGTATAAGATGAGATATATTTATTAAGGGGATGATAATGTCAAGGAATCCAAGTTACAATTTTGGAGAAGTATATTTGATGAAAAAATAGATGATGAATAAAGAATTGATGCATAATTTATTAAAGTAAATGGTATTGTGAGTAACATAATAAGATAGGGTATGAAGTTGGAAAATATTGTGTTTTATGAGATACTACTGAGAAACTAACAAGATAGATTTGATACCAAAGTTTCGTCCAATAAAGACCATGAATATTTATCTTTAAATTATATTTCTAACACTCTAATAGTGAATTAAATGTTATAATCCCTTGATTATATGATTTTTTATAATGAAATTCCATTCATTGTTTTTAAATAGAAAAAAGATAATAAATTTAAATAATAATCATTTGATTCTGAGGTAGAAGATGTATATCACGATTTGAAATCAATTATTTCCATCATTTAGAAGAAATAAAAGAAGTAGGAAAAGAAAGTTAAAAATGTAATATGATTTAATTTTGAAGGGAAATTTCATTTATAATATAATTTTCTAGGATATAATTTTTATTTTTATGAGTAAATAATTTTATTACAATAAATATCCTTAACAAAAGGGAAGCAATATAAGGGATGACTTCATTATAGAATGACGAAGAAACTATATCTTACTAGAATAAATATGAGTGATTCAAACTCTTGTAATGAATCATGTAATTTTGTTACATTCATTTATTATGTTTTAAATGGATTTACTTCATTATAAAACAATGATGATTATTGGGTGATAACAAATGAAATGGATTATCAATTTTAATTAGAAAAAAAAATTGAACCAAAAACTATTATCAATAATGAAATAAGAAATATTAAAAATTATGTTGAAATTACAACATTATAGAATGGTTATTCGATGAATAAATAATATAAAATATCAAGCTGATTCGATCATATAATGTGATGATTGTTGAGAATGAATGAAAACTGAAAAGTGGTGAATAAGAAATAGCTAGAAATGATCATCTCAACCTGATATAATATGCACTATTTGAAAAAACTATGTAAAAATTATGAATATAGATTAATGTAACAATATTATTGATGATCTAAAAAGAGTTTTTCTATGATATACATATATATATTTTTAAACAATCTAATCTTATTACAACATAAATTGAGTTAAGAAAAGGGAAATGAAAGGTCACAAATGCATTTGATGTTGACTATGAAAAATCTAAAGATTGTGAAAAGAAGGTTATATAGAGTAAGATTAGTGAGAAAAAATATTTCACTAACAGGGATATTAATTATTTAGTTTTTTATCACAGAGAACAAAGTAGACCATGATTTATGAAGAAATGAAAACAATAAAGATCTATGAAATTCCAATATTATTGTAACAAATCAAGAATCATAGGTAATTTTTTGTGTTTTGTAATTTTCAGACAATTAGTTTATAAGTTTTGGTATAACATGTCTCTAAAATGAAACATGTATAAATACAGGGGTATATGGTGAGAAAATCAGAACAATCACTACTATGAAATTACATTATCAGAAATATGAAACACAAAAATCAAAGAATATACATGTTTTAGCAAAGATGAATGAGAATATGGAGAATGTTGATCATTATAGGAATGGTGAGAAAAGAAAAAAATGATTCTAAAACTATAGGGTGATTTTTTATTTAGACATAATGAATATCCATGGAAAGAAATATTGAATGGTAAAAAATGTCAATAGAAGATAAGTGGATGAAGAAGATTTCTGAATATGGGAAAATAAATTGATGAAATGAAATAAGAAAAAAAAGATATGAAAAATTTAAAAAAAATCTAAATATGCGATCAGGATGGGAATGTTACTAAAAAATAAAATATATTCCTTCCATAATTAGCGGAAGACAATATGAAGTTGTTATAAACTCATTACAACAAAAATGGTTGGAAATATGAAGATGAGTTTACAATATTGTTTAAACATTCTATATATAAAAATATAAACCTATAAAAACATATTAGAAGTAATAATAGAAATTTCAAAATAAAAACAATGGAAAATATATGAATAATATGATGAATTCATGACCGAGATAAGGCTCTCATCTTAATTATTGATTTTGAGAATCTATGAGGTTCTTTCTTTTTCCAAAAATATTTTTATATGTGTACTAACATGTAGGGATCTAAAATATTAGAAAATAAAGATGTATAATATGATTCTCTTAGTCATCTTTGAAAAAAATGTATTGAATTTAAAAGAATTATTTTTTTGTAAATGTTTTTTTTATATACTTGAACTTTCTGATACATTTTATGTGATGGGTTAATGTAGTTTTTAACATAAATATTCTTCTCATTATGTCCCGATATATGAAAATTTATAAATAAAAAAAATTATTGCAAGAATTTTTTATGTAAAACACTGTTAACCCTTACAATACACTCGTGTTTTTACATTAGGATCGCCTACAAAGACTTAGAGTTGTTTAGCTAAAGGCACTATGTTAACAAACTCAAGTGATATGATTATTCGTCAAAAAAAATTCACAAACCATGAGTGTTTCCATTGAATTTTAATATTAATAATGGAATAATATATAATGGTTTTGATGAAATTATACTATAAAATATCGAGGGAGTGAGATTTTTAGGGTAGAAGAAATTTGGAAATTAATTGAGAATTGGAAACAAACCGAATGCGGAATATTTTATGATTCATATTGTGATTTTCTTATATTTGTTTCAGTTATGTGGAATATGAATATAGTTTAGAAAAAGTGGATTTTTTATTTTTAGACCAACTCCATTGGAATGACCAAGATGATGCATCAGAATAAGAAATCATTTTCAAAATAAGAAGGAAGAAATGAATCATCATCCCAAATAGTCAAACATTGTTTTTTATCCAAGTAAATTTAGTGTTGATTTATGGATCCAGGTGTTGTCATAAATAGTGTTAGTTATCATGATAAAAACTGTTGTATAATTGAGGGTAATATTGAAAACGATGTTTCAGAATTTTAACAAATGAAGAGATTAAGATGCTGTTATTATTTCTAAACTCTATGACACAACAAACTGATAATCTAATGGATTGAAACACCATTTCCACATATATGTACATACATATATCTTTAACATTAATTACCTATTAAAAGACATAAAACTATGCGGTTCAACCTTATTAAGTATATTATTTTTTAAATGTTTTCATCAACTGATCCCTAAATCTTTCTGACTCATCAGACTAATGGGTCAACCATATACATCATTCATTGAAAAGGATATGAGTATATAAGGGTTCTACAGACACTGGTTCATTGGACATAGTATGTTAACATTCCAATATAGGGGATTGGAAACAGATTAATTTTACATATTTTTTCTATTCTAAAGCCATCAGTTACAAAGTATATTATAGGAAGATTAATGTTGTTTATAATGATGAATCAAATGACATCCTGATATTGATACATCTAATTGTAAATATGGACTGACCCATTAGTATTACATTGATGAAAATTGAGCATACAATAATATATAACTGGTTCATCAGATGGCATAAGATTCTAATATATAATTTGGTTCATAATATTTTATTGAATATTATTGGGACATTGATTCTTTACATGACCGTAGATAGTGGGGAAATTCATATATGTAATTAGAATCATACAATCGGTCTGAGAAAATGTGTGAAGAATTCTATCATAAAGAGGATGTAAGTGAAAATTAGAAAAATTATTGAGTTTTTGTGGAGTGATTGAAGGCGAATGATGCCTATTGGAGATAAAAATAATAATTAAGGAAAATTTTTTATAATGTATTAACTAATACAGATAATCAAATTGGAAAATAATTTAATTGTTTTTATTATTTAGTGAGTGAAGATAATTCTTTTTAATTTTGTTTCATTATTAGTTCAAGAGGACAAAATGAGGATTATAGATTATATGATGAATCATATGATAATTCTATAGGAAATTACATTGGAATCATTTTCCATGAGAAACATCATTGGCCTGGAGTTTATCCTAAAACATTAAATTATGTCACAAATCAAATAATCATCAAACATGAAAAATCAGACATGAATATTTTTTAAAACTCAATGAAGTCTATTGTTTATAGAAAAATCATATTGATTCATGATGGTTTCAGATTTGTTGAGAGGAAATTAGGAATTCAAATATGAAGACTCAAATCAATGTGATATTATAATTTTTTTAATTCTAGTGATTTGTAAGGGGAATTGGTTTTTACTAATTTCTTATTTTTGGGTAACTATGAATAAAAATCCTAATAAATAGTATATGAAACTATTAACATGTGGAAGGACTTAAAATCATATATCCTTAAGATAAGAATGTGAATCCCAACTGGTGATTTGTTTCATGTTGAATCCTAGGAAGATACATTAGATAGAACCCCAGTCAGATAATGATCTAATAGAGTGAGAAGTCTATTGAATCAAGTCTCATTAGATGGAGTTCAATTTTAGCGAGTCCATTGAAGACAAACCATTAGATAAAATATCCTTTGGAGATAGGTCCAACGAGTGATTTTTCATTGATTTTATTCATTTTCTTTTTCAGTTCCTAGAAGTTTATATATATAGGGAAGAAGAATAATTGAATAAAGAATAATCATATAGAAACCATTAGAAAGAGGTTATTTGAAGAAGGATAACCATACTGACATTTCATCTGGATGTTTTCTATACATAATTTTTTAATGATAATGTTTTACAAAATTAATGATGATCCGGTTTACTTGTGGATGATGTGATGTTGTTTCTAAAGTGGATCCGAAAATAAGAATAAATGTTAGTATTTTTATTCTAGATTCATATTAGTTAATAAAATTTATTTTTGTTTGCTGGTGGTTATATCTATCTGGGAGGGAAGTTAATATAAAAGGATAGTTGGGGGTATATATAAATATAGCAGAAATGATTCTACTTGGTTTATATAATTTCTTGCTTCTTAGGAGATTGTATTTAGGATGAAATGTAGTAGAGTAGTCCATGAAGATGAGTTAATCAAACATTAAAATGATAAGTTAATTGTAGTTAACATTGTAAATATCAACTATATCTCCATATATATATATATTTGATATTAATGGTAATGTTATGAATTATATTTTAGTGGATCATATCCCAAAAAATGTATGGGTTATGAATTATTTCTAATGATGTTAAGATTCATTTTTGTGAAATGAAAGGGAACCACTGATTCACCCCTTCCGTGTCTATGGTCTTGATCCAATATGGGATCAACAGTATGATCACCTTCATAGAGATACATTAGATGTTATAGATTCATTATTTCCCCATTCATAATTTGATTAACTGACTATATCCATTTTATTTGAATGATTCATGGTTCTTCTAACCCTAGGTAACATTCAAAAGAACACAATGTTTAGTAATATTTACCTATTGTTTAATAATAAACGACGGGGAATGGTTTACTTAGTTCACCCATACACAAACGAACATTGAAAAACACAAAATAAATTATCCCAAGATTGAAATATAAATGATAAATCGATAAAATAATTAACCCAATTTCGAAGAACAAAATCATATTTAAAGCAGAAACCATAAAGTAGAATAAGATAGAAATTAAAATATTACCAGACTCAGGAACCAATGTGGTCTTACACCTATCACAATCCGATGAGAATATCCTTGTACCCGGATGGTCTAGAAAATACTAAAATAGAACAATGGGACTTCATAATCCCCATGGGGTGAAAACTATCACCTTCTATCATAAAATATAAATCTTGGAACTATTTTTTAACAAACGCAACAGAAGAAACAACACATAATAGTATGGTCAGCAAAAACTCCATAGTTGGAACTGTACCAGATATCAAATAGGTAAATCAAAACTCAATAAGAACATCAACAATAACTTGAAAAATTAGATAACCATACAAAGTCCATATAAACATTGAAATACTTTCCAAAAAAATCAACAACCATCACCTCAATGTGGCGCCTATCGATTGATTAAACCTGTAGGAAAGAAATCTATAAACCCCTGAAAACAAATGTAGTGTGTTATCTAAAATCCCTGTATGGTCTCAAAAAGAGTTCATTAACAATATTCCATATTAATTAACCAAATAAATCTTTCAATTATAATTTAAATAGTAATATAATTACAAGATAATATCTAAAATAATTCATTAATTCCATTGAAATTTATTGAGAATTTTCAAATAATTGAATAATATTCATTTTATATAAAAGATTTTATATATAATTCACAAGGAATACGTAATTATGATTTAGATACAATGGAAAATATATAAAAAAAATGGAAAACATGGTAAATAACCATCTGGTACAATTTTTCCATGTTATAGGATCCTCACACACTAATACATTGATAATAGAAATGTGAGCCCACGTCCCTCAAACAAAGTCCCTCGATGAATTAATCAATATTATATTAAGGATAACATTATCCCTGTTATTTGTTTTTATATATTTATAATGTTCCAATCCATCTCTAGGGAAATTACCTCCTAGTATAGTTATACCTCATAACTCAGTAACTACGTAGTCTTGCATGTTTCCAAAAAATAATAAAAAATATGTATTTTTTTCAAAACATATTAAAAATCAATTGCCATAATATCCTAATTCAACATTCCAATCTATCATTGAAAACAAAATGAATGTTTTTAGTCAATTCATACCTTTTATATAAAAAACATTCTAATTTTATTATCAAAATATTTAAATAATATCTTCTCAAAAACCTATTTCAAATCATTTTTTATAAATAAACTACAACATTCGGTAAAATCTAAATCACACCCAAATAAATTTGTGTTGGGGGATTACCCCCAAAAATTCCATACCAAATCAACTTCAAATCATACATGACACTGAATTAGGTTATAGAAATTTAATTACAAAAATCCAAAACAATCAATTTGTTTAAGTTTAAATTAATTCGCTAAACATATACAAAACCACCTACCTTAATGTGGAGCTCACGTATCAGAACACCCTCAGTGGGGTTTTCCAAAGTAGAACATCATAAATGGACATATGATTAGAAAAAATATATTAAATATAAAAAAATTTATTTATCATCCCTCATCATGATTATATAATAATTCCTATGGACAAGATAAGAGGAGAGAGGACAATAGATAATGGGTGGATAACTCTTAACAAGTAGAGATCTAACTAAATTATCGTATCCTAAATCCACCTTGTATGGGGATTAGAGGATAAAAAATGGGTCTTTGATATGCATATCATCCAATAAAATCATGAAATTGTTCATTAGGTTAATGCAAGTGATTATTAGGGGGTTTTGAAATTTTAAAAACATATTCTAGAATAAATTTTTTATATTAGTGGGGTTAGCTGGGCAGGCCACACTGTTTTTCAAACTATGTTCCCTAACCATATGCCACTCTAATGGGGTTTATAGTATCTACTATGTGGGAATAATGTTTTTAAAACTATTCATCATTCATGAATACCCCCTTTGATTGGGTTTTCATAGTTTACATTGGGTTGGCACATAGTTTGGGAAACCTGTCCCCCAACCATGCACATCCTAGAAATATACAACACTATCAAATTTTTTAATGATAAAACATGAGATAATTACTAATAGAAGAGTAATAAAAATTAATGGTTGAGGAATACTTAAAAATAGAAACAAAACATTATGGGATCCCCACCATAGAAACCTTATATCCCCATAATTGTTTTAAGATGTTTCCATGCCAAAAATATGAGCCCAATTCTCTTTCATCAGTTCTTTTATTTAATATGTCACGTGAGTATTTGAACCCTGCTTCCATAACACTAAAATTAAAGGTATCATCCACCCAAAAGTACCATTGTTTTAGAATCAAATTTGTAGACTAGATTCTCATTTAGGGGAAAATGAAGATTAACATCAAGATCACTCCATATCAAAAAAATGAAATGGATCATAGAGGTATTTTCATAGCTCTGATAAATGGAAGGCCTTATATATCCATGTCAAAATTTGTTCAATTGATACAAAATATGTAACATTCACCATCTAGTCAAAAACCTAGAAATTTCCCACAAAATGAGGAGAAATATGTCCTTACCCCCCAAGTCATCAGTGACCCTAATGATGAGAATCATTCAAGAACACCAGATCACCAACTAAAAATTCCAATGGTCTATGGTGATTATGAGAATAAAACTTATATATGCTCTATGATATTAACATTATATGGAAAATAAAAAAAAACATAATTTTAGTCTCATGATCCATGACTAGTCTAATGACAGTACATTCACCGATCTATGACTAACAAAATTATTTTTAACAAGGACATCCATACAAGGCCTCAAATGGAGACATACTTATCATATTTGGGAAAATATTATTATAATAAAACTCAACAAGTACCAAAATTTCATCTAAAGATGTACCAATGAATATAATTCCCACAAAGATAATGTATTTAAGACTATGTATATTCTTCTTTGTCTATACATTTGTATGTTGAGGGTATAATGTAATCAAATAAATATAAGATCCCAATTTCTCCCAGAGGACTCTACAAAATAGATAAGTAAAATGGGTATTTATTTTAGTTACTATAGATGATGGAACCCCACGTAAATCAAAAATATATTTCCTAGAACCTCAAATTTGGTTGTATCCTAAATAGGTGTAATGGAGAAGATTTGGTTAACCTATCTATCACAACCCATATAATATTTTTATATCTCTAGGTACATTGTAATGAAAATTAAAATTCCATGCATGGTTCATCCTACTTACTTGATGGATCTGGATGTGGATACAGAAAACATGAAGTTATTTCGTTATCTACATTTACCTTCTAGAATGTATAATAGTTTGAAACAAATTTAGTGATGTTTCATGTCATTCCAATAAACTATACCCATCACCACATTTCGTTGAAAATCATCAGAGTTCTGAGGTGCCCTTCACACTTGGAAATATAGGAATCCCACATCACAACATTCTTGAACCAAGAATGTACAACACTACTATTATGATAACATAAAACCCCCTATATTGTTATCGACTACTCTAACATATTCTACCAACCATAAAATTATTTTCTAATAATACAAGACTCATCATCAAGATATTGTTCTAAAATAATCAACTCAAGAAATGATGATTTCAACTTCAAATTGAACAAAATAAACTCTTCCCTAGTTTCCTAGAATCCAATATACAATTTTTCAAAAAAATCTATAATGTACCCCTCTTCTAATAATTCTTCCATGACCATGGATGGATGTTTCATTCTCCAAGAATATATAATGATAGTCCATTTCCCATGTGAATAAGAAATTTAAATGTAAAAATAATTTAGGTACTCTACCCAATTCCTCAAGTAGAGATTCAAAATAATTTTTAGGGAAGATACAACTCAATATCTTGTGGTCAAAATACAGAGTAATCCATTCCCCTAAAATGTAATTTCTGCAACACATAAGCACATAAATCATAACATCATTTAAAAGGTCATGGTTGAGGTAATACTAATCCCATGTCCTTAGATGCTCAAATACATAGATTACATTTAAATCACGTTTCATATGAATTCATACCAAACCCAATCATAATTCATCAAGAAAAGATCACATATCCCTTCTCAAAATTTGGAATATTCCACACCGGAGATGAATTTTAAAGAATGTTTAGCTTAGTGAAAACACCAAACTTTCTCATCTCATGATCAAATCAATCTATTCCGAGTTAGAGATGTCATAAGAGAATAGAACATGGAAATTTTTATTGAAAAATAGTGATAATATCCATGTAATGAAGAGAATCTCTTAATATAGAAAACATAACATGGTTTCCCTAATGGAATAACAAATTTCACCATATCAGGATAAATGTATACACTATTTTCATCACCCCACATCTTATGAAAATCACATCCCGGATCCATAAATTACAATTTGATTTTTTGGAATAATATATGTGGTTTCTCAATAATTAAAAGAATTATCTTGGATGATGCACATCATCCGCCTTTGTATTATAGAAAAAATGGATTTCATCCATGAAGTCAACCACAAAATGTATCAAGAAACTCAAGGAATATCCAATACATTAAATCCATAAATTCATTAGGAGAAATAGACAAACAAAATGGCATGACAAGGTATATATAATGGAGAAACATTATCTATATGGTAGTTTTTGGAATGTTATATTTGATTCTCCTCAATTGGTGATAAGTATTTCAAAGATTAATCATTCAAAAAAAATTATCCTCTTTCAACTGGTCAAACATATCCTTAATCCATGGAAATATATACATGTTATTTACCATGACCTGAAAGAGTTTTTGGTAATCATCAGAAAGAAAATGTGACCTGTCTTCTTTATTTTAAAAAAGAATGTGTTACACCCTAGGTGACACAGTTAGGCATAGAAAACCTTTCCCTTAGAGTTAATTAATCTAAGTATCCAGATCATCCAATTCTGATTATGACATCGATTAATAATTAATAGATTCTAACTGAGTTTCATGCACTAAATTTAAATAAAACACCCCCACCTTTACCAGTGGAATGCAAGAGAAGTCATGAGGAAAATGGTTTGGAATGTCGACAATAACTAGATGGATATCATTGATCAAATCATATTGTTTTATTTCCAAAAATATATATATTACATTACCCAAATCTGGATGACAAGGTTCGGCTCTACACTATATCACATCACACTATCACTCAATGATATGAAACACCTCATTAGGTGTAATAATAGAGAACCATTGAACATAAAATTTGATTTAGGAATTATTAAATATAATAAAATCACTCCCAGGGATGAGGTGGATATATTTTATATTCATAACTATAAAATCCCTAAGAAGATCAATCTATGATAAAGAGAAAACACAAGTCAAGCGATGTAGAAACTTATCTCTCTTTATTATAAGGGGTGCAGTAATATCCATCACATAGTATAAGATATCCGTATAAAGAACTAATAGATTAAAAATATGATTTTATGTGATTGAGTGAGATAAACCCATTTCAAATAAAGTAGTCACAAAAGGTGACCTAACTGTGATGGTACCTCTCATAGTCTTTGGAGTAGTATCTTCTTCATCTAGAGACTCTCCCCATATGTGAAAAAGCTTCAGTCTGGGTATATTTGACTAGAACCCCATACTTCATGAAGCATCTAATTTAACTATAGTATTATTAGATTCTGATGATGCAATTCCACTATGTCGTGTAAAATACACATGAAAACATTCTTCATTTGACAAGAGATTCAATATGAACCATATATGAGGGGTACTCTAGGGAAAACCTGTTTTCAGTGCCCAGACATGCCACAATGGTAGAATTTCCAAGGTCCTCTCCCAGCATTTCAAGATGTATAAAAAATACCTTATTTTGATAAATATCATGACACTAATCATGATTCCTCTTATACTTACGGAAACTCACTAAACATATAGTCAGAGATAGTGGATATCCCATCACCCTTGAAATTAAATCTCTATTAATATCGATGATCAAAACTCAATCCAAAACATCAATAAAAGAAAAATGATTCACCATGAAAACATGATAATAAATATCATACTAAAGACAAATATTAAACTATTGATTAGTCATATTTTCATTCTATACAATCATAGGTTCAATATACACAACCTTTACAATGTGATTATCATACTATGTCAAAGTCCTATCACAATTCATGGGTTAGAAAAACTCAATTTCATTATCAAACACCCCAGACTCTAGATAGAACTGTTAAATGAAAAAAAATAATTACATCCTCTGAAATCCCTCATTTATATTCACTTTCTCCATTGTGTCCCACCATCTTGTGATGGTTCCCGCAAGATTTAAGGTGGAACACCTCACCATGATAGAATTGTTATTTTCCAAGAACATAGATAAAATCCTAATTCCCATAAACCAATCATCAAAATATTTAGGATATTACGATCCTTGGGACAATAGAGTTTTCTAGCAATGGATCTTCCTATGAATGATTATCGAAAAAATCCTTTTGAGGCTCCATAACTAGAGCCTGAATACGAATGTGCGTGGGACCATATTAGAAAACATGGTTAGAAAACTCAATAACCTCAACCATATTATGGTGCACGAGAATATTTTCTCCCTATGGATCATTAGTAAATTCTTCATGTATTAGATTCCAATGTATTATTAAAGGCATTCTACTACAAAATTTTAATATACAGCATTGAAGACATATTATTAAAACACAAATAATAAACAATGGAAATTAATTCCACCAGATAGATAAAAATGATTTGGATCTCAACATATCTAAATAAAAAGTATGTAGAAGAATAGACATAATCCTCAAGATTTATGTCCAAATCCACCCATGGTTACCTATGGATCATTTTAGTGATATCTAGATTGTCACTCACTCATATCTTCATCCTATGTTATGACAGGGATTCAAAACTACATATTAATATAAAGGAAAGACAAACAAACTGCAACTTTGAAGACACTTTATCATGAACCAGCCTGGATACCTTGGTTTCCTGTTACCTAAGATGCTAATTTGGTTTCAAAAAGGTATTTCCCTATCCCCATATATTTAAATCTAGCACCTAAAATATTACAATTTAAAATTGTGAATTAATTTTCCACAAACACAATAGACACAATAAAACATATCAGTATGTGTAAAGAAAAATACAATGGAGAACTGTATAGAATGTCAGATATGTATATAGAAACGAAATAATTACATCATCAAACAAATATAATATAGGATAAAAAATCCAAGTCTATAAAAAATCCCTCCAAGAGAAAAACATCAACAAACACCAACTACAATTTGTGGCTTTCCCATTCTAAAAGAATTTTATTCACTTTATCGAACATGAAATTGAAATGGGATATTTTTATAAGAATAAATAATCGCACCACTGAGGGACATTGTTAATGAGTCGAGATATCCTAATATGGTTCATATAATTATCAATAAATTCCCATTGATAAATAATTGATTCATTATTATAATGAATATTTGAAAATTAAGGAATTTATATAGGCATATTTTTTCATGAGATTATATGAAAGTGAAATATTTTAATGATATTTTCTGGATTGATCATGTGATACATCAAACTAGTTCAATCTATTTCCTCTGTCAATAATTAATATCTAAGGAAATATTTCATGAGATTGAATTTCATTTCAAAATTTTTCAAATTTCATGGTGTTGTAGTACACACTCACTATGAAGAGAGAAGTAGATTGGAATCAGTCAGTATAGAGTCTAGAGGTTGTTATAACCCACTCTAAACACATTACTAGCAATTATTAAAAACCACAGCTATTGTGGCTGCAACATATTATTAGAAGTTTCATTAGTAAAATTCCAGTAAAGTATGATTAATATTAGTAGTTTTTATGTTATATGGTTTTAAAACCCCCATAAATTTCAGGTTAAACATACAAAAATTCCCAATTTTTTTTTTCAACCACCACTATTTTTTTACCAAATTTGAGGTGATTTGAACCCCCTTTAATTGGATATAAAATTTAAAGAATAGGTAGTTTTGAGGAGGTTAAAAACGGACTCTAAATTAGTATACTTGGGTTAGTTGGAAAGAACTATACATAAATTTAACATTTTCGTTTTTTAACAAGGCAAGTTGACTCCCTCCTATCCCCAACCCCTACGAAAAGTAATATGAAATCAGAAGGGAAAGGCAGGGTTGGCCTAGGCCACATAGGGTTTAGTGCATGTGGGTTTTTTTTAAGCATGAAAGGAATATAAACCAAAAATTACAATCATGTCCCATGTAAGTAAATGGGTAGCATGTGGGTTTCATTCATTTTATTTTTTTTATTATTAATCATTAAAATAAAGTATATTTTTCTCATTCGTAATGTTATTTGTGAGTAAAATTATTAATTGAAAATAGATTCAGTTCCAATGGCTGTGATTTAAAATTTTCCAATAGGATAATGGTGTCATCCAGTGAAACCAATTTAGTTGAAAATAATTATTATGCAATGTAGACAAGTGTTCAGTGAGGAGAGATGAATGTTGTTGTTATTGTATGAATTTATGAATAGTTGTACATTGTAATGAAAAATGTCTATCTTTGAAACAAAGATTTTTGTAGGAGGTTTTTATGGTTTATTTGAGGAAATTTAAAATTTTCATAACAAGAAAATAAAATTAAATAATAAGAAAAATTAAATCTACCAAAAAATATCATGATTATAATAACTCTTTTAGAATTGAATCCTTGTGAAGGGGAGATGATTTTAATTTTTCGAGAGGTGCGATGAAACACCATTTTTATATAGTTAATAATTACTATATAAATATTATAATATCTTTTTAAAATAGTAAATATAGTCCCATAAAAAATTATAATGTGAATGAATGGTGAATTAAAATGAGAATTACAATGAGAAATAATATTCTGTGATTTAATCAATATTTTATATGAAAAAAAATTCTAATGAAAAATATAATGTAAAAATTATTTATTTTTTAAATTTAATAACAGGGTATGCTCGCACACATATGAGCTTAACCCCCATGGGAACACACCCAAATAGGCTCAAAACACATTGGTCAACACCCTTAAAAGTGATAATTTTTAGGCCCGCCCATCCCCACAACCACCCCATACGAGCGAAGCCCATGGGCCATGAGCCTATTTTGTATCACTACCTTGGATATATCCTTTCCCATTCCCCAATCCTCCTTTCTCCCACTCACCCCCATGACTAATCCACCCCGAATGACCCCCCCTCCCATGCTTTTACCCCCATGAGATCTCTTCCCCTCACCCAGCACTGAGGAACACACATGGGTACCCCTATAAACCACCCCATATCCCACTTGTACCCCTACCAAGGGGAACCCCCTAGGATTCCCCCTAACCCCCCACATTCTAAGAGAGAAATTATTCATCATAGTTTTAAATCTTGTAGACCGGGTGATTTGAACCTAGAACTGATTACCACTGAGCATCGCTTCCACCATCACCCATTTCCACTAGGAAAAATCTATTTTCATATTTTAAAATATACAATAATTTATTTTTATATATTTGACTATTTCTTCAAATGAATGTTATTTGACTAATATTTTTAAATACATTTTAATAAATAACATATAAATACATTTATATATATTATGGTATTAATGCCTTCATTATGTATTTAAATTATAAAATATTAAAAAAGATCAGGTCTAAATATATATCCCACTATATATTCAAGTAGATATATATATATATATACATATTCTGAAGGAAAATATATATTCGTATAAAAATATATTTACATGTACACAAATCCAAAATAAAAAATATATATATCACATATATATATATATCATAAATATATCATATATAAATATAATATATATGTATATTATTTAACATATTTATATGTATATACAATAATATGTTTTTTATATTATATATTTATATATTAGCCAAATATATTATTAAAATATATTTATATGTTATATTATATTTATACATATGATGTTAAATATATATATATACATATATTTGTATATTGCATATTTATATGAATATATACATATATATATATATATGAAAATATATATTATATATTTATATATGTACACAATTTTATATATTTATATCATATACTATTGAATATATATATAAATTTAATATACTATATGATTAAATTAATTATTACATATATAATTGTATTGTATATATATTCATATATTATAATATATTATTTTTATATTGATGAAATTATATATATATATATATTACATATATAAATATATTTAGACATATTATTATATTTATACATTTAGTTATATTATATACTCAGATATATATTTAATATATTAATATAAATATTTATCTATAAATTAATATAAATATATTTATTCTTTTGTAGATATTCATTTATATCTTAATCCATATATATACAATGGATAATATATTCATTAGTATATATGTGTACATATACAATATATTAGATATTTATGTATATAATTAAATGATTGTATATTATATATTATGAATATAAACATATATAATATAAAGACAATGAGTTAAAATATTTATATAATTAAAAAATGATTATTTATATTCAAGTTTGTGAAAGTATCGGTATAATCCATATTATTATAATATAATTTATAAAAATTTCAAGCGGTTTTTATGATACATTTTATTAATTAATTGAATTTTTTATATAAATTTATATTATATATTTATGATTTTATAATATAATTAATATTATATGAAATACCATATTATAGAAATAAAAATATATTATTGTACACATTATACAATTATATTTATGTATACATATAAATACAATTAAATACAATCATAAAAATTATTTTAGTATATATTTACATAATATCTTTATATAGTGTATTTAAAAACATTTATAATATATATATATATATATATATATATATATATTAAAGAATTCATATTTCAATAAAATAATGGGGGTTCACAACCCCCTATAACCTCTTAAATTAAAGGGGGTTCAAAACTCATTCTAAATTAAGATATTAATGGGGGTTTTGAACAGGAAATATATTCCAAAAAAACAAAACAACCACATTTATATAATACCTATAATATTGAACTGAATATATATATATATATATATTCCAACACGAATTATTATATTAATGAAGGTTTTTAAATAACATTAGTTAAAATATAATTGAGAATTAAAATATATTTATAAAAAATATTGATGTAGCTTAAAATCCCCACTTAATTCAAAGATTAGCTAGGGTTGTGCATAACCAACTCTAATTTACAGAGAAAATTAATTTATAGGACTTTTTTCATAACCACCTCTAGAAAAAACCTATAATATAATCTTTTTTGGAGCATCTTTCCCCTTATGCTGATGAGATCCACTCAAAATTTATATTTTTTCATTATAGTAAAGTAGCGAATAAGATGTTGATTAGGTATACTAATTCAATGGGGGCCCTATTTCATCAGGAATAACTATAACATTTTCACATACAATGGACACTAGAGATACCACTAAAACATGGATTGATGAAGGTGTCCCTGCATCAAGGAGTTCTTATAGGATATCTCTCTCCCACTAGTGTCTTATTTACCTTCTATATGATATATGGAATATTGAATCCATCCATATTAGAGGGAATATCTGGATGTATACTACCCTTGAATATTTAATCCTTCATCCTTTTCGTATAATACACCTCTATTATGATGCTAACATAGCACATAAATCAAGTAACATATTAAATTAATTACGCCAGATGTTATTTCATGAGAAATAATGATTTAATATTCACATGAATAATGGTATTTAGATAAAAAAATTCCAAAAAACAAATTAAATCACTCTGATATAAGATTTTAATCTAGTTACATTTGAAGAAATATTTCAATCCACAGTAGTTATAGATCATCAGGAATCTAAATTACTAGATGCTAATTCTACTCAATTTGGGTTTTGAGGAATTTTTATTTTTTATTCACCATATGAATCCATAATTCATCTAGTATGGGCCTTTAATCACACTAAAATGTTAGAAGAATATGCATTATGAATTAAAATGAGTGATTCATACAATGTGGTTCCTCATCATGAGTTCTCCTATTGATATCCAAAAGAAATTCACAATACATTAGACTAGTTACTAGTTCACCATTTGGGACTATGGGAACAAATTATATATTTTACCATTGTTGTAGTTTGTAGTTCTCCTCACATGAAGAACATCCCTTCTAAAACTATATCAATATTTTTTAATTATTTAGTTTATAGATTATTTATTCAACAATATATTATTTAACAAATCAAAACTACAAAAATAATAAATTGACACATAAAAATATTCCACAAACCTATGACAATGTGGTTATAATGTAATTTACCTTTATTAATGAATAATACCAATGGATAATAAATTAAATCATTTTCCCTAAGATAAAGAAAGTAGTATAATATAAATAGAAAACATTTTTTCAAACAATCCACCATTCAAATATTTTATGAATAATGTTTTTAACTATGTATTTTAATGTAATATTTTTCATCTCAATACATGCCATATATCCTTATTATCATCCCAACTAAATGTCCATCCAAATTGATTCCATTTTTAACAACTTCACCCAAAACATTTGATTGGAAATATTATTGATTCCACAAACCTTTGGCGACATTCCCTAGACATCAATAGATGGAAATTAATTTTGACGTTTATAAATGAAAACTCGGATAATGATCTTCCCATAATCATTTACAAGGTAACACAAACGTACAACCACAAAATTATGATAATCAATTAATCAGTATAAATAATTCTTGAGTGATAGAAAAAAATATAACCGGACAATCAATATGATTAATATATGTAATAATAAACAAAAAAAAATAAGTCTCTAAAAAAAGAAAGAATTAGTACCCATGGTGGAACAACACTTGTCCCTAAGAATATGGCCAAACCCAAATCTCCATATCTGGAATACATGAATACTACATCTAAAAGAACTTCTAGAAATATATTAAAACAATCCCATTTCAAAATCATCGAACACAACAAAATCATTAACACCAATGTCACTATGCATGGTGTGGGTAAAACAACCTAGGAAGGAAACACCAAGAGAAATTTCTCACATGACACAAAATCATGAATATAGTGTTCAAATTATTTTTATAAAACAATGTTTCCATTATCAATGTAAATAAAAAGCGTCAAATTTTATTTATAAAGAACTAATAATATTTCATGTAAAGATAATTTCACCAAAAAATGTTCTCATAGGCATAAAAAATTATTCACATTTATACACATTGAATACCCATTCCATTTTCACACACACACACACAACCATTAATTCAAAATAAAAAAATCATTTTTCATGATATAAGATCCTTCCTCCAATAATTTATCACATAATGAAATCCATTGCCCCAAATTGTGCTTATAACTATGTACCTCTAAATACGATCCCATGAAGATTATAACATTCCAACTATAGATGAAATTTTCCCACATTCCAATCATTAATTGCTATAGGAGAAGTATTTTATCCCTTCATAAACATTGTTCTGGGAGTCATGCATAACCCATGATTAAAGAATGAAGATTTGAGTGAAAATATAATGAAATTTCTTCATGATAGTTTAATTTCAATGTATGAATAATTTATTTTAAAAATAAAATAGACTTCATAATCTAGAGAAACTGAGAAGGTGGAAAAAATATTCCTAGAAAATTCATGAGATAATGAGTATTTACATGATCTCATAGATATAGAGTATTACATTATTTTCTCTACAAAATCAAATCAGGATTTGATCATAACAAGTAGGTTCCCATAGACCCGTACATTAAAAACCCATGACATGGATTAGTTAATTAGGGAATAAATATATCTATATTATAGGGGGAGAATGGATCCATTATATTTTTTTCCCAATATTAAATTATTTATTAATCACCAAAAATTTGTTTGAAAGCCGAATATCATAAATAAATTCTTAAAGGAGGGTTGAGATTCATGTTCCTAAGTTACTAAATGAAAAATAAGGCATTTGGTGATATTTTTGTTATAAATATATTTATCATAATCAATTAATGACATCACATGGTTACATCAAAATATCTAAAAATCATGACCAAACCATGTGAATGTCAAATATCGAATATATTCCTCGTCTCACGTTCAGATCCCATGGATTGGAAACCCACTAGCTAACCATGTGAATAATCATTATCACAAAAATTCTTTTTTTCACGTTTTGGTGTCATGTTTTTTTAAGTTTCCCCAAATAATTTGAGTTGTATATTTTTAAAATATTCCATGTTTTATAGTTAAGGCACATTGTTTGGCTGACTAGGTGCTAGTTATGCACCTGCCAAGAAACTACCATATTCACCTCATGTAATTTCTTTGATAATTTGACCATATTGAATTAACCATTATAAACCATAAAACCATAAAAATACTTCCAAATCATTTTAAATAATTTCATTACATTCTGAAATATATAACATAATTCTATAACATAAAATACATAACAAACCATAGAATTACCCTCAACCAGAGGTGTGACCCAAAACCATGGCTTTGTATAAGGTAACCATAATTGAAAGATAAATTGTTCATCTTCCATTTCTAACATTTTTTCAATTATGATCTGGGTAGTGTTGTGTGAGTCCATCTAATAAGTGTGGTGACTATTACACATGATGACGATGATCACTGCCACCTGGTTTATCATGAACAACTTCCTCAAATAATATCTCTAGTACATTAATATTTCAACTCTCTTCTATTGGGCTATATCCTTTTAGTAGTACTAATATAATGAGGTTTATATTTATCAATTAATATATTTTAAACATCTTCCAATTCATAATATACCTTGGGTTACGTCTTTCCATATATTTTATTCTGAAGTGTGATCATTTTAATCCTTTAATTGATTTTACTCAGTTTTTATACCAAAAGAACTATTTATCTACATGATTAATAATCATTATTATTAATTAGTTGATATAGATTGTAAATGAGTAAAATAATAAATTTTAAAATAAATTAGTGTCAATCCAATAAAACAATTTTTTAAACCTATGTTATTTTTCAATAGAATAAAATAATATATTTTATTATTTACGTTATGTTACACATTTAAATCAATCCATTAAGTTTTAGTACTTTTAATATCTTAATGAATGCAATAATTTTGAATAAACAACTAAAAAATGTGATAATAATAAATTCTATTCAAATTATTTATAAAAAATAACAAAATAATATATTCATTATTCAATAACACCCTCCCATTGTCTATCTAGGCACCCCTAATCTACCCCATTCCATCCAATTCACAATAAATTTTATGTTATAGTTATATTTTCAATTATTACATTATAACCCACTTCACAGGTTCATAATACACTAGTTTAGCTAATATAAACTACTTTAAAGTCTGTATATTTAATCCAACGGTGGAGATTCCAAGAGAAATGTGCTGGTTCAGAAGTCAATATTTACAATGTTATTTGAGATTATTTTTCCTTGAAACTCATTTAAAAATATAAATATTATACTATTAATAATATATTTTAATTTTATTAACGTATAATTAATCAATTATTTATGATATATAACCAATTAAACCTTAGTTAACCATATCTATAAGACATTAATATGTCTAAGTAAATATTTCAATACATTTATCTTCTCATTTTAATCTTCCACTAACACCTTTAACATATATGTTATCATAAAAAAAATTGAAAAAATCAATAATTAATCATCTAATTTTTATTTATTACACGAAATATTACATTTCTTTCCCTTCAATTAGACTCATTTAAAAATATTGTTTTTGTGGTGGTTTTAAACTATATAAGTGAATAGTACTGTTTTTTATTCACATTCTACTTTCATATATATATTCATATAAATATATTTAATGATTCAAAATAAAATTAATTACTAAAAAATATCAATTTTTTGACTCTGAGATGATAAAATAGTTATAAAAATAAGTATACTAAA
Organism: Viscum album; assembly: GCA_963277665.1. Lineage (NCBI taxonomy): Eukaryota > Viridiplantae > Streptophyta > Magnoliopsida > Santalales > Viscaceae > Viscum > Viscum album. Next base: position 1,903,049,838 of record OY728137.1, read on the forward strand.
TTTAATCAAATGTTGTCTTTTTTAAATGTCTAAGACAATCATACAAATAAAATAACATTGTTCTATAATTACATTTATAAATAAATTAAACAATTATAGCTTTGTTCTTTATGAATGATATAAACAAAAAACATTAATATCATAAAACATATGTATCCTTTTTATAATGAATTTTATCATTCCATTACACAAAATATTTTTTGGAATTACGAACTGAATAAAAAATAATTGAAAAAAAGAGCATAATTTATTCAAAAAATTAATAATAAATAATGTAAATTAATAACAACTGATAATAATAATTAAATAAACATCAATATGGTTATGAAATATCCAATAAGTAAATTTAATTTAATTATTTAGGAGGATAGTGGAAATAAAAATATGTGAGAGGCTCAAAGTCCTGGTTTATTTTTCTAATATTCAAGCAATTTATAAATTATATTAATATTGTATATATGAACATATATGTAATTTATAAAAGGGTGATTATTAATTAAATCCTAATTTTCCAACCATTTTATGGTATTATTGTCTCATTATATAACTTATTGATTTATATTTCAAACAATATGTTATAAATAATGGGTTTTCTCCCACCTCTACATTCTTGTGATTATGTTCTCTATCACTCCTTATATCTTTATTAACATTTTTATTCTCTTTCAAGTCTATATTACTTATCTGAATGATTTATTCAAAATATTTTTAAATAATATAATTATTTTTTCAATATTGAGTAAATTATATACATTTTACATGATGAAATGTGAATACTATGTATTTACCTTTTATATTAAAGGGTATTATCCTCAAATTTTATTCCATTTATCTAACTAAGTAAATATTGAATATCCAAATTTGTATTTATTTAATTTAGATAATATCTTTTTTCCCATGTTTATGTACATTTTTAGGTAGATTTATGTATTGTATCATTTATTTAAAATGAGGATATTAGTGGGTATATTAATTTATAGATGTGGGGTAAAATTATATACCCCCTGATGCATTAATAGGTATTCTTAGAAAAACTAACCTGGGTATAGGGAGTATTCCCACACTTTAATGTATGATTTACTAGTATGAGGACATAAAAATATGGTTATGAATCCGAACATTATCCATTCTAGCATTTTGAGATCAATTATTGGCACCCATGTGTTTTTCCAATTCAATATTAAGGGATTTGATATGTTATTCTATCTAATTATATGGAACTTATTAATTTATTTATTTCAACTATATTATGTATGTCTTATTTATTTAAAAATATTTGCTGCTTTACAATACCATTATTGATCATAGAGGACTACCTTATATTGTTTCCCCATTTCCCTGGGAGGCCAGGAAAAGTGCATTATGTGATTGAAAGTTAAAAAATATTGGAATAGTAATAATTTATATTTTTTATGATGTATTATATATTTTAACGTAATTAATTTATCAAATATATATCTAGTCTCTTAATTCTACTACATATTTAATTCAAGAAGCTAAAAATTTAATATATATCTATAAAATTTTGTTATATATAATAAGGGTAGTTACAATTTTTATTAGATAATTTTCATTAAGAAATCCAAATATCATGATTTAAATGAACATTGGTTGGGAATAAATAATTTTTATAAACCCTTAGTATTTTTTTATAAATTTATTCTAGAATGAAAAATTATTTCATTTTCATTTTTAAAAAATTAATATTAATTAAATAATATGACTCATAATTTAATGTATTATAAATGAAATAAGAAAAATATTGTATAATTTATAAATTAATTCTAATTGAATAATTTCAAACAATATCCCCAGATATAATGTGTTAATGGATTTCCATTTCGGTTAGACCAATGAAATCACTGAGGGACATAATCAAATTATCAATATATTGGGTCAGTTTTATTTGTTTCTAAAATATAATTTTTTCAATATATATTATACTATTTCTCTATAGTTAGGTGTACCATCAATATTTCATTTCATTATGAAGAATCCTATAAAATATTATTGATCGAGTATTCCATTTCAGTAGGAATTGTTGAATACATCACTATAGAAGTTATTCTTCAAATTAGGATATAGTGAAATGGATAAGGATTTCAGAGGAATATATCATTTAAATGGATGTTTAGATTCATTTTAGTCATTTACGCAAAAGGTAATGATGGATGAAGTGATATAATTAAATAAATAAAATGATTTTAAGACATTATATATTAATAAATGTGTTCTATAAGGTTAATAAAGTAGTAAATAACGTTAATTCATCAATTTATGAAAAATTAAGGGGAAACTTTTGCGGAGTATAATTATATCATTTAAATACTATAGAGACATATTATATAACATGAATGTAAAAATTAGAAAATATTTATAATTTATTTTATAGACTAAATCCAAGAATATTGTGGGATTTAGTAATTCAAAACATTTAATAATATGAGAATATAGTGACATTCTGCATAATGTATGGGGATGATTTCTATAAGATTAATATTTCTACATTACATTAAAATAATAATTGGGTGATCTATCACAATATTAAATGTACATTGGAGAATAACCATGGATGTGTATCATTTAATAAAATGTATTAATTATGGGAATAAGCCCCTTGAGTATTACATGAATGGCTTGGGTGTTTTTGGCAAGTGTCAAGATAAAGAGAATGATTCTTCAAATTTATAAGGAGATATTATTCAAATATAAAATTATCTATGTATAATGCTATGGGATAATATAATAATCAATATCACAAGTGTGAATAAAATATACCTTTGAAGTGGTATATGGTATAATGCTATGACTATGAAATTATAGAATATATCTAATGGATTATGATTAATAGTGTTGTATTTTTCATCATTGATAATTTATGTAATGAAAAATGAATAGTAATAAAATTCAATATGTTTTTTAATTGGTGAATAAGTGAGAAAAGAAGAGGGTGTGGTATTGGATTATCTATATTATAACACTCTAGATGTTAATACATTAGAAATTGAAATGTCGGTAGAATCTATATTTAATACTAAAAATTACACCAATAATATGTTTGACTGATTTATCTAGACAAAATAATTGATGATTTTTGTTTACAATTAGATGGAGTAAAATATATTATTTTTTATCTAATATTTATTAGAATAATTTATACTGATGTTTTATGTTGATTACACTAAATGTAAAAAAAGTTCAAGCATATTTTTGATCTAATGACATAGATGATTTTAGGAGATTTGGAGATGAGTGTGTGAATTTTCTGATGTCCTATATTGGAATAGTTTTAAAAAGTAAATTTAATTAGAGAAGAGGTAAAAAATGATCTATCTATTTATCTAACAATATCCATTTAGATTGTCATTATTGGCATTTTCCATATAGATTGAATATCCAGTAGGAGTAGTTATGTTGGAGGAAATGGCCAACATTGGCCAATGTGAGCATAATATTTGAAAGGACTAGGTTTATGTGATGCAGTAAGATGTAGTAGTTGATTATTTTCCATGTCACTGAGTAGTGCGGTGGGATAACACGTGTGATCTTAGGATAACATGATGTGAGATACAAGATCAAACTTTAGATGAAATTACATGTGGTATTTTATCAATACACATTAATGATTTACTATTTAAATAAACATAAATAATTTAATTGTAATGAATATTTATAAAAATTATCATCAAATTATGGTAGGGTTTCCTTGAATTGGGGAGATAAAATTTTATTTATAATTATTATAGTAAAAATTATGTGAGACCAAATACTATTAAAATTTTGACTTGATATCACAATATATATGAGATATTGTTCTACATTCATAGATTTCATATAATGACTGAAATAACAAAAAATTTGACCTAAAAATTCTAGATGAAATATGATATATTCAAATTACATGGTAAAATGACAAAATCTAATGAAATGAAATGAATATTAATTTTTTGGGTCATTAGTAAGATGACTCAACATCATAATATGATCATGGAAGGTAATTAGATCCCCATTACTAGAATTTACTAGTTTATGAATTTTTTAGGTGTATATTTTTCATTGAATATAATTTTCATGATACTATGTTACTAATTAAATGATTTTTTATTTATGATTGTGTGAATATAGAATATTTGAACATTAAAGAGTAAATGAATGATATACAAGACATGAAAATGAAAAATCTATGTTGGTTTTTATATCAAATTAATAGTATAATAATAATATTAATCAAATTGCTTCGTGGGTGAGTTCATAATGAAGCACATACATATGAGATTTTACATTATGTATTCATGAGAAAAACATTATCCATATATGAAAATAATGTTATCAATGATAGTGTTTCTTGTTTTAATTTAATGTTTTTCTATAATGAAAATATAATTTAATTGCAGGTGAAATACAATTAAAAGTGACTTTTATATAGTGGATTGAGTGTGTAAGAATTATTTTGGGGAAAATTTTATTTTTTTAAATTAAATTAAAAAATTAACAATAATTTCAATATCGTTATACAAATTGTTCTTATATATTGTGATATTATAAGGAAACCAAACTGTGTGAGTTGAGGAACTGAATAGTTACATAGAATTGTATAGAAAATGATCATAATTAAATTTATTAGAAGATAATTTGATGAGATTTTGTATGCTATAAGTTATTATAAATTTATATTAATGGATAATAGTAACTTGAAGATCATGAAACATTACTTGGTTTTTAATACATTGGGTTGTGAAATTTTATAGTGCATAAGTGACGATGTAAGATGTACGATGTACTATAGATAGAATTTCATGATAATGTTATTTATTTTTGTGGAACATATAAAACTAGAATACACTGAGACTTATTATACATAGTTTTATGAATTAATTTCTATTGAATTAATGTGTTTTTTATGAAATTTAAAAGATAATTGAAGCAGTAGTGTAATGGATATATAAGGTATATTATTGGTAGTTGAATGGGGGCCTCCAACTCTTGTGATTTAAATATGAAACATCTGTGATTAATGTTCATAATAATAAAATGTAGTAAGAAAATTATAATTCTAGAAATGATTTAAGGAACTGCCAAATAATTTTCAAATTCTGTTTTGATAGATATTTGAAAATTTTAGATCTTGATATCGTAATAAGTAATTGAAGGAGGATGATTGATGAAATGAGTCAGTGTGGATTTATAAATGATTTCTCTTTCCCTAAAAGACCAAAATATGTGAGTGTTAATATAATTAGACGGAATTTATTCAAGGTAAGTGATCTCGTGACACCCCCATATCATTATTTTTATTTATTTTATGAAATATTGTTGTAGTATTAGTTTTTTAGAGTTTTTAAATTGCGATTTTTTGTTGTTGTATTATTTAAACTATCCCACAGCTATGAAATGGGAATGTAAAATTTTGAATGTTATTAATGAAATGTGTTAACAAAAATAATTATGGGGTTGTAATGGTTGTTTCATGGTTCATCGCACTATTAAAGGTCACCAATTAGTCATGTGACTCAATAGTAGGTGTTAGGGTGACCCAGGTGTTTGGATAACTGTTAGGGGAAACCATATAGCCAAACCATGCATGTTGTGGTTCTCTAATCATGTGTCTCCCATAGAGTGGGTACCTCATTTTTTTTACCATCATTCCATTATACGGTCTTAAAAATAGGAATTTTTTATTTCCTTTCATTTATGCTAATACATTTGTCATATTATTCATCCATCCTTGTTAAACCTACACATAGCGATCTATTGGCATCACATACCTTCTCTCCTCATTTTATTTCAAGACTTCCTCCATTTATTTCATATGGTTCATTCAGAAACATATTTATTTCCTCATTAACATTCTTCTCATCTTAATTTTTCACCATGTCCCATTCATTTTTATTCTCATATAAACCTTAAACAATATCTGGATTCATTTAATGATTTAGAATTAGTCTAATGATAGTGTTTCTTTTTTTTTTCTATTTTGATATGTATTTTACTTTATTTGTTGTGATTTTACCTCAGAAAGAGTCCATTTATAAAATTATTCTCATGGGACTTGGTATATTATTATATTTAATTTATCTTAAATACATGTATATAATGGTTTATTTTTCTAAATAATTTGTCATAAAATTAGAATCATACTCTATACCCATTATTGGTTGTAAATGGGTTCCAAATGTTTTTCTATATATAGAATGGAATATTTTTAATGGATTTTCTAGACTATTTTTAAAATTGATTGATTTTATCTTATGTTTTTGTAAACATTTTAATTAGATCTTTTTTCTGATATATTTAATTTTGATGTTCACTATGGAAATAGTTTTTATTTTAAATAGTTTTTTGTTGTTTTAATGTGGTTGTCTCTAAAATGGGATGTGTTTGGATATATAAAAATGTTTTAAAACATGATAGTCATATGAAAGATTCAATGTGGTTTCTAATAATGGGCGTTATATCCAAGTTTTTATCAATGAAAATTTTCATGATTTTTTAATAATATTTGTTCATGTGAGGATTAAAATATTATAAAATATATTATAATTCTATTTTTTAAAGGCACATTTGTATATATATAAATTATTTCATCAAAATAATGTGACACACTCAGCTTAGCCACTTATGTTTATTATGACTTCTGTGGATTCAAACCCCATCGTAAATTTTATGTATTTCATATTTAGAAATTCTATAAAAGTGATTTATATGTTTATAGGGTGTAATAAGTTTGAGAAGTTTATTTTAAAAATGTTTATCGTAATTTATGTGATGAGGTCATGCTCAGTTGTTTTCACACCTCCATTTATTGTTATAAATGGAATCTTTGGTAGCTGTGTAGATGGTCTGGATAAACTATACAACAACATGGTGTGAAAAATACATCTATTTCCCTAAGACATTTTCAACATAATATTGGTTTTATATAGTATGTGATGTGACTAACAGAGAAGTGAATATGGATGTTCTAGTTTTACAATTTCACATATGGACCCATTGATTGATTTGATGATCTGAATACTATATAATTCATGTCATATCCTACGTATTTTCCCAAAATTATTTTCTCATATTAAATATTATTTAGGGTAAATATTTATTTTCATTAGTTATGTACCTATTCAATTTTTTGTTCTCATTTCACCATTTCATGATTATATTCCTTACGCATTATTGATATATTTTTGTCTGAATTTTTTATATTTTTCCTTGGGGCTATAGGTGGATAATTTTAAAATATATTCCGAAATGGTTTTGGATGAGAGATTTTAATAGAAAAATGTTATTTATTTTCATAAGATTCCTAATAAATGGACAGGAAAAGTTAAAAATAAGGGTTATTTTATACACAATAATTTAAAATTATTAATTGGTATTTTAAAAGTTTTTTTAAATATAAATTTATATATTAAATAGGGTTTAGTGGATAGTTTTATATCATATGTTCCTTGTTTTTTTCAAAAAATTCTTTAGTCATATTTGAAATAGAATTAAAATTCTATAATTTTATTCATAAATATTTTTCATTTGAAAATCCCATATCAAAATTTATATTCAAACTAGTCTTTATGAAATGGATTATAGGAGACTTTCATGGATTCTATGGTGAAATGCTAAAAGGACCATTTTTAATAGTCTCTATATAAACACTGGTGTGTGTGTTTGTGCCAAAATATCCTTTTATATTTTATTTTACATGGATGCAATAATTTTTTATTTTGTTAGTTGAATGAGGGACATGATATGATTGGGTGTGTGATCGAGGGGTCACCAAGAGATGATTTCCGAATTTTGTGTTGGGACGCTTTTTTGATCAAGGATATAATAACTAACTAGAGAAACTATGTTGTATTTTACTGTGCACATTTGTACCCATTTCAGTCATGTTTTGGATTTTTTTTGTAAAATAATTTTCATTTTTTACAATTCAAATGAGAATAGTCACTATTAGTGATTATAAATCGTTATTTTTCTATTTGGTTTATAATATTTAACATATTTTATTTTATTTTAATTATGAATTTAAAAAAAATTTCTTCCCATGAATTGAAGCGTAATTCATGAATTTTTTATTTTTTATTTTTTAAATACGTAATTTTTAAGATGGTGAAATTATTCGTATGTTCATCACCTTCATTCCCCAATAACTATTTTCTAGAAAAAATTCATTATGAAAATAGTTAAGGATTAGTGGAAGGCTAGGAAGATTAAAATTCATGGTAAACTCAAGTAGATTCAAAAATATGATACTAACTACTATGTTCTCAATGAGTTAATACTTCTTTGATGCACTATTTTTTTCATTGGGATGTCTGGTAGTATATTTATTTGAATGTCTAATACTAATAAGTCAGTACATAAAGGGTCTATCTAGTTCACTATTTCATTATGCTTTATGTTACCTTATAGATTCATGATTTGGTTGTTGTTACTATTTTTATTTTTTATTGATGTTTATATGGTAATATTATGACACTCATTGGCATTATATGAGTTTTATTTTATGTTCTTCTAATAGTTTTGAGAGGAATATGAAAAACGATTTAGAGGTTTGAGTTTCCCTTCTATGTTATAACAAACCATGAAATGTTATAAAAAATGGTTTTGGAAACATCTAAGTGTTATGTCAAAAGTCTTCTTTTGACTTCTATATCATGTTTTGGAAATCACAAATGTATTCTATCATATATTTGTATATTACAATTGTCTTTTATCGTGTTTATCATATCGTACGATGTTGATCGTACCGACCAAATCGTATCGTACTGACTCTGTCAAACGTATCGTACTGACTCTGTCAATCGTATCGTACTGACTCTGTCAATCGTATCGTACTGACTCTGTCAATCGTATCGTACTGACTCTGTCAATCGTATCGTACTGACTCTGCTATTCAGATGATCATTATTTGTTTTGGTACTTTGTCAAAAACTCTCTCTGCATATGAATCGTACTCATGTTTTACATTTCTATATATCTCTTGTCCTAACAAAACGATGTCGTTGAGTTAGTTACAAACTAATCAAAACAATGTCGTGCTTTCTGTTTCAATATGACCGTCGGAGGCAATATGACCGTTGGAACCCGAGGCCTATAAATAGGAGGTCATTTGAAGCTGAGAACACAACGATGAACAAAGAGAACGAATGAAGAGACTCTGTGAACTACGATGATTCTAGAGAGAGACACTATGACTTCTCTCATCAGCTTTGTGCGTCCGATCATCGTATCGAGGGCTTTCAAGTAATTGAAAGAAAGAGGTGCCGATTACCTGCAAAATCAAGGGATGCCAGGGATAGGCAGACAGACGTGCCGATCAACGTATCGAGGGCTGCCGGGATAGGTAGACAGACGTGCCGATCATCGTATCGAGGGCTCACCAACGTGTTGGTGAGACAGACCTTTTATCCTAGGTGAAAGGATAACCCTTCTCTTTGGGTTAAAAGAATTGTATTACTTTTACATTTCCGCTGTTACTTGTATTAGAAAGGGATTTGTATTGTTTCCTTTCTTCTTTACATATTCAATTGCAATTGTTTCAATTACAATCATTCTATTACATATTGTATTGATTGGTTCTATACGCTTTAAGGTAGAATCATTTATATCTGTATTACTCTGATTATTGTGTTCATCTTGAATACAATTGTTTTACTTTACAATAGTATTACAATACATCATACCTTTTACATTCAATACAATTGTGGGTGTTTGTATTTGTATTAGTTTAAGATCATTTAAACTAATCTCTTTGTTACTAAAACTCAAAAGTTTTTTAAACCTACAATTCACCCCCCCTCTTGTATTGTTCCATCTAATAGACTTTTATATCTACTATTCGATCCAACAATTGGTATCAGAGGAGGTTTTCCACTGTCTTTTATTACTAGCTTTACTTCTTATTACTATCTTGAATACTTACTACACTAACGTGTGGTGTGGAAAAGTTGTTTTTGTTATATTAGATGGCAGGAATGAATGTCGGATCAATAGATAATCTGAATCCTTCTAGACCACCAATCTTTGATGGGAATGATTATGAGTATTGGAGAGATCGTATGAAGACTTTCGTCATCAATACTAGTGTAGACAATTTTATTATGCTTACTGGGGGTTACAAAATTCCTGACAAAGAAGTTAGCACTTTTACCAACCAAGAGAAGGAAGAAAATCAACTGAATTACAAGGTATGCAATACTTTATTATGCTCTATGACCAGGAATATATATAGTCAGATATCTTCATGTGAAGCAGCCAACTGTATTTGGAAGAAATTAGAAGTCACTCATTTTGGTACATCCAAGGTTATAGAAACAAGGAGAGCAATGCTTCGAGCAGAGTATCATGGATTTGTTTTTCCTTATGGAGAGCCAGTATGTAAAGTGCAACAAAGGTTTATGAAAATTGTCAACAGCTTACAATATATGGGGGAAAAAGGTCTTGATGATGAAGCTCTTGTTGACAAGATTATAGATATTATGCCAAATGAATGGGAGTAAAAAAGAACAGCTATTGATGAAAATAGAAAAGTTTCCCAGATTACTCTTGATGAACTCTCTGGAACTCTTCTACAGCATGAGACAAGAATGAAGAGAGATGCTGATTTCAATAAGAAGAAGAATGGGAATGGAAGTGTAGATTTTGCATCTAAAGCTAAAACACCTGAAAGGGTTACAAGGTCTAAATCCAAGAAAGTTGTTATATCTGATTCAAGTGATTGTAATCTTTCGGATAATGAGTTAGCTAATCTTGCTCGAAGGATGAACAAGATTGTGGGAAAGAAAGATTTTCAATATAGATTCAAAAAGAATGACATGAAAGATAGGAAATATTCAGAGGTAACTTGTTATGAATGCAAGAAAGAAGGACATATAAGGCCTGATTGTCCTTTACTGAAGAGGAAAGATAGAAAAGAGAAACACTCTGAAAGAAACAAGAAAAGGTTTTATAAGACAAAGAAAGTCTTGAAAGCAAATGATACATGGAGTGCAAGTGGTAGTGATTCCTCAGATGATTCTTCAGAATATGAGACGTCAGGACAAAGGAATATTGGACTTCTAGCCAGACTACCAATTGAAGATCATTGTCTCATGGCTAAGGTACATAATGTTGAAGCTGTTACAAATGTCTCTTTAAATGCAAATTATGTTGATAATAGATATTATGAATCTTCAAATGATGAACCCTCATCATCAGAAGATGATACTTTACCTTCTTTTGAATAAGTCTCTAGATTTGCTAAGTTACTTGAAAATGAAAATTCTAAACTCAAAAAGAGATTTGAAAAAGCAAATTCTAGAATTTCTATTTTGACTAAAGAAGTATCAGATCTTTCTAAAGATCTTGATGGGAAAACTTATGATTTTGAAAGTATTTTGAAAACCCTTGAGAAAGTCAAATCTGAAAAGGATAAACATTCTAAGGATCTTGAAACTGCTATTTCAAAGAAAAATATTTTAGAGTCTAACTCTAGTTCAAATTCAAATGTTTTAGAAAACAAGATTTTGGTTTTAAAACTAAAGTCAGAGATTTTATCTTTGAAAAAGTGTTTGTCAAACTTTACTCATGGAAAAGAAAACTTTGATAGGATGTATTCTCAAATTAGACCGTTGAGAAATCGTTCTGGTCTTGGTTATACTTATTCCAAACCTGTTTTTAGTAATAACTATTTTGTTCCTCAAAAAACCATTTTCTGTTCCAAGTGTCAATGTGGTGGACATTGGAGAAGAGATTGTTCTCTTAACAAAACTCAATCATTAGGATTTCATAAAGCTCATTTTCCTAAACAAATGTGGATTCCTAAAATTCTTTTATCTAACCCTTCTGGATCCAAACAAGTTTGGATTCCAAAAATCTAATTGTTTCTTTTTCAGGGAAATGAGAAGTGTATCAATAAGAACATTTGGTACATGGATAGTGGTTGTTCTCGACATATGACTGGAAACAAAGATTTCTTTGAAAAGGCTATCAAAACAAAAGGTGGAAAAGTTACCTTCGGAGATAATGCTCAAGGAAAGATTGTTGGTATAGGTAATATCGTTTTTCTTGGAAAAGTTCTTATTTCAAATGTTTTATTTGTAAAAGGTCTTAGGCACAATCTCATCAGCATAAGTCAATTATGTGATGAAGGTTACCTTGTGAATTTTAGAAATGATAAGTGTCTAGTTCACAATTCCAAGGATGAATTCATTCTATCTGCCCATAGGCAAGAGAATGTTTACACTATTAACTTAGAAGACCATAGGAACCAAAACTTACCTTGTTTAAGTGTAATAGAAGACCAATCGTGGCTATGGCATAGGAGACTAGGACACTGTAATTTGAGAAACCTAAGAAAACTCTCAAATAAAGGACTTGTAAAAGGGCTACCAGATCTTAGATGTGATTCTTCAAAATTCTGTGATCCTTGTCAATTTGGCAAGCAACATAAAACTAGCTTTAAACCAATTAATGAAGTTTCAACTTCTAATGCATTACAGCTTGTGCATATGGATCTGTTTGGTCCTTCACAATCTGGAAGCATTGGAGGCAAATACTATGTATTTGTTTTAGTTGACGACTTTACTAGATTTACATGGGTCTACTTTCTCACAAAGAAATCTGAAGCCTTTTCCTATTTCAAAACTTTTAGAGCCCAAGTTAAAAATGAGAAAAACCTACCATTGATAACTATTCATAGTGATCATGGTGGTGAATTCCAAAATTCAGATTTTGAAACTTTTTGTAGTAAGAAAGGTATTACTCACAATTTCTCAGCTCCAAGAACTCCTCAGCAAAATGGGGTTGTTGAAAGAAGAAATCGTATTCTTCAAGAAATGACTCGAACCATGTTGAGTGAATACTCAATTGCTAAGAACTTTTGGGCTGAAGCTGTAAGTACTGCCTGTTATACTATAAATCGTGTTTTAACTAGACCATTTCTTAATAAAACTCCTTACGAGTTATGGACTGGCCGAAAACCTAAAGTATCTTACTTCAAAGTTTTTGGATTCAAAGTATTCATTCTGAATACAAAAGATAATTTACACAAATTTGCACCAAAATATGATGAAGGAATCTTTCTAGGCTATTCCACAACCTCTAAGGCTTATAGAGTTTTCAATAAAAACACTTGTACTGTTGAAGAAATAGTACATGTAAAATTTGATGAAACTAACCCCTTTGTTTTCAATCAACCCAGTCCTACATCCTCGGATGTGTTTTCCAAAAATGTTTATCAACCTAAATTAGAAGAACATTCTGATAAGGAAAATGTTCAAGAAAGTGTTCCTGAAACATTTACCACAGAAGATTTTCTACCATATGTTGATGAACAGGTTTTACAAAACTCAAATCAATTGTTTCTTAGGAATCATCCCAGTGATAACATCATTGGTGATATAAATCAACCTGTAAGGACCAGAAATTCCTTAAGAAATGAAATAGAACATCTTGCTTTTCTTTCCCAATTTGAACCTAAAAGTCCAAGTGAGGCCTTAGGTGATGATGATTGGATCAAAGCAATGCAGGATGAACTAAATGAATTTGAAAGGAATCAAGTCTGGACTTTAGTTGAAAGACCTAAAGAAACAGCTGTAATTGGTGTAAAATGGGTTTTCAGAAACAAGTGTGATGAAAATGGAATCATTGTAAGAAATAAAGCAAGACTTGTTGCTAAAGGCTATAATCAACAAGAGGGAATAGACTATGAAGAAACATATGCCCCTGTAGCTAGACTAGAATCTATTCGTATTCTATTAGCCTTCGCAGCATATTTCAATTTCAAACTATTTCAAATGGATGCCAAATGTGCTTTTTTAAATGTTTTTGTTCAAGAAGAAGTTTTTGTCGAACAACCTCCTGGTTTTCAAGACCCAAAACATCCTGATCATGTCTTTAAACTTACCAAGGCTCTATATGGTCTTAAACAAGCTCCTAGAGCATGGTATGATAGACTTACAAGATTTCTTTTACAAAACAATTATAGAAAAGGAACAGCTGATCCAACTCTTTTTATCAAAATGGAAAACAAAAATGTTTTGGTTGTCCAAATCTATGTTGATGACATCATATTTGGATCAACTCAGAAATCTTTAACCGATTCTTTTGCAAATTTAATGAAATCTGAGTTTGAAATGAGTATGATGGGTGAGTTAACATTCTTTCTAGGTTTTCAAATATCTCAAAAACCAGAAGGAACTTATATATCTCAACATAAGTATATTAAAGACTTACTCAAATAGTATGGATTTGACAAAACTAAAAGTATTAGCACCCCAATTGGTACCTCAAATACTCTTGATCTTGATGAAACTGGGAAACCAGTAGATCAAACAATTTTTAGAGGTATGATAGGGAGTTTGCTATACTTGACAGCTAGTCGACCCGACTTGATGTTTTCTGTATGCTTATGTGCAAGATATCAATCTAATCCAAAAGAGTCTCACTTAAAAGCTGTAAAGAGAATCTTTCGGTATTTAAAAGACACTATGGATTTAGGACTTTTCTACTCTTCTGGAAATGATTTTGTTTTAAAAAGTTTTTCAGATGCTGACTTTGGTGGTTGTAGAATGGATAGAAAAAGTACATCTGGAACAAGTCATTTCTTAGGAGACTCTTTGGTTTCTTGGTCCTGCAAGAAACAACACTCAGTAGCACTCTCCACTGCTGAAGCTGAATATGTAGCAGCTGGAAGTTGCTGTGCTCAAGTATTGTGGATGCAGCACACACTCACTGACTATGGTTTGAGTTTCTCCAAAACTCACATTCTGTGTGATAATACAAGTGCCATAGCTCTTAGTAAAAACCCAGCACATCACTCTCGTGCAAAACACATAGATGTTAGACATCACTTTCTTAGGGATCACACACAAAAAGGAGATATTGTTTTACAATTCATCGGAACGCAAGAACAACTTGCTGACATTTTTACAAAACCTTTACCTTACGATAGATTTGAATTTATAAAACAGAAGCTAGGAATGATTACATTAAAATAATCATTCATATCTACTTCCTGTTTTACATCTCTCCTAATAGTAAGAAACTCCTCGTAGAAAGGGGGAGGACATTTCTTTATGTCTTTATGTTTCTGATCTTTAACTATTTACTCTATTTATATATGTTTCTTTTTCTATTTATCGTATTGACAGTTTTATCGTTTCATTGTAGTTTTCCTGTTTATCGTATTGACCATTTCAATTTTTCTGTTTATCGTATTGAAATTATTTTCCATCGTACCATTCATTTTTTTATCGACCGATGATAGTATTCAAATTCTTTTCCATCGTATCATTCGATAGTTTTGTATCGACCGATGATAGTATTGAGATTGTTTTCCATCGTACTGTCAGTTCATGGTAAAAAGATTATTTTCTATCGTACAGTCCGATCATAGTAATGACTTTGTTTTCCATCGGCATCATGATTTTTTCTCCTTACGATTGTGTTTACTTTTGATTCTTACCAAAACCAGCAATCACCTTATGTTCTCCGACAGGTTTCTTTTCACTCGTCTCATTTTTTTTTATTTTTTTTGCTTTAATCCTAACCATTGATCTGGTATTATCTAATCTTGACCGTAGAATATCAACGGTCATCTCTTTATTGCCAATAAATACCCCCCTCCCCTCCCCAAACCCACATTGATTGTCCAGGAATTGAGGCGAAGCTCTGCTTCACCAGCTATAAAAAATCGTACGATCTTCTCATCGGCAGAACCTTTATGTCTCAATCGTCTGCTAATACTCCTGCCGAAATGTCTTCAAAGACTTTTACAGAGAAAGACTTTCATAGAGAAAGGTTAGTATCCCGAGACTTTTTCGATATGTACGATTCTACAATCAGGAGGATTATTTTGTTTCAAGGATGGGAACATCTCTGTGTGGAAAAGCCTGATATTCAAGATCCAGTTCTTTTTGATGAAGTTTGTCAGTTTTACAAAACCGTTTCTTTCGACAAAGATATGACTATTAACTTCGCTGTGTATGATAGAAAATTATCTATGTCTGTAAAACAAGCGGCACATTTTCTGAATGTTTCTATAGAAGGTGATGCATTCTGTCCATCTCACAAACTACCAGAGGAAGTTGGTACGTTTAATAGAGAAAGTGCTGAAAAAACGTTGTTTGTTATTAATGAGGAAAAGAGGAAAGTTTCTCATCTTTCACCGGACAATCGGTTTGTCACTTTATGGATGCAAGGTTTTCTTATCCCAAGGAAAGGGGATAGAGAAACCCTTAAAGTTTCTGATGTCTTTATGCTCGACTATCTTGTGAATATGAGGAAATTAAATCTCATGGGATATGTTTTTGAAACCATCAAGAATGTCAAGAAAGGAGGGATTAAATCCCAGATAATAATGTATCCAGCCATCCTTACGAAATTCATTCTTGAGAGTATGAAGTTTTGTAACATTCCTTTGAAAGGAGAACCTATGGATTTGAGGCCATCTTTGATTAATAAGAGTACGATGAAAAAGCTGAATGTTTGTTTTGATTCAAATTCAAAACTTTTTGTCAGAGATGTAGAAGCTGAATTGGCTCAAAATCAATCGGCACCTATGCCAGCCAAGGACAATCAATCCACCGGTGTTACTCGAAAGTCTGATCCTCAAACTAGTTCAAAACCAAAGAAGAAGCCGAGGTACAGTAAGGAAGTTGTAGCCAAATAGAGAAAGGATAAGGAACAGAGAAAGGAAGGTGATCCAAAGTTTGGTCTTGACCCTGCTGAGGCCTTTGAAGAAAGAATAAGGGTAGAAGAAACCCTTCAAGCTGAAAATAAAAAGAAGACTCTTTTGAAAAGAAAGGCTCAGGACTTTGATATCTCTAAAGTCTTGAAAGCAGTTGAAGATGCTAGTGCTCAACTAACTATGGAAGTGCATCAAGAGCCCATCGTACAGAGTCTGCCTGAGAAAGAAAAAGGAAAACAAGTGATAGAAGAAGTGGAAGTAGAAGAAGGAGATTTTCTTTTAGAATTTCTTCAAAGTTCAAAGAAAAGTAGAGAGGAATCGCTTCAAAAGCTGAGCGAAGGTGTTCAACAAACTCCTCATGTCGATCAGGAAAGATCTCCGGACAGAATGTCATCTCGAGAAAAGCATGGTGCTCAATCCTCTCATTCTGATAAAGTTGTTGTCGTTAGTGACAAAGTAGAAGAAGAAAGAAAGTAGAAAGAAAAAGAAAAAGGGAAACAGCCAGTTGTTGATTCAAGCAGATCGTATGAACTAGCATCGTATGATGAAGATACCGATTCAGAGCATACAATCTCTCTCAAGAAGAGTGATTACATTGTTCATGTTTTGAGAAGGGAGGAGAAAACAATTCCTTATTTTCCGAGGCTGGAAGGGAAGATTGATTTTATTACTGAAAATCAAAGGAAAAAGTTTGGCTCTGTAAAAGTGTTGAGGAAGAAAGTTTTGTCTGTAGAAGCCGATTTGAAAGTTCTTTCAGAAAGCTCGGTTGCCCATAAGAAAGCTTGCAATAAGATGACCAAGTGGTCCTACAAAACAGAGAGCTCAATCAATGATCATGAAATAGCTATTGAAGATATAAGGAGGTTATCAAATGAGCTAGCAATTGCTTTCAACAAACTTGATAGTGAAACGGTTGAAAGGCTGAATCTTTTGTCTTCTCAAAGAGACGATGTTCCTTCAGTAAAAGACTTGAAAGATAGGATGAATGTTTTCAAATCTGAATTCTCGAAGGTTTCATCTTTCAAAGATGAAATTGTTTTACTGAAGAATCAAAATTCTGTGTTGTCCATGGATAACAAGACTCTGCAAAACAGAATTGATACCCTTGAAGAAGTAATCAGAGTTCAGGACGAGACCATCAGAAATCAAGATCAGATTTTTGCGGATCAACAAGAGCTTCTCAAAACTCAGGGTGAATCAATTTCTGAAGACAAGAAGGAGATCAAGAAGATGAAAGCTGTGCTTCATGAGCTTATAAAGAAAGAGAAGGAAAGAGAAAACAAATGATTGTTGTATTTGTTTCTTTTGTAACTTGTTTGTTTTGTAATAACTCTTATAATCCTTTCTCTTTTATCCATTGTCTTGTATTACTTCACTAACTCTTTCAGACAATTCGAGATTACTCCTTTCTTTTTAAAAATCACAAAGGGGGAGAATATTTACAAAGAAAAGATTGTTTTACAAAGGGGGAGAATGCATTACAATGCTCTTAAGGAAAATCTACAAATACAATCCTTAGGAAAGTCAATACCTAAGGGGGAGTTAGTTGCATTCAATTTTCTTATTCAGAAGAGTTTTTAAACTCAGGGGGAGATAAGTATTTCTTGTTTCATTTACTTTGTGTGTTTGGGCTTTCCAAAAACGGGGAGATTGTTAAGTCAAAAGTCTTCTTTTGACTTCTATATCATGATTTGGAAATCACAAATGTATTCTATCATATGTTTGTATATTACAATTGTCTTTTATCATGTTTATCGTATCGTACGATGTTGATCGTACCGACCAAATTGTATCGTACTGACTCTGTCAAACGTATCGTACTGACTCTGTCAATCGTATCGTATTGACTCTGTCAATCGTATCGTACTGACTCTGTCAATCATATCGTACTGACTCTGTCAATCGTATCGTACTGACTCTGCTATTCAGATGATCATTATTTGTTTTGGTACTTTGTCAAAAACTCTCTCTGCATATGAATCGTACTCATGTTTTACATTTCTATATATCTCTTGTCCTAACAAAACGATGTCGTTGAGTTAGTTACAAACTAATCAAAACGATGTCGTGCTTTCTATTTCAATATGACCGTTGGAGGCAATATGACCGTTGGAACCCGAGGCCTATAAATAGGAGGTCATTTGAAGCTGAGAACACAACGATGAACAAAGAGAACGAATGAAGAGACTCTGTGAACTACGAAGATTCTATAGAGAGACACTGTGACTTCTCTCATCAGCTTTGTGTGTCCGATCATCGTATCGAGGGCTTTCAAGTAATTGAAAGACAGAGGTGCCGATTACCTGCAAAATCGAGGGCTGCCGGGGATAGGCAGACAGACGTGCCGATCATCGTATCGAGGGCTGCTGGGGATAGGCAGACAGACGTTCCGATCATCGTATCGAGGGCTGCCGGGGATAGGCAGACAGACGTGCCGATCATCGTATCGAGGGATCACCAAGGTGTTGGTGAGACAGACCTTTTATCCTAGGTGAAAGGATAACCCTTCTCTTTGGGTTAAAATAATTGTATTACTTTTACATTTCTGCTGTTACTTGTATTAGAAAGGGATTTGTATTGTTTCTTTTCTTCTTTACATATTCAATTGCAATTGTTTCAATTACAATCATTCTATTACATATTGTATTGATTGGTTCTATACGCTTTAAGGTAGAATCATTTATATCTGTATTACTCTGATTATTGTGTTCATCTTGAATACAATTGTTTTACTTTACAATAGTATTACAATACATCATACCTTTTACATTCAATACAATTGTGGGTGTTTGTATTTGTATTAGTTTAAGATCATTTAAACTAATCTCTTTGTTACTAAAACTCAAAAGTTTTTTAAACCTACAATTCACCCCCCTCTTGTATTGTTCCATCTAATAGACTTTTATATCTACTATTCGATCCAACACTAAGAAACTATTGAATAATTTGAATAAGGATTTTATACCATGTATACATGTCTACCATTGTTCAATATCCAATTTGGTTTAGTTTCAGAGAAATATTTATACTTAGATTTCCTTAACTAGTTTTGGTAATTGGAAATGAATCAAAAAATGTTCTTTATGTATTTCAATATTGTACGATTGGATTTCAGATAATGGTCAGGATGTGTCATTTTTAATAAACAATCTATGAAAAAGTTTTCATATGAAGATGTATCATTTCTTGAATAAATTTTTTAATTTTAAATAAGGCCATGTGGATTATTTTTAAATATAGTTTATATTTTTTCATTGTTTTTTAAGGTGACAAATACTATCATTAAATTTAGATTACTCTTTAGTTTTAAAAGCTATTTATTGTTTATTTTTCATAGAAAATTGCTCTATTTTTTTATTTTTGATAGTGGCTTGTTTTAATGTAAAAACCATGAAGAATTTTAAAATTATTTAAAATGATAGGTTATCTTCAAATAAATTATAACAATAGAACTTTTTAGATGTCTATTTATTCTAATAGAATATAGTAAATTTTAAACATATATTATTTAGTTATGTTTGTTCTTATCCCCTGATAAATGATTAATTGGGGTTTGAATTGGATATTTTTATAGGATTAATTACTTTGAGATAGAAACTAAAATTTAGGTGATTGTTTTTTATTAATAAATTTTTGCATTTAACATGTCATATTAATTTCTAAAGGGATTTTATTTGTTTTTTGAAGCAGGTGGGATCTTTAAATGAATGAAAATTTTATTTTAAAATGTGTGATTTCTTTCAGAGGTGATTTTGAGACCCTTTCCAAGGGTTCATGAGATTAAAAATAATGATATTAATTTTATTCCATATATTTTTGTATTTTGAATTTAAAATTTTTCCATTATTTATAGTGGTACTATTTGATTTTATTTATGAAGGATTTATTGGTTGGGATGAGGTTTCATATTTTTTATGGTGATCCCAAAGGTAAGACCATGTGTAAAATTTATAATGATTTTCTTTGTGGGTGATCTGTCTATTTTATGATTTCACCTAGACTCAAAAATTGAATTAATTGTTTTTTCTTCACCTGTCACTTTTTTAGTGGTGTGTAACTGAATTATTCAAGAGAGTGCATTTATATTGGATTTATATGGGAATAATTTAGGTTGAGAGGAGTATAAAAGTCCAATTAACCTTAGATAAATTTTTGAACCATGGTGGATCATTCTTTTGGATTTTAATGGTCTTAATTAAAGTGGTGTCTTTGGTGTAATATTTTTTTGGTGAAGATATATTTTGAAATTTTTTCCTAATATGATTATAAAAATTATGGTTTTTTATTTTTATTTAATCTCAAATGTGTTTTGGGTGCCTTCTAGTTTCTCTCTCGGTGAATGGTATTTATTATTAGATAATCACGACTCGTTATTTTTATTCATGGTTACTTAGTTGGTTGGTTTGAATGCAGGATTGGATAGTTGTTTCCATTGGTATTTGAGGTTCGTTGTTATTTCAATTTATACATTGGGAGCTATCAGGTCTGGACATTATATCAGGTTAACTATGAACCAGTGTATAATGAAATTCACAATAAGTTTTCTTCTACTTTAGTTTTGTGACTAGATGATAAAACCAGGTTGTTTTGTAATATAATGTTTTTAGTTATTTATCACATTTCTTATGGTTATAATGTTATAATAGGTTTTTTCATGGATTGGGTTACCCGATCACATGTTACTTAAATATTCGTAGGATTTGTCTCATCACATTTAAATTTAATCACATTTTTTATTAGTTGGTTACAGTTTGTGGGATTATATGGTCACATTTGAATTTTTTGAATCATGGTTGTATCATTGATGCCTTTTTTATTGATGATATTTTACATTTCTTCACAATTTAATATGAATTAGAAATTTTGGGGAGACTTATGGTAGGTATTCATCTACATAGGAATTTGTATTAAAAGGCTACGGGTTGGACTATTCTTTATGTTTTTTTATGCAGATTGAGTATTTTATTTTTTTTATGATTTGTTATGGGATTGGTGGTTTCCCATACATGGGATCTATTCTAGTCAGTATAATCATCTCGCATTTTGAAATTGTGTTTTGATGTTCATCTTCCCAGTATCTTTTACCATGAACAAGGATTTTTTTATTATAAATTAGCATAACTGGAATAATTCCAACACATTTGTGTCGCTAATATTCACTATATTATATTATTTTGGGTTGTAATATGTTTAATTGAGTTTTCTAATGGAAAAAGGTAAAATTTGGTCGATCTATCTCTATCAAAAATTTGTTTTATTTCATTGGGAAACCATTCTGGTAAACAATGAAATTTTTAGTTATATTTAATACTAAAATTACATGATTAGATAAAAGATTATTCAAATGTTTAGGATAATCAATTATCTGAGATACCCAATTAGATGTGTAACATTGAACAATGTGATTAGTTATTGAACAAGGGTAACAATATGGCCATATCGTATAATGTGTTTGGTTTATATTTGCTGGCTCCCACATGGTTAGAAGACATTTTTCATAACCATGTGTCCTATCCCGATTCATATAAATTTGAAATTATAGTTTTTACACATTTTTATTTTAAGGAATTTTGAATTATTCACCATAATTTTTAATCTTGTCTATTAGGAATGCATATTAAACTCCTTACCGACCTTATTAGATGACTAAAACACACCATGATTCTATTTTAAGTGGTTCATTGAGGTAATATCCTTATTTATACCACTATATTCTTAAAAATTTCATCCTTCATCCCCTTTATTTGTTATCTAAAAACATAAACACCATCTAGGTTGAGATTTGGATTTGGTGTGGGTCTAATGATGGGTATTTTTTGTGTTTATTTTTTAGAGAAAACATTTATATGTATAGTTTTTCATCCAATGTCAAAGGTGATGAGTTATGAGATGCCTCAACATCAAGGATCTAGGTTTTACTATCTAATTTACCATATAATACAAGTCATGTAATTCATCAATTCTCTAAATACATTCTTGATGAAATTATTTTCATATAGTATACCAATGATGTGTTGTCATTGATTTTTAAATGGATTTCCAATGTTGGTTTGGAAGGGGATCTAATAATAATTATATTTTTCTAATTATATCATTTCATTCCATTTTTTTGTTAAGATGTTATGAGGATGTTATAATTTAAAATGGTGATTTAAATAGATATATGAGAGTAGTTAATATTTTAATTTTATTGTAGAGGTTTTAAAACTAATTCCTCAAAATTTGGATTTTCCTTGAAATGTGAAATTATTTTATGGATTGAATGAGTTATAGTGGATTAAATAGTGTTTCTATGAAATTGGTGGATTTTGAAAGGGATTTTATAGAGAATTTTTAAAACATATTTTTAAGGGGTTTCGTAACTTTATACTCCCAATACTATAAATTCTATTGGGATGTTAATTTGGTTTTTGAATAATTATTTGGGATTTTTGAAATATTTCCTCAAAATAATTTGATACCCCAAATTTTTCCACCATTATTTATTATAATTTCATTTAATTGAGTCCCCATAAGAAATGTTATATATAATTTCTCTATAAATGAGGTATATTGGGGATTTATATTGAGAGGTTGTTGGAATTGAGATGGGGTTAATTTTTAATTCAATATTTATGAATTATGTAATGATTTAATGCTATGTTGTTTCTCTAATAACCATTAATTTATATCATTGGAATCATAGGTAGATAAAAATATTGTATATATGTGTTCTACAATAGTTTTGTGTATTAATTCTAGCAAGATATATATGAAATTTCTCCCTACAATTCATTTTATATAGTACTTAATTACACTAAGAATGATTATAATAGTGATATTCTAGTTACTCATAAGTATGTAAAGTATGAGCGTACTAGATAATTCAAATATCAATCATTTTAGATCCTTTAGAGTTTCCTATGACATTGAATTCCAATAAAGGATTGTTTATAGGGACATTTTCCACAATAATTTTATATCCACTAACCCTTGATATGTTGTATTTCACCCTTTATTTTTTCTCATTACACACAAATTAAATAATGGTTCTTTCATATTTATTATATTTTACTTCATTGAAAACATGGCTTAATTTCAAATAGATTATCAAAATGGGTTAGGTTGTTTGATTTTAATAGAAAAATGAATTTTTTGGAATAGTATTTTAGAAATGATTTTAAACATTGAATGAAGTTTGATTGGAAATGATTAATAATTTATAATAAATATTTTATATATATTTTCCATTAATAATAGATTTTTGATATATTAATTTTTTAATGATTTCGGACGAATCTAAATGTTATTTATTTTTTCTAGAAACATTTAAATTATTTTTCAAAAAAAGGAAATCAAATTTGGCACATTCTTCAGGTATTCAATCATATATTAAAATTATAATTAATTATATTCAAACATTATATTCTAAAATGTTTTATGATGTGAATTTTATTGATTATATAGTGGAGTGGAACATTGCATGTTTCACTAACACCATGAATACACATTAATGTGTTTTTGTAGATCTAGTTTTCCCCATTAGGTTCCCAATCTGTAATATATCATTTTCCATTTTTATTAATGGGGATGACTTTTGATGGGTTGAGTGATTGAGGGTTACATGAACATGATTATATAGCTCCATGGATTATAATTCATCTTGGTATGAAGATGTATCAGCCAACATGGAAGGTTACATTCTATTTTTTAGTGATTATTTGTATATCCTTACAATGTATATTGTTATTGTAATATTTAGTATCTTATATTTTTTACTTTTTGAATCAAAATAGTCACTGTTATTGAATATGTCTTATTTCATATGTTTAATATCTTTATGCATCTTTTGGATTTTTTCAATATCTTATATTTATTTATTTTTATTCATGGTTATATGATGTATTGATGGGTTATGATGGAATTTTTGTAGTTCTAGATATTTTTTAAGATAATATTGTTTGGGTGTGGTCATTACAAAGTTTATCTCCTCGATACCCAGACACTAGTATTAAGAACTTTGGGATTATGAATGGCCTTCAGATATAGTGGTAGTCCAGGCTAAGTAGGGTGTCTGTTTGTCGTACATTGGTTCATTGTAATCCTAATAATGACATATTTTGAGTATAAATCCTAAAAATATCTCCTGTTTATTTTTCATAATCATTTATTGGGTCAAAAGTGTTGATTAGTCCAAAAATAAATTTCTAAAGAATCAATATGAGGTTTCCCAAAAAATATATTAATTGATCATATAGAGGAAAAAAAGATTCCAATTATAATCGTATATATGATATGAATAATAATATTCTTTTAGTACATGATTATTTAGAATATATTATTTTATATGATAGATTACACTATTACTTTGATAAATTTTTGATACAGAAACAATTTTCTAGTTACGTCTATTGAAGAAATGGAAAAATAAATTTCAGATTATAATGTCTAACTGAATGATAGTGTTATTGGAAGTGACACCGATATGTAAAAACATCCGAATACTAGATGAAAATATTATCTTTTTTCAAATTGTTAATACTAGATGGTGTAAAAAGATGATGTTTTTAGATTGGATGATATTATGGATTCACATATAATGTGCACTAGACAAATAACCAAATATAAGATAGACCCCCAAAAGATAAGTATGCATACATCTTGAGATATTATCATAAGTGAGGAAGTGTGCATTTGATTTACTATTTAAGGCCATGTGATACATAGAAAAATTATAGGTGTTTATTTTAAGATTTGGGATGGAGTAAATGTTTTCTTACATTTCACAATAACTTTGACGATCAAATTCACACAAAAATTGATAATTTATGTGATGTTTTATCATTTTAATAATAAAAGAATATTTTTTTGCTAAATTTAAAATGGGATTAAGCATTAATTTTTATGTCTTTTAATTAATAATTATATATTAATTGGGGAAGTAATAATTTTTAATGTTTCTATTTAATAACTTTTTTTATTTTTATAATGAATTATGAAGCTTTATGGAAATTCCAATTTGATCAATATGAATATACATTAATTTTTTATCATAAAATTTTATTTCTTATGATTATTAATTTTAAATTATGTGAGAATATTGTGAAAATGATTAAATGCATATCATATTTGATGATGTTGAGTGGGATCCTAATTTTTAATGTAGATAAAATTACCATAAGTAATCATTGTTCTTTATTCATCAAACTTGACCACGAATCAATGAAAATTCCATAAATATGTCATAATTTTTTTTTGATTTATTTTAAATATATAAAAAATGATAGTGTAAATATAAATAATGATCTCACTAAATTTGATGTACGTCTTTTTTCATGTGTATGATAGACATTCATGTTCCACAAAAATATTGATATTATTTTACTTGAATTTTTTTAACAATAAAAAATGTTATCACTAACACAAGTCTAAATTTCAACATATATATATAGGGGAGATAGTTGGTATGTTTCAAGGGAGGTGGGTTCAATTAATATTTGGCATAATTTTTTCATCGAGTAGATTGTTTGTATTTTATTTTTCAATACAGTTAAATCATATATATTTTAACAAGTGTTCACCATTTTAATTATGTCTCATGATTTTATCTCTCCCTTCTCTGTGACCTCTCACACTCCTCGTGATTAATGATGATGATAAGTTTTAGCCTTGGCAGATGTTTTCACAATTTAGTCAAATAATTTATTTTATATTATTTATGTTCATATGTCTTTTGTGATGATGGAGAGAAATGTTATAATGTTTATTACATCAGTTACCGCCACTACCTGAAATTCCTTTGGAACTCTTTCTTATATTATAACAAATCATAATTTTGTATATAATAATGGTAAAAATCATAATAAAGTGGGATTGAGTGTGTTTATTGTACTAACTGACATATTGTGTGGTCATATATTGAAAGGAGTCACACACTTAGTTAAGGTGTGTACCCATTATTAACTATTGGAGATGTTAAGAATTGGTCTTCCCATAGGTCTAAAATGAATATAAATTTGTACAATATTTATGTGGAGTCATAGAAGATATATTATGGGATTAAATCCCAAATAAAACTGAGACAATATAAAATGCGTAAGTAAATAACATGTTCCTCCAATACTAGGACCAAGGAATTTGAAACTAGCTTCATTCTATTTTATGTATATATTATATGAATTTATATTTATATATTAATTACACTCATCTATTACCACTACTGTATTATGAATATTTCATTCATTTTATATTAAAAAATATAATTTTTTAATAGAATAATACTTTTAATTTGTATCCTTCACGAGGATGTATCTACCAACAAGTCTTGCTATATATTTTATGCTTATTTTTATATGTTTCCTGTTGTTTATATAATTATAATTTATATTAAGTTAAATTCTTATATTTTTAATGATAACATTCTTTCTTATAGATTATTTATTGTTTTGGATGTTTATTTGGTTTTGTGGAATTTGGTTTTTTAATTGCTTGCAACTGTTTATTTATAGGTATTGTCAACCACTAAATTAATGGGTTATAGAATATTCTTGATAGTTTTTAATGTTTTATATTTATATTAAAAGATTCAAATAATACATAGTTTAATCTACTTGATTTCTTTGAACAACTATCCAACAAGTGGTTATTATGAATTCCAATTCAGGTTTGTGGAAAGCCAGGATGTGGGGCATGTGAGGTATTTTCTAGTCATTTCATTATATTGTCCCTAATGAGATATTGAAATAAAAAAATAATGAAATATGGATTATATGTTATTTATAACTATTCAATGGGTCTATTTTTATAGGAATCACATTTTTTATGTTCTAAGTCATCACCAAGAGGTTTCAATAAATTAGATAAATTAAATATATAATGGATGTATAAATTTTCTCATGACCCATCCCATGGGGCCCAAACGTGTATACCCCAATCCACCTTCCATAGGCTAGGGGTTAGTGACTAGAACTTGAAGGCTTTTTCTGAATAGGGATAACATTGCCTTAGAGATCTATACACACTAAACAAGGGAAACTGAAGTAATCAACCAACAAAAATAAGGTAACCCCAAAGGTATATCTGTAAACTAAAAATAGTGGGCTTGAATACATGCCCTAGAAACTGAAAAGAATGTAAAGCACTGTTGAATCTACCATGGAGATGTACCATGAGGGTAACAGCTATAAGTCTATAGTCTAATAAGAGGATCTCGACTTCTCATGTCGCACCAAGATCCACCAAGTACCAAATCTCCAAAGTCTGCCTTGGAGTGTTAGCATTCTACACCACACACACACACACGTGTGGGAGAAGCCTATGAAGGGGTGAGTGTAATAACTCGTTAGGGGTCCCCGAGACCACCCTAAGGTCTCTTAGTAATCCAAAAAGGATAACATCCCATGAAATACCGCAATGGTAATATCAAAGACATGATCAAAATCATGAAGAACAAAGAATGAGAGACAGATCACTCAAATGGTATAACATCCAGGATACATGGATATGGATGTCTAGTCGTAAAGGTATATCATCCTATTCATAGTAACTCAATGACTGACCGATATAGGTCACTGTATGATGAACCATATTGGTCGCTAGATGTTTAACCGTATTGGTCATTGGTGGTGACCTGTATTGGTCGCTAGTGCTGACCCATATTGGTCACTGGTGCTGACACGTATTGGTCGATGGTGTTGACCTATATTGTTCTTTTTTGTTGACCTGTATTTGTAGTTGGTACATAGGTAGGGATGATTATTCATACAAATCGATCATCCCACTCTATAGTTTCTAACGCTGACCCGTATTGGTCTCTTTTCCTTATCATGTCACAACCAGCCATTGGAATCCCGCACGAAGCACGCCTGCTCTATGTTAGACTCTTCCCCTCAATCTATCAGTGATATCATAACCAGTAGGAAGTCCTGAAAAAATCATACCCATGGGACCACCCTTTCATATGGGTCCAACGTGACAGACGGTGCGTCGATTAAAATCTCGGTCTGTGAGATATGAGCACTTTTGTAAAAAGGCCCCGGTTGGATTCAAGTATGATCCAACCCAGGTATCAAGTCAAACATAGTCAAAAATAACTTATATTATCTGTAAAGGACCGTCTTTTCACGAGGTCCCTTAAGCCACAAATGAAATTTCAATCAGACACACAGCCTGTTAGTTACACACCTTTCTATGAACAGGAGTGATCACAGCCCAGTCCAGCTCGGTTCAGTTGGGACCACCGAAATCTGCCAAAAGGTCAACATCCCATAAGGGGTCCCAATTCCAATGATAGCATGTCAAATGGGAACCCGGTTCGCCAGTCACAAGATTTTATTTATTCAGGGGATGGTTGGGTCAAGGCTCGGTCTGACTCGGTCAGGCCAGCCCGACGCAACGGGTCTTAGGGTCTACCTAACCTTGCTTGGGTCTAACCAGTTAAGGGTCGGCCCAATTCTAATGGTCTAACCCGTCGGTGTAAAGACCCGAAGCTTGACGTACATGGACATTACATTACTTTTGCGGAATACTTGGTACATAACAAAAACACACACACAAGGATCGTAATAGTTTAGTGTCTTTGGAAACTCGGAACGTAATCTTATAATCGTGGTGAAAGATCTTCAATATCTCCCATAAAGATCTTCCCTTTTTTTAACTAAAACCTTTCTTTATATCCTGGGGAAAAGAAAACATAAAAGGGTGATCTCAAATGCTCAGCAAGGGCAAAAAAAGGAAATAAAAATCATATCATATCTTTTTGAAAATCATAACCTGCAAAAGAGATCATAATATCTTAACATGGAACAAATCATAGAAGTGAAAATGAGATCCCCATAATCATAACATGAAACTTGAAACTTTGTGGCATGAACACATAATCATGGAAAATTATTTCATGTTAGTAATGACTCATTGCCAAGACTATCTTAGTGGACAAAGTCCCTTTCTGAACCGAGTCACCCTCATTCTAGTCTTGTTTCACCGAACCGGTATAACCTACCGTTCCAGCCATGTCTATCTCATGAGATATAAAATCATTACCCAATGCATTGGAGGGAGATATAGGTCCCACCCATCTTATAATGAATCCTTTCTTATGTGTGCCACATATTCATAAACCATACATCATAGCGTACCCCATGTAATAAAAATGGAATTCTTAAACAACAAGACATCATAAAACAATTCATATAAGATAAAGGAATTCATAAAAATATTTCCATCACAACATAATCAAACAAATGTAATAATAGGGATAAAAACAGAACCCTTTATTATCTTATATGGAAAATAATTTTGATAAAACACTTGAACTCCATTCTTGAGTAAAATATCCTTTCTGCTTCAAAAACATTTTTCCTTTCTTAACATGTCAAACCACTTTAAACTAAAAGATGTTGATTAAAAATAATCTTGAAATTTTTTAAAGGAATCTTCTTGGAAAAAAATGTTTTAAAAATCCATTCATGTCGTATAAGTTAAAAAAAACATTCTTCTAGTACTTTTTTCAGAAAAGTCAAAAAGTACCTTTTAAGGTAAATAAAAGAAAGATTCCTTCCATACCATGGGGTAAAAGTCAAAATGGGTAAAAAATAATTTAAACATACATGAATACACTTTTATAAAACATGGAAATGGATGATATCAATAACCCCATTAAATACTTATGAATAAGCAATCTCGGATAAAAATGAGATTTGCACAATTATCCCTTACCTTAGGTCCGATTTGCTTTGTACGTGTCCAAAGCTCCTGTATAATGGTTTAAATAATGTTATTGACTTATTCCAGAATCATTAATGTTGATATGATATCATATATGGTTATATTCTTAGCTTCTTGTTAGTAATATTTCATTGTTACTTGTTACTCGGGTCCATATTGCCTTTTGTTCTTATGCGTGTTTTGCAAAATAAATTCTTATTCTTATTTTAAGGTTATAGATTCCTTATATCCAGAATGGTATTAGTGTAACATATATCATATTTATTCATTCAATTCATTTATATAATTACTATTTAATAATGATCATGTATAACGAGTCGCATCACATCGTGGAGACGGTATTCCG
This sequence comes from Viscum album, assembly GCA_963277665.1. NCBI lineage: Eukaryota > Viridiplantae > Streptophyta > Magnoliopsida > Santalales > Viscaceae > Viscum > Viscum album. Next base: position 1,903,080,551 of record OY728137.1, read on the forward strand.
TACGTACGCACGAGTGATGATATCGTTCCTATGATCGTGTAATTGTATTTGAGTATATATATATTATTTCAGTATCAATGTTACATTATAATAATCATAAATAGTTACTCATTACACCATTATACCCATCCTTGTAAGGTGATGGTGGAAAATAGATTACACCACGGCGTGGAGACGGTATTCCGTACGTACGCACGCGTGGTGATTTCATTTTTCCGTAGGATGGATAGAAGGTGAATTAGGGTTGTTTCATATTTATAATAACATATCAGTATGTAAGTAATACTGATGTTATTACTTTATAATGAAACAACTAAAGAAGAAGAAGTTGAAGAAGAAAGAAATTGAAAAGATCGGTAATGGATATTACCTCTTCTTTGGAACGCCTCTTTGAATCCTCCACTTAGGGAACTAAGATTGGTCTTTAAAGAATACCAGGACCGCTAGGATTATTCTAGGGAAGTGGAGAGGAGAAAATTTCAGGGGTTGTCCGAGCTTGAGTGCTCAATTTGGTGTGAGGAGGAGGGGGAGGAGGTGCCCTTTTATAAGGGAGGAGAGGGGCACCTTAGGAATATCTCAAAATATTATTTTATATTATAGTCAAAATCGGTTTATAATGGTTAAAAAGGGTCTTATTTCGAAGATAAAGTGGGTATGGGTCGAAATACTATCATCCAAGAGGATTTAGACAAGTTTAGGGTATTATTTTAACCTTATCAATTAGATTTAACTCTAAGTTAAATAATTTAACTTTTACCGTGTCTTTTTGTATTCTTTCACTATATGGTTAATACACTTACTATAACATGCCAAATGAACCCCAAATTGAATATTATTAATAAATATATCCTTATCTAAGTCATTTGGCCGAACATTTGACTTTTAGGAATAAAATAATAATTAATAATATTTTATTTTATTTAAAAACTATTTTGTGTCAATTTTGACACTATTTGATATATGATTTTTGTGAAAGTCATAACAGAATTATATGTTCGAACCGAGTTGATTAAATCAACAATAATATATCATAGTGACCTAGAAAATTAGTGGAATTCATAAAAAGTCTTAAATAACATTTATTTTGGTATTTATAATATCAATAATGTCAATATTTCATTAATAAGATAATTACTGCATCATCTTTGTGTCATAAATAAATTAAATTATTTGATATCTAAAAATTACAAATAAAATACCATAATGTAGGAAATCTTTGTATATTTCTAATGAATATTTACAATAGAATTTATCCTCTGTACAACCCTATATTAAAAATGTTTTAGTAAATATACTTTGATTTTAACTCTTTGAACTCTTCTTTGAATTAAATAATAATAAATGTCCTAATCTAATCCAAGTGGGCCTAAATGATAATATTTTAAACTTAAGGTTTCTTTTGGTCGAGATAAAATTGTCCAATAGAATTAGGACATGTGTTAGGGTAATATTAATATCATTCTTACCCTTAATTACCCTATTTAATTTTAACCGTGGTAAATAAAAGTAAAAACTTACTATTCACCAAAAATTATTTTCATCTCATTGAACCACATTTTACTTACTAAAATCAACCGTGTCTCTCGGATTTTTGAAATTCCATTCACAGAAGTGGTAAAATTATGTTTTATGAAAAATTCAGTTTTTTAACTACCACTTAGTAGTTTCACTATTCATCAAAAATTGATGTTTTTCAGAAAAATGCCAAAATTTCATCCTAAGCTATATTTCATATTCCGAATTCAAAAATGAAGTCTATTTTACCAAATTCATAACATAGAAGTTTCATTAATTAATTTTATAATTAAATCCCGCTGTTGAAACAAATAGCGTGTTTTTAAGAAACAATATCTATCAAAAGATAGACACTTGATTATGTCTGGTTTAAATGTGAAATAAATTCAATGACCAACATTGAATTAAATTGTAAAAATAAATTCTAAATATAATTTAAAACCACTCAAATTAATAATTTATCACTATTAAATATTTCGATTAAAAAAGTTGTTTTTAATTATAATTTAGTAATTTTAACTATTCATCAGAATATGAAAGTTATCCGAAAAGTACCAAAATTTCACCTTAGGCTAAATTCGATACTCCGAATCCAAAAATGAATTCCATTTTGAGAGCTGAAATTTCTAAAATTTAAATAGTGGATATTACTATTCATAACGGCTAGTTTTAATAATATTTTAGTAGCATATCATTATTTTGTGAAACTCAGTATTGCGTACTACACACGCTATCGAGGAAGGTTGTGATTGCGTGTAATGAAAGGCAAGTCAAAGATGCGTGTTGTGCAAGATCCTTTTGGTGTAGCGTACAACAAAATACATTAATAAAATTAAAAAGAATATTTTTCATAAAATATCGGGTTGTTACATTCTACCCCCCTTAAAATGAATTTCGCCCTCAAAATTCATCGGGGTTATAAATGGTTTACTATTAGAAAGTTTCTTTAATAGAAACCCACATCGTAAAAAGGAATATCAAAACCAATCTTTAAAAACAAAATTATGAAACGTAACAGTTACCCAAATAAACTAATCACTGGGTTTCCACATAGGTGAAAATATGGATATGGAAGAGAAATCTAACCATCATGTTCTGATGGAGAGTGGTAGAGAACATGGATATGGAAAAACCAGCAATCACAAAGCCATAAATTTGTGACGATCTAAGGTACCATCTGATTCATCAGATATAAGATCACTAGGACATCATTTTTGGTTTTCAAGATCGTTTCCCTAAAGTTAATGAATTTGAATTAGAATAAATACTTACTTTATTTTGGTACAATCTCACTGTTGTTCGTGCCTTTAACAATTTCCACTTCATATCTTAAATAAATGAAGTGGAATTTGTTATTCGTGAAGTGTTAGCAGATCATGTGATAGAATGACGGGTCATTTCATCTGTCTCAAACAAAAGGTTAGAAAAAATTATATACATAAGTCGATCTATAGTGAGATTAATCATATATGTTTCCTAAAATGGACTTATACATCATATGTCATACATCTTAATATAATAAAACTAGTTTCTACTAAACAGGGACTTCCTGTAGGCCAGTGGTAGGTGATAAAGGCCAGTCGCACTTCGGTTGTGGGTTCGATTTTCACAGCCTTGTCCGACGCGATGGGCTGTCGCCCGTCCTGCAGGTTGTCCTTTTTCTAAAGCTATATAACTATAACATCCCATCAATAATATCGAGAAAACTTCTATCCTTAAACAATACTAACTTATGTCCAACATAATCCATTCCAATCTTTAGGCTTATCCATAATACTGCAGTCCACTCTCATAACATAGTGAAAACGATTACCAGAGATTTAACCCCATCGTCGATCCCCATATATAATAAGATATGTTTTGTTGGTCACATTCCAAACATTCAAAGTCCTTAATCATGTATTCTCTTGAATACCTTAGTGAAAACATGAATGCAGTTAAAATTTAACACTTTCCACATACCAAAATCCTCAAAATTCTATATACTCAAACAATGATATCACTTAGTCCTTATATCAATCATGAGCTCATGAATAGTGTTAAACATTTCGTTTTCTCATTTTCCCTTCATTATGCTCATATCATCTTATTTCCAAAAATATCTCAATCACTTCGAATACCACATTAGAGCAATACATAAATATTCTAATACTTTATGATACAACATTATTTTGGAATCCCATTACATAAACACATAATCATTCCACCACATCGTTATCATATTCAACATCGCCAATGGTGATCGCATGTGACTTCCCTTTGTCCTTTGCCTTAAACAGTTGCTCATGCCGATACTCACTAACCCTTGGATTAGGTCATTTATTAGCATAATGCCCCATTTCCTTGCACTTGAAGCATTGAAGTTTTGGTGGTGCGTTCTCTGCAGTGTTTGCTTTATTCACATCATTAGAATCCCTTTTTCCATTACATTGACACTCAGCTGCTCGATGACCTTATTTTCCACACATAAAACATTTTCTAGTCCCTTTAAGACAATCTCCACCATGCTTCTTTCCACACTTTGTGCATAAGGAAACATTCATCTTCTTTTCACCATTATTCTGAGATTTCTCCTTGAACTCCATCTTTCGTTTCTTGTCAAAACCATGAGATGGATATGTAACACCAAATTCCATTTCTACCTTGATAGCACAACGCACAATTTCTTCATAGCTACTGAAGTCTCTTATAGCTAATGCCCTTCGAAGACTTGGTTTTAAGCCACTGAAAAATCGATCAACTTTACTTTCAGGTTGGATGATAATGCCGGATGCATACCTTGAAAGTCTTGTAAAATTCACTTCGTATATACCAACAGATTCATCATCCTTCTGCATTAGCTCAAGAAACTCCTTTTCCATATTTGTTCGAAGAATATGAGGGAAGTACTTACTGAAAAACAAGTTCTTGAACTCGTCCCATTCCATGGACTCAATTTCATCTCTTGGCCTCGTATTCTTCATAAGACTCCACCATTGATCAGCTTCACCTTCCAAATGATATACTGCTAAGATGAATTTATCAAGTTCAGAACATTGAAGAACTGAAAATATCTTTTCAGTCATACTGATCCATTGTTCAGCAACAAGTGGATCAGAAGACCCACTTAAAGAAGGTGGACGCTGCCTCATGAAGGACTCAATAGAATATTGTTCCCTTCTCTGCTCATTTGGAAGTCCAGAATGATTCATAGCTTGTGTAAGTATAGCAATAAGATTTTTCACTCCATCTCCCATAACATTTGTTTGTTCAGGAGGGCAATCATTGCATTGTTCATTTCATTGATCAACACGGTTCCTTCGGGTTCCAGCCATCGTCTAAAACCCAAAAAGAATAGTGTGAGAGGCAAAAATCATGCTAGGGAAAACAACATAATAAAGGGGGAGTACCTTCAATATCTAACATCTTAGGTTTAATTCTATGATCGTTAGTGCAATTATAGTACTATAACCTATACGTATACTTATCCTTAGGGACATCCCTAGACATACCTTAGAAATATCTCTAGTGATCTCACTAAAGTTCTCGCATCCTAGTTTCCAAAGGGTGACTAAAACTTTCCTCTGATACCAACTGTAGAGACCCGAAGCTTGACGTACATGGACATTACATTACTTTTGCGGAATACTTGGTACATAACAAAAACACACACACCAGGATCGTAATAGTTTAGTGTCTTTGGAAACTCGGAACGTAATCTTCTAATCGTGGTGAAAGATCTTCAATATCTCCCATAAAGATCTTCCTTTTTTTACCTAAAACCTTTCTTTATATCCTGGGGAAAAGAAAACATAAAAGGGTGAGCTCAAATGCTCAGCAAGGGCAAATAAAGGAAATAAAAATCATATCATATCTTTTTGAAAATCATAACCTGCAAAAGAGATCATAATATCTTAACATGGAACAAATCATAGAAGTGCAACTGAGATACCCATAATCATAACATGAAACTTGAAACTTTGTGGCATGCACACATAATCAAGGAAAATCATTTCTTGTTAGTCATGACTCATTTCCAAGACTATCTTAGTGGACAAAGTCCCATTCTGAACCGAGTCACCCTCGTTCTAGTCCTGTTTCACTGAACCGGTATAACCAACCGTTCCAGCCATGTCTATCTCATGAGATATAAAATCTTTACCCAATGCATTGGAGGGAGATATAGGTCCCACCCATCTTATAATGAATCCTTTCTTATGTGTGCCACATAATCATAAACCATACATCATAACGTAACCCATGTAATAAAAATGGAATTCTTAAACAACAAGACATCATAAAACAATTCATATAAGATAAAGGAATTCATAAAAATATTTCCATCACAACACAATCAAACCTATGTATTAATAGGGATAAAAACAGAACACTTTATTATCTTATATGGAAAATAATTTTGATAAAACACTTGAACTCCATTCTTGATGAAAATTTCATTTCTGCATCAAAAACATTTTTCCTTTCATAACATGTCAAACAACTTTAAACTAAAATAAGTTGATTAAAAATAAACTTGAAAATTTTTAAAGGATGCTTCTTGGGAAAAATGTTTTAAAAATCCATTCATGCCGTATAAGTTAAAAAAACATTCTTCTCTTACTTTTTTCAGAAAAGTCAATAAGTACCTTTTAGGGTAAATAAAAGAAAGATTCCTTCCATACCATGGGGTAAAAGTCAAAATGGGTAAAAAGGACATTAAACATACATTAATACACCTTTATAAAACATGTACATGGATGATAGCAATAACCCCATTAAATACTTACGAATAAGCAATCTTGGATAAAAATGAGATTTGCACAATTATCCCTTACCTTAGGTCCGATTTGCGTTGTACGTGTCCGAAGCTCCTGTATAATGGTTTAAATAATGTTATTGACTTATTCCAGAATCATACATATTGATATGATATCATATATGGTTATATTCTTAGCTTCTTGTTAGTAATATTTCATTATTACTTGTTACTCGGGTCCTTATTGCCTTTTGTTCTTATGCGTGTTTTGCCGAATAAATTATTATTCTTATTTTAAGGTTATAGATACCTTATATCCAGAATGGTATTAGTGTAACATATATCATATTTATTCATTCAATTCATTTATATAATTATTATGTAATGATGATCATGTAGAACGAGTCGCATCACATCGTGGAGACGGTATTCTGTACGTACACACGAGTGATGAAATCGTTCCTATGATCGTGAAATTGTATTTGAATATATATATATTATTTCAGTATCAATATTACATTATAATAATCATAAATAGTTACTCATTACACCATTATACTCATCCTTGTAAGGTGATGGTGGTAAATAGATTACACCACGGCGTGGAGACGGTATTCCGTAAGTACGCACGCGCGGTGATTTCATTTTTCCGTAGGATGGATAGAAGGTGAATTAGGGTTGTTTCATATTTATAATAACATATCAGTATGTAAGTAATACTGATGTTATTTCTTTATAATGAAACAACTAAAGAAGAAGAAGTTGAAGAAGAAAGAAATTGAAAAGATCGGTAATGGATATTACCTCTTCTTTGGAACGCCTCTTTGAATCCTCCACTTAGGGAACTAAGATTGGTCTTTGAAGAAGACCAGGACCTCTAGGATTATTCTAGGGAAGTGGAGAGGAGAAAATGGCAGGGGTTGTCCGAGCTTGAGTGCTCAATTTGGTGTGAGGAGGAGGGGGAGGAGGTGCCCTTTTATAAGGGAGGAGAGGGGCACCTTAGGAACATCTCAAAATATTATTTTATATTATAGCCAAAATCTGTTTATAATGGTTCCAAAGGGTCTTATTTCTAAGATAATGTGGGGATTTTTCGAAATCCTATCATCCAATAGGATTTAGACAAGTTTAGGGTGTTATTTTAACCTTATCAATTAGATTTAACTCTAAGTTAAATAATTTAACTTTTACCGTGTCTTTTTGTTTTCTTTCACTATATGGTTAATACACTTACTATAACATGCCAAACGAACCCCAAATTTTATATTATTAATACATATATCCTTATCTAAGTCATTTGGCCGCACCTTAGGTTTTTAGGAATAAAATAACAATTAATAATATAATATTTGATTTAAAAACTATTTTGTGTCAATTTTGACACTATTTGATATATGATTTTTGTGAAAGTCATAACAGAATTATATGTTCGAACCAATTTGATTAAATCAACACTAATATATAATAGTAACCTATAAAATTAGTGGAATTCATATAAAGTCTTAAATTACATTTATTTTTGTATTTATAATATCAATTATGTCAATATTTCATTAATAAGATAATTACTGCATCATCTTTGTGTCATAAATAAATTAAATTATTTGATGTCTAAAAATTACAAATAAAATACCATCATGTAGGAAATCTTTTTAGATTTCTAATGAATATTTGCAATCGAATTTATCTTATGTACAACCCTATATTAAAAATGTTTTAGCAAATATACTTTGAATTTAACTCTTTTAACTCTTCTTTGAATTAAATAATAATAAATGTCCTAATCTAATCCAAGTGGGCCTAAATGATACTATTTTACACTTAAGGTTGCTTTTGGTCGAGATAAACTTGTCCAATAGAATTAGGACATGTGTTAGGGTAATATTAATTTCATTCTTACCCTTAATTACCCTATTTACTTTTAACCGTGGTAAATAAATGTAAAAAGTTACTATTCACCAAAAATTATTTTCATCTCATTGAACCACATATTACTTACTGACATCAACTGTGTCTCTCGGATTTTTAAAATTCCATTCACAGAAGCGGTAAAATTAAGTTTTATGAAAAATTCAGTTTCTTAACTACCACTTAGAAGTTTCACTATTCATCAAAAATTCATGTTTTTCAAAACAATGCCAAAATTTCATCCTAAGCTATATTTCATATTCCGAATTAAAAAATGAAGTCTATTTTACCAAATTCATAACATAGAAGTTTCATTAATTAATTTTATAATTAAATCCCTCTGTTAAAACAAATAGCGTGTTTTTAAGAAACAATATCTATCAAAAGATTGACAATTGATTATGTCTGGTTTAAATGTGAAATTACATTCAATGACCAACATTGCATTAAATTGTAAAAATATATTCTAAATATACTTTAAAACCACTCAAATTAATAATTTATCACTATTAATTATTTTGAATAAAAAAGTTGTTTTTAATTATAATTTAGTAATTTTCACTATTTATCAGAATATGAAAGTTATCCGAAAAGTACCAAAATTCCACTTTAGGCTAAATTCGATACTCCGAATCCAAAAATGAAGTCCATTTTGAGAGCTAAAATTTCTAAAATTTAAAAGGTGGTTATTACTATTCATAACGGCTAGTTTTAATAATATTTTAATAGCATATCGTTGTTTTGTGAAACTTAGTATTGCGTACTACACACGCTATCGAGGAAGGTTGCGATTGCGTGTAATGAAAGGCAAGTCAAAGATGCGTGTTGTACAAGCTCCTTTTGGTGTAGCGTACAACACAAGACATTAATAAAATTAAAAAGAATATTTTTCATAAAATATCGGGCTGTTACAGTCGGGGTCGGCCATGCTTGAACGCGGGCCTAGGCCGCGGTTGGCCTCACCCACTGGGTGGGGTATGATACAATGCACTAGCCCGTTGGTATTGCCTAGACAATTGGGCGGGTCCCTCTAACTCAGTAGGCCTACATCCGGCTGGGTCCACCTTAAGGCGGATCGCTTCGCACAACTGGCCCAGTGGATGAAAGTCCATTTAATCCCACGCTACATGACACAGTTTGGGGTCATGCCACACCCTCCTTCCATGACATTCTAGTCGAGGATAATGACGTTGTCGGCTCATGCGTGTGCCACCCATCTCTCATGCGCCCAGCTCAGGCTAGCTGGCTTTGTCCACTACGGCGGGCAATGGCGTGCCGACAGGTGTTTCTGTGGGCCACCAGACATGATTCGGTGGTCTTTTCATGGTTACGTATGTGCCTAAGGGCCACCTAGATCGCCTTCACCACAATGTGACCTTCTGTCTTGCATTTCCGTCGAATTGGGAAAACCGTCCCTGAATAACGCAACAAAAAAACATGCGGCGGAGGGTCTGGGCCTTGTTCGTTTTGCCCAACCCCTCCAAGATACCATTATAGAATGGGTGAGGTAATTATTTATCACATTTTAATAATTTCAAACCCTATTCAAATCCCCCGCAACAACCACCCATGAAAACTATAATGAGGAATGGAATCGAAGTAAAATCATGAATTAAAAGACAACCCCTACCTCATGATTTGTTGGGGACATCGCAGATGGTGGTGCTTCCATGCTTGATGGTATTGCAGACGAAAGGGAATGTTTGTGTGCATTGGTGTTCGCCATCCGTCGACCTTCTGAACGATCCTACAATATGAATCATCAATCCTCCATTATACATCGGTGGAAGGCATGGTATCACTTCGACAAAGGATCCTCGCTTGATAAAGCAGTGACAATACCCCACCCGGACGTCCATTTAAATAAGAGGGGAAATGTGAGAAATGCCTTGAAGAATCAATGAGGTTCACTAATTGATGTAATTAATGGTCCTCATTAATTGACGTAATTAATGTTTTTCATTAATTTTTCAAGGGGTGGATACGAAACCACTGTATAACTATGAAATTAAAACCCCATAATTAAGGTCTTAACCACCTATATAGTCCCTACTACTTCCGCCCAACAGGTGGTATGAAAATGAAATATAAATAAAATAATCTATTTATGTTATTTTATTATTTCATTAAAAGTTGAAAAAATTATCTTTTCTCCTGACCAACAGTGGTCGAAGTAATGCTTCCAATAAGGGAATCCAAGCATTGTGGATTCAATGGTACCATCTTACTTTTAATTCTAGAAGTGGATTAAAAGATATAAAATGACCCCCGCACGTTTACTAAACGTACTCAAAAAAATGTTCATAATTTTTTTCCGGGCACACCGGGCCTCAGAATTATGTGCCTTAAATTTTTGAAGACTCCTAATAATAACAAATAATTTTTAAAAAATTACATGGAATTTTAGGTTCTATACATTATCTCCATCATAGGGAATTACGTCCCTGAAATCCAAAAAGGCTACACAAACAATGAGGGGTACTCGATACGCATATTAGACTCTTGATCCCATGTGCTCTCTTTAAGATTCTCATGCTACCAAAGAACTCGCAAAATAGGAATCGACTGCCCACGAAGGACCTACTCCTGTCGATCCTCTCTCTCCACTAGGAACTCCACAAAAGCCGCCACGTCATCAATCTCAAACTTTCCAAAGTTGATGACATGAAATGGGTCATTCACGTATCTCCTTAGCTGGGATACGTGGAATACGTCACGCAACCTCTCCAACTGTGGTGGTAGTGCCAAGCGGTATAGTACCATGACAATCCTCTAAAGTATTAGTAATGGTCTAATAAACCTCGATGAGAGTTTGCCTCCTAAGAAAAATCTATGTAGGCCCCTTCAAGTAGAATCTAAGAAGAATATGTGGTCCCCCTCATGGAACTCCAGTGGTCTCCATCGCTTATCATCATTTGACTTCTGTCAGCTCGGTGCAGTCTTCATCCGCTCCCAGATGAGCTGCACCTTCCCAGTGGTAGCTTGTACCATCTCTTAGCCCATGAGTTTGGGCTCTCCTAGATCCATCCATCATAAGGGAAATCTACATGGTTGTTCGTACAATGCCTCAAAAGGGGCCATAATAATGGTGGATTGATATTTATTGTTTTACATGAAATCCACCATGGGTAGGTGGTCCTCCCAAATGTTACCAAAATCTAGGACACATGCACGAAGCATTCCCTCAGAGGTCTGGATGGTCCACTCAGTTTGACCATCGGTCTGTGGGTAAAACGTTGTGCTCAAGTGAATCTGAGCCCCAAAAGCCTCCTAAAATCCATTCCACAACCGGGATGCAAAGCATGCAGAATGGTCTGAAACTATCATCGAAGGCACCGTGTGATGTTACACAATCTCTTGAATGTAGAGATATCCAAAGCTCTTTACTGAACCCTTATCTTGAATAGCAAGTAAGTGGGATGACTTGGTGAAATGGTCAATTATCACCTAGTTGGTATCATTCCCTCTGGACGTACGTGGTAACCCCGTCACGATGTCCATCAATATCCCTTCCCACTTCCACTCTAGTATCTCGAGGTGTTGGTTCATGCATACTGGTACATGGTGCTCTACCTTCACTTTCTCAAAATTGAGGCATCAGGAAATAAACTCCAGCATATCTTTCTTCATTCATGGCCACCAGTACTAATGCTAGAGGTCTTGATACATCTTCATCACACATGAATATACTGCCAAGGGGGTGTATGGAACTCCCTCAACACCTCCTCTTTTAGCACCACTTGTACAACTGTAAGACCTAGGAAAAATATTGTGTTCTCCCCACCTTCAGAATATCCATCAGGTGCATGGCATGATGATATATAAGCATGTGTATTCTCACAACTGTTGTCTCTATGTTACACCACCCTGAATCGCCGAAGGAGTGGAGGGGAAACAACCGTCGACTGTAGGTAGATTTTCTCATATCTATCCACATTGGATATTTAAAGTGAGGATATCTACTCTGAATCCTCCTTCAGAAGGTTCGAAGTCGATCTCTTGCTAAGTTAATATCCCACTACACTCTACTTTAGAAGAATATAGATGATCTCAAGGTCATAGTCATTCATTAACTCTAGCCACCATCGTTATCTCACATTCAGATCATTCTATGTGAATATATATCTGAGACTCTTGGGGTATGATTAAACAATGAACTGCTTGCCCATGAACTACTATCCCCACACACTTTATTGGGAATACAATTGCTGTCAACTTTAATTCATGAGTTGCATAATTCTATTCATGAGGCCTCAGCTGCTGTGAGACATAAGAAATAACTGTAGAATCCTGCATCAGGACACAAATGAGTCTAGTCTCCAATGTATCACAGTAATCCTTTAAGTCATATCCCTCATCTGGAAACCTCAAGATTGTAGCACTGGTCAAGATCTACCTCAGCTGTTGACAGCTCTATAGGAATGTCTTCGACCACAGGAATGGTTTCTCGTTCTTCTTCAAGGTAGTAATAAGTGTTGCTACTCTAGAGAAATCAGGTACGAAGCTTTAATAGTAGCATGATAATTTAAGGATTATCTGAAACTCAGTAACACTACTGGGTGGCTCCCAAGATAGTAATTCCATGATCTTCAAGGGATCCACTGGAACTCCAAGATCTAAGAAGACGTGCCCCAAGAAGTGGACCTTCCGTATCCATAACACACACTTTGATAGATTTCTATATAACTGGTGCTCCTAGAGTGTGTCCAAAACTATCCTCATGTGTACAACATGCTCTTCCAAGGATGTTGAGTACATGAAGATGTCGTAGATCAATACCACAACAAAGAGAACAGGGTTCGGATGAAAGATCATGTTCATGAGCCCCATGAACACTGCTAGAGTGTTGGTCATGTCGAAAGCCATCACCAATATCTTTTACTGACCATACTGACATCTGAAGGCTGTCTTCAGTATGTCCTCATCCCGCACATGAAGCTGGTGATAGCATGATCCATGGTATATCTTCAAGAACCAATTTTCTCATTTCAACTGATCAAATAGACCATTAATCCTCGGTAGAGGATACATGTTATTCACGATCTACTTGTTTAGGCACCAAAAGTCCATGCATAGCCTCAAACATCTGCCTGCCTTCTTAGAAATCAACAATGAATATACATATGGAGAAGTAATGGGCCTTACAAATCCCATCCTACATAATTCCTCCAACTGTACCCTCAACTTAATTATCTTTGTCGGATCCATATGATATGCTGCTGTAGATATCGGTGTTTTTCATGGGTACAAGTAAATTTAGAATTCTACCTCTCTATGAAGAGGTATTCTGGATATATCTTCTAAAAATACATCCTCATACTCATCCACCACTACTATAAACTATGGACTCAACCCATCCACCATGTCGAAGGTTATGTAATCCAGCTGATATGTAATCGACCGCACCCTCCTATGCACAAGTCCATCTCTTGCTGCCCTATTTTCCTTCTCAGCCACATATGAAAACCACAGTCCATTTCTGCATGTATATCGAACTGTACATCTCAATAAGATAATCTTTGCGTGAACTATTGATATCTAGTAAATGCTTAGAATGATGTCGTTGGGAATCAACTCCACTACTAGAAGATCCCATCTGAAACTCTCTCCTCTGAGAGTATAATCACGATGTCGAAACTAGTCTGTAACCGCTAAATATCCCCCATAAGATTATCAAAATTCAATGTTCGAGAGAAAATATCAGTCATAATCTCAGAGCCCCATACTATTCTCGAGGCAAGGAAAAAATAGCTAGCACATGTGTCGATAAAAACTACTGTTAAACTAGAGAAGATACAGATCAGACCTCCTATCATCTCTGGGACTTCTGGATCATGAGTCTCTACTTCCTATAGTTGGGAATTTTCCCATCCACCTACTCCCTGATCTTGTAGTTTACCGTCTGGTGGTGGTGGTTATAGAGCCTAGTTACCCCGACCACCTCCTGCTGCATGTCCTACTCCCCTACCACGTCCGCCGCCTGGCTGACGTGCATGCTCCTATAGATGCCCCTGCCTCAGTGGCCCGTACACCATCTGTCGATCATCCATGTTGGGAGTAGGATTGTCACAATATTTGTGACCATGTCCCCCATAGGAAAATCAAATCATGAACCACTGGTGGATCCCATGACTTCTTGATCCTCTTACCTCTGACCATGTGTCCCAGGGTCTCCCTCCAGAAGGCCAATCCCACTTGGGATTCTACATCGTCTGTCTACTACCAACAGTATATGAATTTGCTACCCTCCATCTTGTATGGGCTCCCAATGTCGGTTCTTGTTCAGTAAGGAAGCTCTCCATCAACCACGCTTTCTCTAGCACCCATCCTGCATCGGGATGTTAAGAGAAACTATCAGATATCTGATCTATCATCAGATACCCATCACAAATGTCCATGAAATGAAGTAAGGGTATCATACCATGTTAGTGGAGTATTGGGAGAGGTTGGTAAATCTCACAGATTACTGATCCACAATATAGATTCCCTACTGCAGATGCACCAGCCTATGAATACAGATATAGCATAGCGTCGTTGGCATGAACTCCGCGCTAAAAAGTCTCTCAAAGTACTACCAGGAATGGGTTGTCTCCTCATGCACCTAAATAATTGATCTCCACCATTTTCCTATAGAACCTTAAAGAAGGATAGCGGCCAAGATCCCCATCTACTCGACGAATGTCTCTTCTAAGATACAGACATCCAAAACGGCCTCAAGACAGTGCTCTACTGCTTGGGGGTCAATATCACCTCAAAACCATGGAAGAATCTATCTATAGTACTCATTCAATGTTCTCAGCAAGTGTGTGTGGTCCACAGGTAGCATCTGCGGCTCGACAGGTGGTGGTGCTGTAGGTACACCTCTCGAAGGTTCCTTCACTGTGAGTGGTCACTGTACTGACGCCTCATCGCTCAGTGGGCCACTATCATGATCCCTATCTGAAATCGTGGATTTTTGTCTTCGTGGAGGAGTGCTCTAAGAGTCATATGTGCCATGGTCAATAAGTTTTTCCTGGTTATTGGACATAATAATGATCAAGAAAACTTTTCAAATCACTAGCAATCGGTGTTTTCATGTAATGTGTCGGAAAACATATTTCAGGGTCCTGGTTTATGGATACGTAGGTCGTCCCAACAACACTGGACTCCCTGTACTGAAAACCAATCTCAAGAAACATTACACCTTTTCCTCATTATAAGTAGACTCTTATTTCTTCTATTAGAACCAACTTCCCTCTAATACCACATTTTCAAGACCCGTCCCACAAGGCCTGGACGTGACTACCCCAAGCCCGCCTTCCATAGATCATGGGTTGGTAACTAGCACCTGAAGCCTTTTCTAGAATAATTAAAGCATTTTCATAGATATTTATACACACTAAATAAGGGAAACTAATGTAAACAACCCAAAAAAAGTATGGTACAACCATAGGTACAGCTGAAAACTGAAAACAGTGGGATGAAATAAAATCCCTAGAAAATGAATAGAAAGTAAAAAGTTGTTGCATCTTCCCTAGAGATCTACTGGGAGGGTATTAGTTGTATGTATGATGTTTAATAAGGGGATCTCGACTGCTCTTATCAAACCAAGATCGACAAAGTCCCAAACCTCTAATGAATACCTTGGAGCATCAGTAGTTTTTACCATACACACACATCCAGGAAATGCCTATCCAGGGGTGAGTTGAAAACCTCAGTAGGTGACCCCGAGACCCCATGAAGGTCTCTTTGTAATCCACCAATGAATACATCCCATGAAATACCACAATGTTAATATCATAAGTATGATCTAAATCAGGACGCACAAAGCCAAAGAGATAACTCCCTCTAATGGTATAACTTCATGTATACTGGGATAGGGATAGCTAGTCGTAAAGACAGATCATCCTATTCATAGTAACTCCATTGTTGACCCATATAGGTCACCGTATGCTGACCCGTATAAGTTGATATATGCTATCCCATATTGGACGTTGGTATTGACCCGTATTGGTCATTGGTGCTAACCCCTATTGGTTGCTGGTACTGACACGTACTGTTCGCTGGTGCTGACACATATTGGTCACTATTACTGACCTTTATTGGTCACTAGTATAGAGGTAGGGATGATTTGTCGTAAAGCAAGATCATCCAACTCTACAGTTTCTGAGACTGGCCCGTATTGGTCATTGTTCCTCATTATATCATAACCATCCACTAGATCCCCACAAGAAGCATGCATGATCTCCAAAATAATATTTTCAATAAGACATCAGTCTTATCTCAACCAGTATGATGTCCAGGAAAAATCATACCCAAGGGACCACCTCATCATAGGGGTCCCAACATGATAGACGACAGGTCGATCAGACGAACTGTCTGTGAGATATGAGAGCTTTTGTAAAAAATGCTCGGTTGGATTCATGTCTGATCCAACACAGGTCACATGTCAAAATCCATCAAAACTCACTTAGTGTATCTCTAATGGACTGACTTGTCCAAAGGGTCCTTATGCAACATATAACATGTCGATCGAACGCCCGGGCAATTAGTTACACCCCTTTCCATGAATGTTAGTGATAACACCTCAGACTAACCCCGCTCGGACAGGATCTCTAGAATATTCCAAATGGACCAATTCATTAATGTTATCCCAACGCAACTGATGGTGTGTCAAACAGAATCCCGGTTTTCAGTTACATGCCTTTCTTTATTCAGGGGCCGGTTGGGTATGGGCTTGGTCCGACTCGGTCAGGGTGATCCGATGCAACGGGTCCTAGGTTCTATATGTCCATGCCCGGGTCTGAACCATTCAGGGTCGACCTTGTTCAATGGTTTCGACCCATCAGGATCAGCCCAACTAGTTAGAGGGCCCAGGCCACATTTCTCCCATCATGCTGGGTTGGGCTAGGCCCACCAACGCTAACCCGTTGGGCCGCGAGTCCGAATCATTCAACATGCCCGCACTCGGCACAATCCACCTAAAGGTGGAATGCTTCACCCAGTTGGCCCCGTAGATGTGCTGATGTTTCGTAATGAGTGACATGGTGCAGCATAGGGCTATGCTCCCCCTCTTGCAGGGTCCCGCTATCCACCAGCTACTGCCGTAGACGGTGACTATAGGTGCCACCCTTCTCTCGCGCGGCCGGCTCGGGCCATCCACCTATGGCCACCGCAACACACTGTAGCACTTTGCCTTCCCGCCACCCACAGATGATTGCCACATGCCTCTTGCAGCCACCTCCAGTCACCGCCATCATGGACCACTGACTGTTGTTTTCGCGGGACACCAAATGTTCTCCGGTGGCCCGTTCATGATGTTTTTTGCACCTAAGGGCCTCCTGGATCACCACTGCAATAGTGAGACCTTCTATCTCATGTTTCCTTCGAATTCAAAATCATATCCCTAAAGAAAATAACAAAAAAAAAACATGCGGAGAGGGTTTTGGCCTTGTTAATTTGGTCTGAACCCTTCACATTGGTATTAAAGCCAGAGTGAGGTAATTATTCATCACATTTTAATAATTTTGAACCTCATTAAAATCACCTATAACATCCTCCTACAAAACAGGAAAAAGTAATGGAATCGAGGGAAAATATCGAATTAAAATACAACCCCCACATCTCAATTCGTTGTGGAAGTCACGGATGGTGGTGCTTCAATGTTCATGGGTATTACAGATTAAGGATAAGGTTCGCGTGTGTTGGTGTTCAATGTCCATCGACTTTTGGATCTATCCTACCATGGGTGTCACCAATCATCTGTTCTTCATCGGTGGAAGGCATGTCGTCATATTATCAGGGGTTCCATGCATGATGATGTCATGCCAAAACCCTACCTCGAGCTCTATATAAATAGTAGGGGGAAAGACGAACAATTCTTAGAGGAATTAATGAGGTTCATTAATTGAAGTAATTAATGTGCCTCATTAATTGACATAATTAAAGTGTCTCATTAATTACCCGAGGTGTGGTCACACAACCATAATGTAACAATGAAATTAACACCCCATAATTAAAGGTCTGAACACTAATGTGGTCCCCGCCACCGCAGCTCAACATAAGGTTGGAAAAATAAAAAGAAATAAAATAATCCATTTATGTTATTTTATTATTTCTTTAAAAGTGTAAAAAAATTATCTTTCTCTCCCAACCAACTACGGTCGAAGTGAAGGTTCCCTTAAGACAATCCTGACACTGAAAATTCAATGGTGCCATCATATTTTTAATCTAGGCCCCGGTTGAATGGATGGAAAACGCCACCCACGCGTTAACAAAACGTACATGAAAAAAAGTTCAAAAAATCATTCCAAGCACAATAGGACTCGTAATAATCCCACAAAAATTTTAAAAAAAATTATAGATTTTCTGGTCCTTAAATTTTTTTGGAGAGAAATATATGACGCATATATAGAAATTTTGGGATTACTATGAGCATTATAACTTATGTTTAAAAATGAAATCTTACATGACAGATTATTGAGTACTCTCTATGAATATGATTTTCTAGATATATATAAAGAACTAACATATCAAAAAATTTCAGATGGTCTAATGTGTAATTGAATGATAGAGTTAGTGAAATCAACATTGAGGTCTAGGAATATAGTTATTATATATTATATTACAATAATTATACTAGATTATATAATAAGAATAGGTTTTTAGAGGGGATGAATTGATTGTTTCATTCATATTGTGTTACAAAAACTATCTCATCAGCAGATGGTTCTCCAAAGAGGATCAAGGATATATATTATGATTCAATTAGATTTTGTAGCAATGTATTAGATGTCTTAGTTTAGGAAATTGTGGCCTTTGAAATTATATAGTTTCATCATTCACGATTAGTGATAGAGTCAATATTTTCATATTTTTTATTAATTATTAATGAACCAATTCACAAACAAAATTATTATTAGTTTTTATTTTTATGATTTAAAAGAAAAAAATAATTTCAATTAATATGAAATTATTAAATGAAGATTTAATTGTGTTTTCATTCAAATTTGATATTAATTTTTAAATAAAAATTTTAAAATTGGCCTTTTTATTATGATTTTTAATTTTATCCTAAATTCGTAAAATTCATGGTAATTCATGTTTTTTTCCTTTTGATTGTACGTTACTTGGTTTATATTAATGTTTTTATTTTATGAATTTTAATTATAAAGTTTTGGATGATATTATGGACATGTTGGTATACATATTCAATTAAATTTACTAATTGGGATCATGAGTTTTCATTAACATAAGTTCAACAAAATTCAATCTTGGATTATATCCTTCAGTCATCTCCTCGAATAAATGATATAGACATAAATGGTTCATCTATTATTAAGTTCCAATGACGTTATAAAATTATTACTGTGCTATTAAAACATAACTCATTCAAAATTAGAATCCTATAGTTTAGTCTTTATGATGGTCATCCTGGTTCTATCAAACTGGGGATACAATTTGAATTGATTATCTACAACATTAAAATTTATATTCTCTGACACAAGCCTCCACATAACATTATAAATATGAGATGAAAATGATATGTTACATGGGTGGTAGCGACAAATGATATTTTCTTAAATTATTTCATTGAGTTGAATTTTTTTAATTTTATATTTCATTATATTTTCCTCCTATATATTTTAACATGTTTTCATTTTTATCATTCACTATTTCGATTTTGGTGGCTATTCATTTTGATGCCTCAACAATTATATGGTGGGTGATTGACCTAAGTCATTGCCTTATGAGATGTTTTCCTTGTGTTATTGAATCTGTGGGTTTCAATTATTTATTTTTTTATGCATTTTTTGGTGAGGGAGAGAGAAGTGATATTTTTTGGTCCTAGGATTTTCCACCACTCAGAATTATTTTTCAAGACATTCATAATCTGTACCAAATCATCATTACCTGCCTTATCATGAAAAAACTCTTTATATCATTATGTTGAGTGTGTCCAAGGTAATAAGATATATATATTGGAGTTGGCTATTGGTAGGGGTATCACTATTGGTTGAGGAGTTCCATCATTATTAATTATTGGATGTTGTCGGATTTTGTGTTCCAGGAGTTCTCTTGGGAATACAATATTTCAAAATCATTGTTGGTACTGCTATTTCACGAATGAAGGGATGAAGTACCTAGTAAAATTTAGAAAAAAATAAATGGATTATTAATGAACTCATGCATCCAAATACTTGATGATGTACATGATATATAACATCCTTATTTTTAAATTTTCTTTAATATCAATTTATATTTATTTATCATTTACATTCATCTATAAGGAATGTTATATTAAAAATATTTATTTTACATCATATCATATAATATCCAATAGTGATTATATAAGAATAGTTGTTATGATTGGCCTCCTTTAGGTAAAGAGCATTAGAAATTCACTACGATGCATGATTAAGAAAATAATAATTAATTGACTAGATATCTTGGAAAAATCCTCATGCACTAATTTGGAATCATTTTTTGAGAGGAAATGAACGTTTGAACACTTCCATGCATAAAACTCAAAAAAAATCAATTGTTTCAAAAAATTTATCAAAAATACAATGTAAATGTATATAATTAATGGGTGAATATGAATCATTATATATATTAAACATATACATGGCATATTATTGAGTAAATTAGGAAAGACTCACAATAAGTGTCAATGGAGATATAATTTTCATTAATTAAAAAAGATAATACAAATAGTGATCTTTTCCACATATCATAATAAGATCAATGATTTATGGTTGGAGAACACCTACAGTTTGATGAAGATGTTAATATTTTTTTAATAATATTTTTAGTTTTATAGCCTAAGTATTAATAGGTAGAATTCATATGATATCTATATAATAATTCATATATATTTATAGATGAGGTTCTTGAAAAAAAATGTTGAGTGACATATATATGGGAAATTAATATGATCCTTCAGAATATAAGTAAGATTCAATAGAATCTATTTTTTTCATCCTATAGTATTTTATAATGAATTTTTACCTCCACTCTACATATCCATTTATTTGGAAGATGACACAATCGAATATCGTGATTTTTAATAAATAAGGATGAAGATCGATTACCTATTTACAACCCGAACAAATCAATTCCATAAGACTCTGATAAATTAATAAGAACATAAATGTGAACATAATCCAAGATGTAATACTTAATTAAACCAATTTTCTTAAAAAATATTTGAAACCAAACTCTTACATATATAGATTAATTATTATTTTCCATATTATTCTAGTCTATATAATTCCTTGGAGGTTGATGAGGATGGAGAATATGCATAAATTGAGTTTGAGATTCTATTGGACTTTACCAAAGAGATCAAGAAGATATTTTATTTCCATAAATTATAAAACATCAATATTGATTAAACATATTTGAATTTTACTCAAATGATATTTTTCCCTATAAATCCATTTGAAAAATCACATTTTCTATAATATTTTAATGAATCCCTGAAAGATGAATAAGTATATGAAAATCTTGAGGCCAAATGAAATGAGTGGGTACTTTAATTTTTTATAACCTCAACAATGTATGATATATCTCATTAGCATGGGGATGGATTCTATTAACTCTATCCTTGGGATCCATGATATCCATTATAATGTGAAGAAAGTAATATGAAACAACAATTTTTTTGTTTTAATAAATAAAACCCTATCGACAAATATACTTTGGATAATCACTTGAACCTATCTTCAAGTAGTTATAAAAACACGATACAGAAAAGAGGGATAAAAACTATGATATATAATTCATTTCATACCATTTATATTTCATTATAATTATTTTTCATTGAAGTAATTACATTTGTCTTATTTTCATAAGTTCATTGTATTTTAATTTCATCATTTAATCATTTGAGTGTTAATAGTTTTTGAAATATGGACATTATATTCGTTAATACCTATTTTTATTTTCTGGATATAATTGACTTTGAGAAAGTTGAATTGAAATAATTACTGATATTTATGCATCATCAATGATGAAATTTTTTATTCTGGAAGAAGTATAGTGATTTGAATGAGTTGTGTGCGATTATAATTACTTCTGGAGGAAACTATAATTTTGAAATATAAAATATGAAATTTTAACATCATGATAAGGAAAATATAAGGGAGCCAAAAAAATACATTGATAAAAATCCTATTCATCTAGTGTAAAATGGGAAATTGGGATCCCATGTGATAGTTTTAGATCTTATGCAATGAAAATTATTCATTGATGTAAAAAAATAAATAAATTATAAAAAATATAGTTGTATCTTTAGAAGGATAAAAATAAATATTACATTACTAATGATTTTAATATAAATATGAAAATTATTTTTCTTAGAAGATCATATGGTGTTGGTTGATAGATGAGAGATTTTACCCCTTCAATAACATTTTGGAAATAATAAAATAAAATTAATATTTTCCAAAATTATAAAAATATGAATGGATTTATGTTAGCTTAGGTCTAAAGGCCATAAGAAGAAGAAAGATATGGACATAAAATAATGTTATTTGAGTTGTATCAATGAAATGGAATGGGGAGAATTGTTCTACGATTCTTATAATAGGGGATTAATGATAGTTATTGGCATGAATATTCGCATACCATGAGAATGATCAAAAAAGACATGACCAGTTAGCGGAAAGTCCCAAAGAAAAGGGATCAAAATACATCTAATGAAATTGTTTTATCAAGCTAATGAACATAAAAAATGGATGATGCAAACAATGTGACATGGATATAGTTTCCTTTTGAAAATATATCAATCCATTATAATATTACCTGTGTATATTCATTCATAGTTGTAGATTATCTTCTAAATGCATGAACGATTGATGGTGTCATTACCGAACAAAAATCTTGATCTACAAAATCCCATATATCCCATGATTCACATAAATCATCACAAAGGTATGATATATTCATGAAACCCTTTCCCTATAAATACCCAATTCAGTCCAATGTTTGTTGGACAACCCCCATTATTTCACATTCCAGAACAAATCCCAATTCATGATCCACCTCAGCTTCATGAACCAATGAGAAGAAATATCACCAATGGTAAATGAGATTCATGAATCCCTCTTTATTGTTCTCGAATGGGATATAAAACCATGTTGAGACTCCTTTACGACAAAATATTCTATTTTAATGGAATAATCCCCCAATGGAATTTGAGGATTCGTGAAGCATTCATGTATACCTAAGATCTCACACATTGAATTATGACTTCCCTCCAAGACACGATAACCCTCTTTCATGAATCCTCATCCTTTATGAGGCCCATGAACTCTGTATGGACCCTAATAACCATCATGACTCTTTAGGAATACAAAATTCATAATAAACCCACCCCTCTATCAATACATCATATAAGGCAGGGCACCCTACTTTGTGAGGTGTACCCCTTCTTAAATCCTCGTCCCTTCACGATGCACTTGAAAATCACAAATCACCTCTCAGAAAAGCCCTATGAATCATGAAACAACCCTCATAGGACTCTCTATGGTGCCCCTATTATACTGACACCACTTGATTATCACAAACTAGTTCAAGATGTCATCTGACCCAACACCCGGATGGCACAAGATGTACCCCAAAGGATGTTCTAGATCCATTAGAACTGGAAACCAGTTCCTGGGCATCAATAATGTAAAAGGGACAATTTATACCAATATAAATAAACCAAAATGGGGATATAAATTGATAATCGCAATATAATTATGATTACCAAATTGAACATCATTTACCCAAAAGAAATACAACAATCTAGGAAACAAAACTATACAGAAAAAAAACATAATATGTCAACCACAATATCTATATGTTACCACATGGGTCACTCACCAATACATAATTATCCATCACCAAAGAAAATATATCTTGAGCTGGAAACTATAATCTAAAAAAAATCTATATGTGTTCATGAATTAAATTTTCCCAATAATCTATCTTTATATAAAATAAACATCAACTTCATAAATGAAATACCATATAGAAAGATAGGTTTTGGACACAAATTTTTCCATTATAAAACCAATCATGTTCCATTTCCCTTTTCTATTAAAAACCAAATATCTTCCATGAAAGGCCCATTTTCCTTTTATATAATACGGATAATTTTTTCTATGTTATAGTGGAATGGGTATATAAATTTTTTGAAATAAACTTCTATAAATGATTGAAAAAAATGTGACCACTTTTCCATGGAAACAAACAAGGAAACATAGAATAAAAAAGGGTAATGTTTTAAGGGAATTGTAAATAAGCACACAAATGTAACCAACCAATAATAATCCAAATCATCCATCATAGACAACTATGTTCCAATAAATAATGTATAAACTATAAGATCCTGAATAATATTAAAAATACAATACATATGACTTTTCCGGATGAAATTCCTTACCTGATGACATCATAACAGCCAAATCAATGACTACACCCTACCCTTCATAATCAAGGGGAAAAATGTCAATGTAGATATTCAATTATAAGGGCTACTAGATAGTGCGTAATATTAAATACTATAGCAATAATTCACCCCAAATTTTCTTGTAATGCGAGGTTCCCAGGACAAAAATAATAAAGTTGTGACCCAAAAAATTCCATGTGAGTATCCAATAACATATATATATATTTATATCACACAAAATAATCTCTAATAAAAAGACCCCCCCCCCTAAGTCACCCTATGGAACAACCTCTTTCCTTTCAACTATTTGATGGTAAGGGATCCCCTCAACATGTTCCTTGCAAAACATTCAATCATAAACAAGGAAATAGAATTATCCAAGGACATCTTTCTCCATAACAAATTTCACAATATTTAAAACATGGCCTCAAACACCCTTTGAGAAGTCACCGTATTCCAAATAAACAACACATTTCATTCACATTCCAACCCATTTTCAACAAACCAAATAAACACCACGTTCAAGTAAAGAAACCTTTTAGACGTCCATTTGAGAAACAACAACCACCAATTTAAATGTCATAAATATATTTATAAATCCAATAATATCTTTTAAAAATAAAAACTACTTGCAAAATAAAACATGGAAATTTAACAAACACTTGGTGTGTGAAACTAAAAAAATCCACCACATACATTCAAAATAAGTTAGAATACCAGCTAATTTATGATAAATAGGCCAATAAAAAATAATCCATCACTAATTAACACCCACGGAAGGGTTGAAAAGCATGAAACCAATGAATCATAAATTTAATGGACAATTTCAAGGGAAACCTACTTAAAATCACATATATATCACTGAATCCCAATCGAAACCACTCCACATATGCTCGAAGAAGAAAGAATATCCAAATTGAACAAAAATGAGGAAAAACAATTTAGAACTACCCATGTTACCCAAATTACACAAACATGGCCAACATGGGTAAGGGAGAAAGGGAAAATGGAATAAAACTAAAGGGGAAAGAGAGAGGAGCACTAACATGTGAATCTAGGTAAAAAACACCATGAAAACACCGTGAATCCCACATAGGGGTTCCTGGAGAAGTCAAAAATAATCATGGGAGGTTTTTTTTCCAGATGATTCAAATTCAGGAGGAGGAGAAAGAAACCCGACATATATAGAATGAGAAAATCCCAAAATACTCTTTCCTGAGAGGGCTGCAAGGTCAGCTCACATGATTTAACAAACCATGACAAAACCATTCGATTTTCCCACTATCTACTACTTCAGTGGTTTCACATGTGTGATATAGTTTTAGTTAAACCATCCAACCTAACCATATTCCCCCTTCACACTTAGTGTTCATGGTAAAACTATCAATGTGCCTTAACTGTGTGAACTATAGAAAAGCTACCAAATATCACCCCTTTCTCCCAAAAAAACATCTATCTTTTGGGGATAAACCATACATCAATATGAACCCATAGATAAGTGACAATAGTGGGTTCAAATTCTTTCTTCCATTCCATATTCTCCCCATACATTCACATAAACAATGAATAACTCCAAATACCACCAAATATGAAAATCCATGTTTGACAATTTTCTAGACCATTATGCTTTCTTCCCACTGAAATCCACGTAATTAAATGCTAATAAATCAAAGGAAATGGTTCTTGTACATTCATGATCCAATTACAAAAAATAAATAGATCATTAACTATCAAAAAGAATAAACACATACATCTTTCCAAAACAAACCAACAATTGATCTGATGACCAATAAATGATAAAAGAATTGGGACACGACCTATCAGACCACATATGAAATTAAGCTGAGTCCTCAACACTAGAAGGAAAAACAGGCTCCCTAAAATTAGAAAATGAGTAACACTCATCAATTATAGATAAAATATCACAGAGAACCATAGGTTCTACCCACCATAAATTAGTAACTGTATTGAACCAATGAAACCTGACAACATGAAAATCCTAATATGAGCCAACATAAGAACTTTCCAACAAAAACTATCCACCCCCATGGCAAGGGACCCTGCCGAATGAAAAAAATTCGAGATTGAACCAAGTCCACGATAAAGAAATTCTCTTATATAATAATATAGACTCCCCACTCCCCAACAGGGGACATAAGAACATAAAAAATTATCCCCACACCCCATTATTTTTATGACATCGTGAAAAGCCTCAATCTATGAACTATGGGTGATGAAATGATGTTTGACGCATCTACACCCAGAAAATTCTGGAGATATAGATTCCAGATTGGAAATCCTTATTTTGGTGACACAAAAATTCAAATAATACCTTAGAAACAACCATATACTCACAATATTCCATGGATATATCCTCACAACAATAAGGAACATTCACAAAGACAAGGATTTAAATATGAAAATTTATCTTCCCCATTCACTGTAATGAGAAACACTCAGAATGGAAAAACACATAACACACCACCACATGGAATGCCAAAATTTCAAATTTAAAAATTCAAGCATTCATTAAACTGCTGTTTATAAAAGAAACACACCATCCTTAACAATTAAAATGAATGGATAACATGATAAAAGAAAACCACTAAAGTTGAAGGAACTCTAAAAAAATTTATCTTATAGCTGAACAAAATCCGGCACCTTGCTCGTTCAACTAGGAAGGGGTGAATTCTGGAATGGTGGACCTGATTTCACGTTGGTTCTTGGAAAGACACTAAAAAACAACTTTATGTGACATAAGTAATCACATGCATGGAAAATCCTTGCAGTTCTCAGAAATTAAAAAATCATATGACTACGCTTACCACCCTAATTACATATAGGGATATTGGACCCAGAAGAGGCTTGTGAAATTTGTTATTTCATCTTAATTCCCAAACTAGAACCACCAGCTTTGTACCACATCCCACTTTTCCAATTATAATTCCCTTCACCAATTACAGAGACTAAAGAAAGTTCATCCATCTCAATCGCTCCATCAATCACAACTTCATCATGAATATCTTGTCTCACCACAACGACAATAGATGTTAAGTAAAACATTGGAATCATCATCAATTAATTAAAAATAAACCCGCACATGAAATTATGAGCATTTACTGAATGATTCACAAACTAACTTGAATAGTATGGAACTATATCTACAAAGAGAAGATAGAATACTATCACTGAACCATCTCCTTATTGTAAATATCACATCTCCATATCCTTCCTCACCTCGTGTACATAGATAAATAATACAACATGAATGATTCCTTGAATAAATCCCAAGTAGGATCTTCCAAATGCTTAGGTTGTGAGATCGACTTCCACCACTTATAGGGAGGACCTCACATATAAAGGTATAAAAATTTACCATTAATTACTTGGGGAGATTAAGGAAAATGATGTTTAACTCAATATCCCTCATCCACTATTCTTCTTCAAGAGGTTACACTTGACCCTAAGAAAGTGGAGTTTTCAGCTTCTGAAATTCATAAAAATAGTCAATGGGTTGATCAAATGGAATTCCTAGTAATAGTGCGCAACCCATATATATATGTCAAATATCCATCAAATCATTATGGGGGAAGACACTAAGAAACAAGGAAACCAATAAATATGTAAAGATGAATCCATCAATAAGAATTATCAATAATAAAACACCACATAAAAAAAATAATTCCCAATACAAAGGGAAACAAAATACAAAGCCACTAATAAGAATGAGATAATAATATTTTCTCCTTTAATAAATTTTATAAATGAAAGACAATTTCAATAGGTTTCACAATCAACAATGGTAATTCATAGAGAATCACATTTAGACATTCTCATTCCAATCTGAGAACCCATCCACTCATACCATCAACCATAAACCCTTTAAACACATCCTCACATCTGGGTTCTAAAAGTAATATCACTAGATACCCAAAACCACATCTCCACTTTCAAAAAAGATCATTAAACCAATGATTTCACATATTAATGATACATGGGAACTGACATTTTTTGCCACATGTTTTTCAAAAATTGAATCAACCCAATAGAATTGTTATATCCTGAGGAAATATATACCTATATGCTTTAATCATGGTTTTAATAACCATTCATGGGATATGAAACCTTAACCAGAATCACCCTAAAGCCTGCACAATTTCCTGGATCATGCCGCACAGTTTTCCAAAAGTGTTCTCTAACCATTAACCATTGGAAATACATCCCAAAAATCAATATTTAAATCTAAATTATGCTATAATAAAAATGGAAACGAAGAAAAAATGAATAAAAACATTAAACCCACTTCTTCTCATTAAAAAATCCATCGATTCCATAATTTTCGATTCATGAAGAAGAAATCTGTTAAAAAAAAATTTTATCAATTTTTTTAATTATAGAAAATATCTTACTCGTTTATAAAATGAATCAAAAAATTCATTTTCCATTTTCCAAAATACTAAACTATGACCACCATGAAAGGTTTTTTCACTATTCAAAATGAAATTGTTTTTGAAATATTTTAAATATTAAGTGGTAACCAAAAAAATTTCAAGGGGAAAATAGTTTCAATTTTTGACTTGGATAAATGGTTTTCATCTATATTCCAATCAATCCACCACCATAATGAGTCATATAGGACGATTTATTTATCTTCATATGGCTTTCCTGGCCCTCAAAGATCACTAAAATATTTATACTAGTTCCATTTTCATTTCGCAATTTCCCAAAAAATCATAAGATCCAATGGAAACGAACATAACCTAATATCCCTCAGAAACTACAGGTTCAACATAGAAAGTCTTGGCCAGACACTTCCGCATACATACACCACATGTTTTTGGTAGTACTATTCCATCTACCATGAAATAACAAATAACAAATGGCACTCCAAAATAATGGTCATCTATTGAACATAAATCCTTTGATTCCATTTTGTTAAAAACTAGGCTGGGATTCCTTCCAACCTCACACTTGTCCTCTCACAAGACATGGATTAAAGGGAATTTGATTCCCTAGTGGCTGGAAATTATTGCAATGGAATCAACAACGTAAATAAGGGAACTATTTTGCCAATATATAAAAATCCAAATATCATAAATAAATAGAGAAGATGAATATAATTATTATTGCGAATATGTAGACAATATACAAATATTGTTTTTTCACAAAATATTTTCATTTTAAAACCTATCATGTTCCATTACCCTTTTCCATTTAAAACCAAATCTCTTCCAATAATGAATAATTTTCACCATAGATAAGAAGGATAAATTTTTCTCTTAAAATGGGGGAAAGGGGATATAATTTGTTTTAAAAACAAGATCCCATAACAACTTTAAACCAAATTCACCACTTTCAGAAAGATAAAAACTAAATATGAGTGAAACAAAAATGATCCTATAAAAATAAAAATGGAAATAAACAGAGTATAGAAATATCCAACATGCATCTTAATCATTCACCAAATACAACTATTTTCCATAGAACATTTGAGAATCTAGAATCTCAGGATTAATATATAACAAAATATACATGTGACTCAACCTGACGTACTTCTTTACATGATGACATCATAATTCCCGAATTCTCGATCATAGTGTATATTTCATGATCATGGAGAAAAATCCTAAAGAAGAGTGTCCATATTAACGGTAACTTGCCACTGTGTAATATAAATTAGTGCAACAATCTTTCACCATAAATTATCTTGATATGCTAGGTTCTCATCTCACAAAAAAAAGAGTGGTGAGCCAATGAATCCAAACTAGGAATCCAATCACAATAATATATATATCCCATTTAAGAATCTCATATAACAAGTCACCTTCGAGTCATATAACGAACAACCTATTTCACATTATCTATATAAGCACAAGGGATCCTCTCTGAATGGGCCTCCTAAAACATTCAATCATATCCAATGAGATGGAATTATCCAAGAAGAGTTTTCACCACAACATTTTTCATAAAATTTCTACTTGGTACACAAAAAACATTTGATAAATCAACCATTTCAAAAAAAACGATCATATTTCCATCACATGACAAATGATTTTTAAATAACCAGATGAACAAAACATTTATGTCCAAAAAAAATTATAAATCCATTTTAGAAACAAAAAACATCATTTTATATGTCACAAATAGATTTAAAAATTTAAACCATTCTTTTAAAAATCCCATCTCCTTGTAAAATCCAAAGAGGAAATTTAATAAACACTTGGTGTGAAAAATTCAGAAAAACCACACCATACATTCAAAATAATTAAGAAAACAACATAATTAAACATTATACAATTATTCTAAAAAAATTACATAAATAATTATTATCCAAGGAAGATGAAAAAATAATGAATCTTAGGAATCATAATTTTAAATGAAAATTGCGATGGATTCCTCCGTCAAAGAACATTTTCTTCAATGATTCCCAACAAAATAATACACAATGATTAGAAGAAGTAACAAATTCCACAATGAACCCTCAGGTGAAAAACCCCCAAATTTTGTACCACCCTATTTACCAAAATCATCCATACAAAGAAAATATTCTTATAAGAGATATGGAAAATTCAATAAACCCTAATGGCTGAGAGAGAGAGAGAGGATCCCTATCATTTAGATTAGGGTGAAGAATCACCATCAAACCTATTGGAATCCCAATTGGAGGGGAATGGAGGAGCCAAAAACTGATATGGGATGTGTTTTAGCCATAAGGGTAAAATGGTGAAGTCTAATAGAAGAAACCACACTTAAAAAGAAGGTTAAATGCGAAAAATTCCAATTCAATACTGGATTTCATGGTTAGATTTCACGGTTTATCTGACCATGCACAATCAATATGATTCCCAACTATCTAGTGTTGTTTAGTTTACACACTAAGGTTTCATGGTTAGTTAAATAATGTGACCTAACTATTTGACCACTGCACACATATACTACATGGTTAAACTAACCATGCACCTTAACCATGCATCATGTTGAAAATCTGTAAACCATCACCCTTTTTATCCTAAAACTATTTTAACTCAAGAGGATAAACCACCAATCAAACACACCCTATGGATAAGTGACTCAAGGGGTTTCACAAACTATCCACTAAGTTGTTTCTTCCCCATACCATCACACTCATAATGAATAGTTCCAAATCTATCCCAAAACACACATAAACTCTTAAACTTAATTAACAACTCATGAAACACCAAATATAAATATAGAACTCCTGAAACATTTGAGAAAAACCAATAACCAAATGATATTTCTATGAAAAGGGTGAAAATTAAAATCTAGGTATTACATTCATTATGGTTGAGTGAATGGGACCCCAAAAAATCAAAGACTATTCCAGCTACACCTTGAGTCGCCATGTGACATGTTCCACCAGATCTTGTGTCTGTCTATACCACACAAATTGTATCTTGAGTCTCCCATTTACCTATTACTTCTCCTCATAGGTACTCTAAACCCAATTTATTCTCAGCATAGGGACCCTAATGTTGACCATATAATCTTACAATACCCAATTAATGTTCAAACTGCATGCCCCTCCCAAGGTATCATGAGTGGTGGTCACATGAACCCAAAGTGTAAGGAGTGATTCCACCCACATCGAAGGTACATGATAGAAAACCAGCTAATCCCAAGTCCTCTTCATACAATGTTAAATTGCATAAAAATTTCTAGCACACGTGATGGTGAACTTTAGCCATACTATATATGATAAGAATTTGATACCACATTTATGAGTTGTCTCTGATGACTCCACCACTTTACAAACCTCTTATAGTGTTCAACAACAACATGATGCTATATATATGACTCACAACAAATTAGAAACTCTAGGGAGATCAATTTATAAGCTCTACACTATTCCAAGGAAGATAAATCCTCTTTTGTAGGGAAGCTAAATGTGTAATCCCCACCCCATCCCATGTTGATGCTCCTTCTATTTCATGATATTACTTACTGCATGACATCGAATTTCATGGATCATTCCTATCATTGAATGATAAACTATGATAGAATGATACATGGGTTTTTATCCATATCATTTAAATATAGAATGTATGATTCCTTTATGAGGTTCAATCAAAACAATGGTAAATTCTTGGTGTTCCCTCCAAGGGACATACCTCCCAAATCCACCTCAAGGATTATTCTAATTTTATAATCCTTGATCCACATATGGGCGAATTAGGACATTGGTAATCTTCTAGGTATGACATATTACCTTCTAGTTTCACACCTACTAGATCTACCTCAAGGTTTCTTCCGATATATCTATCCCTAATCCACCTTAATGGGAAACCTGATCAACCATTGGGGTCCTCCAAAAGGGGCCTCTCATCCATCAGTAATCTATCTAGGTGTAAAAACTTACCTCATAAGGACACACCGACATGATCCAACTCATGTAGAGTTCTGATCAATAACTCTAGATTCACATAATTGGGAATCCCGACTCTGGTAGTTAATTGAGGGGTGACAAATTGCTTCCTA
Organism: Viscum album; assembly: GCA_963277665.1. Taxonomy (NCBI): domain Eukaryota; kingdom Viridiplantae; phylum Streptophyta; class Magnoliopsida; order Santalales; family Viscaceae; genus Viscum; species Viscum album. The sequence goes on from OY728137.1 coordinate 1,903,113,625, forward strand.
GGGACAGAACCCCCGGATCCACCTCTAGGGGATTTCTGATCAATATCTATGGGATCACCATAAGGTGATTACCTATATTGGTAAACCTCTCAGGAATGACACCATCCCACATCGGGAAGAAACTCCATGATCCATATCATGGGTCTTTCAGATCAATATCTTTGGCCTACCTTCATGCAGAATTTCAATCTACCCAACCTATCTCTAAAGGATGTAGAACATGTTCCCTACCAATCTTCACAAAACATTAAACTCATAGCATTATCCATCGAAACCAGAAATTAGGATCAGTATCTACATGATTTTAAACATGTGAATTGATTCATAATTCACACCCCATGGAAAACATGGGACTCTTGAGGTTAAAAACATTGGAAGACAAACACCCTCATCATCAATTGCCTAGAGATCAACATAGTATGACTTGGGATTGAACCCAAAGATTCTTTATATGAGATAGAATATTAAAAGGAATATTCAAAGGATACCAATTCCCAAATTTTCAAGTCATTCCTAGATATTCTGATTATGAATATTCTCCAAACCCATGGTTAATGCACTACAAGACTGAAGTTGTCTAATTTAATAGAGTCTACAAAAATATTGTTCATGGAATGAGTTCGATGAACATAAATGAAATATATGAGGATGACATAAACTAGGTAAAAATATCCATGTAGGAATATTGGGAAGTAGTATCAAACATTCCATCTTCATATTTCGATAATGGAGCACACATCACTTGTAGTGTTCCTGATATTAGTGGATTAGCATGTCACATGATTCAAACATTCAGCGCCAGGTCCCACAATGAAAATTATGGACCTCGGATGGTACTCAATAGAGAATAGGGGAATATAGAATTTTTTAATACTAATTCTGTGGAATTATCAACATAGATCCATCTCATTTATTGGAGGATTGGATTATGCTGGGGAAATGGGAATCAGAATCCTTGAACATGTACTGAAATCCATATCCACCTACTCTATCCGACCCATGTTGTCTGAAATATTCTACCCAATTCACATATATTCTACTATAGGTGGATGCTTTATACTATGATCCCACACAACACTAACCCCTCCATTACTTCTGTCATGACCATAAATACTAGGTTCCCTATACAATATTCACCCAAGAGACCATCCAAAAAAAGGTGAGAGATACACTTGTACAACAATATGAACTAGAGTTGGTCATTCCCATAGGGAACATGCAGTTCTGAGACCTAGAGAAATAATTTCCTCACTAACATCAATAACCTAGAGGTTCGTTCTACGGGGTCTCTCCTCCATTTCAACAATGAATCACTTCGGTATTCTATCCTCGGAGTGCCCTGATGACTCACTAGACAAAGATGAGGATGGGGGGGATAATTGAATCTCCCTAACCATAACTATATACCAGGAGCCACCAAGGTGTTATACCCCTTTTCCACATCAAAACTAGGAAGAACCAGTCTTGTAGGGTCATGAATATGGGAAATTTACCTATTCATCATCATCCTTGGTCAGAACAACCCAATTCCAACATTAAGGGTAGGTTCAAGAGAATACCTGAAAATTTGACTAATCATCTATGGATCTACCTTCACATACCAAAATGGTTCATACTTCATGTTCACCTCAATATATGAGAGGGGATCTATTTTCACCTGATTGGGATTGAGTCCATGGAGGCATCATATGTTCGATGGGATGGCCCTTTCAAACACGGAAACCACTGAAATCCATTACGAGCCAACTCATAATGATGAGACTCTGATAAGGTGCATTCCAAGCTTCATTGAAGACCAAAGTAGATGTCCTCACCAATCTCTAAAAAATATACATAATGCTCCTCAATGTGACATTACAAGACAGAGTTTATTCCCTTCCGGCTCAAGCACCGGCCCATGTAGATATCTTTCTTTCTTTGTCGAATCACAGTACAAAGGTATTATCTACACTCTCACTTCTCAACATGAATGTCCTCCCCAAGTCAATTTCAACCAGCATGTTGTCCCACCTCATTCTTTATCCAACTAATATTGAGGTACTCACATCACAAAATAATTTCCATACATAAATGAATCATCCCAGTGTATGAGTGTTAATAATAAACACTGGTGGAAAAAATCCTTGAAAATTTTAAATTATTATAGACAGTGTCGATCTATCTGATTTTGACGATACACAGATATTGATAAGGTCAAATCCACCATGAATACTAGATTCTAGAATAGGATCCCAACCGGTAAAATTCATGTTCCTACATGGTCAATTCCATTGGATCCCATGATACATCTATATGTACATGAATGTCCCAAATGTTAGGGATCTATTCCTTGGTCTCATAGTGGAGAAATAATAATCATATTTAGTATCCCTCTATACCTCTAATAAAGTCAACAAGTAGATTTTTTGGTCAAGGATGAATCCTTCATATGGTGAACACTCGACTGATCATCAGATGGGTGTAGCTACCCTCTCACTTGATTCAGTGGAAAATACCAAATCCCATAGGGATATGATTATTGAATTTTTACGGCCTCTATGATATTTCCTAGAGTAAAATGAGTGGATGAAATTCAACTTGACCCTCTTAAAATTAGCCAAACCCAAAACTGATCCATATAGGGGAAGTCACCTAACTCTTATCTAACACCGATCAGAGTATGAGATGATCATGAACTTCGATGTACCTCTATGAAAGAGGGAATGAGGGAGATTATAGCTATATTACTACTATATATTGTGTTCTAACATACATACTACCCCAAAATATACATACCATATTCCTTGACTGTGGGCCATACCATAGGATTCTATCAAATCACCTAGGGTGATGCTTTGCCGGCTGAGTGATTATTAGTTGGCCTGCCCAGGGAGCCTAGGGATCCTAAAGGACAATGAAAATCAATTTTGAAGGGTTGATTTGGAAGAGATCTGGGAGGCTCATTGCCCATAATTATGTATATGCTTTTAGATACATCTCTAGTGATGTGTTAAGATCTACATTTTGATATACCGGATTATTGTGGAGGTTTCTCCACATGTGAAGATAAGGGGATGGGGACAATACAATCATATACCCATTAGCCATATCTTGTGATATCATGAACTACCCATCAAAAATGAGAGTTACCCTATGGAAATTGTAATTTTAATCATGGCCATACATGAGCATACTGGGAACATGGATGATAATAAAGGAATTTATTGGGAAAACCCACCCTAAGTGGTGTCACGTCACTAGGTATACCCTTATATAAGAGTGTGTACCCACCAGTAGAGGTGGGTCCTTGGCATCAAGGATCTATCTAATGACCCATATGGCCTCTCATTCAATTCCAATCAACACTAATGAGAATGTTAGGTCCTCTGATACACCTATGTTTGTGATGAAAACAAATGTGAACCCCATTGTACCCTTCTTAGTCTTGGAGCTTGCATTGCAAAAGAAGCTCCTTGCCGATTACACGGTTGTTTAGAACTAAAATAATGATCCCACTTTATGAATTCACACAACTCCCATAATGTGGAAAAATCACATCCTTCTTGTCCAATTGAAACTAGTTTATCTTAGTAACCATATATTAATAGAAAAAACTAAGGTAGAAGTTCAAGACAAGTGATCATGGAATGAGTAGACAAACCTTCGTAGGTTGTGTAAGCAAGATCCTTGGGATCCAGTTCAAGATTCTATTCTAGGCACTGAGCACACCTACCGATTGGGTGAACATGCCAATGCATTGGTGTTTTGGATACCCATTAATGATAGGTACCCTAACCAAGATGATTTTACATCCTCTCTCACTGCTTTCCTTGAGGCCCTATAGGTGTGATAGGTGGTGATCCCACATGATGGAAAGTCATACCTAGCATGGTTGGATTACATGTGAGAACCCCCAGAGTTGGAAAACCGAAATTTAAGCATTCAACAGTATGTATGTACTTTTGAAACATGTGGACAAATTTTTTTCAATGTGTGGAATCTTTTTGTTAATTTCAGAGCATCTATAGGATGGAAAGATTTGATGGTTTGTGTAGAAATCGGCAGGAAAAATATTTGTTTGGTGTAAAAATATGAACATATGATGCATCATTTATTGGGAAGACCACTTCATATATTTTTCCATAAAATTTAGCTCCACCACACATATGATGGTTATTACTATCATCTTCTAGTAAAATAAAATTATTTATGAGCGAGTTACACATTTATTTCTTGATGGAATGGCCATACATACCCCCATTGACATGTTGCTGACTGAAGGGATGCTTCTTATAAAGTGATTGGGGAATATTAATAAATTTTTAGTCCAACCCATATCCAATGACGCTTTCCAGGAGGTTTATGGGAGGTTATTGATAGGTCCCAATGTCTGGACCCATCTTTGAAGCATGCTAAGAAAGTGATATCCTTTCCTCTTCCAACTCTTAAAATTTGGTCGGTGAAGGTAGATATTGTAATCGTTATATTGATACACCCCCTAGTTTCATTGTAATTTTTTACTATTTACTAGACGTTCCTCCCTGAGTTCAACCTTATCAAGTTCATCCATGTCCTTTTTATAGATTTCGTGCACCACCTTGCTAGGAACTACCTCATAGGTAAAAGAATTGGGCTCCATCATCTCATCAGTCACTAGATCATAATAAAATCAAGGCTACTATACTATTTTAGAGATAAAAATCCATTCATATTCCTTCAATGATGTATAGTACCCAGTATAATTCATCACCACCATGATTAAAATAATTCTAAAGCTTCCTGAATGAGAGAGGAATCAGGAAGCTAGATGCACTGACTACCTTACAAAAACCCTTACAAAAGGATCCCCAAACATATCATAAAATAATTTTATGTGTCCAAGTTTTAGATCCATAAATATGTGAATTATAGTTTGGTCATGTTGGGTGATTTAATGGAATAGTTAACCCATATCTCCTTCGATCTTGGTTGTGAAGGTGGGGATTCAAGTGACTATTAGCAAGTTTCCAAACACATAACTGAGAATTATGATGTCTTTTGGGATTTTATAGAAATTTATCATTCCCATGGTGTCATCCATACAATCCGAGGATGGTTTGATCCTATTATGGCCTCCACAACTTACATGGATTCCATTTCAACATCTACATGACATACATCCAAATACTAGAAGAGAAGTTGTTAATAGTGGAAAATAAAATAGACTGCCCCTCCAATACTGAATTCATCCTACACCCTCAGTGATTTCAGTCTACTAGAGTTGGTAATCATGCCCCATTTGTACCTAGATTTAGAATACCCCTATAATAGAGAGTTGGATTATGCCCTTATGAATTCAATCAAATTTTTGGATCTCTTTAGGGAGAACGAAGATGGGGAATACTAGGTAAGCCCCATAAATTCTTATGAATGACATCAGTGTATGATATGTGAATTAAATTAGAGATGATAAAAAACATAGAAAAGTGTTTTAGATAGAGATATGAATGCTACAAAAACAAGGAAACAGGTTATACGTAGATCTAATCCGGAACATTCATTCCATATTACACTATTAGATTCCCAACCAAAGTATACTATGTAGAATGATCAAGAAAATTATCTAAAAATGAATTTTCAATCTACATATGAAGATAAGGCAATGTTGAACTATGATTAACCGCATATATCTAGAGCCACGCCTCACATAGCTGACAATAATATGACACTAGTTCATAGTAATGAACCTGGTTAGAAGTACGATATTCCCAGTTCCATCTAGAATACCATGTTATAATCGAAAATACTAGTTGTGCCTATTTCAATGGATCTACTGTCTATGTGAAAAATCATGCCTTATGCTTGGAAATAATACATTCTAATACAACTCTACAATATACATATGAGGATCTCAATTCTTGAGGCCCCTCAATTTTAGAAATAAATTCATGTTTCCATCAAAAAATCCTTAAAGTTCCCCCTATAATTTGAAATATTGGTGGATGTTGCAATGATTTACTATGAAGAAGAGTCTGATAATATAGAATTATAATCCATAATTTTCTAATATATTTAGGATGAGGGTTCCCTCATGCATTGGTAGAAACTCTTCTTTTACAATACAAGATAGTTTAATGGAATATAATTCTTTCATTTCCTAATGGGCAATGGTTTTGGGATTAATATTATCCCAACCAGGATGCTCCAATGGTTTGGACTGACCAAATAAGTCTTTACTCCCTCATACCTGAAGAGTCATGGTTATGACAGGACCATGTCGGGACCATGTTACCAAATCCGATTGAATACCCTTTTTTGAGGCTTGGTTAAAAGTGTTTAATTTATGTTAGTGTCACATGGTACATCCTACAATGCAATATATTATTGGACCTATATTTATCTTCATGCTATAGTCCCCTCATCATATCTCCAGTCCCTCAAGTATTCCCTCAATGGTCAAGTAGGAGTACCCCAAGGTGATTTCTATCTATTAAACACATTTGAGGCCCATTATTCAGACACTATCATTTCACGAGGGTGGGGAAGAAAGTTTAGACCAATGAGGTTGAGTGAAGAACTAATGAGGCCGGTCCATGGGTAGACTTGGTAGATGCCTTCATCCTCCTAATTCATCATCTAGAAACCACAATTTCATATTTGGTAATATAATTTTCTAACATCAATAAAAGGGTTTCAACATTCCAAAAAATAAGGAATGTCTGAATATTACCTCTAATTTTTATTAAGGACAAAACCAGGTTGTACCAAGAACCCCCAAACCTATAAATTCACAAAAGGATCTCCATATGGCCACTGTATCATGGAATTCCATTTTTTTCCATAGAACAGGGATGAATTGAATAAATTATAATTTATACCATTTAATTGACATAATGCATGGACCTCACACCCAAATTTAGTGGTCATAATGGATTAGATCAACAACTTTAATCACAAAGGATGCAATAGAGAATAAATTTATTATGGGTGGTTTTATATCTACCCATGTAAGAATCAATGTTCCCCTAGATCCTGTAATCCTATATGGTCCTCCATTAAAAGATTTTGGTCCATAAAAAATCACTAGTATTTAGACTATTTTCGGAATTCTTTTAAAGGGGGTATTTCTACTATCATTGATGTGTTGGTTAAGGTGAACCTTGATATTGATGTAGACCATATTCCAATTTTGATTAATACAACTATCCCCATTAATGAACAAAAACATTAAGTTTCCCTCTATATATAGCATCAAGATTTATTCTCCTATATTTATGATAATATAACAAGCCCCTTCCACCATCATGGTCCCATAGGAAGTTATTGTATGATCAAGAAGCCTCCCTAGAAAATGAAACCCTAAAATGGGTCATAGTTGAGACTATGATTGATAATCTCATAAAATCCATTTTCCATAAGGTTTTCTAGTAAGCCATGTTTCATTCCAAAATCATCCTAATCATGAAAAAATGGTCAATTCTATGTCTAAATAGAATTATTGGACATAAAACACCAAAGTCCAAAGGATTCATTTCCCATTATTTCAACTAAGATATTCTTTGACACTGCTATAGTGTTCTAGGACCTCTCCATCATGGATGACCACTCTATGTACAATCTGATCCAGATTTCCCAAGAGGATGAGGATTTAAAAACTGTTAGGTACCCAAAGGGACGTTCGGTTATCATTCAATTACATTTAGTTTGATGAATACAATATTCACTTAACTGAAGGTTATTGTCTATATATTCAAACTGATTCATAGTAGGTTGGTGGAATTCTATGTGAATGACTTGTTTGTCAAATATCACCATCATTATGTCCATCAAAAAAACCCTAAGAAAGGGTTTTTCATCCTCCTCTCTAAGAAATTTATGTTTAAACCCTTTAATTGTGCATTTAGGGTTACCACAGAGCTTTTTATTGGATTAATTGTATGATATAGAGGCTATGATATTGACTAGTATATGATCAATATAATTAGAAAAATGCCACACCCAATAATCCAACGAGAGCAATAAGTCCTCTGATAACACATTTCCTACATATTATGATTCATCGAGAATATGGACGTAAAGTATAATTAATACCGATGAATGATGAAGAAAGGCACCAATTACTAGTGGGATGTGAAGTTATAGACCACCTTTGATGAAATAAAGCATTATCTACTACAACCTCTAGTTCTGATTCCACCCATTTCTGGGAATTCTCGTGTTATTTATGTGACCTCCCTAGAGTAGTCCCTCTATTCCCTTATGAGAAAAAAGAATATTGAGGGATGAGTGAACAATTTATATTATCTATGTCCCATGATACTCAACATAGATACCAAATACTCCCCTAATTATAATATCTTTCTTGTCCAGGTTTTTGAAGTAATGAATTTCGAACATTATCTACATCATATTGAGATACATCTGAATCCTCATGGAGACCCATTGAAGTATATCTTCAATCCCCCCATTTCAAAAATATGAATGGGATGTTGGGTATTTTTCCTCCAGTAGTTCAATATAAGGTTCATCTGTAAGGAATCCATTATAGTCTAGAAATATTCACACATTATGGCCTCCCATTTATCCACAGAAGAACATGCCCAATGTTTTGATTTTCCAAATGATGGTATCCCCTCAGTGGACCAGAATATCTCAAACAAAAATTTAAATAGAGGCTCCAAGATCCATAATTACAGAAATCTCAACAATCCTAAGCTAAACATTTATGCCTCTCGGTCGTCTTTTTCACCATGACCAATGAAATTTGGCTGTACACGTTCTTATTGTTAAAAGGATGCTCCAAAAACAAGAAAGTGTATAAGGAACTCATCCCTAGTCTCAATCATGCTCTTAAGATAGATGTTCGACACCAACATGTTAATGGACACCATGAATTAGTAATAAATCATTGTAATGGTGAATACATCGTTTAAAATCCAGGACAAGTTCCTATTCTAGAATGCCCTTGGTAGCATATGGCATCGTTCCCCTATCATCTAGAAGTGACACATTACCCATAGTTATAGAATTGTTGGGTGGATGCCCTATCTAGTTTGGTCATGTATCGTGCAGAGCTGGGCTATGCTGACCTCTTCATTCATGTGGTGCATCAAATCATCATCCCACTTTTCATCACATATGATGATGATTGCCATTAGGAAAACCATCTATCTTCCAGTGGTTCCACATAAGGACCCACTGGTTCCTTCTAGTATTAGAAACCACCTATTGGACATATATTTTTATTAGGTATCTTCAGTATGGAATTATTTTATTGTATCTAGTCAAACATGAGTTAGTATATCAGTGTGTAGTTCTGTTTACCTCTAGAGATTGGAAAACCATGACCAATCTTTCAATAGATGTGGTTTTGAGGGAATTATGATATGTTTCATCTGAAGAGATGAGATCCTATAGGTTATGTTGGATATTAATGCTAGGTGATGTGGTTATCATCAGAAAGGATTGATGCTCTCCCATAAAATTATAATTTTGTAGTACATCTATCCCACTAGGGTCCAGGATTGAATCATGTATTCTAATAGGATTCATGTGTTTTGGAAAAAATACATATTTTTTTCATTGACCTAGATAGCTCCTCTAGACCAATAAAAACAAATATCCCTCTGTATTATGTGTACTGAATGTTGTACGACCATAACCACCAGTGAAAGATTTCCTGTGAAGCTTCGTTTTGATAGTGAAAGATTTATTCTCCCAGCGGGTAGAAGATACTCTCACACATGGATGTTAAGGCCAGATCTTTGATCTAATATTTACCTCCCACATATTCCATCTATTTAGAGTCCATCACAACATTATCACTAAAAAATACTAACTTATAAGAATATGATCTAATTGGATTGTACACCAAGTATAACATCCAGTATAACCATATGTTTTTCCAACATGCTTATGAAAATGGAAAGGTCAAGGTATTTAATAAGACAATCTCTAATAATCTATAGATGATAGTGGTGCATAAAAATAATTGGTCATATATGCTCTTGAACTCCCTCTGGGCCTATCAAAAAATAACTCAAAATTCCACCCAGGTGATCCCATATTCTCTACTGTATATAACAAAGGCAGTCCAACCCATTGAGGCTTAGTTTCAGTGAAATTTAATTGAATTATATAACCAAAAGTGTCCATAAAAATAAAATAATTCAATCAAGATGAGCTAAATTCCCTCGAAGAGAACATCCTACAGGACTTGAAAAATCTTATGAGGCACCAAATAAATATAGAGATGGTGTTCAATAATAATGTTCTTCTATTATCCATTATCCATAGTGACATGGTTCTAGCACTCATAATGCCAATGGTACCTAGAAACAATCATTTATTATTAGAGGACAAGTGGGAGAGGGCATATACTATTCTTAAGGTCTATTCCAATTTTTTATAATCACTGATCATTATAGATGGAGAGCCAATCAAATATCTTAAAAACTACATGTTTCTATAGTATTACATCATATTAGGGGAGCTTGGTCCAAACTCAAAGACCTATAACTACGATCCCCATGGGTCCAAAATCTAAGGCCATAAACTATGATCCCATGTATAGGCATCATGAATTTCCGTTTCAGGTGTGTTTTCTCTAATATATGTTGTGCTGAATCATTCCATCATAGTTCTACATTCACAGTGTGTTTTGACTCCAATGCACAATACATAACTATTTAACACAATCTTGCTGGGTCTCTGCACTATGACCACTAAAATTAGATTCCCAAGGTTCAAAACCCTATGAACATAAACAAGAAGTTTGAGTCCAAGAAACATGACATTAAAATATATGTGATCTTTATATAGAATGTTTTTTATTTCATCATACCTCATTGAACCTCTTTCAAATCAGGTTGTTCTTGTCAGACCATTCATGTCACATTTAGAATACTCTTTCCATAGTCCAAATAAAAACTCCTTAAAAACGATCGTGTTGTTTATACTCTATAACCATAACATCAGAGTTTGTGTAATAGAATCATGAATTTAAATAGTATGTGAATATCCTAAGGAGTGTGGTGAGCAATATTTGGCATATTTGGTCATATTTCACATTGGATTTTTAATTTCAGCGCACCACACATATCCATTCGGGACATCCTCTCATAGTCCATGTTTAAAAGATATAAAATTAATATCCCTCTAATATTCCAAGAATCACGACGGTAAAATATATGTGAGTATTCTACAAAATATGTTTTCTGTCATTGGGCCTCCATTTTCCTCATTCATGTTAGGGTTTTCAATCCACCATGATACATATAACTTTTTGAGGAGACCCTAACTGCGTTCCAAACTCTATAACCATTAACTAAGGACCATTAGTCATTAAAAAATGACATTATTGTTTTTTAATATTGTCTAATATTCATGGCCTTAATCTATATGTATCCCCTATAGTCGCAGTTGTACAACATTAAACTACAAATCTCATCTTCTTAAATGTAATACGTTAAACTACTATCTAACAACATCTCAAATCATGATGCCTATTAATAATAGTTTATCTTTAACCCCCTATCTTAACATGGGATGGCCCACAATAACTGTGGGATGCTTCCAATTCCCACTCTAGAGAGGATCTCCCCTACTCACATCTGTCTCCTACCAACCTATGATTTTGAAATAAGGGTGTCTTAATCCCCATCCATATGGTATTTGTAGCAAGGTTTGAAATTCTTACCTATGAGCCCAATGGTGAAAACAAAGGAAGGACCAACATCTATAGATCGTAGAATTAAAATATATCCTTACCCAAAATAAATATTAGATTCCAAATATAAACATGTGAGAAGTTTCATTGCACTCGTTCGGGAGGGTAGCTCCCACCGGGGATGATTACCTTACACAAAATTATTTATAGATATATGTTTCTTAATTACTATCTTCATGGGATATGTAGTGACACCCAGATAATTTATATCAGTTTCATCCCCTCTTTCGACACATCATGCGCCCCCTTCAATCAACAGTTTCATGGACCAAAATTTATGTACAAGAACTAAATTCATTTGTCTAAGAAACACGAGAATCAAACTATTTGCCACATCCCCTTAGGTTTCACGCGGCACAAGGAATTTTAAATTTATTCACATCAGAACGTATTGGGAAACCATAGTCTGATTGTAATCACCTCAATCTTGGAGTATAACTCTTGTCCAATGATTATGACACTAATCTATGTACATGAAACATTGTGAATGTGTGGTGCATCGTCAGGACTCCATGGACCCCCATTCACATTATATAACCTTCCATCAATGTCACACACATTACATCAAGAAACACTATCTGTATTTATTTAATCCAAACCTTAAACTATGTTCATATATTGTGATTTAAAGTTATCATATGTTTAATTCACTCAACAGAACCACATTCACACTAATTCACTATGTCCATTTTTTTAGGATGCTAAACTCGGACTCAAGATAATTCAATGAACAAAGGATTCCATCTTCACATGACATGTGGATGAAATGCTATGTCTTTAATCTATGTAATCCCTAAACACTCCATATTTTGGTCACCTACTATTAAAATGTATTATATTTTCATATCACATCATAATTGTTTGTACAATTCATCTTCCTCAGCATATGATTCTGAAACAACCTGTTCAATTTCATCAGCATATCACATGAAAATACATGTTCATCAATATCATTGCATGATGTAAAAATGAAATGAATTTTAGGACCTCTCCTGATATTTCATTTCAATTTGTATAGGTCATATACCACATCATTCATGTTAGTGAACCACTACTCGGCATCCAAGACAATGGTACACTAGAATACATCTACGACTTTTTTCAAACTATTACAACCACCACAAAATTTTATAAGTCACTATGGTGTAATTATAGTAGTGTTTAATTCCATTTGAAAATGTAATCACATCTTTCCCAAATGTTTCATTCCCTTTATTTGGATCTACATACTTTTACTTTTCAGAAGGGACCTCCCCATTAATAATATGGTTCATAGAATAAATAGTTACCTACCATAATGAGCCCATTCCCTGAAGGACATTGTATGACATTATGATATAGGATCATTGTTTCAAACATTTTCAGTGGTCGTCCATCAGTTGTATTTCCCTATTATTGGCTATGAAAGGTAGATGTTGATTTTTTACATGGTCAGTAGTTGTCATATACCATCATACAACTCACATTGTTTTCAATATTTTCAGCATCATACACATTCCATTCCCTATTGATAAGGTTGAACCCTACACCCCTATATTTTTTAATTCATTAACCAGATCAGGTTTGAATAAATAGTTACCAATTAAAAGTGTATACTTCTCCAACCACCACCTCTATATGCTCAAGAACTCTTAGTGGAATTTCAAAAATAGTAGAACCTAAGAACATATTGATTATCAGAGTATCATTTAATACTGAAATAATATTTTAATCCATTAATTTTTACTACTAGGATGAATTATGTTAGCATAGTGATTGTTTACTGATTTTCATAACAAACAATACTGAGGATTAATAATTGAATGTGGTGAAATTAATATGTTCAGGAAGGAATGAGTTGAGAAAAACAATCATCCAAACATTGGATCCTCTCTTTTATGAAATATCACCCAAGATTGACATCCAAAATATAGTTCTTGAGATTTTTGGCCTTTTTCGATAGGCCAAAAGTACCATTTTTTCTTTGATAAATCTTATTTCTCCTCGTTAACTTTTGAGCAAAAATTCACGTCTTTGATCTGCTATCGATTCTTCTTATCCCAACACTAAGACAATTACTTTATAACCTATAATTCCTTTTCCTTGGGAAATACCATATAGACCATAATGTAGATAAAGATCTTATCCTGATTAGTCATGAAAGATGAATGATCCTACACCATCCCATCTAAATGGGAAATATCTATTTTTGGATCGTCAAGGGACTTGGATCCCTCAACCTTATGTTTCTTCCAGTCCAGACCAATTATTTCCATTCCAAATGTTCCACCTCTACAAGGAAGTCACAATACAACACATAATGGTTGACGCATTTCATCTTCACTAGCCCCCATGCTGACTATACTGTTGTGGAGAGGTCCCACTCTTCGTGGAAATTCACCGACCTGAGTGTGGGTGATGAAATTCCACACGTACCACCATGCCTTGTGGGGTAAAGTACTGTTATCCTCAAAAAACTCAAATATGAATGCTTAAAAGTCATAATATTTTCATTTTATGTATGGTGGAATGATTGACAATATATTGTAATGTGGATAATTGAAATTTAGATCTTTATCCTTGAGCAGATGGGAAACTATCTAGGGAGTGATGTCCTTTCCAGTTTATTCACTACTATAAGAATCATCCACTACCCTTATAGAAAACTCTATGGTGGATGCGAACATCCCATCTTTGTTGGAAGGTCATGTTTGTAGTAAAATATTAGTAACAACCCAAAAACCACCATAACAAATAATTCTGGTGATGTTTTATCCAACATCACCCCCCGAGTCACCTCAACATCCATCATAATTTTTTCCTCCGCCATCACGACACCACCTCCAATGGTGTCCTCTAGTGGAACCCATATAATGGGGTATATCACTACATCTCATTCAACAAACCCTATGTCATACCTTACATCGACCCCCTCCATAGAGGGTACATATATATATATTCTCATCATTGGAACGAATATGATTGATTCAACCACTATTGTCTCCCCAGCTATTTCGAGGAGGAGAGAAGAATCCCTATCACCACCTTTTCCTGTTGAACTATTATTGAGTGTGTAAACAATGAAGGATGATCCCGAACATTATTCTAAAAAAAATTACAAAAAATTAATCAAACAATCATAGATAGGTCAAGTGGAAAAGTCAATAGAATATAGGATGAAGAGACACTCATGAATTAGACACTTTGGTAAGGATCTCCTAATGATTCCCTGGTAGTACAATGTGAGAGGATCCCTCCACAACCACTACCTTAGTCACAGGTGATGATGGTTGGATTATTATGGATACTACATCTGGAAGGGAGCCCACACATTCCCCTTGAATGGTTGAGGTCCCATCACAGTCCTTTTTAGGTCGTCATCAGACCCCCAGATCCACTGAGTCTAATTCTTATGAAAGATAAAAAAGGAGCTAGGAAATAGTTTTAAGAATATTTTATATGTAAGATGCATAAATATCCATATATTTAACTGGTCGTCAGATCTGCTTTCACCCATGGGAGAGACTTTGTAGGTTTCACTTCCCCATGAATCCTCTATGTCATATGTCATAGGTGAAAACACAACGAGCTCAGCTATTGACAACTACTTTGGAGTGTTCACATTCATTATCACACTTACCCTATTGTTTAGTGGAAAATAAATGGATGAGGTCTTCCAGCTCCACCAAAAATCTCTCTACCTCATCCCAAGGTACATGGAAGCTAGATTTGGCATGAACGATCCCAACAAGACCCATCCCGTATCTAGTATGTCATTTGCATTTTTCACAAGCATCAGTGAAAAAAATGTATACATATGAGTTGTCTAAATAATTAGTATTGATGATATCACTAGAAATATCCATAGTATTAAACCACTTCTCAGAAACTTGTAAAAAATTCCATGTGAATACACCAAAGTGATCTACTTTTTAGGTGAACAGATTTCCATGATCACATACATGATAATGCTCTTTTAGTTATGGATTTTGCACGTTACTGGCCATGAACTATCTGAACCAATATTGTTTCCTTTAATACTAGGACACCTCTATTGACAAAGGGTGCAATAACCACCACATGGTCTTGTCCTCAGGGTTGGAGAGACACCCTTTCATTGGCTTATATGGTCCATTACCTCACTTTATCCATAAGATATGTGATCTCCCATCATTTCAATAATTCATGAATGAGTACACACTCAATGGTTGGTGGAACCAACCCATTCTACATATTACGCTCCTCACACGTGACCTCGAACTAGATCTTCCTCGAAACTAAAAGATGTAATTAATGTCATTCCTCAATATATATCCTCAGTTTCATTCATTGCAGGCACCTAAATTTCATTTTGAATTGTTGTTGGTTGTGAGGTATTCATATTGTCTTGTAGTAAACCATATCCATGAGTTCACCACATTTGATGTCCAAGAGGTATGATCTCTACTCAGTATTCCATGTGCCATCATCAGTCATCATCCATTTTTTATAGGGGTGTGGATGAAATAAAAATTTCTCTTCTAGACCAACCTTCGCTATCACATCTCCCAAAATCATATTGAATGGTCAAATCCAAATGATTTTAAAGATCTTCGATATGATGTTTCTCATATAAGGATATATAGAGTTTGTGTACTCATATGTACCCATGTGTAAAACATCCAAACTATGTAGAATTTTGAGGGTCCCACAGATACGGTGGGATCTTCCCATCACTGATGTGGCAATGAACACAATATAACTTCTCTAGTAATATGACAAACTGATTGACACACGTCCTCATTCCAGATATTTCCACCATTGTAAAAGTTTCGGCTACACCCCATGTTTGAATCCTTTATATTGAGTATCCAGATATAAATAAGAGTATAGATGAACCACACAAGCCTAATAACTGAATAAGCTTCAGGATTGATACTCTATCCCTATAGAGACCACTAGCTTGCATATATTATTTTCCAATAGGAAAACTGTTTTCCCAATTAGAATTCAACGGGACATGGACAAGGTCTAGTCATAAATTATATGCATTATACTCTACATCAATTTTCCCCATTGATACTTTGTTCACAAAGTAGTCAGACCATGGGTTAATGAGAATCTACACCATCCCTGTATTCTCTTTGCTAGTTCCCCACACCAGATCAAGCAGCACATATTCTAGGGTGGATATCTTCTCATGATCATCCCATATTTTGTAAATGGGTAGGAAATATTAATACCTCACTCCCATAATCAGGATCCAATAGATTTGATGAAGATTCGAATGGTGTAATCCAACCACCCCCGGATGCAAATGAAATGTGTTGGTCCCTGGTTTCTATCTTCTCAATGGCTCAGTAATGATTTAGTAAGGGAAATAAACATAAAAAAACGAATCATGTGATACCTCATAGATTCCTTTACTCTTTAACTCTAAATTACACTCAGTTCATGATGTGCATTCCTCATAAGCTCATGCCAAATCAATGGTGAAATGATTAACCTAGTGTTGATCATAATTTTCATTACATACCCTGAGCGGATGCCCAAAATATGACATGTGTATCATCTCATAAAATGGAAGGGAAACCCCAACCTCTAGCTTCTCCCCATAAATGTTACTATAGTTTTTGTAGAAAATAATAGATGTAAATTGAAAATTTTCATTTATGAAGTTTCATAGAAAATATCGGTGTCACTAGTATTTCCCCTATATGCCTCTAAACAAGAAGCCATGTTTTTCTATACTCACCACCAGGATTATAACCTCATCCATCATAAAAAATCTACAATGAAACAACATATTTCATAGTGGGTAATTCCTATAATGCTCCTTCAGTAGTTCCAAAAATGATTTGTGGTATGAGGTTCTTAGAAGTTTCTCCATCATGATGATGTTTTCATCCACTTATTCCCTATTTTTAGTAGCCACTTTGACTCCATTAGTGGCCATTTGATTCAAAACATAGCCCATCATTTTCATCTATTTCATGAAGGTCCATCAAAAAGGTCATTTATAGTGGTTATTTGTAGAGATATGGTTTTTGGAAGACAATTTTTATAAGTACTAGTTCAATGTGTCTGATTCAGAAATAATAATCCATGGATCATGGATAAAATAATTCAGTTTCACTGAGATGCATTCATGGGGCACAGTTCGCAGAGATGATGAGATTTAAGAAAATAGATAAAAACACATTTCTCATCACAAGGGCTTCATGATTTCAGAGGGCCCTATACACTATATATAGGTTCAAGTATACACTGGATCAAGGATGGGATCCATACAAGGGGCCATTTTGCAAAGGCTCTTTGAGTGCACCTCTTGAGTCTACTTCATGAGCGAGCTTCATGGAAGGGAGTTGAATTCCACTTTTTGGTGATTTTTATTCATAATCTGACCCTCCTTTATCTACAAGATCCTGTTATGAGGTCGAGGTCATATCTTGCACCAAAAGATTCATTTCATGAGAAAAACCAAGGATTTGATGACCTGTTTGGGGTGATTCAATGTAAAAAACAACCCATAATCACTCTAAATATTCCATTCCACGAAGCTAATGTGAATCACAAATGAAATTCACTGAAAAAGGAACCATGTACCTTTTCTACCTTTTTTAATGAACATATAATTGATGTTACCTCGACATGTAGCGTAATATATAGTCATAGAGCATGTCACGAATGTGAAAATGATCGACGATGTCCATCACAATATTGACTATTAGACTCATGAAGACTAACAAACTTGTTAAGGGAATAAATATTAATGAATTCCTAATATGATAATGTAACCATTTTACAATAAATACTCCCTTTATTATAATTTTTTATGCATAAACACCCTAACATTGAACTTCAACTACCAATCCTGATTCACCAAACTCTTGAGCTTCGTGAAACAAAGGAAAAAATGGATCACCCAATTTATCTAGGCTTCTTGTAACCCAATTTATTGTTTTTGTAAGATCCTCCTCCCCATGTGGATATTCCTATCATGAATTCATACTCAGCTCTTGAAGGATAAAGTCACCATTTGTAACTGGACTATCCATGAGTCATTTTCCCTTTCAGGAATCCCTAACTATTAGAATCAGGACATCCATATGTGGAACAATCATCTGGTTTCATAAATCCTCCTCCTTTGAAAATCCCCTGACATTTGTAAGGACCCCAAGACTCATCAATATTAATGAAACATTAATCATTCCTTAAACACTCACACCAAAATTAGCATTCCACTCAGATGTTGGGGAACCCAACTTCATGAAGCCTTTTGTCGTTGTGATGCACTTTTGATTCGTGATGCACCCCTCCACAAGGCCCCATAATTCATTATACCTCTCTCATAGGTCTCTATATGGTGCCTCCCTTCTTCAAACATTCCTTCTATATGGTTTATTGATAAGAACCCCCAAACCAATCCAAGACCATTCCAACTAAACCTTGATACCCATTGTGTCCTATTCCACCCACTCTGATGAATCTTCACTTCACCCAAGGTGTGCTCGAGGCTCCCAATAACCTATGTATTCTTAAAATATGTACTCTCACCCTAGTTGCATTTCAACATATGGACTCTTATGTGGAAATTTTTATTAACCTACAATACATGATAGTTACAGTTCCATTCCCCTCCAAAAGAACATGAGGAGTGATCATATAATCTGAAATTTTAAGGACTGAGTTCTCCCATGTTTGAGTTGCATGCCTTATAAAATACCAGTTCTATATCTTAGTCATATGATGTTAAACTACATGAAAACTTATTCATCACATGGAATAGTATGATAAACTAACATTTATGATAATCAGAGGATACCTCATGAATGAGTGGATGGGAAGACTACACCATGTCCCACACCTCATACCTAGTGAAACAAGAATAGAATACTCCAGGAAAGACTCATATGGAAGGAAGTTATCCAATAATCTCAATGAATATACCTAAATTATTCCAATGAATTCATATCCACTTCAAAATTGTAACTCATTGCATTAGGCCCACAGAAACCCTCATTGATTCTCTATTCTGGGAGAAATCATCCTTTTAGCATGATGTTAAATGTTATGGATTGATATTGTATTATGACCTTATAATACAATGATTAAATACAATTGAATTAATCCATATCTTCTAAATAGGTTATGTAGAATTTCCTCCTTGAGATTAAATTATGACCATGGTAAACTCACTGTTTTCCCTCATAGAGTTATACTTCTCAAATTCCCCTCATGGTGAGTTCTGATTAGTCCATCACTAATTTTACTCAAAAGGAATCCAACCATCTAGGTTTAACACTTAGGGAATCCCTACTTTAGTAAACCATCTATGTGTGACATAATTCATTCTAAGGATACACCTCCTGTGTTTTCCGCAATGGGTGTTTTTATCCCTCCATCTATAATCCATATCTCGGGTTGTCATGATCAACTTTTTGTGTATTTCTCATGGGCCATCCCATCTATCAGTAAATTATTCGGGTGTCACACTATCCCTAAAATGAAAAAACATCTCGTATCTACCTAAAGAGGAATTTTAATCCACAATTCTGTGTTTCCCTCAAGGGGTGTCCTGAATCTGGTAAACTATCCAGGTGTGACATTATCCCTCCTAGAGACACACCTCCCAAATCCTACAAATGTGGAATTCAGATCCAAAACCAATGGTTCTCCTCTAGTGTAATCCCGACATTGGTAAACCTCTCAATTGTGACACCTTCCCTCACAGGGAAAAAAATATCTAAGCCACATCCAAGGGAATTTTGATCAACCTCCTAGATTGGCCACCACATGGATTAGTGATCCACCAATCCTATCCCCACAAGACATTAGACCTGCAACTAAACAATATATATAATACATTAAAATCATGAGCCAGCCCATCTCAACCTGAAATTAGAATCCAAATCCATGATATTTTAAACTCATGTAGAGAACTATAATACATAGCCCATGAAATTCATGGGATGAATAGTGAAAAAATATTTGGAAGACATGACAAATCAGTTTTAAATGTCGTGGGATCAACACATGATGCCTTGGGTTTTATGCCTAAGGTGCCTCATATGAGATTACCTCATATGAGGATGACTAATCGGCGACCAATGTGGAAAACATATATATATTCTCAGAGATTACCAACGTGAAATCTCTCATAATCGATGTTTAATGTCCTATAAGACATAATTATTGTAATTAAATAGTGTCAAAAAATATATGGTTCCAGTAATGTGTTTCATGAACATGAATTTTATGACAACCCTACTTTTGTTACAAACATAAACATGATTTATTACAGAAAACTTCACTTGATACAACAAAGAAGATCGAGAGGTTTAGTGTCTCTGAGGATTAGGACCATTACATAATATCTTAAAACAAGAAACACAACATCTTTAAATAAAACTTCCATTACATGACCACTACATTCCCTCGTACTTATCATTGCATGGGATAACCTGAGGACATGCATTAGAAAAGGGTGAGCTATAAAGCCCAGTAAAATAGTACACATGGAATAACATGAGGAGTACAATACATGTTATACAATAGGAATATCAATAGAGAATAAAAGAAACATGAACATAAAGGCATGATAAATCATGATAATCATAACTGGAAATGTGGCAACAACACTTACCATGTAATTAGCATGAGCCAAGGCTCATTGCACATAAAGCATGAGTAAAACCTCATTACACATGAAGTACGAGTAAACCCTCGTTGCACTTGAATTATCAGGAGTCAACACTCATTGTAAATGATGTATCATGATACTATAATTTACCCAATGCATAGGAGCGCTATAAGGGCTCACCCTTCTTAAACATTTCATTTCATGCATAAGTGTGGCACATGGATCATAAAACATGGATTCAAAAAACATAATCATTTATTCCATGATAAGGGAATGTGGAATTAATACATGAAACATTTAAATAAATAAGAAAATGTTCATAAAGGTGAATACCCTTCATGGAGAAATGGGCATGGTATTCACTAAACAATGACATTGGCTTAGAAAATCTGTGCGATTTCGGCAGCGTAACGGCGTGACATAAGAATTCATAAAAAAGTTTGATGAGAGATAAAGGGGTTACTCATCATATTTACATGTAATGGACAGTAAGGAAGTTATATAGATACATGTCCCAACAATTGTAATGGAATTTAGTTTCATGATACAAAAGTATTTCTTGAATGTAAAATAAGAGAGAGAAGTTCCTTTCAGAATTTCGGCATAGTAACGGGTGTACATGGAAGGCATTTAATGAGAGATTAAGGGGTCTACAATCATTAAAATAATAAAAGGGAAGTATGGGTGAGGTGAGAAACCATACCCCAATATTCATAATTTAAATTAAAATGGAAAAACAACTTAAATAAAATTTACAATAATGAGAAAGGAAGAAAAAACCCTTACTTGGAAGTGTGCTTCCAAAGGCTAGAGAGAGGCTTGTGAGAGGCTTCTTGGGTGTTTGGGGACCCTTGGGAGGATTATAGAGAGAGCAGGGTAGATGTTGTATGAACTTAATGTGATTTCATTGAGGTGGAAGTGGGTGCTTGGGTGGGTTTATATAGAAAATGTGAGGAAATTCTTTATTATTTAGGTTTGGGACACCTTATATTAAATTAATCCAAACCCCAAACCAACCCATTGTTTTTTCCCATGGTTTTTGTAAAATGGAAGAGGAACACATTATTTTATAAGGCCAAATTCCGATCTTCTAAAAATATTAGGGTTTTTTATCTGGAGGTGAGTCACACTCCCATGGAAATTAATTTTAATAGGCTAGGTGTTGAATTTGTCTTGTGGGGTCCATTAATACTTTGAAAAGAAAGTCAAACAAACCCAAAATCACATTATTTTAATGATAAAACATATATTGGCCGAACATAAATATTATAATATTTTATTACATCACTATTGGGTCATTATGATGTCATAAAACACATTATATATTTAAACGGTATTTAATTTTTACCCAAAAATTTGACTGTCTCAGAAAATTATGAAAAATTCACCGATGGATAATTTCAACGTCCTGATTCCAAAAATAACATTTATTTTATATAAATAATTTTTTAAATATTTTAATTTTCACATTCAAAATGAAAACCAACATTTATCGAAAATTCATGGGTTTTGACAGAAATGGCTTTCGAACCATAATAAAAATTTTAATTGCATTCATAAAATTATAAGATCATTTATATTTAATAAAAATTAATTTAATAATAATAATATTATTTTATTAAAATATTATTTAATTCAAAAATCCATTAATTATATAAAATAGATTTCTTTATTAAATAATAACTAAAAACGCCATTTCTACTTTAAAAACTATTTATAATGTATCAAAAATGATGTGAAATTATATTCATTAATATATAAAAAAATAATTTACATGAACATTGTACTAATTATTTGTTACATAACCCCTTAAAAGAGCCGCATAAGACTTAAGGGTAAGGTGTGCGATGGTGACAGACACTTGGGGTGACTCGAATAACATCACTCGAGTGGTAATCTCTATCAACTTCCACTTTTCCCGTAGACGGCCCCGTTCGAGCTTGACATGGTGAAGATCAGCTTTGTCTTGGTCAAGGGAGAAGCCTAAGGATGCGAACTATTTTCCGATCTCCGACAAATGGGCTTCGTATGGAACAATTCTACTGGATGAGGCCATCGCTTCTTTTTTCTGAGTAAATTGGATTTGTTAAAGTCCTATATTTATTCTAATCATGTGGACACTGTTCAACGGCTATATTAACAACGGTCAAAAATTAATAACACAAAACCAAAGAAGTTGACATCTTATAAAATCATTTTTCATAAAGAGACATTTAACTGGATCAAGAGTGAATTTCCATTAATGAAACTTTGGGTCATTACAATATTCCCCCCTTAAGAAATTTCGCCCTCAAAATTTTCCTTTTCCCACACTAAAACAAATGTGGGTAACTCAGCTTCATCATATCCTCTGATTCCCAAGACTCTTCTTCAAACTTGTGGTTTCTCCACAACACCTTAACGAGGGGAATTGTCTTATTTCGTAGAACTTTTTCTCTACGATCTAAGATCTTCACTGGTCGCTCCTCATAAGAAAGATAATCTTCCAATTGTACCACCTCAGAAGAGAGTACATGTGAAGGTTCCGGTATGTACTTCATTAAGAGGGATACAAGCAAGAAATCATGTACTTTGGCCATAGAAGGTGGAAGTGCTAGTCGATAGGCCACAGCCCCGACACGATCAAGAATCTCGAAGGGGCCGATGTACCTTGGACTTAACTTCCCTTTCTTTCCAAACCTCATGACCTTCTTCAATGGAGATATGCATAGAAAAACCATGTCTCCAACTTTAAACTCAAGGTCTCGTTGACGATTATTTGCATAACTCTTCTGTCGACTCTGAGATGCCTTGATATGATTCTGAATGGTTTTAACCTTCTACGCCATTTCCTCGACCATTTCTCGTCCAAGTAGCTTACGTTAACCGACCTCATCCCAACATGCTGGTGTTCTGCACCATTTCCCATACAGGTATTTAAATGGTGCCATTTGGATGCTCGAGTGGAAACTGTTATCATAAGAGAACTCAATAAGATGAATATGTTGATCCCATCCTCCTTTAAAGTCCATTGAGCATGCTCTCAACATATCCTAAAGTGTTTGGATAGTCTACTCGGATTGGCCATCAGTTTGAGGATGATAGGTCGTACTAAATTTCAGTTCAATATTCAGAGCATGTTGAAGACTCTTCCAAAACATAGAGGTGAATCATGGATCTCGGTCAGACACAATAGATAGTGGTACTCCATGAAACCTTACCACTTCCATGATATATATCCATGCTAATTAATACAATGAAAAATCCTCCCGAATAGCAATGAAGTGTGCAGTCCTTGTAAGACAATCCACAACAACCCAGATTACATTCTTGCCTTTGGATGTCCTCAGAAGTCTGATGACAAAGTCCATGGTGATGTTCTCCCATTTCCATTCTGGTATGGGCAATGCTTGCATCATTCCCTTAGACTTCTGCCTCTCTACCTTCACTGGCTGACACACCAGGCACTTTGATGTATATTCGGTGATCTCCTTCTTCATATTATCCCACCAAAAGTTTTCTCGGAGATCTCGATACATCTTTGTGCACCCTGGGCAAATAGAGAAATTTGAACTATGTGCAACATCCAAAAGTTCCTTTTTCAGCTCCAGACCTGATGGAGCACATAGTATTTTCCAAAACCACACAATTCCTTCTTCATTAGCAATAAACTCCAAGGATTTCACTCTTTTGATAGCTTCCACTTTTTCTTGAATTCCCACATCATCCTTTTGTGCATCCGTTAACCTCTCCAAAATAGATGGTTGAGAAATGATTTGGGAAATGATTGATGATGTTCCATTCTTTATGATTCCCACGTCTATCTTCATCAAGTCTAAGATGATTTAATCCTTCGCAATTCTCATCATTGAGAGAATCACTGAATCCTTTCTACTTAGGATATCTGCCCCCTTGTTCTCTTTCCCAAGGTGGTAATGTATTGAACAGTCATAATCCTTGATGAGCTCTATCCATCATCTATGGCGCATATTAAGCTCTTTTTGTGTGAATCTATTTTTAAGACTCTTGTGGTCAGTATATATCTCACATTTCTCTCCATAGAAATAATGCCACCAGATTTTCAAAGCAAAGATCACCCCCGCCAACTCCAGATCATGCGTTGGATAGTTTCACTCATGGATTTTCAACTGCCTTGAGGCATAGGATGTCACTTAATCATTCTGCATCAGCACATAGCCTATGTCCTTCTTTGAGGCATCACTGAATACCACAAAAAGTTCCCCACTTGTGGGTAAAGTGAGCACGAGCGCAGTGATAAGCCTCCTTTTGAACTCCTTGAAGCTTCCTTCACATTCATCACTCCAAGAAAACTTTACTCCCTTTCAAGTTAGCATGGTAAGAGGGTTGGAAAATCGTGAGAAATTCCTCAAAAATCGTCAATAATATCCTGCTAACCCTAAGAAGCTATGGATATCCGTTATCGATGTTGGCCTCGACCATCCCTCAATTTCATCTGTTTTGGAGGGTTCCACAGATATCCCACTGCTTATGATGATATGTCCCAATAATGAGAACTCCTTCAACATGAACTCACACTTTCATTACTTCGCATAGAGATTCTCCGTGCGCAAAGTCTCTAGTACAGTTTTTAAATGCTCCTCATGATCCTCCTTCATTTTGGAGTATATTAGAATATCATCTATAAAGACTACCAATTTTTTTTTCAATGTAGTCTCTAAAGACTCTATTCATCATGTCCATGAATATTGCTGAAGCATTGGTGAGTCCGAAAGGAATTACTATGAATTCATAGTGCCCGTATCTTGTACGAAAAGCAGTCTTAGTGACATCTTCCTTCTTCACCCTTACTTGAAAATATCCCGACCACAAGTCCACCTTGGAGAAGTGTTGTGCTCCACATAGTAGATCAAAAAAGTCATAAAATCTTTGGGAGAGGATACTTGTTCTTTATTGTAATTTTTTTAAGTTCGCAACAATCGATGCAAAGCCGCATTGACCCATCCTTCTTCTTTATAAAGAGGACTGGTGCACCCCATGGTGAAGCACTTGGGCATATACACCCATTACCCAGATTATCCTATAGTTGTTTATTTAGCTCTTCAAGCTCAACAACAGCCATTCTATATAGTGTCTTGGATATTGGTAGTGCCCCAGGTATAAGTTCAATTTATAACTCAACATCTCTTCTAGGAGGAAGACCAGGCAGTTCCTCGGGAAACACTTCAGCGAATTCCCTCACAATAGGCATTCCTTCAAGGATGGTTTCTTCCTTGGACTCGATTATTTGAGCCATATATGCGTGATCATAAGGCATTAATATCCATTCTTGAGATGATGGAGCTAAATGAGATTCATCTTCCTCCTGACACTTGTAAATAATCGAGGATCGATTCTCCATATGGAGTGTGATTTCCCTATCCCAACAATTTATGTTGTATCTATATAAGGAAAACCAATCTATTCCATGAATTGCATCAAATTCCACAAGAGGGACTATGATGAGGTTCTCCGGGAAATTAAATCCACAGATTATAAAAGGGGAGGACTTATATTCATGGGATGTTAGGATTGCCCCATTTTCCGTACTAACCGACATCTTTACTTCCACGATTTGTGGTGGTGTTGGGATTGTTCTACAAAACTTTCGAGATATAAAAGAATGCGTAGAACCTGATTCAAAAAGTATGTTTTCTATTCTTTAATGAATAACTAGCGTACCTTTCACCACTTCGTTGTCAGGGTTCACTTCGGCAGAAGTGATGGAAAAAGCTCTTCCTTGCTATCTTGGAGGTTGTTGGTAGCCTCCGATAACCCTTGGATTAGGGCACTAATTTGAAAAATGACTCAGTTCTTTGCATTTGTATCATTGAACAATGCGTTGAGGTTCGAATAGAGAGTTCCTCTCCTCTGTCGCAGCCGTGGTTCCTTCTTGCCGACAGTAAATAATTAGGTCCCTTCTCTTCCACACCTGAAGCATTTTCTCGTCCCCTTAAGGCAATTTCCAGGGAGCTTCTTCCCACACATTTGGCAAGTGTGGTGCTGGATCTTCTTAGCACTGTTGTATTTATCCATCGGACCACCAGCATTGAAGTCCACCTTACGCTTCTTGTCCCTATGATACCCTTGTGATTCCCCGATCTCCATTTCGACCTTGAGGGCACATCGGCCAATTTCCTCATAGCTTTCTAAGTCACGGATCGCTAATGCTTTCAGCAAGCTGGGCTTAGCCCACCAAAGAAGCGGTCGACCTTGCATTCGGGGGTAACGACAAAGCCGGAAGCGTATCGTGCAAGCCTTGTGAATTTTTCCTCGTATGCTCCAACAGATTCATCATCTTTTTTCTTGAGGGAATGGAAGTCCCTTTCCATCTTAAGCCGGAGGGTGCGCGGAAAATATTTATCGAAAAACATCTTCCGAAAATCCTTCCATTACAATGCCTTGATCTCCTCCTCGGGAATTGTATTTTTGATCAATGTCCACCATTGATCAGCTTCACCCTCCATACGACAAGCTTCCAGGAGAACATTCTCTTGTTCAGAACATTGGAGGATGGAGAATATCTTTTCAATGGAGTTGATCCATTGTTCAGCGATCGTGAGATGAGATGATCCACTAAAATTAGGAGGCCTTTTCCTAATGAATCTCTCGATATCGACTTGTTCCCACTTAGGGGGGTTTGGACGTACCTCATGACCCGTGTTTCTATTCAAAACTCGAGTTAGCTGAGAGATAAGTGTGACAAAGTTCAAGATTCCTGTTCCCATTGGATTGGGCATCTCATTAGTATAGTCAGCACACTGATCTTCACAACGGTTGTTAGCCCAAGTAATCCTATTACCGGCCATTAGATGGAATGAAAGGAAAGTTAGGGGTAACACATAATGGGTAATCCAAAGAAAAATTTTGATGACTTATAAATAAACTTTCATTCCTTAACTCAGAGTCTATGGGCATCAATCTTGGATTTTCATGATCTACTTTCTAACATATATTCGTAGGGGCATTTTTTTAAATCCCTTAATAAGGGTTCATAATAAGCATGTGAATTTATCAAAACATATCTCTCGGGAGTGTCGTAACCAAGAGTGCAGCAATGCCCGTTTTCATGCACAAGTTCCCATTCGAGTCTAGCTCAAAGCGGTGTTTTCGGATTTTACCCTCTAGGATACATCTGTGCCAGAGCCGCCTCTATCTGCTCGTATCCAGACAGTGATGTATTTTTTTGATAAACCACTTACTTAGTATTTACCAAAACTTAAGAATGTTTTTTTATACTTAGTCCTGTATCTAAGTCTTTACTAGGGTTTCCTAATCCCAAAAATAAGTAAACATATCCTATGATACCAAGTATGATAACCCATCTTTTATTACAAAATTAAACATGATTTATTACATAAAAATTCACTTGATACAACAAAGAAGATCGAGAGGTTTAGTGTATTTTGTGATTAGGACCATTACATAAAAACTTAAAACATGAAACACATATCTTTATTGAAAACTTCCTTTACATGACCACTACATTCCCTCGTACTTAGCATTGCATGGGATAACCTGAGGAAATGCATAAGAAAAGGGTGAGCTATAAAGCCTAGTAAGGAAGTACACATGGAATAAAATGAGGGGTACAATACATGTTAGAAAATAATAATATCAATAGAGAATAAGAGAAAAATGAACATAAAGGCATGATAAAGCATGGTAATCATATCATAGAAATGTGACAACAACACTTAACATGGAATTAGCATGAGCCAATGCTCATTGCACATAAAGAATGAGTAAACCCTCATTGCACATGAAGTACGAGTAAAACATCTTTGAAATTGAATTATAATTATTCAAAACTCATTGCACATGAAGTATCATGATACTATACTTTACCCAATGCATTGGAGCGCTATAAGGGCCCACCCTTCTTAAACATTTCATTTCATGTATAAGTTTTCCACATGTAACATAAAACATGAATTCATAAAACATAATAATTTATTCCATGATAAAGGAATGTGGAATTTATACATGAATGTTTACAATAAATAAGTAAATGTTCATAAATGTGAATACCCTTGATGGAGAAATGGGCATGGTATTCACTACACAATGACATTGGCTTAGAAAATCGGTGTGATTTCGGCAGCGTAACGGTGTGACATAAGAATTCATAAAAAAGGTTGATGAGAGAGAAAGGGGCTCCCCATCATATTTACATGTAATGGACAGTAAGGAGGTTATATAGATACATGTCCCAAAATTTTTAATGTAATTTAGTTTCATGATACAAAAGTATTTCTTGAATGTAAAAGAAGAGAGAGAAGTTCCTTTCGGAATTTTGGCATAGTAACGGGTGTACATGGGAGGAATTTAATGAGAGAGAAAGGGGTCTCCCGTCCTTCAAACAGTAATAGGGAAGTATGGGGGAGGTGAGAAACCATACCCCAACATCCATAATTGAAATTAAAAGGGCAATACAACTTAACGAAAATTGACAAAAATGAGAAAGGAAGAAAAAACCCTTACTTGGAAGTGTGCTTCGAAAGGCTAGAGAGAGGCTTGTGAGAGGCTTCTTGGGAGCTTGGGGAACCTTGGGAGGATTCTAGAGAGAGTAGGGTAGAGGTTGGGAGATCTTCAAGGGCTTTGAGTGAGGAGGAAGTGGGATCTTGGGTGGGTTTATATAGGAATGGTCAGGGAATTCTTTATTATTTAGGTTTGGGACCCCTTATATTAAATTAATCCAAACCACAAACCATCCCATGGTTTTTTCCCATGGTTTTTGGAAAAGGGAAGAGTAAAGAATTATTTTATAATGACAAAGTCCGATCTTCTTAAAATATTAGGGTTGCTTATGTGGAGGTGAGTCACACTCCCATGGAAATTAATTTATAAAGGCAAGGTGTTGAATAAGTCTTGAGGGGTCCATTAATGCTTTGAAAACTTAGTAAAACAAACCCAAAATCACATTATTTTAATGGTAAAACATATATTAACCTAACACAAAGATTATAGTATTTTATTACATCACTATTGGTTTATTATGATGTCATAAAACATATTATATATTTAAACAGTATTTAATTTTTACCCAAAAATTTGGCTATCTCAGAAAATTATGAAAACTTAACCATTGGATAATTTCGACGTATTGATTCCAAAAATAACATTTATTTTATCTAGATAATTTTTTAAATATATTAATTTTCACTTTTAAAATAAAAACCGACATTTATCGAAAATTCACAGGTTTTGACAGAAACGGCTTTCGAACCTTAATAAAAATTTTAATTGTATTGATAAAATTATAAGATCATTTATTTTTATTAAAAATTAATGTAATAATAATAATAATATTTTATTAAAATATTATTTAATTAAAAAATCCCTTAATTTAATAAAATAGATTTCTTAATGAAATAATAACTAAAAACACCATTTGTACTTTAATAACTATTTACAATGTATCAAAAATGAAGAGAAATTATATTCATTAATATATAAAAAAATAATGTACATGAACATGGTACTACTTATTTGTTACATAACCCCTTAAAACAGCCGCATAAGACCTAAGGGTAAGGTGTACGATGGTGACAGTCTCTTGGGGTGGCTCGAATAACATCGCTCGAGTGGTAATCTCTATCAACTTCTAATTTTCCTGTAGACGGTCCCGTTTGAGCTTGACATGGTGAAGCTCAGCATGGGCTTGGTCAAGGAAGAAACCCAAGGATGCAACCTATTTTCTGAGCTCTGAAAAATGGGCTTCATATGGAGCAATTCTACTGGACGAGGCCATCACTTCTTTTGACTGAGTAAATTGGATTTGTTAAAGTCTTATATTTATACTAATCATGTGGTCATTGTACAATGGAAATATTGACAAAGGTAAAAAATTCTTAACATAAAACCAAAGAAGTTGACATCTTATAAAAACATTTTTCATAAAGAGACATTTAACTGGATCAAGAGTGATTTTCCATTAATGAAACTTTGGGTCATTAAAAATTTTATATTTTAGGGAGACCCAGACTGGGTAATTATTTCCAAGTAGGAATCCAAGGAATGTGGAATCAACATACAATCACCCCAATTTAATAAATAATCAGTTGTATCTGATGAATGCAGTTAAATCCAAAAGCCTTTGGAATTTTGGAATACAAGGCTACAGTATCCGACACACACATTAATTTGTGTTAACATGCATCCATCCCACAAAATAATCATTAAATGAAATTATAAATAATTTCAAAATATTAGTTCCACAAATTTGAATTTTGTTAAAAAATATATACCTCTATATTTGGATTAAATTTGTTTAGGGTGGTGGATATGACATTTAGATGAGGTTTTATTTTTTTAACAATGGGGAAATATTTGATTATTTAAATATATTTTCTGTTGTTAAATCATAGGAAGGATATTATTTTTGAGAATAAAATTTCTTGTACTTACTAGGAGTTAAATTTTTATGTGTAGGTGAATTGGAAGAATCAATATTTTCAAATTTTTCACATGAAATATAGTACTCAACGTCCCACTGAAATCAATACTTTAGAGGTAATATAAAAATTTTAAAATTGAAATACTAAATTGGTTTGAATTAAAACAGATGTCTTTTAATGTTTTCGTATACATTCATTATATTAACAAGTATATCTGTATGTCATAATTTTATTAATTAACAGGAATTTGTAATTTTTAAATGAATTTTGAATCTACATGGAAATTCCAATTTTCCCATCTGACAACACCTTAATAATTTTATAGTTACATTTTATAAGATACAAATTTTAATTTTATAAATTTTTAAATCATTGAAAAAATATTGGGATATACATTTTTATTTTATGATATTGTGTTGGACTAGTGGTTTTCATGAATATTACATTCCCGCACACATCACATTGAATAGATTCATCAATATTGCCCTCACTTCAATAACCAAGCCGTCAAAACTACATTAATAAATGGATTTCTTTTAATTTTTTAAATAATATATAAGAATCAAAAATAATAGTCATTTAACTATATAATCAAATTTCCTAGTTGTTATAATGTTCAACAAGGTCCAACAAAAATAAGTATATTTGTTGAATTGATCATTTAAATATTACAAATTTTAATATTTGACCATAGCCTACCCTTCAATCTTTCCATAGGGTGGATCACGGGGAAGGTAAATGGGAGGAAACTAAATTGAATATTTGGTTGAAGTTCGAATTAAAGTATATCATTTTTATTTTATTTTTCAATATATTTAAATCTTACATATTATAACATGGGCTGTTCAGTATAATTTTCTATCTTATTTTCAGAATCACACTTCACTGTGACATCTCACAGTAATCATATAAGGTGAATAATTTAATTAATAGTCATGGTGGAGGATATCTAGTAACCTAGAATCCTTTGTTTGATGTTATATATTCTAATATTATTGTTTTATTGAGTGATAATGAAGTGACAATGTTTTGTGTCATTGTTTCCCACCAATCTTTCTAAAATCATTTGAACTCATTAAAATTATCTACCAAATCATCATTATAACCCTTCTATTTTCTAAAAATTTCATATGGCATAGTTAAGTGTGTTTGACTGATGAAATGATATAATATGGAACCAGCTCTTGATGGAGTCCCACTCTTGGATATGGTGTGAAATTATTCATAATTATTGGAGGTGGTGATAATTTTTTTTGATGTTGTATCTTAGGCATATTATGTCTCAAAATCAAAGTATTTATTAGTAGTTTAGTTATAGTGGGTGAAAAATCAAAATTAATATCTCCAAAAATAAATGGATAATGAAGAAACCTGAGTGTCCAAAACAATGACTAAGAATATTCATCATAACTTGATTCAACTTTTCATTTTTTTCTTATATTTTTATTTATATAACTCTATAATTCTTATAAATACAAAATTAAACTATTTTAATTTATTAAATATTCTATTTTACATAATAAATTTGTGATAAGAGAGTAATAGTCTATGTGAATGTCCTCTCTAAGAGATTCGTCATAAGGATTTACAAATGCATCATGGTCAAAAAATTATAAATTATTGAATAAGGATCAATGAAAATTTCTCAGACAAAAATCATCTTATAAATAGTGAAAGATATCAATATATTAATGTGTTGCTGTATAATACACCATTATTTTATGAAATATATATTTTCATTAAAATTTAATTTTCTCTATAGCTTGCATTACACAAAAGATAGGGTTTTTAAGGAATCATGATATTTTATTATTATTATTATTATTTAAATGAGAAAAGTTCAACCAATCCATTTAAACATGTCTTATAAATAGGAATAAAAAATATATAAATATCATTTATAATGGTTTTTTATATGTAAAAAATAATGAAAAAATGAACATAGTTATTATTAAAATCATTACATGTTTTGAAAATTCTATTTTCTCAAAACATATTTTAATTTTTTTTGTGCTAAAATGGTACTTTTTTAAAACATTTAAAAAAATTATATTGAATAAAACATTATTTATAAATATATATTTCAAATTTATCATTGAGTGGGTTTTCATGGTAATTTTACGAAACTGTAAAATTTTTACTAAATTGTAATAAAATGACTTCTACTATAAACTATGTTATTATTTAAAGAGTTTTCAAGGGTTCACATCATTTAATAATGTTATAAATATAAAAATTATTTCATTATTTATATATTTATCAAATATATGTCATTGCATCCAGTTTAACATTGGCGGATGGTTTTAAAACCAATTATACTTAAAAAAATTACCCTTTCCAAAAACAAAATTTCCATCATGTTAGAGGTTTAATTTTTAAAATAATTATGTTATCATTTTTCAATGGAATTTATATTGATGGATTCAAATTATGAGATCATAATTATAAATATTATATAATAATTTAATCATATATTATTCTAAAAATTAATTGTAAAAATGATAAAAAACATTTAGTGTTGGTAAGGATAAATTTGGTATATAGGGTGTTAAAATAATAGGATAAGAGGTTAAATATCCTTGAAACTTCTCCAAATCCAAATTAGGTTAAAATATTTTGACATTATATCATATTATTTTCATAAATAATAATTTTTTTTAATTTTTTCTTGTTAAAATATTAGGTACACTTTATTATTTTAAAATTTTCGTTGTGTGTCCACTCTCTCACTTAAATAAGGTCATCCCCCTCTCATATCTTCCTCACACATAAAAAAACATTGTATTTAAAATAAACATCCCAAATATGTTCCATAATTCCCAATACATAACTTATAGTCCTATTTTTTATAATTTGAAATTCTTTTGATCTCTTTCTGTGTAAACCGAAAAATTCTATCCATAGAAGAGGTAAAATTATTAAAATTATATTTTTGTTTTATTTATTATTATATATCCTCAATATTAATCCAAATATGATGATATAAAAAAAATATATCTCATATTATGAGATGTTAATATTTAATTTAATAACCAATATCCATATCCCGTTGCAAGGAATGGGAACTAAATCATTCTATTATGTGTATGGTGGAATATCTCTTCACAAACTGATGTAATTCAGTTTCCATGAACTGCACTAACATATGGTCATATTGACTAATTTAATACATATATATATATTTTATTTTTTTGAAATAAATATTCCACTTGAATTATTATATCTAATGTACATTTTTTACATTCCATTTAATGATAATAAGTTAAGGGCTCTCGTGTGAACAAAATACTACCGCCTTACGATGCAATGTGATTTGTTTTTCACATACGTTATTACATGAATGGTAATGAAGATAAATTTATTTGAAATATTTGATAAAAATTACTCAATACAATATTCATAAATGGTAATATATAATTTACCTTTTCTCATTATTTTTTCGAAAAAATGGAAACAATGTTCAAATATACATATGGCCTAACATCCCTATGAATAGTGCAATTCAATTTGTATATATATATGTAATGGATTAGTATAAATAAATATATAATGAATATATATGATATTTATATCATGGGTATGATTTAATATTTGAAAAACCCATGATATAATTAAATGGACTTAAACTGCATCATCCAAACACACTTGGAAAACAAAGAACTTTTTAATTGATAAGTTATTTTAACAAGGAATTGTTAATAAATATGTATAATAGTTTGATAGTACATCAGAAAAGTTATGAATTTTATAATAATGGTTCTTTAATATATTTTAGTATTCACTTTCTATTATAAATGAGGTTTGATCATATACGATGGTAGCGAAGATATAAGGTAAGAGATTTTTTGTCTCAATTTCTCTTTTTTGGGACATAGGTTATCAAGATTCTTTATGTTTATGACTATGATAAGGATATATTATGACCTATATCTCAATAATATAATGTAAAATATTCTCTATTTGTTATTTCATGAAATAAATTAATTTATTTTAATTTCCCTCTATGTGCTCCAAAAACCAAAATACTGTTTTTAAATGAAAACTTGATTTATTTCGTTATTTAGTTGAAAAATAGTTTATCTTCCATAACATTGTATTTTTTTTTAAAAAAAAATTTAATATCAGATGATTGTTTAAATTAATTTTTAACCATGTTTAATTTTTATAAAAATTCTCCAAAAGGAATATTCATTTCATTTTAAAAATTGTGTGCTTTTGAATTTTATCAAAAATGGGAGAGGAATATTTGTATTTAAACATGTATGAATTGAATTTAATACACTATCAGCATGATCTATTAATGAATTAAATAATCCTTAATATATTTGTAAATATATTTTCAAAGAAATGTGTTATGAATTTTTTATTTTGAACAGTTACATTCAAAGTGGAATGAATATTTTCCTCCAACAATGTTCCATGTTATCATTTGAAATAATTTTTAATGTATTATTAAATAAGATTATTTTAAATATCCTTTAATAGGTATTTTATATTGGGATACCATTATTATTCATTCCTTGAATGGTCAATGTTTATAATGAAATATATTTTTGAAACCAATTTCTATTCTATAGTTTATACAATGAAAAAATGATTAAGAAATGCCAATTAATTTTAATTTGGTTTTTCTATGATGAAAGGATGAAATTATTTTTTATCCCATATTCATCAAATATTTTATTTTATGATGAAATCATTAAAAAACTATTTATTTTTTTGGGTTCTGATATGTTGAATTTTTTTTTGATCTTGTGTCTCGTGTATGTATGATTTAATTATAAGATAGGTGGGACCCTTATATCCCTAAAATTAATTATGTAAATACTAATATCTAATGAGATAAAAAAGTATAAAATATATAGATTATCACTTTTAGTAAGGTAATTTCTCTAATATGACAGTCATGAGATATTACCTTGATGACTACGATAGTGCGGGAAGTGAACCCATTCAAAAATGATAGTCGTGGAAATGATACTTGAATAATATGGATGTTCCTTTCTATGCATAGGTTTAATTTAAAAATATATGACTTATTCTAAATTTATTCTCTTTTGGATCATGTTCATTGATTCATTTATAATTAGCTTGTTAAAATATCGATAATTTATTCAATGACTAATTTTTGAGATCTATAATATAAGGGTATGGTTTTCAAATGTTATTCTCTTTTTATCATAAACTTATTCTCAGGATATGATTATATGTACCTAGTTTACCATTAATAATATTCAAATATCACATAATAACATGTTTCCTTTACTATGATATGAAAAAATTTATTATATATTATATTTATACGAATGGTGATAATTAAGAAATACATCGTTGGAGATGATGTAGATCACTTATGAACCAGTTTTTATGTATCTTTATTCCCAATGGAACTAAACCTACATGATTTGGTTGTGTAACATTAAATAATATAATGAATATTCATTTGTTAAGAGGTAATATCTATTATTGAAATGCATGGTTTGATATTTATAGTATCATTGAAAGGTTTATTAAATCCCTTGGATACTAGGTTATGAAAATGATTCATTTTCTATAACCATATTTAATTTTTTATTATTATGATGCATTTAATATATATATAATATTTTTATAACATAATAATTATTATTTATTTATTATATGTTATATTCATTCTTACATTTCCGACCATCGAAAAACAATAATATTACTTGTGTGAATGTGTGTACTACCACTTCAATAAAGTGAAGTGATTAATTTTTCATCTTTTGCATTACATGGATGGTTATAATGACAGATTTAATTGATTTATATGATATTTATCAAATAATACTTATTTTCTATATTTTAATTGTTATTTACCCTTCTTTTATTGCTTTTATTTAATATAGACATATCACTTGTGTGTACGTATAAATTATCTTCTCTATGATCTGATGAAATGCATTCTTCATCACTACATTATAGGAGTAGTTATAGATGTTAATATAATGATCACATATAAATATTTTAACATGACTATTGTTATGGATATGGTTTAACCATGATATATGTATAGGGAAAAGAACAGACATGTCGAAACATGCGTGAAAATTTTATCATTTAACACATGGAAAAGTGATTTAAAATATTATTGTTAACAAAATGTTGATAAGATTTTTTATATGGTATATAAAATATATTTAAATTTGTAAGTATGTATAAAAAATATAAATTTATTATGTATTGTAATTTAATTTATATGAAGAAGGAAATGACATGTGGTAATGGATTTATAGATCAATATAATTTTAATCAGTATTAAATATCCTTGATTTTCTATTGAAAAAAATTATGTGATAATTATATGATTAATACTATTTATTATTATTAGAATACATTTATTTATAGAGAATTATTTTATTATAACTTTCCACTGCATTCTACTGAAAATTTTTCAGAAATTTTCTTTTAATAATATATTACCTTATTTTTCATATGTTCGTTAAAACATTATTCTTACATATCTACATTTTTCTAATCAAATTAAAATAATTTATTCTTATATTCTAATGTGATGTTTAAAAATTATGTGTTAACATGTTTGTGTTGGTAAAAAAGTTATAAAAAATAATAATATGGAAATTTTTTTCTATATGGTAATTTTTTCAGATGGTGTGAAAAAATAATTATCTTAATGATTTCAACATGAATAAAATTTTCAACCATTATGACCGATCAATACATTGATGATTTTTTTATATATTACCATGGATATTTAAAAAAATTCATTACTATTTTAAAAATATTTTAATTTTAAATACAATATTTCGAAAGTAGAATGGAATTTTCTGCAACAAATGTTCAATGTGATATTTTAATAGAATTTTAAATTGATGATGAAATTATTTGATGTTAAATATGTTTAATTGGAGATATGAATCTATGATACTATAATAAAAATTTACCGAGATTAATAATATTTATTGTTATGTTATATTTATGAATCCCATTTTCTCTTCAGTTTGTTATGTTATGAATAATTGTTAAAAACATTAATGATATTGTGGAAAACTGATGAATTTATCTTGATTATATGACATGTGGGTACATTAGAGACCTCTAATGCATTGGTAAGAATATAAAACACATGAGTTAATTATTTTATTTTTGAATCTAATATCATTTTCAAAATATGATTTATAGACCCGGTTTCATGTACATAAGTTTGTGTGTGGGTTTGGTTTCTTGAAAAACCTATTATCCATAAATCCGGTATCATGTCCATAAGTTTATGAATGGAATTGATTTTATATAAAAATATTTATGCATTATATATGTTTTATACTGATATGTTTATTTTTAGATGTGGTTCAGTGTCCATATTCTTATTCATAATCCTGGTTGCATGTTAATTTGTATATGTGAGGACATTATTTCTTATCGTGAACATAATGGGGGAACCTATTTCTAAATAATATTTTTTTCAATGTCACAATATTATTTTTATCAATATTCTGATGATTATATTATGATTTCATGGAATATTATTAATTATTGGTTATTATAAACTCTTATTAATACATTTTTTGGTATAATTAGGATTTATTAAATGACTTAAGATTAATGATATTAAATTAATTCTATATTAATTAATTATTTTTTGATTATTTTTCGATTCCATTATGATCCTGAATGATCATTGATTGATATGTCATAAGTTTACCCTTACTCAGCATCCGCCCTCACCATTTATTATGTCTTCCTTCCTCAGGTTCTAACTATTTTTCTTAGTATATTCTGTCTAGATGCATTTTAATATAAAAATAATTGTTGTAGATATTAAATACCCTCAATGAAATAAGATGTATATGTGTCTTGTATCCAAAAAAATAAATTGATATTGTTCTAAAGTGTGTGTCATTTTGTTTTGTTTTGTATATTCATCTCAAATGATACAATATTTATGTATGTTATGCATGGGTTAAATCATTTGGTATTAATTTAGGGTTTAGTAATTTTATCGATATTCGGGTTAGAAAACCCCAAAGATAACTCTAACTATATTATAATGGCATGATGTATTGTTAAATGAGGAATTCTATATATTTCAATGAATTTACATCACAATATAGATACTATATTGTGGATGTGGATGTGTCAAATATTCACATCGGGGTAACAACACAACAATTTGTGGATTGTGTATTTTCTTGATTATCACTACTGCATGATGAGTGGGACTAAGACATAAATCCATTCATAAATCTCCCAGTGGATGTGCTTATTATAATTTGACTTATCTTTGTTAATCATTATTAATTATTCAAATAGAATATGTATATGGATGACCTTGGTTAAACATGAGGCGTAATAGGTTTAAGTAAATATTTATAATTTAGGATAACATTACGATGGTTTTAATAATAATTTGATTGTTTAATCTGATTAATAATGTCTTATATTCATGAAAAATATTTCGGTTTAAACATGTAAATATCGATAGATTGATGATGTTTTGTTGGTGACATAGACACTGAAATATTTATGTGTCTTATCTCAGAATATTCATATGAATTACCTTATAACCTCAAAGTGATGGTATTCATACGATCCACATATAACCATATGTAGAAGAAGAAAATTGAAACACTAGTACATCTATTGGAAATAATAGATACAAAAACAATGTTTTAGAATAGAGTACGTTAAAAATTCCAATTTTAGTAAAATTATTCCACTACGGATAAAGAGAATACTTGATAATGATCACACATTAGTTAAAAATTACCCTTCCACTCGATGTTAACACCATCAAATGGATCCATAATCCTATCAAAAGGATTCAGAAATGTAGAAGGGGTTCTTCTTCCTTCACCTAAAATGATGAAGATAAGTATATGTGTGAGATAAAATATAATAAACCCAACAAAAGTTGACATATTCCTCTTATATAGGCTATGAATCAGGATCCCCACATTATACATAGTTCATAATAAGTGGTTAATTTATTGAACAATTTTAATTGAATTATTATAATTTGATCGAATCATTCATAATGGTGTCGAACTATTAATAATTTTTTTCCTGATATATATACATATATAATGACATGTTTAGTTGACATATTAAAATTATTATATCACGATCATGTATTAAATATAAAATTATATATATATATATATATATATTATTACACATCTAAGAATATCCTAATTTCATTAAAATCCCATAAGTGATCTATTTATAAATTCAAAATTAATTTTTAATACATCAAAACACTACTGGAACAATAATTCTTTATAAACTACCATCATTAAGAATAAGAAAAATATCCTAAATTTTATCACTTTTTTCTTCCCATTATGCGTGTCCCTTTAGGCATTATCTATGTTGAAAAATACTATGGTGCAACTATTTTATATCTCTAAAATAAGACATGCAACTTTCAAAACAACAATTTAACTCAAGATACAAATTGGTTTAGTGTAATACCAATCAAACATATTCATATATTTATATATATATATATAAATGAATATTTAAACTAAAATATTTGTCATGTACAACATATATGACTTATATAATCCCTCGTTCCATAATATCAAGCGACCACTAGACATGGAACATGTCATTATAGTGTTGGTGTATAATAATTTTACAGATTTTCAAAATAGACTAACCATGTGGATGGATAAATCAAATTTCATTCATCTATTTTATAATCACATCATAGATCAATTATCCATGTAGTTGAAAACATAATATTTAAGTCAAATAATAATGGACAAACATTTCCTCATTAATATTAAATCATGGGAAAACTGATATTTTATTATATATTAATAGATAAATTACATCATCATTTTACTCATATGAAAGTCATGAAAAAAAATACCCAACCATCCCCTGATTAGTTTATTTCATAAGGTGAAATGTGGGTGCATGGTAAATTCTTTTTTGAGATTCTAATTCTAGTTATCTCCACAACCAGAGTTAATAATGACTGGAAATATTAATACACAACTACGTATATCCATGACTATATGAAATTCCACGATATATATTTTAGTTGATAAATCCATGTAATAATTCTCTACTTATTATATTAATAATATAATTTTCAATATCTAATATATAACCAATTTTAATTAATAATAGAACTAATTTAATCTGTGATTATTAAATTATCAAAACAAATTATACGCCATTATGATAATTAATTTGTGAATTCTCAATGTGTGTATATCGAGTGGATATTTAAACTTTTACAATTCAATTAATGTAATATTAATCCTACTTGAATGAATGAAAAAAATGTAATTGACATTATTATAAATATGTGATATTTTGTAACCATTGGAATCAATATCTTATATGTAAGACACAAAAATATGTAACATGATCCTCATGAGATTACTAAGGTAATATATTTTTGAAAATTAAATATATTTTTAATTACTATCACATTCCATTATGACAGTTTGATAAAATACTATCACTAAACATTTTGTGAGTCAAATGGATTAAGTAATCTAGTTTGAATTATATTGATACATATGAATCATATTTCTTAATTTCAAAAATTGTAACTTATATTAGAACAACATAAAATCAAAATGTAACGTGTAATAATGTTATATTTTATTTTACACTTATAACCTTTCTATTCACATCAGTGTTACGCTTTGTAAGAATTTAAATCAAATTGAGTCCTTTATTTCTTTTTAAAATAAAATAAATATTTATATTATTATATTATAAGAACATATTAAACTCTTTTAGGATAATGTGATCTTGATATTTTATTATAACTAAGGTATTGATTTAATTTACTCTATATCATCATAACCTAATCCCTTTACCGTAATAAATGATTCACATTATGTATTGGATGGTTTGAAACGATTGTAAA
This sequence comes from Viscum album, assembly GCA_963277665.1. Classification (NCBI taxonomy): domain Eukaryota; kingdom Viridiplantae; phylum Streptophyta; class Magnoliopsida; order Santalales; family Viscaceae; genus Viscum; species Viscum album. Next base: position 1,903,156,182 of record OY728137.1, read on the forward strand.
TACTTGTGTTCAATTGTTATAGTTATAAAATATAACCCTTTCAGTTTACCATTACCATCACATATTCTAAAATATATTTATGATATAAATTAAATAACTACTATAATATTATACTAGAAACATCCTTTACATAATAGTGAACTTTCACACATTTACAGAGCATATCTATTATATTTTTTCAATATTATCTCATATCCAAACTTTATATGATATTAAGTTAAAAATAAGTCAAATGTAGATTAGAACAATAATTTACTCTTTATGTCATAACTTTTATATTCAAAAAATATTCCCACTATATTTTTGAAATCATATTTTATTCAGAATATTTTTATAAGACAAAAAAACAACTCTGTGATTTGTGTAATAATATCTCTTTCCTTTTAGTCGGAATATGTACAAAATAAAATATTTTTCCATATCATGAATTCCATTATTTTAATATTAAGCCTCTAATTTTGTAATAATGATTTCATTAACATATATCACTGATAGATGGTGGGAACATAATCACTCATATTTTTTAAAATATGTTGACATATAATTTTATACTGGATAAACAGTTTTATCTAAGTCATCTTCTAAAAACATGATATACAAATCATAATAATCATATTCCATTTATAAAAAATTAATCTTTTTAGAATAACAATTTGTTATTGAATATCCTCTCTTACTACATAAGATAAATGAGATAAATATATACATATTTTACATAGGATAAACTAAGAAAGATAAAAACCTTATACATTCAGATACTCAACGTATTAACTATTTATATGGTTACCCATTCATTTTGATCAAATTATGACATAATTTTTAACCTAAAAAATCAATAACTACAACCAAATTGTAACGTCCCAGTTCTGGAAGCCACCCAGAGGTGCCCCGTACCCAGTTGGTCAAATGTCCTCAAGCGCATTTCCCTAAAAGCCCGAGGCTGCAACTAGAACTGAGGGCCTTGGGTGTGATAGTGGGGAAGCTATTCCCTCACTGGAAGAGTACATAGTATAAGAAAATAGATATACAATAGTGAAAGTCGTAATAATAACATACGATAGTAAATAGAAGAACACCGATAAAGAAACAACTAGAGCATATATATATATGTATGTTGCTCGATACGTATGCCTAGGAAATTTTTCAAATACTTCATAATGATTTATACAGTACCAATAAAACATACAAAAGAAAAAAAAAGGAAAATAACTCCACAGCATCATAAGCCATAACATGGTCCCATGCTGTTCAGCTCCACATCAGTCAAGTATTTGAAGTAGAAGGGCGCTTTCCCATATCTATAACTACAACAATATAATCTGTTTGGGCCCAAAAGCATGACCAAAATAGGTTGTGGGACTAATCCCAGTAGGCAACCACCCAATGATTTGTGCCTAACAGTCTGTGAATATATATTGAAATCAACAATTAAAAGAGAAGTAAACAGTTCCAGAGTTTCAAAGCATTCAATTCCACATGTCAAGTAACAACTAATCAAATAAGGTAACCCTCGGGGAAGTACACACAACCTATCCCCTCTGGTTCAATTATAAGGATATAACAAAGACTCTATGAGGAAGCTCCCATGGTTAATTCCCCTTATAGTCAAAAGTGGTTAAAGAATCTCTGAGGTAGCCCACACAGTCAATTCCTCTTATAGTCAAAAGTTATTTTGAGACACTATAGGAAAGCTCACATGGTTAATTCCCCTTATAGTCTACTACACCTGGTTCTCACGGCCCTTTGTAAGTCAATCGAGCAAGACAATGCATTAAGAAAAAATTAAACCTCATGATCTACTTGGATAAATAGTCTGCAGAATATTATGCATGTCAGATCAAATATTTAACCCATCATATAGTATTGGGCATGAGAAAACATCAATGAATTCTAATAGGCCAAACAGGGCCAAACGATCATAAGTAGAACATGCATGTGAAAAAAATAAAAATAATTTAAATCAACCCTATTCACATTCAATTAACCTCTACTCATGCATACTATTATGGAAGAGCAATAAAAGGGTTTAAATGGTCAATGTGAAATACCCCATTCAAGGGTATTGGGAAAAATTTCACATATTACTCAAAGACATCCAATGGATAGGAAAAAACCACATACCTCAGCGTTGTAGGATCAATATACCCTGGTGTCAGCCCTTGGATCAACCTATGATGCGGTAGATCTATAAAAATGTCGAAAATGTTCAACCTACGATATCGCTAGAGAGAGGAGAAATCAGAAGATGGTGTTCAAGAAGAAGAGAGAACTCACCGATGTGATTCCAACACAACCAATGTAGATTGTGTCCTAGAATAGACTATCGATCAGGGGCTCGGCGAAGATTTGTGCCATATAGACAGTCTCTATCAAATAAGTCGATGATAAATACGTTTCTGTTGATAAGACACGACTATGGTGCATTGAATGAAAAAAATAATGTACCTGATGTGTACTTTTTAAGTTCACGACATGTACATTCCCTTACCTAACCCTGCTTTAGGCGTCCTTCATATCACCATACATGGCCATGTGCAATGCTGCTACATGGACAGCACAGGTCTACCCATAGAAACCGAGTACATGGAGTGTACTAGTAAAGTACATGGTGTGTACTTAAAAAAATATAAAAAACTCCTTATTTTCTTCAAAAACAATATAAAAATATACACATACTAGAAAAGATGATCCAGGTTCTTACAAAATTCACCGATTAATGTAATTCGTCAATGAATTTCCCTAGAAAGGTGGAATAAAAGAACAAACCTTGGATAGCTCCGACCACTGTGATCGTACATTTACTTCCCTCTCCCAAGTCTTGTCCTGTATTTGATTGTGCTTCCATTGCACCCACACTAGAGGAATAGACCATCCATAGTGAACCTTTTAATATCAATCAATAATCCGGATAGGATGCTTCTCAAATGATGCATCTACCTCTAACTCGACTTCCTTGGGTTAGAAAGCATGAGAGGGTTCTGAGAAGTAACGTCGAAGCTGAGAAACGTGGAAAACATCGTCCATAGCCTGAAACCTATGAGGTAAATACAACTGATAGGAGACTGGCCCAACTCTCTCTAACACCTCAAATGGCCCGATGTACCTCGGTGAAAGCTTACACTATCTCCAAATCCATCTGTGTGCCATCCTCAACGTGGCACAATGAAATACCTGATCCCCGGCTTGAAACTCTAGAGTTCGTGTCCATTAATTAGCATAAGACTTATGTTAAGAATTTAAATTTTCCATCCTCATTCGAATCAACTCTATCTGCTCTGTTGTTTCCTTGACAAGATGAGGTCCCAGTATAGCTGCCTCTCCTACCACCATCTAACAAAATGGTGATCGGCATTGCCTACCATACAACACCTAATAAGGATTCATCTAAATAGTTTCTTGAAAACTATTGTTGCAGGAAAACTCCACAAGAGGTATGTGCTTCTCCCAAGAACCTCCAAAATCCAGAATACATTCTTAAAGCATGTCCTCAAGTACATGTATCATACGCTAGGACTGGCCATCTATCTGAGGGTGGTATGTTGTACTGATAAGTAACTGTGTACCCAATGCCTTCTGTAGCCCCTACCAGGCCCGAGAAGTAAAACATGCATCCCAGTTGGAAAAAATGGAGTGTGGATTCCAATGTAGACGTACAATCACTCAAATATAAAACAACCCCAAATTAGAAACACTTAAGGTATCCTTTATTTGAAAAAATTGAGCAACTGTTGTGAGCCTGTCAATGACAACCCATACCGCATCATTCCCTCAAGGCGAACTCATAATCCCTATCACGAAATCCATCGCGACATGATTCCACTTGCACTCGGGAATGGGTAACTACTGTAAAAGACCAAAGGGTCATTGATGCTCTGCCTTTACCTTCTGATAGGTATAACACTTCATAACGAAACCAGCAACATCTCTCATCATATCTACCCAACAATACTGAAGGTGTAGGTCACGATACATCTTGGTGACACCAAGATGAACTGGACAAACTAAGGAATGAAAGTCCCACATAACCTCCTCACATATGTCTACTGGAACCCATATGCACCCTTGGAATCTCATGATCTCATCTTCGCCTATGGGCCGTCCTTGAATAGGGTCTTTTCAAAACACACTCTCCCATAGGACTAGACCTTCATAATATGATAGATTCATTATTCACACTTGATCATGAAGAGTATAGGTAACAGTTACAAAAGAAAGAAAACTTTTCCCATGTCTATCGTGCACCTCCAAATGCATCTCAAAGAATAGAGCCATAAGCATCCACTCACTGCTGGCCTCCGGAACTGCCTGTATCTGAGTCCTCTGACTAAACGCATCATCCACTACATTGTATGTCCCAATAATGTAGGCAATATCAATGTCAAAGGAATGAAGGTAATCAACCAACCATCAGTTTCTCAAATTAAGATCATGCTGAGTGAAGATGTACTTGAGACTCTTGCGGTCAGTGAAAACAACAAAATTCTCTCCCAACATATATTGTCTCCAACTGCATAAAGAATGAACAGCAGCAGCCAACTCGAGATCATGCATCAGGTAGTTCCTCTCATGTTACCTCAACTTCCAAGACCCCTACATAGTGACACCTTCCCATGAATTTGTAGAGCTCCAAAACCAATACCTGAAGCATCAGAGTACACAATATAGCTCTTGACTAGCTCTAGAAAAACTAGTATCGTTGTTGAAGTCAGCCTTCATTTCTACTTCTTAAAGGATGGCTCACAAGAATCAGACCACAAAAACTTTTCACCCTTCTTAGTCCGACCCTTCAGTGGTGTTACTAAGCGTGAAAAGTCCTATATGGAACGTCTATAGTATCTAGATAGCCCAAAAAAACTCTTCACCACAAAGAAGTCCTTCGGCTGCACCCAGTAAATTACTGCTCTCACTTTCTCTGGGTCTACTGATTTTACTGTCTCTGAGATAACATGTCCCAAGAATTGAATATGGTGTATCCAAAAGTGGCATTTTCAGAGATTAGAATATAAATTTTGCTCTTTCAGTGTAATCAGAATGTTCTAAAGATATGTGTCATGGTCGTGTCAATTGCGATAGTATACCAAGATATTGTCCATGAAGGCAACCACTAATGTAACCATGTATGGATAGAACAGTCAGTTCATCTGTGCCATAAAAACCACAGGTGTGTTCATGAGACAGAACGGCATAACCACAAACTCGTATAGACCATACCTACTTTGAAAGGCTGTAAGAGGTATATCTGATTGTCTAACATGCAACTGATGGTAACCAGACCTCAAGTAAATCTTCGAGATCAACTGGGCTCCTTGAAGCGGATCAAAGATATCATCAATATTTGGCAAGGGATATCGGTTATTGACCATCATCTAGTTCAACTTCCTATAATCTACACAATATCTAAGGGTACCGTCCTCCTTCATCGCAAAACAGACAGGTGAACCCCAAGAAGAAGTACTGGGTCGGATGAAACCAATTGCATGTAACTCCACCGAATGATTATTAAGCTCTTATAACATTGGTGTAGCCATCCTATAAAGTGTAATAGAAACTGGTTCCACTCTTGGTACAAGATCAATAAAAAATTATACCTCGTGCTGTAGAGAAAAACCTGAAATGTCCTCTGGAACGACTTCTCTGAAACGATCCAGCACTGGAGGAAAGTTCATCTTTGAAGTCCCCTGGTCATCCAGATATTGACAAGCATTATGGGCTATAACTCCTCCCAACTGATGATGGTCAAGTACCTCTCTACTCTAATTGACATCTCATTCTCCTTTGTGAAGAAAAGATATACCCCCTGGTGACATGAAACTCACCCTATGACAAAAGAAATCGACTACATCCTGGAAGGGGACTAACCATTCCATTCCAAGAATGACGTCATAGCCGGTCATCTCTAGGATAGAGAGGTCCCATAAGAAGTGACACCGACCAACCTCTAGAGCGAACTCCTTTCACGGACATACGCAAGATGTTCTAGTCCCCAACAGATTGTCTAGCATCAAGATATCAGTAGAAGAAAAGATAAAGTTCCCAAGGCTCTCCAAAATAGAAACAGATATAAAGCTATGGGAAGCCCCTATATCAAAAATATCAGAATATAATACTAAGGAACTAGTATCGTAGCTCAAAATATAGAGGGTCCTGGAACCTGCACCTACTTGGTATGATCCAATACAAAATTATGTCCTACACTACAGCCATATAACCCTGCCTGACCACTCTAGGATGTTCCACCCTATTGTCGCTGAAAATCGGGTGATTGGCTACCAAGACCATGACCTCCACCTCGGCCCGAACGGCTAGAAGAACTAATGTTCTCTGACTAATGTGTAACCAGTGGGGATGCTCATAAATATGGAGTCATATAAGAACTCATGTCACCTGTAACTAGTGATAATATCTGAGAGAATCACTGAAGACTCCCCATCTTGCCACAGGATCGACACTCCACTGGGTCAGTTGGGCAATGTGGCCTAGTATTCCCACTCTTCAAGAACTGGTAGCACACCACCTTGCTACCAGAAGATCCATCCCCCTAATCTGATCTCATCTTGTCGTCTCCCTACGACACTTCCTGCTATCAGGTAGAGAATCACTAACCCTAGATGCTGAACCACCCTAGCTTACTTCTCCAGAATCCCTTTGATTACGCTCCATGAGCAGCACCTGGATGACTATAAAGGATATCAAAGTCAACTAGATGATGTTCACATGGGATCAGATATCCTGCCTGAGACCATCCTCAAACGTTCCTTGCAAGGAACAAATCATCTCCCCCTTGAAAGTGTGTAATGTGATATAGCTCGATGAAGTGAGAAGAATACTCCATAAAAGAATGAGTACCCTGATCCAGACTCATGAGCTCTCTGCCTCGATCAGCCCTCAAGGAATCTAGATATATGTAATCATAGAAGGTTCACTGAAACATATCCCAAGCCATATTCTTCCAGTGGCCCACATGGGAGATCACATCCCACCACCTCTTAGTAGATCATTAACTCATGTTTGTAGAAAGATTGAACCTCCTCTCTGGAGTTCTCTCCAGATTTTCCAAGATCATAAACATGGCTTCTAGCCATGAATCTTCTATATGGGGTCCTTCATCCCCAAAGAAAGTGGTAGTATGCTACTGATTATAGACCAACGTCAATTCTTCCTCCGACGAGGCAGGAGGCGGTGATCCTTGGAAGGTCTGCATCATCCCCAGAAATCCCTCCATGAACTGTGCATCGACAACTATGTCATGTATAACTGTTTGTGCCAAGATTGGCACAACTGGAGGATCTTCCGACAGCCCTTGATCATCCATTTCCAGTGTCTTATTACCACCCTATAACTAGCATACTACCTTAGGATGTCTCGGTGGCATGTATATTCAAGGTCGAGTGCACACCATAGATCAAGTTTAATAGGGACTGAATCATAGAAGTGTATGAAGGGATAAAATGAAGGGAATAATTTATGTTTTCTAAAACATGACTACAAACAATGTATAAAGCCTACACAGTGTGTTCCTTTATGCCTTTCACATGGATGTGTAATACGTAACAAGTGGTCATCTAACACCCCAAACACATGGCATGTAGTCCAAACATAGGACATATACTTTACTTCTCTTCCCCTGCATGAGCTCTTCTACCCTGCAAAGCCTAACAGTTCTATTAGAAATAGACTACATGGAATGTTCATGCTGGGCACGGTGTGTACTAGATGAGATTCCTTGACCCATGATGTTGGTGACACAGCCGGTTACACGGCTCAAGCTACACGGCATGTTCCAGATGGACACTACGTGTACTAGGATAATTTTTCTGACCCGTGTTGTTTGTTAAACAATAGGGTATACGAGTTACACTACATGGGGTTATCCAGATGGACACGGTGTGTACTGGAAAAGACATAACCAACCCATGTTGTTAGTGACACAGCTGGTTTACACAGGCTACAACACGATGTGTACATCCGGTACACAGTGTGTCCTACCATAGATTCCAAACCCCGTGTCCCTACCCACATAGTCCAAGACATGGTTAAGGACTACATGGCATGTATATACATTACACAGTGTGTACTTATAAAACCAGTTGTTCCAAAATATAATAACACATGGCGTGTATTTAACACTACACGCCATGTATTCTGGGTTTTTCTAGATAGTAAGCCTGAGAGACTATTTCAGATCCTAGAAAAAAAAAACATACCTGAAAAGAAGATCTGGGTTCTTACACCAATTATTGTGAGGACTATTTTTTGGAATACTGGGTTCATAACATATCGATGTGAAAATAAAACACAACATCCTCATTTTATTATCCATAATGAGATACTAAGTCCTCATGCACTTATAAAAATATATTGGATAACCTGGTGAATAAATCTAAAGATGGGGTTTTCTAAAAATCCTAGTATGGTCATTAAATTGATACGAACACATAACATGTGATACAATGACACAATATGATATCATGGAGAGTGTGAATTAGGTACTTGTGTTGATCTTTATTTAGAAAGGAATGAACAAAATTGCACCAGTTGATGAGCTGGTGGAAGATAACGTCCATGGATAAAATTATGGTATCACTCAATGTTTGATGAATACCTTAAATGGTAAGGGTGGTGTGATAAACAATGTTGTATACACTAAAATAATGGACACTCTTAATAAAGACATTCAAACTCTAAGTTCAATCATGGAGTTTGGGGAATTGAATGTGGAGTTGAATTGATTCATGTTCTTGATCTTACATTTACCATACATATTTTTTCTTTTAATTTATATTTCTCATCAATGCCCAAGTTATGAAACCCTATCTACAGAGAACATTGCAATGACCCTTCAAGAATAGGTAATCCCTCACCATCCTTCTTCTATTTATGTCGTAGAATTACCGACTGAGAATCCTAATTTGCAAAATGCTCCAAGGCCTCTCGTTACAGTGACTAGGAAAGCTCATAATAATGGACCACCCCTACAAATACTTGATCAAACTACTGACTCATTAAATACTAGAGTGGAATCTACTCAACTATCAAACTTATTACTCAGTAAATTTCATTGACTTTCTTGATCATGTTTTTTTCTTGCTACACTTGTGGAGTTGACAATCATTCTTATTCATGATTTATGGCTAATGGGTCCCATAGTTGGGTTTTAAGGTAAACCCGTTGTGTTTTCACATTCATCAATAGAAGATGAAGAATCCACTACTTTGAAAGGAGTAGAGCTAAGAATTTATTTGAGTGATCTGATTCCAGAATATGTTCTTCCATATGGAAGAGATTTTGATATAGACATAGTGTTTCATATTTCTCATTATTTCATGTATAAAAAGACAAGGTGACCCATTTTGGAAGATAATCTCTATGAAACCTTTGGACGGGCATCCCTCAAATTTTGGATGACATCAATAATTGTATAGAATTCTATGATTTTTTGGATTTTATTATCCCAAAATTTATAATGCATTAAAGGGTAATGTTCGCCAGTAGGATCATGAACCCAAATTGTGGAAAAATCACTTAACGGAAAAATGGCTCACCATTGTTGAGGGTTTATAAGCTATAGTTTTAGATGAGTAATCCAACCATATCCAAAATTCAATGAAATTAAATCATTAAATAAAGGATACAATGAATGAAATGATGAATCATCATCAAATAATGGATTTTGTTGAAAATATTATTGATAAATTGAACCAATAATTGATGGAAGCATAATTAGAAGGGATAACATCAATTTCAACTACCAAAGATCAACATTGCCAGATGGAGGAGGTCTAAGCTACTAAACTAACTATGCTTCACTAAGAAGATGATATGGCTAAGGAGGCCCTACAACAAATTAAGATTTATACAGAAATATTCATGTAATTGATACCAATGACAATAAACTCATGGGTTGTTCTTAAAATTTTTATAGATAAATGAAAATGATTTTATCTCCAATCATATATATGTCTCAATCCATACATTCATTTCTATAAGTGCAATATCCAAGCTAATTTTCATTACATTTCATCATTAAATCAATTAATCATAATTCTAATGATAGTGATGGGGATTCTCTAATTTTAACCTAATCTAAGAGACTTCGTAGGCACAATTTGATTGTTTATAGGGTCATATGTAAAACCTTAACAACATTGTGTCTTTGACATTTTATTTCTATATATTAGCTAAAATATTCGAAATTTTTTTCTATCAAGCCTTGACAATAATTTTTTCTATTATACCCATTTCATCTTACCAACCTAGTGAGTTCTATGTATCTTTTTGTTGTATTTTTAATGTCATGCATGTCATACTATTAAAGGAAATTTTTTAAATCTAATTGATTTGACTATGAATTTTGAAATTAGATCCCAAAAAAGCAAAATGGATATAATTTCCCTAATATTCCTTGGATATTTCCATGGGGTGTCTTGATTCATGATTTTTATGGTCACCAAATATATAACATAATGTATAAAGATATGTAGAATATATCGCACGAAATAATTTACCATTATTTAAAAAACCAATTATGGGGGATGTAATATATAGGGCCAGCTATGGCGTATACTATATAGCCATGAAGTGGAATCCTTTGGATGAATGGATCTTTATGTAGGTGAATTATGCAAGGCTAACTGGGGTATATACTACATAGTTAGGTAAATTAGTTCCTAGTAATTTTCACATTTTACTACATATATAATGATGTATTTATGATTTAGATGACTCAAGACCATAGTGAGTGGCTTTTCCATGGAATGATATCTAAGAATAAAAGGGGCCATCTGTAGCAACATAGGACACGAACGAGAATCCACTCACCCAAAAATTTGACATGTGAGGAATGTAATATTTTTCATAATGATGATTTCTGATATTTTCTTGTGTAGTTTTAGTTCATCCAGAAAAAACAATTTGATGTGCAGTTTAATGTCATGTAGTAAAAACATTATGATGTGTAGTTTCAAGTCATGTAGTAATGACATTATTTTGTGAAGTTTCAAGTCATGTAGCAAGGATATTAAAGGATTTTTCATAATATGTGTTGTAGTTTAATGTCATGTAGCCTTGAAATTTTTTATGCAATTTAATGCCATGCAGCATGGACATTGGGGGCATGTGCAATTTAAGGTCATCCAAAAATACATTATAAGGATTTATTTAAAGGTCATTAGCTTTGAAAAATGGTTTATGAGTTTTCAATTTCTTGGTAACTTTTCATGAATCATTCTACCATATTTTTTGTGGAAAAGAATAATGGTCAACTATGATTTAAGAATTTTAGGATCTGGAATATGACTTAGGAAAATGGATAACGAAAATGGAGCAGGTCTCATCAAAAAATGAATTGACCCCTATTTTATAATCTCGTAATGGGGGATTCATTTTGCAGGGAAAACTAGGGAATGAGATTTATATCCAAACAATGGAATCCTTATACTTATAGACTCATTTTTAATGGTAATTTATGAAAGGCCAACTTGGGCATGTACTGCATAATTTGGAAAATGATCTTTCAATAATTCTGAAATTCTATTTCAAATGGCTGATGAATCTTAATTGAAATTTGTATTTTTTTCAAGCACACATTTTGATTTATGGAGAAAAGAACCAAAATATAGGAATATTATTTTCAATCATTTTTTCCAAAGGATCGAAGGAATAAGATTTATATTATGGTCTGATCTAAACATAGGAAGTATGGTGTTTTTAGTTTTAGTTCATATGTCTAAGACGATAATATTTTAGAATCATTGAATGATATGTGGTCATATTAACCAATTATATTCCAATATTCTTTGATTAAGTGAAGGAGATAAAAGTAAGCCACAATCTTGAAGACTTTTTGTTCTTGATATGGGTTATGGGTTAAATATCCAAAATATGGAAACTTTAAAATAAGGGTTCTGACATACCAAAATCAAAGCTTCGAGATGAATGAATATGCATCTCCAAAGAACGAAGATTCCCCTATTTTACCAACCCATTATGGGGCTGTATTATTTAGGGCCCATTGGGGAATATGCTACATAGCCAAATAGTAGAATCCTTTTTCTAATAGGCATGTTATATGGGTGACCTATTAAAGGACACCGAGGGACACATAATGCATAGTAAGGCGAAACAACTCATGGAATCAGACATTCAATCACGAGAATATAAGGAATGGCTTTGAGGAGGTGAATTTATGAAAATATTAGGATTATGAGAGGTGAATGTAAAAATTTCCAATGAATAAGTGAGGTATTTGGAATTACATCGGTCATGAATTTTGAGTATCATACATATATTTGACTCATATGAATAATGGGGACACAATTTTTTTCCTTGGTGGAATCTCTAAGGAGAGGATCCAAAATAAACATTCCTGCATTGATTTTTTATCATACAGAGGAGGGGGAAATATTATTTTATCCTATGTATGGATCTAGGATCTATGTGATTGTTTTCCCTACAGATATAAATGGGAAGAGATTCAATCCCTTAAAAATTATCTGGGTAATATGCATTTTAAAGTCATTTGGATATGACATTATGAAAAGAAGTTTAGACTCATGCAGCATGGAAGATATGGGTTTGGATGTGAAGAGGATTTTAATATACTGTATGGACTATGGTATATGGACCAAGGGTCACTATGTATCTTGTCGAAGAAAGAATAAAGCCACACATAGTTCTATCTACTACAAGTTCACGTATAATGTGAAAACATGTATTGGAACTGTTCATGTAGATCTGACTCAAACATGGGAGAAAATTGGATTTTTCATATCATGATGTAGTTGGGCCCGAGATTGAAAATCCAAATGTCTCTACATAACCCATATAAACGAGGATCAATACACACATAGTTTTGGTAGGTCCATGTACTTTATTGTAATGTGGCGAGGATGTGGAGTGATTCTGATAAGAAAAATAATATTTCAGATGGTATGTGGGAAAAGACCCATGTGTTACTATATATATGGATGGGAAAAATCATGAGACATGTAGTTATTAAATTATATTTACCCCATCCTAATAGAATTTAAATGTGTGTAATAATAGGGGTTTCTGGAATATGGGTTCATACTTTAGATGAGAAGTTGTATTTTTCTCCTCATGTATATCTGACTCATACATGGGTTAAAAGAGGCATCAGTTGAATGATGTTGTGGATAGGTCCATGATTGAATGTCATTACATCACTGTATATATCATATAGATGAGAATCGAGCCTTACATAGTTTTTAAAGGGGGTTTCTGTGCAGGTATGATCCATACACTGAAGTATAGGGTTTTCATAATTATTGAATGATCTGAGATATGAGATCTGGGTGTCATTACATATCTCAATTGAATGAGAATTAATCCACATGTATTAATTTTATCCCCTTTGAATTTTAACATCATACGGTAAGGACAAAGGTGAACTAACATGAAATGACTACATATCTCTTGAATGATAGAATTAAACCATACATTGATTCTTTTCAGATGACCACGAAGACTATTGTCTTGCGATGAATACATGTGTTTTCTTGTCTTAGTTCATTCATCCAAGGCCATTGATAACACAAAATATGAATTGAGATACATGATTTATAAGGATAAGTTAATCAACCAATTCAAAACCCCATGTGAGATATAATCGATGTGAGAAACAAGTGGTGATAAAAGATTATTTTTACACCACAATGATATAACAAGTGAAATATACAAATCTAATTATTGAATGGCGCCTGAGCCAAGATATAGTGATTGGGCATCACTGCGTAACATGATAGGGGAAAGAGTCAAGACACACTTTTTTCTTGGAAATTTTCGATTTATCATTAATTTTTTACATCTGATGTAGGATTTTAGTAATTTCTAGGATTATATTTTTTTATAAAGTAGGAATTAGAGGCCTCACCATCTATCTCATTGAAATAAGAATCAACATAAATATCATGGAATAGGTCCCTATTGAATTTTTATTTTTCCATGGATAAAATAAAGAGGTTTTTCTTTTATGAAATTCAGTCTGGACCCATGATAAATGGTCTAGGTGGCCCTACCTATATCATATGTATGAAAATCAAGAAATAAAGAGTTCTTAAATTTCCATGTAATTTAACATCATAATGTATGGATGAAGATGAACCATCATTAAAAGATAGTGAAATTTCAATTGAATTGGAGTTAAAACCCATGCATCACTTTATATATTTTTGGAGAAAAAATAAACCATCACATAGTTCATAAAACATTCCATATAATTTTTTGATTTATACACAAAATGTATGAAGGGGTTTTGTGTGTGTGGGCCGATTATTTGATATCTGGGAATATCTACATATCATATTGGAATAAGAATCAAGCCATATATATTTCTTGAATATATAACTCATACCAATTATGTTATGATGTGACAAATATAATTTTTTAGTTTTATATGGACACAAAATTAGATATCTTGATATTATTACATATCTAATTTGAATTAGTTACAACCCACCCATAGTTCATTAAAAGATGAACCCCCCACACCAACTGAGTTTGTTGTGATAGATGATGTATTTTGATTTATTCAAGAATAATAGTTATGATCAGGAAACAATATGGTATGATAATTAATCCATATTTTGTAGAAGAGTTTTCTATATAGGTTTTGTTCATATACAATAAAAGGTGGAATTTATTTCTTTAAGGTTTCCACTGGTCCCAAGATAGGTGATCTGGTATTCACTTCTTATCTCATTGGAATGAGAATCATGCAACTCATAGTTCTTGAAGAAATGCATAGTTTAACATCTTGCGGCAAGAAAGTAAGTCACCTGACATGGAATTAACACTTTGGATGAACTATGGAATAATACCCAAGTGTTACTACATATCTTTCAAGGTGCATGAATGAAGCCACACATAGTACTTAAAAACTGTTGTCTTTGTTGATATGATTCAGAGATAGGGTGAAATGGTGCTCAAGTGCCACTGAGGAGTGGGAATGATGTGAATAATGTTTTAACATGGAAGCCATTAATCATTAAAAGGATCATACTGAATTCCAATTTTTGGCATCGTAGGATATTTATTGACATCCCATGAAACAAACATTAATGGTAATGTTAAATGTCATATAGTTAGGAATAATTTTGTGATGTAGAAAAACGTCATGTGAAAAGGATTAAGGTGATGCCAATTTTAACGTTATGAAACATGAATGTGTATGGTGCTATGAAGATTAAATTCTGGCATATCAGACAATGGTTTCTAAGTTTTTAACTTCATGTGGCTTTGATATGCTCTATGTGATTAAAAAATGTATTTATACAAGAACCTCTCATTACTTCGAGTTATAATGAGTTCTTCATCCCTTGATATATGGAACGAATATCCATTACAGTGGACCTTATGTATGAGGTATAGTCCTTACAACATTGTCTCAGGCTTTGCAGTCTTCATTCCTGGCATCATTAGTGTCCAGAGGACTAATACCAATTTTATTTGAATAAATTATTAGTGAAAAAAATACTTGTTAAAATATCATAATATTCTGTTTTGATAGTCTTCTATGTGACGCATGGTATGGAATATATTTTCTTCTAATCAATCCATATAATTTAGTCACTTTTTGGACAACTCATCTGTAGATAACTTGTCATAGAAGAAAACTCAGAGTGAAGATAATTGAACTTCAATGTACATTACTAATTATCTTCAGTATACCAATGAGTGATGGGTTGACTATGTGGAAATATAGGTACTATTCCTGTAATCCCATAAAAAATATAATAGAATATTATTACTCGAGTTATTATCATTATACATCACATTCTAGTGTATATTTGATAGGGGATTTTTAAATCCTCTATCTATCCATTCTCCCCTGCATGATAGTGGGATGAGTGGTTAGATTTGATATTATGTTTTTGATATAACTTACCTACCTCATATGATTTGAAATTGGAGCCATTTTTATCAATATGGTGTGAGGGACACTAAATAGGTGATGATATTAGCTATGATATATCTAAAAATGATTTTATCCTGGACATCATTGAGATAAATTAACTCATCCCATTTTGAGAAGAAATCTGTAGCAGTAAGAATATACTTGAACGGTTTAGTCATCACGGGAGTATATGGTCCCACTATTTCCTTTCAACATGTTACAAATTACTAGGAGTATTTTCTTGTATGTAGAAACTTTGGGGGTTTATGAATGAATTTGGCATGAACGTGGCAAGGACTACACTTCTTAGTGAAATCTATGCAATCCTACATCATCAAAGTCCAAATGTATCCAAGCCTTTAGATTTTATTAGAATTCATGTACCCATGATGGTGGGAACTAAATGGTCAACCATGCATGTTTTGAAGATAATCATATTTTAATACCCTTAAATGTATCACAGATGAATTCTGTCGAATTCTCATCTATAGGGGATCTTCAGGTGTTTTGGGACATCATAAAGAGTGAAATTAACTGCTCATCATTAGACATTATATTTTACATCTCTATCTAATGGAATTAATCCATCTTGACGATGTTCCATGATGGTGTCATTCATCCAACTGTATGACCAAATAGTTTAGGAATGGGTCTGACTACATTGATTTCCTCAGTTCTGATTTGAATAAATTGTGAAACCACACAATGATGATCAATTTTATTGATAGTATCATCCTTATTTGGATCTTCTAGGGATTTAGATGAATTCTCCAATTCATCATATGGGTCATTTTGAACCAGGGGAAAAATGTTTTTTGTATCTTATTGAAATTCATCCATTAAACTGCAAAAATAATCATACATGGGTATTAATTATTCTATTCTAATGGTGTAATCCTTATTGATTTTATTGATTACCAATTGGAGTCTCCTTTCAAATCCATGTTATTCACTGGTACATGGAGTAGCAATTAAAAACATGAAATGAGAGCCTGTCATTCAGCCTCATTTTTCGTACCACCTTCTGATAACATAAAAGAATACATAAACACTACCTTCTATAGGGAGATAAGAATAATTCATAAACTAACATTTTTGGGTTTAGGGTCTTTTATTCTCTTCCCTGTTGGCCTTCTGGAAGCACCATTGAATTAAATATCCCATATTTGGGTATTGTATAGAATAGAGAATATTTCATCATTAGGAAGATTAGTATTCAATTTTGTCACCATTGTAGACGGTTTCTCAACAACGATGTATAATAAGACTAGGAATTTTACTTCTTTCTAAGGGAGAAACTATATATAAAAAT
The DNA here is from genome assembly GCA_963277665.1 of Viscum album. NCBI lineage: Eukaryota > Viridiplantae > Streptophyta > Magnoliopsida > Santalales > Viscaceae > Viscum > Viscum album. The sequence goes on from OY728137.1 coordinate 1,903,173,407, forward strand.
GCTATAGAATAACTTCCCAACATGCAATACATCTATTAACATAGGAAGAATGAGGAAATATTTGAGGGATTTAATACAGGATTCAAAGTGGAACTCATGATGCTACAAATTGTGCCTCAATTTTTGAACAGAAAATATTAATGATAGGCATCTTTTCTCAATATCTCAATATTGAGTCTCTACATTCATTATGGTTTTACCGATAAATTAAAGGATATTTTCATTTCCACCATCATTCATTGGTGCATGGAAGGTACCCAATGATCACTCAAAGGATGTCACAGAAAGTTTTAGGGTCTTTCCTTTAACTGGTGTCATCGATACTAGTGGACGTAAGTGTTATTTATTGAGGGTATAAAATTATTCTGGGAAGATGCTGGTCCATCGATATATAACCCCTTTATTCATTAATTTGATGTAGGGAAAATACTTGCATGCCAGATTGGCAATGAAGAGACAAATTTAGGCCATGTTTCCTTGAAGTCCACTCAACTCATTGAAGTTTCGTGGAGGTGAGATTCCAAGGATAGATTTTGTCTTCTCGGAATCAACTTCAATGGTGTGATGGCGTAAAAAAATAAGGAAGTTGTCCTGAGGTTATCTCGAAGGCACATATCAGGGGTTTCATATTCAGATTATACAGTCAAGTCTTACTAAATATCGTCTCTATGTTAGTTAGCAGATCAAAATGTTATCTAGATTAAACCACCATTTCATCAACATATCATTTAATTAATTTCCTAAAGAAGGGTTTCAAAATGTGTTGTATTGGACATTGATATTTTTCACTATCATTATTCACGCTAAAGGGAATTACATGATATAAAAATACTCCTTGAGGGGCTCAAATAGAAATATATTCCTTAAATTCTAGGCATTTCTGGATTCTATTCTATGATTAATATGCAACCATGAATGAGAGAACGACATAGCTACTTGTTGCATCAATTAGGAGTCCTGTGGTTGGGACAAGGAATTCATCTTTGAGAAAATGATGGTTGTGATATCTGAAATCTAGGTAGAATCTAATTTTATATTCCTTTTTTCACTGGGATATTATTATATATCCCACTTGGATATTTCACGTCTTGGATAAAGTCAACATTTATAATCTTGTTGAATTTAGCCTCAATTTAGGAGGTGTGAGTCATGTTTGTTCTTCGTACATCTTGTATTTATCCACAATGATCATCAGATAATCCCGAATGATGTGTGCCCACCTCAGGATCAAGATGTATAATCTCTATGTAATACCAATAAAACACATCTACATGATTCGTTATATTGTAATTATACACCTCTATCTTCTTGATTCATTTCCACAATAATTAGGGTGGGGTGTGGATCTTCCGTTGTACCGAGATTTATTTATATGTGTTCATCCACAATGGTGGAGACAACTTCTTCAAATGATGGAGGGGTGTATATGAGGTCTTCCACATCTTCCTATTCTTCATGTTTTGCCTCTTCTACCTCTTCATTAAGGGTATGTGATGAAGAAATAATTTTATATATATGGAAGGATTTGGTAGTTAGACATCCTAAAGAGGAGGAAACTATATCCAACTCAACAAATGATGTATTGACTTTGTGATTTTCTAAATGGTAGATGATGAGATGAGAATCAATATCTCTATCTTTTTATATGATTGTGAAAACTTATCCAATCATGGATGATGAATTATAGAATTTATGAATCTTATTTTATTGAATTAAAAGTTCTCTTATAAATAATTCATTACTACTTGGTGATTCAATTATTTTTTCTATTCTTTTAGGAACAGTTATCTCAACTGACATTATGGAATCTACTAAACGAGTGTTTGTTTTTGGGTGAACCATTTAATTTTTGTTGATTGGAAGCATACAATTTTCACTATGATTATTGAATGGGTTTTCATGGATATTTTTGAAACCATTCAGAGCATTGATTGTGGTTATATTCATTCTTTTGAATCATTTTACCTTTATGTAATAGAACACTGCATCGATATATGGAGATTCACAAGTGTTTAATGGGGCCTTATCACTATGAGAAGTCCAAATTTCTCTATTGAAACAATATATGGGACGTTGATGGTATGACAATTGAATAGTAGCATGCTGACATAGCCAAGGTCTCCCCAACATAATGTTGAAAGATGTCTCCTATAGAACAACCTTGAACACTAAATTTGATATGAGATCCCATGATTTGATTATATGTGTAATCTTTCCCATATTTTCTTGTTTATTCATTTCATAACATTGTATCATCCGAGTGGATGGAGACAAGTCAGCTTCAGTGAATCCCAACCAATGAAATGTACTGATCTGAATGATGTTGACCCATGAGCCATTATCCATGATGGGTTAGAGGATGTCAATAAAACTGATCTTCCCAGACATATATAATGGCATGCTGTGCCCTCAAACAATATCATCCTCATCATGGTCCATGAAGGATATGACTTCATGATATTCCACATTATAATTTTCTATATAGTAGAACTAAGTAGTAGTTACATCAGTTTCAAACTCTTGTGGAATTGACAATGCATCAATTATTTCCTCCCTGGATCCAGTGAGATTTTCAGATCATCCAGGATTAATAGGATGGATTATCTAGGGGATAGTTTATTCAACACATCATACTTTTGATTCTGTGTTCTGTGTTTCTATCATTGAAATGATGTTTTGTAGAATCTTTGGAAGCTGATACTCCTAATGTGGATGGACAACTTTTCGGGGTGGAATATGGAAATACTTCTACTGTTGGTTAATTAGGATGCCTAGGAATTCCAACATGCTGAGGAGTTAGAGGTACAACATTTAATCATTATTCCATGATTATCATTTCAAGGAAGATCCTTCCATGTGTGGGAGGATTCTGTTTTTCTGACTAAGCCCATTGGCGGGATCTCCCACGACATTCTCCTGCATAAATGGTCCAAGAAGTTGTGTAATTCAAATAGTGGATTCTAGCATACCCACGTCTTCCCCTGTATCATTGACATTGACATACTGTTTTCCAAGATCCCCAATCGACTGTGGGTAACTCATGTCCTTAATCAGAACCATAATTTTTATAGGGATCTGTTATGGGAATAAAATTAATTGAACCAATGATCAAATCCTCAAATGATTAAGATTCTTCTTAAAATGATGATTCTTATTGGGTTGTTTTATGGGGTGGTGCCTGTGATTTTTGATGGTTTTCATGAAATATACTATGGTCATGGACAAAATTCAAAATAAAAAATACTTATATACATCCTCTTAATCCTTATTCTTTTGGCCACTTTCTTCATTGAGGATTTTCCTTTAGAAGAATGGGCTTTCAATAATGACTTCTTTACTATATATTAAGTGTTAGAAGACATAGTTGGTTATTTCTACTATGTTCATAGAATTTCATGAGTTTGTTTGATAGTTTTTTGACCTTACTTCATTTTATTTCTAATAATTCCTACTTTTGACTTTTTTCCACCCACCTCCATCCTTTGGATCGGTAACATAAGAACATGGTACCAAGGATAATGAATTTTTAATCTTTACTATCCAAAGGAATACCATATTTATTGATGATATATAAAAATAAAACACTCATATATGTGGTGCACCAATATTTTATGGAAGTGTTAATAGTTTGGTATGTCCTATTTTAATTCTTTCTTAGGCTTCATTATACATAGATAGTAAACTATGATGTTTTCTAAATTCGAGATGAAGTAGTCGTGGACTTGGATAACATTGAAAATAAAAGCCCTTTTTTTAACTCCTCAAACTATTTAAACCTTTTATCTTTTTTTTCAATTTTACATGGTTTTCATTACTTCTAAAAATCTGGAGGCAGAGCTCTATAGTATTATGATGGATTTCAAGTAGGATCGGTTATAGGGGTCTGCTTAATTTTGTATGTAGCAACCTTTATGTTTCCGACTATTCATCCCGTAGTTTATGGGATTATACATGATTTGGCTCTAGTATCAATTATGGAGTTTTCCACTTGTTGATCAATTGAATCCAAATCCCTAAACCCACATTTATATTTTTCAGGGAGTACTGGTGTGAAAAAATCTTCAATGAGATTTATAACACCAATGGGTAGAAATTATTCTTGAGGTAGTGGTATATTCAAGGAGTATGTTAATAATTTCTACCAAGTGATGACATCTGAAACTCATTAATTCTACCTCTTCCTAGAGCTTGTGTGGATGAATACTATTATCATGAATAAAATTTAGATGAACTGGAAAAGCATATTCTGATATATTTCATCCCATACAATAATCAATCGATTTTGGAAACTTGTATACTAGATGAAGGTTTACCCTATAGTGATTTCACAAAACATATGAGTGTTGCTGCCTCTTGTTGCTTAGGGTCACACATCATCAGATCCTAATGAGAGAAAAATGGATCCAGTGCGGATCTAGATCTCATGATCCATTGAATATTGGAAATGTGGGATTCCCAAATTTTGGAGGAAAGGAGTCAGATCTACCGATTGAGGATAAAAAAAATTTCAGGTTATATTGGTGCATGGTATCCATTGATAGGTTCCAATCAAACCATCATTGAATCAATAGTATTCATAATAATTCATGAAATATATGGATATATGGGACCTTAATGGGTACAACGGCTAGAGCCTAAATCAGTGTGATTAATGGAAAGACCACTATTGGTGTTGCTACTATTATCTATCATGGGGAACAATTAGGGGAAGGCCTCTAAGTATGTGCCCGACCATGACCTAGATGTATTGGAAATCACGGGAATTCATTATCTACCACAATATTTTCAAAAAAACCATTTTATAATGTGTTATTGTTGGAAGTCAAAGTTGAGGATTTTTTTGTGGAGCATGTGTGGTAAGAATAATACATCAGAGTAACTCAGTGTTGAGCCTTCTAAACTCATTTATCTCCCCCTTTTCCTTTGAAAATATTTCATCAAGTGAATTATGTTGAATTTCTCTGAAGGAAGGTTGAGGCATGGTCATCCAATTACCTTTTCCCTTATTAAGTTACATTCAAATCTGTGGAAGTTTGTTATTTGAGGGGATACCTATGTTTTGGGTAATCCTATGGGTTTGGGTACACACACCTCCTTTGTTTCCATTGGTTTCAAACCCATTAGGAAAAAGAACATGATCCCCTGAATCACCTGAACATGAATCATTTTATGGAGAATCATCCATGATGTTATTAATGACATTCAGTGAAACATAATGTATTAATGAAATTTTCATAGTATATTTATGAGATCGACATAATCAATTCCCTCAATGAGACCTAGTCAACCCGTTTATTGATTCCCCCTGAATTGATCAAAAAACAACAACCTAATGTGAATTCTCTGATATTTTAGTTGTGTGTTCATTTTGCGACTTCTAATCTAGTGAAAAATGACTTCTTCTGAGGATGGTATTGTGAATGTGAAAAATCCCCTAGCTATATGGTCTTCTGCTATTCATGTTCATATTTATCAACAATTTGTGATCTGTTTATTGATATTGTGGGTTGGGTTAAAAAAATCCCCCATCCCTGCAGGTTGGGGTGAGTCTTGAACTAATATGGCTGATAACAGACTATCCAATCTTCTGATCTTACTAGTTTTGGTACTAACATAGTCTGGGTAAATTTTCTAGCACTCACATCAAAACCTTAAATATAAAGTCTCTGGTTTTAGTTCCATGATTTATGAAATATGATGGAATACATTCTTTAAGAGTGAGGCCGACTAAATTTTCTCATAATCTTGATAAAAATAATCTTAATAACTTTCTCTCTTTCGAGCTGTCTTTGGGGAAATCAAGTCGAGGCCTATTCTTGCTTAAAATCTATTCAATCATGAATATAATTTTTTTGTAGTAGCCAGGGTGCGAAAATAAAATTTCATGAGACAATATTTAGTTGGATTTCCTAGATTTGGAGAATATTGAAATGAAATTCTTTGTGTGAACCCCATCCTCTATTATGAACACCATGTGGGGTTTCTGTGATTAATTGTCAAACCATCATTAATGTATCGAGGAATTCATGTTGAAGGGCCTATTATTTCTTCTAGGACTTTTTATGTTGGAAAAAATGGAGAGATTCTATATCAATTTCGAATTTCAACCCTTCTATTACATTAAAATGAATTTGATATTCATCATATGGTAATAATTTTCCTTTCAGATGATGAAGAGTCTTCCAAATGTTGCAGTGGACACAATGAATACAATATGATACCAGCATATTTGGAATGTTTTATTGAGAGGTGGCCAATGGAAAGAACAAGAATATTATTTCACCCTTATCCAATTGTTTCCCCATGTTCAACATATCCATTTCTTCTTTTTATAGAAGTTTCCCAATCTGATCTGACCATAGTGGAAGATTCCTAATTACTTTACCCCCATGAATTGGTATCAGTTGGTGATTCCTCTTTTATATTAAAAGAAAAATGTCATATGGGTGGTTGAGAAAATCACAGTCAACTTGGGTTGTTTTCTGGTAACTAAATTATCTCATCTTCCTATAACAAGGCATCATACGAGATAGGCCTTATGTTGTCAAGTTCCTCAAGATATGAGGACTTTCTCATCACTACATTTTCATTTGGAGGATTCACTTGACAATGTGAAACAATATAATGGATAGAACCTTCATAACAATTTCCATCATGGGGAGGAACTTAATTCTGAATTACAATAATGGATATAAAGGCTTGTTCCTTGGTCTTCTTGCCACATGGAGGGTTTTCGTGGATATCATAACAAAATAGGTTCTTGAGATTGGCCAAATTTTCAAAATTAAATCCTTCATGATGATGATTTTGATGAGGAACTTCATAATTACTTATACTAATTCAGTAATTTGATAATGGGATGGTAGGATCTTGAGCTGTTAAATATAAATTTCCGAGAGATTGAAGAACTTCAATATTAAGGGGAGATAGATTGTAGACCAAAACATGATTTTCTATCTATGATTAATGAAACTTGTTTATATATGTATTCTTACTAGTAGTTTGGGCCACTTTTTGGAGTATCAGTATTCATGAGCTAGTGTATGTGCATACATGGGAGTGGCTATTAAAATAGGTAGATTGAATCCAATTAGAATGGGTGTATTTTCTCGATCCAGTTTTCTATAAGATATGGGGGAGAATGACCCATAACACACCTAGAAGAGAACAACTGTGTTTATTTGCTTTGGGATGGCATGTTGATGAGTCATCCCAGGTATGAGGACATAAATAACTATCAATACCTCTTGTACTACAGATGTTTCTATTATGATATTATGGTAGGGTTTCTAGATATGTCCTTGAATTTTTGTATAATATTTCACCAATTCCAAAATATGATTGGTGACATTAGTTTCCAGAATATGAATATATGCCCATTATGTATCTATATTAGGTGAATGTACCTACTCCTTTCATCCCTCTACTTTATGTTGATACTAATAGTACTCATGTGTGGGGGGCAGAGAGTTCAGTATGCCCAAAACGTGTCATCTATGCTATCAGACCAACTACTTTGAATGATACCAAATGATACTGTTGGAAATCATGATGGATTTTTGAAGGTTTATGTTCCTACTAGCTATTTTCTTCTACAAATCATTGGAAGAATAATATTATTACTACTAGATGAGACTATTGGTAGGCTTGGTGGGTGTAGGAGAGTGTATGTTCCTTCTTGAAAATAGTTTCCATGCATGGTTGTCAGACGACCTTGAATGCAGCAAGATGCGTCTATCGACTGGCTGATAGATTTTACACAAGTGTATTTTCTTGATCATAGTGCTTGACTTATGTTAGATTGTGGGATTAGTTGGGTACCTTTAGATTTGTCTGCTATTAGGCATAATTAATGCTAGAAGGTGTATGTTCTTGGTTGTTGTTGGCCACCAAACTGGGTTAGTGTAATACTCTATCTAGGGAAAAGGTCATACCCTTATTCCTATTGGCCGAGTATTTTTCATTGTTAGTTCATCTTGCATGATCAAATCTGAGGGATTGGGGTCGGAAAACTAAAGATAACACCCTCAACATGTTGACGGTTTTCTGTCTTGCGGTGTTGGCGATTGAAATTGTTAGCTGGAGCCTATGGGAAGGACCCAAGTATCCTCAAGATGAGTCTATAAGTGGAATCTTAGTTGACCTGGCGAGAATATGGGTGGGGTTAGTGACTACATTCTGGGTATGATCAGTAGAAATTATTGAATATGGTGGTTGGAATCATCTTCCTCTAGACCACTGGTTGTTATTGACCAGATTACCCAGAGTTATTCTTTATTTGGATGGCCTTTCGGTTAGCCTCCAAAGTTGTAATGGTGATATATTGATTTTACTCTCTAACCATTTTGTTAAAGACACAATGTTGAAGGAGATGAGTCAGTGATTGAACTCTTCGAGGGGTCAAGGATCTATCTTGAGCAGCTGTTGGGGAATTCGTGTGTTAAACATGAAGAAAGTCATCAGGAATGAATGATATTCATTGAGGAATGTTCCTATATCTATGATGTATAAAAATTATTAACACTAAAAAAGAAACACATTTTGGAAGAAGGAATGCATGATTTATCGACATCCAAATCCTCTTTTATATAAAGGTTTTTAATAGATGGGTAACATCATTTACTTAGTTAAGGATTCAGATCAGGTTTACCATTTTGTTCCCCATGGAATGTGTGTTCTAGTTAGGAATCACTATTTCTTAACATATTCCAATATATTAGTTAATTGAACAAGAATCAACCCATGATTTTGTATCCATGAGGACCTTCATTCCAAAGGTAGTAACTTGTTATGGATTTTATCCCACGATGCTTTAGAACTGACATTAGTTGAGAGGATGGTAAAATGGGATCATCGCACCCTTTTGAATGGGATTATTTCATAATCTGATAATAAATTATAGATTTAATATATGTTCATGAATCCTTATTAATTTAACATTCAAAAGGAAGGGTTCCCTTGAAATTTGCAATCAATTGATAGCATGTATGGAAATAAGAATCATCTGTATGTATTCAATGTTCGTTGTCAATGGAGACATCTATTTTTATGAAAGGTTATCCATCAATGATATCCTCTAAAAAACTACATATATATTACTTGGTCATTATTCTAGGGTTGTTATTACGACATTGATGGATTTTAATCCACATAGTGGGGACACTAGAATTTATCTACATCCAAGGAGATGAATGTAAGTCTGGAATTTATTTTCATCTACGGAAATGGAAATTTACTCTGGAGTTCATCGTCATCCTGGGAGACATATGTTTTTTTATATTAGGATCTAACCCATAAATATGACTCATACGTATCATTCTGAAATGAACCAAAAACCACTTACTTTAGTGTCTCTTAATGGGACACATCAATCCTTTTAATGTTGATTAATAAGGACTCAATGATACAGGTTAACAACATGTGGCAATGACACCTATGTGGAAGGTGTCTAGTCAAATAATAATGTGAGTCATATACCTATGAAACCCAAGGAAACAGGCAAGGATATAAGATTCCATGTTTGATTAGTCCCTCCATGAAATGTGTCACATATAAAACATCATTGATTTTGGTATATTGGGTTTGAACCTCTAGGAGGCTTCCTATGTATCACTTTTATATAGGGATTCAAATCTCACGTTGTTCAGTAGGTTACATAGGGGAATATAACCCATTGTGTGAAATAGGATTCAACATACTCTTAAGGAGGAATCCCTTCTAATATTGTCCAAAAGGGAGGAATTAACTCATGCAGATTTATGGTGGAATTAATTCATGTATAACTCTTAATGAGGATTCCCATATTAAGGGATTTAAGGTTGGAATCATTGGGAGGATGTCTAGTGAACTCAGGATTTAGGTAAAGGATTCCTACATATCTCAGTTATGGTGGGAATCATATTTCTTGTAGTTCATTAAATCATGTTGATTGTGTGGATGTCATGATCATTACAGTCCTCTAGAACCATGTATGTCATTATTAGTGTGGTAAATAACAATATGTGAACTATTCAACAAACATAACACATTCTCCTCCCATGATGGAAGAGGACATGCCTACGGTGGGAGAGGTATTGGCTAAAATCCGTCATTCACTTCAGATAACATTGAATGAGAATCCAATATAAGGAAATAATGAATGTTAAGAATGTGGTCGAGGTAGATAGGAGTAAGAAAATAACCAAATACATGAATGGATTGGGGCTTACAAAATGATGGTTTCCCTATAATTGGTATCGTAGTGATGAAATATGATCTCATTCTCTATGTAATGGAAAAACATGTGTGATCATTATTAACCCTACCATGATGTGATGATTTGGGTCATAGAGGTGAGTAGGGGAGGATAGAGTCATATCCCCAGAATCCGAGGTAGGGGAATCCCAAAAAATGTCCTTATGGTAAGGTTACACATGGATATAGATATATTAACCTATAGACATCTTTAAAACCTTAACTCCCTTATGAGACAAAATGCGGGATACCTCTGACCATAGAAATATAAACCCAAATGGGAGACATGATGATGTGCCTTTCCAGGTGGTTTGCTAAAACAAGAGGCCTTAGTGGATGGTTCAATTTGGTCACTTTTAGACAAGGGGTCCCATGAAATAGATCCCCATCCATGGGTGGCTAATAAGATTCCTTCAAGGATATCTTTTGTTGTTGGTCTACGCCAGTATGGCATAGAGGTATTCCATATAATTCCAAGGATGAAAAAGTACATAAATATGATGTATAAGCCTATGAAAGGAAAATATGCATTGGGAAATGGACTATCAGGACAACAACACATGTATGAGGTTTTAACATAAGCAACATGGTTGTCCCTTGATATACATGGAATAATCTCACCCATGTCTTTTTTAAGTAAAAAAACTTGCATAGGTGACTTCTGTTTATTGAAGGAGGGTCCTCAAATATGTATCTTGTATTTTAGACCCTAAAGGTCCATTGATCGTGTTTATCATATTTAATTATATATTATATCATGTTTTATAGAGATACCTAAGAAAAATTTTGGTACATAGGTGAAGGATCTATGTTGTGAGAGATTGAAGAATTATTCATTATTTTACAATTGTTAAAATGGGAGCCCCAAATGTCCTATTTGTAGGCAATGAAGTGGCCTAGTTGGAGGGAGGTTGTTCAAATAGGTCATGGGCATAACTCATCTGTGTAGATCCCCCACATAGTGGTTTAAAGCACATACATACTTATAGGACCCCCGATATAGGTCCTCTTTATAGGTCCTTAGCATAGGGGCTGCACCATTAAGCTATACTAGCAGGTACTGCATTGGGAATCTTGTGCATAGGTAAGCTGCGTAGGTCCCTTTAACCATATTTCCTAGATCCATTTAAATTTTACATATACTTTAATATATCCCAAGTTCTATACATAATATTTTTTTCCATATTTTATTAAAAAGGGAGTTTCAACAACCACCATACTGAATAATGATTACATGTTTCTAAAAAAACTATGGTATCTCTTTCTGGACACATTTAGACTAGAATCGAAGGTATAAGTGATTTTTTGAATATAAGGAATTCATTTTTTCCAGGACAAATATTTTCATTATATATTGGATTATACTGAACGATGAAATTTTTTAGGAGGTAGTGGACACAGTCCTAATAGGTCCATTACTTATGTGTAGTGCATTAGGTCAACAACTTTATTATAATGTTGTGTGGCCTCCTCATGTTATAATTATTATTCATGGGATAAAAAAATTTCATCCTAAAAATGGATATGAAATTATGTAATATGTTATGAGAATATGTTTTAACCCATCTTCGTAAACCCCAAAAATACTTGTAGGACTCAATAAGAATCATATAGTATTAAATTATACCTGTATATTTGAGATCCTTGAACTTATACACAATGAACTTGTCGAACATAGATGGTAGAAGTTGAAATCTATGGGTCTCAGTGTAGTATAACCTAATAATGAGGATACATGAATGTTTCTCCAAATGACACTATCTTAAATTAAAACTGAAAAAAATTCAGTGTTAGATGATGATGTGCTAAACTCAAAGGATTGTTGAACAATGTAGAGGATATATTAGAATGGGATAAAATTAGGGTAGAAACATGGATTATAGTTATTTTGAAAAGGAACTTGATATGCTTAATTTCTCATCCTATATAATGGAAGAGGTCATTGTGGCTGATTTTCATTAGCCTTCCACAATAAATGGTAAAACATCAGTGGTGGACTATGAAATCGTTACCAAAATTATGAAAATGACGTGGTCACAAAAAATGGTTCATCATTACATTGGATAGAAATAACTAGATAAACTACTAATGTTCAGCGTCATCCCAATATGGACATCGAGGTAGCTAAACCTCCTTTCTGAGAACACCAATTTCTAGGATGCTAGATCATTTCTTTCCCCAGGACTACAAATTAAGAGTCATAAAATATGGAACATGAGGATATTACAATCTACCAAATTTTAATTTTGGAGTTGAAGTATTATTAAAAACATTTAAAGATGGAATATAAAGAGGAATGAACTAAGACACATGTGAAAAACTGTCTTTTCTGAGGAGGAGTTTGTTATACTGTAATGTCCCTGACGCTAAAGCCACTAAACTGTGCCCTGAGATGGGTCATCACACGAAACCAAGTGTACCTCCCCATATTCAAGAGGTTTTCGACTAGTTGAGAGGGTCTAATAAATCATGTGGGGAGTCTCTACCCTCTTTTATAGAGGATTCCAAACCATAACACAAAATAAATTACTAAAATAATATGAAATAACCAATAAACAAGAATATCCAAACATATCCTAAAACATGGTAGAAATAAAAATTCACAATTAAATAAGTCATGACATGCTAATTTTGAATGGATAAACTCCATAATGGGTCACTACTCTATGTTTCTATCCTCATCCATTCATACCCCAATCAAAACACAACAACCTAGAAAAGGGCCTTTTCTCTAGTGCTGACCTGCAACCATGAAAACTGCTTCGGGACCCAATGAGGGCCCAAGAAGGGTGTGGGTAGAAACTCAGTAGCACACTACGAAAGATTTCTAAAAAAATCTACTATAAAATATAGTTCATGAATTCTTGATGAAAATGAAAAGATAAAAAAATGAAAAATCGTGTGCCATTAGATAAACAAGTACAATTAAACCATTTCTATGATTATTACCATTTTCATTAGCTATTTCATCTTCATTATTTAATTCCTTTTTCATAATGTGTTTCATGGGTTAGGCATATAAATCATCAACTTGTGGGTCTAAGGCAATCAATCACTATGAATAATTTAATAAATCATGTCCCTATCTCACTATAGTTATACACATCATATCATCACATTATCCTCACATAGAAACCCCAACCCTAGCATAATGAAACCTTTAGGGGAATAGATCATCCACTCCCTTCCCTAAACTTTTCATTTGGAGGATGATTTTAGACTCTATTGATAACATGAACCATGAGTGTAGAACCACATGTCAATAGCCCACTATACCAATCCATGTGTACAAGCATATTTTTCTATTCAAAACAACTAAACCATAACAAATCCAAACAACCAAAGACAATATATATCACTATCCATAACAATAAAAATGGGAATTAAAATTATTCCATCTCCTCTTTACCCATATATTTACATGTCTTTCCATCCTCATTCAGCAACATTAATACAGGCATCTCAAATTTCATTTGGAACTAAACTGATCCCAAATTCGATGCTTGGCTCAATCTGCCACCATAATAACTTCCCTCATATCCTCTCTCAGAGACCCAACATACACCTCCCAGGTTCCTCATTGGAGTCCCAGTGTCACTTAATAATCTCAACATTTTCCACCCCATATCCAAGGATAACTTATCACTCCCCACCTTCGGAGTGTCATTAACATTGTTTTCTATGAGAGATTCCAAAAACCATTGATTACACACAATCACAATCCAAACCCCAAAATAATGTCATGGATGTCCCAATTTTTCATAAACATGAAAATTAATTTCAACTAAAGCTCATTAGAATCCACCATGAATGACACCCACTACATTCGTCGATACTCCTTCCATCATGAGGACCTCTCCTGAAACCATCAAGGGTGTATATCCCATCATCCTCCTCCACATAGACCATTCTCATGAGAATAAACTACACGATATCCCTCAACCTAGATGAGAAACATTATATATCTTGGCATAAATTTAAAGCAACTAAATGTACAATGTACAATGTTTAGATTTCTCGAATTATCATCATTAGAAAAGTCATTATAATAAGTTGTTGATGAACAACACCACCAATTAATCCAATAATGATGTCACCTCCCACAATGGGATACATCGACCATCAAAGGATCTCAAGCATCCATGCCATACACATCTCATCGTCACATAACCACAACTCCTCAATGATCATCCCCCATGTTGTCATGAAACAACATTTCATTTCAAATTACATAAATACCTCCACTAGAATTTTTTTGGTATGTTTCTAACCAGTAACAATTGAAACATAGTGGCCTACTACAATATTCATACCAAAGTTCTCTCACATGAAAAAACATTATTTGAGAATATCACAATGCTCTCTTACTCTATTAACCATGCTTCTTGGTCAATCAATATCACCCACCATAAATAATTCTCAACGTCTCACTCAAAAACCAACCAATCATAAAATAAACTCAATCTCATTACAACCCTCTCCTCAGGAGTCATCTTAAAAATGAATGCATCTAACCACAATTCCTTCACCCTTGTCTCTTCCTCTTGAAATCAACATCAAGACCTCTATTCATCATCATCCTAATAGATGGGTTACACATCCATTCGATACAACCCTTATAAGAAAATCATGCATCCTACCAAATGCACTATTGTGTTTGTACGAACGAACCAGGGAACTAATATGGAATTTATCGATGCATGATAGTACAAATTATGTATCAATTCTACTTATTAAGAATCTACCATGCCTCATACACCATGGAACCTATGTCACAAGTATATCCACCCACAATGTGACAACCCAAACAATTTATGGTACATTTATCTTAAATACATTCTATTCAATAGGTAGACTATTTTCAAAAAGAACTGAGTTTCATTGAAACAACACTTTTTTATTTAAGACATAGTCATAACCTACACTTTATACATAAATTTTTCAGTTTTGTGATTTTAATTTTGAAAATATGATAAACACGGTTGTGTTCATGATGATATTTAGAGTCTGATATAATTAACTTAATTTTCGGTGAATAGTAATCTACCCTTATGAATAGAAACCTACCTCTATTAATATAAACATACCCTTGTGAATATTAATATGAAACTTATGAATGGTATCCATTCACTTGAATGTATAAATAAATTTTGGCACCTTAAAAATAAAGATTAATATATTAAGTGTTTGTACATTCTTATTAAATAATGATTTTAATTCAAACATAAATTTAGAATTTTTAGTTTTTTTTTGAAAAATGGACTTCATTTATGGATTCTACATGTTGAAAAATTGTTAATGTGAATTTTTGGTGTTTTTCGGAAACATTTGAATTTTTATGAATAGTAAAATACACTAAATTACGATAAATACTAAAGACAATATTTATAGAACCATAAGTGATGCAAGGATGATTTAATCCACTTGGTTCAAACTCATATTCCATTATTACTATTTAAGATCACATGAATCAAGACTCTTCAGAGTCTTGAGAAAAAGTATTAAAATAATGTAAAATCACTTCCCCCTCCACTATATACACCACCACCTCACCCCCTCTTCTTCCCACACCACTCAAGCATCAAGCCTTGCCTAATATCGGAAAATTAATATTAACAAGTCCACTACTCCTGTCCGAGTCCTACTGGTCTCACCAAAAGGCCAAAAACAACGTTCATAAGGATTTTCTCATGGAGGAGTACTCAAGATGTGACCCTCTCTTTTATTTTCATTCATATTATTTTACAATTTTTATTATTTCGTTGCCCTCTTATCAGATCAACTAATCCAAATTACATTATAATTCTAATACCATACATGTAATATATTTTCTTAATTCTAATTTAAGATTTCATCATCTCCCTTTTCCCCTCCTTTTATACTTTTAATGAAAACACCGTCCGAGATGTGTAAATTTATCTGGCTCGAGGAAGATGGTTTTTCAAATTTCAATACTATCCTCAAGATTGTTCATGAAACCTTTTTAATGATTAAACCATAAACTAATATATTTATTTTACCTTATTCAATGTTCTATAATCGTGACACACTAATAAAATAAAATAACTATACAAAACAACTTCATTATTCACAAAATGGGAAAAGTTAATCCATGCATTTATCAATAACTTTTAACTAATGAATCATCCAAATATATAATTTAAAATATAATTATAAACTAATTTATAACGTAACTAATAATATCTATTTACAATTTTTGATGTTTAACCACATTTAAAATGAACTTCAATTGATGAACACAATAAAGAAGTGATGAAAACCGAGGAAGAAAATGCTTCCAAAACAAAAAAAAATGAATCTCTTAAAACCCATAAAAAGGTCCTGAATGAAAATAATAGGGTTATAGAATATAAATTACATGTTTAAGTGGTTCTGTAATTCTTAATTAATGATGCTAACTTTGACTATTAATGTCATAAAAAACAATCAAGAACACCTTCGAGCTTATGGTAAGGGATATCTAAACTCAATTTCCATTCGTTGAATTAAACATCAATGTCATTAGTTTTGTATTTTCCCAGAATATGTGTGAATGACCAATTATTGTTTTATTCTGTATATCCACTTTTATTGCATGGGTTTATGTTTTCCACACATAATTATGACATTGATCTGTCCTCAATCAAATGATATGTTCTTGGTATGGGATCATCTCTTACAATATTATTTGATAATTCCCCCTATATTGTGTCCTTTATTTTTAATTCATAGTGATGGGGTTTGTTTTATCACCTCCCTCATACATACCTTATGATATTTGAATAATGTTATACCCCATTACCTCTAATTACGCCATCACAAGAATTCCTTTTACCATGCCGAAATTCTTGTAAGGGGTTTTCACATATCACAATCATTTCTGTGAGATTTATATTGTTCAATGATTAGTTCTTGTATGTGGTGTATGTGTACTAATATTTTTCATAAAATATCATGATTAACATTATATTCATGGAATTCAATGATTCATTTGATGGTTATTATATTCTGGTAACATTATTCGATTGATTACATTGTGGTAAAGGACTTTGTCTCAACTACCAATTCGTTGTGACTAACATTGTATTGTGCACCTAATAATCCTTATATGGTTCACCTACTGCCCATTTGAGATCAATTTTCATTGGAAATTATATTTTTATTAAATATCCCGATTCTCATATCCTCGATATGTTTATTGTATAATATTTATACCATTTTACATACTGTGTTTATTTGGATTATTGTTTTAACTGTGGAAATTTTGATGAATCGGTATCCTCTACTATATAAAGATATTTAAAAGTCAAACTTATCTGGTATTAAAGAAATTTATAAAGAATTATTGGTACCTGAAGTGGTGGATGGGGCCCGCTATTTCCCTTGATGCATCTACATGTCTTATGAGACAAATTAGTTTGCGACAAACCCTTCATGTTTGTTTCCCAAAATCATACGGGTTTCTACCCACAAAACTAAACTGTTTTAATAGTATTATGGTATCATGTGATAGATATATGACATAAAATTAATAATCATTATCTATACTCATTATCAGTTAATACAATTCATGAGGTTTTCACTATGACAAAATCTATGGATGTAGTTTCATTCTCAGATTATTAACGGCTGGTGGTTTTCATTTATTCACCAAGACATATTGAGTATATCATGTTGTTTATGATTTAGTTATTATTTATTCGTGCTTCCTCTATTTCTAACCCTTAATTAGCATTTGATTTCATCCCTTTCATTTTTTTACTTACGACAGGTTATGATGAGGATATTATTTCTTGGGTTTTTGTGGATGCAGGTTTTAGTTTTTGTTATGTATTGTAATTTGTTACCATTCCCAATGTAATTTTAATTATATATATATGTATCTAGTTTCTTCAGGATTTCATTCCTTCTAACCATGACAATATATTTTGTAGTGCACTGACTCTGGTTTAGAGGGGTCGGGGTGTTACAGTTGGTATTAGAGGAAATTTAGTAGAAAACATGAAAACTAGAATGGAAAATTTAGATTAGTGGACAAATCGCTAAGGTTTTATTTGACTACAAATATACAAGAACGTCCAAGAATTTTGGTAAGGAATATATTATGTGAATTTTTCGAGAAAAAAATAATTATTTACATAGGAACAAGTAGAGGTGTCTTTGGAAATGATGTACCTAGGAGTGAAAACATCAAAAAAAGAGTTTCCGGCTTTAACCAGGGTATCCTGATACCCGACAATGGGCCTTGCTGCACTCATGGTATTGACACTCCAAGGGGATAAGCTTAGGATAATTTAATTTTTATTTACAAGTTATTAAGAAGGATATTAATGTAATTTTTTCTAGAGAGAAACCATGTCATTAAGATTAGCTATACATAGGATTTCAATTTATGCTAAGTAATTTTCTATTAGATATTATCAATTATGATTCATAACCTAATCTGGTGTATTCTATTATTTAGAAATGGTGCCTAATGGATGAAGGGGAATAAATACTCATGGAAAATGTATGGGTTTACCCACTCACCAAGTCAACACAGCCAATGTTAGAGCAGATAAAATCAAGATCATATTAGGAAAACATAATCAGGTTGTGATGAATAACCAGGATACACCTCTATTGGATCATTACATGCAGTAGAATCCCCCAATATTTTGTGGGACTATTAATCCAGTGGAAGCTAAGCAGTGGATCAAGTTCCTTGAAAATACATTCATGGAATTAAGATGCATTGATAATGAAAAGGTAGTATTAGCAGTGTATTGTCTCATGGGTGATGTTGATCAATGGTGTTCCTTGATCCAGAATATAACTGACGAAGAAGAAATATAAGATATAAAATAGTGGAATGTTAAAGAAATATTCTTTGAAAAATATTTCCATCATGAGCAATGATCTGAGATGAAGATGACATTCCTTGGCTTAAAGAAAATTGAAGAAGACAATGTTGAAGAGTGTGAGGATACCTTCACTAGGATAACTAAGTATTCCATATATTATGTATGCGACTCGACAGAAAATATTGATCTTTTCATTGAAGGTTTTATTCCATGTCTTCGGAAGGCACTGACTTCTAAAAAATTTTCATCATATGATGAAATTGTATAAAATTTCATCAAAACAGAGAGATAGTTTACTATATCAGACTTGTTCTTTGAAATCCATGATAAGAAGTGGTACTTTGATAATAATTGAAAAGGTGATGTTCCAAATTAGAATAAGGAAACATATAAATTTTCATTATGCGCAAACTGTGGAAAGAATCATCCTGGGAAATTATTGAATGACATGGGAGTCCGCTATAAGTGTGGAGAAAAGGGTCATTGATTTGATGAATTTAAGGGGAAGAAACAATTAAATTTTATTCAATTCTATAATTTTATAGAAATGGGACACAATTCAAATGATTTTTCAAAGAACCA
Source organism: Viscum album (assembly GCA_963277665.1). NCBI lineage: Eukaryota > Viridiplantae > Streptophyta > Magnoliopsida > Santalales > Viscaceae > Viscum > Viscum album. The sequence continues at coordinate 1,903,193,065 of OY728137.1, forward strand.
AGGACACTTGCTTCAGAAAAGGCCACAAGAGAATGGGAAAGCATACGCAATTACAACCGCAAAGGTTGAAGTTCCTAATGTTGTGGTGGTTGGTACTTTAATTGTTTTCACTAACATAGCCTACACATTATTTGAATCTGGATCATCACATTCATTTATATCCTCCCAATTTTCTAATAAGATTTGATATGTACAATTTGATTTAACAAAGGTGTTGTTTGTCAAGACTCCTAGGGGAAGTAACAATACAATAAAGGCATGTTGATTAGTCCCGCTCATGTCACATAAACATGCTTTAGTGCCTAACATTATCATCATAACAATGACTGACTTTGATATAATTCTCTGTATTAATTGGCAGTCAAATTATGATGTGAAGATTTAGTACAAGAATAAAGAAGTTATAACAATTGAAAATGGTGTATAATTCCTTATTTTTAGAGAAGAAACCCCACCATCTGAATCTTATCTACATCCACCTCCATTAGCTCTATTAAATGAAATTATTGGAGAGTAAGAGAAATCAATGGCTATGGGTGAGGAAGGAAATATTCAAATTCAATATGTTCATATAGTGAAATAATATGTTGACGTATTCCCAGAGGATTTACCTAGACATCCTACAGTGCGAGAACATTAATTCTCTATTGATTAAATTCCCAGTGCAACAACTATATAAAATACTCACTATCGAATGATTACTATGGAATTAGTGTAGAAAATGAAACAACTAGAGGAATTGTGTTGAAAAGGATTTATTTGACGTAGTGTTTGACTACGGGGATCCCCTGTCATATTTTTCAAGATAAAAGATGGATCCATGACGCTATTCATTGATTACAAGGAAATCAATTCAATTACAACCATGAATAAGTATCCTCTTCCATGAATTGGTGATTTATTTGATCAACTTAAGGGGGGAAAATACATTTCAATGATTTTTATTTTATCTAGATATCATCATCCACAAGCGAGTAAGGATGATTTTTCAAATATAGCTTTTCTAACTAGGTATGGGCATTATGAGTTTACATCGATTCCTTTTATACTAACTAATTCACCATATGTATTCATGTATTTAATGAATAGCATTTTCAAGGAATATGTTGATAAATTTGTTGTGGTTTTAATCTATGATATGATGGTGTAATCAAAATGATATGAAGAGAATGAGAATCACTTGTGGACTATTATGGAAAAAACATACAAGAAATAAATTATATGGGATGACTAAAAACTAGGAATTCTAGATTCAATAATTTTATTTTCATGTACATATTATCTCTATGGATGGAATGCTAGTTGATCTTGTGAAGACAATGTAAATCAATAAGTGTCCCAAGCCAAGGAATATAAATGACGTATGCATTTTTATTGGATTATCATGTTACTATCGACATTTCATTTGTAATTTTTCCCAACCGGCTAACCCACTAAACAATCTCACACGTAAAGGCATTAAGTTGGTGTGGAAGAAATAATATTCAGAATTCATTGAATTTTTTTAAGGAAATTGGTCAATGATCCCATTTGGAATCTTCCATCTGGAAGTGATGGATTTGTAATATACAATGATACATCAAAGAGTCTGATGTTTTTCATCCGTATAAAAAATGATAAAGTAATTTCATATGCATCAAACCAGTTGGAAAATCATGTGAAAAGTTAGCCAACTCATGATCTTGAGTTAGCACCTATAATCTTTGCTCCGAAAATATAAAGACATTATCATAATGGTATAAAATGTGAGATATAAACAGAACACAAGATTATGAAATACATTTTCACACAAAAATAACTCAATATGAGGCAAAGTAGATGGATTTAGTTTCTCAATGATTACAGTTGTTCAATAAACTACCACCCAATAAAGTAAAATAAGGTGGCAGATTCATTATGTAGGAAAGTTCATAAACTTCTTGGCCCATGTGAGGATTGAGTGACATATAATATTCATTGATATATTATTGTTGGATTTGGACATTTTTAAGGAATGGGAAATATATTTCCTCTTTTAAATGATTGAAAACCATATTTACTAGATAAAATAAAAATATCTCAATCTGATGATGAAAATATGCAAATCAAAATTAATGTTATTATATATAAGATATTGTAATACTTCATGTATGAGAAAAGATTTTTGAAATTTGGGAAGAGGTAATACTTTCCATCAGTATCTAAGATAAAAATGTAACTATTAGACATTGCTCATATCTCAAATTTCTCTATAAAACATGGTAGAACAATGAATTATAGAGATCTGAAGGATCAGATTTGGTGGGATAAAATGAAGTGGGGAATTTCTAACTACGTGTAAAGGTTCCTAGTTTGTCGATAAGTGAAGGTAGAGAGACAACATCTTATAGGGGTGATGCAACCTCTACCTATTCCTATATTTAATTGGGGTGTCACTACAATGGATTTTGTCACTGGACTACAGATGAAAGCTAGAAGGAATGATATAATATGGGTAATTGTTGATCATATCAAATAATCAACACATTTCCTTGCAATAAGAAAGGATTCACCACTTGGGTGCCTGGAAAGACTTTTTATTAACGATGTTTTAAGACTTAATAGTGCAAATATATCCACTATGTCTGATCGAGATCCCTTATTTTCATCAAAATTCAAGAAAATTCTCTAGAAGGAATTGAATACTGAGCTTCGTGTGAGTACTGCTTATCACCCCCAAACCGATGGACAGTCTGAAAGGACTACTCAACCTCTTGAAGTCATTCAGAGATCATTCTCTCTTGACTTTCAGGGTATGTGGGAACAATACTTGCCTTTGGTGGAGTTTTCCTACAACAATAGTTTCCATTATAGTATTCAAATGGATCCATATAATGCATTATATGGAAACAAATGTTGAACTTCAACTTGTTGGGATGAAGTGGGTGAGGTAAATATTATAGGCCCTGAACATATTGAAGAGACAATGACAAAGGTAAAGGAAATTCAAACCCATATTAAAGAAGACAAAAGTAGTCATAAGGGTTATGCTAATAAATGGAGAAATTATTTCAAATTCAAAGCTAGAGAACATGAACATCAAAAAGTGTCTCCATGGATGGGTGTATTTAGGTTCAGAAAAAAAGGGAAACTGACTCCCAAATACATCAGACCATTTGAAATTCTGGAATGAATCAGAACTGTAGCTTACCGTTTTTAAATGTCTCCAAGTCAATCCAAAGATCATGATGTATTCCATGTGTCATTTTTAACGAAATAAATTCCAAAATCAATGCATGTACTCAATTATGATGATATAGAACTGTAACATAATTATTAAACTGTGAGGAGCCTATCAGGATTCTTGACACAAGGGACCAGGTATTGAGAAATCAGACCACTTTTCTTGTCAAGTATCTTTGGAGAAACTATAACATGGATGATGCAACCTGGGAACTAGAGTATTTTATGAACAAGAAACACCCACATCTCATTGGAGGTCCTTATAAATGAAAATGTACAAGGAAGAAATTTCTGAAGGAGGGAATAATTTAACACCCCAATCATATTAAGGTACATTCCTCTAAAATAAATTCTATTAATTAGGTAGCCTCTTTTCATAAATCACTGACTTTCTTTTAAAAAAACTTGGTTATTTAAGTGATATTCATAACCAAGACTTTAAACTTAAATCTCCTAGTTCTGTGATTTCAATTTGGAAAATATGAAATAAAAGGTGGTGTTCAGGATGATATTTAGGGTGTGATAAAATAAACATAATTTTTGGAGAATAGTAACCTACCCTTATGAATAGTAACCTACCATTATGAATAGTAACCTACCATTATGAATAGAAATATGACTCTTATGAGTGGTATCCATATCCATACCATTTAATGTATAAATAAATAGATGCACCTTAAAAATGATGATAAATATTTTAAGTGTTAGTACTTTCCGATTAAAAATGAATTAATTGAAAAATAAATTTATCATATTTAGAAAATTATTTATAAAAAATGGAGTTTATTTTTAAATTCTACATGATGAAAAATGTTTCGGGTGAATTATTGGGATTTTTTTTGAAAAACATTATTTTTTATGAATATTAAAATACAATAAATTAGGATAAATGCTAAATACCTGATTTACTGCATCATAGGTGATGCAAGGATAACATAAGCCCAAATGGTACAAACTCACTTTCCATTACTACTATTTAGGATCACATGAATCCATACTATTCATAGTCTTGAGAAAAAATATTAACATAATAATTAAAATAATGTAAAATCATTTCCCCCCTCCACTATATCAACCACCCATCACCCCCTCTTCCTCACACACCACTCAAGTTTCAAGGCTTGCCTAAATTCTCCCAAATGATCTTTCAATTACTTATACCCACTTCCAGGAAATTATGGTCTCACCAAAAGGAAAACAATAGGGGTATAATGGAATTTCACAAGGAGGAGTACTGAAGCGGTGAACCCATATTCTATTTTCATTCAAATTATATTACATGTTTTATTAATTTGTTGATATCTTCTATCCTCACATTATCCAGATTCAATGATAATTCTAGTACCATAAATGTACTATATTTTTATTATGATAATGGAATATTTCATTATCATCTCTATTTTAACTTTCCTTTTATACTGTAAATCCAAACACCGTACAAGATGTGATAATTTACCCCACTCAAGGAGGACAGGTTTCTAATTTTCATTAATATCCTCAAGACGGGTCAAGAAACCTTATTAATGGTTGATTTATATATTAATATATGTATTTCACCTTATTCAATGTTCATTAATTCTTACACACTAATAATAAAAAATAACAATACAAAAGAAGGTCATTATGTACAAAATGGGAAAAGTTAATCCAAGAATTTATCAATAACTTTTAACTAATGAATCATCCTCATGTATATATTCAAAAATCATTATAAGATCATTGTTAATTTCAATAATAATATCTATTTAAAATATTGGATGTTTAACCACATTTAAAACTAACTTCCATTCATGAAAAAGAAGTAAACCTGTCATTGAAACCGAGGAAGAAAATGCTACCAAAACAAAATTGAATCTATTAAAAACCATAAAAAAGGCCATGAATGAAAAAACAAGGTTATATAATATCAATTAAATGTTTAATAGGTTCTGTAATATTTAATTAATGATGCTAAATTAGACTATTCAGGTTGTTAAGAACAATCCAGAACACCTTTGAGCTAATGGTAAGGTATATCTAATCTCTATTTCCATTCATTGAGTTTAACATCAATGTCGTTAGTTTTTTATTTTCCCAAAATTTGTGATAGTGAACTATGAATATTTTCTTATTTATATACACTTTAATTCATGGTTTTAAATTTTCCACACCTAATTTTTTTCATTAATTTGTCCTCAATCTAAAGATATGTTCTTGGTAAGGGATCTTTTATAACAGTTTTATTCAAGAATTCACCCTAGGTTGTGTCCTTTTATTTTTAATTCCTAATGATGGGGTATGTTTTCCCACCTCCCCCATACGTCCCTTATGATATTTAAATAATGGGATACCCCCATTACCTCTCATTAATCCATAATAAGAACACCTGTTACCATGCTGAAATGCTTGTAAGGGGTTTTCCCATATGAGTTTCATTTTCATGATATTTCCATTGTTCAATGCTTATTTATTTTATGTGGTGAATTTGTATAGCCATTTTTCATATAATATCATGATTAAATTTATATTCATGGTATTAAATGATTCATTTGATGGTTATTATGTTCTGGTCATATTATTCAATTGATTACATTGTCGTAAAGGACTTTGTCTTAACTACAATTTCATTGTGACTTACATTGTATTGTGCACCTAATAATCCTTATGTGGTTTACCTACATACCATTTGAGATAAATTTTCATTGGAAATTATATTTCTATTAAATATCCATATTCTCATATCATGAATATTTTTGTTGTCTAAACTTTATAAAATTTTACTTTCAGTGTTTATTTTGAATGTTGTATTAACTGTGAAATATTGATGAATCTGTATCATATACTCAATATAGATATTTAAAAGGAAAATTGAAAATGTATTAAATAAATATATAAATAATTCTTTGTACTTGAATTGGTCGATGGGGACCACTGTAGCCCCTCGATGCATCCACATGTCTAATGAGACAAATCAGTTGGTGACAAACCCTTTGTGTTTGTTTCCCAAAATCAGACAAGTCTTTACCCATAAAACTAATCTATTTTAACAGTATAATTTCATTATGTGACAGATATATGATGTCAAATTAATAATCATTCACTTTATTCATTAATAGTTTTTAAACTCCATTAGGTTTTCTCTATGAAAAAATATTTGAATGCCGTTTCATTCCATGTTTATTAATGGTGTGAATTTTTTATTTATTCACCATGCCATATTGACTATACCTTGCTGTTTATGACATAGTAATTATTGATTGTTTCTTTAGCTATTTGTAATCCTTATTGATCATTTCAGGTCACCACTTTAATTTTTTTACCTACAACAGGTTATGACAAAGAGATCATTTATTGGGATTCTGTGGATGCAGTTTTTAGTTTTGGTTATGTATTATAATTTTTTACCATTACCAATGTAATTTGATTAACATCTATGTATCTAGTTTCTTAGAGAATAATAAACTAATTACTCTATTGGGATTTCATTCCTTCTAACAATGCCAATGTATTTAATAATGCATTGACTACAGTTTAGAGGGGTCGAGGTGTTACAGTAGGTATTAGAGGAAGTTTAGTAGAAACCATTAAAACTGGAATGGAAAATATAGACTAGTGAAAAAATCACTAACGTAATATTTGACTAAAAACATACAAGAACGTCCTGGAATTTTGGAATGGAATATATTATGGGGGTCATTCAAACAAAAAAACATGTCTGGATATGAACAGGTAGAGGTGGCATAGGAAAAGATGTACCTAGGAGTGAAAACTTCGAAAAAGAGTTTCGGGCTTTACCCGGGTTCTCCTGATACACGACAACATGCCTTTTTTCACTCTTGTTATTGACACTCCTAGGGGATATCCTTAGGATAATTCACATTTTCTTTACAAGACATTAAGAAGGATCTTAATGTAATTTTTTCTAGACAGAAACCATGTCAATGAGATTTTCTATACAAAGGATTTCAATTTATGCTAAGTAATTTTCTATTTGAGATTATCAATTATGATTCATAACCGAATCTAGTGTATGCTATTATTTTGAAATTGTGCCTAATGGATGAAGGGGAATAAATAATCATGGACAATGTATGGATTTCCCCACTCACCAAGTCAACACATTCAATGTTGGAGCAGAATAAATCATGGCCATATTAGGACAACATAATCAGTTTTTGATGCGTAACCATGATATACCAGTGTTGGAACATTTCATGCTGCAGAAGCCCCCATATATCAGTGGGACTATTAATCCTGTGGAAGCTGAGTAGTGGATCATGTTCCTTAAAAATATATTCATGGAATTAAGATACAATGATAATGATAAGGTATTGTTGGTAGTGTATTGTCTCAAGGGTGATACAGATCAATGATGGTCCTTCATCTAGAATACATCTCTGGAAGAATAAATTTAATATGTGGAATAGATGACTTTTAAAGAAATATTCGTAAAAAAATAATTCAATCGTGAGAAAGGAACCAAGATGAAGATTACATTACATGGCTTAAATCAAAGGGAATAAGACAATGATAAAGCGTATGAGGATACCTTCACAAGGCTAGCTAGGTATTCCAAAGATTATGTACACCACTTGAGAGAAATGATTGATAATTTAATTGAAGTTCTTAAGCCAAGTCTTTGGAAGTCACTGACATCAAAATCATTTCCATCATATGTGGGAATTGTATTAAATTCTATCAAAACAGATAGATAGGTTTCTAGATCATAATTTTTCTTGGGAATCCAAGATAATAATCAGTACTCTGATAACAATGTAAAATGTGAAGCACCAAATAAGAATATGGGAATGATGAAATTTCTGTTATGTGCGAACTGTGGAAAGAATCATCATGTGAAATACTTGAAGTACATGGGAGTCTGCTATAAGTGCGGAAAAAAGGCTTATCGGTCTGATGAGATCAAGGGTTAGAAACAAGTCAATGATATTAAATGATATAATTTTATAGAGATGGGGAACAATTCAAATAATTGTCCTAAGAACCATGGAAAGTTGCCTCAGAAAAGGCCACAAGAGAAAGGGAACACATATGTGATTACAACCATAATGGTTGAAGTTCCTAATGATGTAGTGGCAGGTACATTAATTGTTTCCTCAAACATATCCAACACTTTATTTGATTCTGGATCATCACAATCATTTATATCATCCCAGTTTTTTAAGAACATTAGACATGTACAATTTGATTTAACATAGGAGTTGTCTATAAAAACTCTAAGGGGATGTAACATTGGAACAAAGGCATGTTGATTAGTCCCCCTGATGACAAATAGACATTATTTAGTTGATAAAATTATCATCATAACAGTGAATGACATTGATATAATTATCGGTATTAATTGGCTGTCAAATTATGATGTGAATATTTAGTACAAGAATAATGAATTTACAATAATTAAAAATGGTTTTTAGTTCCTTATTTATAGAGTAGAAAACAATCAATTTTATTCTTATATAGATCTACCCCTAGTGGCTCTATTGAATGAAATTATTGTAGAGGAAGATAACCCAATGTCTATGGGTGAGGAAATAAATATTCAAATTCAAGATGTTTATATAGTGAAAGAATATGTTAACATATTCCAAGAGGATTTACCTAGACAACCTCTAGTGTGAGATGTTGAAATCTATATTGATTAAATTCTTGGTCTATCCCCTATAAAAAAGACTTTCTATAGAATGATCACTGAGGAATTAGTATAGAAAAAGAAAAAAACTAGAGGAATTGAGTGGTAAAAGCATTTATTTGACCTATTTTTTCTCTATGGGGATCCCCTGTCCTCTTTGTCAAGAAAAAAGATGGATCCATGAGGCTATGCATTTATTACAAGGAAATAAATTCAATTATAATAATGAATAAGCGTCCCCTACCGTGAATTGGAGATTTATTTGATCAACTTCATGGAGTAAAATACTTTTAATGACTGTCATTTGATCTAGATATCACCATCTACAGGTGAGTAAGGAAGATATTCCAATTATAGCTTTTTGAACTAGGAACGGGCTTTACGAGTTTTGAGTGATGGATTTTCGACTGCTAATACACCATCAGTTTTCATGGATTTAATGAATATAGTTTTCAAGTAATATCTTGGTATAATTATTGTTGTATTAATCTATTATATCAGGGTATAGTCCAAAATCTATGAAGACCATGAGAATCACTTGTAGATTATCCCCAAAAATAATACAATATATAAATAATATGGGTAGCATAGAAAAAATAAATTATAGAGTCAATAATTTTATTTTCTAGGCCATATTGTCTCTAAGGATGGAATCCTAGTCGATCGTGCGAAGAAAAATTCAATCCAAGAGTGTCCCAAGCCAAGGAACATAACTGAGGTATGCATTTTTATTGGATTATCAGGTTACTATTGGCATTTCATTCATAATTTTTCCCGAATGGCTAACCCACTAAACAAGCTCACACAATAAGGGGATAAGTTTTTATAGAAGAAAGAATGTATAGATATCATTGAAAAATTTTAAAGAAGATTTGTCAATGATCCCATTTTGAAGCTTCCATTTGGAAGTTATGGATATATAATATACAATGATGAATCAATGAGTGGGATGGTTTGCATCAATATAAAAAATCATAATGTTATTTCTTATGCATCAAGGCAGTTGGATACTCATGAGAAAAATAATCCAACTCATGATCTTGAGATAGCACCTGTAATCTTTACTCCGAAAATATAGATACATTATATTTATGGTGAAAATTTGAGATATACACAGAACACAAGATATTGAAATACATTTTCACCAAAAAAAGAACTCAACATGAGGAAAATTAGATGGCTCTCGTTGCTCAAAAATTATGATTTTTCAATAAACTACCACCCAATAGAGTAAAATAATGTGGCAGATGCATTAAGAAGGAAAGATCATATACTTTTGAATCATATGAGAATTTAGAGAGATATAATATTCATTGATTTATTATTGTTGTAAATTGAAATTATTAAGGAATGGGAAATATCTTTCCTATTTTAAATGATTTATAAACCATATTTACTAGAGAAGATAAAAATCTCTCAATCTGATGATGAAAATATAAACAATAATATTAATGCTATTATGTATGGAATATTGGAAGACTTCATATATGAGGAATGAGTTTTGATATTTTGGAAGTGGTTATACCTTCAATCAGTATCTAAGATAAAAAGGTATATATTAGACGATGCGCATTGCATAAATTTATCTATAAAACATGGTAGAACAACGATGTATAGAGATCAGAAGGAACATTTTTGGTGGGATAATATGAAGCAGGAAATTGTTGACAGTGTGTCAAGGTGCCTAATTTTTCAATAAGTGAAGGTAGAGAGACAACATCCTAGAGGGGTGATGAAACCTATACATATTCTTATCTGTAAGTCGGATGAAATTACTGTGGATTTTGTCACTGGACTACCGAGGAAACCTATAAGGAATGATATAATATGAGTAATTGTTGATCATATCACAAATATAACAAATTTCAATGCAATGAGAGAGGATTTACCACTTGGGTTCCTGGAAAGACATTATATTAATGTAGTTGTAAGACTTCATGGTTCACCACTATCAATTGTGTATGACCGAGATCCCCAATTTAAATCAAAATTTTGGAACTGTCCTTAGATGGCATTGAATACTAAGCTTCATATGAGTACTACTTATCACCCCCTAATCGATGGATATTCTGCATGTTCTATTCAATCTCTTGAAGACATTCAGAGATACTTATCTCTTGAAATTAGAGGTATGTGGGATCAATACTTTCTTTTGGTTGAGTTCTCCTACAATAATAGTTTCCATTATATTATGTAAATGGATCTATATAAAGCATTATATGGAAGCAGATGTCGAACTCCAACTTATTGAGATGAATTTGGTGAGTGGAAACTTATAGGCCCAGAACATATTGAAGAGACAATAAAAAGGTAACGGAAATTCAAGCCCATATTAAATAATCCCAAAGTAGTCATAAGGGTTAAACTAACAAACAGAGAAATAATTTCAAATTCCAAGTGAGAGATCATGTATTTCAGAATAAATCTTCGTGGAAGGGTGTCTTTAGGTTAAGTAAAAATGGGACACTGATTCCCAGATACATCAGACCATTTGCAATTCGGGAAAGAATGAGAGCAGTTGCTTACCGTTTATAAATGTCGCCAAGTATATCAAATGTTCATGAGGTGTTCCATGTGTCATTGTTAAAGAAATACATTCCAAACATAACGCATGTACTCAATTATGATGATATAGAACTAGAACCCAATTTTTGACACTGTGAGGAGCCTATCGGTATTTTTGACACAATGGAGCAGGTATTGAGAAATCCAACCACTTTTCTAGTCAAGGTTCTTTGGAGAAACCATAACATGGATGAAGAAATGTGGGAACCGGAGTTTTTTATGAAGAACAAACACCCACATCACTTTAAAGGAACTTATAAATGAAAAAGTTCAACAAATAAATTTATGAAGGAGGGAATAATAGAACACCCCAACCATTTTAAGGTACATTTCTCTAAAATACATTCTATTAATTAGGTAACTTATTTTCATAAAGCATTGAGTTTCATTGAAATAAAACATGGTTATTTAGGTGAGTTAAAACATAGAATTTAATGTTAAATCTCCAAGTTCATTGATTTGAGTTTTGAAAATCTAACAAACACGGTTGTGTTCAGGATGATATTTAGAGTCTGATATAATAATCATAATTTTTTGTGAATAGTAAATTACCCTTATGAATAGTAACCAAACCGTATTAATAGTAAGTTACCATTATGAATAGGAATATGACTCTTATGAATGTTATCCATACTTTTGAATGTATACATAAATAGAGGCACCTTAATAATAAGGATAAATATTTTATGTGATGTACTTTCCGATTTACTAATGATTTTAATTGAAAATTAAATTTATCAAATTTAGAAAATTATTTTTGAAAAAGGGAGTTAATTTTTGGATTCTACACGTCAAAAAATGGTTATTTTGACTTTATTCTATTTTTCAGAAATACATGATTTTTTATGAATAGTAAAATACAATAAATTACGATAAATGCTAAATACCAGATTTAGTGCATCATATGTGATGCAAGGATAACATAATCCCACATGGTTCAAAATAACATGCCATTATTAATATTTAGTATCACATTCATCAATTATATTAATAGTCTGGAGAAAAAAAATAAAATAATAATAATAATAATGTAAAATCCTTTCCCCCATCCACTATATAAACCACCCCTCACCCCCTCTTCTTCCCACACCACTCAATCTTCACGGCTTGCGTAAATTCTTCCAAATGCTCTTTTAATGAATTTTCCTTACATTGAAGACATTTTTTCTCACCAAAAGGCCAAAAACATGGGTCTTATTGAATTTCTCAAGGAGGAGTACTCAAGAGGGTACCCTCTCTTCTCTTTTCATTTAAATTATTTTAAATGTTTTTTAATTTTGTTTCTCTCTTCTAGCCTCACCTCATCCAAATTTCATGATAATTTAATTACCATAAATTTACTAGATCTTCATTATGATAAATGAATATTTCATTATCATCTCTCTTTTTATTCTCCTTTTATACTATAAATGCAAGCACCGTACAAGATGTGTTAATTTATCACACTCAAGGATGACATGTTTTCAATTTTTGTTACTATACTCAAGATTGGTCATGAAACCTTTTTAATGGTTAATCCATATCTTATTATATGTATTTTAACTTATTAAATGTTCTATAATACTTACACACTCATAATAAAAAATAAAAATACAAAACAAGTTCATTATGCACAAAATGGGAAAGTTAATCCAAGAATTTATCAATAACTTTTATCAAATTAATCATCCTCGTGTATATAATCCAAAATAATTATAAGATCAATTTTAATTTCAATAATAATCTCTATTTTCAATTTTGGATGTTTAAACAAATTTAAAATGATCTTCCATTCATGAACACAAGTAAACCGGTCATGAATATCGAGGAGGAAAATGCTACCAAAACAATAAAAATAAATCTCGTAAAACCCATCAAAAAGGTCATGAATGAACCTAATAAAGATAAAACATATCAATTAAATGTTTATGAGGTTATGTTATTATTAATTAATGAATCTAAATTTTATTATTCAAGTCGTTATGAACAATAAAGAACATTTTCGAGCTTATGGTATGTGACATCTTAACTCAATTTCCATTTGATGAGTTAAAAATCAATGTCATTGGTTTTTTATATTCCCATAATATGTGTTAAGAACCTATGATTTTTTTATTCTAAATATACACTTTTATTTTTTGGTTTAATTTTTATCACACAGAATTATTTCAATTATTTTTACTAAATCTACTGATACGTTCTTGGTAAGGGATTTTGTCTCTGACTTTCACCCAAGAATTCCCCCTATGTTGTGTCCTTTTAATTTTAATTCCTAATGATGGGGTATGTTTTCTCACCTCTCCAATACTGAAAATTTTTTATATGAGTAATGGGATACTGATTTACCTCTCATTAATCCCTCATAGGAACACCTGTTACCATGGGGAAATGTTTGTAAGGGGTTTTTTTCATCTCACTTTCATTTCTGTGAGATTTCCATTGTTTGCTGCTTATTTCTCGAATTTTGTGTATGTGTACTGCCATTTTTCATATAATATCATGATTCAAATTATATTTATAGTATTAAATGATTCATTTGATTGTTATTATGTTTTTTTTCATATTATTTGACTAATTTCATTGTGGTAAATGACTTTGTCTCAACAACCATTTCGTTGTGACTAACATTGTATTGTGCACCTTATAATTCTTATATTGTGTAGCTATATCCCATTTGAGATTAATTTTAATTTGAAATTATATTTATATTAAATATCCTTATTCTCATATCATGGATATTTTTATTGTATAAACGGTATACCATTTTACATACTATGTTTATTTTGAATGTGGTTTTATCTTTAGAAATATTAATGAATCCATATCCTCTACAATATACGGATAATGAAATGAAGTATTGATCATTTATTAAATCAATGTATAAAGAATTATTTAGACTTGCAGCAGTGGGTGGGGACCACTATAGCCCCTAAATTAATCGACATCTCTCATGAGACAAATCTGTTGGTGCCAACCCCTCCATATTTGTTTCAAAAAATCTGATCGGGTTATACCCACAGAACAAAACTTTTTTAACGTTATTATGGTGTCATGTGCCAGATAAATGACATCCAATTAATAAGAATTATTGTTATTCTTTATCAGTTATTACTATCCATTAGGTTTTCACTATGACAAAAATATATGGAAGTAATTTCATTCTAATTTTATTAATGGCGTGTGTTTTTCATTTTTCACCATTCCATATTGATTATACCATTTTGTTTATGAGTTAGTTATTATTGATTCGTGATTCCGCTATTTGTAACCCTTAATGAGAATTTGAGCTCACCCATTTCATTTGTTTACCTAAAACATGTTATGAATAAGAGATCATTTATTGAGGTTCTGTGGATGTAGTTTTTAATTTGTTACCTTACCCAATGTAATTTGAGTTACATATATATATTTCTAGTTTCTTCAAGACTACAAAACTGATTGTTCATTAGGGATTTCATTCCTTATAACTATTCCAATATAATGATTAATTAAATGACATCGATTTAGAGGGGTTGTGGTGTTATAAACAATGTCACAAATGATTTCCCAAAATATATCAATGAGAAACCACAAATCGAGTTTTATCACAAACCCTAAATCATGCCATTTATACATCTACGAAAAACCTGCAATAAGAAATAATCTTTGCATCCCACTATAAATTTCCAAACATCCGGCTATCAGAATCATAACTCAGTGAACCTGGAACCTCTTCAGACCTCTATCTTTAGTCACCTTGAATTTTGATCGATTCCAACTCCCAAAACTGGAGTCACAAGAAGAAAAATCTATCAGTCCTCTTCCCATATGACATAGATTATTTTTTTAACATTTCAATGACTGGGAACAACACTCTCATCCCTTTTCCGAAATGCGTTATGCCTAGCACACCAAATGAAAATTCACTATAGTAACCACAACAATGGTAACCTACACGTACATCGACACTACAAGACCATAATCATCTCCCGGATCAAAAACACAACTCCTAAGGTCCCTAATCGTTATGTCACCCAAACCCAAGTACCATCCTTATGGTCCCTCAATAACTCTATATGATCATGACCCACATGAATTTCTACACTCGTGTTACAAAAAAATCCCCATGACACAAAGGGTACAACCCACCGAGTGTTTTCTAAGCACAACCCCTATGTCATATCATATGCATCAAGGCCTCGCAACCCAAATACATTGTCTTAAATAGGTGAATAATTACATCCCAAAGCACCCATACATGGGTCTAATCGATAACATAATGAATAAATCCTACATGTTTCACCAAATTTTATTCATATCACATCATTTTATAATTAATTACACCATATTTTATCTCAATATTTCACAGTATAAACTTCACAATCGCCCAAATTTTTGAATGTCCCTACCTTATTCATCAACATAATAAAAAAAAAGTCTTCCACAACAAACACTTCAAAGAATGATCGATAATATTATGTGGTGAAGGTGTTACAATATAAACCTTAAAAAACCCATTCTACATAAACTATCCCAATATTTATCATTACTCATAGAACACTACAATATACAATACCCACCATGGGTCCTGGTCAACATGGGTACACTAGTTTACTTAATCACAATTCTTCCATAAAACTCCAATTTTTAAACCATTTACTGTTTCAAACCATAAATCATTTCTATCTAGAACATTCTATATTTCATAACATGTTATAATATAAATTTTAACTCAACTATACCTTCCAATAGGCACAATTTTGTAATAATTAATTAAATTTTATATTTATTTAACCATTGTCATCATATTTATTAAACACTAAGTTATTCTAATGTCTAAACGATTGTAACTCACTCCACTCTTCATACCCCACACACCCATCTGATATGTGATTATCATAATGCATGCCACATATATACTCAGGTGACTAAAATGATGCATGAATTCATATACTCACTCCATTATAGTCGTGAGAAAAAGATCATAAATCTGTCAAATATCAAAACATGTGCATCACCCAACAGTGAAATATCATTAAACTGTAAAAACACAAATTAAGAACCAAAATTCTCACATTGGGTGATATCAGTTTTCCAATGTACATGGGTTAGAAAATCCCTTGAATGATATCATTACCAAGGCCCAACACATCCTCCTCTCTAATATTCAACCCCCAAATAGTTAGACAAAAGAAAGTGAAAGGAAAATCTTCTGATACCACATTGCAACGTCACCGACCCAGAAGATATTTAACCAGTACCCTGAGCAAGGTATCTATATGACCTCAAGTGTACCTCCCCATATGCGAGAGGTTTCGAACTTGCAATGAGTGTCTAATATGTCATGTAGGTAGACTACACCCTATTTACTAGAACATACCATATCATGACATGATATAAATAGTAGATACAATATGAAAGTTCTAAAAAACAAGTATAACATAAATTCACCCACTATAGAGTAAAACTCTAAATATAAAATTAACTAAGTCCTGACATGCTAATCGTGCCAACGTGATTAAAACCCAAAATAATGAAAAACATTAAAATCCTTGAATGGGTCTATAATCCATGTCCAGAACCACATCCATGGATATGCCAATGTCATCTCAACAAACTAGCTTAAGGACTTTGTTCTTATTCACAATTATCATAAATTTTTCAATATTCACCAATTACCATACTTTACCACATTTCATATATTTATCACATCCCAAGTAAAATTCCTATATCACATAGCACAACTGGTTCATCATGTTCAACCAATTTGGTATACCCCATAATTACAATGTGTTAACCCATTCATAATATTTGTCAAGTCCCTTATGCATCTTGTTTACATGTTCATTAATTCACAATCCTTTATCAATTTAAAATTATCATTATTTCATATAAAATAATCAATTCCCTCATCTCAAAATAATTTAGAAGTCTTTAATAACCAGCTCATTTTACCCATTAAACTCATTTTTCATTCATGATCCTCAAACCCCCAACCCATTTCACCTTTTATATTTCATTTTTCAAACAACCCATTAGAATTCAACCCAATGACCCCTAAGTCCATTACAAACCCTAAGAACATCTTTTAATATTTTATATCAACTCAACCAACAACATTAACACATTATTTATGGTTTATACATCTTTACACATGAACTATACACATAACCTTAACTGTTTAATTGTTTGGAAATTCCAGAACACCCCATGAGTGACCTTAAATCATTTTTATCATACTCATAACATCCTATAGGGGTCACGTGTGGTGTCTAAATCTTTATATAGCCAACCATTATACCAAATCCTACTCACGGTGGAAAATTCACAACAAGAGAGAAGAAATACTTAAATAGACATGCATAATCTGTATCAAAACTATGGGATATAACTTCTATACCACCCACATCAATTATAACTATGAACTCAGTCCTAATTATATCATTATATTTAGATTCATTCACCCATTTAATATTCAACTCAAAGCTTCAATGTGAAACCGAAAACACTCGCAATCGCCTAAAGATGTGGAAGATTGATCCATATGTGCATTTGAGGTTTTTGGGGAGTCACTATGAATGGATGTAAAAGAAATGGGAGAAAAATATATACAGATATTAAAACCCCATAATGGAAATTTGTAATTTACTACCTTTTATGTTGTTACATAGTTTACCCTCACAGTTGGCCAAACTATGCTCAAATCGTGTGCAATCCACTTCTTAAAGAATGTGAGGTCGCACTGTTACATGGAAAGATCCACAGGGTTTGACTAATCATGTTACAACAATGAGGAATTCCAGTACCTCAAGCTACATGTTTTGGAATTCTTCTCTAATGGTTTTCCCAATCCATATGGAAGCCATGTATCCTGCCATGAAGGATCCTTTTTTCATTCCCATTCATGTCTTAGACCATTGGAACAACCTTGAGACTCCTCGTAAAATTTTGGGTCAATTATTTATACATAAACAAAGGGACATAAAATCAAATATAGGTAATAAAATACCTTAATAATATATTGGACATTAAATAGATTTATCGAGGAGAAATATCTTCATGGACATGCATAACAATATAAGCATTTTTTTAACCGCATGTTTACTATTACTTTTTTGAATTTACTGTGATGATTTCTCTATTGATGATTACATACAGGTCATGCAATATATCACCTCTGACAATGAATATTGTATCCGACTTCATCTATGAAATTATATACGCAACCTATTTTGGACATACATTAGTGACCCCTCTCACGTGAATTGTAATGAATTATATTGAGTATTTTATACATATTTAATGAGAGAATGATATTTGGAATTTATCTAGAAGTATTGGTTAGACTCTATGGGAAAATTATTTTATTTTTATTCTCTTGGAGTGGGTGTCTTTTTCTAAGGTAACACATGGTCTTATTCAATAATGACAATGAATATTTAATGTTTTTCTTGGTTATTGATTGGGATGTGAAGTAGTAATTTCTATTTGTGAATTTCAGATTTTTTAGTTTCTTGTATGTTCTTTTCTTTTATAGTAGTATTTTTGAGGGTTCCCATTAAACACATAAATTATATTTTCTTAAAAATTAAATAATTTTTTTGATATAAGTAATTTTATCAAATTAATGACATATGTACTTTTTTCCCAAACAAGAGTTATTTATAATGTATTCATAACTAAAAGATAATTTTATACCTATTATAAATTTTCTATAATATATTCAAGTTATATTAAATTCAATATTTAATGCTTCATATTGTATAAAAAATGTCATTTATATTCAATTTCAAATTTTTAGACATTTTATAATTCAATATTTAATAGGTAATTTTATATTTAATATAAATACAATATAGTTTTTAATATATTAATATCATATATTCATAATTTAGGATTTATAAAAACATTTGTTTATTTTTATGTCCTAAATAATTCCACTTAATGTTTCAAAAGGTATAAGAAATTCTATAATGTAGTATTTAATATATATTTATAATAAATTAGTCACAAACATTTATTTGAATATTGATAAAAAAATATAATTAATTACTTTTTGATCCATTTAGATATTAATATTTTCTATAATTAACATTTATAGATGATTTTTCAACCTTTTTAATCCATTCATATCAAAAAAAGTGTCAATCAATCAAAAAAATTATAGTTAATTTATTTTTAAACCACTTTTTTAACTTATTAACAAAAATTTAGAATATCTTTTTTAGTATTTACAAAAGATTTATAAATAATATACATAAGTTCAGAATATAATTTATTTGATTTAATTTAATAATTTATTTATTTACATAAAAATTATTAATATGTATGAACTTTTAAAATATCATTCCAAGATTCAAGTATCTCATTTTAAAACGTTTAAAACATGTTTTTCATGAAATAATAAACATGTTGATTCCTCAAGAAAGCTTACACTTTGATACAAAAGAGAGGGTTTATATTACCATATGACCACATATTTCGGATGATAATGTAACACATGCATATCTATATTAATGAATTAATACATACATAATATTGTGAAATAGTGTACCTGGAAAAGGCCCTTATTAGTAGTTTTTTTCCTCTATAAATTTTTTTTTGATAAAGAGGAAAAATACCCTTCATCTAAAGGGGGAACTAATAAATGGATCCAAAACCATATCTTACTGATACTAGAATGCTAATGGTGCAACTGTTCCTTCACATCAAATGATGTACATCAATATTGGAAGAAGATAGATTTCATCATACCTAACAAAAGAGGAAACCATACACTTATTTAAGTAGGTTCTATGGCTCCTCACATCATATAAATATCGTAATATTTTTTTCAATTTAATGTTTGTTGTAAGTGAATTAATATAAACACATAAATATATTCATAATATTAAGTAACTAACAACAAAAAAATAAAGAGAAATAATTACATATCATATATATTTATTAACACATATATTTATTATATAAATTTTTCAATCAAATGCATGTATTAAACACAAACAAAGAGCACAAGAGCCTCAACCCAGTTGGTGAGGACTCGAAAAGTGAATCCAAGAGACATGAGTTCAAAACCGGGTAGAGATATATTTCTAGGGTACTATAGTAGTATTTTAGTAGTAATGTAGCAGTCACTGTTCAGTACTATAAAAACCAGAACTATCCATCTGTTTTGGCATTCACGAAATCGGTTTGGGTATCGGGTCCTTTAAGGCCTTTGAGACTCCCAAGTCCATTGTGCCAGTAATGCTATCGAGCCATATCAACGCCTTTGGAGAACCTAAAATTATGATTAATGATCAGAACGAATCTACAAGGGGAAGAATCGATTTGGAGATCAGATTAGGCACATTCACTAGAGAAGATGCAATGAGAATTTTTCAGAAAGAGAATGTATGGAAGTTCCATCAGGGCCAACTACTTCTTTCATGGTAAGCCTAGCCTAATAGACATGAGAAGGTGGAGAGCTGATATCATGATGAAGAAGTTGGGAGGAGAAGTTCCAAGTATAATATGTGTAATTCGTAAGTCCTACTGTTTAGGTAATCTCTAAAACTACAGGCCTTGTAAGGGTTCCCCCTCATCCCTTGAAAGCGGGATTATCAAAAATCAATAAAAAAAGGCCTTGAAGCCATTTATGGGATAAACACAAACACACACACACACACACACAATGAGATATATATATCTAATATCATTTATTATAAATATAGTTTGGTGAGTATATAAAATAAATTTAACAATGAATATTAATTTAATAAAAAATATAAAGCATGTTTTTTTATTATTAAAAAATCATAATCGTATGATGATCGCATTTCAAGTTTATAACTCCACTCTGATAGATGTTTATTGGAATGTAGTTCCTAAAAAAATTAAGACAATCCCTTTAGTAAAATATAATGTGATTCTGAAAATGGGATGGATCTATCTATAGAGAACCCATATAAATTTCCATTGAAGGGAATTTATGTTTGATATTCGAAATAAACATATCATCCTAATCTTGTGGGATGATCTATTTTAAAAATAAGTGGAAATCACTTCTGTGGAATTGATAATAATAACTTCTTATGAGGTATATTTATTACAAAATGTTTGGAAGAAACTAAATATCGATTATATACTCACTTCAGCTTATTATTCTCATATATTTCCTAATGAAATTCCTAGTCATTCACTAAATCATAACATTTTTTATAAATAGACATCATACATGGTGGTACACATATTTCCATTAAATCATATAGAGTTTCCATAAGTTAATAGAAATAATTGAAGGAGTTACTCTAGTGGAATCATGATAAAGTATTAATTTTTTCTACAATGCAACATGTGGATCATTGATTCTTTTTCATTAGAAGAATATTTGGTAATTGTGTCTTTTCTTTGATTACCGAGATCACAAAAAGATCACAATAAAAAACAAGTATCATTTACCTCGAATAAATGCCTCCATTTATCAACTACTTAGAGCTCAATACATTCAAAGGTTCACCATGATTCTTAATATCACCAAAAGAATAAAAATAATGTACATGTTTCCAATTAAAAGTTCTATAAAAAGTATGATCGTTATAAATTTATAGTGATTCCATCTGGACATACAAATACCAGCACAATCATTATAGATCTTATCCATAAGGGATTTATGCATTACCATTATAATATTTTGGTAGTCTCAATAGATTATATTATCATATATTTATAGTATACGAGAAATTTTAAAGATCATTTGATGATTACTATGGAGACCCTGAGGCAAGTAGAAGATATGTAATAAAATCACCATGGGTGATTTTTTTTACAGAACGTCCCATTAATAGGTCAAATAATCTAATGGGAGTGTATCATAGATTATACTTGGGGAAAGAATGTTATTTAACAATGTCGTTGAACTACGATGGTAATAGTCACCCATTTTGTTAATGAGATGGAACAATACTATTAATTATTTGTGATAGATTTTCCATTTCTATCTATTCCACTTACCACGTTCAACTATAAGGGTGACATGTTCCCAGTGATATGAGAATATAGGGAAATTGTCATGGAGATGAAAATTAGGTTATTTAGTGCACCTATACTTAGAATATGTTGTGGTGGACAATAGTTTCTGATCATCATCATTGCATTGAATAAGGGATGAGGATGTGTCCTCATATATAATTATATGGTGATTAAATAATTAATTTTCCATGGGTGAAATCATTATAAAAATTTCTAGAAGCATGATTTATTGTTTGAAGCAATAATTTTATCACTAAAAATATAAAGGCATTATTTTTATGTATAATGATGTGATTTATATAATGATCATAAAATAAATATTTCTATATTCATAAAAAAGAGTTGAGTAGTTCATATTGGATATTTATGGAGTTTATTAAACACTATCTCTACTCGATTCACTTACACCATACGAAAGAGAACATGGTATATGATGATCTGAGAAGGAAATAACATCTTAGATCTTCTATACGAATGATTTAAATATATCCACCCTTTATTTATTTTGGGAATATGGATCATTAAATAATTAAGAAAGGGTTTAATCATATCTTTCTCATATAAATGTTCAACCATCCATCCATATAAAAAATATAGAGTTGAAAAGGAGGATATAAAAAAATAGAAGTAGTTGAGAAATATTTCCATTTCTTACATGATATTGATATAATGAAACGTTTCAGAAACTATGAATATGTCCCATCAGTACCAAATATAAAGACAAGGCAACTGGAAGATGATAAAATATAATAATTCTCTACCTATCATGGATTTATAAAGATAGAAATATATCAAGTGATTTTTTGGTCAGATAATATGAAAGGAGATATCGTGGAGTCTGTATCATTGTTCTTGTTATGCGTGAAACATAATTATCTAAGTTATAACTAAATGGGTTTTGTTAACATATACATATATAAGAATAGAAATAAGAAAAAATAAATACATATTTCATTATCTGAGTCCCCAAAATGTCTACAATCCATAATGTTCTTTTGACTATTGTAGAAAACCTCAAAAAGTTAGTAAAATTAATTATTGTTAAATAATATTTATATCAAGAAAATTATTAATATATATATATATTAAGAATGATTTATGGATTCATGGATTCCCATAAGCAATTGAATCTGATCTAGATAAAATTTCTATTTCGATGTTTTGTAGATGTATTCAACATGATAATGATATAGATTTCAATTTCAGTAATACATATCCTCCCTAAAGAGATGATAAATATTTGAATACAAGTCAAACAATAAGGGATATTTTGAGGTCCCATTATCTATATTTTATAAGTGGTCAGGATCAAAAAAATTCTCTCATTAAATTATCATATAACAATATAGTTCACTCAATGATTCAAATGGAACTATATGAATCCCTATATGGAAGGATGTGAAAAACTCCAATGTATTTGGATGATGTTATAGAGAAATAATTATTAGTTCCTACGAAATATGGGTAAATAGATGAGAAAGTTATATCCAATTAGTTCTATATCATCATTTCATATATTAGACATAATAGTTATGTTGATTATTGTATATGAAATATAGAATTTGATATTACATATAAGGTATACATCTGAATTTAACCATGGAATTATGTTATGACAATCAAAATGAATTGAAATTTCAACCAAAGATATATTGTTCCATTTATGAATTTTAATTGACTATGTATAATATCATGTCACTTGATTCATCCACTGAACCTCTCTCATGTTTATGATGTCTTCCATGTATCCATATTGTGTGAGTATAAACATAATCCTTCACATGTACTGAACTCAATGGTTTTATCATTAGAGAAAAATCCTTCATCTGTTGATCAACAAGTGTAAATATAGGATAGTAGAGATAAAGGGAAGTGGAACAATAATACTCACAAATTTAATGTTCTCAGAAGGAATCTAGAATTGGAAGAATATACAAGGGAACTAGAGTATGTGATGAAAAAGTGATATGCTCATTTATCTCTATAAGATTAAAAAAATTTCACGGGTTAAATTCCCCTTAAGTTGTGTATAAAGTAACACCCAAGGATTGTATATATATATCATTAAAAAAATACCATTATGTGGTCGATAATTTTCATTACACGTATCTTCATTTTTAAACAAATTGTAATATACTATAAAATTTTGATTATTTAAATGTAAATATTAAAACAATAAAGTCATTATGTTTTTATTAAAAAGAATATAAAATATTAAAATATGTAACATGGATTTATATATTTAATTTTTTTTGGATCATGTGTAGTAAATAACATCTCAATTTTTAATAATTTAAATTTATGTTTCAAAAATATGTTTTGTTAAAAATTTGTTTATTTGAATTTTATGTGTGAATATTTTTATTAATTTTATACAATTAAATAAATTTATTCTGGTAGAATAGATTAAATTTGATGAATAAACATAATGAATAATTTTTAATATGTTGTTTTTTTAACAGTTTAATTTAAAAATATTATAAAAATTAACCATATTAAAAGGGTAAATCTGGTTATTCTATGTATAAACAATGTTATAAGGACAAAAATATTCATCTAAGTTCATTTTAGATGATTGTATTTTAGTATTTATCACCTTTATATAGTAATATAATTATTTATAGGACACATGTTTGTGAATATATCTTAATAATATTTTAATACAATATTACATTCATTATGTGTCATGCCTGCCAGTTATAAAAGTACAACTACCCCTTTTTCTATTATAGATTCCTCAGTAAGATATATTGATTCAAACATTCCTAATAAAAATATATAGTTTCAAAAAATAATTTAGCAGAAAATTTGATATTAAAATTCCATTCCAATGGTCCTTAAGAAGGGATCAAAATGAGGTCAGTTGAAGAGGAGGATATCATTTAACTCAACATCAACAAATTTATTTTTTCTTCTTTATCCCCTAAATATATTTTACTAATATTAATATAAAATCTAAATTAACCTAAATAGAACAAAATAACATTAATGTTATGATATCACTAATATCCAACAAATTTTCTGACAAATGGGAAATGGATGTATCGCTCATGTCTATGTGTTGGCTACTAAATCTATGTAGTGATATAAATAATTTTACATCACCATTGTTCATGGTTGTTTGTTAATATTGACATAATATTAGTATATAATAATTTTTAACTATGTAAAGTAAAATAATAATAATTTATTATATAACATCCTACCTTTCCTTTAATTGTAAATCTTTAATTCCACTCATGTGTATGTGAAGACTACCACCTCAAAAAAGTGATTTGAATTTGTCATTGAAATTTAAATTCATGGAAATAAGGATAATTTCTTAATATATTTTATATAACAATGATATCTTAATTTTTAATTAATATTCACCTCTATTTTTTATCATATATTTAAGAAATTAAAAATCACTTGTTCTTACATATGGATTGATTTATCTAAGAATAGATTTGATTCATTTATTACGACCACAAAATATGAATAGTTAGGAAGGTGTTTATGATTATTAAATATAAGAATTATGAAATTATAAAAATTATTTAGATCAGGTGACCATGATTTAGTAATAAGGACTAAAAAATATAGTGTAAAAAATACCTAAAAATTAAATAGTTATCATCAGAACTGAGATTTTAATAATGACATGTTTACAATTAGGTGATAAGATTGTAAAAATTATATGATATATATGATTAGTATTTATGAAAATAATTTTATTAAATATATATTTACTAAACATTGATTTTTAATGTAAATGATGTAGGAGAATTAATGAGGTATGAGATTTATGTTCCAATCTCATTTTATCCCAGATAAATTATTGTTGAATTTACATTGATGGAAATTATATGATGATTATCAGATAAATATCATTTATGTTTATCATATTTTGTTTATTAAAATAATTTTTGTTTATTAATATCATTTCCATCTCCACATTACTCTTAATAGATAAATGTTTTAATGAAAAAATAACCATATTTATCCTCTTTAAGTCAAAAACAACTATTCATTCAAATCTTGTACTTTTTAAAATGTGTTCAATGATTTTTAACTATTTATACATGATATTTACTGTTATTTTCAAACAAAGTTTATGTTTTACAAAAAATTGTTTCAATAAAATTAATCCTCTAATCATCTTCAAAATCATATAAAATTCACTAAAGGAGTGAAACAATCATTATCTTAATGATGAAGACAGGAATGTAATTTCCTACTATTATAATCGCAAAATTTTATAAAGAATAATTATTATGTTTAAATAATTATTTTATAATGATGTTTTACCTAAATATTTTGTATATATCTTGATTTTAAATAATTTATTTGAAGATGAAAAGGGTGTTTCACTAAAGAAATGTTCCAAGTGTTCTCTTAAAAAAATTCTCCATCTATGATGACATCCATTGATATTACATATGTTTCCCTATGGATATTAGTTTTTGATACCTAAGTAATTAGTTTTATTGATAGTTTATAGTTAGAAGGATGAATTATTTATGTTATGAATTTTAATTTCCAATAGTTATTTGGTGGAGGCCTCTGAGCGGAATCCCATCTTCCACATAAGGAGGATAGGGTTCCTCCTCTTTCCATTCTCCTTCCCCCACTGGCCAGGATCGGTCATGGAAGCTCCTTCCTGTCATGGCTCGGACCTTTCTCGGGTGTGGTGTGACGGGATCCGATGGTGCGATGTGTCTCCGATCTCCGCTTCGATGCCATGCTTCAACGGTTTGGCTCAGCATGGTTTGATAACAATACGTCCTGGTGCTGCGGTGGTGGCGGGAATCGTTCTGCTCGGCTCACCATTGTGCTCAGGTTCCGCCTTAGGCGGTTTCAGAATCATCTAAGAGACTCGAGGTTCTCATTTCATTTGGCGTGTCCAGGTGAGGGCTCCAGCGGGTTACTAGTGAGCTCTACGGCTGATCTTCTGTGCCTCAGAGTGGGAGGCTTTGGGTTTTCTGTTGTGTGTTTTCTGTAGGTGAATGTTTATGGTGTCAGGTTTGTTTTTCCAGGATAATTATTGTGCTTTGGATCATTGCAGTTGTTTTGGTCAAGATTTAATTGTTGATTTCAGCATTTGGATGGCGGAATGAAGGCATCATTTGTGTTCTTGCAGCATCTCTCTTTTCGGAGTTTCCCTATCCCTCATTGGCACCTTCGGCATCCCATGGTTCGCCTGTTTTGGAAACAAGTGGGTGTTTTCCCATGATTTGGTTATGTCCGGCTCCAGCCCAGAGCGGCGTTGCTGGCTCAGTCCTTATCGGATCCCCTCAATGGCGATGGTCCCTCGACATGCTTTTAGTTCATCTAGTCTTAGGCGACGTTGACTTGGTTTCACGATCCTTGGTTTGTCTTCCTTTCAGGTTTCTGCAGCTGTGGAGTTCGAGTGCGCCTTTGGGTGTGGCAGGGATGCTTTGGTTGTAGCAATGGTTCATCCTCTTTGGAGTGCAATGTGTGATTTAGGTTCTCTAATGGGTTGTTTTTTTGGTTTTTGTAGAATTATTCCATTGATGACTTGAAGAGATTTAGTTTTGTGGCCCTGTGGTTTGTGATTTACGGGGCTATTCTAGTTCTAATTCAAGGGGATGCTTCAAAATAGGTTCAGAGCAGCGAGTTTCCATATGATCATTCCATTCAGATTTGGATGTTTGAGAGGGTATGTCAATTTCCATCGGTACCAGGCCCTTTCATCCTTGCATGGGACAACATTACAAAAAACAATGAGAAGATGGAAATTGGTACTATGTTTTTTCATGTTGGAAAGGAGTGTTTCTTTGTTGTCTTGATTTAGAATCAGCCATTGGATTTTGTACCATGGAGGATTAATGGTTTTTATGTCTTGAAGTCTTGTTGGGTTCCCCTCACCCCTTAAAAGGGGCATATGTTTCAATACAAAAATAATTTTCAGTCACTAGTTATGTGATGATGAAATGTTAAATATTTTCATAATCTTATGGAATTATTATGATTTTATTATGATTATATGATAGGTGGGTTCATTATATACCATAAATTCACTGGTTAAACATGATAAATCCTGAGATATTTATATTCAATGTGAACCAAATTTCATGTTCAAAATATTAAATATGGAAATGGTTTCTCATCCATTATATTTTGAATGGAACCGCTTTCATTTCAATTTTTTATGGATATGGATTCATGTTCATATTTTTGTTGATGAATCTAGTTTGAAGTCCAAATGATTGTGTATTTACCTAGTGTTATGTTTATAATTTTATTTATTGGACTAGTTTGAGGCCAATATTTTTATATGTGGTCTCTTTTCATGTTCATATTTTTATGAGAGGATTATAATTAATCTTCTTAACTAAATTAGTGGACCTATTTCCATTTATTCATGTGCACAATGATATAAGCTCATGTTTTTTCACATTTAATTGATAATGTTTTAATCTCATGTCTTAGTGTATATTATTAATTTATCAACACTCTTATGAATTTTTAATTTATTTATGTAAAATACTATGACACGTTAAATGAATAATGATATTAAACGGATTGGGTATGCATTTATTATGTTATAAAATGTTTGTTGTACCCTTATAGTCTTTTTTTATAAATGATTTATATCTCTTATTTATAGACATATGAATATTCTAAACTGATCCTTTATATATTATTTTTCTTTATTATTTAATGAAATGTTATATGAATGATACATCTACAACAGAATTAATAGTATGAACATAGAAAGTGATTTTGAATATCCTTTATGAAATTTTATGATTATGTATCTAGTTTCCAAACCCAGTGAACCCTTGTAATTTTGGTGCCAATGTAATTTCATTGTGTTTTTTATATTCATATCAAATGAATTAATATTTATGAATATTGTAATTGGATCATGTCATGTATTATATCACTAAAATAATATGCATCCATTCACATCACAAACCAAGACGAGAAGAATACTATAAAACAAAAAACCTGAATCCCTTAATTTGAATATAAGAAATGTTATAAATGATCAAATTAACCATTAATATATAAACACATTATATACATCAATCAATATAAACACTGGTCTGGTTGTTCATATTCAGATCAATGAAAGGGTTTATGAACTATGGGATATTGGATACAAACCTTCAATAATATCCCACAATAACTCTGAAATGGTGAACCTCTATAATATTTTTTTAAGAGGCTCCTGAAATAACATCGTCAATCATTAATGGATAAATAGCCCCTCACTGTTGAAACATCACAAACCAAATGATATTATCATTGATTTTACCAAACATCCACATGGCAAAAATTTCATAGAGATGACAGAGTTGAAGGAAATTTAGTGATTACATATAACACTCGATATGTTCCCCATATGACCTAGTGTATATGAAAAATTCTCAATGAAAACTACCATACACTAATTTTGGAACCCATAGAACATTAATTTCAATATGACATTGAAAAATGAAATTTAATTCTTGAAACCAAACTATATAAAGAGAAAGTCAATGTCTCTATATAAAATCTTGAACAATGTCTTCATAATTCTACCTCTTTCACCCACATATTGTAATATCCATTCCTTAAATGTATCTCTAAATACTACATGGATTTCTTCAAAAAAGAAAAAAATCAATAATTTGATGAGGAAAATATTTATTGAATATTACTTGATGCTATTTCTCGTAGATAATATGAATCCATAGACCATCATCCCCCTTCAATGGGAATAATACTAGAGAAACCAGTAATAATTTATTGTGTTTGATTAAAACCCTTATATATAAATTTTTTAATTAAGATCCTAAAATATATTATATTAGAGGGTTATATCATATTGAGATCCATAGTTATCAAAGAGGAACCACGTTGTAACTCAATCTAAAAATTCATATCGCATTATGGGTTAGAATCACCACTTCATCAAGTAAAACATATGTGAACACCTCGATGAGTGTAGAAAACACTGATTATTTGGTTCAAACCATATATAATGAAATAAGTAGATATTGATATAAAACTTATTCCAAAAACATATGACAAACAAAATAATGTTTCTCTCTAATTAATATTGTATGTTGACAATTATAATCACAAAACACTAATCTCCTATGAATTTAATCCATGGTGGAATACAAAAAACCTGACATGTTGATAAAAAATGGAATTGTATAGATGTATGTATTGAATAAAGCCATCCCATAATGAAAAATGTTTCCACATAATATACTAAAAATCCCAAAAATATTTTTTCAAACTCCACTAACCTCGAAATGGGGTTTCCCAAAACAATGTCACATGAAGTCTTTATATGTTGAGTCTCTTATCCAAGATTATTGTGTTCATTATTATAGTGTGAATTACACCTTAATCAAATGATGTATATTACATTGTAGAAATTAAATAGATGGTATCATGTAAAATAATTGGGTAATATGTGATTAAAACACAGATAGCATGAAACAGACCACTCACAATTCCTCTTACCCCACACTGGTGACCAACATCATGGCTATACTGAGCCCTATTCCCTTAAGGGTGAAAAACATCATAGGACCAAATGCTACAAACTCTATATATTATTAGATGAAAATTATTCAATTGTTCTATCAATTAGAAAAACTATATTGGAAAATAATAATGGTGGGAAGACTTTATCTAAAAAATCAATACATATCCCCACAAATAGCCAATCACTAATGTTACTTATGGCCACAAACATCAAAAAAATGGTAGCATAGAGAACCTAGTGGATTCACATAAACTAAAATTCCTAATGAAACATGAGTGAAACTACTTAGGTCAAATCAACTATAGTATAAATCATGATGGTGTCAGAAACTAATATTCACAACCAATATCACCACATATAACACCCTGAAATTTTTTATGTTTTTTTTTCAAATAAATTTTATTTCATTAAATGATTTTGTTTTACACAACATTTAGATTTAACAAAAAATAATATTGTGTATTTTTAAAAACTATGCATAAAATTGGTGGTTTGGAAATGGAAAATAAAATTATGAAAATTATATGGTTTAAATATTTACAAAATAAATTCGTTGGAAATAAATTTAGTATATGTCAAATTAAATAATAATAATTTGAATGTATGGGGAATATTTTTTTAGAAAATAGTTTTTATGTTCACAACTTGTTTTTATTGAATAAAATTAATATATCACATTTCTTTAATTACATTAAATAAATTTAAATTTTAAATAATATATAAAATCATATATCATTAATATTATATTTCTCTACTCATGGTATAATAATAAATACAATTTAATACTGAAAATTTATGTATTTCTAAAAATTGGTTGTCTCCCATTTTTTACACTTATTAAAAAAAATAGGTTTTTACACTATTATATATTAAATTAAAAAAAACTAAATTTCTTAAATATTCACATTAATATTATTTTAGAGTGTATTTTATGATTTTTTTTAAAAATAATAATTTTTGGGGAATATAGAAAAATAATGATTTTTTTTTTCAAAACATCATTTTTATTTGAAGTATTTTCAACGTTAAATTTTATATTAAAATTATTTTTAATGTAAAATCAATGTAATTATATTATTATTAATCCAATTTATGTCATTTTAATCTATTTTATTTTCACTTTTTGTATATATTTATTTAATACTTATGAAAACATT
The DNA here is from genome assembly GCA_963277665.1 of Viscum album. Lineage (NCBI taxonomy): Eukaryota > Viridiplantae > Streptophyta > Magnoliopsida > Santalales > Viscaceae > Viscum > Viscum album. The sequence continues at coordinate 1,903,225,076 of OY728137.1, forward strand.
TTCATGGAAAAACAATTCCTCAACATGTCTGTAGTGTTAAAATTAATTTTAATTCAGCACCATATATGAACTTTATATGGTATGATTGATAAAATATATTGAATGAAAATAATTATTTTTATATAATATTTCTAACATAATTTTCATCATAATAAATATTAAAAAATGTAAACACATGTAACAATGGTTAAGTATAAAACATGTTTACTAGGGTGTTAATGTTAAAATATGAGAGACTAAATTCCCTAAAACCATTCAAAATATATAATTTATATAAATATTTAGAACATATTCCAAATAAAGATCATGATTTTTCGATTTTGGATTATTTTTTCTGGTCTAAAATGTGGGTATATTTTATTCCATTCAAAAACTCCAAGTGTGTCCTCTATTAAACTTATAAAAGCTTTCCCTCTACTCTCATATCTATTTACTAAAGATCATCCTTTTCAATTCAATAATAAAATGCTAAATAATTTCTTTATACCCCTTCTCAAATCCTATAGGGCATATATTGATTTTTTAACCCTGTAACGATGGTTATTTGTGCTAACATAATGTGGTTGTCTGAAGAAGATGTATCATTCTTAATCGAAAATCATTACTTTCTTTTATTCATACATTAAATTTAAATATTTTCAAAAAATAATATAAAATAAAATCATTATATCACATATATTTAGATAATAATAATTTAATTTCCAAAACTACTTCTACCTCCTCTTCTCTGTATTGGTAAACATAACGGATGATCATGTGTATAGTTTACTACGTCCTCGGAGACCTATATAAATCATTTACCATCAAAAAAAATTACAGTTGAATCTAATTATATATTTAGTATTTATATATTATTTATATTAAATATATATACTTCTATAATTATAATATCACCTATCTCTTCTTAAATTTCAATGATTTGAAAAATAACATCATCACATGTTCGTATTTGGGAACTACAGCCTCCATGAAGTGATGTGATTATTTTCATAATTAATTTATTTCATAGATGTTAACAATTATATGGTTTGATTTATTTACATTATAAATAATATAAAAGTTAATTGATAATTTTCAATTAATATTTACCATTATTTCTATTCTTGTATCAAGATAATAGAGACAACATTCATGAAAACGTATGACCTACCGTCTCTATGAACAATACAATTAATTTTTCTATATCTAAAATCTATGAATGAATTTGAATATCGTTTTATAATTAATATATATATTATTTATATAATTTTTTCATGTTTATGATTATATAATCATAAAAAGACTAATTATGTCAATACAACTAAACAAAAACCATGTTGTAAATCAAAGTATTCTCTCCCTGAATGAGATATTTTAACAAATAATTGTTAATAAATAAGGGATAATAGGGTTTAATTAAATATTATTTGGTTTGATATATATTTATATGGATATGGAAAATATTTAACATATGATGTTAGAACATGTTTAACAGTATTTGAGACTTTAGGTGTGAGATTTTCATCTCAGTTTTATTATTATGGGACACATTCCAAATTCAAAACATCTTAGTTTTTTGTAGTATATAAATTAAAAATGATTTTATTTTATGATACCAATCATGAAATTTATGGGATATATAGATATCCATATTATTTTTTATTTTATGGTGATTTGTATTTAAATTTTACAAATGTTTTATGGAATCTATATTATAATGTCATTGTCAATTTGGGTTGTTAGGACTATTTTTTAAATTATGGTTTTTCCAATCTCTCAATAAAATCATCAAATTTAGTGTTTTTATAATATCAATAAATTACATATTTTACTTTAATTATACTCTTTATATGTTGTCTAGATTCCAAAATAGTTCTCTTATTAAAAATTGACGTTGTTTCTCTCTTCGATTGAAAATCATATATATTCTATGTCTCTGATTTTTACAGTTTTTCAAATAATTTTTTTTTCTATTGTCATTTATTTTCAAAAGTCCTTCTAACATTTTTTATATACCAAAATCTATGTCTTCTAAATTTTTTATTATATGAGTTATTATTTTCTATATTTTTCATTATGGTTCATCTATTTTGAACTACCATTATTTATTCCATGACTCCTGTTTATGAAATTTGATATGAAGTGTATGGTTTTCAAATATTGATTCCATGTCCATAGTACATTATTCTCATGTAATTTTGATATCTACATTTTCTATGCTAAATGAGCGTATGATATCACATTTTTTATCTTTCCTTTCACAAGAATATGGAAAAAAATAAATATTTAGGAGATTTATAAGAAGGTTTTTATATATTAATAACAAAGTGTGAGATCAGGTAGTTCACTTATGAACTAGTTTTTTTGTGTCCATGTTTCTAATGGAACTATTCCTAGAGTATTTTAACATGTATGACTATGGTATGTAATAAATATTTGTGTATTAATTTGTGATATAAATCTATTAAATGTATGTGTCATATAGTTGGTATTAGATATAGGTTTATTAAAACATTAGAAACAAGGTTTAAAAAATATAAATGGGAACCCTAAAGTTAAGTTAACATATAAGAAAATGTCTTCAAATTTAGTTTAAGGATAGATTTATGGTATTTAATAAATTAAATCTTTTATCATATAATAAAATTTGAAGATTATATTGAATAGTTGTAAGTTGGGATAATAACTATAAAAAGTGCACATAGGTATTCGAATCTATCTTCACTTGGTCCAGGAAAATTGTCCAGGATTCCCACTATTTTGACACTACAACAAGATATGTTTCTTAAAATACCAATACCAATTACAAATAATCATGACTTTTTTGAATATATTATGACAATTAATTACCTAGGATAATCCTAAGGAATCATAGATTAATAATATGGTGTTATGATTTAGAAAAAATATGAATGATTGATCATTTTTTTCAATGATTATTGATGGTCATACTAGCCATTTGTTTCCAAGGTATTGGGGATATAGAATTGAATTTGGGATGGTGATATTTATCCTGACATATTGAATTTTCTATGTTTGGAATATAGAATACTACAAATCAATAAAATGAATATAATAATTTCAATTTACATCCCCATAAATTTGATGCTGAATTAGAGGTGAAAACCTCTAATGGAACCATGGAATCATATCAACATAATGATTCTTATCCAGTTGATGTTTTTTTGGAATATAATTCCAAGAAATTTCTTTATTCTACATCTAGATTAATCAATTTTATCTTTTGAAAGGATTTCAATTATGTATATAAATCTCAGATACAATATTGAGTAAGTGGAGCCATGTTGGTTATCCCAAACCAACCTATGATCATCAATCAATGTGATTATAAATATGAAAATACAATACATCAATTTTATTGTTGTTAATTTCTATTAAAAATTGGTTTTTATCTCAAATGGATATGAAGAATCTCAACATCAATTATTTGAATCTTAGGAGGAATATTGTTTATTTATTTTTAAATGAGGGTCCAGGGATTCCTCAAAATTTTGAGGTTGGATTCTCAATAGAACCCATATGTAGTTGCAAAATGATTTTAGATACACCATAGAGAATGGTCAGGATTGAGTTATAGGAAATAAAGAAGATCCATTAGGATAATTTTGAAAATTGATTCATTGACCTATTTTTTTAACCTTATAGTTAACCATTTAATTAATTAAGAACAAAGATGGATTGAAGAGACTTTAAATTGATTATTGTGAACCAAACATAGTTATAATAAATAATCAATATCATGTACCTCATATTGATGAATTATTTAGTCAAATTAAAATATATCAATTCATTTTAATTATTGATCATCATTATAGATATCATTAATTGTGGATAAATATGGAAAATATACACAAGATAGTATTATGTACAAGGTATAGACAGTATAATGATATTTTCATACCTTTTGGTTTAACTAATTCCTTCATTGTCTTGATGGATTTAATGAATAGAGTCTTTATAGGTTATATTGATCAGTTTTTGGTATTCATTGTATATGATATTATTACAAATTCAATATTAATGTATGATTATGATGATAAATAACGAATTTTGTGTGTGAACCTGAGGTATGTGAAGTTTTATTAAAATTTTACGGACTATGAATTTTGAATAAAGAATGATTTATTTTTTGGGTTATATAATCACATTATAGTGTATAAATATGGATCCGTCAAAGATGAAAAATATATAAAATTGTTCTAGACCAACCAATATGTCTATGATTTTTACTTTTTGTGATTTTTTGGATATTATTAACATATTATTGAAAACTTCCCATGTGTATCTAATCAATCATCATGTTAACTCAGAAGGGTGGAATGTTCCTTTGGACAAAAAAAGTGAAGAAAACCTTTCTATGCTATAAAGAGAAAATTAGATAGTGGAACTATTTTTACATTATCAATTAGTGGATAATGGTTTTTAATCTATTGTGACACATAGAATATAGGATTTGAATGAGTTATCTTGTATATTGGCATGGTTATTACATATCTGTCACAACTATTAATGGTTAATCAAAAAAATTATCCAAATCATGATATGGATTTAGCTATGGTAATTTCTAAAATTAAATATATATAGAAATTATAAATGTTGATATAGGTGTGATATATATACTAATTATAATGGATTAATTTATATTTTCATATAGAAGGGGTAAAATATTATGTAGATAATATGGTTGGATATGATTAAACATTATGGATACTCAATTAATTACCACAATGGGAAAGTGAATAATTTGGCTGATTCCTTGAGAAAAAATGTTCATGCTAGCTTATATATGATAAAGATATCATAATATCCAATATTTAAAAAATTTTAAAGGATGGATCCGAAAATAATGAAGGATGGTGTAAAACATTAACTTTCTTAAATAAGTGTTAATCCATATATCCCCAAGAAGATTAAATAGTTACGAAAGGATATTTTTAGAGGTTGAATGATGTAATAAATTCCCCTATGTATAACCTCGATTATTATTTAATAGTAAGGATCGTTAACAGTGTATATTTTAAATCTATAACATATTTGATGAATTAATAGTTAGAGGAAGGTCATAGTTCTTTATTCGTTATTCATCATTGATGTAAAATGACATATAACTGTTTTAAATAGAATTTTTTGAGTTATGGAATGAAGATAAATATTTTATAATATGTATCTTGATTCATGGAATGATGGTATCTTAAGGTTTAGAGATTTATGTCAATTGTAATGTTACATCAATTACATGTACCATAATAGAAATGAGAAAAAATTAATATTAAATTTGTTATTAGGATCCCTAACATGTCAGAAGCCTATAATGTTATTTGGGTTGTAGTCAGACAACATTTAATGTTCTCACACATAATTTTTTTTCAGATAATACAACTCGATGGATCACATTTCCATGATTTATATGAAGTACGATGTAATGTTTCATAGAGTAGAACATTCTATTATGTTTGATCGGGGTCGAAGGTTTACCTAGATGTTGTGGAATAACAATGATAAAGATCTTTATATAGAGATGATTTTTAGCATAAGTTATCATCCTTAGACATATGGTTAGTCACATAGAACTATTCAAACCCTAGAGTTTATATTTAGATAAATGTCTATAGATTTCAAATGAAGATGGGGTGAACACCTTCCACATTTTTAGTTTTCATATAATATCATCTTTCACTTGGGAATTCAGATAGCTCTATATGAATCCCAATATAGAAATAATTGTATATCCCCAACATAATCAGATTAATATGGAGAAAAAATTCTTTTTTTAACATTAGGTAGATGATGAAATGGAAGATAAAGTATGAACCATTCAATAACACATCAATGCATCTTCGAGTTGACATAAAATTTATGTTGCAGGTTATCATTTTTATCTAGAGTTTGAAGATGATGAGAAATAATTTATTTGAATTTATCCAGGTTATATTCTTGTTAGATTCAAAAGTAATGTAATATTGATCCCTATGTATAGTTTCCATTTCAAAATTGATGATTGAGTAGGGATGATATCTCATCACAAGGATCTGTCACTGAACCTCTCATATTTTTATGATGTGTTCTCGGCATCACTTATAAGGAAGTATATATCTAATTATTCACATATAATAAAAATATAGGTCATAGATCTAGATAAATATCCCCATTATGAGGAACCACTTGTGTATATTCTTGTTCATAGATAAAAATTGCTATTAAACATGACCACACACCTAATAAATTCCATGTAGTGACACCACCAATTTGAGAAAGCCACATAGAAACATCAGAATATGTTAAGGTAGAAGAATCCTTAGTTGTTTATATCAGAGTGATAGAATTTATAGAGGAATTTTTTTATGTGGGTAGAATTTGGAACCCTAATACTTTTTATATGTTTAAATAAATTTACTTTTTCTCAGTAAATTGCATTACAGGAAACATCGAGTTATAATGAACCATAATATAGTATATTGATAAAACATATCCATTAAATATTCAGTTATTAATATAAATTATTATATTATTAAAATTATATATTTTAAATTATATAAATACAATTGATTTTATATCATTTTATATAAATGAAAATATTAGAGAATAATTTAAAATTAAAAGAAATTTTTTTCAAGAAACTATTTTATATGAGAAATGTAATTATATATATATAAATTATATTAATAAATATTATTGATCTATTTTAATTGAATTTATATGTTATATATTAGGAAAAAATAATTCATGTAATGTCTCCCTTAGGCTTGGGGTAAGAATAAATCTTCTTTTATGATGAAGAATAAAAAATTTATTAAAGGGGGATTCATCTGATTATTCACAATTAATTTGAAAATAATATATTGAAATTTTAGAAAATTTAATTTATTAAATGAAAATTATTTTGGATCAAATAATTTAAAAATTAAAATAGAGTAACTTTTTTAGAATTTTCATTAATCATTATCTTTTCTATGAATAGTAAAAATAATGAATTTTATTGAACAAAGGATTTTAATTAGAACTACATAAAAAGATAAATGTTATTTTAAAATTATTATTAAACGATAATTAGTTAAATGAAATTATCATTAATCTCAATTAGTTCATTATAATGAATTTTATATTCAATTATGATACAAATTGTTTATTCACTTATGAAGACATTTTCTTTGCAAATTTTCTTTCTATACCCATCTATGGAATTGATTTTTTATTAATCTCATCTAATTACACGAATTTAATTTGTTAAAATAGATTTCATATTTTTAATTTAAATAATTTATAATATAACATAATTTTAACATACTTTTTTTTAAATGAATAGTAAATATAGTAAAAATCTATTACTATGACTAAGGTCAAAATGGGTTTACTAGGGAGATAATGAAATATATGGGTTTAAATGTCACAAAAACATTTATAATTGAAATTTTATGGCCATATGACGAAATAATATCTACTATGGTTTTTAATTGAAATAATGTTTATCCATTTTTTGTTTATAAAATGTTGATATGTTTTTCAATTCTCAAAAATTCTACATGTGTCCTCTCCCACAATTATGAAAATACATTACCTCACCTCTAAAATCTTATCCAAACATCAAGAGACTATTATTTTAGAATGTATATACAAAAAATAATTTACAAATATCCCTACCTCATCCTATATTCCTTAGTATTATTAGAAAACATTCATAAGCTAGAATTTTCTATTAAACGATATATATTCTATGTATAAGAGGTATCATTTTTAACCAAATTTTTTTATTTTATTTCTATTCACACATCCATAAAATATTATTAATCCATGATTATAATATAAAATTATTATTTACTGTATTAATATATTTATATATGTTTACATAATAACATACATTTAAACAAACATCCATGGGTGGTAAATAGAATCGTCAATCTTGTGTACGACAGACTACCTTCTCACCAACCAACATTATTCATTATCCTAAATAGTATCACATGAATATATAAAGTGATGTATTGAATATTTATATATTATATTTAAGAAATATTTATTAAAATTTAATTATAATATCACATCTACCTTCTTAACTTTCAATCTATTAAAAAGTGGTAATTGAGGTCATGCTTACATGTAGATTATCGCCTCCACGAAGTGATGTCATTAGTTTTTCATTTTATATTGTAATGGATAAAGATAAGAATGAATTTAATAAATATATATTATATATATGAAAAAAAAATAAAAGAAATATTAATTAATATTTACCTTTATTTCATTCCACCAATTGTGAAAATAGAAACAATGTTGATTCGTATATACAACCTACCATCTCCATGAATGATGTAATTAATTTACCCACCTATAACATTTCTGTCTAACAATAATTATTTATATAATGAATATATATTATATTTTTTTCATTATTAAAATACTATATATGAATTAAAAATAATCAATTTATTTGGAAAAAACTACTGACCCAAAACATACATGAAAACGAAGCAATAATTCCACAAAACTATGATGTTAACCTTTAATTACTAATGAAGTATTCCTAAGATACCATAATTAAATAATATATTATATATATATTATTATTATTTAAGTATATTTATAATAAACCTATATTTATTATATTGGATGTTTAAAAATATATGGATTCTGTTGAGACTTGAGGTTAGGTACTTCCGTCCCATTTTTGTTTATGTGGGACACATACCTTATTCCCAAGTTGTTTCATTTTCATGGTGTATATAATTGTCATGAAATATTTTTATGATACATATGAAGAGATTAATAGATTATAAAAGCACAACTATGTTTTTTTGTTTCGTGGATGTTACCGTTCAAAATATACAAGAGTTTTATGGTTTAATGTTACTATTTCCCTGCTTATCATGGTTGTTTATGATTATGTTCTTATGATGAAATCATGTAATAAATTTCCCATGAAACTAGTAAATATTTAACACCTTTGTTTATTTTAATAAATTTCAAGATTTTATTTTAATTCTCTATCTCAATTTACTCAATAGTCCAAAAAAATATATTTAAGAAAAATAATTATTATTTTCCTTTTGGTAGAAATCCCATTTTCATCTAAGTCTTTGTTATCATGGAATTTTTTAAGAATGTTGTTAGAATTTAACTATTATTTCTAAAATTTATTTTTACAAATATTTTACTATTTACAAAATTATTTAAAGGTAATCATCTTTTAGGATTCAAAAATATGAATCTTTTAACATTTTATCAAATATATAAATGTAATTTTTTTTTAACTTATACACCATAAATTTTATTTCAATCCTTCATTACCACTAAATTATTTAAAAACAAAATAATATGTTTTAAAAAAATTAATGGAAAATTTTTACTTCATTAGTTTTGAATTTTTTGATTAATTAATTTTTTTATTGTACAAATTTTATTATCGTTATAAATATTTTTTATTAAATTTTAATTTATTTTGTAGTGGATTATTGTTAAAAAACGTCAATTATAAATATTTTTTACTTATAATACGACTCAATGATACCATTCCAATAATTTATTTGAATGTATTATGATTACAATTAGGAGATGTTTATAAAACCCAATTAATTTCTAGGAGTTCTGATAATAAAATCATTTCCTTAAAATGTTTTATTCTATAATGAATTGTTTATGAAGTCTATTTCCTTTAAATTTTTCATTCTATGATTAATTCATTATGTTATTATGAAATTCATATATATTATTTTAATTTTTTGATGGTTGGTACTTGAATATATATACCTCGAATTCATTTGGAAAAGTATAATTTTATATAATCTCAAATGGTTTATTGGAGGTTATCCCATGCCTGAAAAAAGTCTGAAGATATGAGGTTATCCAAATCCACAAAAAGGGTAGACAAGATCCTATGCCATGCCTAGATGATGGTACAGAGAAGGTTATCCCATTCCTAAAGAAGTTACGTGAGGAGTTTTTCAAAACCTAAAATTTTATTCATTTCTTGGTGGGTAGCCTTTAAATAATATGGTCTATGCATATGTGTATACCAAAAATAATTGTCTTTTAAAAATTTTATTCTCTCATGGATTATGTTCTTTCATTACATTACGATTCATGTTTAATGAAATTCCAAAATTTATTCCATGATTAGATTTTATGAACAACTAAACGTGGGTTTTAGTTTTGAAATGTTATTTTTTTGTTCCCATATCCTTATGATCATTCAATACTGATATCTCACTAGTTTATCCTTATTGATAATATAAGTTCACCCTTTATAATGTTAATTATCCTTGGTTTATGAAAACATTTATTATGATGTGTGTGTGTAAGAGGGTTGCTAGTTATAATTAACATTCTTGGTGATGATGAATTTCAATAATGAACTAGTTGTTTAGGTCTCTATGTTTCGAAAGGCCCTAGACCTATATGATTATAATGTGTATCATTATATATGTAATAAATATCCATATTTTAGTATGTGATATATATGTAAGAAATGTTTTGGATTCCAAAAAATTCATTATGTAAAAATAATGAATCCCCTATAAAGATGATCAAATCTATACATACATCTTCACAGTCACCATTTCCTTATTCTATACCTCTTAATACCATTGATATGTAAATTAGATGAATTCATAATGAATATCAGATACAACATTCCCACCAGATGATTCCCTCATCACTTCCAATAGATGAAAAGATTATTGGGAACAAATATGTAGGTGTATACATCATTTTTTTTTCATTTTTACACCTTGGATACACTAGCAATGACATAGAAAATCCAACCAACATGATTATGTAATCATTGATGAAGAAAAATCAAAATGATAATGAATAAGAAAATAAAATATTATAGAAACATCATACATCCCATTACTATTATACATAATCACCTAGTGATGTGTTACTCCATAAATATGGTTTAACTCTAGAGGATCCAGATACTCCACCTCATCTCAAATTAGGACAAATGTGATCTTTAGATACTTTGACATATTTTATATCTCCATAATAGAGATTCTCAACTGAACCATATCCAACCCATAGTTCTTTAAAATAAATAAAACAACATCTAAGACTCATAAGCTTTACCAGGATAAATTCTTTAGAAATCATCATTATCATCCTATTAAACATCATCAACTTGATCCACATTCAAATGATTAATGAAAAAAAATATTTTAAATAAAGAAAAAAACTCTAATTCTTGATTCTATAACATCCATTTATTAATTATATTTATATAAGAAGTATTAAATTTCCTAGAGTCACACAAATTCAAAAAAATAAAATAAAAAAATGAAGCAATTTTCTCTTATATAACACTATATTATAATAATAATCACATAAAATACAGTGTCTAATAATAAATAGGTTATTAATTTGGATAACATGAGGGTTCATGTTTCATATTTGGTAGCTAGTATCCCTTGTAACATCACACACCATGAAAAGTTAAATTTATTTCCCTACCATTCTCATACAGTCCCCACTAGCTTTTATCTATAGTCTGCATAATAATGCTCGAAAAAATAATTTAACCAAATTTTTATGACCCACAACTTTTGGGAAACATTCATAGGCCAGTAGTGAAGACAAGAGTGAATCATAAGGAACACATAGAATAGACCCATGGATGTAGATAATAAATGAGTGTTTAAAACATGAAATGTGAGTCATTACTTGCATAAATCCCAAGAACATTATAAGGAAAATAAAAATAAAAAATTAAATATGAAAAATCCACTTTACTCAATTACAATTTCAAAATAATATTTCTTAAAAATGTAATCCTCTATGATAAATTACAATGATTAAAAATCCTATGTAGAAATTCCAATAAAAAATCCATGTTTCATGATAGTAGCATCCAACTCAATCTTAAAGGTCACCATAGAATCCTAAAAATAGTATATATATATATATGTGTGTGTGTGTGATTATACATGTATACTCGGTGGGATACTCCTAATAACCTATAATGGAAAATGTGGAATAAAAATACCAATTTCCTAATGAAATAATTAATAATGAACAAGTACATAAATGGTTATATACCACAAAACAACAATGGGGATCACAAACCAAATTATACATCTGAATGTAGAAACATAACACTTATAATGATAGATATAAGATACAACAGACCACATCCCCACATATTTTCATTATGCCATCCCAAAAGAAATATGTTAGTATTACGACCCACATAATTATATCAACCATCTCAAACCATCATATATATCATGTCCCATATGATGTGGGTAATACCAAAAGAAAATCCTACAATAACGTACACATAGTCTAATGAATTAATTATCTCCAGCCCATAACTACAACCACATATTCACATATCAATCACATAAAAAATTTCAATTATAGTAATGTATCAATAAATTTATGGATATCAACCTCATGTCATCAACTTAACATACAAGACCCCCACTATATATAAAATTATCTTCTAAGTATTTTTTCGTCATTACAAAATAATACATAATCCATAAATATATTTTCATTATATATAATATAGAGTATGAAAGAAGGAGTAGTGAATAATATATTGTCTCACCATTTAGGATTTCAAGTAAATATTCCCAAAATACAATAATTCAAGTCATCAATATTTTTATTTGACTAAGGTGGTGTGTTCATGAAAAATCACATATAAAATAACAGTATAATACTTCACATGCAAGAATAATAATTTATTTTTTAAGAAAAATAATGCTATGAAAGACACAAAACATCACAAAACATCTAAAACCCTTCATGAATAATTACTGGCACTTCATACTCTTCAACCAACCAACATTTCACAAAAAGCTACAATAATCAGTTACATTTTTATATTTTAGTCAATTAGTCAACCAGATAAATATTTATTTATATCCATATATATTGAATTAATTTAATTCATGTCCAAATTTAGTAAAATGTTTTTTCTAGCTTTCAACTTCATTTATTTAATCGAATAGACATCATTTTAATGAATTTACTATAATATTATAAATTTAATCTTAATCATGACTAGGTTATTACCTTTATTAGTTTTCAATTACCATCAACATTTATTAGCTCCTTATGAATATACAATACCATACCAACTAAGAATGACTATCCATCACAATAACCTCCCACATCACTTTCTAAAAGACACCAAATCATCTTGAACATCACACATGAAAAACCATTAATATCCATGAAATCATATATAATCCCTATGAACCATCAAATGAAAATTCCCATATCTAATCATAAAAAATAGATATAATTTTTCAAATAACATTAACTTAATTTAAATATCCCCCCCCCAAACAAAGTGGAAATATTTATCCACTAATTTTTATTAATAACCACTACCATAGTTTCTATTTTGTAACACTCATTAATAATATCTCAATATCTCGTAACTAAGTGTCTAAGAAAAGAATCTAGATTTGGTGATATCAGTTATATGCATATACAAAGTGATTATCCATTTAAAAATAGTGATTTTAGAAAATAAATTAGTATTATATCATTCAATTCTCAATTTAAATGATAGATCTCATTAGACACATTAAATAACCAAAAATTATTAATATAAATTCAGAGTATCACATAACCACCTATTAATCACCACATCCAATAAAAATTTATTTTAATTCATTATAATTGATAGGATAATCCATACCACCTATTCAATGAATGAATGATTGGGATAAATCTAGATTTTATAATCATACAACAATGTTATCAAATCCAAAACCTAAATAATAAATTAAATAAAAACTAAATTGGAAAAATAATGGAAAATACAGTTAGAAAAAACCAAATATAAGAATTCTACATAAGAATAATCCAATAAAAAATACATATGATTCATTGGTTCTTCATCCCCAAACTAAAATATAACCACTTCCCCCAACTCCCATGTAAACATAATTTCATTGAAATGGAAAGGGATGAATTATCAAATTAGATCATGAACAAGGGATATTAATTATTTACAATCAACACATAGAAAAAGGATATAGAATGGTCAACTAAAAATTAACTAGGTTCAATCTATTATGAATTAAAAATAAATAAATTTTAAAAATATAATTGAAGGTCCTATTAAATTTATATCTAGTATAGAAAAACACAAGACCATTTTTAAATGGTATATGTCACACCACAGTGTGGGTAAACCATATGAATATCTTAATATCATGTTTTTTACACTCTATTCCCCCCCCCCAATTTAATTTTATCAACATATTTACCCACATAAAATAGTAGGAAGGTCGTAACTAAAGGTATATTAACAGTCCATGTATTCTAATTTATAAAATAACTGGAATGATTCTGATAGAAACCACATTACAGTATAAATAATAAGGCAATAAGACATCCAAAATGGATGATACAAGAATATTGACACCAAAAATTACATGTAATAACTGTGATTGAAAATCCATTGTCTCTGGAATTCCCTCCATAAAGTTTATCCCCATATTAATGTCACACATCAACTAAACCACCAAATGATAAAGAATTATACAAAGTTATAATTTCCAATATATACTTCTAGAACCCCATTATATAGAAAAAATTCCCACTCAACAATGAAATACTCATGGTTGAAATCGTTTTCCAGCATCCATTCTCTCCCTTAAAAACATCTATCATCACCTCCAACTCCAGAAAAATTAAAGTTAACTTTTAAAAGTGTCTATTCTAATAAATTTTTTCATAAAAAACATTTTATGATGAAATATTACATTACATATTATTTTAGAACTATTAAATATTATAAGATATATATCAATATTCTTAACCTGGAAGTAAAAATTAAAAACAGAAATTTTAATCATGTTTAATATTCATATAAATATTATGATTGAGTCATTCCAATAAAGGTATATTTATATATTCTAAGTTATGATAAGGAATTATCTAGTGGTATAAATGTCATAATGTAAGTGTTTAATAGATCATATATGAAATCATTTTAGATGGTAACCCCATGTTTTGAAAATTCAGATTGAACTTATTCTATTATTTTGAATAATATAGGATACATGTTATATTATATAAAAAATTGACTGTAAATAAATGTTGGGAATTATAAAAATTAAATAAGTGTAAGATTAATATCATAGAGGAAATTTTATCCGCCCACATGATATAAAAAAAATATAATTTATAAAAAAATTCAATGTGCCAATGATGGTCAAAGTATAAATCAAATTAATGAATCATGGTTTTCTGGATGCTGCTGGGGTTGGGAAAGGTTAGATAGATGTCCATTTACTATTGGAACAAAATTTTATCTACTAGAATAGTAAGGACTACTATAATGAGGAATGAAATATATATTAATAACATATAATCAAAGTACAAATAACATATATAGAATATGGAAAATTCTATCACTTTGAACAAAATTGACCACATTGAAAATATGTAATAAGGGATCAATAATATTGATAATAGTGATTATAAGTTATAATTTTAATAAATAAGTAAAAAATCAATTTTATCTAATGTATGTAGACTACATAACATGAATAATATTTTAACATGTGACATCAAAAAATGGTGATTCTTTTATAGTGAGGTAAAAGGAATCATTATGAATCTATTGAAACAGTACATGAAAATTTTTAATAAAGAAATAAATATATTTCAATTATTGATATATATACAGAATCATAAGATTTAATTTTCAGAATACATATCCATAGATAAGGATTTATATAATAAGAAGTTACCTAATGAAGGAAACATAATGGAATATAAGACACTATGTAGAATATAAATAAATGATGTCACAGAATTTTCAAAATTCATGAAAAATAACATGGACAAGATATGTTAGTGAAAAAAATTAGTATGAATTAAAAGATATAAAAATCACATTAAGGGTAAAATATCAATACAGGAATATCATATAATATATTTTAAAATATTATATGGATATTTAGTTTATTGAGTTGGAAGAAGATGATTGGATGGATGAAAAGTAAAAGCGGAATGAATATTAAAAATAGAAGGATGTTAAAGGGAAGTTCCCTAAAAAAATGAAGTGATCACAAAAATAATATGTTAATGATTAGAAGAGATTTTTGAAGCTTAGAAAAAGAATTTTGAGTGAATAATGAAAAGGTTAACTATGGTGAATGGGTATTTTGGTTGAGAATCATACCTTATCATTGTTGAATTATCTAACAATAAACGTCTTTTCAAATTTTTTCATATTTATATATATTTTTTATTTTTCAACTAAATTGATAGTTTATCACACATTATGGGAGATATATGAATTGATAAATACTGTGAAAAATTATACAACTATTTTTAATAGGTTTTTCATTAAAGGATTTAATTCAACTAAAATGGTATTTTTTTCATATTTATTCTTTAATTCTAAATTTTCATGACTAAGAATATGCAGTTCCCCATTTTAAGGGTATTTATGGTAGAAAAAACAATTATAGAGATGTGACATATCTGAGTAGAAGATATATAATATGATCAACAAATTAATTGATGATATTTATACTAATAAATTTATTGTTATGAGATTAGACACAAAAACAAAAAAATAATGTTTTTTTCAAAATTGAAATTATTCAAATGTTAGGATCTATCCTTTTTTTTGTTTCATTGACTATACTCTTCTACTTCTACCAATATTATATCCAATATCCAATATTTTATTTTTATGTAAAGAATGAATAAGTGTTTTGAGGTTTTACACATCATTTAGATTTGAATGATTTAAACCTATGTGTTGAGATTGATTTGGTTAATAAGTTGAGTGAAAATATATTATAAAAATGTTGAAATAAAATTTATATATTGGTATATCTTGGTGAAACATTAATATACATATTTATGGAATATGTATTTAATTACATTTTTCAATGTTTAGAATGTCAAAATTAAATATAATGGTGATTAATGTATCGTTCACTACTTATGAAAAGTGATTCTGACCTTATATTGAGTAATTTAGTATATCCTTTAAATAAAAATGAATAATATGGGAGAAAATGTTACTAATAATATGAAATTTTTTTCTTTAACTCACAAGTGACACATTGATTTTATCATTAGAAAGGTGAAGAAGAGTGTTCTATTTAATGTTGAAATTGATATTATTTCGTTTTAGGTGTGGAATAAATTTTAAAGCTATATCATTAGGAATAATATATATATATAATTTCATTAAATTATAATATATGATTGATTAAATGAGATATAAATTATATAAGAGGTTGTTCCATGTTTCTATATGCTGGATGTGCATATGTTTTGTACAATAATGATATAAAATGATTTAATTTTATGATATTATCAGGTTTTACTAAAGGCTGGTTATATCTTGAATTTTTAATGTATAGCTAACTCAATAGAATATTATTTACGATATGATGAACCAAGTGATGTATTATGATATTTATTGCAACTATGGAATAATGAATAAAATAAAATAGTTACAGTTACTAGATATTTTAACCATATAGTGGGGTTTAATTAATAATTGATGTGGGTTGATTCTAATACAGGATGATATGAATGAATCGTAGACTGGAAGCAATGGGTATTCACTAATATATTAGTATAGTAAAATTACTTATGCTGATATGTTTGATAATAATCATAATATATCAAATCTCTAGAATAAAAGTAATGTAGTATTCCCCCATGGATTAGGATTAATTTATAAACACTGTAAATTTGTATTGTTCTTAATGATTTTAGATTTTATATTGATCATTTCTACGAGAATAATTGTCTATTATATTATGCACACTTTTCTTATTGGAGTTTTTTAGCATGAGAGAACTTGTTATCAAATATCCCTAACATGTCGCATGGGTTTATTTCTGAGTTTTTGTTTCCAAATAGAATGTTTTGGTGTGTTTGTATCCACTGGTTTAAAAACAAACTAGATATGGACCCATTTTGTTCTGTCATAGTCCAATGATGGAATGTATTTATGGAAAATAATTGGGTTCAGTGTTTAATTAATCACATAATTTCACATAATAATTTTTGAAAATTATTGTTTTGAATCGCACAAATCATTTTTTAATGGGGTATCGACAATTTTTTAGTTTTTTGGAAGGATATGATAATAAATGGGAAATAACATAAATCATGATTTTAAATCATTTTAATTCAGTTATAAAACTCAATCATATCTTATTATATAGTGATCAAAATTTTACAAGTCAATTTTTAGGATATGATTATTAATGTTAGGTTTCAGAAGAATTTCATATAGAAATATAATATCATATTATATAAAAATACATTATATATTATTATAAACGATAAAATAACCATAAATATTTGTTTTCATTGTAAACATGTATACCTTAAAAACTGGTACATAATAGATCAATATCATCTTCCACTACATTCTTCATAACATTCACCCTTATAATACATCTCATAATAAAATAATTCGTCATAACCATGAGAAAATGATTAATAAAAAACATTTACATTAGACACTCAATAATATTGTATAAGGGATATATCAATCAATGCACATTTTTAAGAATGACATGATAATATCGATATGATAAAATTGTCCTAACATTTAAAAATAAATCCTTTCAATTTTAAAATCATAGTCGTGGGTCATGTAAAATTTTTATGCAGTACATATGACTAGAATAATAATTAAAATAAAACCATAATGAATGAGACATTAACAATGTCATAAGATCATGACATAAAACAATGTCATAAATTATGGAATAATAATAATCATAGAAATATTATGGTAATTCTAGTAAAAAAAATTATTCATAACATGATTTTCCTACGAAAACTACCCATGTGACTGCTTTGGGCTTAGCATAACCTACTTTGTACACTTTTTGGCCATAGGATAACCTCTCATGCACTATTTCTATTGAAATAAAATTATTATATACCAAATTAATTTCATATATATAGAGGAACCCCCTATAAAATATTCATAATACAATAATATATATTACACAAAATCAAGAAAAAATTTATCTTTTCATCATAACTTATCCCACAGAAACAAATCTGGGTTTCATTAGGATTTTTTTAATCATAAACAATAAACATATACATAGTGAATAATGAAGGTAACAATGGATGATTTCCATAGAAATGAAAAAGAAACAATAAAGGATGTTATTATATATAATAACAACATTATCATTCAACGTGATATTTTTTTTGGAAAATTTTATTTTCCTTCTGAAATCATTTTTTTTAAATAATGAAGGATTTTTTTTAATGAAACATAAAAAATAATAAATTTAAATTTATATAAGAATTATCCATGATAGTTGGAATTTTTGTTTCTTATAGTCAATCGTAAGAAAATGAGTAAGTTCATACCATTAGTAAGAAGTACCTCATTTATTAAATGACAAGAATATTCTATTTAAATCATTATATAGGATTCCAATCATGAGTAAATATTAATTTAATATATCATTAGAGAATTGTAAAAACACTCTTGGGAATATTTAAATGAAAATACGGGAATAGATGTAATTTTCACTCTAGGAATAGAAGAAAAGATTCAATTATCAGTAAAAGTATTCTCTTATACATTTTAGTACCTAATGATATTGAAATTAATGGAAAATTTTAATTTTTATGAATTAACTAGAGGGAAAATATCAAAGCATTAGTATAAAACCACTTGGAGAAAACATTTGGATTTTTAATTTTATTTATAATTAATTAAAAATTACTATTGATATAAAATGTCAATGCATTTTTTATACACCTCATAAACAAAAATATTATCCTAACATCATAATTTTTTGAACAAAACCATATTGGGATAAATAACCCTTAATAATTTGGTAACTTTTATATAAGATCATCAAGGATAAAATAATTTACATCCAAAAAATGAATACAATAAATTTTAAATTAATAATTATGTAACATATAAATGGAGTACAATATAATCATCTTCAACATATATAGGTGCATTAAATCAAACATGTTTCAACAAAAAAAATATTCAAATGAAGAATGCGTAATAATTTTTATACATTATTTATAAGTTATCTAAAATAAATTACAATAAGTTTAGATTTATTATAATTCTATATCAAAAACATTTAAACACATATAATATCACATAAAATCCACATAGGAAATTTTAATTCCCATTTAATAATAATTCCATATTGAAATCCTTATTTATGGGTGATAAATATTTCTTTTTTCAAATATTTTATTGTTATATAGTTATGATACTTGAAAATTTATCAGAGTTACATAAAATAAATATTGATAATAATATGATAATAATAATATTTATTTCATTTTATACAATTTAAGAACCATTAATATAATCTATTGATAAAAAATATATCTATTCGCTGAGATTGTAGTTCATACATATGCACGAGTGATGTTTCCAACTTTCGATGGATTGAATGAATGAATTATATGTGCTAATTATATCATAAGAACCATTATTTTATAATTTAAACCATATATATTAATTTAATATATCCTTATTAGTTTACATTCAATTCATAATATAAAAAAACGAATCACATCTACAATTAGAGGTGATAGTATACATATACCCATAGGGGATGTTATCATTTTCCAATGAATGAGTTGATAATGGTAGAGATAGGTTATTATTATTATAAAAAAATAAAATACTATAATTCACATCGTTTATAAACATTATTTCAATCATGATAACCGTCCATGAGTTATGGTGATGAATAATGGATCATATCACAATTTGCAGGTGATAGACTACACATATGTATGAGTGAGACTTTCATTTCTCATTTATTTTAAAATATATTGAAAATAGTTAACTAATCACCATAAAAAATATCAATATATTCGTGATATAATATTAAAATTTTTACGAAAGATAAAAATTTGTTTAGTGTTGAATGAAAATAAATAAAATTGAACAATCATAGTAAATATTGATACCGCTTCATCGGGAGATATCCATTAGCATATAACTTATACAATGAAATATTAATCATATGTGAATGACATTGGATTTTAAATGAAAGTAAAGAATCCAATAATTGGAGAAGGTATTGGTTGATATTTAAGGCTCAAATTGGGATAATAATTGAGTATAATAGTTTCACTTTTATTAGTGAAGGGAGGGTCAAAAATATAATTACATAAAAGAATTCTATTTTATTAGGTCACTTTCATGTGGAAGTGTCTCTAAATATAAAATGATTATAATATAAGATTAGTTTATAGTCCCAGTTAAATGTAGAATAATAAATTTCATATAAATTAATATTCATGAATAGTATATTAATTTTAAATATAAGGGGACACTTTGTCTGATTGCGTACTCAACACCCAAAACCGATTTTCTCTGAAATCATATGTTGCATAGAAGATTCAGTTATACCGAAAAATAATAAATTGGTAATATTATCATTTTAATATTTAGATAAATCATATCCATTGTATCAATTGGAAATAAAATCTATATTATGTTTCAAGATGTTTGTTAAATGTTTTTACAACCATTAACTAAATTTTAGAGGCTTAAAATGAGAGTAAATCCAATTATAAGCATAAAATGCTCTAAAATTATTAAAAGGTTGTTTTACTGTATTTTAATGGAGAGCCCTTATTAAATATAATTTTTAAAAATTTTATTATTTATATTTTAAAAAATAAACTTATTCTTTGGATGTGAGACATCAAAAATTACTTTTATTGGAATTTTTGGTAATATTCTGATAAAATTAATATTTTAATGAATAGTTTGAAATACTAAATTATAATTCAAAAATTCATTTTCATCTGATATATTTATATAGTTATATTTTACCTTTTAATTATTTTTTAAGTTTAAATGGATTATTTTTTATCATTTAATCTAATTTATCTCATTGGATGTAATTTTACATTGAAATTGTATATAACACATGTCAAACTTTTGATGAATTTTATTTTTAAAACACCCAAATTCTTGTTTTTCAATGGGAATTCATTTAAAATTAATTATTGAAAATTCTGTGTTCCTAATTTATAAAAATGTATTCCATATTTTTAATAATAATTTTCAAATTTTTTAAATAGTTTTCTTTTATTTTTTGGCATTATGAATAGAAACTTTTTTAATCTTTAGTTACCACAACTAAATGTAAATCAGGTAATATCGGGTAACAAATAATATGATAAGGATAATAAAATTATCCTAACACCTTCCAAAATAATATTGATGGAATAAAAGTCAATCAGTAACAACTAGGTATCAAAATTGATTTATTTAAGGGATATTTTTATGTGAAAGTGATATAATTATTTTTAAAACAAATGACAGTGACAACTTGTCAACTTCTTATCTCTTATTAGAATAAAATTTTTTATGTAGTGATAAAATTGATTAAACTACAAACATATGGAGTATACACAAAAATTATGAAATTATATATATCCAATGGATTTGTTTGGAATTTTAAGAGATTAAATAATTATAATAAATATTGACATAAAACTGATACAATAATTAGTTTATTAAGGGAAATATATATTAAATGATATTATAAATATAAAAATAAATATTATATGGAATACTTTATGTTATAAATGATTTTTAAGGTCAATATGAAAATTTAGAAGACTATTAAATTATATTTTTATATGCTTTCTATCTGTTTGGACTTTATTTAAATTCTATTAAATGAATAGTATAAAAATTTACATAATTGATGTTTTTAAAAAATAGTAGTTTATTAAATTATTTAAAATTCATATTAATAATTTCAAATCACAATGTTAATTTTATAATGTCTAAAATATCATTAATTTTATAATTATGTTGAATTGAACCCATATATGGAAGACTAATTTCCTCTTAATAATTAAAATGGTGTTACCACAATTATAATTAAAAGGGAATAATTAAAGGTAAACCAAATAGATATAGCTTAAAATAAAATCAATAAATGTATAAAAATTATTGGATGAGAGTAATTATAAATATATTCAACTTATATTTAACATATATAATGTTGGATTCATTTGTATTAAAACAAATTATTAATTATACATTTTAATACTTTCAATGGATTCCCCTTCCGTCTCCAATAAAAAGGTACCATATTTTCTCTATTACTCACAATCCAAGAATACATTTTTTTCATCCATGTTCTACCCAAAAATCTTTCTAGAACCCATCCCCTCATCATATAATCCTCATTTAGGGAAAATATCCTCCCGAGGAAGCCACTGGGTTTAAACAAAATGATGTTAACAGATGAAGAGGTTACACCCACTCTCTTAGTTTTTTAGTTTTATTTTCATTATCCACTAACTACACACATCATATTTTATTATTACATAACAAATCCAGTTTCCTACATCTAATAAGATGTTTTTATGATAATTTTTTTTCCAACACTAACACACACCTCCATTTAATGAGCAGCGAAGAAACTCATTCTCTGTAAGGTGAACCACTACCTCACAAAATGATGATTGTGCAATATTCTCCTACCACAAATCATAGTGGCCATTATGATGGACACTATATTTCTATACGATATATATTATTTTTATATTAACTCAAAGATTTTGTAAATTTTATTTATAATATTCTTTTATAATTTCCATATTTTCTACATACGATAATTTCGTTTGAGAAAGTATTGACTACCACCCCTCAAAGAAATATGACTCATTCCCTATATACATTAAACAAATAATGGATGGTTTTTTTGAACCTATTAGAAATATATGAAATTAATATAAGAGTAGAATTATGATTTAATTAATTTTATTTTAGTGTGACAAAGAAATGATAGTAGCGTTCATGCGTATGTACCGCTTTCAGTCTCCATGAACTGTGAATTAAATATCATTTCTCTAAATGTTATGGATTATTATAAATACATATATAATGAATATATATGATATTTAAATCATGAATATTATTCTCAATATGATGGAATTTTTACCACATGGGAAATTTATATAAAAACATGTTCATTTTTTACTAAAGTACCAAATATTTAAAAAACTTTTGATATGAACATTAATAAATCCGTAATTTTTAAAACATGGTAATAAGTAATACAAAAGAAATAATAAACATAAAATGGTTCTCATGAAAGTATATATTAACTTATATTTATTGTTCAGTAACATAATTGTTGTGTGTGATGAGTCATACTCAAGGTAAGGGACTTCATATGAATCTCCTTTCACTAAGGTATATTTTGATAATATACTCCTTCTTTTATACGGTCTATAATCAACCATTTAAATGTTAATAACATTTAAAAAAATTCAAAAGGGAATTTTTTATATTTATATTTTCACTATACTAAAAAGAAAGGATTTTAATTTACGCAACAACAAGGAATTCTATGCCACCATAACCATTATTTGATATTTGGATTCCTCTATAACCCTTAATAATTTTAAGGGATTATATCCCTTATTCCAGTTTTTAGTATTTTAGTATTGAAATTTTTTTGAAAGTGTATTTAATAATTTAATATCTTGAAATTATTTCATGTGATTGAAAATGAAATGTTAAGAGTGAAATATTGATACTTTCAATATTTATGTGTTATCAATATATAATGGTACATGAACATTTGATCAGTGGTTACATGATAAACAAAATATTTATGGTTATATGATAATCCAAAGATGTGTGGTTCATATATAAAAAAGTAAGGGTGGTTATGTTATAAAATATAATGCATTCGGTCTGAAATTCAGCCATATGAATATTCCATGTAGTGATATGTGTGGAAGTCGACCATATGGTTTTTATATTTATGTATTTTTATGTACCAAGTTACCTTTATATGTTATATTTTACATTATATATGGTTTATGGTAATATTTTGATTACAAAACGTGTAACCAAAGAGTTTATATTCAGTAAAGTTCAATTACTACTATTTAAAAGTGAAAAGCATTACATTACAATAATGTTTTTATGGATTACCTGTATTCCCAAGAATAAAAGTTTCACTTTTTTGTGTATCACTTATTGATTATTTTATTCTCGTCAGAAGTTTTGAAATGTTTTTCCTATGATTTAAATAAGAATAGTGTCATGTATGGGATCCAGGACAAATTTTGATTTTACTTGAAAAGAAACCACACTTCTTTTTTAAAGCTTTTGTTTTCTGGAAGAAATGGATAATTTTGGAAGTTCACACTTTTTATATCTATATTTATTTCATGTATGAGTTATGACTTAATTATCTAATACCCTAAACATGAAAATATCCTCGATATGAATTAATTTACAATTATTGAATCATCTAAATATTATATAATATTTATGGTAGGGGCCTTATATTTGGTATTAGATGTTGGTTTAGATGACATTTGAGGATAAGGTGTTATTTAAGCATAAATGAGAAGTTGTGTATAAAAATAATCGTTGTCATATTATAAAGATTTATATTTATTTTAGAAAAATTTAAGGAGTTTAATATTATATGAATAAGAATATCTTAGTATTTATCCCCCCATATGATATTATATGATTATATTTTTAATAAACTCACGCTAACCTTTTTTTAGAAAATGGTTTGATCTCTTGGAAAAAAAGTAAGAATATTTGATAAGGAATATGTAGTGGTTATTTGAATACAAACCCCAAAAAATGGTATCCTATATAATAACACTCATTGTTATTCTAATCCAACTATTCATAGTAATGATTTACCACTTGAACCTTGATGATTTTTTTGATGCATCATACATGAGAGAAATGAGTCTCTATAGAACTTCAGGTAATAATGAAAATAAAGGTGTTTATATTCAATAAAATATGTGTCAAGTAAGTGTAATGAAACACTAATGATAATTTTTTTATGGAATGAGAAGATGATATAGATTGGGCAATTATGATCATAAAGAAATAGCAGTCCATGGAAAAAAATAATTTGTCCGTTTGCTCCAGGAAAGGGAAAGAAAATCAATATGATTTATCAATTGAATTTTTAAAAATTGGGGAGTATGGTCATTATTAAAATAAGTGTCCTATGATGATGGTTTATGAATTTGATACATAGAAAAATGAAAATATATTTTTAGAAATACCTAATGATATTCTATTTGTTGATCTAGAAACTGAAAATGAACTACGAAAGGAAAATATTATTTCTTCTCAGATGTTTTTACATTATTAGATATTATGACATAATTCATGTTTTTATTTATAGGGATGAGATATTAAGGACAAAGATAAAAAATATTGGTTAGGTTATCATGAATAATTCAAAAATTATTATGACATCTCTATATAAGATATTCCAGAGTTATGGTAGATTGTTGGATGACGAAATGTTTAAAAGTATTAATGATATTTTGATGATGTAATTAAATTTTATTACCTTTTTCAAGATTTTTTGACCCTAATGTTTTTTATGTTAAATTTTTATTCAATTAATAATTATATTTTCTTGTCTGGACATTATATTAAATGTATTGGATAACCTTTTGGGTTCATATAATCATTTTTTGGTGATTAACAATTTTTACTTTTTGGGATGCAAAATGAAATGTATGGGATAACCTTGAGATTTAAATAAGTTGATGTCATTTTTGAGTACATTATCTTATATTTTATACTGTTATAATAATGATAAAAAATACGAAAAATGAAAAAACGAGTGATGGGTGACAACCTATAGCATCCTAAAAGGATGTGATAATCAAACCCATAACTAAAGGATGACAAGGGAACATCATATACTATTGGAATATATGATGTCCCTAGTTAGTTTGACTTTTTTTGTCAAAAAAGTTGAAGGAATATTAATAAGTTTTTTTTTGAAACTTATTTTTTATCCAATGGATTTTTTTAGTATTAGAAAATCATTTGTGGATTGCATGATAACTGTTATTTTGTAAGAATTTCAATATTTTTGGAACTCTATATAATTATGGTAAACATAATACCATAGGATTTTAATAGAGGAGTAAGGGATGAATTATATTTTGAAATAATATACGATTTATTTTTGTACATATAAGGATTTGGGTTATTTATAGGAATTAATAACATCTCAGGTTGAATATATGATTAGGAAATTAATTTTTGGTATAATAAATTAAAATATATTTACCGAAACTAATGTTAAAACATATCCTTGAATACTATATGATCAAATCTGTAAGAACTTTGGTTTAATTTTTTATTATTATTTTTGAGGATATTTTACGATAATTATTTTATGAATGGTCTATGATGTACCTTGTGTTTTAGTGTTGAATTTTGGGGAATAAAAGTTTTATGTATCCTTACAATAGATAATTGTTTTCAAGGAAATTATCATATCTTGTACATACCATTTTGGATTTGGATACTATACAAAGATAAATGAATGTTAAAGATCATCAATTATGGTTTATTTTATTCTCTCTATGTTGATTATAGTCATCCATGTGTGACCTAGGCATCTTAAATACCCATATATTGGAGAAATAAAATGATTTTTTTTCTATAATTCGATTAATGAATGAAACTATACATCTCTTGTAAATATATTTTATTATTTTATTATTCTTTGTAATAAAATAATTCCCCAAATTTATGATAAATATCTTAAAAACAAAACTTTTTCCATATATGTTTACTACTATGAAATCAACGTCCTTTTAACCAACCCCATATTTCTGATTTTGTGATTGTTAACTTTCTCCTGATCTGGTTTTCTATCACTCTCCCTCAGAACATTACAGTTTATTTTTCATCCATATAAATGTATTAATATATATAATACAAGTATTTTTCATCCCATGGGACCATAATACATTCCATTATTTCATTTAAATTCGATGTCTCTTTGACTCTATTTCTGATGAGAGATTTCAATGAAGTTACCAATCCCAATTTTAAAATTGTGAGGATGCAATTTGTAAGGGTGGTGGGGGGATGTAACATCCCAACTAATTATAGAATATGAAATTTTCATATATGTCAATATTTTTTAATAATATATTCATTTTATGATAAAAGGGGTTATTTAATCAGTATCGTACTCAATACACAACAACGTGTATTTCCAAAATAATTTTTGGCATAAAACACTGAGGTTTACCAAACAAATAATACATTATTAACAATATTATTTTATATGGTATATAATGAATAGACATTTCATTAGAAAGAAAAGGAAGAAAACTATCTATAATATTATTACACCTTCTTTTTAAATTTGTATACATTCATCAAATTAATTTTAGTGGATTAAAATGAGAATAAATCCAATTTTAATCATAAAATGCTCTAATTTTTTAATGGGTAGTATTATCACCTTTTGATGGTGAACCCTTTTTATATATTGTTTATGAAGATAAGAAAATTTATATTTAAAAAATTAATCATCTTGTTTGGAAGAATGACATCAAAATTTACTTTTGTTGAAATTTGTGTATTTTTAGGAAAAAATATATATTTTAATGAATAGTGCAAAATTCACCATTTTAAATCAAAAATGCATTTTCATCTAATTTATTTATATATTTATATCTTCCTTTTAATTGATATTAAAATATAATTAGAATTTTTTTATCATTTAATATAATTTTGTTCATTATATGTATTTTGACATTGTGATTTGATACAAACACTTGTCAATATTTTGATGGGTTTTACTTTAAAAAATCAGTTTTCTAATTTTGATGGTGGGAATTAATTTAATATTTATTACTATAACTTAGGTGTTTTAATTTATAATAATGGATTATGTATTTGGAATCATAATGTCCAAATTGTGTTAATATAAAACATTTAATTTCGGACATTATAAATTGAAAATTTGGTAAATTATATTTATAATGATTAAAATTAAATCATGTAAATTAGGGTATCAAATAATATAATAAGGATAATAAAATTACCATAACATCTTCCATAAATCAATTGGATGACTAAACATCAACCCATAGCTATTAATTATTATAAATGATTCATTTAATTACCTTTCTTCCAAGAAAGTGTATAATTATTATTAAAACAAAAGAAAGTGAAAACATGTCACCCTATTACCACTTATAAGTATAAAACTTTTAATGTAGTGATAAAATTTATTAAACTATGAAAATAATTTGTCTCCAAATATATAATTAGAATATCTAAATCATGAAAATTTATTATAAATTTATAGATATTAAATAATTATCTTAAATAATGACACAACTGTGATACAATAATTATTTTATTAAGAGAAATATCAAATAAATGTTATTATAAATATTTAAACAAATATTATATGAAATAATTTAATACAACCACAATTTTTTAGTCTTATATGACATGTTATAATAAAATTAAATACTTTTTTCGAAGTAATCTCCATTTTTGGATAATATTTAATTGTAGTGAATTGAATAGTGTAAAAACGTACATAAGTGAAGTTTTATAAAATTATTAATTTATTGTATTATTCAAAAATCCTAATAATAATCTAAAATCTCAAAGATAATATTATAAGGTCTAAAAATTCATTAATTTTCCAATTAATTAATATTTAACCCATATAAGTAAATTAATATCCTCGTGATAATTAAAATGTTGTTCCCACAATTAAAATAAAAAATAGAATAATTAAGATAAACCTAAAATATAAGTTTTAAAATCAAAGAAATAGATATCTATAAATTATTAAATGAGCGGATATAGAACTATCCTCATCATATCTTCAACATATCTCATGTTGTTTCCATTTGGATTAAAAACTAAATTTTATCAATTTATTATTTTAATACATTCCAAGTATGGCCCTTACCTATACAATAAAAGGGTAACCTATCTTATTTAACACTCACTCATAAATAACTAATTGTATAATCCAAGATCTAACCTAAAAAATTCTTAGAATCCATACCATATTCATATAATCCTCTCCTATGTCTGAAATACTGCCATTGAAACCTTTTGGTATATAGAAAATGAAGTTACCCGATTAAGAGATAACGTCTATTGTCATATATTTTTGTTTCATTACCATTATCCACTGCCTATACTCAAATTATTTTATGAATACATAACAAAAAAACTATACTCAATATAATAGAATGTTGTTAATATATGTTTTTGACAAACACATACACACACCTTAATTTAATGCGTAACAAATATAATACTTTTTGTTTTTGGAGAACTACTGCCTCACGAAAAATGATTGTTAAATTTTCCCATACAACCTATCATGGTGACCATGATGAAGGTAACTATATTTCTATATGATATATATTGTATTTATATTTTCTTTTAATTATGTAATTTTTATTTAGAACATATCATTATGGTTTCCATTTTTGTAAAAATGATAATTTCATTTGAGGATGTTTGGACTACTACCTCTTAAAGCAATATGACTGGTTCATACTATGCATGGAGTATATAAAGGGCAGTTTTATTAATCTTGTGATACATTTATGAAATTAATATAGTTATGGAATTATAATTTAATTCTTATTCTTTTAATATGATAAATAAATGAATGTAGTGTTCATGCATATGTACGACCTACTATTTCTATGAAGGATGTATTACATTTCATATCTATAAATTTTATGGAATATTATAAATACATATATACTAGATATATTTGATATTAATATCATGAATATTATTCCAGATATTATGGTATTTTTACCACATGGGAAAATTATGGATAACAAGTTCATGTTTCACTCATGTACCGAATATTGAGAAGACCTCTGATATGTACATTAATAAACTTGGAATTATTGTAACATTGTTATAAGTGATATATAGTGGATAGTAAACATAAAAAAGTTCTCAAGTAATTATAAATTAAACTATGATTATTATTCCGGAACATAATTATTTTTTGTGTTGAGTCATAATCTAGGTAAGGGACTTCATTCCAATCTCCTTTCATTGATGGATATTTTGGTATTATACTCCTCTTTATTTTATGTGGTGTATAATTAACCCTTTGACATTTAGTTACATTAAATAGTTTTCAAAAGGGAATATTTTTATAAGAATAATTTGAATAAACATGAAAAGAATTTTTTTTAATGAGTGTGGAAAAATTGACTTCTTTTCCACTGTAATGATTATTTGATATTTGGTTTCTTTTATAATACATAATTTTTATTTATGGAAAATAAACCACTTATTCCTTTTTTGGATGGTTTGGTATTAAAAAAGGTTTTGAATGTGTATTTCCTATTTCAATATCATAAAATAATTTCCTATGATTTTCACATTAAATGTTAAGAGTAAAATTTTGATAATTTAAATATTTACGTGTAATGATTATATAATGGCACTTGTGCATTTGACGGGTTGTTATGCAATAATCCAAAGATAGGTGGTTCTGTGATTTTCTATATATGGATGGTTCCATGAAAACTAAAGGTAGGTGGTTACATTATATCCTCCAATGCCTTAGGTATGGAAGTCTGCCATTTGGAAATTGCATCATGGAATATGTGTTGATGTAGACCATATTGTTATTCCATTTAAGTATGTTTTTCTCATAAGTTACATTTATATATTATATGTTGCTTCTTATGGGTTTTAAGGTAATATTTTGATTACAAAATGGGTGAGAAATGATGTTATATTTAGTGAACTCTAATCACTAATTTTTAAAGGTGAATAGTATTCATTTATGATAAGGTATTCAAGGGATACATGTCTCCCCAAGACTAATAGTTTTCCTTAATTATGTATCCCCTCCTGATCATTTTATGCTCATCCCATGTTTTGAAATGTTTTTCATATGATTTAAAGAAGTTTAGAGTCTACAATGGTATTAAGGAAAAGTTATGATTTAATATGAAAAGAAACCCACTTTATTTTTAAATATTTTTGTTTTATGGGAGAATTAGATATTTTTGGAATTTTACACTTTATATTACTATGGTTTTGTTATGTTTGAGTTACGAACAATTTCTATATAGCTCTAAATCTAAAAAGATCCTTTATGTAAATTAAAGTCAAATTATTGACTTATATAAAGATTATTTAATTTTTTATTTTTTGCGAAATATAATTATGTATAGTTTAAATATAATTAATAAATTATTAAACAGTTAATGTGGTATTATTACCCTTATATATTCATTTAACCCCATGGTAAAAATGTTTTAAACTAAACCATGGAGAATTTGTTTTACTATATTTAAAATTCACTATGGAAGAAAATTCTATTGTAGATTAGTAATTAAAAAAAATTATGGTTATGAAAATATATGTATTAAATTATATAATGATGAAGATAGATATTCACAAAAATTCAACTTAAATGTTAAATCACAAAACACAATGAGAAAATATTTTTAAAAAAATACATTTTATGAACAAAAGTGAATTTGAATCCATAAATTTCATTGTAACAATTTTTTTTTAATTTTAAAATAATTAACTTCATATATATATTAAATTTAAAATAATGTCATTATTAGATACTTATTTTTGATATTAATTAAAATAATGACACATTCTTCATAACAAAAATAATGTAAAAAATGTTTTTATGCCAAAAAATGAACTTATGTCAAAATAAAGAATAATGTAGAATACTATGAAACTAATTATATTATATGTAATTAAATTATAGATATTTTATATTAATATAAAATTTAAAATATAATGGTTCATTAAAATTAAATTATATAATCCAAATAGATGATAATTTTAGAAAAGTAGTATTTTTTACTATTTTAAAAAATAAATCTTTTTAGAAAAATCGAAAAAGTTCTCCCAAATATGTTATTGAAATTAGGATTTAAAAGTCTTTATTAATTTCCTCATTAATAAATTTACAAAATTTTATAATTTAATTATAATTTCCACACATATAAATAAAGAAAAACTATTTTTGATGGCACATATTTTTAAACGATAAAATGACTTTAAAAAAGTTGGTTGATTTTTTATTATTCAAAAATAAATAAATTTATATAATTTAAATAATTTATAATTTTGTTAATTTTATTATTAATATTTATTTATATTAAATTAATGGATTGGTTACCACATCCAAATTTAAATAACATATTTTTCTGGCATATCAGAGTTCACATAATGTCTATTATTTTGTCTCAATAAAACTATCATAAATCACATTAATTTAAACTAAATTTTAAGAGTGTTTAATCCTACCCCTATATAAATAAATGGAATCCTTTAAATTGAAATCATTCTAATCGAGGGATAATTTTATGAAAATACAATTATTGAAAATACACACTGAATAAAGGGATAATAATTATCCCATTGATACAAGTAAATTGGGAAAGATGAAGGTTACATGAAAGAACAACTTATCTAATCCCTTTATAAAGATAAAATTATTTTAATGAGAAAATAGGCACATTGAAGAGAAATATAATTTCCCAATAATAATAGAGACTAATTGAGAACATCACCATAAGAAATTTACGGAATACAAATCCCCAATTATTCAGGGGTGGAAACTATAACCAATTATTCCAAAATAATGATTAAAAGGAAACAAAATCATTTTCAATTATTTGTCTCTATAGTTAAAAATTTAGTTTTCCATGGAATATAAGAAAATAATCACAATTTCATCAATAGGTAACTTTTTTAAATTAGTTTCCACTTCATTCCCATATTCGAATGTTTAATTAATTATTTTAATTTTTCATTTTCAAAAGATATAAAATAATATTTTTATTTATAATAATATATATAAAAATATTACATTCTATTCCACCTGTCAAAATTTAGTTCTTTTAACCAAAAAATATTGGTACATTTTTTGATATGAAATATAAAAAAACAAATATATTGAAGTTCAATGACAACTATTTCAATATTTATTCCCAATAATATAATTAATTCCTTCCATAAATAGAGAAATTCCAAAACACCTCGAAGCTATCATAACCAGTATATAAAGCTTTAAATTTTTGAACAAATTTATAAATATGAAAAAATTTATTATACATTTAATTACAAAAAAACATAACATTTTTTTAATTTCATTTACAAAAAACAAGAACAAATTCTGATATATTCTTATGAAAAAGCTAATAACCTGAATCTCTAAAAACCCTCAAGGAAAAAATATTTTCTTCAAAACATTAACAATATTTTTATTCCACAGATAGTAAAATATTTGATATATATTCTAAAAATATAAAAAATGTAGTAATATTGATAATATAAAACATAAATAAATTAGTCACCAAATCACTATACACTAAAATGGTCCAAAATACCAAACATTTTACAATCTCAATATGAATAATATAATCAGGAATTCTAAATTCTAATATGTCACCATTAATCATATATTAATGGTTATATATTCAAAAAAAATTTGTTTTTCGAAAATATAATCATAACACTTTAACACATTTATTAGTTACCAATACCACTAAAAATATTATTTCAAACACTTGAATAAAAAAATCAAGGAAATAACCCTTATATGGTTCACGATTCTTATAACCATAACAACATTGAGAAAATAAATCTACATCATAATTATTGAAAACCAATACATAAAAAGTTCAATCATTACTCTTCAACCAATTTTATAGAATAATCACTTTCTTCTCCTATGAGTTAGCCCTTATATTATGTAATTGACTCAGATAATGTCTGAGTTCCCCACATATAAAACATTAAACTAAAATTATTCTCTTATGATGTTATTTATGTTTTACCATTGAAATAATTTTTTTTTTATGAAATTACATTTCCTATGTCCTTCTATAAACCCAAATGATTTTATTTTTCAATTAATTATATTTTATAGGTGATTCTTCCCACATTATCATCATGTATAAAGACGAATCTACAGTCTTATATAGTCTTAATGAAAAAATATTTCTTTTTTTTGGTTTATTAATAATGTCAATTATACTCTTGTTTTAATCTCATATTGATATATAATGATATAAATAATAAAATTCATTGACATTAAATATCAAAATTCATTTTTTCCATCAGTAAAATGATTCAAACATTGATCACATTCATCATTATAAATTTTTTCCATGTTCTAGAAAAAGACTACAAATCAAAGGCACATTTTGAGAAATATTATCCCAACCATGTAATCATGAGTAATAATTCATAGTATGGATATATTAGGAGAGATATTATTCTATCTAAGACCCCATAGGTTTAACATTATATTTAAAATATAAATATATATTCAAATCCATCAGATTGGTTCAAAATGGAAATTTGAATTAACCTATACATATATCATTAGAGTGTCTTGCTATGTGTATAGTCGTTGTACACCCTTAATAGATCGGTGAATACAAATTTAACACCTATTATTCCATAATATAATTTATTACCACTATTTTTATATAGTCCAAATATACATCCACCTACATATATCCTGGAAATGATTTATTTTCTAAAAAAATCATACTCTTTACTTCACCAAAATATAATAGTTTCTCTAGTAATTTGTTTATCAAAAAGGTTCTCAATAATGTTTTCATAACTTACAATAAAAAATAGATTAATCTTTCGTTGATACCAATTTATGTGAAAATTTAATTTCTTACATAAGTATTACAACATATTATATGATAATTCAATAAATTTCATTGAAAATCAAACCAGAGTCATAATGGTATAATGTTTTTTGAAAACATGAATATATAAACAGTTGATACATAAAATATATACATCATCTCAAAAAATAGACTTTATAAATATAACCCTTCTTAAAAAAATTATATTAAAAATAATTCATCATATCATTGGTAAATCTTATCATATAAAATACAGAACTCATATGTCTAGTAAGGGTAAAATGGGAGATATTAAATAAGTATCATTTCTAGCATAAAATTATTATAGGGTATGAGAACATGATATTTAAATTTGAAAATAATACCGAGAAATTAATAGATCTTAATCAAGTTTAATGATAAAAATAATGAATGTTCATAAAATAGAAATCATATAGTAATTACAAAACATGATCATTTCATGAGGAAAATATAACAACCCTTATCTTTATTACTAAATTAAACATGAGTTATTACATAAACATCACTTGATAAAACATAGAATATAGAGAGTTAAATTGTAATTGTGTCTTAGAATCATTATAAAACAACTTAAAAAATGAAATACAATATCTTTATTGAAAAATACTTTTACATGACCACTACATTCTCTCATACTTATCATTGCATGGTATAACCTGAGGACATGAATAAGAAAATGGTGAGCTATAAAGCCTTGTAAGGGAATAAATATAGAATAACATGAGGAATATAATAAATGTTATACATGTGGAATATAAATGGATCACACAAGAAATATGAACATTAAGGGATGATAAACAATGATAATTGTAACATAGAGATGTGGAAACATCTCTTAACATGGAATTAGCATGAGCCAAGGCTCATTGTACATGGAGCATGAGTAAACCCTCATTGAACATGAAGCACGTGTAAACCCTCCTATCACATGAATTATAATGAGTCAACAACCATTTTACATGATGTATCATGATACAATACTTTACCCAATGCATTGGAGCATTATCCTGGAGCACCATTTATAATCATTTCATTGCATGCATAAGTGTTCCACAAATATCGTACAACATGGATTCATTGACATCATAATTCATTTTACAAATAAGAGATGTGGAATACATAAATTTAAATCCTCAATCAAAAATTATATGTTAATAATGTTGAATACCATTGATATAGGAGGGGGTATGGTATTCACTAGACAATGCTTTTGGCAGGCAAATTTTGGTGTAATTTTGGCAGCATAAAGTCGTAAAATAGAAATTCATAAAATGGGTTGATGAGCGTGAAACAGGGTCTCTCAAAAAATATACATTAAATTGAATGTAAGGGGATCATGGGAAATAATATACTAACATATGGAATGGAATTTAGATGCATAATATAATAGAATTTCTAGAATGTAGATGAGGAGAGGGAAATTCCTTACAAAATTTTGGCATAATAACGGGTGTTCATGGATGGAATTAATGAGACAAAAATAGGTCTCCTGTAATTCAAAGATAATGAGGGAAGAATGGGGGAGGAGTGAAATCATACCACACCATTTATAATTGAATATAAAAGGGCATACCAATATTACGAAACATTGATAAAAAGAGGAATGAAGGGATCCATTACA
Organism: Viscum album; assembly: GCA_963277665.1. Classification (NCBI taxonomy): domain Eukaryota; kingdom Viridiplantae; phylum Streptophyta; class Magnoliopsida; order Santalales; family Viscaceae; genus Viscum; species Viscum album. The sequence goes on from OY728137.1 coordinate 1,903,262,175, forward strand.
TGGAAGAGTGATCCCAAAAGCTTGGGAGAGGCTTGAGAGAGGCTTCATAAAATATTAGAGAACCATGAGATGAGTCAAGTGAAAAGAGGATAGGGGTTGGTCAAACTCCAAAGGATTTGAGTGAATAGGAGGTTAGAGCTTGTGTGGATTTATATAGGAAACATGGAAGAATTATTTATTATTTAGGTATGGGGACCTCACATTAAACTAATCAAAACAACAAACCTTCCCATGGTTTTTTCAAAAGGTTTTTTCAAAAGGGGAGTGGAAAAATATATTTTATTAGTAAAATGGATGAAATTATTAAAATAATAGGGTTTCATATGTGGAGGCTAGTCACACTCTAATGGAACACAATTTAAAAAGAAAAATGTTTCATAAGTCTTGGAAGTTCCACTAATGCTTTGTAAAATAAATCAAACAAACCTAAAATCACATTATTTGAATGATAAAACATATATGGGACGAAAATAATATTTATTCTATTTTATTACATCACTATTGGGTCATTATGACGTCATAGAACACATTATATATTTAAACAATATTTAAAATTTATCAAAAAATTCATCTGTCTCAAAAAATTATAAAAAATTCACCATTTGATAATTTAGAAATCCTAATTTTAAAAATAATATTCATTTTATATATTATATATTCTAATTTTGTGAATTTTTTCTTTTAAAATAAAAACCAACATTTATTGAAAAGTCATGGGATTTGATGAAATTGCTTTCAAGCCAAAACAAAAATTACAATTGCATTCCTAAAATTATACGATCATTTATATTTAATAAAAATGAATTTAATAATAATAAAAATATTTTATTATAATATTATATAATTAAAAAATCCATTAATTCATCAAAATAAATATGTTATATGAATATTAACTAAAAATACTATTTGTGCTTTAAAAATATTTTCATTGTAAAAATAATAAATTGAATGTATATCCATTATTATATACAAAAATTAATGCATATAATCATAGTACTAAGGTATTGTTACATAAAAACTTATAACACCTGTATAAGGCTGAAGGGTAAGGTGTGTGTTGGTGACATACTCTTGGGGTGGCTCGAATAACAAAGCTCAAGTAGTAATATCTATCAAATTCTTCTTATTCTGTAGGCAGTCCCATTCATGGTTATCATGTTGAAGCTCATCTTGGACTTATTCAAAAGGGAAACCCAATTATGCCACCGTCGTTCCATGCTCTGACAAATGGGCTTCGTTTGGAGAAACTCTACTGGATGAGGCCATCGAATCCTTTGTCTTAGTAAATTGGATTTGTTAAAGCCTGATATTTATACAAATCATTTGATCACTGCTCAACAACTACATTAGACACTGTAAAAATTTATAAGGGTATTTTAAAATCCAAAAACATAAAACAAAGGAAAGTATGTAACAAAGTCTAACTTGTAAGGAAAACTACTGGGACTGAAATCTGTAGCTGTAGGAACACACCTCGGCCCGCCTGATCTCAATGAGCACCGTCTGGTCCTGGTCCACCTAGAATCCTGTCAAAGGCTCGCTCGTCTGCACAAGACACGACTCGTGTGGGCAAAACTCGTGCAGGGGTGAGTATAACAATACCCAGTTGGACACCCCAAAACCAAAATGGAAATACAACAAGGGTAAATACAACAAAGAAAGATACAGTTATATCTACAAGGTATATGTCTATCGAACATATAACAAGAATATCCAGATATACTCAGACACGATCGACAATCGCGAAACCACCAATAAGAACCAGCTCAAATATTCTACTAAGCATGCAATCAGGAGAACACACTCCTAGGTTTTAAGAGATAGATTTGAAGTACTCGTTCCGAGAGAACACACTCCACAAGTACCTTGAGAACATGATTCTCAGATGAGGATCACAGCCAAGTCATGGGGTGATTTTGACAACTCAGTCTCAGCTAATCCGCTATGCAGAGGATCGACGCCCGAGTAAAGTTGGTCACATCGATACCAAGAATTCTACCTAGTTTTCCAGGAATGAATAGAGGATCCAGATCTAAGTCTCAGAGAGGTGATTCCAAAAACATTATTCAGGATGTTCTGTTGAAGGGATCATACTCTTGTATAATAGAAATGATACCAGAACCTTCAGGGGATAACCAAGAGTACGAACCCTAAGAACTAGTCCTTGTCATAGAAGACAAGTGGCTCAAGCCATAATGAAAAGGTTACAAGGCGTGTAGTATGGTTACACGCCGAGATCCATGACCCCGGGTACTACCTGTGTAAATGGCCCGTGTCATTCGTTCAAGCCATGTAAAACCAAACTACACGCAGTGTAGAAAAGGTACATGTCATGTTCCGTGACCCCATGTACTGCCCATGTAACCAGACCGTGTCATTCGTCTTTTTGGATGGAAAGCAACTACACGTCGTGTAGAAGAATCACACGTCGTGTCTGAGCACCTGGACTCACTCCGTGTACGCTGGACATGTGCCAGTACACGGTCTCTGCCCGTGCCCATGTCGCATGCACGTGTACCAGTATTTGGGGTATCCCGTGTACTGGTCGGGTATGGCCGAGGATGGGTATACACAGTGTGTCTTTGGACATGTACCCTGCCCGTGTCCTTGTACTCCCAGAGTAGACACCAGGTGGTCCTCCGACGAACACACACCGTGTAGCCCATACTACATAGTGTGTAGTCAGGAAATTTCCAGAACGTTGTCTTCTTCCTCGCGCTTAGGCCAATCTTTTTTGATCCTTGATCTCTCGTCTGTTCGTCCTGATACTCTAGGTATTGGTTCGGTTCATCATACAGACACCGCGACTGGTGTTTTCAGCCTTTAAATCGGATCATAAACCTCGAACGATCCATCCGAAGAAAAATTCCTAAAAACTCATAACACTCAATCCACTCCGAATCACCTGATGATATCACCGTCGCACCTCCGTGACACCGCTCCGGGGTTAGATCCACAGTTTGGGATCATTTCCCCATAGAACAGATGCACAAAGATCCACCGTTCATCTCCCCATGAAGAATGTGAAGAACGAAGCGAAGAACGTGAGAATTTGTGGAAGAAGAACACAACAAAATCGAGAGAGACAAACGTCGATCGATGTTCGTGTCGATCTTAGTCTGTCACCATTAGGAGGTTGAATGAAACAAAAATAATTTCATGAATCAAATCACCATGATTCACACAAAATCCCATCCCTAACGAATGATCGATCCTAGGGCTAATCTATTCATGGATTAGTCCACATTCATTGAAAAAATCAAAAACGGGGAAGAAATAACAAACAATCATCCTACCTGGATTCCGCGGCGTTCGTCAGTGATGATCTGGTCGCTGTGTCGTCGTCTCCATGTTGGGAGGTTTTCTCCAGAGCCTCCTGAGCCGCCAAGGGTTTCAGGGTTGTGAGTTTTATAACCCTGGACCCATGCGCTAATCATTATTTAAAAAGGATAATGATATCCGCTGCAACAGATTTAATAAAATATTTTAAATAAAATATTTTATTACGGTTACATCCATAACCCAGTTTTCGCCACCGGCCAATGCCAGTTGATGTTAGCTCTCTCCTAGAGTAAACTCGCTACTTCAAATCCAACGGTATAATCAGAATTTTGATCAGATCACCAATTCAGAATTTATTCCACTTTTTCAGGAAAACTGCACGCTCGCTTAATTTTATTATTAAATTAAATTCAAAAATTTGTTCTGGGCCCACCGGGCCTCAGAACTTCATGCCGTCTCAGAGCCTAGTTTCATATTAATTCCCATATAATAATAAAATAATACATGGAAAAATGTGGGACATTACATAACGTCCCCGAAAGACCAAAACATGGGCTAATAAAAAAGATGTGGGTATGGCACGCGAATCTGAGCCTCCCGCCCCCACGTGCTCTCTTAGAGATTCCCGTGCTGCCATCAGACACACACCAATGGAATAGGTCGTCCACGAAGGATCTTCTCCTTCCTATACTAGATCTCTACTGGGTACTCTACAAAGGTATCCCCATTATCGATGTCCAGCTCGCCCCAGTCGATAACGTGTGATTGGTCGTGCACGTACCTCCATAGATACGACACATGGAAGACGTTGTGTACCTGGTACATCTGAGGAGGTAGAGCCAAGAGATACGCCACCTCTCCATCTTTACTCAGAATCTGAAAAGGACCAACAAACCTCAGAGATAGCTTTCCGCCTCGTCCAAATATCTGTAATCCTTGTCAAGGTGAGACCCTAAGAAACACATGGTCTCCCTCCTCGAACTCCAAGGGCCTCTGACTCCTGTCGGAATAAGACTTTTTCCGAATCTGTGCAGTCTTCATCCATTAATGGATGACCTACACCTTTTCTGTAGAAGCTCTCACCATCTCTGGGCCCGTGAGTGTTGACTCTCTTGGGTCAGTCCAGCAACATGGTGACCTGCAAGGTCGCCCGTACAGAGCCTCAAATGGTGGAATACCAATACTGGAATAATAACAGTTGTTGTAAGAAAATTCAACCAATGGTAGGTGACCTCCCAGCTACAACCGAAGTCAAGAATGCATGCTCGAAGCATATCTTGTAGGACCTGGATGGTCCGCTCTGTCTGACCATCAGTCTGGGGATAAAACGTTGTGCTCAAGCGTAACTGAGTCCCAAAAGCATCCTGCAATCCCTTCCACAATCGATATGTGAAACGAGCATCACGGTCTGAAAAGATCATGGATGGAACTCCATGAAGTAGAACTATCTCTTGCATGTAGAGGTGCCCCATGATCTCTACTGAACTCTGCTCCCATATGGCTAGGAAGTAGGCCGACATGGTGAGTCGATCAACGATCACCCAGATTGCATCGTGTCCCCTAAACGTACGTGTTTAACTCATCATGAAGTCCATGGGTATCCCATCCCACTTACACTCTGGCACCTCAAGGGGCTGAGTCAAACCTGCTAGCACCTGGTGCTCAGCCTTTACTTATTGACAAGTAATGCACCGAGAGACAAACTCTACCACACACTTCTATATTCCTGGCCACAAAAACTGATGTCGGAGGTCCTGATACATCTTTTCTACACCTAGATGTACATCCAAATGGGATGTATGGAACTCCCTCAAAACCTCCTCCGGTAACATCACTGGTACTACTGTGCGCCCTCTGAAAACAACAATGTGCTCCCCACCTTCTGAATATCCATCAGCGGCATCACCTGTGGATATCTGAGCACTTAGAGTCTCCAAGCTAGCATCATCACGTTGTGATTCCCTGACTTCTTGATGTAGTGGAGGAGTAACAACCATTGACTGATGGTATGACCCCTCATCTCCATCCACAATGGATAACTGTAAGGAGGCCAACTGCCTCGTCGCCTCATCCAGGAACTATAAACTGGATTTCCTACTGAGAGAATATTCCATTTTGTTCCCCTTCCCATAAGTATAAACAATCTCAAAGTTGTAATCCTGGGGGACCGCAAGCCATCAGCTCTGTCTCAAATTCAGGTTTTTCTGAGAAAATTTATATATGAGACTCTTATGATCAGAGTTGATGGTAAATCGCTCGCCCATAAGGTAGTGCCACTACATCATCAATGCGAAGACTATCGATGCCAACACAAGATCATGGGTCATGTAGTTCTGCTCGTTTGGCCTCAATTGAAGTGAGCCATAAGAAATAACTGCTTGCCTCTGCATCAGGACACAACCAAGACCGGTTCCTGATGCGTCATAGAACACCACATACTCGTCACCCACCTCCGGTAATCTCAAGATCGGGGACCTCGTCAGTCTCTGTCTCAACTGCTGGAAAGCCTGTTGGCATATCTCAGTCCATACGAAAGGTTGTCCCTTTCGGGTCAAAGCTATCATGGGTGCTGCAATCCTGGAGAAACCAAGGATGAATCTCCAATAGTAGCCTGCCAACGGACGGAAACTCTGCACCTCCGTTACGCTCCGGGGTGGATCCCATTCTAGCACTGCCTCCACCTTGGTTGGGTCCATTGCTACACCATCTGTCAAGATAACGTGTCCCAGAAAGTGGACCTCCTGTAACCATAATTGAAACTTCGAGAGTTTCCCATACAACTGGTGCTCTCAAAGTGTGTCCAGAAACATACTTATTTGTCTCATGTGGTCCTCCGTGGAAGCAGAGTACACAAGGATATCATCAATGAAGACCACTACAAACCGGTCTAGGTAGGGCTGAACGATCCGGTTCATGAGTCTCATGAAAACTGCCGGGGCCTTTGTCACACCGAAGGGCTTCACCAAGTACTCATAGTGACCATAGCGACATCTGAAAGCCTTCTTCGGTATATCCTCATCGTGTACTCACAACTGGTGATAGACTAACCATAGATCAACCTTCGAGAACCATCGTTACCCTCTCAACTTGTCGAAGAGGTCATTGATCCTGAGTCGTGGATACCAGTTTTTCACGGTCACCTGATTCAAGCACCTGTAATCCACACATAGCCTCAAGATCTGGTCCGCCTTCATGGAAAACAGCACTGGGCCCGCCCAGGGTGAAACGCTGGGTCTCACAAAGCCCTTCTTCTGCAAGTCTTCCAGCTGCACCCTCATCTCACAAAGCTCTTCAGGAGCCATCCAAAATGCTGATGCTGATATCGGTGTCGTCCAGGGATGCAACTCAATACAGAAATCTATCTCTCGATGGGGAGGTAGCCTGGGGACATCATTTGTAAAGACGTCCTCGTACTCAGCCACAACTGCTAGAAACTAGAAACTCGTCACATATGATGCGCCAAGGGATAGGCTAGCCAACTAATGTGAAATTGGTTCAGCCCTCCTTTGCACGAGTCCATCCCGTGATGCCTGGGTCTCTATTTCACCGACAAAAGAGAACCTCATTCCATCACTACGGGCACATCGCACCCTTAATCTAAAATAGTTGATATGGGCATGAACTGTGGATAGCCAATCCATACCAATAATGACATCGTAAAGACTCAACTCTACCACCAAGAGGTTCCAACCGAAACTCTTACCACCAAGGGTCAGGTAACACTGTATACAGAGGTGTGTGATCTCTGAATCTTCTTCGGTCTGTGTTTCTAAGCATAAGTGCCGAGTCAATGGCTCAACTGGAATCTCAAGGACTCGAACAAGATAATTACCCAGACAGGAATGACTAGCACCTGTGTCTATCAATACGGAAGCCAAAGTAGAAAAGACACAGATAGTACCTCTAATCATTTCGGGAGTACCTAGGTCATAAGCCTCTGCCACCTGCAGGTGTCCTTGCCTCTGTCCACCAGCTCCCTGAGCCTGGGGTGGACCTCCTGGGGGTGGTGGTGGTAAAATATCAAAACGTCGACCACCTCCAGCTGCTCTCCCATCTCCTCTACCATGTCCGTTGCCCCACAGATCTTTCTGCTCTACACGTTGCCTCTGCCTCAGTGGTCTATCCACTGGATGCACCTGTGAACCTTGTATGGTAGATCCCCTATATAGGGATCTCTTCTGAAAACGTCTCCCACACCTAGGTCCCTGACGTCGGCTCCCTACTGCAGAGGTCTCTACTCCAGCTCACCCACTACTGATATCTGTCGGCTGTCTCTGCTCTGCCACGAATCTCTCGACCACCAGAGCCTGCTCGAGCACCCCATCATAAGTAGGAATACTCATAGGGATGATGCTAGCTCGGATATCTCTATTCAAGCTCTTCTTAAAAGTATGATCTCTAAAGTACTGATCTCTAACCATATCTATCGAGTACTGCGAGAGGTCTTTAATCCTCGACGAATAGTCAGCCACCATCATGGTTCCCTGCTGGAGCTGAAGAAACTCTTGTATGCATACTGATCTCAGGGTAACCGATGAAAACTACTCTCTAAAGAGACTCCCAAACTCCGACCATGCATGTGTTTCCTCATTGTGGGTATGGATAACAAAACTCCACCATCGTCTTGCAGAGAACTGCAGACGGCTTGCTGCCAGGATCACCATCTAGTTTGCTGGTGTCCTGACCAAACGGAAGTCTCTCGCCATTTCCTCAAGCCAGTCCTCTACTGCCTGAGGGTCAGGCTCGCCTCGAATCCTGAGGGGTCTTTGTCTCTAAAACTCATGGAGTGCACTCAGCCTACGCTCGTTTTCCACTAGTACAGCAGGCACTAAACACTGCTCCATAGGTGGCGAGATAACTGGCCCACCACATGGTGGTAAAACTAGGGGATTCGGTCCTTGTATAAAGGCTTCATCACCGAGGGGGTCATCCTTGTGATCGCGCTGCTAGATCCTAGCGGGTGCGCGTCATGGAGGCATCCTGTTAAAGAAACAAGATGTATCTCATTCAGTGAGTATATCTGGAGAGATGACTCCAAAAGGACATGGAAACCACAACCCGTTCCTATATGATGCATGTACCATTATTTTATAATACACCCAGTGTTCTCATGTTCCAAGTCGAAAAGCAAGTTATCAGAGTCCTTGTATATGGATACGTCGTCCACCCGCAATAAAACTGGGGTCCCTGGCCTGAATGCCGAACTAGAAACACTTAACACCTTTTCCCCCAACCAACTCACAAACTCTCGGTCCTAAGGTAGAACCGACCACCTATGATACCACTCTGTCACGACCCATCCCAGTGGGTCCCAAGCCGCAACTCCCCAATCCCACCTCCAATAGGCTAGGGGCTGGTGACTAGCACCGAGTAGCCATGCTAGTAACATGGGAGGCATTTCCTATAAACCTATACACATGCACACACATCTCCAAGCCCACAAAGCTGAAAAGTTAAAACTTCAAAAAATGGAAATTCATGCATACACTAAACCCAACCACAGAGTACAATAGGATGTAATGTACAGCAAGGGTAAAACACTGGGCCCAAAGTACAAGCCCACAAAAATAAAGTCTGTAACAAAGTCCAAACTATTAAGAAATGTATTGGGACTGAAATATATAGCTGTAGGAACACACCTCAGCCCGCCTGATCTCACTGAGCATTGTCTGGTCCTGGTCCACCTAGAATCCTATCAAAGGCTCGCTCTTCTACACAAGAAACGACATGTGTGGGCAAAGCCCATGCAGAGGTGAGTATAACAATAACAAATTGGACACCTCGAAACCAAAATGGAAATAAAATAGGCAAAAATACCAAACATAAAGATACAGTCAGCTCTACATAGTATATGTCTACCGAATATATGAGAAGAATATCTAGATATACTCATACACGATCGACTACTGCGAAACCACCACTAAGAACCAACTCAAGTATTCCACTAAGCAGGCAACCGGGAGAACACACTCCTACGTCTGAAGAGAGAGATTCGAAGTACTCATTCTGGTAGAACACGCTACATAAGTACCTTGAGAACATGATGCTCAAATGAGGATCACATCCAATTCATGAGTTGATTCCGACAACTCAGTCTGAGCTAGTCCACTATCAGAGGATCAGCGCTCGAGTAAAGTTGGCCACATCGATACCAATAACTGTACCTAGGGTTCCAGGAATGAATAGAGGATCCAGCTCTAAGACTCATATAGGTGATTCCAACAACTCTATTCAGGATGTTCTTCTGAAGGGATAATACTCTTATATAACAGAAATGATACTAGAACCTTCAGGGGATAACCAAGGGTACGAACCCTAACAACTAGTCCAAGTCACAGAAGACAAGTGGCTCAAGACATAAAGAAAAGGTTACATCGTGTGTAGTATGGTTACATGCCGTGTTACTTATCCCCATGTACTGCTAGTGTAAATGGTCCATGTCATTCATTCATGCCGTGTAAAACCAAACAACACGGCGTGTAGAAAAGGTACACGTCGTGTTACTTGACCACTAGTTCTGATCGTGTAACCAGCCCGTGTAATTCAACTTGTCGGATTGAAAGCAACTACACGATGTGTAGAAGAATCACACGCTATGTCCAGGCACCTGGGCTCGCTCCGTGTATGATGGCCATGTGCCCGTACACGGTCTCTGCACGTGTCCGTGTCGCCTGCCCGTGTACTAGTATTTACGGTATCCCATGTCATGGCTGGGTCTAGCCAGGGAAGGGTATAAACAGCGTGTCTTTGGAAGTGTACCCTTCCCGTGTCCATGTACTCTCGGAGTACACGCCAGGTGGTCCGCCGACGAACACACGCCGTGTATCGCATACTACATGTCATGTAGTCGGGAAATCTCCAGAACGTTGTCTTCTTCATCGCGCTTCGGCCGATCTTCTGGATCCACGATCTATCGTCCACTCATCTTGATACACCAGGGATTGGTTCAGTTTTTCCCAAAAAAACCACAATGGGTGTTTTCAACCTTTAAAATGGATCATAATCCTCGAACTATCCATCCGATGAAAAACGACCGAAAACTCCTAACTCTCGATCCACTCCAAATCGTCCGCCGATATCACCGTCGCACCTCTGTGACATCGCTCCGGGGTTGGATGGGCAGTTTGGGATTGTTGCATCGCAGAATGGATGCACAACGATCCGTTGTTCATCGCCCCACGAAGAACGCGAAGAACACAGTAAAGAACATAAGATTTTTTGGAATAAGAACATAACAAACTCGAGAAGGACGAACCTCGATCGATGTTCGTGTCGATATTTTTCTATCACTGTTAGGAGGTTGAACGAAACCAAAACAATTTCAAGAATCAAATCCCCACGATTCCTGCAAAATCCCATCCAACAAGAAAAATCGATCTGCAGGCTAATATATTCTTGGATTAGTCTGCGTTCGTTGTAGAAATAAAAAACGGGGAAGAAATCACAAACAAACAACATACCTGGATTTCGCGGCATTCGTCGGTGATGATCTGGTCGCTACGTCGTTGTCACTGCATTGGGAGGTTTTCTCCAGAGCCTCCAGAGATTCCAAGGGTTTCAGGGTTATGAGGTTTGTATCACTGGACCCATGTGCTAACCATTATTTAAAAAGGATAAAGATATCTGCTACAACCGATTTAATAAAATATTTTAAATTAAATATTTTTTTACGGTTACGTCGAAAACCCAGTTTTCGCCACCGGCCTATGCCAGTTGATGTTAGGTGTCTCCTAGGGTAAAATCGCTGCTCTGAACGCATCTCTACCATCAAATTTTTGATATGAGCACCCATTCAAGAGTCAGTCCACTTTTTTCAGGAAAACATCACTCGCGGGTAATTTAATTATTAAATTAAATTCAAAAATGTGTTTCGGGCCCACCGGGCCTCAGAACTGCACGACATCTCAGACCCGGGTCTTGAATTAATTCCCATATAATATTAAAATAATACATGGGAAAATCCGGGACATTACGTTATGGGTGATAAGAATTTAATTTTTCACACATGATTTAGTTTGATAGTTAAGGTCCATGATAATTTCAAATCATTTCATAATATATCAAAAGCTAATAACATTATAAATGTCATATTTATCCCTTTTATAGTCCCTTTTAACCATTAATATAATTTCATGATAAAAAATGACTCCCTTCATCAAGAAGATAGTTAATACATACACATCAGTTATATTTCGACTTTTAGATTGATTAAATGAATGAAATTTATATATTATCCCTCATTGAAGAACTATTGAATTATAAAAAATAGTATATATTCCTTTAATTTATCCTTATTAACATCTATTCAAATCATAATAAAAAATGTTTCACATTGCCTTGTATAGGTGGTAGTGAACATATACACACAAGGGTTGTTATCATTTTCCAATTAATAAGATGGTAATAATATATATACGTAATTATAATTATAAAATAAATTATATAATTAATATCTTCTATAATCATTAATTCTAGAATAATAACAATGCACGATTTATGGTGATGTAAAATGAATCAGATCTCTATGTGGTGGCCATAGTGTACATGTTTGCATGAGTGATACTTTAATTTACCATTTAAGGTAAAATAAGTATGGTTATAGAATCATCATAAAAAATCAAAATACAATTAGGAAACTATATTAACCATTTTATGAATGATAAAATACATTTGTTGGATATGGAAGAATAAATGAAACTAAAAGTTCTAGGTGAGGATTAATACATCTTCATTGAAAAATATCCATTGATTTACACCTTATACATTGAATGATTAGATATGTGAGAAGAAAATGGATTTTTTATCCAAGTAAAGGAAAATAATATTATTTTAGAGTAGTTGTTGGATGAATTTTTAGGATAAAATTGATATAACAATTGTATAGAAGATGCGACCTCTTTATAAGTGAGCAGAGGGACACAAATAAAATTACATAAATGATGGAAATTATATTTTCATCGGTAAGTGTCTATAGATGGAATATAATTATAATATAGTATAATATAATGTTGAAATATCATTATAAAACATGAATTAAATATGTTGATATGGCATTCTTACCCTTATCTGTAATTATGAACCCTTGTTAAATGATTTGCCACCATAACTATGTAGACTGTTTTTTTAATGTTATTACAGTTCATTATGTTAAAAAATGCCATTGAAAATTTTATATCATATCATATATTATGATTAGATGATTTATAATCAATTTTTCGTAATTAAATTTCATCATCTAGAAAAAATTTATATTAAATTAATTACCAAAAAATATAAGGAGAACCGATTTTAGAAAAAATTTCATTTTTAAATATATAAATTTACGTACATATAAAATTGAAATATAAAATTAATTAGATTAATATTAAAGTAAATAATTTAAAATATTTTATAAATTCTAAATAATTTTATTAACCAGTATTATATTATTAATATAATGAAAATAAAAACAATAAATTCACATAATTTTATTAAAAAAAATTGTTTAATGGAAAAACAATCCACTTATGCCAAAATCTAGTATTATGTTGAATCATATGAAATAAATTATATTATATGTTATGAACGGTTACATATGGTACACTAAGATAAAAATACATATTTTAATGGGACAATTAAATTAATTGATTTATTGAAAATATATGATGGTTTTACAAAACATGTATATTTCAGTATTCATGAAAAAAAATATATTTTTAGAAAAATCCTAAACACATTAAAAAAGATAATACTGGAACGATTATTTAAAAAAATATATTAATAACTTAATATAAAATTTCTATCAAATTTTGAGATTGGTAATAATTTACACACATTAAATTTATATTATTTAAAACTATTAAAAAAATTACAATATTTTTTTAAATTTTAAATTTTATAATTTCATGGTTATGTTATAAGAGTCATTTTTAAATAATTTTATATTCAATTATATCACATTTTTTTAACTCTTTATGTTTCATATTAAAAAAATAATAAATCCTAATAATTTAAACTAAAAGTTCATGAGTGTTAACCTCCACCCCCCAAAGTAAAAATAATCCTTGAAATGTTTATCTCTGTATTATACAGTTTCTGTTTTGAAAATTCCATTGTTTAAAACACAAAATGAATAAAGGGATAATAACAATTCCATTTAAATTGGGTAAGTTGGAAACATGAAATAAAATATAATATAGTCCCCCTAAAAATATAATATTTTAGTAATGTGAAAATATATACATATAAAAATATATAATTTCCAAAAAAATAATAGATATTTGTAGAGAAAAATATCATTAGAAAGTTAATCACAATAAAACCAGAAATTTCTGAGGGGATAAAAACCATCAATTATTAAAAAATTGATTAAATGAAAAAAAATCACTTTAAATTATTTTAAATATTATTAAAATTTTCATTTTCAAATGAATACATGAAAATAAAAGAAACATAACAGTTATGATCCATATTTAAATTAGTATCCTATTATTTCTAATATGCAAATGTTTAATGAATAATGAGATTTTCTCACATCTAATAATCAAAAATAATATTCTAATATATCATATGATCTAAAAAATAATAATTAAATATTCTTCATGTCACCAACTAGTTGTTTAAACCATAAATTATTTTTACATCCTACGATACATTACATGAATAAACCACAATTTTTAAGGTTAATATAAACTATTTTAATGTTTGTACCCAATGATCTAATTTATTCCTTCCAAAAAAATTTATGTTCAAAAACTCCTTTAAACATTCCTAATGATTTTTTAACTCCCAATATTATTTTTAGAAGAGATGTAAAATTAAAGAAATAAATAATAGTCTAATACTTGATAATTCACTTTTTCCCTTAATTAGATATAAAAAATGAGTGATTATTAAATAATATATTGTAATAAAATAAGCTAACAAACTGAATCCCCAAAACACCTCAATGAAAAAATGTTTTCATTAAAAATCAATTCTATTATTATTTCAAAAATAAAAAATAGACTATGATAAATAATATTTATTTCTAGTAATGTAATAAGCATCATTAAAAAACATAAATCACTTTTAAATTCAATAACTAATAAATTTGAAGGGAAAAAATAATATCCATTATTTCGTAGCAATATTAGTAATATTTTTACACAAACTAATGAATACCAAATTAACATCATTAATATATTAAGGGTTATCTATACATTAGTCATTTATCTTTCATTAATATAATATTATGACTAAATAAGTATTCTATGTCAATGGTATCACTCAAAATGTGCATGATAAAACATATATAAATTATAATGTGGAACAATCCTTAAATTTTTCAATATTTTTATAACCTTAATATCATTGGTAAAATACTTTTACAACATAATTATTTAATCATGATATACAAAAACATTAATCATTCCAAATTAACTAATTTAAAATTATAATCCATTTCATAGTCTATTTTTTCCCCATAGATCATGTTTTTGACTTATATAATACTTGAGTTCCCAATATATAATTCATAGAACTAAAAGTGTTACCTTTATGTTGTTCTTTGTTTCCCTCCATTGAACTCATCATTTTACACTGGTAATTAAATGATATATTCCATTCTTCTATAAACCCAAAATATATTACTATTCTATTGATTCATTTTGATGGTGTTTCATCCAACATATAATCATGTAGTTATAAAAACCTTCCCTCGTCTATGGTCATAATGAAACTCCATTTTTATCTTCTTTGGTTTATTGAGATACTCAACTATGTTCTAGATGATATTCATATATCATGTTCTCTCATTAAATATAATCATTATCATTAACATCCCATATCCCATTTCTTCATAATGAATATCACTTCATTATCCATCACTTCTATTATTAACATGATTCATCCAGCTTCCAATAATTTAGTAAAACACAATGGGACAATGTGAGAAATAATAATCTATGTGTGTAATCCCATAATCTTGTAAAACCATATTGATGATGTAAAAATAAAGACACCACATTTTAAATCTATGAAATGATAATATTATCCATGTAAATTCACTATCCTAATATATCATAATCCTTCATAATGGTTCATAATGAAAATAGAAATTAACATAAGAATATATCCTTGGATTTTCTTACATGGTGGACAGTATTAGGTCACCCATCATGCATTAAATATGAATAATTCAGTATCTAATTAAACATATATTTAGTCATTACCCATAATAGTATCTATGAAAAAAATAAATAAACAAACAAGAATCCATGATGTGTTGTATTTTGTTAGAAAATAACTCCCTTTAAGTTAACATAAAATATTCTATTTTCTAGTAATTAATCATATCCAAAGGGTTCTCACTAATTTTTTTACATCCTAATTTTAAAAAATATACAATACTTATCTTATACCAAATGAGGTGATAAAATAATTTTATATAATTTATTATAACATATTAGATGATAATTCATTATATATCTATTAAATCCATACAAGATATTTAATTCGATGGTGGTTATTGGAATCATGGATTCATAATCAACTAGTGCATAAAATATATTCATCTTCTCATATAATGTTATTCATAACTAGAGCCTTTCATAGACACATAATACTGAAAACTATTCATCACATTATTGGGAAATTGTATCATAAAATGTTGCAAATATATGATCAGTTAGAGAGAAGAATGGGAGATATCATACAATTATAATTTCTAATCATAACAGCAGTATATGGTATAAGAACATGATATAAAAATTTTATAATAATACCTAGAAATGCAAAGATCATAATATTGGGTAAATGAATATGTCATGGAAGTTGAAAAAGACATTAATCATAATGTAATTAAATAACACGATATATAAGAATATAATAAATTCTTAATATAATTAAGTAAATGACTATAATAATGTGAGAAATAATCATAATCATAGAAATATTATGTCATGGATATAACCCAATTCAATCATCACATTTTGGTTCAGTCTAACCACCCATGCATTTTCTTTACGCTTGGAGTAACCTATCATATAACTTTTTTGGGATTGGAAAAACATTTTGTATGCGCTTTCATATCATAAAACATAAATTTTTACCCAATTTAATGGAAGGATGAAACATTCCCTCCAATTATATAATCACAACGCATTCATATGTATTCCATAAGATCATTAAAACATTAATAATTTCCTTATAGATTAACCGAAGGTAAAGTAAATAATTTTCATTAATATCTCATCATCATACTCAATAACCATATATATAAGGATTGAGTATGGTAACATTGAATTATATCAATATAAAATAATGATAAAAAATTCAAAGGTTGTTTTTATTGATTAAAATAACATTAAAATATATCACTACAATATTTAATAAGCAAAATATCCTTTCTTTTTTGAAATAACATATTTAAAATTAAGATAAAATTAAGAATATATTTTCATTGAAATTAACCATTATAACTTTAAAACTAATCTTCATTGAAGAGTGCAGTCAGTATAATGGGAAATTCTATTCATGTGGTGTATGTTAAATAATGATTCAATTAATACCCTGGATAAAAATTGCATTGAAATATAAAATAAAAATAATATTATGTTTCCACAGTTTTATAAAAAGTAAAAAGTATGAAAAATTAAATTATTTAATAATTTTCTAAGAGTTAAAAAACTATTGGTAAAATTTAAATGATAATATGGACATGGAAGATATCATTCTTGACTGAATAAATACGATGTGTCAGTTTTAATTAAAGACAATATTTTATACTTTTAATACATAGAGAGAGAATAATAAATTTTAAAGCAGTAATTCTCATTACGTACATGGGGGAATAAATTAAATGATAATTATTGTTAACATATCATAAAATTTATTCATTAAATACTTATGAATAAACCATCTTGATAAAGTTGAGATTATAATATAAAACATTTTCAACTTATGTAATAATTGTCTCTTATATCCCATGAATAAATAAATTCAAATGAAACATTAAATACCATGAAAATAATTATATTAAGTATACATCATATCAATGCATTGTTTTATGCAGGAAAAAAAATATTATAGAACATAACATATATCCAAAACACGACATTTTTATATGGTAACTCTTACTACATTGGGGACATTCGAATAAAATCCCCCATGGTGAAATAATCTATATTTTTAAATTAAATACCCAAAATTAGAAGGTATCCAGTATATAAAAAGTCAAAGGGGTATTCTATTCAACTCAAAACCACAAATTGGTTCATAACATCGAACATGTGTTGTAGAAATATTATTGAGATGAACCACCCTTACCATGTTGGTAATTTTTAAATCATAACCCCTTGAATAAAATAATATAAATAGTATAGATTAATAACATGTTTTAAGGAGGATATTTTATATTTTAGTTTATGTTTTTAGTATAAACACATAATAAAGATAAATAGTTTCATAACTTCAAACTTATCTGAACAAAAAAAATATATGGATAAATAACCTTTACCACTTTGGGAACATTCAATTCAAAACCCATAGGATAAAATAATTTTAATTTTTACATTAAATACTGGTAATTAATTAGGTTCCATTATAAACAATTAAATACATCAGTATATACAACTCATAATGATAAATTGATTCATAAAACAAAATATTACTAATCAAAAAAAATATGAAGATGATAATTCCAACAACATTGTTACATTTAGAATAAAATCTATTTTAATTAAATCATTTAATTAAAAAATTAAATAATTTTAAAAATTATGAAAAATGTAATAAAATTTCAAATATTTAGTATATACACCTCACAAATATAAATAACTGAATGTCATCAAACATGTCTCCATAATCCTATATTTAGATGAAGAACCCTTACAATATAACATGACTCACATGAAATAGAACGAACAATATAATAAATATATATTAATTATAATAAGATATATGAACCACTAAAACAATTTAATATCATATACAGTCTAGTTATAACATGTCCAAACCTATTAAATAATATTTTTTAATGAAATCCATGTTGCATGGGGGATAACTATTCCATTTTTGCAGTATCATTCAATAATGAAGATCTTATTAATGAATTTTTTACAGGGATACATCTTCTAGAAAATTGTATTTATATTACAATTATAATATTAACTAATTAAAAACTTTTTATAACCATTCATATAAATTTGGGATGAATATAAGTCACTTATTGGAGATGACACTTCATACGTATACATGAAGGATGTTTAAAATTTTCTTGATGGATTGAAAATAGAATTAAAAATATTAATTCATAAATATAGAATAATTATAATATCATGTATTTATTATATTTTCATTGAATAAATTCTTAATTATATACATGTAATATTGAAATGAAAAATAAATCACATCGATTTATCGATGAGGTAGTCCATAAGTACGCACGAGCGATGGAATCGTTTTCCAAATGATGGGATTCTATGATGGTATAAACTAAATTGTAGATATGTAATAATTATATAATAAATATAATATATAAATATGAAATAAATTTTAATAATCAACCATGAAATATGGTGATGTAAAATGAATCATATCATTATTTGGAGGTGTTAGTCCACATCTGCGCACATGTGATACATACATATCCCAATTTATACAAATAAGATCAGAAATTGAATTATTATTATTATATCATAGTATATTTATTATACTATATTCATAAATTTATGTTGGATAAATTCAATTAATAGGATATGGATGATGAATTTAAAATGAAGGATATTGGTTAGGATTTATACAATGTCCATGAGTGTTCTCCTTCGACTTATACATTAATATTGTTAATGAATTTTATTAGCAGAACAATAGATGATGATGAAAAAAGGGTGGGAATTTATATTTTTTTGCATCAAGTAATTTTATATGAAAAATTCCCATATTATGATAATATGTTTGTAAGATATGTTACCTTTTAAAATTGATGGGAGGAACACACATGGAAGTATAAAAAAATATTCAATAATATAATGTCAATTTTACACGAAAGTGGACCAAGGGGGACATGAAATAAATTTTAGGATAATAAAATTTTTAAATTCATATAATAATTATGAATTGGTAATTATATGTTTCATCTGTACCCTTATTAAAATTACCACCTAGTAAACCCATTTCAATCTTAAAACTCATAAGATAATTTCCCTATTTTTACATTTCATTATAACAACAAATAATATTTAATATATTACATTACATTGATTATTTTTATTGAAAATATTTATTTAATAAATTTTTTCTTATCAACGTGTGAAAATAACATTAAAATAAGTGTTCCATATACAATAAAACCCATTTTAACACATTTTTTTATTAAACTGAATTAAATTCAATTCCATTACATTTATAACTAGTAGAATAATATTTTAATATTTAATTTAGTATATATTTTATAATATCAAATAAATAATTAATAAATGGTTATTTATTTACTTTAATAATATAAAATATTCCGTAAAACATTAATCAAATTATTTTTTTGAGCTCCGAAATAAACATATAGCAAAATCACATATAATGAATATTAATATGTTATTAATTATATATTATTTATAATTATTGTAGGATTATTTTACATTAATATATCATTAAAATCCTTATTGGAATTTTCTTTTACTATATTAAATTATCGAGCGTTGTTGTTTTACAGGAAATTTAATTTTTCACTATTCAGTGGAAAATAATATTTTAAGATAAATCCCAAAACATCCCCTTATGATAAAACATACTTGAAAACTCAAAAAATTATTAATTATCACAATTATTCCTATAAATTTTATAAACTGTTTATAATATAAAAGAAAAAATATTAAATAAAATATTTTTTTTCTAGAAGACACATTTTTATGCCTAAAATGACATTTATAAATAGTAATTACATATTTACAATGTCAAAATAAATATTCATTAATTATTTGTAATCAATATAATTATTTTTCATAATAGTTTTATTACAATTCAAACAGTATAATATAATGACAATGTTATAATTATTAAATTTAAATAATAATATTTTTGTAGCATTTCACTTTTCTCATAATGATTAATGTTTTGTATGAGGAATGATAGTGTGTGTAGTAATATCTTAAACTAAATTTTCATGGTATTTCATGATTAGATACATTTCAACTGACATGATAAATATCCGAATCAAATTACATTTGTCTATTATGAAGCTCAGTATTTCAGCCATAGAATATTAACTGAGATCTAGAAACATTTAATGATGTGTCCATATCTCTTAAAAAGATAGTTTAAATGTGCTAAAATGTTCATTGGAACCCAATAAGAGGGAATGTATCATTTTATTATATATTATAAACATGAAAATTAACATCATTATTTTATATAAGTGTATGGGAAATCAATGAAGAGGAATATAAATAATCTACAGGACTGATATATGATCTATAAAAATTTATTTAAATCATTCACTAATTAGGGCCATATAAACTGAATTACTTTTCTTTAAAGAGAATAGATATAAGAAATAATTTTAATATGAACACATTTTTCAATTATTCTACTTATTAGTTAAGTAATTCACAATATTTCAGAGATGAAAATTCAGGGAAAATCTAGTAAATCATTCACTAGTAAAAATTCATCCATTCTCAATTTCTTGGATTTAGAAATTTTATTTTTCTTTTTCATATTATTTTAGGTGTCTTGATTTTGTAATAGTTATATATAATATTAAAATTAAATTTTTGATTATATTTCTAATATGAACATAAACTTTTCTCTGAGTCTTATCACACTATCTGTGAATTTCTTCTCTTTGGAAAGAATAATTTAAACTCATTGTTGATTTATGGAGGGAATTGAATTTTGAAGAGTTATTGAATTTTAGGTAATTTATTAATTATATTCCCACTATTTAGACACATTTTAAATCAATTATGATTAATATTTTCATATTTCATCTATGGCTCAATGTTTCTTCATATTTATCAATGATCCTCCACTTTTTTGTTTATGTTATGAATACATTCGAATAATGATTTACTACTGTTGGTTAGGGAAGAGTCATACTATAAGGATTTAAATAGAGTTTTTACCTATATATAGATGTATTTTTAGGGTTTCTAACAATTATTATAAGGAGGTTGTGGTGTGATAGTCCATTCATATTAAGATATTGAAATTATATTTTTATGATAATGATTTCATTTCTATAAACATTTCAGTGCAATATTATTCTTATAGAATTAATGTGTACTGTAATTTTTTATTTTTTTCTATTTTTTTTAAATTATATTCATTTATTAACCCCTATATATTTGTAATTTTCAATTTTTTTTATATTATTTTTAAAATAATAATGAAAATAAAATATCATTGTGTCTAAGAAGGATCCCTGAGATCGACCATAGGAATGAACATTATTATATGATAGTTAAATAATAATGTTGAATATTATTTTTTCAAATCTATATGTATCGATTTTGATCAATTTTTGGGGATCCGAAAGTATTTCACATGATGTTTGTAAAATAAACCAAATAATTAAAATATTCTTTAAAAATAAAATGAATTACAATGCATATCATTTTTTGATTCTATAAAAATGTAGAATTTTATTAATTTATCATATTCAAAAAATGATGTATAGTAAAATCAGTAATTCAAGTTAAAGTTTAAAGTTCATCATAATTTCATGATGATGAAAGAAGTAATCAGACAAATAAAATAAGTATCTATTATAGTTGATAAAATCAAATTTTTATTGCACGATTGAAAAAAAAATATAAAGAATAAGAGTTAAAAGTTATTCCATATACATTTATATTTAGTTAATCCAATGTTTCAATGAGTGATATAAATTAACTGGATTTTTATGAAAACTATCTTGTGCGTGTAATTGTTTGAAATCAACATTATTTGGAAGAATACTAATTAAATTATATTGAAGCAATTATTATTTGTTAATTTACCATAATTGAAAATGAACAATAATTACTTATATACATATCTCCTTCGTCAGGTAAAATAATGATTATTTAGTAGATAATAGTGTGTTTTCAATGGATTATTTGAAACAAACCAATTTTCATGCTTCTTTCCATGAATGATAAAATTTAAATATATATTCTTCATTTTTTTAATGTCAATAATAATTGAAATTATAATTTAATTTAACCATCCACAATTTTTATATTATTTACAATCTCATTCATATTCTCTAGATAAGGTTAATGAATTGGACATGGTTTTGGTTAGAGGAAAGTATTGGGTCCTATAGGTTTTCCACACCCACCATACGAAATGAAAAATAATGAAATAGTGATGCATATGAAGTAGTATATGAATGGGTTCCGCAAAAACTGGTGTGGAGGGTTGTAAAATGTAATAAAGGACGTATATTGGTTTAAATAGCTCATGAAACATCATAAATTTCATTGCATAAAACCCACTGAGACTGCCTTATTTGGTGTAGTAAAAACCTTTTACCCACTGTGGAAAAAATCATTTTATCATTTTTCAGTTTTTCAATTATTTATAATTATTATTTGTTCTTTTTTATTCCACAATATGACAAATTATTAATGTTTCGGAAACTCAGAAAATAAATCAAGGCTTAAAATAAATAATAAAACCAGGTTGTGCTTTTTCTTCCCTTATATTTTTATATTTTTTTTCCCAAATAAATGGTTGTTATGTTTAGCTTTTATAAGAGTTTTTTCTTATTTATGTGCTCTTGTGTGTATCTTTTTCATTTATTTTATTTTGAAATAATGATATTCAATTATTATTCATAAAAAACATTCACATATTTAATTATTTTAAGAGGGTAATTGTGGAGTTTGAATGAAATTGATTTTAGATGATCAGTCATTTTGAAACATTTTCATAGAATTTTATTTTTATGTAATTTTTTTTATTTTATATATTTGTGAGATAAGTGAACATGAAGAATTGAATTACAATATTTGTTTCCTTCTAGTGATATATTTTGAACCATTTTTCAAATTCTTCAAAATATCCAAACAATATTGATATAATTTTGTTTTTGCATGAATTAAACATTGAATTATTCTCTCAAAAATTCTTATAGTTCTTAAAATTTGATTGATATAATTAAGGAATTGTTTTTGCATAAAAATATTTTATCATGATATATACCAGTTTATCAATCCGTGATTTTTTTAGTCCAAGAATATATATATATATATATTTTTGTGTGTGTGTGTGTTGAATCAACATTACAATACTATTATTCCATACCTACCACTGCTCAATAAAATTTATCATTTATATTTCAATTTTTATTGTGGGGTAATTTCCACTAATGTTTTTTCATTTGGATGTACTTAATTTTTGGGTGTATTGAAATTATTTACACCTTTTAGGTTATGTTAATATAAATTTTTAATTAATATTTTTTATTTGGTTTTTATTTTTTATCATCCCAATATTTAATAAAAAGAAAAAAATAGTGATGAAAATATTAGAGTAGTATAGGTTTTCATTATGCATAATTTTATCAATCATGTGCCTCTAAAGAAATATATTGATTGAATTATCATTTATTAATTGTATATTATTTTCCTTCAATCCTATATCAAATAAATGAAAAAAATATAAAACTTTCTAATAGTATAATTAAAATTAAATAATGCATTGTATTCAATATATTAATTATGTCTCTAGCCACAAAGTAGAGTACGGTGTACATTTTAAATAGTAATTGTTGGAGAAATTTATCTGTAATTCACATAAATATCCATACATTCTATTTAATATTTATTACTAACCTACAATTTTTATGCCATTAAACATACTTATCTACTAAACCCTATCTATCGAAATAACTGAGAAAATTTACTCCTGATTGAAAAAACATTTATCTATAATTTTTTGTAAATATAAAAACGTTCATATGCCTATAATATATAATTCTCAATAGTAAATTATCTTATTCCCTTCTGGAATATGTATAATGGTTGTACACCATTTCATTTCAAAAATTACAAGTATACCACTCATCTCAATTATAAAATGCAACCCCATATCATCTCATATCCAAACATTCCAACCATTTTGGTTCATCCAAGACCTACCAAAATCACTTATTAAATTCTATATGCTAATTATATTTTTATTACATATTTCACAATACTTTCATATGATGTCTACGGTGAATACATAAGTAGGTTATCCAAAGAAGAGTTAATGTTTTTCAACGTGCATTTTTAGTATATTTTTTCCTCCAAATTCTTCAATAATTATTATACCATAAAAATAAAAGAAACTAATTATATAAAATATAATTTTTTCTCTCTAGTTTGTGTTAATTTAAAATAACATACCACTCTTAAAGTAATTTTTTTATGAAATAATTATTCATCTGTATAGTGGACTACCGCCTCATTAACTGATGAAATTTATTTTTCCATTACCACCTCTCATGGCTGGGAATGATGATATATATATTTACTATATTTATAAAATGATTATTCCACTATATTAATTACCTTATATACATCAACTTTTTACATTCTATTCTGTATAGAATATGATAATGTCTCTTGTGTGTACATCAGACTACCGCCTCACGAAGTAATGTGATTCATCGTTCACTAATGCTTGAAATGTAAAGTGATAAGGGTAATGTTAGTGAACATATGTTACAAAAATAACATAATAATGATATCAATTACACTTTTATAATTATTAAAATATTATATATCATTTTATTTGTAACATTTTCACTCATACAGAGATGATACCATTGTTCTTATACATGTGAACTACAGCCTTCCCAAAATGATGTGAATATTGTTTCATTGCCACACCACATGGACGATATAAATAAGTGTAGTTTAATATATAATATTGTATTTATAATATTATTATCTTTCTTTAAGGATAATGTATTACTCAATATTTCTCAATAATAAGCATTGAAAAATGTAAATTTTCCTCATGCATTTGTATGGCCTACCATCTAAATGACTGTACAATAGATAGTTTTTTAAAACCATATTTAATTGTTCATTATAAAAGTATAATTGATGTATAAATTTTATAATTATATTATTATTATTACTATGGAGATGTTTGAATAAGGACCACTTGTCCATATTCCACATAACAGTGTGCTTTTTGACACATATTTTAAACATCATTAAAAGATTTTATGTAAACATAAATGATTACATTATCATGTTTAACATCATAATATGTGAAATAAAACTATAATAATATTTAAAATGTTTTTTAATTAATAATAAAAATAATATATATTTTTATTTAGGAAGATAAATAATGTGTGTGAGGAGTTAGGCTATAGGAAATGGTTTATATTCTCATATTTAATTACACAAGGTTTATGCCATATTCAAAAATTATTTAATTTGTGTGGTGTAAATGATGACCTTTTTTATTTTATATCAAAAATTAAAATATCATCAAGCAATTTAATGTTTCATATAATCTTATAGCAATCATGCGGTTTATGATTCAAAATTTAACATTGTGTCAAATGTTTATTTCACATTCTCATCATTATTCCATATTGTTTTAGTTTTTGTCTCAAATAGGGTAATTATTTTATATTTGTATATTAAAATAAATCTATTTTCTTCTACTATGGTCATTCATGTACTTTTTCTTGCAATATTACAATTTTCATCTTTTGGAATGTAAAATGATTTAAAATTGTTTTATGAAAATCCAATATAAGTTATGTTTTTTATTGAAAATAAATTTTCATGAAAACCCATGGGTTTAAAAAAAATTCAAAAATTATTTTAACAAATTTAAATTTATATAATTAATATGTTTTTACTCATGCTATTTAAAGAATAATTTTAAACAAGTATTTATATTTTTTCAAAAAAATATGTGTTTTCATTTTATTGATAATGTGAAAGGATAATTTGTTTTATTGTGTATAACATGAATAAAATTGTCCACAATCATGACCTCTCAATGTTTTAATTATTATTTTAAAATTTTTAATTGGTTTTTATCAAAGTTGAAGGGTTATTTTTCAGAAATAAATTTAATTGAAGCTTTATATTATTTTTATTAATCATTGAAAATGACCCTTTTATTGTAATTATGATAAAATAGATATAATTTGTATTGAAATAATCATTAGATTTCAATGTATTTTTTATTATTTTGATTGAGCATTTACAATTTTAATATAAAGATGGTTTATTATTATATATATTTGATTAGGTTTTGTATTAACTTTTCATATGATAGTTTTTTGATAATAATGATTATATCGATTATTTTTTAGCCCTTTTATATATGGAATGAATTGGACATAGTATGTGATAGGAGAGGGCATCTATAGCCCCTGGATGTATCAGTAGTCTCATAAGACAAAAATAGATTTGGTATAGGATGATATTGTTAAAATTTATATGGATGTACAGACATAAGTCCTAGATGACAATAAATTTGTAGCAAAAAAGTCCTCGATTTCATGATTTTGATGTAAATCATTATTCATTACAACATTGTGAATTAATCTCATGATATTAATTGAGGTTAAATTATTTTTATATTATCTATTGTTAGGATTGATCATTATTTTATTATTTATATGGTTTATTTGGTTATCATTTATTCTTGTCACATTATTCTCATGTTGTTGATTCAATTACAAGGCTTTCAACTAACTACATCACCATATTGATTATTCCCTTCTTATTTATAGAATCTACTGTATTCTTACACATAAAATCATCTATGCTCACCCATTTATAATGTTTTATTTTTCCTTAGAAATGAAAATGTGTTTTATTATTGATAAGCAGGGATAAACTACAGAAATTTTGTCATTATCAGAGAAAATTATTATTTTTATTTTAGGTTTTAAAAATTATGGTTAATTTCATTTTAGTTTTCATTATAACATGACTATTAATATATTTTGTCATTCATGCTAAGGTTCATTGTATCTTATTCATTTGTAATAATTAAACCAATTACTCCATGATACTAGTGTTGTGGCTCTATATATAAGAAATAAAAGGTATCTATAATTAAAATATGGGATAATAAAATTGATTTTCTAGATAAACATAATCATTCTTGGTTAAAATTAAAATTTATGTTTTTTTAAATTTTTATATATGGTTAATGGAAGAATCAATTAAATTAAATATATATAGAAATGTGAGTAATGAAGGGGGTAATATACCGCAATGGATTATCATAATGTGATAATCATAATATTCCCTTAAATTTTACTAATTATTAGTATGGAATTTTAGGTGAAAAAGTTAGTAATGGTTGAAAATATTTACTAAAAATGATATTTTGATGATCAAAATCAGCAAGTATGGATCATGAATAGACTTTATCATTACGAAGTGGTAAAAAGTTTCATTTATGGTCGAAGGGAAACCACCAAGGAAAACAATTTTGAGTTCCTTCAAAAAGCTATTTTTTGGCCCACTCTGGTGTGTGATAATAGAGGTTCACCCATTAATTTGAAATTAATTTATGATACCAAATGGATGGAATTGTTTTATATCCTATATTAAACATATGAAGTCTTTAGCATATTTTTTTGGCGTAGAGCTATAGGTAGAAAAATATTTTTCATTCAGGTTGATGTTATTATGGTACAAAAATGTTGTTGAGTATAAAAGGAGATAGTTAAAGAGAATCTAAAATTTTAAGCGAGTTTGGTTTGAGAATACCATAATATGTACATCAGATAAAAGTACAATTATAAAAAGGATAATATAAAAATATGTGGATAAGGTTATTTTTTTTAGAATTCAAACTGGGATTATAATGTTATGTTTTTTATAAATAGGTGAACTTTATGATAGGTTTGTCCAATAATATTAACCAATATCCTAGAAGTCATTGAATTATAGAGATCTGTTGATCCATAATATAGGTTAATTATAAAAACATCAACTTATTTAGGGAAAAATATTATGTATACATATTTAACAAAGAATATGACAATTTAGAGGTAAAGACCTAAGAATGTTACATAATTTTCTATTGTGGATAAGAGTTTGTATTCTATAACTAGGTAAATTAATTAGGAATCCAATACAAAATAAAATTGTTATATTCAATAGATGTATTAAAAAATTGTTAGAACTTTTTTGAATGATTCAGCGACTAAAATTTATTATCATAAGTAGCGTTCTTCTATGATAAATATCCAAAATTTGAGGATCAATATAATACATGATTAATATTATTTATAGATAAAAACCATCTAGAGGATGCACCAAAAAGAGTTAAATTTATAAAGGTATTTAATAGCCCTGATGATTAATAAATTTCTAAGGACTATAGTGGCTTGATAAAATCATCCCAATGTAGTAACCCCTGATGTTGTGGTATCTGATGAAGATCAACAATTGGGATAAACATGAAGATCTACTGGATAATGGAAACGAAAAAAGGTAATATATTTTTTTACACAATATTTTTATTATTTATGATTGAGATATTAAATAATTATTTGGGGAAAACAAATTTAGAGTATTTTAGTTATGGGAAATATATATGAGGGATGAAATTTATTCCATCTTTATTTTTGGATCATGGGTGCAGATAGAGAGTCCTTATTTTGAGAATATCTTGATAATTTTTTTATTGAATGATGGAATACATGGATGGAATATGGTGGTATAATGCTATGATATTTATTGAATATTTTCATTAATGTGAAATAAAAGATATCAAAAAGGTATATTCTATGAATTTTTTGCATGATAATATCTAAACGATGATATGTGTTATTGATCTTAAAGGAATTCATCTTGAAAATAAGGATATAAAAAACATTTATTCATGTGTCCATTCATAGGGACAATTAAAATGATAGACTAGTTGGTTTCAAGTATCAATGGAAACAATGACTTTTTTGTAAATAGAAACATAGAATTTATCGTTGGAATCAACAACCAATAAATTGTAATAGGATATTCAATGAAATTTTTATGTATTTTCTATTTTTCTCAATAAATTCATATAATTGTTGTGATATTATAGTGAGGAATTATGGTTGTTTTTTCATTCTAATTCATTACATTGATGATTTTATAATATTTGGTGTGATGAAATAATTAGTCATTGATTTACATGTTTAGTTTCCTAAGAGATTTGAGTTGAAGGATTCAACCATGTGAAATGGAATTCATGGATTCATATATTGAGAGAATTTGGTTTTGGTACATTATAATTGAATAAGGATAACTACATCAAGATATTGGTGGAATGATATAGAATGAGTAGACTAAATCATTTCACCACATCATTGCTCAGATACTTCATGATTGGAAACTAGAACGAAATAAGAATAAAAACATAGGCTAAGTCAATAGAAAATAATAAATTTCCATCAGTTTTTAGAAGCATTATGTGTACTATGGTTTATACTTTTCAAAAAAAAAACAAATAGTGGGTGTTTTTTAATGTTCATATCAATGAACTAAATTGAGAATTCACATGACATGATACATATTCTCCTAAAATAAATAGTTTTGAAGCATTATAACTATTCATCTGAGGGGTAATTTCCTTTTATTTCTTTTTAATCTCATATTTGGTACACGATTTTGTTCAAAGGAAGGGGAACCATGGGTATATTTTTATTTTAGATGGAAGATTAGTGATTTCGATATTAAGTATTCAAGTGGTAATTTCAATATTAATAATATATTTTTAGTAATTAACATTGACAGTAGTTATGAAATATTTTTTATGGTTGGATGTGTTACTAAAGGATCTAAAGAGTAAAAATAATGTACAACTATTAATTTTTTTATTTATGGTGTTTAGTCACCTATCAAAAAAATGAAATTCTATTATTAGATTATTCACATTTTTTAATGTACAACTTCTTATCTAATTTATTAGTCAATATAGTGATAGATCAATATTAGATTAAAATTACTCAAAATGTAGTGTACATGATGTAAAATGTTGTGTCTGGTGAAGTTCTAGTGTGATGGGATATATCAGTGAGATTTGGGTGAATAAAAGAGAATGGTGGGGGATATATAAATGTTATTACTAGATGTTCAATGAATATATATATATATATATATGTTGAAACTCTGGGTGCCCAAAGTATTGATTCTTGAGAAAATGATTCCCATGTGGTAGATTTTGAGTTTCATTGAGGGAAACCATTTTATAGAATATAAAATAGAATCCATGGATGAGGTTATTATAAATGGACTATTATCCAACCAACAATTATGAATGGAGGACGTTCCACTGAATGATACAAGACTATAGATACTCAACACCCATGAGGTATGTAAAATTATAAATTAATGTTAATTAATAATATAATAACAATAGAGTGATTAATCAATAATTTTTATTATAATTCAAAATTGTAAGATGGTTTTTTTCTATAGAATATAAACAAGTAGATAAGATGAAATATTATTTTATATAGGGATCAATCCATTGGATAAACCAGTTATGGTGCTGGTATATTTTGGACAAACAAAGTAACACTCCAAATGAACAATATATGTGGATTTTAAACAAAGAGTATTGGAAGTATGTGGGGATTCAACATACTAATTGAGAACTATTATATCAGTGGGAGGAAATTAGTTATGATGGAATCAAAAATCATTTTTTCACCCTTTGTTTCTCATGAATTATATTATTGTATAATGCAACCATTACATATGTATACATGTTTATAATAATGTCAATTTATATTTTTATTATTTCTTATAATATTTTTGATGATTATTGACTCCGATAGTATTTTCTATTCTCACACTAAGAGGTTATTCATTATAGTTTGGTTGGTTGGCATTGATTTTATTCAATGTTTTAGAATCCATATAGTTGGATTACTGTAGTCCTATTTTTCCTTATAGTATATTTATGTGGGGGTTATTTTACTTGTTTTATTAGATAATTGAGGCAGATCCAGTAATTGTTAACATTGATTAAGGTTGTAGTTTTCCGTTTTGAAATTCTCGAGTTATGTTTGATAGGGCTGGATTTAGTATCATTATTCTTTCCATTTCCATATAGTATAATGTTGTGTGGTAGATCTTAACCACTCGCCATGTATATCCTTGATATAGTAAGATATCATTATTTTGACTGTAATATTTTTTCCATGTGTATTATTTGGTAGTAAATTATCAATGGAATATAATTTAGGTTTTGAAAATTCATGATTGGTAGTTTAAAAATAAATAAGTAAATTTAAATCCTATTGATTAGAGATAAATTAGAGGTTATGAATGTGTTAAAATTGGAGAGTCTCGATAAGAACAGTATGTGTTTGATTCAGACATCACCATCTAAAAATTTTAAATTCAATACTGTAGAGTTTACAAATTATTTGGAACGTATAAAGTCCCCCTAAAACATATTTCAGAATACCTTATATATGAAAAATATATTATTTATAGGGATATGATTTAGTTGCATAATAACAGAATCATAACCCAGATGGTATTATAAATAACTATATCAATATGATGAAATGATTGTTGGTGTCGATGCATTTAAAAATTAGAGATTTATTACAGAATCTGTAGTTTCTGTCATTAATCCATGAATCAATGGATTTATTGGTGACAAAAATGAATAATTCTTATAGAAATAGAAATTATATATTCATATAGAATTTGAATTATATATTAAATGATGAAATTCATAAAAAATAAAATTATTAATCATTAACAATTTATAAAAATCAAATTTAAGGGGAAATACTTAAATAAATATAATCATAAGAATAGGAATTCAAAGAGGAGGTTAAGCAAAAAAATAGAGTATTATGGTCTAATAGGTTTTCAATGGGATGAAAATGAATCCTCGAAAAATATTTTAGTTAATCAAGGAAAACTGTGTATGATATTCTTCTAGAAGAGGATCAATAAGCCCTATATCAAGTTGTTGATCCCTCTGGAAGATTTTTGAATTCTTCCTATTATTGTTTTTTTAATAATCTAAAATCATCAATTACATAATCCGGTTGGATTTCTCATATACATAATCACAATCTCTTAATGAATCTGTGTATATTGGTTGGATATGTTTTTATCTCTTTTTTATTGATTTACAAGTATACTGGAAGTCCTCTGGATCAAAGGACAATGGTCGCACCGATCCATTTCAAAGGACAACGGTCGCACCGATCCATATAAAAGGACAACGGTCGCCCCGATCCATTTCAAAGGACAACGGTCGCACTGATCCATATCAAAGGACAACGGTTGCACCGATTCATATAAAAGGACAACGGTCTCACTGATACTGATCAAATGAGCCACCGAAGATGTCTCACCGATGATGATCAAATGAGTCACCGAAGATGTCTCACCGATGATGATCAAATGAGTCACCAAAGATGTCTCACCGATGCTCATAAAATGAGTCACCGAAGAGGTCTCACCGATGCTGATCAAATGAGTCACCGAAGAGGTCTCACCGATGCTGATCAAATGAGTCACCGAAGATGTCTCACTGATGCTGATCAAATGAGTCATCGAAGATGTCTCACCGATGCTGATCAAATGAGTCACCGAAGAGGTCTCACCGATGCTGATCAAATGAGTCACCGAAGATGTCTCACCGATGCTGATCAAATGAGTCACCGAAGATGTCTCACCGATGCTGATCAAATGAGTCACCGAAGATGTCTCACCGATGCTGATCAAATGAGTCACCGAAGATGTCTCACCGATGCTGATCAAATGAGTCACCGAAGATGTCTCACCGATGCTGATCAAATGAGTCGCCGAAGATGTCTCACCGATGCTGATCAAATGAGTCACCAAAGACGTCTCACCGATGCTGATGACCCACCGATCACATGACACACTGATAGTCATAAACAACTATTTGAATTTTGTTATCTTTATTTAATCTAACCAACAGTCATATTAGGAATATTTTAAATGCTCTGTCATTTATTTAATCTATGTTGTTGGATTTTAGGGAACCGTACCTCGTACCTGCAAAAATAAATCATTTCTTTTGCCGGATCACATGCTTTAAATAAAGGAAGGATGTGCTACTGCAAAGAGAGATACACATAGACAAATACAAAGAACGCAAGGTGTGCCGGAAGAACATCCAAGTGTGAATGCAAAGAGACTACCGAACTTACACGAGGAACTCATTCATCACTACTCACTAGTGAAGAGCTGAGAACGTGAACATAACACAAGAGCTTCATCGACTGTCTCTACACCTGGAAATCAAAGAAACAGACGATACTCTGTTTTCTAGACAAAAACAAGAAGAGGACTCAGAGTGAATTCTGATCATTCAATGGAGTCTAGAACTGCACGAAAATCACTTGAGCCATTCCCTAGCTCTAAACATTTGCTCTGTGATTTATCTTTTTACATATTGAGCAGTGTGTGTTATATGCTGAATTTTTACACACACTATCTCCTGTACTCTAACTGGAGGATTTGTAAATCCTCAATCACCTCTCTTACATTTTGTATTCCCCACTGAAATAGTGGTAGAGGTCGTGTGACCGGAACAGCTGGTTTCCGTTGTGTTTGTTCCCACAAATAACTATGGTAGAGGTCTTGGACCTGGATAGGTGGTTGCTATTGTTATCCCCGATCTAGGGTGCGGATCATCTTTTTATAAAATCTTTTGAGCGTACTAAGTCTCAGCTTGAGACTGAACCTCTTGGTTATATCTTCTGTGTTATATCTTTCAAAGTTATTCTTTTATTCCGCTGCTAATTTCATTAAAACCAAAACTGTTTTAAAGTCACCTTGATAATTAAATTCGCAAGTGTTTATATCAGTTGAAAATCAGTAATTTGGTTTCAAAAGTTAATCAACCTTTCTGTTTTGATTAACTGGGAAATAATCAATCCCTTGAGAACCCAACTGAACCCTTACTTTGATATAAATTCACTACAGTTTAAGTCAGTATTTTATTTGGGGGTTTTTATGACAAATTTTTTAAAACAGAAATTTTAATTGGAACTCAATTCACCCCCCTCTTGAGTATCCACTCCGACCAGCAATTGGTATCAGAGGTAGATTTAAATATTTTCTAAATTTTTTTAACTATGATTTTAGTTGTATTTTAAAGTTCTTAAAATTTATGTTATTTCGAAATTTTTATCTCTTTAAAATCTTTGCCATAAGTAACCTATCATGGATAATAGAGTTGAAGGTGTTTCTACCAATATACCGCCATTTTTCAATGGAACTAACTATGATCAATGTAAAATCAAGATGAAAATTCATTTAGAAAGCATGGGTTTTGATATTTGGACTACTATAGAATCTGAATATAAAATTCCTACTACTGTTAGAACTACTTGGAACGAAGCTACTAAAACAACCTACAATAATAACTGCAAATCTATGAATTCATTGTACTGTGCTCTAGGAGATGTGGAATTTAATAGAATATCTTCTTGTAAAACTACTTATGAAATTTGGGATACCTTAGCTGTTTCTCGTGAAGGAACAACTAATGTTAAGGAAATGAGATCGAACACTTACACTATTAAGTATGATAATTTTAAGATGAAGCCTGATGAACCCATTTCTAACATGTATCTCAGGTTTAATGAAATTATCAACACAATGACTTCTCCGGGAAAGGATGTTCCATCAAAGGAACAAATTATGAGAATTCTGAGATGTCTACCTGAATGATGGAGGGGAACTTCTGTCTCAATTAGAGAATCATGTGATATTGGTGAACTACCATTCAAGGAACTAATTGGCAAGTTGATGATGTATGAAGAGGAACACAATGTTAACAAAGAAGAAGAATATGAACCAAGAAGGAAGTCTGTTGCCTTCAAAAATATAACCTCAAAGAATAAGGATAAGGAAATGCTTCAAGCTATCAATGAAAGATCAAGCTGTGAAGACAGTGACAGTGATTCTGATAGTGATGCTAAGATGGCTCACATTTCCAGAAGATTTAAAATGTTTTATAGGAAGAAGATGTTTTTCAGAAAGTCAAAATACAAAGGTAAGTATGACAACAAGGGAAATTGGAAAAAGGATTGGAGGAAATCTGACAAATCAGATGAAGTTGTCTGCTATGAGTGCAAAAGAAAGGGACACATAAAAGAAGACTGTCCAAAGTTGAAATACAAGAAGAGGTATGATTACAAGGACAGTAAGTACAAAAAGGCTATGAAGGCTACATGGAGTTCTTCTGAGGATAACTCCACTAAATCTAAAATTTCTGAAACTGAGAACAGAAATAAGGCAAACATGTGGTTTATGACAAACACTTCTGAGGTAAATTCAGAAACTCCTGCTTCTAATTCATATTATTCTGGAGATGATTCTGAATGTGATAACAT
This sequence comes from Viscum album, assembly GCA_963277665.1. Lineage (NCBI taxonomy): Eukaryota > Viridiplantae > Streptophyta > Magnoliopsida > Santalales > Viscaceae > Viscum > Viscum album. Next base: position 1,903,297,768 of record OY728137.1, read on the forward strand.
TTCTAAATCTGAATTGTTTGAATATTGTGATATGTTAGAAGGAACCTGTAATGAGCTGAAAGACAAATAAAAAGGTTTAAAGAAACAGTATGCTTTAACTGTTAAACATAAATCTGATCTTGATATTGAAGTTGAAAAGAATGCTCAGTTACTTAAAGAGAATACTGAACAAAAATTATCCAATGAGAAACTCAAGGAAGACTTAGAGAAATTTACAAATAGTAAAGATACTCTTACTCAGATGCTAGGTAAGCAAATAGCACCTAGATACACTACTGGTATAGGATACCAACCGGGACAAAGGAAGATTACCAAAACTAAATTCATTCCTAAATCTGGACAGAATGTAGCTTGTTCTGAAACATCATATGCTTCAACTTGATATATTCATAGTTATGGATCTAATAAATATTATCTTTCAATGTCTGTTGATTCTACAAATCTCATGAGACCCATAAGACAAATTTGGGTACCAAAATCTCTGATTGCTAACCTGTCTGGACCCTAGAAGATCTGGGTACCAAAATCATTTCCTATCTAAATCTGTTTAGTAGGGAACCTTCTTAAAGAGCTATTATAGAAAGCCTTGGTATTTGGACAGTGGATGTTCAAGACATATATCAGGAGACTTTTCATGCTTTAAAATCTTAGTTAGATTTGATGGAGGTTTTTTCACCTTTGGGGATAATTCTCAAGGGAAAATCATTGGCTTAGGCCAGATTGGTAACACTAACTCAGTACTAATTTCTAAAGTTTTATTTATTGATGGACTTAAATACAATTTGATAAGTATTTATCAGTTATGTGATGATGGTTTTTATGATAAATTTGAAAATGATTCTTGAAATGTTTTTAATTCAAAAAATGATTTAGTGTTTTCTTCTTTAAGAAATGAAAACGTTTATTGTGTCGATTTAAATTCTTTAGCTAAGAAAAATATTACTTGTGTAAATACTTTTCATAAAGAGTCATGGCTCTGGCATAGGAGATTAGGACACTGCAATGTGCATTCACTTAGAAAACTTTCTAGGAAGATCTTAGTTAGAGACCTACCCAAACATGAATTTCCAGTAGACAAAGTTTGTAATCCCTGTCAAAAGGGAAGGCAACATAAAGTTTCTTTTAAATCAAAGAAAGAAGTGTCAACTTCTCAACCTCTCGAGTTGGTTCACATGGATTTATTTGGACCTTCTAGAGTTTCTAGTTTAAATGGGAAGCATTATGTCTATGTCATTGTAGATGACTTTTCTAGATACACATGGGTATACATTCTAGCTCACAAAAGTGAAGATTGTTCTTACTTTGTTAAATATTCCAAGTATGTAGAGAACCTTAGTGGACTTAACATTAAAACCCTGAGAAGTGATCATGGTCATGAGTTTGAAAATCATGAGTTTGAATCTTACTACTCACACAGTGGCTATAGTCACAATTTCTCTGCCCCTAGGACACCTCAACAGAATGGTGTAGTAGAAAGGAGGAATAGAACCCTGCAAAAAATTTCTAGAACTATGCTTAATGAGTATGTCCTACCTGTTTAATTTTGGGCTGAAGCTATAAATAAAGCTTGTTTTGTTATCAATAGAGTTTTCATCAGACCTGTTATTAAGAGGACCCCTTATGAGTTATGGAACCATAGGAATCCTAAGGTTAACTACATCAATGTTTTTGGCTGCAAAGTCTTTATTCTTAATACTAAAGATAATCTTAATAAGTTTGCATCCAATGGTGATGAATGAATTTTTCTAGGTTACTGAACTTCCAGTAAAACCTATAGAGTTTTCAATAAAAGAACCAAATGTGTGGAAGATTCTGTTCACATAAAATTTGATGAAACTAATCCACATGAACCTAAGACCTCTATTGAAAATCTTGAAGATGATCTATCTGGTTTGAACATTAATGATAAAAAAAATGGACCTGTAGTTAAAACATCCAGTTCTGGAAATTTTCCAGACCCTGCTCTTGTTGAACCTCAACCTGTAGATGAACTTGAAATCTCGAGCCCTACCTTTTCTAGATCAACTAGAATTTTGAAGAATCATCTTTTAGATGCTGTTGTAGGAAATATTGATAGGGGGACACATACTAGAGCTTCTCTTAGAAATCAGGTTGAACATCAAGCCTTCTTGTCACAGCTAGGACCTAAAAATATCAGTGATGCTATCAATGATGAATCTTGGGTAATGGCTATGCAAGAGGAACTAAATCAATTTGAAAGAAACAAAGTCTGGAAATTAGTAGAAAGACCTAAGGACACTATAACCATAGGCACAAAATGGGTGTTTAGAAACAAAGTAGATGAATCTGGAAACATCATTAGAAACAAAGCTAGGCTAGTTGCACAAGGTTACAATAAAAAGGAACGAATTGACTATGAGGAAACCTTTGCACCTGTAGCTAGATTAGAGGCTATTAGGATCTTTCTTTCCTATGCATCACATTTGAATTTCAATTTATATCAAATGGATGTGAAAATTTATTTTTTAAATGGTTTTATTATTGAAGATGTTTTCGTAGAACAACCACCTGGTTTCACAAATCCTCATTTTCAAAATCATGTTTTTAAACATTCTAAAGCTTTATATGGTTTAAAACAAGCTCCAAGAACTTGGTATGAATGACTTTCAAGATTTCTTATTTCAAAAGGATTTACAAAAGGAATAGCTGATCCCACTCTTTTTATAAAAAGGATTTCAAAAGATGTGTTAATAGTACAAATCAATGTTGATGATATTTTTTTTGGATCTTCTAAAAATTCTTTATGTACTGAATTTTCACAGGTTATGCAAATTGAGTTTGAAATGAGCTTAATGGGAGAGTTTAAGTATTTTCTTTGATTTCAAATATTTCAAACTAAAGATGGTATTATTCTAAATCAAATTAAATATACTAAGGATTTATTAAAACGTTTTGGTCTAGATAGTATTAAGGAAAGTGATATACCAATGAGTACTACCTGTAAAATGGATATTGTTGAAACTCGTAAACCAGTTGTTCAAACTAATTACAGAGGTATGATTGGGAGATTACTGTATCTTACTGCTAGTTGACTAGATATTATGTTCAGTGTATGTATGTGTGATAGATTTCAATCTAAACCTAAAGAATCACACTTACTGGCTGTTAAAATGATTTTTAAATATCGTAAGTATAATGTGAATTTAAGTTTGTTTTATCCAAAAGGACAATCATTTGACCTAACTAGTTATTCAGATGATGACTTTGCTGGATGCAAGTTAGATAGGAAAAGCACATCTGGAACATGTCATTTACTTGGAAAATAGCTAGTATCATGGTGTAGTAAGAAAGAGAACTCAGTTGCATTGTCTACTGCTGAAGCAGAATACATCGCTGCTGGTAGTTGTTGTGCACAGATTCGGGGGATGAAACACACTTTTTTGGACTATGGATTTGATTTTAAACAAGTTTCAATTAACTATGACAATACTAGTGCGATCAAAATATCTAAGAACCCTGTGTCTCACCCTAGGACTAAGAACATTGATATCAGACATCACTTTCTAAGCGATCATTATCAGAAAGGTGATATTTCTCTAGAATTTATTAGTTCTGAACATCAATTAGCTAATATTTTTACAAAGCCTTTATGCTATGAATGAAGGAATTTTATTAAACAAGAATTGTGTATGATAGATTTGTGAAACTGATCTGTGAAACTGATCTGTGAAACTGATCTATGAAACTGATCTGTGAAACTGATCTGTGAAACTGATCTGTGAAACTGATCTGTGAAACTGATCTGTGAAACTGATCTGTGAAACTGATCTGTGAAACTGATCTATAAAACTGATCTGTGAAACTGATCTGTGAAACTGATCTGTGAAACCGATATTTCTTTATATTACTTTTTATTTTGTGATTAATTAACTACTTTTATCTTTATTATGGGGACCCTAAATGATGAAATAAATGATACGTGACTATTTCTATCCCCCAAACCGTCAACCTTTCATTTATTTACCGCCAAACCTTATTTCCTCTATTCTCCTCCACTTCAAATATTCAAACTCCTGCTTTCCCCAGAATCGTCAAATGGCTAAGCAGAAAAGATCGAGAAAAGGATCAGAAAGTCCTGTACCTTCAAAGCGTGCTCGAGGCGAGTCGAGTAGTACCACTCAATGATTAGTAAATCCGAACCTGGAAACTCGGATTGTTTCTGTAGAAAAGGAAGTCAGCTCCGCCTGGCTTTTGACAAGTATGTCGCTATTGTTACAAGTTTTAGATTCGCAAGGATGGAAATCCTAGTTCTCAGATAACACTCGTGTATACTACCCAAAGCTAGTGCATGAGTTTTATATAAATCTGCAAGTTACTTTAGATGGTATCGAGGCTTTCAAAATGTCTTCTGTAGTGAAAGGAAAGAAAATATCTTTTTCATATAAACAATGGGCTGAATGTTTGAATGTACCCCATGAGGGTCAGTATGAGGATTATGGTGGAAACATTCCTCTAACCACTGAATATTTCTCTTATGATTTATCTTTAGAGGTTTTGACTGGAAACAGAGAGTCAAGGAGAATCATAGCATCAGAGCTGGATGGTGAATGTATACTTCTCTTTAAGGTTATTCAGCACCAAATTTTCTCCAGGAAAGGAGATTTTTCGACTGTAAGATTCCAGGATGTTTTTTATTCTTTTTACTAAAGACCCATGAGAAGATAAATTTGTGTAGATATCTAATGGTGCATATAGCTGGAATGGTGAACCCTTCTAATAAAGACACTGCCCTGTTCTATCCCAAAATGATCTCTTCTATGTTAAAGAATCTGGAATGTGTTGATGAAGCTGATGAGATAGATGAATCTGATAGTGCTTTTTGTATTAACAAAGAAAGTTGTAAATGGATGAAAATAAACTGGAACCCATGGAAAAAATGTTGGGTTGCTGATGATGACAACTTGTATGAATCCCTCAATCCCACTTTTCATGGAATGAGGCCGAAGGGTTTGAGAGACCCTAGTTTGAAATCAGATGAGGAGCCAATTTATTCTAATGATGAAGAAGAATTAAATGTTGAAATGAATAAAGACACAGAAGATTCTGGTAAACAAGGGATGAAAGACACTGAAATAGAAGAAGGAAGTATGTCACCTCCTAATTATAGGAGTGATCCAGAAACTATGAGTCCTAAGAGAAGAATAGACTTTGGATCTGCCACTCCACCTTTACCCTTACCTGAATCAGAACCAGTTCTTGGTGACGAAGAATCTAGTCACACTGAAGTATCTAACAGTGACGTTTTTGTGAAGAATGGAAATGAGAATGGAGATGATGATGATAATGATGATGATGGTGATAACCGACCAGTGGATGGTCTTGCTGTAACTCCAACAGAAACACATCAAAATATACCAGAAAAAGATGCAAATGACAAGATATAATCTCTTAAAAACAGTGGAAAAGAAAGTTAGGATAAACTGAAATATACTCTGTGTGCTGCTGTCTGGGATGATTACCCTGGTTTTGCTGTTATGGGTTTAGAGTATTCTGAAGAAGAATAAGAAGAATCAGAATCTACTGCGGTTATGATGGAAAGCCAACCAGTTGAGGCAAGGTCTTTTCATGTTGTTGATGCTGCAGGTGCTCATCTACCTAGTTCTACTGTCTCTCAGTCTGATTTTGATAAGTTTAAAAGGGAGTTGCTTACTGCTGTGAGAGACACAGTCAGAGAAGAATTTTCAAATTCTATTAAACCAGACCTGGCCTATACTGGTGAGTTTATTGGAAGTCACATAGCCTCTCTAAATCATATTCGGAAGGATCTACAATCTAGGTTGGTTTCTTTATCCAACAAATTTAGATCCAACATCTCTTGTATGATGGATGTGTTGAGAAATCTGATTAAACATCTTAAGAAGTCTGATCTGAGAAAGTTGAAAGCTGAGATAACTCAGATAGTTTCTCATTCCAGTACAACCAAAGTAACCAAGATCACTAATTGTGAGCTAGAGGCTCTAAGGCAGATTGTGCATGATGAATTGGCTGTCATTAGGCAACTTCTTGATTTGGACTCGTTGAGGAAGATGAAGGAGCATATTGATCACATTCATAAGATGGAAACAATATATTCAGCAGATGCCACTAATGCTCAGAGAGAGATCAAGGAAAGGGTTGATCACTAATTTTCAAAAATCTATACCAAGCATGATATGACTACAAATTTCAAAGTGTTAGCTAAAAATCTTAGACTACCTCCAGTCACTCAAGCTTTCAAGACTCACGTTTGACAGTTGCAAGATTTTACTCCAACCGAGGAACGGTTCATGGAAAATAAGGATGATTTTGAGAAGGCTATGCAGTATGGTGCAGAAGTTATTCAGAATTTCATAAATCTTTTGAAGCATTATCTGAATGCACAGGCCACTGCCATTGTGCTTCCTACTGCTGACCCTCTTGGTGCCTCTGATGTTGCTCCACATCAGATCATTGTTGCTCAAGCTCTCTCTCAACTCTGACCAGTTCTTTAGCAATCTTCTCAACCAGCTCCTACAGCTCCACAACAAATCCCGGTGGCATCCTCTCCTCCAACTTCCAGAGTCATCTTACCACCATTTCAAATTCACCTAGTTCAACCTACCTCCAAGCCTTCCAACTTACCCACCATTAATTCTTCTGACAAGGGAAAAGCCCCGTTACACCCCCAAAAATAGTTGTGGGTTGTTTTTTATTGGGTGGAACCTGTTGTGATTGTACTGTGATGTCTTATAAACTTTATTCTCTTTTCTTTTTATTCTCACTTCTGCCTTCTTTTAATCTATTCTTTATCTGTTTTCCCTACTTTTTTATTATCCCAAAGGGGGAGAAATCTATAAATCTGTATATCTATGGATCTATGGGAGACATGGGGGAGATTCATCTCTATCTATGGATCTATTGGAGATATGAGGGAGATGGGAGAAATCTGTATATATATGGATCTATGGGAGATATGGGAGAGATTCATCTCTATCTATTGATCTATGGGAGATATGGGGGATATTGGAGAAATCTGTATATCTATGGATCTATGGGAGATATGGGGGAGATGCATCTCTAAAGGGGGAGATTTATATCTTTTTATGGCAATGCATGCATAAGTATTTAAAGGCCTAATTTCAAGGGGAGATTTATATCTCATTATGTTTTTATTCTTCTTATGCCTTATTATTGATGATATCTTATTTTTATTAATGGCTAAGCTTTGTGATTGGATAAGATTTGTGATTATCAAAAAGGGGGAGATTGTTGATCCCTCTGGAAGATTGTTGAATTCTTCCTATGATTGCTGTTTTAATAATCAGAAATCATCATTTACTTAATCCGATTAGATTTCTCATATACATAATCACAATATCTTAATGAATCTGTGTATATTGGCTGGATATGTTTTTATCTCTTTGTTATTGATTTACAAGTATTCTTGAAGTCCTCTGGATCAAAGGACAACGGTCGCACTGATCCATATCAAAGGACAATGGTCGCACTGATCCATATCAAAGGACAACGGTCGCACCGATCCATATCAAAGGACAATGGTCGCACCGATCCATAACAAAGGACAATGGTCACACCGATTCATATAAAAGGACAACGGTCTCACCGATGTTGATCAAATGAGTCACCGAAGATGTCTCACTGATGCTGATCAAATGAATCACCGAAGATGTATCACTGATGCTGATCAAATGAGTCACCGAAGAGGTCTCACCGATGCTGATCAAATGAGTCACCGAAGAGGTCTCACCGATGATGATCAAATGAGTCACCGAAGTTGTCTCACCGATGCTGATCAAATGAGTCACTGAAGATGTCTCACCGATGTCGATCAAATGAGTCACCGAAGAGGTCTCACTGATGCTGATAAAATGAGTCACTAAAGAGGTCTCACCGATGCTGATCAAATGAGTCACTGAAGATTTCTCACCGATGTTGATAAAATGAGTCACTGAAGATGTCTCACCGATGCGGATCAAATGAGTCACCGAATATGTCTCACCGATGCTGATCAAATGAGTCACCAAATATGTCTCACCGATGCTGATCAAATGAGTCACCGAAGATGTCTCACTGATGCTGATCAAATGAGTCACCTAAGATGTCTCACCGATGCTGATGACCCATCGATCACTTGACACACTGATAGTCATAACCACCTGTTTGAATTTATTTGTCTTTATTTAATCTAACCAAAGGTCATGTAAGGAATATTTTAAATGCTCTGTCATTTATTTAATGTGAGTTGTTGGATGTCAGGGAACCGTACCTCGTACCTGCAAAAAAAAATCATTTCTTTTGCCAGAGCACGTGCTTTAAATAAAGGAAGGATGTGTTACTGCAAAGAGAGAGACACATAGATAAATACAAAGACTGCAAGGTGTGCTGGAAGAACAACCAAGTGTGACTGAAAAGAGACTACCGAACTTACATGAGGAACTCATTCATCACTACTCACCAGTGAAGAGCTGAGAACGTGAACATAACGCAAGAGCATCATCGACTGTCTCTACACCTGGAAATCAAGGAAACAGACAATACTCTGTTTTCCAGACAAAAACCAAAAGAGGACTCAGAGTGAATTCTGATCAATCAAAGGAGTCCAGAACTGCACAAAAATCACTTGAGCCATTCCCAAACTCTAATCATTTTCTCTGTGATTTATCTTTTTAAATATTGAGCAGTGTGTGTTATATGCTACAATTTTACACACACTGTCTCCTGTACTCTAACCAGAGGATTTGTAAATCCTCACTCACCTCTCTTACATTTTGTATTTCCCACTGAAATAGTGGTAGAGGTCATGTGACCTGAACAGCTGGTTTCTGTTGTGTTTGTTCCCACGAATAACTGTGGTATAGGTCTTGGACCTGGACAGCTGGTTTCTGTTGTTATCCCCGATCCCGGGTGTGGATAATCTTTTTATAAAATCTTTTTAGAGGACTAAGCCTCAGCTTGAGACTGAACCTCTTGGTTATATCTGCTGTGCTATATCTTTCAAAGTTATTCTTTTATTCCGCTGCTAATTTCTTTAAAACCAAAACTGTTTTAAAGTCACTTTGATAATTAAATTCGCAAGTGTTTATATTAGTTGTAAATCAGTAATTTGGTTTCAAAAGTTAATCAACCTTTCTGTTTTGATTAACTGGGAAATAATCAATCCCTTGAGAACCCAACTGAACCCTTACTTTGATATAAATTCACTACAGTTTAATTCAGTATTTTATTTGGGGGTTTTTAAGACAAAGTTTTTAAAATAGAAATTTTAATTTGAACTCAATTCACCCCCCTCTTGAGTATCAACTCCGACCAACACAAGTGTTTTGATTGAAAATATTTTTAGTTTTAAAAACATATGAGATTCCTAGGTAATATATTTAAAATATTCATTAATTTCATTATCTGAGATAGTAAGAATAATAATTTATACTATCATATAAATTGGAAAGGTAAATCTAGTGGATGGCAAGAATATCAAGATTACATATAATGGATATTTCATTGATCCATACGAGGGTATGAAGAATTATACATTTAATGGATATGAAAAGTATACTAGAGTTTAGGAAAAACATAATTTTTAATTGATAACTTGATTATTTTGGTTTTTAAATAATAATTATGGTTCTTATTTGGAGTATTTCATTAAGAAACATGGTAATAAAATAGGGAGTCGAAGAGGGGACCATGTCCCTATTGAGTGTATCAAAAAGGGGAATTTAATATATATAGTTTTTACTTATTTATATATATTTCATTATCATTTTATGTATCTGTTATAGTTATGGATAGAAAACCTTATTAAAAATGGTTTTTTGTAGTTTTAAAACATGGATTATAAAAAATTTAAAAATATTATTTTTGCGATGAAATATATATAGTCATTCTTGGTGAAATTGAAGGCATTATGCACATGATATATGAGTTAGTTAACATAGACTTTTGGGGTCCAGAACCTGGGAATTTTCAATGAGATTTACAGTTCTATGTTTTATTTGGTGATGTTTTCACATTGAATGATCTATTTTAATTTCTCAAACACTAATTTGTAGACCATATTAGTTTGTTGGAGTAGAGAAACATGGTGTATAATTTAGAAATTTTAATTTATAATTGTTAAAATAAAGAACCTATTGGTGATTATAAAATTAGTATTATCACAATCCCACCCAAATACCTTAGTACCCTGATACCTGATCTGATCAAAACATAGCCTAAAGGAATTCTTGATCCCCATGTGTTAGAAACTAGCACCTGGAATTATACATTAATAAAATTAGAATTATTTTTTTCCAAAAAATCGCAGATGATTTGAAATATTTAATTTCTCTCGAATCTCAATACTGGATGATGTTCCCAAAATTCAAATAGGTATATCAAAAACTGACAACAGAACATCAAGAAAGTACTCAAAATATGAAAATAATAAACATATGACTAAATGGACACAACAATTAATTCAAAAAATGACCAATAATATCCAACTCTTCTAAGAGGCTCTTTCACTTTTATCATAAATGGATGAAAAAGGTCTAAAAACACCCAGAGGAAAATATAGTGTGTTATCAATTAATACCTTAAAAACAAATAATCGGTTTAAGTAAAATTAATTTAGGAAATAATATAAAATTAATTATCATATTAATTTAAAATTTCAATCAAATACCATGGCATATCCTGAATTGCAATTCCATTGGAATTTGATGTTTTTCTAAAAATCAATACCTAATCTATTAAAATTCCCTTTATCATTGAATTAGAACTTCATAACAAATTTAAAATATATTAAAATCAAATCAAAAATATCAAGGGTTAATGAAAAGGAGAATCTCAATGGGATGACAAACCTTAAACCATTGTATCTTAGATCATCACCCGCAATAAGAATCACCATTTATGGAAAATTGAAATAGATATATAGAAATAAATCATAGATTAAATATCCAAAAAATATTTATTGATCCAAAAAACATTTGATGATATATAATACTCTATGGAGGATATAAGGAGAGTGCATGGGGAAAGTGTATGAGAATAATCAGTTACTAAATTGGGATAAAACGGGAACTTCCTGGTGTATATTTTCCTAGGAATATGATTGGATGAGACCAAAATAATTATTGGGAACCTAAAATACCATTTAATTTGTTCTAGGATGAGTTAGGTTTGATATGGGTTTCATAAGTTCATTCTGGGAATAATAAATGAATTGTTTGAATAAAAAACTCTTATACACACGGTTGGAAGGGTATTTCAAAATTGTTAACAAATGTATATTCCCTAACCGTGCACCACGCTATCGGGGCATTTTTTCTACTTGGTGGGAGAATGAATTTACATATCATGAAACAACATAAAAAAACTCTACTATCCACGGTTTTATGGATTTCACAAGGAGGGTGTATAGTTTTGGAAAATTGTGCGCCAAACATTTAAAACCAAGAAAATTACAAACATTTAAACATTTCACCTAATGAAACCTGAGAAAACCCTCAACTAATGAATGGTCAGAAGTGGGTTAAATTAGTACCAAAAATCTAGTAACATGATGTTACCACCACCCCACCATATATAATTATATTCGCAATAAAACCTATAATGAAGAATCTATATATAAAATATATGAACACTAATCTCGAATCAGTGACACTCTATACCATGTTTCATGTATATCATAACCATGCCACCACATAAATTTGACCAATTTTATACCCTCCCATGGAGTACCCATGTCTTAGAATCAACTATACTAACTTGACGCATAGTCATGTATAAAGAAGTACCAACAAAATGATCACTATAACTCAGAACATGAGATCCTTCATAAGGATATTTCTATAACTATGATACAAGAAAAATATTATGTATCAAAATGTCCATCATATTCATCCCATGATCCAACAAAATTTAGGATTATATAATAAATAATATCCTCAGGAATCTGTATTACCCACTCTTTTGGGTCATCCAATTTTAGATGGTATTCAGTACTCAAATAAACATTAAATACCAATTCCACATAATTTCAAATAAAAATATGAGAAGTAACATAGGGATATCCATTATATAGAATACAACATGAAACTCCGTGAAAATAAAAAATACATCTCACATAGTAATTTCCCAACTCATTATTATTAGATATATTACATATCAGTATAATGTGAGTCGGTTTTGTGTACGTATCGATCACTACACATTTCACATTATTCTCTCTCTAGGTACGTGGCTACCCACCCAAAAAGTCCATATGAATATTTTAACGACCCGAGCATTCATGAATAAAATTAACTTTATTTAATTTAATTTAATGTCTTATTGATATATAAAAGACATTAAACCTTTTTATTTTATCCAATTAGATTTAAATGACTATTATGTATCATTACCATTGATAATATATTCATTGAATAATTATCACATTACTAGTACAAATACAAGGTTTTAACAAATCTTTTTAACATAGACAAAGGAGGTGCTGGCCTCATCCCATAGACTCAGGTCATACGAAGATCATTTTTTGGAAAATGGGAAGGAGGTATCTTCAATGAGATTTTCTCTTGACCAGGACTAAGCTGAGCTTCAACACATTAATCTTGAAAAAAATGTCTTTTGGTAGAAGTACATGTTAATAGAGATTACCACTCTGACGATGTTATCTAAGAGACCCAAATAATCTGTCACCACATCACAACATACACATAGGTCTTATACATGTGTTATAATGGTTTATGTAAGCAGGTATTAGTTACATATTTTTTAATCCCTTTACTAAATAAATTTCTTGTTCAATAAATTTATTTATGACAATAGTTTTTCTTAAAAATATAATGAATTAGATAAATTGATATTTCAGGAAAAATGGGACATTTCATAAATATATAAATTATTATATTAAAATATATTTTTATTAATAATGTTATTATAATAGATTTATAAGAACACTCATTTAATTATAAATGATGTGTATATTTATTCCCTATTGTTTCTACTCTATACATGATAAAGTAGTTATTTTGAAAAAATTATATTCTTATAAGATAAAACAGAAACTCAAATTTTAATTAAAAAAATTATTTTGCGGAATTATTGAATGTTTCAAAATAATTAATATTTTATAAAATATTATTATCAAATTACTTTTATAAATAATTAATGTTTATATATTTTTAATGAAGTCAAATATAGTTTTTATTAATGATTAAAAAATGTTTTTTCAAAACCCGTTAATTTTAAAATAAATTGAGTTTATTATTTTAATATTGAAAATTCACAAATTGAGAATATTTTTAAATAATATTAATATTATTTTTGGAATCAAGGTATCAAAATATTCCAACAATGAAATTTACTTAATTTATTAATATAGTTTAATTTTTGGGTAAAAATTAAATTCCAAATTAATATATGTTGTGTTTTATATAATCATAATAACTAAATAGTGATGTAATGAAATACTATAAAATGTATCTTAGGACAATATGGGTTTTAAAATTAAAATAATTTGATTTTATATTTTTTTTATTAATTTTATAACGCCATAGTGGTCCCTCTAAGGCTTTTAATTTTTTTCAATAATTTAAAATGATTTCCTTGAGAGTGTTACTCAACTCTACATAAGAAAAACTAATATTTTAATATTTTCAGAACTTGAAATTATAATATATTGGAATCCCATCCCGTTTGGTAGAAACCATATGAATGAATCATGGTATGATTTTTTATTTTTATTAGTTTAACGTGAAGTGTCCAAAACCAAAATAATAAATCTTTCTCTTTCATTTCCTATACAAACATACCCAACTAACCATTAGTCATCACTAAAACCATTTACAGCTCTCCCAACCTCTAAACCATATTCTATAGATTCCATCCATGGTGACCCAAGTTCCCATTAAGCCTCTATGAATTCTTTCCCATGACATTCAGATCACTCATCCATGTAAGGGATTTCACTATTCTAATTTCCATTCAAGCTACTCTTTTACATTATTCTTTTTTAGTTCTATATTTATATGATGGGTTATAATGTTTCACAACCCCATAAATTCCATTTGATGTATATATTATTATATCTTCCTTTCACTCTCAATACTCTCCACTATGATCCTCTATTCAAACTCGTTACTATGCTGAAATTCCGTATGGGATCATCCAACAACCTCTTATATCATGAATTATTTTCATGTTATGTCATTGAATTTAATTTATTTCTATGTTGGGATATGTTATTATACAACCTCCTTACTTCCTTTTTTATTTATAAATTATGATTTCCCCTTTCACTCTCATTTATCTATCTTATTAACCATTAGGTATACATGTTAACATGACGAGTTTCCGTAAGGGATTCCTTCATTCACATTTTTCTACAAGTTTCATTAGATTTTTATGCCATTTTATTTTCTATTAAAAATGTAAGGGTATTATTTTTAACCTCCCCATAATTCCCTCTTTGTGTCTTAATTATGAGAGATCACATTCTCTCTAATAAATTCCTTCCACACACACATGTTTTCATAACGAAATTCCGTAAGGGATTTATCTCTTCTTATTTACATTCAAGAATTTCTTCAATATAATGCATATAAATTCCATTTAATATGTTGGGATATTATATTAAATGATTCCTATAATTTTTATTTCATGTATAAATGACTATAGACCCCTTTATCTTCATCAACACAATTTATGAATCTCCATATAATGATGTTATGTTACTAAAATTGCACGGTGATTTTCCAAAACAATATAATCATATAGTGAATACCATACCCATTTATCCATAATGTGTATTCACCTCTATGAATATATAATTATTTAATGGCACATGCATGAACGTATTCCACATTCTTTAATCATGCAAAAAATATGAGGTTGAACAAATCCATGTTGTATGATCTATGTGGAGCACATAAACATGAGATAGAAATGAATATGAATTGTGCATCATGATAGTTTTACATTGCATTGGGTAATGTTTAGTATCATGAAATTTCATGTGAAAATAGGGTTTAATCATGATATTTCAAATGAAATGAGGGTTTAATCATGATAATTTATGATAAATGAGGGTTTACTCATGAAAATTCATGTGCAATGAGGGTTTACTCATGATAATTCAAGTGCAATGAGGGTTTACTCGTGATAATCCATTTACAATGAGCCTTGGATCCTGATAATTTCATATTGTATATTGATTCCATATTTCCATGTTAGGATAATCATTCTATATCATGACTTTATGTTCATGTTTCATCTGTGCTCCATTGATAGTCCTATTACCTGACATGTACTGTATTTTTCAGGTTATGCCTTATTTACTCATTTAATATCCTTTATAGAAAACCATTTTTTATAACTCCTCAGGGTATCCCACACAATGCTATGTACAAAGGAATGTTTTGGTTCTGTAAAATAACTTCTCTATAATGACCCATACATTACATACATTGTTAGTACTTCAAAACTGATGTAAACTAATTACAACATATAACAAAACAATGAAAGTACCGTATAGGTATAGTGTCGTTAGAAACTGGGAAACATAAACAACTGGTTCATAAATAATATACATTGTCTCCCATTTATTTCATCATATATCTAGTCCATTTTGGAATATCTTACTTAATAACCTTCTTCCTGACCTGGGGAAAGAAAACATACAAAAGTGTGAGCTAAAATGCTCAGTAAAGGTAAAAAAAAGAAATATCAATCACATCATATTCATAAGAACATAACATTTTGGAAATCTTACCCTGCAAAAGAGATCATAATTTCATGACATGGGATAAATCATGGTAGTGAAATGTAATCACAATAATCATAACATAAAACACGTATATTTTTTTTATACACACATAATCATAGAGAATTATTTCTTATTAGTCAAGACTCATTGCCAAGACTATCTTAGTGGAAAATGTCCATTTCTGAACTGAGTTCATTCCTCCTTTCAGTCCTATTTCACTAAACTGGTTTAACCTTCCATTCCAGCCATGTATATCTCATGAGATATAAAATATTTACCCAAAGCATTGGAGGGAGATATAGGTCCCACCCACCTCATAATGATACCATTATTATGTGTTCCACAAAATCATAAACCATACATCATAGCAGAACCCATGTAATAAAAATGGTATTCATAAACACTGTGACATCATAAAACAATTAATATAAGATAAATGAATTCATAAAAATAATTCCATCACACCATAATCAAATCAATGTAATAATAAGGATATAAACAGAACCCTTTATTATCTTAGATGGAAAATAATTTTGATAAAACACTTGAACTCCATTCATGAGGAAAATATCCTTTCTAATTCAAAAACACTTTTCCTTTCTTAACATGTCATACAATTATAAACTAAAAGAAGTTGATTAAAAATAAACTTGAAAACATGTAAAGGAAGTTTCTTCGAAACAATTTTTAAAAAATACATTCATGCCGTATAAGTTAAAAAACATTCTTCTTGTTCTTTTGTCGGAAAAGTCAAAAAGTAACTCGTACGAAAAATGACAAAAGATTCCTTTCATATGTTTTACTAAAAACTCACTGAAGGGTAAAATTGGATTTAAACAATTGTAGGTGGATGGAAATAATATTACATATTGAGGAAACATGGATGTGGATGATAAAATACTCCCTAGTAAATTCCAAAGTATAAACAATCTTGGATAAAAATGAGATTGTGATATTTCCCTTACCTTAGGTTTGATTTGCTTCGTAAGTGTCCGAACCTCCTGTATAATGATTCAAATAATGTCATTGACTTATTCCAGAATCATACTCATTGTTATGATATCATATATTGTCATATTATTAGCTTATTATTAGTAATATTTCATTGCTACTTGTTATTCGGGTGTTTATTACATTTTGTTCTTATGCTTGTTTTGTCGAATAAATTCTTATTCTTCTTTTGAAAATTATTACTTATTATTGAATCTTAAACCCACAGAGACACATCACGTAGGACGGAAGAAATGAAGTCCAAGTGCGTCCTTCCGGATTACATTGACACATTCAGGTGGTAAAGAGTTAAGACTATCATATACTATCAAGGTCTCCTCCGGTCTTCCCCCACGAGCCATAGCATCTGCCGCATAGTTGGATTCCCGAACACTATGATGAACCATCCTACCCTGGTTGGTCTCTGCTTTGCATCTCCTACCAATGTACACGAGGTTCCAAGCCATGTCACAAGCTCCCTGAAGCGATTTAACCAGAACCTCAGAATCAGATTCAACTTTAGACACCTGAAGACCTCTCCTCCTGCAAATGGTGATACCCGACAGAAGGTCCCTGAACTCCGCGTCCAAAGAGGATCCCGTTCCGTAATAGGCACTGAATGCCAAGTGCACCGAACCCCAACAATCTTGTAGAACACCACCGCCTCTCATGATTCCTCCCATGCAGGAACCATCCACGTTCAATTTCAACCCACTGACCGGGGGGTGCCACCTTACCCACTCACCCTTCTGCAACTTCTGCATGCACCGTCCATGAACAAGGTTCCCCAGGACGTCCGCCTGCAGGCCCTTCTTGAAAAGCGCTGCAAGTTCCGCAATGGCCAACCTCATACGGACAAGCAAGGCAAGCAGAGATTTCCTGCCTCCTAACCGTATCTGATTACGAGCTTCCCAAATGGTCCAACATACAGCAACTAGAATGATACTGGCTGCCGAACGCTCCTCTGTTCTGCTACCAAAGCCCGAGAACCAAGAGGCAATGTGATCGCGAACGGAGAGACACTCATCAGAAGCGAACCTGAAAGGGTGAAACTAGGACCAGAGGAACACAGCCCATCTTCCTTGGAAGAATAGATGATGTGTTGATTCCCGGTTTGGGTTCTCACAGCAATAGCAGCGGGATGCCAAGGAGATCCCTTTCCTCTGGATGTTTTCCTCTGTGGGAACCGCTCGGTTTTGGGTCCGCCACACTAGGAAGTTCATTCTCTCTGGAATTTCTTTGCACCACGTGGTCATCCATCCAGACACATGATTACCGCTCCTTCGCTCAATCTTTCTGAAACCCTTCAAGCAGAAGTGCCCCGACCCAACCTCTGTAAAGAAACAGCGATCAGGTTCATCGCACATGACCACCCCATTAAAAAGGAGAGTTGGGAGGGATTAAGGTTCTCCTGGATAAAATCAAAACTCCCACATGCTTCCCTGAAATAGATGTTAGGGAGAGGGCAGCCCTCATACCAAAGCCTTTCTTCAACCCATGTCTCCTTCCAAAAACCAATCTCCCCATGTCCAAACACCCATCTGGAGTAGCCAAAAAGTACCTCCATATGAGAGGCTATACACTTGGCCAAGCTCGTCGCACCATGCATGCGAAAGTCACCACACGCACCATACCTTGAAATGAAGTACCTTGCCCAAAGAGATTTGCCTACAATCACCTCCCATGCCAGTTTTGCCTGTAGTCCAAGGATAGATTCCTGGAAATCCCGAAGGCCAACCCCACCCTCTTCCATCGGACGGGCCATCCTTTCCCAGGATGCCCAGTGGCACCTCCCTTCATTCTTTGCATCCCAAAGAAAGGACATGAGGATATGTTCAATATTTCCCACCGTACCCTTCGGGGGATTGATGATGGAAAAGACGTGCATGGGGATCGAGAGAAGAATGCTGTTTATGAGCATGATCCTGCCTCCGAAGGAAAGCATCTTATTCTTCCAGTTGAGAATCCTCCCCAGAATGCGGTCCACAAGGTCGTTGAAGTGGATCATCAGAACCCTCCCACTCGAAAGAGGAACTCCTAGGTACATAATCGGAGGCTGCCTCTGTCCGCAGCCTAGGAACTCCTGGATGGATCTACATCTTCTCCCAGAGCATTTGTTGGAAATGAACAGGTGACTTTTCATCGGGTTGATTGACTGCCCACTGAAATCTCTATACTCAGATAGGATTCCCATAAGAGTGTTTAAATATCTCTTCCCAGCATTCAGAAACAGGAGTATGTCATCCGCAAACATCAAGTGAGAAACCCTCGTCGCGTTCCTTCTGTCGTAGTACGATCTCAACCTTCCCTCTGACATCCCTTTATTTAGATTTCTTGAGAGAGAGTCCTGAGAAAGGACGAAAAGAAAAGGGGATAGCGGGTCTCCCTGTCTAACCCCCCTCACAGATTTGAAGAAGCCAAAGCACCTCCCAAGCAGAGATATAGAGATCCAAGGTGAGGCAAAACACCTGAAGCGAAGATCACAGAAGTGTTCTTGGAACCCGAAACCCCTCATTACCCGTAGGATAAAGTTCCATTCCATGTTGTCGGAGGCTTTATTCATATCCACCTGCCAGATAACATTAGAGCCAACAGATCTTTTGTTCAGGTCATGCACTAGTTCGCTAGAAATTCCTACCGCTCACTGGATACCCCTTCCTTGAATGAAACCGTGCTGCTCTTCGGAGACAAGCTTAGGAATCACGTCGGCAAGTCTCCTGCTAATGATTGTTACCAAAAGTTTATACGAGACATTACATAAGCAGATCGGTCGGAAGTGACTAACCAGTGTGGGGTCCTTGATCTTTGGCACCAGAACCACCCTAGAAGAAGAGATCCCCTTACATAGGGAGGCTCCTCGGAAGAAGTCGCAAATGGCCTCCACCACGCACGGCCCCACGAAATCCCAGGACGCACTGTAAAGGGATGCCGGGAAACCATCAGGACCTGGTGCACTCTCCTTCGGCATAATATCCAGGGCCTCTCGAATTTCTTTCTCCTGTGGTATCTTGGACAAGCACTCACTCTCAGAGCGAGATATCATCACAGGAAGTGCTTCCATGAAACGAGAATCCCCAAAGGACTCTCTACGAAAACCTGAAGAGGCCTCCCCTGCCCAAATACCCTCAAAGTGCTTCAGAGCAATCCTGCCTACCACCGAGACATCAGAGGTGAGAATTCCATCCTCTCCCTTGATATTGATCTTTGTATTCCTCCTCTTCTTGATGCATGCCTGAAAGAAGGCAGTATTACGGTCCCCCTCCCTCAACCATCGCACTCATGACCATTGCAGATAGAGCCTCTCCATTTCTAACAGCTTCTCAGATAGCACCACACATTTGTCGCAGAGGATAACAAAAGTATCCTCATCCCAAGACGTCTGAAGATCCTCCTCTAGCTTGTTGAATTCCACCTCCAAGCTGGTCACCCCGTTGTGCCAGTTAGGTTGCTCTACAAGCCACTTTCAGATGCTCTGTTTAAGTCTTTGAAGGCGGTTAACCAAACCTCCCCATGATTTCTCATTCTCCTCAGATAACCAGGATTTCCTCGCCATCTGCATGAAACCAGCATCTTTATGCCATTCACTGGAGTAATGAAATCCATGTCCCACCACAGCTTCACGATTAATTTCTAGTAAAAGAGGTGCATGATCCGAAAGAATACGAGGGAGGTGAGTGACTGTGGATTTTGAAAACATATCCATTCCATGCAAGTTGGTGAGCCACCTATCAAGACAGCACCATATCCTATTCTGACCTTTCCGTTTGTTGCACCACGTAAATTTCGTCCCTTTAAAACCTAAATCCAGTAGCCCCGCGTGAAGCAAGCATTCTTGGAAATCCAACATACCATCCAAGACGTCGCCCCTACCTCCCCTCTTCTCAGAGACATCCGCAACTGTATTGAAATCGCCTCCCACAAACCACGGAAACGTGCCAGTTTGAACCGAACTTAGATGTGCCCATAGTTCCCGCCTTTCCAGCATCCTGTTGCTCGCATACACGAAGGAAAAGAGGAAGGCCACACTACCAACTTCAATCCTCATGTCTATACACTGGGAAGATATAGTAAGCACCTCCACCGATAGAGTATGTTTCCAACCCACCCAGATTTTCCAATTCACAGGCCCACTATGAAAACAGTTCATAAATCCCATCTTCTTCATAACTCCTGGAAGTTTGCAAGCGTCCTGCTTTGGTTCAAGAATCACAATTAAAGAAGCCTTGGCCTTTCTAACTTCTACAACGATGAAGGATCGCTTAGCCTGAGTCCCCAAACCGCGATCGTTCCATACAATAGTGGAAAACATCAATGAACAGACCTACGAGTTTTGAGAGCCGCTGGAACATCCAAATTGGGGTGTACCAACACACCCTTCTCTTTCGCCTTCGAGCGAGTGATAGGTCCCGACGCTCCATCCAAGCTGTTAACTCGAGGTGCTGTCAAAACCCCTTCCTCATTTCCAGAACGGTATTAGTGTAATATATATCATATTTATTCACTCAATTTATTTATGTAATCATTATGCAATGAAAATCATGTAGAACGAGTCGCATCACATCGTGGAGACGGTATTCCGTACGTATGCACAAGAGATGATATCATTCCCATGATCGTGGAATTGTATTGGAGTGTATGTGTACTATTTCAGATTCAATATCAATTTACAATAATCATATATATTTATTCTTTACACCATTATACCCGTCCAAGTAAGGTGGTGGTGGAAAATAGATTACACCACGACGTGGGGACGGTATTCCGTACATATGCACGCCCGGTGATTTCATTTTCCGTAGGATGGATAGATGGTGAAATAGAGTTGTTTCATACTTACAATAACATATTATTATATGAGTGATACTAATGTTATTAATTCTAATGAAACAACTAATGAAGAAAATGTGGAAGAAGAAATAATGTTGAATGAATCGGTAACGGACATTACCTCTTCTTTGAAGCGCTTCTTTGAGACCTCCTTTTAGGGCACTGAAATTGGTCTTTGAAGAAGACCAGGACCTCTAGGATGTTTTTAGGTAAGTGTAGAGGAGAAATTGGCAGGGTTTGGCCGATCTTGAAGGCTCAAAGTGGTGTGATTAAAGATAGGGAGGAGGTTCCCTTTTATAATGGAGGAGAGGGGCACCTTTGGAAAAACGAAAGCTATTATATTATTATAAAGCCATATTCAGTTTTAAATAGCTCCAAATTGATTTATTTTGAATCTAAGGTGGGTATGGGTCTAAATACTCTCATCCAATATAATTTGGACAAGTTTAGTTTACTATTTTAACCTTATCATTTAGATATACTTTTAAGTTAGATAATTTTACTTTTTAACGTGTCATTTTGTGTTCTTACACTATAAGGTTAATAAACATACTATAAAAATTCAAAAGAACCCCAATTTGTTTAGTATTAATATATATAACCTTATCTAAGTCATTTGGCCGATCCTTATATTTTTAGGAATAAAATAACAATCAATAATATAATATTTGTTTTAAAAACTATTTTATGTCAATTTTGACAATATTTTGTAATTTATTTTTGCAAAAATAATAACAGAATGATTAGTTCTAAAAAAGTTAATTAAATCAATACTAACATGTAATATTAACCTATAAAATTAGTTTAATTCATAAAAAGTCTGAAATTACATTTATTTGGGTATTTATAACATCAATTATGTCAATATTTCATTAATAAGATAATTAATGCATCATCTTTGTGTCATAAATAAATAAAATTACTTAATGTATAAAAATTACAAATAAAATACCATTATGTAGGAAATCGTTTTAGCTTTCTAATGAATATTTATAGTCGAATTTATCTGATGTATAACCCTATATTAAAAATTATTTACTTATTAAACTTTGATTTATACTATTTTAACCCTTCTTTAAATAAATTAATAATAAATGTCTTAATCTAATACAAGTGGGCATAAATGGTCATATTGTATCCCTAAGGTTGTTTTTGGTCGAATTAAACATTTCCAATATAATTAAGACATGTGTTAGAGTAATAATAATAACATTTTTACCCCTAATTACCATAATTACTTTTAACTGTGGAAAACAAGTAAAACGTTACTATTCACCAAATAATATTTTAATCTCATTGAACCACATTTTAGTCCTTGATATTAACCGTGTCTCTCGGATTTTCGATATTCCACTCACATATGTGGTAAAATTATGTTTTATGTAAATTTTCAAATTGTCCTAATAGGTGGGTAAAAGACGATGAAAAG
The DNA here is from genome assembly GCA_963277665.1 of Viscum album. Lineage (NCBI taxonomy): Eukaryota > Viridiplantae > Streptophyta > Magnoliopsida > Santalales > Viscaceae > Viscum > Viscum album. The sequence continues at coordinate 1,903,320,762 of OY728137.1, forward strand.
TTCAATAAAATTTTTATATATCTAAAATTATTATAAATTCAATCCAATGAATTACATTGAACTTATATAGGTATTATGTATCAATTTTGACCTAAAAAAAATTTAAATAAAAAGTCGGTTTTTAAATAGTAACCCGGTGTTTTCACTATTCATAAAAAATTGAACGTTTTCTGAAAAATACCAAAATTTCACCATAGGCTAATTTCGATATTCTGAATCCAAAAATGAAGTCCATTTTGAAGAATAAAATTTAAAAAAATTCAAAAAGTTGTTATTACTATTCATAACGGCTAGTTTTAATAATATTTTAATAGCATATCGTTGTTTAGTGAAACTGGGTATTGCATACGACCCAAGCTATCAATAAAGGTCATGATTGCGTGTAAAGCAAGCCAAGCTAGTGTTGTTTGTAGTGAAAGATTCCTTTGATTATTTATATAAAATAAAAACAAAATATTTCTTATAAAAGTCTCGTGTGTTACATTCTTCCCCCCTTAAAATGAATTTCGCCCTTGAAATTCGTCACTTGTAACAAACAGATGAGGATACCTCTCCCTCATCATATCCTCAAGCTCCCATGTAGCTTCTTCTAATTGGTGGTTCTTCCATAAAACTTTCACCAAGTGAGTGGTCTTGTTCTGTAGGACTTTTTCACTATGATCGAGAATCTTTATCAGATGTTCTTCATAAGAAAGTTCTTCTTCCATCAGTACAACTTCTGAGTTGAGTACATGTGAAGGATCAGGTATGTACTTTCTCAGGAGAGATACATGGAACACATCGTGAACTTGAGAGAGATTCGGTGGAAGCGCCAATCGGTAAGCTACCTTCCCAAAACGATCCCGTATTTTGAAAGGACTGATATACCTAGGGCTCAACTTTCCCTTCTTTCCAAATCTCATTACTCTCTTCCAAGGAGATATTCGTAAGAACACGTTATCACCCACTTCAAACTCTAAGTCTTTTCTTTGGTTGTCAGCATAACTTTTTTGTCGACTCTGAGTTGCTCTTATGTGTTGTTGAATAGATCTGACATTTTCTGCCATTTCATCAACAAGATCAGGTCCTAATAGCTTTCTTTCCCCAACTTCATCCCAACAAGTTGGAGTCCTGCATTTCTTTCCATAGAGAGCTTCATAAGGAGCCATCTGAATACTGGACTGAAAGATATTATTATAAGAAAATTACACCCAATGATTTTGCTGATCTCAACCACCTTGGAAATCCATAGAGCAAGCTCTCAACATATCTTCTAGAGTTTGAATTGTCCTCTCAGACTGACCGTCTATCTGAGGATGATAAGCAGTGCTGAAACTCAACTCTATATACAGAGTATGCGGAAGAATTCGCCAGAACATTGAGGTAAACCTCAGATCCCGATCAGATGTAATAGAAAGTGGTACTCAATGCAATCTTACCACTTCCTTTACATATTTCCTGGCAAACTGATCCAGAGATAAATCCTCTCTAATAGTAATGAAGTGTGCAGACTTTGTAAGACGATCAACTATAACACAGATAGCATTATTGCCTTTGGATGTTTTAGGAAGTCTGGTGACAAAGTCCATAGTGATGTTTTCCCATTTCCATTCGGGTATGGGTAATGGTTGTAACATTCCCTTAGACTTCTGTCTCTCAGCTTTAACTTGATGACAAACCATGCCTCAAGAGACATATTCAGAAACATCTCATTTCGTGCCATCCCACCAGAAGTACTCTTTCAGGTCCCTATACATCTTCGTGCTTCCAGGATGAAAAGAGAATGAAGAACTATGAGCCTCATCTAGCAGCTCCTTCTTTAATTCGGGTATGGGAGGAACACAAACCCGATTCCTGAACATTATTATCCCATCACAATCAAAGTTGAATTCAGGAACATTTCACAACTTCTTTTGTAACTCTACATCTTTTTTCTATGCCTCTTTAATCTTAACATGTATAGATGGTTGAACATTCATTTGAGAAAGATGCGATTTTTCCCCTTTCATTATAATTTTAAGATCCATCCTTTGTAAATCCATAAATATTGGATCTTTTGTGATCCTCATCATGGATAAACTGGCATGGTCTTGTCGACTTAATGCATCTGCCACATTGTTTACTTTCCCAGGGTGGTAATGAATTGAGGAGTCGTAATCCTTAATCAGCTCCAACCATCTTCTTTGGCGCATATTCCTCTCCTTTTGTGTGAAAATATACTTTAAACTTTTATAATCAGTATAAATATCACACCATTCTCCATAATGATAATGCCTCTATATCTTTAATGCAAATATTACCGCAACTAACTCCAAATCATGAGTTGGGTAATTTTGCTCATGGATTTTCACCTGTCGTGAGGCATAAGCTATCACCTTATCATTTTTCATAAGAACACCCCCAAACCCTTCTTGGATGCCTCACTATAGATCACAAACCTTTCTCCACTACAAGGCAGTGTGAGTGTGGGTGCACTAGATAACCTTCTTTTCATCTCCTTGAAATTCTCTTCACATTCCTCCATCTAAACAAACTTAACTCTTTTTTGAGTCAGCATGGTGAGTGGATTAGATAGTCGTGAAAAATCATTCACAAAACGTCGATAATATCTAGCCAAGCCAAGAAAACTTCAGATCTCAGTTAATGTTGTTGGTCTTGATCATCTTTGGATAACCTCTGTTTTTGCAGGATCCATAGATATCCCCTCTTTTGAAATTATGTGACCCAAAAATGCAACTTTTTGAAGCCAAAATTCACACTTGGTAAATTTGAAAAAATCTTCTCCTTTCTCAGGGTCATCAATATAATTCTCAACTGATCTTAATGTTCTTCCTTGATCTTTGAATAGACAAGAATATCGTCTATAAAGACTACCACAAATTGATCAAGATAGTCTCTAAAGACTTTATTCATTAGATCCACGAAGATAGCAGGGGGCATTAGTAAGACCAAATGGCATCACTATAAATTCATAGTGTCCATACCTTGTACGGAAAGCCATCTTTGGTATATCTTCCCTTTTGACCCTTAATTGATGATACCCTGAACGAAGACCAATCTTGGAAAAATTTTGAGCTCCTCATAGTTGGCCAAATAAGTCATCAATATGCGGGAGAGGATATTTGTTCTTGATAGTGATCTTGTTAAGTTCTCGATAATCAATGTAGAGTCTCATTGATCCATCTTTCTTCTTAACAAACAGAACAGGTGCTCCCCAAGGTGACGCACTAGGGCGTATGAATCCCTTATCAAGATTCTCTTGGAGTTGCTTCTTCAATTCCTACAACTCAATTGGGACCATTCTATAAGGTGTCTTTGAAATAGGTAAAGCATCTGGTACGAGTTCCATTGAAAACTCAACTTCACGTTTTGGTGGAAGACCTGGAAATTCCTCTGGAAAGACATCGTCAAACTCTCATAAAATGGAAATATTCTTAATCGTGAGTTTCTCACCAACCATTTGAGATAAAAAACCCTCATTTAGTGGAATCAAGACCCATAAAATGGAATAAATTTCCACTGGAAGGTTATGTTCATCCTTGCATCGATAGACGATCATAAATTGATCTAGAATATGAAATGTGACTTCCCTTATTTGGCAATTGAAAGAGCTCCATATATAGAAAGCCAATCCATGCCAAGAATCTAATCAAATTCCACTATAAGAAGGATCACAATATTTTCCGGAATCAGTTTCCCACAAACATCAATAAAAGAATAATTATAAACTTTTTATGAGACTGTTGTGCCATTAGGGGTTGTCATAGCTAACTCAACATCTAATTGTTGAGGTAATGCAATGATACCCTTAGAATATTCTTCATAAATAAAAGAGTGGGTCGATCTAGAATCAAATAAAACATTTTCTACTTTAGAGTGGATGGTATGTGTACCTTTTACCACATCGTTATCATACTCCACATTGCTGATATAAATTGCATGTGACATTCCTTTGCCTTTAGCCGTAAGAGTTTGTTGACGTCGACCATCATCATCAACCCTTGGATTTGGGCATTGATTGGAATAATGCCCCATCTCCTTGCACTTGAAACATTGAAGTGTAGTAGGTTCATTCTGTGTATCCCTTCCTTTATTTTCATCATTAAACATCTTCTTCCCATTATTGCGGCATTCAAATTCCCGATGACCTTCCTTTACACATTTAAAACATTTACTTGTCCCTTTAAGACAACTCCCTCCATGTTTCTTTCCACACTTTGAGCATAAGGGAAAACTCATCTTTTTTTCAGTGTGCTCAATATATTTTCCTTTGAATTCCATTTTCCTCTTCTTATCAAACCCATATGACTGATGGGTTACCCCAATATGCATATCAACTTTGAGAGCACATCGAATGATTTCCCCATACATATTGATGTCCCTTATGGCTAATGCCCTTCGAAGACTTGGTTTTAAGCCACTAAAGAATCGATCAATATTACTCTCAGGTTGGATAACAATACCAGAAGCGTACCTTGCATGTCTTGTAAAATTTTCTTTATAGGTTCCAACAGATTCATCATCATTTTTCTTTAGTTCAAGAAACTCCTTCTTCATCGTTGTTCAAAGAATACGAGGGAAGTACTTATTGAAAAATAAGTTCTTGAACTCGTCCCATTACATGGACTCAATTTCATCTCTTGGCCTCGTATTATTGATAATATTACACCATTGATCAACATCACCTTCCAAACGATACACTACTAAGATGACTTTATCATGTTTAAAACATTGAAAAACTGAATTTATATTTTCAGTAGTACTGATCCATTGTTCAGGAACTAATGGATCAGTAGACTCGCTGAATGAAGGTGGACACTTTCTCATGAAGGATTCAAAAGAATGTTGCTCCTTCCTTTTCCTGTTTGGAAGTCCTGCATGATTCATAGCTTGAGAATGTTGTGTGAGCATGGATATAAGATTTTTCATTCCAGATCCCATAACGTTTGGTTACTCAGGGGGACAATCATTTCATTGCCCATCGCATTCCTCATTAACACGGTTCCTTCGGGTTCCAGCCATTGACAAAAACCAAGAAGAATAGTGTGAGCAACACTAATTATAATAGGAAAAACAGATAATCAATAATAAAATTTCACACTTAATGTATTATCATAGGTTATTCATGGCCATTTCTAAAACACTAAGATTGTGTTCTATGCTTAGACTTATCCTTAGGGTTCTTACTAAGGCTTTCACACCCTAGTTTCCAAAGGTTGACTATACCTTTCCTCTGATACCATCTATAACGACCCATACTTTACATACATTGTTAGTAATTCAAAATTTAATTACACTTATTAAAACATATAACAAAACCACGAAAGGACTGTATAGTTATAGTGTCTTTAGAAACTGGGAAACATAAACAAATGGTTCCTAAAGCGTCTACACTGTCTCCCATTTATTTCATCATATCTATAGTCCCTTTTGCCATATCATACTTAATAACCTTCTTCCTGACCTGGGGAAAGAAAAAATACAAAAGGGTGAGCTCAAATTATCAGTAAGGGTAATCAAAAGAAATATCAATCACATCATATTCATAAGAACATAACATTTGGGAAATCTTACCCTGCAAAAGAGATCATAATTTCTTAACATGGGATAAATCATGGTAGTGAAATGTAATCACAATAATCATAACATAAAACATGAAGGTTTTTGGAATACACACATAATCCTAGATAATAATTTCTTATTAGTCAATACTCATTTCCAAGACTATCTTAGTGGACCAAGTCTATTTCTGAATCGAGTTCATTCCTTGTTTCAGTCCTGTTTCACTGGACCGGTTTAACATGCCGTTCCAGCCATGTCTATCTCATGAGATATAAAATCATTACCCAATGCATTAGTGGGAGATATAGGTCCCACCCATTTCATAATGATACCATTCTTATGTGTGCCACAAAATCATAAACCATACATCATAGCATAACCCATGTAATAAAAATGCGATTCTTAAACATTGTGACATCATAAAATAAATAATATAAGATAAATGAATTCATAAAAATAATTCCATCACAACATAATCAAATCAATATAATAATAGGGATAGAAATAGAACCCTTTATTATCTTAGATGGAAAATAAGTTTGATAAAACAGTTGAACTCCATTCTTGAGGAAAATACCCTTTCTACTTCAAAAACACTTTTACTTTATTAACATGTGATACAATTCTAAAATAAAGAAGTTGATTAAAAATAAAATTGAAAACTTTTAATGGAAGCTTCTTGGAAATAATGTTTTAAAAATCCATTCATGCCATATAAGTTAAAAAAAAATTCTTCTCGTACTTTTGTCGGAAAAGTCAAAAAGTACCTCATACGAAAAACGACAAAAGATTCCATTAATATATTTTAATAAAAACTCACCGAAGGGTAAAATTTGATTTAAACAATTGTAGGTGGACAGAAATAATATTACATATTGAGGAAACATGGATGTGGATGATAAAATACACCCCAGTAAATTCCAAAGTATAAAAATTCTCAGATAAAAATGAGATTGTGATATTTCCCTTACGTTAGGTATGATTTGCTTTGTAAGTGTCTGAGCCTCCTATATAATGATTTAAATAATGTCATTGACTTATTCCAGAATCATACTCATTGTTATGATATCATATATGGTAATATTATTATCTTATTATTAGTAATATTTCATTTCTACTTGTTATTCGGGTGTTTATTAATTTTTGTTCTTATGCGTGTTTTGTTGAATAAATTAGTATTCTTCTTTTTAGGTTATAGATACCTCATTTACAGAATTTTATTATTGTAATATATATAATATTTATTCACTCAATTCATTTATGTAATCATTATGCAATGAAAGTCATGTAGAACGAGTCGCAACACATTGCGGGGACGGTATTCCGTACGTACGCACGAGCGATTATATCATTCCCATGATCGTGGAATTGTATTAGAGTGTATGTATACTATTTAAGAATAAATATAACTTTAATATAATCATATATATTCATTCTTTATACCAATATTCCCATCCATGTAAGGTGGTGGTGGAAAATAGATTACACCACGGCGTGGAGACGGTATTCCGTACGTACGCACGCGCGATGATTTCGTTTTCCGTGGGATGGATAGATGGTGAAATAGGGGTTTTTCATAATTATAATAACATATCAGTATATTTTTGATACTGATGTTATTAATTCATAATGAAAAAACTAAATAAGATGAAGTGGAAGAAGAAATAAAGTTGAAAGAGTCGGTAACAGACATTACCTCTTCTTTGAAGCGCTTCTTTGAGACCTCCTTTTAGGGCACTAAAATTGGACTTTGAAGAAGACCAGGACCTCTAGGATGTTTCTATGGAAGTAGAGGGGAGAAATCATAAGGGTTTTTCTGAGATTTAATGCTCAATGTGGTGTGAGGAAGAGAGGGAGGAGGTTCCCTTTTATAAAGGAGGAGAGGGGCACCTTTGGAAAAACTAAAAATATTATTTTATTATAAAGCCATATTCGGTTTTAAATAGATCCAAATTGAATTATTTTAAACCTAAGGTGGGTATGGTTCGAAATAATCTCATCCAACATAATTTGGACAATTTTTATTTACTATTTTAACCTTATCATTTAGATTCAACTTTATGTTAGATAATTTTACTTTTACCGTGTCTTTTTGTGTTCTTACACTATAAGGTTAATAAACATACTATAACAAGCCAAAAGAACCCCGAGTTGTTTATTATTAATATATATATCCTTATATAAGTCATTTGGCCGAACCTTTGATTTTTAGGAATAAAATTAAAATTAATAATATAATATTTGTTTTAAAAACTATTTTAGGTCAATTTTGACTCTATTTAGTAAATAATTTTGTAAGAATCATAACAGAATTACTAGTTCGAAAAAAGTTAATTGAATCAATAATAACATGTCATATTAACCTATAGAATTAGTTTAATTCATAAAAAGTCTCAAATTACATTTATTTGGGTATTTATAACATCAATTATGTCAATATTTCATTAATAAGATAATTACTGCATTATCATTGTGTCATAAATAAATTAAATTATTTAATGTCTAAAAATTACAAATAAATTACCATTATGTATATATCCCTTTTATATTTATTATTAATATTTATAGTGGAATTTATCTTATGTATAACAATATATTAAAAATTATTTACTTATTAAACGTTGATTTTAACTATTTTAACCCTTCTTTATATAAATCAATAATAAATTTCCTAATCTAACCCAAGTGGGCCTAAATGGTCATATTTTATTCCTAAGGTTTTTTTTGGTCTAATTACACTTATGTAATTTAATTAGTACCTGTTTTAGGGTAATAATAATAAAATTTTACCCTTAATTACCCTATTTACTTTTTACCGCGGTAAAAAAAAGTAAAAGGTTACTATTCACCAAAAATTATTTTCATCTCATTGAACCACATTTTAGTCCTTGATATTAACAGTGTCTCTGGGATTTTTGAAATTACACTCACAGAACCGGTAATATTATGTTTTATGTAAATTTGCAAATTCTCCTAGGAGGTGGGTAAAAGACGGTGAAAAGTTCAATAAAATTTTTATATATGTAAAATTATTATAAAATTACACCAATTAATTAAATTGAACTTATATAGGTATTATGTATCAATTTTGACCTAAAATAAATTTAAATAAAATAAATAATTATTTAAATAAAAAGTCAGTTTTTAAATAGTAACCAGGTGTTTTCACTATTCATCAAAAATTGAATGTTTTCAGAAAAATACCAAAATTTCACCAAAGGATAATATAGATATTCCAAATCCAAAAATGAAGTCCATTTTGAAAAATAAAATTTACAAAATATAAAAAATTTGTTATTACTATTCATAATTGATAGTTTTTATAATATTTTAATAGCATATCGTTGTTTAGTGAAACTCGGTATTGCGTACGACGCAAGATATAAAAGAAGATCATGATTGCATGTAAAGCAAGACAAGCGAGTGTTGTGTGTAGTGAAATATTCCTTTGATGATTTATATAAAATAAAAAGAAAATATTTCTTATAAAATTCTCGGTTGTTACATTCTCAATAAAGATGTTATATGTTATATATTATGTTGTCATGTAATGTTCCTAATTTCTCATGAAACTAGACCTCTCGTATCCTTGATGTGGACTCATGTGCATATTTTTTTAATAAGTCATGTTTAAATATGAAATAAATAGTAGGGTTTTTATAGTTTGTATGCAAGGATAGGTTTAGTTCTTTTGTTGGATTAGGGTTATAAAACTCTAGTAATAGACATAGGAATAAGACTACGTATAATGATAATATACATAATTTTGGTGGGTATAGAGTATGTGGTTTATCAAGAAAATGCATCCCTGTCTTGATACGAAAAAGTAGAGGTGGCTCTCACACATATGTATCTAGGGGAAAACCCCCAAAACACTTTATTTAGCTAGACTCGAATGAGAACTGGTATGTGACAATAGGACTTTCTAAACGTGTGGTTAGACACTCTTAGTGGATATTCATCGATAAATTTATAAGTTTAGTATGAACCATTATTAAGGGATAAAAATAGCCTATAAGAATATGTTAGGAGATAGATCATGTATAACATAGATTTAATCCTATAAATTCATATGTTGAGGAAATAAATTTAATGTATACGTTATCTATTTTATGTCATTATATTCAACTTTATTTATTAAAATGTTTAAGATACTCATCCCTTATTTTCCTTTTATTCTACAGAATGGATGGTAATAAGAGAAATATGGATAAAAACCGATGTGATGTGAAACATGATGAAAGTACCAATGAGATTCCAAATCAAATGGGACCTCATGTAAGACATATTGTGATTATGAAAAACCTACTAAAAAATCAAGATTATAAATTTGAACTTTGTTGAATTCATTAGGAAATCAAGGAAGAGGATGAAGACATCTCACGAAAGTTCATCGAACAATGATGATTATGGAAAGAGGACCCAATTTCCTTTATACAACAGGTGTGGTAAAATCAACCAAGGGAAATGTCACAAGGGGACTAGGAGATGTTTTAGGAGTGTAACGAAATTCCAAAAAGTTGTTATTTCCACAATAATATGGATAAATTGATAAATGGAACCAATGTTAAATATAAGGAGTCAATTATAGTTCTATCCTATAAATGTGGAGAATTTGGGGATTACCAAAGACAATGATCAATTTCAAGGACTGAGATTCATGATGAGCGTCAACAATCTCCATGACTAAGGTACAATGGGAAGTCCTATGCAAATATTTATAATGATGAATGAATTACATGTAACAACTACTTCAACGTAGTGTATGCCGTACTGTATTTTAATTCATGTCCTATTAGTATATCATTTATGTTCTCTATGAACATTGAATCCCTGTCAGAAATGATATTGAATCATTTGTAAAATACTTTTATAAGTGTTGTGTCAAGTGTAGATGTTTGGGAAAATATTCTTTTTTAGAATTTTATAAGTATCCCCTTAATGGTAATTGAGGAAAAATGAAAATGATATTGCATATGCTTCAAGGAAATTGAATGTTCATGAGAAGAACTATCCAACACATGATCTGGAGTTGGATGCTAAAATATTTACATTAAAAATTTGGCAACACTAAATATTTGGGGAGAAGTGTGAAATATATATGGATTAAAAAAGTCTCAATAATTTGTTCACATAGAATGAGTTTAATATGCACCACCAAAGATGGTTATATCTGATCAAAGACTGAGACTAGTTTGTTCACCACCATACAGAGAATGTGAATAAAGTGGGAGACACACTAAGTAGAAAGGATCTACCAACTCATTCTTTTATAAGAATTAAAAAGGATCCAATATTCTTCGATTTGATGACGATGAACATGGAAATCATGAATAATGGAACATCGTCAATCCATTCAAAAATTATTGATCAATCATATCTTTTGGAAAGGATAAAAAATTCGTATAAGGTTGATGTGGGAATTTATAAAAAGAAGAAACTATTAGAAAATGGAAATCCTCAAAGTTCAATGTTAATGAATAAGGAGAACAGTGTGTATACATCAAAGTGCCAAGTATGTAAAAAATTTATAGTGGAGAGGAAGAAGCCTAAGGTAATGATTTACCTGTTACCCAAACCATCGTGAAAATGGGATAACATCAATATGGAATTTTTCATCGGACATCCAATCATATCCAAAAAAACAATACTATCTGGGTTGTTTTGTTTCTTCATATAAATATTTCACTCTTAATTTCAATTTGGGATGATTTCTCATTGGATAAACTGAAAAAGATATACATCAGAAAAGTAGTATGGCTCCATGGAGTACCCATATCAGTTATATCTGATCGAGATGTAGGATTCACCTATAGGTTCTAGAAGAGTCTCCGGCATGCTCTGAAGAATGACTATAAATTTAGTTTGGCTTATCATCCCCAAAAAATGGTGAATCTGAATGGACTATCCAAATACTTTATGAAATGTTGAGATATTTCTCAATGGACTTCAAAGAAGGATTAGATCAACATAATTATTTGGTGGATTTATCATAAAATAACTACATTCACTCAAGCATCCAAATGGATCCTTTTAAAGTCTATTATTGTAGGAGGTTCAGAACACCAGCATGTTGGGATAATGTTGGGGAGAAAAAACTTCTAGGTCCAGAAATGGTTAATGAAATTGTGCAGAAGGTTAATACTATCCTGCAGAAAATTAATGGTGCTTAGATTCGATGAATTATCTATGATGATAATCGTCGACGAGACCTATAGTATGAGGATAGAGATATGGTATTCCTTTGTATGTAACCATGGACGAGACTTATGAGATTTGGGAAGAAGTGAAAGCTTCATCCAAGGTTCATCAGCCATTTTGAGATCCTTGATTGAATTGTAGTAATGGCCTATTGAATAACACACCCACCTAACATGAATCATGTATATGATGTATTTCATGTATCACTCTTGAAGAAGTACATAGCTGACCCATCACATGTACTCAATCCAGAGGTGGTACCATTAGAAAATGACCTCTCCTATGAAGAGAAAATGGTGAATATCCTAGATCATAAATAAAAAGTTCAACAAAATATAACAATTCCCCTCATCAATGTGTTATGGTGAGACAACACATTTTAAGAAGTAATGTGGGAACCTGAGAAAGTGACGAGGTAGAGTTACCCCCATTTATTTTAGTGTGGGAAAATGAAATTTCTGTGGTGAATTCTCATAAGTGGGGAAGGTTGTAACGACCGGAAAATTCACAAATAAAATTATGATTCTTTTTTTATTAAATTTATTATAGATATAGAAAACACATGCACATTTTTTATTTTATCTAATTATATTTAAATGATTTTTATGTATCATTATAGTTGATAACATAGTTATTGAACAATGATAACTTAACTAGTACAAATACAAGGATTTAACAACTCATTTCGACATAGAAAATGGAGGGGATGTCCTCATCCACTAGACTCAGGCCATATGAAGCTCATTGTCGGAGCTCAAGAAAAAGTTATCTTCATTAGGATTTTCTATTGACTAAGCCATATATGATATTACACATATTAAGCTTGAATATAATTGCCTACGGGAGAAGTACAAGAAATTAAGGATTACCACTTATGCGATGTTATCTAAGCCACCCCAAGAGTATGTCACCATCGAACACCATACCCATAGGTGTTATGAGGGTGTTATAAGGGGTTATTTAACAAGGTATTAGTTAATAATTTCTTAATCTCTTTTATAAATATGAATATTATTCAATATATTCTGTTATTAGAATTGTTATCCTTAAAAATATAATAAATTAGTTAAATTGATTTTTCTGGTAAAATGGTAGTTTTTAGAAATATATAAATTATTATATTAAACAAAAATTTTATTAATAGTTTTAATATAATAGTTTTATAAGAACAATCTTTTTAATTGTAAATGATGATTATATTTATTCATTATTGTTTTTAATCTAAAATGATTATGTAGTGAGTTTGATAATAATTATTTTTTTAAAGGATAAAACTGAAACACAATTTTTAATAAAAGAATTTATTTTGATGAATCAATTTTTTTTAAATAATTAATATTGTATAAAATATTATTATAAAATTAATTTTATTAATAATAAATTCATATATATTTTTTATGAAGTCAAATGTAATTTTTATTAAGGTATGGAAACTATTATTTCGAAACTCGTCAATTTTCAATAAATTATGTTTATTATTTTCAAATTAGAATTTCACATATTTAATAATATTAATATATAAAATTTATTTTATTTTCTGAATCTAGTCCACAAACTTGTCTGATGATGAATTTTTCAAAATTTTCTGAGACAACAAATTTATTTGGAAAAAATTAAATACTGAATAATTATATAATGTGTTTTATGACATCATAATGACCCAATGGTGATGTAACAAAATAATATAAAATTTAAATTTATAAAATATGTGTTTTAGTATTAATGTAATTTTATTTCATTTTTATTGATTAATTTTATAATGCCTTAGTGGATCATCCAAGACATAATAAATTTTAGCATTTTAAAATGATTTCCCTGACAGTGTTACTCACCTCCACATAAGAACAAATTTTATTTTCATATGTTCGGTCCATTGACATATAAAATGATTTATACCACTACCCTTTTGCAGAGACCATGGGGAAATGATATGGGTTTGTCTGTGATTTTGATTAGTTTAACGTGTAGTGACCAAATTCTAAATAATAAAAAATTCTCATTCATATCATATATAATCCTACCCAACCCCCATTAAAAATCACTCAAAATAGTATTTGGTCAATCATACATTGACCCATACTCAATAGAGTACTCCTAGGGTTCCTAAGGTTCCTAAGAAGCCTCACTCAAGCCTTTCCCAATCCTTTGGGATCACACATACAAGTAAGGGATTTCACTCTTCTCATTTCCATTCAAGGTTCTCTTTTGAATTATGATTCCTACAATCCTTATATATATGTTGGGTTATGCTGTTCTAAGACCCCCATACTGTACGTTTGATTTATATATGATTATATAAACCTTTCAATCTAATCAATCCACTTATTATCCTTTATGCACAACCATTACTATGCCGAAATTCCATACGTGATCTTCCACCCTCCTCATTTATAAAGCATTCTTTTACTTTTATGTATTTGAATTTATTTTATTCCTATTTTTTGATATCTTATGAAATATAATACATACTTGAAATTTTATGTATATATTAATGGATCCCATTTCACTATCATTTATACACCTTATAAACCCTTATGTATACTCATAAAAACACACAATTTTCTAAATGAATTCCCTCTATCCTCATTTTTGACCAAGTTTCATTATGTTATTATACCCTTTTATTTTTAATTAAATATTTAAGGGTACGATTCTAGCTTCCCCATACTTCCCATATAATTTTTCAATGATGAGACACTAATTTATCTATCATTAATGCCTTCCCCGTACAACTGATACCATCTCAAAAATCCATAGCGGATTTGTCTCTTCTTATTTACATTCAATCATTTCATAAATATTATTTATCCAAATTCCATTTCATTTGTTTGGATATTATGTTCCATGATTCCCTTAAGGTCTATTTCATATATAAATGTTTATATACTCCTTTCTCTCACATCAACATAATTTATGAATATCTAAATAACACTGTTATGCTGCAACAATTGCACCGTGAATTTCCAAGGCAAATACTTCATGTAGTGAATACCATACTCATTTCCCTATAGATGGTATTAAACATTTTTCACAAATACATATTGAATGTTACATACATGTATGTCTTCCATAATCAGTTTTTGTGAAATAAAAATTATGTTTAATTAATCCATGTTATATGATTTTGGTAGCCCACTAAAGAAAGAGATTGAAATGAATATGAAGGGTGTGTCCTAATAGTGCTGCAATTAATTGGATATTATTTAATATCAAGATAACATGTTTGAAATTATGGTTTTGTCATGCTAATTCATTTTTAATGAAGGTTTACTCATGAGAATGCATTTTTAAAGTGGGTTTAGTCATGCTAATTCATGTGCAGTTAGGGTTTACACATGCTAATTCAATTTCATTGAGGTGTTTCTCATGATAATACATGTGCAATGATACTTGGGTCATGATAATAATATGTCTCATGTAGTTTCTATATTTCCATGTTAGTATAATCATGCTATATCACACATTTATTTTCATGTTTCTCTTGATATAGATTGATATTCATATTGCCTAACATGTATTCTATTATTTATGTTATGCCATGTTTACTCCCTTACCGAGTTTTATTTCTCACCCAATTTATCTATGTCTTCAGGTTAACCCATGAAATGCTATGTATGAAAGAATGTGGTCATAATGAAAAATGGTTTTTAAATAAATATGTTGTTTTTTATGTCTTATGTTTTCATGAAATGTTACTAATATCCCAAAACACTATAAATATTGATCCTTGGAGTTGAATTAAGTAAATGTTTTTGTAATAAATAATTTTTAATTATGTAATAATGATAAAGGTTGTTATAAATTTCATCCCACATTCAATTCATTACTGGAAGTGGATGGAACAACCCTAAAGGTCTCTGATTCACAGTATTAACATTTAGGAAAGTATAATAATGGGTAAAAAATTTGTATGCTACCAGTGGACTGTGCACACAGAATGAGAACATTTTACGAGTTCCAACTGGAGAGGCCTCAAAGGTTTCGATGTGAGATAGATCCCCAGGTAGCTGAGAACCAGATGGATGTTGTGAGTAGATTTTTCCACCTAGTTGGGACACCAGTAGATCAAATATTGATCCTATATTCTAGTCATTATCATTAAATGATCATAAGGATGGTCTACATGGTAATGAGGCTCCGGTATATGGATCATTTCCCGAGATGGTACCTTCTGGTAGTGTACCAACTAAATCACTTCTTATTGGTCAGTAGTTACAACCTATGATACTTGTAGTTGACACATGTAGGTTTAGTTCCATACACGTGTTTCAGCATCAGATACCCATCAGGTTCCCAGGCGAACTCAAATCATAGGTGGATAAGGACTGGCATGAGGATGTCATCTAGTTTCCATCTATCTAGGGCACCATTGGATCAGATGGTAGTCCTGATAGAGAGCCTTCTACTGGATCATCAGAACTATGGTAGGGTTTATATTACCATGATCGTGCAAAGAGGTAACTTTTCTGTGGACAAGCTTGAGAACCTTGCTAAGAGAAGGGGGTATATTACCATAAATGATAATTGTTTAGTGTTCCCTATAGATTCTATAGCCTTGACAAGAAGACATGTCAGTAGCTGGGAATTCATCTAGGTATACCGACCATTCCAGGTACTCGATGAATACATTATGGTTTGTGATTCACAGCTCAGACCACCGAGAATGTTTTGTTTAGGGACATCCGAGAGAAAGTTGTTCTGCTATGAATTGCTACTTATGATAGGGTGATAATGAGAACCTTTGGGGTTGAGTTTTCTTTGGATGAGTGGATACATATAGTAATTTTTAGTAGTGGGAATGCATGAAACTAATGCCAGTCTTAGAGACATGGGTGTGTAAATTTTTTTGGGAATAGGTAGTGATATGGATAGATGAATCTGTGGGGAATCAGAAGTGGAAGTGGAGTTAGGAGAGAAACATGATGTGGTATACATTTAAACATGTTACAACCACCACCCTCATATGGTTGACATCAGGCTCAGGGAGATAGTGGATATGGGAATGGAATAGCTGCATGTGGTCAATGAGTGTGACCCACAGGCTCTAAGAATGATTCGAGGAATGATCTATGTCTACAACTAGCTTCTGTATTATTAGACAGAGGTAAAAATCATTCCTTATTTCCACAAAACATGATCAATACTATGAGTTTCCAGTTAAATAGGCGACTTGACCATTAAGTCAGGAGATAAATTTGGTAAGAGACTCGATAATCATTCTTATGATGACCGTGTAATTTGACCATTGAGGTGAGACGTTCAGTTGGAACGTCGAGGTGGCTATGTAGAGGCCTTATGAATATAGCCTAGGGAGGGACTAGACATTAACAATTCATACACAGATTGACTATTTTAGCAAAAATGATGTTGTATATCTACAACATGGGAATGGTGTTTTACTCCGTCAGAGAAAAAGGAAACACATACATCATATAATAAAAATATTCATATGAGGGTGAAGCCGATCACTCTTGAGTCAGCCAATATTACCCTTGTAGAAGAAGGTGTCTTGAGATTTCAGTTCCCAATAGTAGTGGTTGAGTATGGGGACATCTTTACAAAAGATGTTTCTTGGACTACCTCCCCGAAGGGAGAGGGACATCTGCTTTGGATGAGTACTACTAGAGATTTGTACATGAATTCTCCAGGGTATCAGCACCCATGTCAACTTTGATGAAGAAGGGAGAACCATTCATGTCGACGTGTAAGTTTCAGTAGGGCTTTCCCAAACTGAGACAGCGACTTAAAAGTGCCTCATATTGATGCTACCAGAAGAGTTTGTTGGGTATTTAGTCTATTGTGATGCTTCAGGGACCAGAATAGGTTGTTTCTTGATTCAGGAGCATGTAGTGATCACCTGCAACTCATGACAGTTGAGAATATACAAGAAGAACTATGCTACCCATGACCAGGAGTTAGCAGCAATGGTGTTTGCCCTGGAGATGTAGCGACACTACTTGATGGGTGAATGATTTTATATTTACCATGATAACAAGAGTCTCAAGTATATCTTCCCACATATGGACATGATCCTGAGACATCAATGATGGCTAGAGTCCCTCCAGGACCCTGACCTTGAGATAGTATATACTCCTGATATGGGGAACATGGTAGAAGACACCCTAAGGAGGAGGTATGGTATAGAACAACTGAGTGAGGCATCAGAGCATCTTGTTGCACTATAGATATCCTTAATGGATAATGATGGAGAATCTTACATCTAGTCTATGACTGTCAATCCACCAATTATTCAGCGAGTTCAAGAGACATGGCTTGGGGACATTAACTACAATGATGGATGTGCTTAGATATCATCAAGAAGGTCTCCTGAAGGATTTTATGATAGTGGAGAGAACGTTGTTCTCCTCAAGGGATGCACCATGGTACCAGTTACGCTACAAGATGAGGTGTTGAGGAAGTTCCATACATACTCTTAAGCGGTACATCATGGAGTGGCGAAGATGTACCTGGACCACCAGTGTCAGTAATGGGGGCCAGGGATGAAGAAGGCAGTGGAAAAGATTGTATCATGATGCCTCACATGTTACCAAGTGAAGACTGCGCAGACTAAGAATAAGTATTATGCAGACATGAGACGAAGACCATTGGTTTTTGAGGAGGGAGGTCATGTGTTCCTACATGTCTCACCTCGATGAAGATTATAGAGATTCGACCAAGATAGAAATCTATCTCTGAAGTTCATCAGAACTTTACAGCTCCTCAGTAGAGTAGGAGAGGTGGCGTACCATCTTGATCTTCCCCCATATATGCACTAGGTGCATAATGTTTTCTGTGAGTCATAGATTAGTAGGTACATGCTTGATCCATCGCTCGTTATCAAATAGGGAAAGATGGGCATCGATGATGGGGAGGATTTTATAGTGTTTTTGTTGGAGAGAGAGGATTGATAGGAGAGAGTAATTTGTGAATGTATGATACCTATGCTGCATGTTCTGTGCAGCATGGGAACCTCTAGGAGAGAAAATGGGAGTGGGAGGCTCTGATTCGTTCTCTGTGGCCTCATTTGTTGGATTTTCTTTTGTTTGGACATTTGAGGATGAATGTTCATAAAGTGTAATGACCTAGAAATTCAATATATATATATTTAATTTATTTTGGAATATTTCGAGGTCATAAAATCTGACAGCACACAATTTCAAGGCCTAGAGTTACCAGAATGATTCGTAAATTTTTTGTTAAGCTTTAATTAGCACGAGTGAGTAGTTTTCCTGAAAAAGTAAAATAACACTTATATGGGTTCCTTAATCATAAATTTTAGTGCACCACTGTGTTTAGGATATCAGGTTTACTTTAAGCATGAATTATGTTTACTCGGTGCAGGCCTCTAGTGAGAAAACACTAAAATGGAATAACGATAAATAAAATAATTAAATAAAGTTATTTTATTTTTAAAATGCTTAGAACTCACAAACGAGGACTCAAATTAAATATCATAGACCACCACATAGTTCATGAGGTTATGATTTCTTTAGGAAGATACTAACATTGACTGGATCGGGCCAAATTTGGATGTATGTTTTTGGAAGAAAATAATATAATTACACATCAATTATTTTATTATTAAAATCCATAACTTTGAAACGGTAACTCGGATTGAAAATACGAGAGTACCGTTGACGGGTGTGTTACCATTTGGTGGAGCATAAACTCAACTGGTGTATGTCGATGGTGAATGTTAATAATTTATTGAACTTTTTAAAGGAATATTCAGTAAACGCACGGGCGACATTTTCTATCTTTTGAATCGGCGCTCGGATTAAAAATCTGAGAGCACTATTGATTCCATAGCACCGGGATTCACTTAAGGGAGACTTCACATTGGCGGAAATATGTCTTTAGAAAAATATATATTTTGAATATTTTAAATTAATAATAGAATAACATTGTTATTTTATTTATTTATTTCTTTTCTTCCAACAGAAAAGGGGAAATGGAGGGACCAATGTTGTTTCAATCAATTAAATGGATTGAATGCAAAAATTCTCTATAACAGCGCCATTGCAATTATGAAGGTTCTAATTAAATGAACCCCCATTAATTCCATAGACATTACTAACCCTACCCCTCTCCTACTTATATGCATCATGGGGATATGTATTGGCATGATTTCATGAAGCGATGAAGTTCTAATAAAGAGATGTGATGCCAAACACATAAAGGATGGAGCTAGGTCCAGCGGGTGGTGACAAGCACCACCAATCGAAAAACACCGACTCTTACTCATGCACAGAGGCTCTCCAACAAAATTGAGGTTGGGGGTATATTTTCATGTATGATAAATATCAATTTTTTAATTCCTCTTGTTCTTGATTCTCAATGACGACGGACAAAAAAACATGGCCATCGATCCACACATAGACCCAGATCCATTCTATTTTCTTATTCAGAAATTCTTTGTTGCCAAATAATAAATTACATTAAAAACTCAATGCTTCGTTGTGCGCGACATACAAATGTGGAGATATCAACCTAAGGATCACAAATTAGTATTCATACCAATTTTATGGGCATAGAATGAAGCTGTGGTGCCCCGCAGAAGATGTGTTATTACAGTGCTATTCTCGCCAGGGTACGACGGTGGTCCGACACAGTTGCGGCATGTGTCCAACGGCCAATAAGGGTTTTCAGATAAGCAGAAGCCCGATATGGCTTGAAGTGGTCCAAGATGGAGGCTGGGACGGCGGCAGGCCAAAGGGGTGTGATTCCTGAGTGGCGCGGTGGCCAGGCAGACAACTGTTGCGGGCTTTGCGGAGTATACATGTGAGGTGCGATATGGTAGCCAGTCTGTTAGGTTGCAACATGAGAGTTTATAGAAGAATGTCTAAATTTGGAGAGAGAAATAAACTGAAAGGGACTAAAATTTAAGGATAAATAAAAGATAATGAAGGAGTGTTTTGGGGCTTGTGCATGCATGAGGGAATGAAGGTTTTGAAATTGGGATTTGAGATTGAAGAAAAAATGGTTAAATAAAAAATAATTATAATATAATGATGTTCTTATTATGTTTGGTTCTAAAACCATAATTTGTCCGTAACTTATCTGTGTGACCTCAGTTTCATGAACCATCAGTGGTTGTATAACCTTGACATTGAGGCAGAAATCATGAGTCCAATATTGAGAATCTTTTTCGGGTTTATGGATCAAATACATGAAACACTCCAATAATAAAAAAATATTATCATTATTAATTTGTCAACCTTCCATAACTCTTGTTTGTGACATCCGATTGACTTATCGTCAATGGAAACATGATAATGTCATTATGTTGGTCGATTTAAGTCTAATGATTGAATATTAAATTCTAGTATGTGTCATGGGTTCACGAAATTACCAATAATAATGTTGTTATTATTGGTGCGAAATATTGAATATATCATAACTCATTAATATGATATTAGATTGGTGAACTGCAAGTGGTGTTGTGATCTTGAAATTAAGATGCACATTTCAAGACCAAATTTGGATATTTAAGTCTAGGTCAAGGAGCATGCCCCACGAGGCTCGGTTTGCACGTGTGGAAGTTAAATGCAACCTTTTATGTGGGTATCCATCTTGGAAAAATGGTTAGTTTGTATATTGTTTTTTTTCAAGTGGATCGCAACAGTGTGACCCATTTGGTTATCCGGTGTCGTTTTAATTACGACAGGGAAGGATTGACACAAATACAACCGGGCCCTCGGTTCTAAAATGCCTATCACTTATATACCGGGCATTCATTTGATGCACCTTCTATTGGGTTGGAACCCTTACGACATGGAGGTCCTTTGAGATAATCCGTTGTGGAGCTTAGTAGTGGTCGAGGTATGACCAGTATCTTGAGGTGCAGAGTCTACAGAGCTCGAGCGTACCGAGTGCGAGGAATCATGTGGCCAGTTTTAACATGAAGAAATAACATTGATCCAAAGTGGGCTAGCATCTATTGATCTTGTATGGGTTAGTATCTAACAGATCCTAGGTGGGTCAGTGCTCAGCGATCCTGTGTGGGTCAGCACATACCGATCTTCTGTGGGTCAGATCCTATGATGGTCATAGGGGTTAGTACCTATCGATTTGGTGTGGATTAGAATCAATTCTTCTTAACAGAATAAGATGATATAGATTACGACTAATAATATGTACTATTTTACTTATGTTATACCTGATTTTAATCTTAGTCTTTTACCTGTGTGGTACTTCTATCTTCTCGGTGTTACCTGTGTGGTACTTCTACCTTCGTGGTGTTACCACTATGGTACTTCTACCTTTGTGGTGTTGTCTTCGTGGTGTTACATGTGTGATACTTCTATCTTAGTGGTGATACCTGTGTTGTATTTCTAACATCATGGTGTTACCTTTGTGGTATTGTTCCCTCATGTATGAGATGTGTATACATTGATAACTTAGGTATATGTATTGGCATTTACCTAAGTAGACTTGTAATATTACTTTGTGGATTATCCTTCGTGGAACTCGATGAGACCTACGGGGGTCTCGGGGTCCCTAATGAGTATCTTTATACTAACCCCTGCATAGGTTACGCCCACACCATGTTGTGTCTTGTGCATATGATGGACAAAATTGATTGAGGCTAAGGGAGTCAGGACTGGATGGTACTTGGAGGTGGACCATTTGGCATGATGTGACACATGGAATACTGATCGTGAGTTGTACCTACCATTATTGTATAATCCTCAGTGGGCGATCCAAGAAATTTTATTTCATTTTTCCGTTGTATTTTTACTTTTCAGTTTTACTTGTACTTTTCAATTGTTCTTGTATTCCGACCCCATTACATTCAGCACACTTTTACTACAACATTTTACATCATGGTTATATTAGTCATATTTTTGGTTCCTAGGTGAACAACCTAGTGGGGGTTATAAAAACACCTCATCAAATATTTCCTCATAAAAAAATTCTACATTATACTGTTTCCAGAAATATTTGATACCCTTTTTTGATAGATAACACATATAAACAGTATCCCACAATAAAGATAATTCCTAATGGAATAGAATTCCATATAAAGATTATATTCATGAAGATGCATCTCTTAATGGGATTATTTTAACTAAACACTAGCCATAAAAACATCGACCATTGTTTCTCGAACCCTTAAACACAAATTTTCTGAAATATCCATCAAGTTCCACTCTTCTGATGATTCTTTAATGGCCTAGGTCAGATATATTTTATATAAAGAATAAATAATTAAATTCTATTTCTCTAGGGTATAGATGATGTTGACATAAAATTATTTCTAGTACTCTACCTAATACCCCTAATAGGAATTCAAATATTTTTGAGATATGATATTACATTTTCTCTTGTGGTCAAAAAACAATGTATACCGTTCCTTAAAATGGTAATTCCTCAAAATATTAAGATTATGCATCACATCTATAAATTATATTTCATATGTCAAGTAATTCTTTTTGTGATGACTAAGATGATGTGAGCCATAGGATTCCATTTGATCACCATATAAAAGATCATAGTCCAAGACCAAACCTAATGCATCAAAAAATACCACATAGCGATACATCGCCTTTGGGAGAGGAAACACTAATGATGTAGTCAAAAAAAAATGAACAAAAGAACTCTGAAATATCTCATCCAAATAAAATATCACTCCCATAAAAGTGCGAGTGGTAAATAGAGAAGATAATTTTGTGAAATTCGTAATGAACTGGTGATAATAAATCATAAAACCTATGAATATCTGAATATAAAAAACATTTTCTAGTTTGTCCCATGTCATAAAAACTATAACATTACCAGGATCAAAAGATATACCGGTTTCTGACACCACATGTCCCAATAAATTCACTTCCCTGATAGATAAATCACATTTCAATAGCATAGAACAATGCCTATGATATATCCTTAGATTCATCTCAAATGACACACATGATCCTCCATGGACCTAAATTAAATAAAGATTTCATCCACAGAGAAAACCACAAACGTATCAAGATAATCATCAAAGGAACTGTTAATCAAATCAATAAAGACTACATGATAATTTGTTTTTATAAATGGAACAAAATAAAACCCATAATTTCTTAACTAATGCAGAATGAAGTTCTTTGAATTTTAAATTCCTTCATCCTCAACTTTTGATAACTATATATAATATAAATCTTTGAGAACCACATCACCCCAACTAACAGGTCAAAAAAATCATAAATCCGTGTCAATATATATTTTTTCTTCAACGTAACTTACTTGAGTTTCTGAAAACCAAAATATAAGAGAATTGAATAATAAAACTTCTTATTAAACAAAATGTGAACTTCCCAAGGTGACACACATTGTTGTATAATCCCAATCCCTAAAAAATCATCCATTTTGGGTATTTAACACAGTCATTTCTTATTATTCCATGTAGTAAGAAGGAATATATACTGGTTGAGTAGTAGGAACTAAATAAATATTGAAATAAACCTCTATTACCAAGGGAATACTAGAGAAGTAATAAGATAACATGTTGGGAAACATAAAGTACACTGTAGGATGATCATCACATAAATATTTATCCACCATATAAAATGAGAACCCCAATATTACATTCCACAAATCCAGATATGAATGTCCAACTCTACTAGACCTCAGGTATGATTAACAATGAAAGAAACATATAGCCTGATTAGTCTCAATAATGGAGGCATGTAGAAGATAATAATCAATTTGGTAATCATTAGAAATGAGAAAAACTATCCTGAAATTTTCATCATGATGTTTAAGGATGATAACTATAAAATCACATGTATGAACAATCTATGGTAAGGCGAACGGAAATGAAGGAAAATAGAGGCCTTGTTCTCTCTTCATTCTTATGGGTGTTGCAATATTGTTTACAAAATATTGAAGATTTGTGTTAAGATTTAGCTAGTCTATGATATAGGTGGATATAAATTAATGGGATGAATGAGTATTAAATAAAGAAGTCCCTAAAGAGGAAGAAATTGTAATGGTTCTTGTCAATGTCAATGGACCAATAGCTGCTTCCTCTAGGGGACTCATTTGCTGCATGAAGAGGATTTATTCATGATTTATGTGGCTATAATCCCATATATATTGTATCATCTAATTAATATGAATTAATTTTTATGATGCGGGTATTGGGATACTTTGTGGAGTATTAATGATATGATAAGTTATTTAAATTGACCAGCACATCCATAAGAACCACATATCGTGGATGGCTTAGTGAAAACCTGTTTTGTATACCCAATCAATACATACTCTAAGTAAGTCAAATGGACTTTTCATGATACATGTGGTGGTATATAAGAACCCTACTATCATGAACCACCATGAGACTCATGATGCATTCTCTTAACATCATACGAACAACTAGAACATCTTCTGAAAAAATGAGATTCCTGTCAACCTTGACTTACATGAAATATAATATTCAAACAACAAAGAGCAATCCATCCGCATAATATAAGAATATATTCATCGATATGAAAACCTATGGAGGAATATAAAATTGATGTCTCATGCAGAACCATGAAGTCTTAATATTCACATTAGATTCAATATAAGGTGAAAACTATGCAATCAAAACAAATATATTAATTTACTATATCATGGTCCTGCCAGCCTATTTGAGTTTGAAAAATCTCATAGCTTTTGCCAGAACAAGACACTCTAGATTGTAAGGTTCAATGAAAACATTTTTAATGTACTCACCCACTAATAATTTGTCCTTCATTATCCTATCCATGGAATCCAAAAATCTCTTTCATTCTCCCTCAATACTGATGGAAGCACTCATTACCTTAATTAATTTGTGAATTTCAAAGAAATAATATAAATCCCTATATTTCTCAATAATTCCATATCATCATGAGGATTATTAAAGCCTGGGATATTATGTAGTTTTTTTAAAAAATGAGCTCTTAAATAGATGTTTGAAACTCATCCCTCAAAGCTTCCACCATGGGATTATGAATGAGAATAAGTCTAGGAGCCTTTCCGAGAGTATGTATATTATTCCGAATAATATCAATGATTTTCTTGTCTAGAAGATGATTATTTCTTCATGGTTCATCGACACCATCTTACAGGATCTTATTCGAATGTGTTCTCATAAGAATGTTACTTAAAAACATAAGAAAACAGAATTAAATACATCATCTAATTACTCATAACACTAACTCTTCAAGATAAATGGGGGAAACCCCCATTAGGAAAGAAAACAAGAGGTCTCTAATTTTCTTTAATAATCAAATGTGGCTTCGCCCCAATCTAAAAAAACAGGATTTTTATTTCAACCTATGCAAATATAATGAAATTAAAATACAATAAATAATCCCCAAGATGAATTTCCTAAACCACCCATTGTGACTGGAGTCTCATTACGATGAGATCTGGACAATAACCCACCCACTACTACCTTATATTTCACAAAAATATTTCATACATTATACTAACATCAGGAAATGATGAAAAAATAATCCTTTAATACAAAAATTTCATTAACTAGCTCAAGTACCCTAGTACCTGGATATCCAAGATGATCTTAGCATGGCCCTAAGGAAATTACCAATCCCCATGGGTTGAAATATCGAACATAGAGCCATAAAACATAATAGTAGAAACTGTTTTTTCATAAAAAATTGTTGATATGAAATATTTAATTATTTCAATTCATTAAAATATAGAAAAGTATCAGATTATCAAAATGATATATCAAAAAAAAATATAGAGCATTAACAATGTACATAGAATCTAAAAAGAAAAAAACCCTTGTCCAAACATACAGAAAACACCAATCCCCAGAGGATCAGTAACATCCTCATCATCCAAGAGGAGTGTTCCCTTTGATAGGACCTAGAAGAATAAAATATATAAATGGAAGAAGAAAAAGGTTGTGTATCATCAAAAATCCTATTTGGGTATCACCATGTATTTCATAATAAGAATCCATGTTGAATAAAATAAATCATGCATTCAATTATAAATAAAACAATAATGAAACATATTTTCAAATTTTAAAAAAACATGATATTTATATTGATGTAAATCATTTAAAACATTGTATTGAGAATGATTTTATATAAAATATAGTATATAGATCAACAGGAATGAATAATGATGTTCACAATTAGTATAATATATATTAATCATCATCTCATATAACCTCCGCTTAATGTAAAATGACATCCACTACCATTTAAGGGAAAATCACCCACTCCATCTTAATGTATAACTACATCAACTCCTGCGTATAAGAAAAATACATCGAACTTATTGGAAATCAATCATTTTAGAACACGATAAAATTTAATTTCCCTATATATGTTTCAATATTCCAACTAAATTTCAATCCCAAATACCATTTTATTATCAATTTAGTAAATTTATTAAATTCAATCATAGTTTTTTGTCAAATTAATTTTAATGATCTTCTAAAATCAATTCTCAAATCAATTTTCCATTTTCATCAATCTCCAAATCACAACAGAAATTCAAAAATCTATAGGAATTGGGGTGTTTTTCTCAAAATCCACTCCAAATCAATATTTTTATTTATATTTTCATAGATTTGTTTTTTCCTAATTATATTGAATGAAATTAAAATAAAAGTATGATGAGGAAGGATTTATTTAATATAAAAAATTTAAATAGATTCACATAAAGTAAATCATTATATCTCCATAAAAAATTCAATGTGGGATTCACTGACAAAGATCGAAGGCATTAGAGATCTATAGATGTAAAATTCATATTACATCAAAAACATTGGAGTTCACAACCATTAAACATGTGATGATATATGTAACACTATGGATGAAAGAAGGAAACAATTGGATAAAAATAATTAATGAAGATTCACTTATAGGGGTGTGATGAAATGAGATCATCCTATCTTTAATCCACCTATGAATAATTATAGAGGATCCAAAATGGAATCCTAGGAGCCTAAAAGACCTAGTAATTCATTATATGTCAATCTAGGTTAGATCAAGGGTTTATAATGCAGTTCTGTAGTTTTAAAAATATTTTAAGAATAATAAATTTTTATATTCATGGTTAGTCAAACTGTGTGCACAAACTATGCACCCCTCTAATTTGGTGCATAGTTTCTTATAGGTTGGGGAATTTTTTCCAAACAATGATCCAATCCTGTGAACCCCCACTATCAAAAGATGTATTTTTTAGTGGTTGGGTACATGGTATGTGTAAGTCATCTTCCAATCATGTAGAGAAAACAAATACCAAAATATTCCATAATTCAACCGAACAATCCCAACACAAACCTTATCATATGTATGATAAAAAAGATAGGATAAGGATTACAAAAAACTATTAACATGATGATACAAGAATGTTTCATAGGATTTGTTTTTAGAGGTTAAATCAATTCTTTATGACCATTTAAGGGAATAAAAAATTCAACAATGTTGTATAGAGGATGATACATAGTTTCATGAAAAAATATAGTTTTATAAGAATTCAAATAGGATTCCTCATTGTGGACTTATATAAGAATTAAAATATTGAACTAAATTGATAAATTATAATTTTTCATATCCAATATATCATCCTGTTTAACAGATTTTTTTGTCTTGGTGGAGGGTTTTTTTCAGCCACCTCAATTTCATGCGGTCACATTCTTTTGTCCTTGTTGATGGTATGGAATATGATATATTAGATGATTAGTCATGACTGTTTTACTTTAGTAGCTATGGTGATAAAGATTATGTACTTAAACACTACCATATTGACTATGTAAATGTTATAAAAACTTAAAATGTAATCATTATTGAAGAGATTCAATATTAGTATACAAACCTAGTTAAATGTTATGATGAATTTATTAAAACAATAATTATATACACCTAGATTCATGGATTAAAATATAATATTTATAGTTATGGATCAAATACCAATAATCATAACACAGGTATACCAATCCATAATAATTTCAAATTAGAAACAAATATTGTTTTAGTTACTTACCATAATACATTTTATATTCATAGTTTTAGAAAATTATAAAAAACAAATATATAATAATACACATGTTATCATGTGATCATAATTCATGTTGTAAAAATATTTTCTTATTTAGAAATAATTCTTAAACATATTCTAATAAATTATTTAAACATGAAACCATTACAAAAATAATTCTGTTACAATCATCCATCATAATATTAGGAAATTAAAAATAGAAGGAGTGTGAACTCAAAGTATTAGTAACCATTTACAAATGCATTAACAATTTAATGTCATTAGTGAGCATAAGAGTTATGGAGACATAATAAAAGTGCATGTGAAAAATAGAAGAGAATTTATAATCCAAAAAAATAATCACAAATACTAAGTCATGACATAAATATTAAACATAGGCAATATCCTTATATGTAAAAAACATGATCAAGCTGAAAACACTCTTTATGAAAAGGTTCAATTAAAACTATCACATGAATTGAGAAAATATGCAGGTTTTTTATCATAAATAATTCATCTATAATACACATAATATGAAAATTATAAAATAAGTTAGGGTAACCTATAACCAATAAAAAATATCACCCCAATAGGTAAATATTAATAAGTTAACTCTTTTACATTACACAATACTTTAGGGGCTATAATGTACCAACCCATCCATTGATTTTTATATATCCAAATTTCATTTATTTACAACATAACAAATTATTCTTGATTATAAATTGAAAAAACCTTAAATCATGAATACGTATGTCCATATAATAAATAATGAAAATATCATTTTTTTACCATTATCATTTCTATATAACACAATTGAATACAACCATAATTTCGTACTACAATTTATAAACTTTTTAAAATTAATGAGTCCTAGGGAATCACATGAAAACAAAATCAAAAAAATTACTATAGAGGAATTGAATTGTACCAAAATTTCATGTTCCCAATGTGTAATTGGAATCATTAAATGAGTTTGGAATAAATTAAAATACATATTATAGTATATATAATACATTTCTTAGAATACATTAGAAAAAACCCAATTATTTTGATACCATTAAAAATTAATCATTCAAAAAATATTGAGAATATAATATAATTTAAAATTAAACATAAGAATAATTTAAGGTATTATTAAAATAAATGAATATATTTTTTGGTGGTAAAATCCATTCATGTCATAATCTTTGAAAGTTATCATTCTTAAAATTGTTTTTCAATGAAATTCAAAAGTGATCCTTGTATAAAATAATAAAAAAATTCATTCAAAAAAATTTAAATGATAAAAACATATAATATAATATAACATTTGGAAATCAAATATTCTTATCTAGAAATATTTATTCAAATTATATTAATAATATAGAAGATTCTTCTGCATAAATTTCATTAAAATCATTGAATACTTTTTAATGGAAAACCCATTTATGGTCATTTAAAACCCAAAATCAAATTGAAATAAAAGTATAAAAAGGAAAATAAAAACCATGAATTTAAATAGATTGATGAAATTATATTTTTAGAGTCAATATACCAATAATATAAATGAATAGTGGGGAATCAATCAAAACTCTTCTCACAGAAGGATGTGTGATATTTGAAACCATTTATGCTAATGTAATTCTTGAATAAAGAATCCATTAAAATGGAACAAATCATGATTATATAAAAATAATAATTTTCTATAACTATTATGTGAAACCATAATAATGGGGAATAATGTAATCAATATAAATGTTATGATGGTGTATAACATGATTTATGTCTCAAAATATTGAAAATGGGACTATTAAAACCCTTGCAACATTTATAACATTTGTATAAAAATATCACAAGAGAGAGAAACATAGAGGAAAATTAAATATAATTATCAATGATTTATTCATTATATAATATCTCAATAGGTAATATATTATACTTGTAAAAGGATTTAGGTTCATAATACAAGATAAGCCTCAATGAAACATTATTTAGAGGAATAATCCATATAAGGATCATAAAATGGAATTGAGAATTCATCAATGAAGGGATTATTTGATACAATTTTAAGACCATAAAGAACAATTGGAAATTAAACGTAGTAAAATATGTGTAATCTTTGAACCTAATCATTTAATAAAATAATTAATGAGGTAGAAGTATAACCCAACAAATGTAAATTGATTTATGTTACCCTTTAACAATAGTCATAAAATTCTTTGTATATCCGTCAACTATTTTTTTGGTAATAATAAATATATTTTTTAAATATGTACTACAATGTAAAAGTTTAATTCCATTATAATTAGTCTATTAATTTTTATTATTTTATTGAAATATCAAATTATATAAATTGTTATATCAATGTTAACTATTTTGGGGATGTTTGGTTAAAAATTGCAACACGATATTGGTGTGTTGGTTGTGATCAAAGAGTTAATTATAAAATAATATCGAAAATATAAATAAATAAATTATTAACATTTATATATATATAATAAAAATTCATTTTAATACCTAGATACCAATAAAAAACAATATATATTGACATCTAAGTTAATAGTCTGCCTCTATAGATGGGAAATGGTTTTCAATTTCATTATGCGAGAATTACCGAATGAAATAAAAAATATTATCTTTATAGAATCATTATAAAATTTTAATAATAAAATAAATTAAATAAATCCATCAACATGACCATCCATGAGAATAATGTTTTGAAAATTGATGAACTTCCCTATATAGAAACCATAATTCTTACATACACACAAAAGATTATTATATTTTTAATGATTGGAATGGTATTAAGATAGAAGATGTATAAAATCTTCTAAATTATATCTATGTATATAATAACATATATGTATATATATATTGAATACAATATTATAAACATCCATGATTGGTGGTAATGTAAAATGAAACACGTCATTCCATAGAGGTGATCATCTACACATACAGACAAATAATGTTATCATTCCAAAATTAAAAGAGATTGAGATGAAAAAGGTTCATAAATATTAAAAATATCATTTATTTATTTTTTATATTTATATTAATATATAATAATGGTTTAATATGGTATGAATGAGGAAAAAGAACATGTAAAATGAAAACCCTAGGTTACGAGTTATACATCCTATTTTGAAAAACAATATCGATGAAACATTAAGCCCTATATGATGGTATTATTGTAGAGACCCGAAGCTTGAAGTACATTGACATTACATTACTATAGCAGAATACTTAATTCATAACAAAAACAGACACACAAGGACCATAATAGTTTAGTGTCTTTGGAAACTT
Organism: Viscum album; assembly: GCA_963277665.1. NCBI lineage: Eukaryota > Viridiplantae > Streptophyta > Magnoliopsida > Santalales > Viscaceae > Viscum > Viscum album. The sequence goes on from OY728137.1 coordinate 1,903,352,763, forward strand.
GGAACGTAATCTTCTAATCAGTGTGAAAGATCTTCAACATCTCCCTTAAAGATCATCCCTTTTTTAAACCTAAAACCGTTCTTTATATCCTGGGGAAAAGAAAACATAAAAGTGTGAGCTCAAATGCTCAGTAAGGCTAAAAAAAAGAAATATCAATCACATCATATTAATAAGAACATAACATTTTGGAAATCTTAACCTACAAAAGAGGGCATAATTTCATAACATGGGACAAATCATAGTAGTGAAATGAAATCCCAATAATCATAACTCACAAAATGAAACTTTTTTTAATACACACACAATCACAGAGAATCATTTCTTGTTAGTCAAGACTCATTTCCAAGACTATCTTAGTGGACAAAAATCCATTTCTGAACTGAGTCACCCTCGTTTCAGTCCTGTTTCACTGAACCGGAATAACCTACCATTCCAGCCATGTCTATCTCATGAGATATAAAATATTTACCCAATTCATTGGAGGGAGATATAGGTCCCACCCATATCTTAATGATAACATTCTTATGTGTGCCACAAAATCATAAACCAGACATCATAGCATAACCCATGTAATAAAAATGGGAATCTTAAACATCATGACATAATAAAACAATTCATATAAGATAAAGTAATTCATAAATATAATTCCATCACAACATAATCAAATCAATGTAATAATAGGGATAGAAACAAAACCCATTATTATCTTAGATGGAATTTTTTTTTGATAAAACACTTGAACTCTATTCTTGAGGAAAATATCCTTTCTGCTTCAAAAACACTTTTCCTTTCTTAGCATGTCGTACAATTATAAACTAGAAGAAGTTGATTGAAAATAAACTTGAAAACTTGTAAAGGAATCATCTTGGAATTACTTTTTTTGAAAAATCCATTCATGCCGTATAAGTTAAAAAAATATTCTTCTTGTACTTTTTTCGGGAAAGTCAAAAAGTACCTCGTACGAAAAATGACAAAAGATTCCTTTCATATCTTTTAATAAAAACCCACCGAAGAGTAAAATTGGATATAAACTATTTTAGAATGATGTAAATATTAAATTTTGAGGAAACATGGATGTGGATGATAAAATACACCCCAGTAAATACTAAAGCATAAAAAATCTCAGATAAAAATGAGATTGTGATATTTCCCTTACCTTATGTCCGATATGCTTTGTACGTATCCGAACCTCCTATATAATGATTTAAATCAGGACATTTACTTATTAAAGGATCATATAAATTGTTCTTATATCATATATGGTTCACTTATGACTTTATATTACCCGTTCTTTTGTAAATTCCATGTTAAAGAAGCGTTTTGGGTAAAATCGTTTCATTTATCGTAGGTGTTTGGACTTCTTGTTCTTGAAATTATTATTTCTTATATCATGATTTACTTACTTCCAGAATATAAAACATGATTTATATATCATATATATTCAGTATATATATATATATATATAATAGATAGATAAATGAAATGAAACACACCGTTCATGGAGACGGTAGTCCGTACATATGCATGAACGCTGTTTTCCTTTCCTTATTGTCTTGAATGGAAGTAAGTAGATGACATACATATATATATATACATAAATCCAGTAGATTTAACATGTCATATATTTCATTGTTATTCATTATATATACTTTATAATCATTCATGAATGGTTAATGTGGAGAATGAATCTCATCGCATCGTGGAGACGGTAGTCCGTACGTACGCACGAGCGATGATATCGTTCTCATGATTGCGAACTTGTGTTGAAGTGTATGTATAATATTTCAGTATCAATATCACTTTATAATAATCATATATAGTTACTCATTACACCATTATACCCATCCAATTAATGTGGTGGTGGAAAATAGATTACACCACGGCGTGGAGACGGTATTCCGTACGTACACACGCGCGGTGATTTCCTTTTTCCGTAGGATGGATAGAAGGTTAATTAGAGTTGTTTAATATTTATAATAATATATCAGTATATAGGAAATACTGATGTTATTACTTTATCATGAAACAACTAAAGAATAAGAAGTTGAAGAAGAAAGAAATTGAAAAAGATCGGTAATGGATATTACCTTTTTTTGACGTGCCTTTTCTTAACCTCCACTTAAAGAACTAAGGATGGTCTTTTAAGAAGACCAGAACCTCTAGGATGATACTAGGGAAGTGGAGAAGAGATTTTTTCAGGGTTTGGCCGAGCTTGAATTCTCAAATTGGTGTGAGTAGGAGAGGGAGGAGGTTCTCTTTTATAAGGGAGGAGAGGGGCACCTTAGAAAAATCTCAAAATATTGTTTTATATTAAGGTCAAATTCGGTTTATAATGGTTCCAAAGGGTCTTATTTCGAAGCTAAAGTGGGTATGGGTCGAAATAATCTCATCCAATACTATTTAGACAAGTTAAGGTTATTATTTTAACCTTATCAATTAGATTTAACTCTATGTTAAATAATTTAACTTTTACCGTGTCTTTTTGTTTTCTTACACTATATAGTTAATAAACATACTATATCAAGCCAAAAGAACCCCAAGATGTTTATTATTAATATATATAATCTTATATAAGTCATTTGGCCGAACCTTAGTTTTTTAGGAATAAAATAACAATTAATAATATAATATTTGTTTTAAAAACTAATTTTTATCATTTTTGACACTATTTGGTACATGATTTTTATGAAATTCATAACAGAATAATATGTTCGAACCAAGTTACTAAAATAAACAATATCATGTCATATTAACCTAGAAAAATATTGTAAGTCATGAAAATTCTCAAATTATATTTATTTGGGTATTTATAATATCAATTATTATAATTTTTCACTATTATGGTAATTACTGCATCATCATTGTGTCATAAATAAATTAATTTATTTAATGTATAAAAATTATAAATAAAATATCATTATGTAGGAAGTCTCTTTAGATTTCTAATGAGTTTTTATAGTCGAATTTATCGTATGTATAACCCTATATTAAAAATAATTTACTTATTAATCATTGATTTTAACTATTTTAACCCTTCTTTAAATAAATTAATAATAAATGTATTGATCTAATCCAAGAGGGCCTAAATGGTCATATTTTATTCATAGGGTTGTTTTTGGTCGAATTACACTTGTCCAATAGAATTAGGACATGTTTTAGGGTAATAATAATATCATTTTTACCCTTAATTACCCTATTTACTTTTAACCGTGGTAAATAAACGTAAAAAGTTACCATTCACCAAAAATTATTTTCATCTCATTGAACCACATTTTACTTACTGACATCAACCGTGTCTCTCGGATTTTTGAAATTCCTCTCACAGAAGTGGTAAAATTATGTTTTATGAAAAATTCGTTTTTTTAACTACCACTTAGTGGTATCACTATTCATCAAAAAATGAAAGTTTACAGAAAAATACCAAAAATTTGGCCTAAGCTATATTTGATATTATGAACTCAAAAATGATGTATATTTTACCAAATTCAAAACATATCAGTTTCATTAATTAATTTAAAAATTAATTTCCGTCGTCAACACAAATAGCTTGTTCTTAAGAGATAATATCTATCAAAAGATTGACACTTGTTTATGTCTGGTTTAAATGTGAAATTACATACAATGACCAGCATTGTATTAAATTGTAAAAATATATTCTAAATATTCATTAAAACCACTAAAATTAATAATTTATCACTATTAATTATTTTGATTAAAAAAGTTGTTTTTAATTAAAATTTAGTAATTTTCACTATTCATCAGAATATGAAAGTTATCTGAAAAGTACCAAAATTTCACTCTAAGCTAATTTCGATATTCTGAATCCAAAAAATGAAGTCCATTTTGAAAAACAAAATTTACAAAATTTCAAAAAGTTGTTATTACTATTCATAACGGCTAGTTTTAATAATATTTTAATAGCATATCGTTGTTTTGTGAAACTTGGTATTGCGTACAACACACGCTATCGTGGAAGGTCGTGCTTACGTGTAATGCAAGCCAAGTCAGGGATGCGTGTTGTGCAAGCTCCTTTTAGTGTAGCATACAACACAGGACATTAATGAAATTAAAAAGAATATTTTTCGTAAAATCTTGGGGTGTTACATTCTACCCCCTTAAAATGAATTTCACCCTCAAAATTCGTCGGGGTTATAAATGGTTTACTACTCGAAAGTTTCTTTAATAGAAACCCACATCATAAGAAGGATTACCAAAACATGTATTTTATAAACTAATGTATAAAATGTAACGGTTACCCAAATTAACTCATCACTGGGTTTCCACGTAGGAGAGCATAGGTGAAAATATGGATATGGAAGAAAAATCTAACCATCAGGTTCTGATGGAGAGTGGTAGAGAACATGGCTATGAAAAAGCCAACAATCACAAAGCTATAGATTTGTGATGATCTAAGGTACCATCGTATTAATCAGATATAAGGGACCTAGGACAACATTTTTGGTTTTGAAGATCATTTCCCTAAAGTTGATGAATTAAAAGAAATACTTGCATGATTTTGGTACAATCTCACTGTTGTTCGTGAATTGAACAATTTCCACTTCATCCCTTAATGAAATGAAGTTGAATTTGTTATTCGTGATGTGTTATCAGATCATGTGATAGAATGATGTGGCATTCCATCTCTTTCAAACAAAAGGTTAGCAAAAGTTATAAGTCCATCTTATGGTTAGATTAATCGTATATGGTTCCAAAAATGAACTTATACTTCATATTCATACCGCTTACTAAAATAAAACTAGTTTATACTAACCAGGGACTTCCTGTAGGCCAGTGGTAGGCGATAAAGACCAGTCGCACTTCGGTTGTGGGTTCTATTCCTACAACCTTGTTCGACGCGATGGGCTGTCGCCCGTCCTGCAGGTTGTTCTTTTTCTAAAAATATATTACTGTAACATCCCATCAATAATATAAAAAAAACTTATATCCTTAAACAATAATAACTTATGTCCAACATAATACATTCCAATCTTTAGGCTTATCCATAATACTGCATCCCATTCTCATAATATAGTGAAAACGATTACTAGAGATTTAATACCATCGTCGATCCCCATATATCATAAGATATATCTTGTTGGTCACATTCCAAACATTCGAAGTCCATAATCGTGTACTCTCTTGAATACCCATTGAACCTTAGTGAAAACCTGAATGCAGTTAAAAGTTAACACTTTCCACATACCAAAATCCTCAAAATTCTATATACTCAAACCATGATATCACTTAGTCCTTATATCAATCATGAGCTCATGAATACTATCAAACATATTAGATTCTCTTTATCCCTTCATTATGTTCATATCATCTGGTTTCCAAAAAATATTTCAATCACTTTTCATGGTTACTGATGCCATAAAATTATTGAAAACCACAATAGACCAATACATAAATATTCCAATATTCCACAATACTATATACAACATTATTCTGGAATCCCATTACATAAACACTTAATCATTCCACCAAATCGTTGTCATATTCAACATCACCAATGGTGATCACATGTGACTTCCCTTTGTCTTTTTTCTTAAGTGGTTTCTTATGTCGATCATCACTAACCCTTGGATTAGGGCCTTTTTTTAGAATAATTCCCCATTTCCTTGAACTTGAAGCATTCAAGTGTAGTAGGTTCATTCTGGGTATCCCTTACTTTGTTTGCATCATTAGACATCTTCTTCCCATCATTGCAGCATTCAAATGCATGATGACCTTCCTTTCCACATTTGAAACATTTACTTGTCCCTTTAAGACAATCTCCACCATGCTTCTTTCCACACTTTGTGCATAAGGAAACATTCATCTTCTTTTCACCATTATTCTAAGATTTCTCCTTGAACTCCATCTTTCGTTTCTTGTCAAAACCATGAGATGGATATGTAACACCAACTTCCATTTCTACCTTGATAGCACAACGCATAATTTCTTCATAGCTACTGAAGTATCTTATAGCTAATTCCCTTAGAAGACTTGGTTTTAAGACACTGAAAAATCGATCAACTTTACTTTCAGGTTGGATGATAATGCCAGATACATACCTTGTAGGTCTTGTAAAATTCGCTTCGTATATACCAACAGATTCATCAACCATCTGGTTCAGCTCAAGAAATTCCTTTTCCATCATTGTTTGAAGAATACGAGGGAAGTACTTACTGAAAAACAAGTTCTTGAACTCGTCCCATTCCATGGACTCAATTTCATCTCTTGGCCTCGTATTCTTGATAAGATTCCACCATTGATCAGCTTCACCTTCCAAACGATATACTGCTAAGATGAATTTATCATGCTCAGAAAATTGAAGAACTGAAAATAACTTTTCAGTAGTACTGATCCACTGTTCAGCAAAAAGTGGATCAGAAGACCCACTGAAAGAAGGTGGACGTTGCCTCATGAAGGACTCAATAGAATATTGTTCCCTTCTCTGCTCATTTGGAAGTCCAGAATGATTCATAGCTTGTGTAATTATAGAAATAAGATTTTTTCACTCCATCTCCCGTAACATTTGTTTGTTCAGGAGGACAATCATTGCATTGTCCGTTACATTGATCATCACGGTTCCTTCGGGTTCCAGCCATCGTCTAAAACCCAAAAATAATAGTGTGAGAGGTAAAAATCACACTAGTGAAAATAATATAATAAAGGGGGATTACCTTCAATATCTAACATCTTAGGTTAAATTCTAAGATTGTTACTATAGTTCTAGGACTATATCCTATACGTATACTTATCCTTAGGGACATCCCTAGACATACCTTAGAAATATCTCTAGGGATCTCACTAACGTTTTTGAATCCTAGTTTCCAAAGGTTGACTAAACCTTTCCTCTAATACCAAATGTAGAGACCCGAAGCTTGACGTACATTGAAATTACATTACTTTAGTGGAATACTTAATACATAACAAAAATAGACACACAAGGACCATAATAGTTTAGTGTCTTTGGAAACATGGAGCGTAATCTTCTAATCGGGGTGAAAGATCTTCAACATCTCCCATAAAGAAATTCCCTTTATTAACCTAAAACCATTATTTATATCCTGGGGAAACGAAAACATAAAAGGGTGAGCTCAAATGCTCAGTAAGGTTAAACAAAAGAAATATCAATCACATCATATTCATAAGAACATAACATTTTGGAAATCTAAACCTGCAAAAGAGAGCATAATTTCATAACATGGGATAAATCATAGTTGTGAAATGAAATCCAAAAAATCATAACATACAAAATGAAACATTGTGGAATACACACACAATAATAGAGAATCATTTCTTGTCAGTCAAGACTCATTTCCAAGAGTATCTTAGTGGACAAAGTCCATTTCTGAACCGAGTCACCCTTGTTTCATTCCTGTTTCACTAAACCGGTATAACCTACCGTTCCAGCCATGTCTATATCATTAGATATAAAATATTAACCCAATGCATTGGAGGGAGATATAGGTCCCACCCATCTCTTAATTATACCATTCTTATGTGTGCCACAAAATCATAACCATACATCATAGCATAACCCAAGTAATAAAAATGGGAATCTTAAACATCGTGACATCATAAAACAATTCATATAAGATAAAAGAATTAATAAATATAATTCCATCACAAAATAATAAAATAAATGTAATAATAGGGATAGAAACAAAACCCTTTATTATCTTAGATGGAAAATAATTTTGATAAAACACTTGAACTCCATTTTTGAGGAAAATATCCTTTCTGCTTCAAAAACACTTTTCCTTTCTTAGCATGTCGTAAAATTATAAACTAAAAGAAGTTGATTAAAAATAAACTTTAAAAAATGAAAAGGAATATTCTTGGAATTAGTTTTTTTTAAATCTATTCATGCCGTATAAGTTAAAAAAAACATTCTTCTCATACTTTTGTCGGAAAAGTCAAAAAGTACATCGTACGAAAAACGACAAAAGATTCCTTTCATATCATTTAATAAAAACTCACCGAAGGGTAAAATTGGATATAAACTATTTTAGAATGATTTAAATATTACATATTGAGGAAACATGGATGTGGATGATAAAATACACCCCAGTAAATACTAATGCATAAACAATCTCAGATAAAAATGAGATTGTGATATTTCCCTTACCTTTTGTCTCATATGATTTGTACGTATCTGAACCTCCCGTATAATGATTTAAATAATGTCATTAACTTATTACAGAATCATATTCATTGTTATGATATCATATATGGTTCACTTATGACTTTATATTACCCGTTCTTTTGTAAATTCCATGTTAATGAAGTGTTTTGGGTAAAATTGTTTCATTTATCGTAGGTGTTTGGACTTGTTGTTCTTGAAATTATTATTACTTATATCATGATTTACTTACTTCCATAATATAAAACATGATTTATATATCATATATATTCAGTATATATATATATATAATAGATAGATAAATTAAATGAAACACACCGTTCATGGAGACGGTAGTCCGTACGTAAGCATGAACGCTGTTTTCCTTTCCTTATTGTCTTGAATGGAAGTAAGTAGATGACATACATATATATATATACATAAATAAAGTAGATTTAACATGTCATATATTTCATTATTATTAATTATATATACTTTATAATCATTCATGAATGGTTAATGTGGAGAATGAATCTCATCGCGTTGTGGGGACGGTAGTCCGTACGTATGCACGAGCGATGATATCGTTCTCATGATCGTGAAATTGTGTTGAAGTGAATGTATACTATTTCAGTATCAATATCACTTTATAATAATCATATATAGTTACTCATTACACCATTATTCCCATCCAATTAAGGTGGTGGTGGAAAATAGATTACACCACGGCATGGAGACGGTATTCCGTACGTACGCACGCGCGGTGATTTCTTTTTTCCGTAGGATGGATAGAAGGTTAATTAGAGTTGTTTCATATTTATAATAACATATCAGTATATAAGAAATACTGATGTTATTACTTTATCATGAAACAACTAAAGAAGAAGAAGTTGAAGAAGAAAAAAATTGAAAAAGATCGGTAATGGATATTACCTCTTTTTGACACGCCTTTTCTTAACCTCCACTTAAAGAACTAAGGATGGTCTTTGAAGAAGACCAGGACCTCTAGGATGATACTGGGGAAGTGGAGAAGATATTTTTGTAGGGCTTTGCCGAGATTGAATTCTCAAATTGGTGTGAGGAGGAGAGGGAGGAGGTTCCCTTTTATAAGGGAGGAGAGGGGCACCTTAGGAAAATCTCAAAATATTATTTTATATTAAGGTCAAATTAGGTTTATAATGGTTACAGAGGGTCTTATTTCGAAGATAAAGTGGGGATGGGTCGAAATCCTCTCATCCAATAGGAGTTAGACAAGTTTAGGTTATTATTTTGACCTTATGAATTAGATTTAACTCTAAGTTAAATAATTTAACTTTTACCATGTCTTTTTGTTTTCTTACACTATATGGTTAATAAACATACTATATCAAGAAAAACGAACCCCAAGTTGTTTATTATTAATATATATAATCTTATCTAAGTCATTTGGCCGATCCTTATATTTTTAGGAATAATATAACAATTAATAATATAATATTTGTTTTAAAAACTAATTTATGTCAATTTTGACACTATTTGGTACATGATTTTTATGAAATTCATAACAGAATGATAAGTTCAAACAAAGTTACTTAAATCCACAATAACATGTCATATTAGCCTAGAAAATTAGTCTAAGTCATAAAAAGTCTCAAATTATATTTATTTGGGTATTTATAATATAAATTATTATAATGTTTCAATATTATGGTAATTACTGCATCATCATTGTGTCATAAATAAATTAATTTATTTAATGTCTAAAAATTATAAATAAAATATCATTATATAGGAAATCATTTTAGCTTTCTAATGAGTATTTATAGTCGCATTTATCTTATGTATATCCCTATATTAAAAATAATTTACTTATTAAACATTGATTTTAATTATTTTAACCCTTCTTTAAATAAATTAATAATAAATGTCCTAATCTAATACATGTGGGCCTAAATGGTCATATTTTATTTCTAGGGTTGTTTGTGGTCTAATTAAACTTGTCCAATAGAATTAGGATATGTGTTTGGGTAATAATAATATCATTTTTACCCTTAATCACCCTATTTACTTTTAACCGTGGTAAATAAAAGTAAAAAGTTACTATTCATCAAAAATTATTTTCATCTCATTGAACCAAATTTTACATACAAACATCAACTGTGTCTCTCGGTTTTTTGAAATTTCTCTCACAGAAGTGGTAAAATTATGTTTTATGAAAAATTTGTTTTTTTTAACTACCACTTAGTGGTTTCACTATTCATCATAAAATGAAAGTTTACAGAAAAATACCAAAAATTAGACCTAAGCAATATTTGATATTATGAACTCAAAAATGATGTATATTTTATCAAATTCAAAACATATCAGTTGCATTAATTAATTTAAAAATTAGTTCCCGTCGTCAACACAAATAGCGTGTTCTTAAGAGGTAATAACGATCAAAAGATTGACACTTGCTTATGTCTGGTTTAAATGTGAAATTACATCCAATGACCAACATTGTATTAAATTGTAAAAATATATTCTAAATATACATTAAAACCACTAAAATTTATAATTTATCACTATTAATTATTTTGATTAAAAAAGTTATTTTTAATTAAAATTTAGTAATTTTCACTATTCATCAGAATATGAAAGTTATCCGAAAAGTACCAAAATTTCACCCTAAGCTAATTTCGATATTCTGAATCCCAAAAATGAAGTCCATTTTGAAAAAAAATTAAAAAAATTCAAAAAGTGGTTATTACTATTCATAACGGCTAGTTTTAATAATATTTTAATAGCATATCGTTGTTTAGCGAAACTTGTTATTGCGTGCAACACAAGCTATCGTGGAAGGTCACGTTTGCGTGTAATGCAAGACAAGTTAGGGATGCGTGTTTTGCAAGATCCTTTTGGTGTAGCATACAACACAATACATTAATGAAATTAAAAAGAATATTTTTCGTAAAATCATGGGGTGTTACAATTATGATGACAAAAAATCTATATTTTATGTTGAGTAATTAATTTATGATTATTTATAATTTATGGGTTGAGTTAAAATGCACAATAAGTATGAGTGTGATAGGAAATGAGGTTCATGTTCATATGTGAGTGTAGGTGCACCAATAAGATTACTTAATGCATAAAATTAATACAAATTAAATTACAATGAAAAGTGGAACCAATTTGATATATTGTTATATAAGGATTATGAAATGTATGAATTATATCTTCTAGTAAAATTTCCTTATATTTAGTTAGAGTTACAACAATTATCTCTTAAATATAATACATGATAAGCTTAGTGATGATTAATATGATATAAATGTTTTTTAAACATTAAATGTGAATAATTTTAAAATAAAAAAATTAATGTCACCCATAATTGTATAATTGTTGATATTAAAGAATATATCGCTTTCACATGAGAAAATAAAATATTTTATGAAATTTATAAATTTTTTTTAAAATTACATTTCACAAAAAATACAATTAAATTAATTTATTATATAATTTCATATAAAAAATATCGTACAATAATGTAAAAATAATATATTTATTTAGAACAGGCATAATACGTTATATTTTTCTAAGAAAAATTAGAATACCATAACACACCAAAATAAATATCTTTTAGATTTTTTTAAATCATTTTCTCAATGTTTATTCTGTTTTCAGAAACATAGTGTTGGTGTTATATAAGAATTTGAGGTAATGATTTAATCACTAAAAAATAAAAACAAATTAACTTTAAAAAATTAATTATTATTTTATTTAATCATTTATAACCAAAAATTAAAACTTTTAATCCCTATGAATGTACATTAGATATAATAAAATAATAAGTGTGATATTATATATTTATTCTTTACAAAAAATATTATTTTTCTCATTATTAATTGAAAATGGAAGGAAGATATTATATAATAGGATACTAGATGAAAATGGTCAAACTAAATTAATCCATTATAATTAAAGTTGGTGTTATATATATTTTAATACCCTGTCAATAATATTTTTAATAATAATATATTGATTTAACCATAATAAGGTGACATATATTTTCCATAGATACAATTTGTAATTACCTAATATAAAAGAGACCTAATTTCCAAATTTTTATCACATGATTTATTATTTTGAATCCATATCATCATATTAATTTCATCTATGTTTCATTAATTTCTTTTAAAAAACCAAAAAAATGTGATAAAAATTATATTTTTTGAAAAATTATTTATGTTTATAAAATGAATATCGCCGAAAATAAATTAGAATCTAATAAAATTGATTGGATTATTTTTAAAAAATAAAAAATAATAAAATTTAAAAATAACTTTAAAAAATTATTTATTAAATACATGAATAAAAAATATATATTTTCATAAAATCAATATTTTTTTGCAATTAATTTAATAATTATTCACTTCAAAAAAACCAAAATTCAACAAATAAGATTATTTTTTACTATTTGTTTTAAAAATTAAATAATTATTATAATAATAAATATATAAATGTGGTAAAAATTAATTATATTTTTCAATAGTATTTTTAAAATCTATTTTTGATTAAAACATATTTCAAAATTATTAAATGACGTTAATAAAAAATAATACCTTCCTAAAAAAGTATCAATAAATTTTTATGCAGTAATAACTAAATATATATATCATTATGTGTTTAATCCTATTCATAAATGTTAGGGTAATGAATATATAAATATATCGATATTTAAATAAAAACTATTATGGATCAATTAAAGCTCTATAAAATTTGTCTGGAATGATATCGAACATAATGTAATTTTGAAATCAATGGTGTTATATTATCCAACACATTAATAAATTTCATCATTTTAATTTCATCATGGCCAAGGAAATAAAAAGATAAACAATTAAAAATACCTTGCTTAAAAACAACATCATAAAATTGGTTAATAAGACAAATGTTTAATGAGAGGGTAAGGGAAATAAGAAGGCGAACTAGAAATGTGTATAAAAAGGGTTCCAATTAGGATAAAATTAGAGGAATGAACAAATATGGACATAGAGGAGAAAAATAATATGAGAATAATGATGGGGAGTGTTATAGGGAACTAATCATAAGAAATATAGTGATACAAATAAAGTCAATGACAAAATAATAATAAATCTATTAGGTTTAGAAATGAAAATCTATTTATTATTGATTAAGGTAATATGATAATATTTATATTTCACGACTATTTTCTAGGTTTGAGGAATTACTTTCTTATCTAGGATATAAATATAATAAAATTAACATTACATTATTATCATAGTATTTATAATCACACATTCATTAGTTTTTGTTCATCAATAAATTTTCATGTCTATTATATCTATTATTAAATGAAATGAATATTAACAATGATATTTACAATAAATAAGCACTAAATTAAACAACTAATAGATCACACATTCCATGATAGGATAACATGTTTTTAATTTTATCTTAATATTTAACCAAAACCAAAATTTTTAGTATAAAATAAGATTATAACAAAAATGAAAATACATTAATGTGATGAAATAATAAAACAACCACCAAAATAAAATATTGAAACAAGCATTTCAATTTATTTCATTCAATAAATAATTAACCTTATATCATAATTAATAATAATTACCTCATAAATAATTATTTTTAATCATCAATGGTTTTTTTATAATCTTATCATTACATCCCCAAATATATTTTATCGTTATTTCAAAATAATCCCTAATGTTTAAATGATGGGTTTCAAATGCCTCAATGCAATAAAAAACACAAAAAATATCAGTGATCAACATAAAATTTCATAATTGAAAACATTCAATGTTGTTTTGTTCTTTTTATCTTTTGATCAAAAATAAATTAATAAAACTTATACGGTATCCCTAATAGATAAGTTATCCTCAAATTGAAACATCATTATCACATATGTTTTCTTAAACCCTTCTCTGATGGAAACTATCATAGGCCTAACCTAATATACTCAAATACTATGCTAAAAACAAAATATTTACATTTTTGGAATTGATAAAAATAAGTTTTAACCATATTTAATATCCAAACAAATAAAAAATAAAAAGAAATATGAATCCCTTATATAATAATGTACCATTTATGCCTATAGTTTTATAAAACTAAGAAAAACTCCCACATAAAAATAGACATTTCTCTATGTTGGCATTTTTTCTTTATACAGAGAATTTTCTATTTAACAATACTTATTCAATGTATCCCATAAAATATTTAACACAGGAATCATTAATATAAATAAATCATTTTACATTAATAATCATAACATTTTGTTGTTAAAATAAAAGTAATGGTGATCTCAAACACTATGAAAGGATACGCATAAACATAAAAAATTGAATCTAATTAGTGTGTATATGATGTGTATAAGGATATGTTAAAATAGTCAATGTGAATGGTCATAAAATTATATAATTTATAACCATATTAATATAGTCTATAATTCTTGGAACATGGAATAGTGATTTAATATGAGACAAGTCTCATAAAATTCAACAATCATAATCCATATAAGAATTATTAATGAGAAAACGATCCAATATGACTCATAAAATTCATTAAAAAACTATTTATATCTAATTTAAAATTAAAAAATCATCAGGTAATTTATTAACAATATAATTACCATATCACATATGTGTATCCTATATTTGGAAAAATCAGTTTCCTCAAAGGAGTTATATATAATCAGTTACCAACATCAGTTTTACCAATTCATTGTATGGTTGTAAAGATCCCACATATCCTTGGATTATTATTTTACCATATATAAGTGTTTTAAAACATTAATTCAATAAATATTTTTAAAAATAATTCAATGATTAACTATCTATTCAAATTCATAGATACCAGATAATGAACAAAACATTTTGATGATTTCAGTTTTCAACATAACACTCCAAAAAATATCAATAGTTCAATTTTAATTTTTATTAACCATGATGCAGAAATGGTATCCATGATTATATCAATAAATATAATCGTAAAACATTAAAATAAAAAAACTAATGGTATAATATCATAATATATCCATTTAAGTATTGAAATAGTGAAATTATATTAACATAAAGGATGATCAGTAATAAATAATAATTCAGACTTTGGAGGATATGCTATGTTCTTCTTTGATATATTATCAGGGATGTTGGGACCAAAATCATTCATTGGTTGAGTTCTCTTATATTAATAGTTTTCATTCTAGAATACAGATGGCACCATTTTTGGCATTATATGGGAAGCGGTGTCGAACACCGACTTTTTTGGATGAAGTAGGTGAAAGGAAGTTGATGGGACCAGAATTGGTAGAAGTGTTGGAAGAAAATGTTCAACTGATACAGAAACACATGGTAACAACTCAGAGTAGGTAGAAATGTTATGCAGACAATAGGAGGAAGGATCTCTCTTTTGAGGTAGGTGATCATGTCTTCATCAAAGTTTCACCAAGGAAAAGTGTGATGTGATTTGGTAAGAAAGGAAAGCAGAGTCCAAGGTTCATTAGACCCTATGAAATTCTGGATAAAGATGGATCAGTTGCATACTGAGTAGCATTACCTTGTAATTTATATCAGGTACACAATTTTCTTAATGTTTAAATGTTAAGGAAGTACATGCCAGATCCATCTCATGTATTGATTCCAGAGGTAGTTCAGCTGGAAGAGAATCTATCCTATGTGGAACAACTGGTCCAGATTCTTGACCACATGGATAAAGTGTTGTGGAATAAAGTTATTCATCATGTAAATTTATTGCGGAAAAACCACATGATTGATGAGGCAACATGGGAATCTGAAAATGCAATGATGGATAAATACCCCCACTTATTCGATAAGTAAATAAATAGCGGGGACACAATTTCCTAAATAGGGGAAGGATGTAACATACCAAGTAAGTAAAGATTAATATATTCTCATATTTATGTATATTTATGAATTATATAGTGTTTTATAAGCTTAAAATGAGAATAAATCCAATCATAGGCTTTGGAAATTCTAATATTTTGAAAAGATTGTTTTACCACATTTTGGTGGAAAACCATTTCTAACGCTAAATTTTCACGATTTTATAAGCTCTATTTGTCAAAATAAACTTATTCTTTATAATTGAGACATTGAAATTTACTTTGGAAATTTTTTTTTTATTTTTCTCACAATGTTCATTTTTTAATGAATAGTGAAAAATACTGCATTTTACTTCAAAACAGCTTTTTCATCTAAATTAATTATATAGTTAGAATTATTTTTTAATTTCTTTTAAAGATTAATTAGAATATATTTTTACCATTTAATTCAATGATGGTCATTATAATTAATTTCACTTCGAAATTGGACATAAACAAGTGTCAATCTTTTGATACATATTTTTTCTTAAAAACACGCTATTTTATTACAACGGGAATTATTTTTAAATTAATTACTCCAATTTTTGTGTTTATAATTCTGTAAAATGGGTTACATATTTGTAATTAAATGTTCCAATTTTTTTAATTAATACACTTTTTTTTCGGACATTATGAATAGTAACAACAGTAATTATCTTTAATTATCATGATTAATTTGTAATCGGGTCGTTAAGGGTAATAAAATAATATTATAATAAAATAAAATGACACCAACATGTGTCCAAATCAGCTTGTTTGAGTAATATCCAACCATGGGAAGCTTTTTATCGAACTTGTGGGCCCATGGAATCACATGGTTGTAATAGTGACATTTATGACATTATTTTTAGAAAGAAGAGAAATATAACAAAGGTTTGTATATCCTAAGTAAAACAATTTTATTTATATATATATATATATATGGTCTCTTATACTATAAATAGTCATTTGAAATCTAAAAATATTTCCTACATCATGGTTTTTTTATCATTTATAGACATTAAATAAATAAATTCATTTTTGACACCATGGTGATGCAGTGATTACCTCATTAATGAACTATTTACATAAAATGAAAATATAAGGAAACATCTAAAACAATCACTTGTCAAAAACCTATTGGATGTTTGGATTTAGAACCCTCATTTCCTTATCCTAGAAATATATCATTTTGGGACCTTTAAAATCTGAAAACAATTTTATAATAAAGTATCATTTCAAGACTTTCCAAAAGTGAGCATCCTCCCTCTTATCAAAGGCCCCCACATCTACCCCCTTACCCACACCTCGAAATCCCTTGGATCGTCCAAAATCTAATCATATTATCTCTTCAAATCCCTCCCTTACTCTTAGAAGCCTCACATTGGGCAGAAGTCATTCCCAGGAAGCCTTTGGCTCAAATCAAAAAGAGTTACCCGATTTAGAGTTAATGTCTTCTCTCGAGTTTCCTTCTCTTATTTTCCTTCTTCACTCAACACTATATTTTTATTATTTGATCCCATAATAACACCAGTATACTCAATATACTAGGATATTGTTATGATAAGGATTCTACCTACACTTACACACACCTCCATCTAATTGTTAAAGAACATACTGTTTCTGTGGGTGGCAAATTATAGCCTCACGAAACGATGATTGTTCAATATTCTTTTAACACCTTTCATGGTGGCCATTATGATGTCACCATATTTATAGATGATATATATGGTATTTAATTTTTCTATATTCTCTTGAATTTTATTTTTATATCACATCTTTTTTCTTTTCATGTTGTGGAACTGCGATAATTTAATCTGAGGATGTGTGGACTACCACCCACTCAAGTGATGTGACTCGCTCATGCCAAACATAAAATTTATAAAGAATGTAATTATTGAACATATGATACATATATAACATATATTTTACACTGAAATTAAACTATATCTATTTCTAATTTAGTTTTAAAGTCCATTAATATGACAAAAAATAAATGTAGCGTTCATGCGTACATACAACCTACCGTCTCTATGAACGGTACATTTAATTTCTTATCTCCAGACATTATGGAATGTCATTAAATACATATATCCTAGATATAAATTATATTTAAATCATGAACACCATACTGGATATGATTCACTTATAACTACATGTAAAATTATCTTCAAACATGTTTATTTTTGACTCATGTACCAAACATCGACAAAACGTATGATATGAACTCACATAATTAACTAATTATTATAACATGAAAATATGTTATATGAATTGAATAATAAACATTAAAAGTATTCCTTAAGAAATTATAAATTGAGCAATGTTTTTTATTCATGAATTTAATGAAATGAACAAGGAATGTCGAACTTGAGGTAAGGGACTTCGTCTCAATCTCCTTTCGTTGAGGAATACATCAATTTATATATGACCTTGTTTTATTAGTTGTATAATAAACAATTTTGACATTTAATTTCAATCAAATGGAATATTTTTACATGAATCGTTTTACTAAATGACAAATGGGAATGTTTTTTTCTTATGTATGCGGCGACAATGACTTCGCCACCTCCATGACCATTATTTGAGTTTTGGCTTCCTCTACAAGCCATAACGTTATTTAAATGAAAAATAAATTTCATGATTTACTTTTCTTATATTATGGTATTTAAAATGGTTTTGATAATTTTTTGATTATATCAATTTGTTGTATTGATATCTTGTGATTGAAATGTGGAAATTTTATGTTTCTTTTATGCATGTTTTATGTGATACGATTATGTTATGGTTCTTGGAAATTGTTTATGAAGTCGGGTGGTTCCGTAATAAACTAAGGGCGGGTGAGCCTGAGATAGCTCTCCAATTTATTGGGTAATGTGAAGGAGTTAAATTCTAAGGTTTCTCCGAAGATATTTCAGGAATATACTATGATGTGTATTCCAAATGTAATCATGAGGGTTACACCCTACGTAAGAATGTTATGAATGCCTCAAGTTAACTTTATTTGTTATGATTTCTATGATTTATTCATATATCTTATTATTTCATGATGTATGTCAAGGAGCTTATGTTATATGAGTAAAGTTTGATTTCATTGATTCTTATGTATACATGGACTAATGTTTTCTTTCCATATTTGTATATCCCTTACTGAGCCTTTTATGCTCATCCAATGTTTTTGAAATGTTTTTTACAGGTCAAGGGAAAAGTACAAGATGTACTGATAGTGTCGAAGAAGTTCCAAGAAATAAACCATGTTTTACTTTTAATATGTTCCTTTTAGTGGAAGAAAATGAATATTGTCTTTGATTTAACCACCTCGTTTAAATGTGGAATGTAATACATCATTTGTGATCTAATTTTCTAAAACTCTAAACCTAAAAAGACCAACAATGTGAATTATTTAAATAACTCAATATTAAGTAATGTATAAGGATGGGGCCTTATATTCCTTGTAAATATTTCAATTCTTTTAGTTAAACAGTTTTATAAACAAATTTTAATGATGAGAAGATAATATCACCTCTGAGGAATAAGTATTTTTTAAAAATATTATTTTTAAAAAAAATAGTTAGATGCATGTTTATTTAATTCTCACTGTTTTATTGCCCTTATGATCCATTAAAAGTCGCTTTTAGTGCTACTGGAATAAAAAAATTATAGGTAATTAATTTATAGTAGTATATGGATGAATTATAATTTGATTGAAGAACAACAAAAAGTTAGGATTATTCATAGGAAATTGAAACATAAGAATTAAAAGAATTTCATTATATTATTAGGCAGTAAAAGAATTTACCAAAATTAGGAGATTTACATAGAAATAAAATGTTGTCATAATACCTTAATTTATGTTCAATTGTTGGTCTTCAAAATCATCGTATATTTATGTATTTGGGCCCCCTTACACTCTATAGATCATTCACTTGTATATTATTGATGACCTGATTCACTCCTGAAAAGTATTTATGATTATCCTTCATTTATGTATTTTAAATTTCCACTAAATTCTTTTTCATAGAAACCTATTTTCATCTTTGTCCTTGTTACCTTTTATACAACCCATTATCTCTTTTCATGGGGATGTTTTAAGAACCCTTATCACGATATTGTACATCGACACATGAAACAATAAAAATTGTGTCACAAAAATATTTTTTCAATTGTGAGGAAACTATTTAATAAAGGTGGGGATAATGTAACTACCAATAATTATAAGGCTCAAATTGGTATTCGATAGCATGTATGATAGACATCACCAAGGCTGTACGGGAATATAATATATAGATACACTACAATATATTTTCAATTTTAAATAAATCTAAATAAATGATATATCCTTAAATGAATGAAAAACTGAGTTATCTTGTGTTAAATTCTTGAGAAACATTCCTCGAAAGCTTGTGTTACACGCAAGATTGACCATTGTTGATAACTTTTATAGGCACAAGAATGAGTTTCACTAAATAATAATGTATTATTAAAATATTATTACCTAATATAATATGAGTTAAATAAGTTGTTATGTTTGATTTTATGAATACTATTAACTAAAATATAAAATTTTCAGCTTTATATAAATATAAAATGAATTCATGGGATAACAATTAATTAGGAAAAAAATAAAAACCAATTAGATATAAAAATAAATATAATTATTTTTATGCTTTCAATGTAGTCTTTTCATTATAGAAATAATCAAATATAGTTAGATAATTAATTTAATGAAATATTAATGTTATATATTAAAAAATATATTTTTTATATTTACCCATTAGGTTTGATATTAATAATATAAGAACAAACCATATTTTACACATAAAAGCCTATATTTTCAAAAAGGTTATTTAACGGCCTATGAATGGAGAACCCATTATAAATATTAATTTTTACACTTTATATGACATAATATGTCAAAAGAAAAATCATATTTTATATTAAAACATAAAATTTATGTTAGGGTGAATTTTTGATATCATTTTGAACATTTCATTTTAATAATGAATAGTTACAAATACATATTTTTTTCTTCTAATTTCTTTTTCGCCTAATATATTTATAAAGTTAAATTATATATTTGAAGGTTTATAAAGTATAAATATATAATATGTTTTTGAATTAATTCATATTATGTCATTTAAATCAATTATTATATGAAATTTATTGTAAAACAATGAAAACATTAAGACATTTTTATATTAAAACCCCACAATGTCGTCCTGCTTACGGGATGATTTTTAAATTAACTTGTTACACCTATATGATTTGAATATGGAATAGTGGATCCCATATTTTTAATCATCATAGTTTTTAATTTATAATGTTTAAATTTGATTCATTCAAAAGATATCAGTGAATGTAAGTAAAATTAATTACAAATATTAAAGAAAAATTTAACATAATAAAGGACTAAACCATTATCTCAGGGACCCAAATGATCTAGACACATTTATAATACCTTTTAAATGACCATAATTCAGAAATTATCCTTCAATAACTTTCATTGGGCAGTTTTTTATGTCTTGTTATAGGTAAGAAAATTTTCACACCTAGCTTGTATCCATAATGTTCAAGTGAGTCTTTTTCCTTCCATATAACAGGCCACCACTTTTCCTTATAACTCACACCTCTCAAACCATATAGGATCAGAAAATATATTCCCAAATATCTTCCTAAAATCCTCCCTAATACAATAAATCCTCCTAATATGTATAAATACATCCAAGGGAGCCTTTTGGTATAATCCAAAGGAAGTTACCCGATTAACAGAAACCATATTTTCTCATGATTTTTAGTTTCATTTCCATTATCCACCCCATAAACTATTATTATTATATTATTACATTACAACCCGAGTATCATCAATATATAATTACATGTTTATTTTAATACTTATAACTATACTAGAACCCAATTTCATTTAATTGGTAATGAACATACTCATTCTGCGTACAACGAACTACTACCTCACACATTGATTCTTTTTAATCATTACCTTAAAACCACTCATGTTCTCTATCATGATGGAAACTATTTTTATATATGATATATAATATATGTGTGTTATTTTTTACATATCCATTATTATTTTATTACACATACCTTTAATACCTTGGATTTTATGTAAATTCGTTAACATTATTTCAGCAAGTTTGTACTACTTCCCCCTCAAAGAAATGAGTTTTGTTCCCAAAATACATATAATATATAAAAGATGGTTTTAATTTAATATATGTGACATAAAAAACAGTGTATTATATACATGTAAAAATTACCATTTTAAAATATACTATATTTTTATCATTTTCTTTATTAATCTCTCACACACATAAAAAGTGATAATTTCGTTTGTGGACGTGTGGACTACTACCTCTTCAACATGATTTGATTCCACTTATATAAAAAGAAATATATATATAGATATATGTATATATTGATAAATATCATGAAATATATGATATAATTATCATTCATGAATGATATGGTGTTACATAACTTCTTCACATAATGATCATTGAAAATTGGGAACACTACTCATTGTACGTACAACCTACTGTCTCCATGGTTGTAATGTTGATTCATTTTCCGTGAAGATATTTAATGATCAATTTCAAAAGTATTATACATGTGTAAATAAGATAATTATTCCAGAAATATTATTCTTTAGATGTTAAATTATTCCCCCTTTGAGCATAATAGACCTATCAAAGTCATTTTTGATGCATAAACAAAATTTTTTCAAAACACCCGACGTAAACATAATTTTTTAAGTAGCTATATAAAAAATAGTAAATAAGTGAAATAAAATTTATTAAAAAAAATTAAAAGGGTAATCAATCTAGTAGAAAATTAAAATATGTTTACTATACAGGTAGTTAAAGGACATTAACCTGAAAGGATACTCTAGGTAAGCTATTCTCATCTAACATTTTACATCTGTGAGATATATTTCATGGTCACCACATACTTATTTACTGAGGAGTATCTAATATTTGTTTTTCTCATATTATATGATTAATCCATTTATATTAATTTTATTGTAAAAACTAATTTTATTTCACTCTATTATGAGGTTTTTCATTTAAAATGTATCAATGTGGAATATGATACAATGGAATGTTTAAAGATTATTTTACTCAAAAATAAATTTAATGATATTTCAATTGTATTTCCATTAAGAGAAATTTTATGACCATTGGAAAATAAAACAATTAATTTTATTATACATTCTTTATTAATGTATTTTCATAAGTATTAGTTTTATTTTTTCACACATTGGCGGTCACCAATTTTTATGAAATGTTTTTGACAAAAACATACTTTATTCCACTCTTAGTTGGAGAAGATATTTTTTTCTATAAATAATATTTTATTATTATGTTTTAAATAATGTATTTAAATTTATTTGGTAATTTAATTTTCACCTTTATGTGTTTAATAAATTTTTTACAAAAAATATTCATTTTTATTTTTGAATAAGGAATATTTTTAGCCTTTAACTGTGAATGTTGAATGTTTTGTACCTCGTATGGAATGTACAGATGTACTCATCATGATTTCATTCAATCAAACTTTTCATCTATAAATGGTATCATTTTGTTGAATTTTTTTCAAACAAGAGTTTCAATGGACTGGTTTTTGGAATATTATTACAAAACAAAAGGATATTTTCCTCATGAATTCTTTTAAAATATATTTTTATAGAATTTCTATTCATCAGCAACATCAGTCTTTTATTTTTACTCCACATAAGATTATTGTATTCATATGATCCCTATTCATCCTCTAAATGGTTTATTATTTAGTTAGTAAAGGACAATATTAACATTCGCATCCTTGAAACATTTTCCCCCTTTAAATATTCAATATACTATGATCATTCCACAATGAGTTTATTAGTAAATACACATTTTGGTAATCATGGATATTATTGTCGCCTAACCTAATTACCACTTTGCATTCAGTTTTTACTTTGTAAGTTATTTGATTATTAATGGAAATATTGATAATTCTGTATTCATTATTCAATACAAACATTTATCAAGGAATATTATTGATTTTGATTATCTAATATGATGAATGTTCTCGAATAGTAATAATGGGTGGATCATAGAAGTTGTATAGATCCTAGATGCACCAAAATGTTCTCAGGAGACAAATTAGTTATGAATGTTAGAATAGTTTAGTTTGTCTTGTGAAAGGTCTTGTCAATATTGGTTTATATGTGCCTCAGACATGAAGTCCATAAAGGAATAATTTCCCTCATTTAGTTTTTGTTATTATTCTACCATGATATTTTTTTGTCGAAATATATCTGGATATATTTTTCTTGTTATTTAGATGGAATGAATATAATTTTGATACATTTAAAAATTAGGTTTTCCCGATCTAGTTATTTGAATGGGGCGTGTTTCATGTTATTTACCTCTTCATATTTTATATTCTCATAGATTCATTATTTTTTCTACTATATTTTTTCTTTTATGATATTTTGTGATCTCCCATATTATGTCTAATTCCTCCTGAATATAGGAATTTTTTTTTGAAATATATTAATGTGGTTATTTTATGGATTAATGTTATTCTCGAATTTATTTTTTTATTATAAAACAAATTATGTTGTAATTAGAGAATTCATATATAATACAAGCCACATTTATGTATCTTTATTACCAAGAACACTATACTCTCCATCCTTTAGGGCGTGATTCCATGAAATAATACAAATTTAATAGTATTAGACACATACTCTGAGCTATCTAGGGTCAGGGCGCTAGATCCATCTCCATCTTATAAAAGGAAATCCATTCTATCATTTCATTACACATCCCTGGGCCATTTAATTCATCAATACCCATCCCACATATTTTCTAAACATAAATTTTCTTCTATTAATTTTGTGTGTAATCTTGAAATATTTTATAAATATCCTTATAAATCATTCTAATAAAGGAATCTATAAAAAGGGCCGATCATCGCACCAGACCCCATTAAATTTATTTATTAGACTATCTCCAGTAAATAATATGTATTTATTATCGAATATTTTAATAATTACCACAAATATTAATAATTTATATTAATAGTATGTTAAAATCAATAATAAACCCCTTTTCCATCAAAAGCAATATGAATATATCGCTCGTGCATATGAGTGCACTACCGCCTCTACATACCGATTCAATTCATTTTCTGTCACCATCCTCCATGGACATTAATTATAATATGATTTTTTTTTTGAAATTTTATTATTACATAATTAATTTTCTATAATTATAATTCCATATCTACATTTTTATCTACCCATAAATTCAAAAACAAATACATCACATGTGCGTACATGTGAAAAACCACCACCACGAAATGATGTGAATTATTTTTCATTTTCTTCCAGATGGATCGTAATAAAGATGTGTTCAATGAATATATATTATATACATAATAAAATAATTCTGTTTAATAGTTAATATTTATTTACCATTTCTTTTCATCATCCTTCAAATTCTGAAAATAACTTAAAAGCTACATTCAGCATTCCATTTTCAAGAGGGCTATAATTCAATTTCTATCTCTATACCCCATGTATGACATAAATAATATATAAAATGAATATATATAATATTTTTATAACATGATTAAAATAATGGATATTGTATGACCATTATCAGTATACAATAACCACATCTTCCAAACTGAAATTCGCACGTAAAAAGAAACAATTAAAAACCAAAACGATGATTTTAATAAGAAATTATTAATAAACTGTTGTTAAAATGTCATAAATGAATCATATATTATATAATAGGTATTTAAATGAGTATTCTATATAATTATTATAAATTAATATTTTTTAAAAAATTTATTATATATTATTTTTTAATATATTCAATCATGGTTTAAGGGTTTTTTTATTATATCATTGTTTTTTGTCATTATTTACGATTGTGTTTATGATTATGAAATTTTATGATCAGCCTATGAAGAAAAACATTTATTTTCTTCCACTTATTTTATTTATTTATATTACAAGTTATCATTTCATTTTCCACACTTTATGTACTCAATAGTCCAAATGAATATTATTAAGCAATGGTGTCTTTATTTTTTTCTTCACTAAAAAATCAATTTGTCATCAAGGTCTATGTTTTCAAAAAAAGTTTTTATTATTTTAATGTGATTGTTTAATTTATTTTTTACACCTAATTTAATTTTTATATAACATTATAAATTGAATCTTTTTATCATTTTACAAATTAGGTACTTTGTGCTTTTTTTCTAAAAATGTGAATGAAATATTTATTTTAACATAAAATACATGAATGAAATTTTGCACCATCATGACTAGTAAATAATTTTAAGATTATATTAAAAGAATCAATTTTCAATTTTCAAGGAATATTATTCTACTATAATTTATGAATTCTAAAAATTTAAATTACTTTTTTCCAAATGAAAATTTTATCTTCCTCATGAAATATTTCAAGTGATATATGAACATAATTTTAATAGAAGACAACATATTTTGATATAACTTATTAATAACTAGATATATGACCTTATAATTAAGAAGATATTATTTCTAAGTATGGTTTTTGATTATGTTGTTGACACCATAATGAAAACTATTTATTTTTTCAGGTTAATGTTAGGATGAAATATCCATATGTTTTTGTAACTCATTTTCATTCACCTAGTTATGTTATAATGAATTTTATTATTATCATTTGTAACACAAATGTATAATTTTCAATATGTGATCGGTTAGTCTAGAATTATATATCCCTCTAATGTGTTGGGTGACATAGATATATTAGGATATAATGATGGATGGAATGTGGAGTGAACCATGTTTAGAAATGGACTCTGACGATTATAATTTTATTGTGAGTGGACCTTGATTATGGTAATTATGGAATTGGGGGGAGAACCCGCTCCACCGTGATAGTCATGGAAATTATACATTTCTATGTAAATAATTTTCTATGCTTATTTTTATGTAATAATTATATCTATTATGCTAATTTTATTCCCTCATGGATCACAATATTTCATTCCTTTATTAATTCGTGTCTTATAAAACATCATGCTTTATGAAATGAAATGTTATTATGATATATCTCATACATTATTTCATTATAAAATGTCAATTTCATGTTCTCATTCCCTCATGTTCATATTATGTTCATGTAATCATTGATATCTCCCTAGTATTACCATACTAATCATCTAAGATCACAATTTCTTAGGTTTCACTCCACTATATGATAGATAAAGGCTTTAAATATCTTATGTATAAGTAGAATTCAATGTTTAATGAACTAAGGGATAGATGATACTAATCTCCAATGAACTAGTTGTTTATGTGTTCATGTTTTCAAAATACCCTAAATATATATGAATACTGATTGGATTGTAATGTAATGTAATGAATTATCATCTATTAAGATGTAATATCCATATATGATAAATAAGGGTTTATATAGTTATTATAAGACCACAGATTACTTTCCTACTGAAACTAGAGTGTGATAGATTTAGTGAAAACAAATAGGATAATCCTATGTATATGAGAACATCAGAAGTTATGATAATGAAAAGAGTGTTTTTTCCATAAAAAACAACCCTTTTTCATTGCACAAATGGAGGTTGTTTTGTAACAAATGCATCTAGGTGTAATAACTAAAAATCTTTTAGTCATGTATATCTCTACCATCATTATAGTGAATAGTGATTTCTCACATATAGTGCACCTAGATAGACACGCTATAGAGATATGATTGAAATAATTCAACTTTTTTTAAAGATCCATCATGAATAAATTGAATAGATAATGATAATTGATGATTGTTGTCAAACATAAGGATTTATATTTTGATAACAAGGTGT
The DNA here is from genome assembly GCA_963277665.1 of Viscum album. Classification (NCBI taxonomy): domain Eukaryota; kingdom Viridiplantae; phylum Streptophyta; class Magnoliopsida; order Santalales; family Viscaceae; genus Viscum; species Viscum album. The sequence goes on from OY728137.1 coordinate 1,903,380,626, forward strand.
CATGGTATAGCTATCATATAAATGATTTTTAGGATTATGTTATTTCACACTATGATCACTATATCTCAGGAAACTCTTTTCGCTTTTAGTCAATGGGTTAAACCTAAAGTAATCATGTTAATAATTAACGTAATGGGAAATGAAATGATTCTCTAACTAAGTAACTAAATTTTATTAGATATAGAATATAAATTTATATCTTGATGAAATTTAATATTTCTCAATCAATAAATCAATTTATGCTTCTAAATGAGAAATAGAGGGAAAACCATTATATTTTTTTCTTCAGGATACACCATCCACCCTCTTTTAGTTGCCATGTTGATCCACCATTTTCTACAACATAGATCAGTTGAACTGAAATGGTTTTTTTATTAATCTGTGTTTATAAATTGATATTTTTTTAAATTTTTGTGGTTTTTATGGAAAAGTAAATAAGTTTTTTACTCTTATCAATGACACAGGTAAATTACAAGAAATTAAATCCACAGAGTGGGTGAGTTTAAAAAATAATTTTACAAATGATATATTTCTTTTGTTATTGATTAAAAAAAATGAAAAAAAATCATTATGCTAATATAGATGGATGATTATACCATTTGTACATATGATGACAGATTTACAAGACTTGTGAGGTATGTTTTTGTTGATATCATGAATCCAAAAAGTAACATCGACTAATTCATAAGTTGTATAAAACATAGTCTATCAATGGAAATATCTATAATAGACAAAATTCGATTGGAATAAACCATTCAATGACCTATGAAGGTGGAAATGGATATATTAGTTACCCATAAACCTCATGTTTTTTATATAAAAGGAAATATGTAATTCAAGGAATTCTAAAAACTATGGAAATTTAAAATGAGAATTCCATTATGTACTATGTGATAAATATGTCATGGAATAAATTTTATCATGGGAATTAGAAATTGATTCATGCATTAAAAGTATGGTCATTGGGAAATAATTTTTTGATGTACTGGGAATAATATGTTAGATAATAATGGAGAAGAGACACCTTGTAATACACAACACACACTCTAGTGATTCAAATGAAATGATTATGGGAATTTTGCTAACAAGAAATTAAATTGGTAAGATAATGATAATGATTGTTGTTGGTATCCTTTTAATCATAGAGAAAATGTGAAATATCACATGCTAACTATTTTCAATGTGGGGTGTGATAATTAAGTGATGAATGTTAAAATTACTAAAAACACTAGAAATGATAATTTCATAAATGATTTTGGTCTTACCTAGTATTTTATAACTATTTATTTTTAGAATTGTATCACAATATAATGTGAAATATTATATTTTGAATTATTATTGAATGATCTGAATGGTATGATGATCAAATGTAATGTTTATTGTTCATATATTAAGTATTTTTTTGGTAATTTTGTTATTGAAAATCACTTTATTCTCCCTTTAGTTTAATTTTATTTCATCATAGTCATGTATTGTATTTATTCACAAAAATCCCACAACAATTTCTTTGGAATCAATGTTTTTTTTATATTCCAATCTATCCAATGATTTTTTATTAGTGAGATGAAAATTCTGAATATATAATGTAAATTAAATCCATTATATGAGCCTTTATTCTCATTCAAAAGTGTTGTTAAAAATAGAAGGCTATTGATAAATTAGTCATCAATGAAATTATTATTTGACCAAAAATTGTTTATGTTTATATATAATAGTTTACTATTGTTCATTTGAATCATTAATTTCATTTTTCAGTGAAACTCATACTTGGCTCAAGAAATATTTTAAAGAGTACATATAGAATGGACACTATTATGTTGAATTAATTTAATAATAATATCAATGATATAATTGATAATTGATTCATTCATCCAAGTGAACCACCATGGGGTAATTAGTTTCCATTTGTTAAGATAATAGATAGATCAATGATATATTTTTTGATTATTAGGAACTCAATAATACAAAAATTAACGATAAGTATCTTATACCTGATATTTATGATTTTCTTGATCAATTATGAGGATCACTATAATTTTCCAAACATTATATTTGACATGGATAATATTAGTAGATGGTTATAATTTTAGATATATCAAATTCAACATTCCATAAGAGGTAATGAAAATATTACTTTATAGTGATTCCATTTTCTCTTAATATTCCCCAATTATCTTCTTAGATATAATGATCAGAGTCTTTAAAGACTACCTTGATAAATTTTTTGGAATTATTTATATATGATATTCTTATTTTTTTCCAAAAAATGGATGATCATAAAGATAGATGAAAATTGTTCTGAAGACCTTATGAAGATGTAATTTTATGAAAAAAGCCCATGTAATAATTCTATCTATTTATGTTTTAATTTTCTGGTATATATAATCTAGTGAGGGTATAAATTTTAGGATCCATGAATTTAAAAATTTATTAAACGTTGGGCCTGAAAGACCACTATGGCTCAGATCTAAAGTGTTCTCAGTATGGATTTATATTATTTATACATTGTAGAGAATTTTTTATGCATATCTAATACACCCTAATGTTATCCCATAAAGGAGAGATATTCATTTGAATATGTAAATGTTAGGAAAATTTCAGGGAAGTAAAAAGATGGTTCCTCATCCCACCTATATTTACTCTGCCATATAGTGGTTAGGTGTTTGTAATTTATATTTACATATTAGAAAAGGGAAAAGGATTTTTCCCAATATTTGATGATATTTTATAATATTAATATTCATTAAAATTAATATTTTATTAGAAAAACTGCCCTAGACAATATTTGAGGTTATCATCAGTAATTATTTTAGTTTGTATTGAGTGAAAATATCACTAATGAGAACAGTTTGACATAGATACAAATAATTATAATCTAATTTATATATTCAACACGAATGAGTATAATAAGATCTAGATAATATGGATATAGTTAATTACATATTTTTATTAATAAATATATTAAAAAACTATGAAATAGAACATAGTGTATTATTCTATTAGTGTAATATATCATGCTATATTCTCTATGATGAGGATTAAAAAAAGATGCAATATTTCTTACTTTGAAAAATATGGACATTGAAATCATAATAGAAGGGTAGAAATATTAACATTATAAACTTTTTGTTTAACCATATATCTGTTTGATGATAATTGATGTGAAGTTGGATTCCAAAATGTTACTGAGGAGAGAAATATGTTTACCAATTTTTAACATTGACTATGAGAAAATGATATGGTTAATGAACCATGTATGTTTACCATCGCATCAAGACATGAAAAAGTTTTTTGGATGAAGATCGTAGTTCAAAATTCTCTATTTATCATTGATGATGGAAGATGTATAGATATCACAATGATTATTTTTAATATGACAACATGGAGATATATATTATTGATCATCTAATTTAATGCACATTATGTAAGCAAGTGATGGTAGAGAAAATGAAGTTTATTGGGGTGTTGCAATCATTACCTATATTAGAATGTAAATGGGAAAATAACACCAATGATTTAATCATTTGAATAAAAAATTTAATGGATGTTATTATATCATTGTTATAGTTGATTACCTTATAAATTCAGAGCACATTATATATATTAGAGGATATTATTATCAATGTATTATTTACAGGATATAAATTATGAGGTTGGTACTGCTGAATGGATTATGAAATTATTTTTTATTTGACTAGGATATGATTTTTACCTCAATTTTATTTCCATATAATAAAAAAGCTCATTATTCAGCATTCTATTTTGTTACTACTTATCATATTCATATATATAGTTAGTCTAAGAGATCCATTCAAACCCCAGTGGATTTTAACATATCATGTTCTGTATATTTCATAGGTGTTTGGGATTAAAACCTTCCTCTAGTCTACTTTTCATACAACCATAGTATTTTATCATGAATTCATATGTTTCTTTATGATGACCTATAAGAAAAATTGGGTATTAATCCACTGTGAAAGGTAGATGTTAGTGAAATAATTATATTGCAAAATATCTAGTTATGTAAACAATAGAAAATGTTTGAACAATTTAGTGGAACATCATGGAATCTCATAATTAATAAAATTTTATATTAAAAATTATTTATGAAATCATGAATTTGAAGTTTCTAAGATGATATTTGTTTAAATATTCCCATTATAAAATGTAATGTGATTTAGAATAAAGGGAATTCTGGCCATAGATAAATTTCCCACTTAGAGATTCTCGATCGAGTAGCAATAGTATCATATATTTGTTTACTTCCACTGAACCCCTCTATAGTTCATCATGTGTTCCATATATCTCTCCTGAGTAAGTACATACCTTATCATTACAAAATAATGATCGTATAGGTAATACTATTGGAATTTTATTTTATCTATAATGATTTTTTTAGAAATAATTGATCATATATTTAATGTTCTATAGAACATTACCACTCGCATTGCTAATTTTCTCATGTTAAATAATAAATTTTAAGAACCTATGTTGGAACCTAAGGATGTGAGGGACCATATATATCCCAATTTTTTATTATGATATTGATTGAATTTTGATGGTGAAATTAATCTTATTGGGGTAGAATCTAAAACAATATGATTTTATGATAATGTTTCTTTTAAATAAAATTTATTTGATAGATTTTTTTATTTACATATAACACAGAGATTAAATATATCACAATTTAACTCTAAAATCCAATTAAAATATAGTTGAAAAAATCGTAAAGATGTATGATTGGTGGGAATGACATGGGATATCTAATTTAAAAAATTAATAACTCTTAAAAATATATTCAAAAATTTCATTTTTTATAAATGGTTAGAAAATAGAATAAAAGTTTTTTAAGGTAAATAGAGTTGTTTTTCTAAAGAAATGGGTTTTCATTATATGTGGATTTTATTTAAAAAAATTATATTAATCAATACTGGTGAATAATTTTGATTAAATCATAGATATCATATTTACTCAAATTTTATATTATTCATCTAATTGATTTTATCTCGTATTTAATAAAAACATCTTGTTTTTTTGTTCAAATATGAATTTATATTGAAATATTTTTGTTGTCTTCTGGGGCCATATTGTGAAATGAATGTTTTACACATATATGAATTGAATAATGAAAAATTAATCCCTTAATTATAACACATGGTATAAATTTGGTAATTAGGTCAAATTTATTTTTGATCATTATGAATTCAAAACATGTGATATTTTTTTAATCGTGGTAATTGTAAAACAAGTAAAAAAGTGTGAATACTTCGAGATAAGGATTTAAAATTTCTCCAATACATTCCACAAGACTGTTATGTTTTTATATCTTTACCACCATTATCCATGTCACAAATATGTGGACATAAGGTTCTACTTCTCTTTGATTGTGAACTTTATATTATTTTATAATAAGGATAAATACAAAATTTCTCTCCCTTGACTTTAATAAATAAAAAAAAATTATTTTGAGGAAAAAAATATGATACGTTAAGTTGTAAATGATTTTATCAATGATCCATTATTTTTTTATCATGGAAATTATTTTCTAATGTTTATTTATCACATGTTTACCGTAAAATTATTACACAACATTGACATCGTATTTACTCCCTTAATATAAAAAAAATGAATTTTTTATTATTAAATGAATTTTTTTCGAAGATTTGGTTATATCAACGATTTTTTAGATAAAAACATAATAAGGAATTCATAGATTTCATATTTTAATTCCATAAAAATCTTGTTCACATAAACATAATAGAAAATGATAGTGTGAGAAACTAGATTAATAAATTTTATGGAAGAAAATATATTTTTAAAATAAATAAAATAAATAAAAAAAATGAAATTAGACGTTTATGATTAGAAATTGTCTAATTTTTTTTACCATATCTATGTATGAAACAATTATTATATTATATTTAATGTTTTAATCCAATAATATTTAAAAATTGATTACTATAGTTATGGCTAATAGTTGTTTAATAATGACCTTAAATAAAAATATAATTTCTAAAATGAAACAAATATGCATATAAATTTCATTGCTGATGATATTTTGATTGTATCATCTTATTATTGTTATTAACAGATACATATATGTATTTATGATGATAAATAATATAATTATAAATAATTATTTTAAAAAAATCATGTTTTTCCTTTCCCACCTTTAAAAATAGACACACCTTATATCATTTTTTTACCTCCTCAATCCAGATAAATGAACCAAAGCCTAGAAAATTATCATATATTATCCACTTGAAATGAATTATAAGTGATGGTATCATCAAAATTCTCATACATATTTCCATATGAATATTCCTAAATGTGGCCTACTGAATAATAGGTATTCACCAAATCCAACAACTTTCCATTTATTATTTCTCCAAACTCTACTAAATCTATGGTATTCAACCAAAAATAAAATATTCATTATCTTAAATATACTAAAATGGTATTTTGGTTATAGAACCACCATTTATCCCTCTCCATTGTATCAAATGGAATGTTATAATATAACTCATGCATACATATGGACGACCACATCCACCTAGAGATTGAATTCATTTTAAATGACACTATTTAAAGAATGGATGTAATGATGGGTATAGTACTTATATGTGACTTTTTTGAAATAATTAATCTTATGGAATTATAATACCACATGTAACTACTTTCCATACCATCCATTGGAAAATGTTAACATCTCTAGTGGGAACATTTGTACTACCATCTCCATGAATATATGTGATTCGTTTTGTAATTTTACATTTACATAGATGGAAATGAAAAATTATTTCATGAATATATATGATACATATGATATTATAATGAATCTTGAAAGGTGAATTTTTAATAAGCTTTCTTTAATTCCATCTACTGAAAAGTAAAGAAAAATTTCACGTGTTCATACTACCTACCTTCTCTATGAATGGTGAGATTCATCTTTTATCTATATCCTTTATGGGTGAGTCAAAACTTATATAATGAATATAATATTTTGTTAAAATTATAATAATTTTAATGATATTGGAACCAAAATTAAAATTAAAACAAAAATGTTTACACATTTCAAATTATGTTTTTAACACCAGATTGTTAATAAATGGGTGTTTAAATGATATAGGTGGAAAATATATAATATTATAAATATTTAAAAAAACTATTTTATACATATATAATAGAATAAAAATAATTATAAATGATGTTATATCACTTTGGAAGAATTTAAAACTCAAGGTAAGGGTTTCATGTTTTAATATCTTTATTTACAAATAATTTTTATGATTATGTTTCTGATTATAATAATGTATGATCTACCTCTAAATGAACTCACGAATTTCACTATCTCCATGTTATGAACATAGATTTAATTTTTGTTATTTCATCACTCTCAATTTAAATACTGACGATAATAAAGAATTACTTTTATGGAAATCCAACGTTATTTATATCTTTATTAATAATAGATTTTCAACCATTTCCATATTTAAACAAAATTTATGACTATTTTTAATATAATTATATTAATATAACATTACATATTTATTCACAATGTGAAAAGGAATCATTGTTTAAATATATATTTCAATAACATAATATTTGGTCATCAAGACTAATGAATGATTAAAATATTCCACTACATGATTGCATGGTTATATTCAATGAATGTTTTTTCAATAAAATTATGTGAATTTTTATATCTTAATTGAATCATTTAAAAATTAATTGGGTATTTTCAATAAAAAATATTTCATGTTATATTTTAAAATACTATTATTCTAAAATGTCATAAATTGTTGATACTAATGATTTACTAGGTACATGATCATATTATACCATATATTTTATTCTATGGTTTATTTATGATTATGTTTTTGAAAATTTATGAAACACATTTATTTTCCATGAGTTATGTTTTAATGAAACATCTACATTTTTATGAAACACATTGTGTTTTCTTTGATATATTATGTTATGCATGTTTTACCGTATTTTGGAACATATAAGTGTGATATTAATTATGTGGTTAGTGGGATAATAATTATATATTACTCGAATGAAATGGGTAAATATATATATATTTCAAGATAATGAGGAATAAAATGGGGAGTGAACCCTGTTTAGTAGGAAACTATTACCATTATAGTAGCATTGGGAGTGAACATTGACTAAGTATATGATGAAATTTTTGTGTGATACCAATATACTATGATATTCTAGGAAGTAAGAAACAGATATTAATATTATTTTAATTGTTTATATGTATTCCAAAAATATCTATATTAAAACAATTATATACTCTTATGGAACATGTTCTTTGACTTATTTATGAATTATTTTTTATGAAAAATCATTGTTTATGAATTGACTATAGATTATGGTCTACAATACAAAATATATTTATCTAAAATGTTATTATCATGGTCTTTTATCCTTTTAATCATGTAATTTTATGTGTTTATTTATATATCGTTTGTTTACACTTACTGAGAATCTGAAGTAATCCTTTATTATGTTCCATTTCCTTAGTTTATCCAAAAATATTTTATGTATGATATGACTACAAAGGGTGTAATTATGGATGATGTTTGTGGGGGAGGACATAGATCATTTAGGAGATATTTTCATAGTTCTACATCATGTCAAAGATACAAAATTGGTAAAATATTGATTTTAATTTTATTGTTATTGAATCAATATTAATTTAATAATATTTGATATCTATATATGAAAAATGTGGTAGTATATCATTAGTAATGGGATAATTAATGCGATATTATGTTTAACAATGATTATTATATATATTTATATCATTCGAATTATGGGATTGATTAAAGAAATAATCGTTGAGTTGAAAGATCTTTTATTCATAAGTATTAAAAAGATGATTCATGTTACACAAAAATAGATATTGAGTATGGAATTATAATGAGCCCTAATTTCACATACATTGTACTTGAATGTAGATAACTGTATATTGAGAGTTGTCAAATTATTAATAATGAATGGAGTGAAATTGGAGACCAAACCCTTGGACAAAATCTATATTCATTGATAGAATAAGAGACGACAAATAGATGTTTGGATCTAGTATATGATAAATGTTATATATCAGAATTTTCAGTCAAATGTTTCATGTATCCAATGATTTGTATTCTTTTTTACATACAACACACAATTGATGTTTTCTTTAGGTTTACAATGAAATCATAAATTTTTAATTTGGTGTTATTGAGGTGGATTCATAGGTATTTTAATAGATTTAAATATATATCACATTTAATCATAATGAATGAGTCTTTCCATGGATTTAAAAATTTTCACTTTGTTGGGTATTTGGACACAAAAAAAGAACCACTAGATAAATATTTTAGTTCAACATAATATTAGTCAGTTAAAAATAAAATTATCAACCATTAGTTATAATTTTAATAATATAAGTGAACAAAATAACATTAATTGATGTAGGGATGTTGTTGTTGAGTATGGAGGAATTTTAGAAGATCATTGATATCAGAAAGAAGATAGATTGTTTTCATGTTATTCACAATGATAAATTTACATGGATGAAATTAAAATATGTTATTATCAGATGAATTATATTCAATTTAAAGCCACATAATAAATAATTTGTCAAAGGGCATAGTTATGAATATTGAATTTATATGTTTATGTTACAAAATATTCAGTTTCAGTGGATATGAATATCATTGTTATGGAACTGCATGAAGATAAAAGGCACGTTTTGAGAATGGATAAAGGTATACTAATATAGAAATAGTTTTAAATGGTGAGGATATATGAACTAAATTACAAGTGGGAAATTATTGAATTTTTTCATATAAAACATTGTTTTGATAAGTCATTCGGACTAATAGATTTTTAAATTACATCTATACTACTCTATGTGAAAGTAAGGGTGAATGAAGAACATATGATGATAGGTTCATGCATGTAAATGATGATTACAAATACTTATTTAAAATAATAATAACAACTGGTGAAATCATTTTGTTTTTATAGTTAGAAAAGGAATATTGTTTCAACAGAGATGTGTAATAGACATCCAACTCATCAAAAGATGGTTCTATAAAAGAAAAGCTATGATTTATTAAATTATAAATTTGTTTGTTAGAATAAATTAAATTCATATAGTTTAATTTTTGTGGATTCACTTGATGAAGATGTGAACATGTTTAGATTAGTTTATATGGATTACAACCCACAAATATATGAAGGTTATAGAGGACATTAGACATTGAATAGAATTAATATTTTAATAGGGTGAAATTAATTGTTATTAAAACAGTAAATATTATCCTCATATTTTTTTAATAAATATAAATAATACATCCCCTATGGATTTTGATTCATATATGAAACGTGTCAAAATGTGATTTCCTTGGGTCTTTTGTGTTTTTCATTTGACAATTTCTTCTAATTTTATTATATTTTCCTTAGTTTTGATGGTTTTCATTTTTTTTCTAGGGGTGTTCATTCCATATGTGTTCTATATTTCATAGTAGTGGATGATTACATAATTTTTTCCCATTTTTAGTTCTCTTGAGGTTGATTCTTGTTGATTTTTTGACAATAGTTTTGGATACCATAAGTTAAATCAGATGTAATGGTTTATGTATTCTTAATATAAATTACCTAGTAAAGGTATTTCAATGAATGGATCAATTTAAATATTATTCCCTTCCTCATGGTAGAGAACAATATTATAATGTTGTTAAAATCATAATATATGTTTTTCAATACTATGGATGTTAATAATTTCCTTAGTAATTGTGTTTATAAGAGTAATTTGTAGTTTTGGAATTTTGAATAGATTTTTTTTGGAAAAATAAAGAGGGTATTTACTATTATATAATGGGAATGATATTCCATTAATAGTATATAGTACTTAAATTGATTAATGTGGAAGAATTTTAGGGAACCAAAAAAATATTTTTGTTTTATTTTGAATTTACATTCCTAAAACATGGTGTTTAACATCCATGAGGTTAATACTATATCAGAACTCATGAATACCCTAAAAAATATGTATGAGTATCCCTCAAAATTTAAATATGTGTTCCTTCCAAGGATACACTTCATAATGGGAATATTATTAGGAAATAGTTTTGATATGAACACCCACAACATAGATATGATACAATGTTAGTTCAGTCCCTGGAAATAAGATCAAAGCTAATGAATGGATGCATGTTTTCTTCAAATCAATATTTGAATATTTGGAGGTGATGGATACAAATATTAGTAATTATTTCAATAGTAATAATTTTAGTTTCATTGATTCTTGTGAAAATACATCGAATGATTACATTCATCAATAGAAGATTCATGAATCATATAGAAACATATAATATTAAGAAATATATGGATTTGCATCAATATGAAAAATTCTTCAAATGGTAAAGGAAGGTGGATTCGTTGTTGTAGTATCTCCACATGATTTTCGACCATATCATTCTCTCGATCTTCATTCCAAAATAAATACCATAAAGGGTGGATGATAATTAACCCATCTTGATTACATGATAAGTTATTTACGGAGGATTAAAAGTCTATTAATATTACGGGAAAAAGAATTTTTAACTATATAAGGAAAAAATGATGATGTATTTAAATGATGTGTTTCACCTAAAAGGGTTAAATAAAAAATGTAATGGGTCAAAATTAAAATGTGGGTTTCTATATATATTTCTAATATGGAGAATATAAATTTCATATGGTTCAAAATTTACAAAATGATATTATTAGTGATGGAGGGCACCACATGTCGAATGGGCGTATTAATATGTGACCTTCCAGTAATATAGTTAGCTTTTTAAAACATTATCACGATCATATACGGAATTTTTTATCAAATAGGTGAAAATACTCTCTAAATAAGATAAATGGTACTTGAAAGCTTGAATTTTACAATATATGGATATTATACCATTGGGAAGTAGTGAAATATTTATATTCATATGGAAGGTGAAGAATCATTTCATTAGTAAATCGAGTAGCTACACATTGATGTCCGTGTTCCAACTCTAGTGAGTTCTCACAAAGGACAACTATTTTATTAAAAAATCATAAACGATTCATAAAATAAGATGTGTTTTATCTTTATCATGAATAAATATGAGTTATTAGAAATATTCATTGAGAGGCGATCCATTGTGGAAAAAGAGGTCTAATAAAAGTTGATGTTTTTATGGTCAGACAAAAGGACATGGTATAAAATAGAGTTTTTTATTAGTTAAATAGATTCATTTTATGTATTTCGGGAAATGAACATTGTAAAAAAAACATAGTACCATACAATATAAAATGTATTATTTCATCAATTACTAAGAGTGTGAGGTTTTATCCATGGCTCCCCAATGTTTTTTGAGTGAATGTAGTGAACTATAAGTCAAGAAAATTTAGATTCCATCTCATCTAATTGGTTAGAAACTTCTAGTCATTGGTCTGTTTTAAATGAATGATTAATTTTTTTAAATTAAATCCCTCCACCTAATCAATTTTTTCCATTTCTATGCTCAGTTCTAAAAAACATTATTTATATGAAATGATGATGTAACTTTTTATGTATAATGAACAAGTGATGGGATTTCGATTTTCAGACAATGTTTCTAAAAAGTTTTTCAAATTTTAAATTGTATCTTCACTAATGACATACTATGAAAGGATTTTAACAAGGAAATATAATCTACTAAAAGAAATGAAACACTGAAATTTGAGGTTATACTGGTTTTATGTATAAATAGTATTGTTTTGAAAAATACCCCAAAAATGGATGTCCTAAAAAAGATTAATATTTAAATTATATACCAAAATGATTTAAATTAATGATAGTGGTTCTTTTCTATTAATAATATATAGTTTAAGGAATACTTGGTAAACAAAAAAATCATGATTTATGAATTATGGATGTTGTAGTATCTGATGGAGCTCAAACAAATTGATGACATTTGTGACTTACAAGATAGTAATCCATTGGAAAATAATGAATATAGATATCACTATCTTATATAATTGAATTATGGTGTTAATAAAAATTATAAAAATGAATTATGTTTTATAGGACTTGGAATAGTGTAATTTTCAGTGAGGGAAGGAATTCATTCTCAATATTTTTTAGTAACATTGGAATTGATGGAGAATCATATTGGGAAAAAAGTCTGAAGAAGCAATAGGTTTTATTATATGATTGAAGAAGGGGTCATAAGATAAAGGTATAAGTAAATTATAACCATAGTAGGCTACCCTGATAAAAATAGAGGTCTTATCTCTTATATCATTCCCGTGACAATTTCGATCATTACTCTCAAAATGATGTTATGTATGGTTGGGTCGGAAGGTCTTCAACTTGAGTAGTAGGACCTGAAGACAATATATATTCATGGGTATATAGAAGATAAATATTATATGGAATTATCATCTAGTTTATGGATTAAAAAATATAATCCAATATTAAGACTCTAACATAGCCTTTTTATTTAAATAAATCATGTAGAAATTGGAATCAAATATTTAATGACTTCATGATGGATGTAAAAAGTCTAAGGAACAATGTTGGTCATATTTATTTCTAGAGTGAGTATGATTATGGATGATTCATCATTAATAATATTTATAGAATGATGTGTTTTATCGAATCTTATAGATAAAGGATATAAACCTAGTTAAATTATGATTTGTATTATGATAGTTACATACAATTATTTTAGTACATTTTTAATTTAATAAAAATGGTTATTTGAAATGAATTGGTGGAATGATTCAGAATTAGAAGAGTTATGTTTGTGATGATACATTCAGATGAAAATTTCATACCTCATAAGTATAATACACTACAAAAAATATATGTTGTTATGTACATTTTGATAATTCCTTTGGCATCGGTTTTTAGATATTTTATATATTCTATGGTTTTTAGTAATCATTAATTGTAAAATATGTGGGGATTTTTAGTATAAATATTTTAAACCCTCAAAGTGTGAATTAAATAGTATTGAATTATATTATCTTTTAATTGAGGTTAAATAAGACATAATAAATATCCTTCTAATATGGGATTCTTTAAAAAAATGGACATAGACACTAATAGTGATTTAGACACATGGAAAAGAACAAACATCAATATTTTTCATTTTTATGAAATGATAGTTAGTCAGATATAGATCATGAATCCAATAATTTAAATTTAAATAATATAATAGCAGTATGACTTATGGAGAGAACAAAGGGAGGATATTGTCTAGTTAAAATGGTTACTGGATGATCTTACTTGGGTGAAATTAGTTGAAGTGTTATTATGTGATTTCTAGAGTGCATTCCACTTACCCATAATACCAATGTTTTATTTTAATAAAAATTCCATCAATCTAATTCATAACATCATAAAGGTTTTTATGGGGAATAGAAATCTAGATATCAAAAATAATGAAGTAAATCTATATTTAGTTGAAATTTGGATAACGTTTGTGACATAGGATATGTTGAGGTGATACAACACCCTAGTAAATTTGGGTTGATCAGAAAATAAAAAAGGGGAAATTTTTAAAAAATTGATAATAGAAAATAATTTAATTAATTTAGTTGTTTTGAAATATATAGGGAACATAGTTGTAAATCTGGGGAAAATTATTATGATGTTAGAGATTGATTTATTCTTTTTTTAGATCCCAATTTCAAAATAAGTCATTAGATCTAATTGATTTTTTAATGTCTTATTGATGGATAGAAATGGTTTAGGATGTAGTGACATGTATTTGAAATGATAAATATTATGATTGGTTTTTTTCGTAATTATGATTATAGATAATGAAATCATATGAAATTTTTAGTAGGTATGAGAGGAAAATATCTATTAGAGGGTGGAGTGCAATTAAAACTCATTAGAAAAAGGATCACCAGATGTAGATCAATGTAATATATTACGACAGTACCCAATGTGTGGAACAATGTATTCGATGATCTAGTAAAGCTGGCGAGAGTCCTAAAAATACTATAATTTCAGTAAAGGTCTGATTATATAGATTATATCATTTGATGATATAAAGTATGTTGCTACTTGAATCAAAAATTTTGCTTTAAATTTATAGTATAGTTAAATTAACTATGATTATACCTTTGACCATTTTCATCATCCTAATTTTCCTGTGAAAAAATGTAAATCATCATTGCACCCATGGATTAAAATTTATATTTAAATCATGTAAATGTTTCTTATTATTATAATGTTTAGGTTTTCCATTCAATCATTTAATTATATATTCTTGTTTATTGTCTAATATAGTGGTTTTGGATTATGTTATCTTTTCAGGAGTTCTCATGTCATCTATTTTCTATAGACCATATCCTAGTCCCACTATAGGTATGTTGTTTCAGTATTATGATTTCCAGTTAGTGTACTTCTGATGGTTTTATTATTAACTGTTCTTTGACATAATAAGTTTCATCAGTGTTCATAGATATCTTATTAAATATGGATAATATAAATAATTATATAATTCCCTTATAAAATATGATCAATTAATGGAATTTGATGACCGAAATTTCGGGATATAGATAATTTTAAAATTATATATTTTGTTATTAAAAATTCAGATATTTTATTACCTATTATATAAATAACTTGATCACCCATTAACTAGATGTAAAGGGAAATAGATAATAGTTAAATAATTTGGGAGTTTCCAAAAAATTTATATGATTTGATTAATCTTTTACTCAATAAAAACATGGTATTTAATATCCAAGTCGTGAAAACATATTTATAACTAAGGAATATACAAATAAGAATGTGTGATAATACATCGATCATGAAAAAAGCATCATTACCAAGAGAGATGTTCACATTAAAATAATGAGTTGAAATATGAATTCTAATCCCAATAGTGAATTCAATATGATATGATATATGTTGGAGGAAAATTAAATAAACCTATAAAATATTTAATTTTTGTGTCATTATACTCCTCACTCATTGAGCCTTGGGTTATTATGGTTGTTGCAATGAGTAATTTTTGTGGAATAATATAATAAAATTTTATTAATGTTTTGAAAAATGATACTCACTAATAAATCTGTTGGAAGGATAATCTAGAAATATCCAAAAATTCTTACAATAATAATAAAATAGATTGTTTCACAATTGAGAAAAATAATAAAATGGGAAATTAAGGAGGAGCCTAATATTGAGTATAATATAGGATTTTGATACATTGAATGGGAATTAATGGATAAAATACCACATGAAAAATGGTTTTAGTGAATGAAGGGATATTCATAGATGATATTCATCATAATGTATATATTTGACCCCTATATAGAATGATATTAGTGGATTTCTCCGGGGTTGAAATAGTTCATTGGGTTCCTGAGAGATAGACTGTGAAGATTTATTCAATTCAATGTATAGGTGAGGAAAAAAAATTATACTTCTTGATTATTGTGATAGGAAAATATTCACGGATTTATGGGTCTCTAGAATGGAGGGATTTTTTTATTTTACTCTAGCTTAGGAATATATGGTTTTTTAATTTAAATGGGATTTGATGAATGAAATGACTAATGAAAACTTAATCATACATGGTCAATATAATACTACGGGAAAAAATAAAATGTTTATAGATTGTGCATGAATTATTTGTAATGGATCCTTAGATATATATAATGGAAAAACATATGGGTGTTTATATCTAATTGTATTATCATATAGTGAACTTCACCAAGATTAGTAAACATTTTTATAAACATTGTCATGATAATACGAGGAATCATACTAAGAAGAGAATATGAATATCAAAAAACTATGGGTTTTTGAAAATTGGTTACATGGAATATATAAAAAACAAATACTCTATCATCTAGAGTCTTTAAAAGGAGCCCTTTTGGAAGGAAGGTAAGGAACCTATCAATTATTGTTGGAGTTAGTATACATGGATATTTGTATTTATTCATGAATTCATTCTCAATAAAGCGCACTATTTTTTTGATAATGATCAATGATTCAACATTAATGATATGGATTTAATATAGCAGGTAAAACATTTTGGTCTTCAAATAAGTCTTTACTGGGGTGATTTGTAGTAGAAAATAGTTTAATGAATGTTCAAGTAATTTCTGTTCTAAAAATAGGGAAGAGTTTAGATATAGAGACATCTTGATGTGCTATTATTGGGAGGAAATTATGTTATAGTTAATTCTGCTCGAGGATCTAGGAAAAGGATTTATAGAATTTTTTAATCAAGAAACATATAGTGATTTATAAATGAAATGATGTTTATATAGAGTTACCTAATGAGTTTTGTGTGTATGCATATATCTATAAGGTTTAATTGATCAAATAGATTACATCTACTCAAATTATTCAACATCTTCTTATGAACTATTTATCACGAATAAATTTTGATAAAATCCTCCTCAAATTTACCGTGTCAGTTACCTCTATCCATGTTGATACTAATTAATGGAGAAATTTGGAGGTTATTCCATGGTGATTTTATATTTTTTCCTATACTGATGAAGAGTCGTGATTTTGAATCCTGCAAAATTACTCTTATAATGAAATATGATATAAAATGTGATATGTAATTAATGGATTCTATAACGTGTTCCAAACAAATTTGAATGATCTAGTGAATAAAAAATTTCAATAGAAGCTATGGATTTCTCAGATGAATAGCCAGATAACGATTTTTAGGTGATTTCTAAACAAAAAATAGTTTTGGAAATAATAGACCGTATAAAGGTTGTACATGAAGGAGGTGATGTTTCAATGGTGTCACCTAGTATAGATATACTACTATTTTTAAAGACTGTGGAAGCGTAATAAAATAATTCTATGGTATAATTTAATTAGGTTCATGTAATCGATCGGGAATATATCTATGGGAAAATATGATTCACTACTTGAGATAGAGGTTCGCAAAGAAAAAACAATGAATTAGGTTGAAAATGATTCTTATATAAGATAATTGAGTGCCAAGATATCTATTTAGTTAAAAAATCATTACAGACTCAAAATGAATGGGGTTATACATGAGGGATGAGATTGATTCCCTCTATAATTTTTGAGTATGGGAAATTATAGTGATTTATATTGGGAATACATTATTTCAAAAAATGGGGTATTAAATAGAAAGAAGAAATATATTATAGATCATGGTTCAAGATCAGGCCAGTTCAGAAATCTTTTAAATAAAAAGAATTGTTTTATTTCTCATAGATAAATTTTCTTGTATTTTTGGACACATGTTTTCGAATAGTGAATGTCTGGTTGTAATTTATGGACTTCATAATAAGAAGATTCAAATTAATATAATATATCTTCATGGGGACATAGATGTGGAAATTTATATGGAACAACTGGCTTGTTTGAATAATAAAGAAAATTAGGGTCTCATGCCTTGACTCAAACACAACCTTTATAGTTTGGAGCATGATTAATAGAATATGAATAAAAATATCAAAACGTTCATTATATAAATGATTATCATTTTGAAGAATAATGATAATAGTTTCTATTGTGTGATCCTTGATTATGGAAATTTCAATATTTTTATTCGTTACATCGATGTTAGGTTGATTGTGGGGGGTAAAGGAAATAGTTGATGAATAGAATGCTATGACTTCTATATTCATTTATATTGAGGATTTATTTACAATGTATTGAAATTTGGGTATTTGGATAGTGATATGTGTCAGTTATAGTAATTTTTACATGTATTTATATTATTATATGTAGAATTTGTTTCCATGCATTGGAAAGATCCATGATCAAATATAGAGGAAACCCCTAGATTGATGCAAAACTTATAGAAAGGAGAAGAAACAGTGAATAATTGTGAAGGTTGATTACATGGTGAAGAATCAATTTTCATAAATGATTTTAATATTTATGAAAAACATATTATTCACTCCTCTATAAATTTGGGTGATAGTGGGTGTTGTTACCATATTTATATAGATCCCAAAAGAGATATTTTGGTGCTTCAAAGGCAGATTCCTTGGTATTTTAATGGTACTAAAGAAAAATTTCTTTAATTATTATTCAATTATCCACAATAAGATATTATGGACTTATTATTTTTTTACAGCATAAGAAACAACAAAATTTCACCTCTACGAATGTGTTTTTATTTAGTGAAATGATAGTGAGTTTTATTTCATTGCATCAACCGATCATTCCAATACCATAAAAACACATGATTATGTCTCATTGAGATAATCAAGTTAGGAATTCTTCTGATTGAAACGTTTCCTATAGTATATTTAATGGGATTTGGAAGTAAGGCTATTATTATAGGATCCATAATGAATAATCTATATAGTGACAGTTTTTTTTAATTCTTTGATGAAACACATTAAGATGAACTACAACATTACCGAGAGGTTAATTTAGGATAGAGTTTTCATTCTATAATATAGTATAGAAACTCAACATGTAGTAGAAATTTTAATAGTGGCCATGAAACATGAAATTATGAATCAGTATTTTGAATCATCTAATTTGGTTTGACTTTAATATCATTGTTTTTCAATCATAATAAACTATAATTTATGTTCCAAGAAAGCATGTATATCTAATGAATTTTATATTGGATCTAATATTAACCCATTCTAATGTAATTCATATGTAGAATAATGTTATGTTTCTATTTTGGGTATCATTTTCTAGATAAGTTATTTTAACTAATGGGAAGATAAATTTCGGATCGTATAATTTTCGATTGACAGATGGTCATGAAGGTTTTGGAAGACATGGATCGATTACATTTAATGTGGGATGACAATAATGTTTTCACACTGATTATATAGAATAATATATTCAACAAGTTTGAAAAAATGGTTTTAACCAATATGTTTAGTGGACAGACAAATCAATAAAATATGGTTCACCAAATGATGAGATGTGATATATCATTACATATTGTTGAATGTATAGAAACATACACTTGATGATCCATTTAATGTATTGGGATACTTTAACCAAATTTTGGTGTCACGACTAATCCCCCGAGGCCCTTGTTGTCATAAACCCAATCCCACATCTAATAGGACAACGGCTGGAGACTAGTGCTGAGTAGGAATTTGGCACAAATAAGATACATTTTTTCAAAGAACATGTACATACACACCCAACACAAAGCCATTATGGCAAGAGAGTGAAAACACTATGTATGGAAAATGAATACATACCACTATAACACGATCAGACTGACCTGGTCTGCTGGGACCGACCCAACATGACCCATTGTGGTGGCTCGACCCAAGGTGATGGGTTCGGTCAAAGGTGTCCCTACAGTCCAACCCCACCAGCTAGAGTAGGATGGGATTCTATGCCTAGGAGGTGGTGGGCGTCGGATCCCACCTACGACCATTGTTGCAGGAATCTACTGTGGTTCAGCTAGACCACAACCTCCAGCTGCATCTGCCGAACCACCCCAAGGCCTATCCTGTGGGTCCAGCTCTTTTCACTATGGAAGAAAGCCACATATATTCCCACATATTGTCTTATGCCTCCACCACACTTGCACATGGTTGTCACCACTTGTTGCCACTATCATTGCACTAATGAGACCTTTTGTGGACCATCAGATGCACTCTGTTGGTCTGTTCTTCGATCTGTAAGAGGTTCCACGAACCTCGGGCCAAAATATTCATCATAAAGGCTTTGAATCCATCACATTATCCCTCCCAGTTAATTGTTTCTCAATAACAAATATCTCTCGCGTGCCTAGCTCCATTTTCCATCACCATCATCACACCTCTGTTGTGTCATGTCCATCTCAGACATATGATTACATATCGTGGCCCCAAGGGTGGATTGTGCAATTGTTAGACAATCACCATAATTTGAGTCATGGACCGAACATGGAATTTTTGTGAATAATGAAGAATAGAGGGAGAAAATAACAAATTAAAAAATATAAAGGAACCTCAATCAATGTTCATGTCGATCGGGGTTCATTCCTTTTAAAATGGTTAACCATGAATCGACATGTTAATCTCATGTAGAAACACCATGAGTAAATCCATCCCATTATAATTATCAATCCACGGGACAATGTTTTCTTTATTTTTTCGACATCCATCATGGAATATCAACAATACGGAAAGGATAAAATTCAATGAACAAAAACCCCTACCTCGAGTTGGATAGCTTTTAGATATTGATTAAAGACATATTTTCAGGTCGATCATTGTTTATGCATTTCAGCATTACATTTTCCCTTTGAAAAAAAATCTCCACACTGCTTCATTTATGAATGTTGAACTGGTTTCTCCTCCTCTATGTCACATCATCGCCACAGTGCGAAATGTTCAAAGGAAATAAAATATTCTTTTGATTTTTATTCTATTTTACTTTAAAAAGACATAAAATTACCTTTTACCATTAACCTCTATTGGTCATGGTTAGGCTTCTACTATGGAAATAAAATCCTCACGAGATCAACATTGTCCTCATATTTCATATCTAAAATTATACCTTATGAGGGATAAGGATTTCAAAAGAAGATAATTTTTAATTAATTATTTAATTTAAAATCACGTCACAAAAAAATAATATCCATAGTTGACCTGTGTCGTCTAATGTTGTGATCATCCTATGTATAGAACACCCTAACGAGGTCAACGGTTCTCTCTCACTTCCATTCTGAGTTACCATTTAGGATTTATAGGGATTTGAAAAATAAAATAATCTTATTAAATAATTTTTTTGGATTCTGCCATTTTCATGTTTTCTCACTGGAAACTTGTGCTGACTAAACATATGTCACACCTAGGTTAAACCCAATCCTATGGATGTAGTGGTACCATTATATTTTTAATATTGGAATATGTTTAGGAGTTATTATACCTTTTCCGGAAAACTGTTCAAGCATGCTAATTAAAAACATAACAATTTTCGACGGATCATTCTGGGCACTTCGAGCCTTGGAATCGCATGTCATCTCAGTGTCAAGACTCTTATATATTCTAAGAGTTTTATATTAATAGAAATGGGAAATTATGATTCATTATATTCTCCCCACCTTAACGATTTAATTCCTTCAGAATCCAAATAATTTTTACTTGTTCAATATGTGAGAACACTGAGCATGAGTCTGAGCCTTCGGCTCCCATGTGATCCTCTTATGATCCTCATGTTGCCTCCATAAATTAAACAAGGTGAAATATTGTTCAAGAAGGATCTTAAATTTTCATTGGGAATTTAACTGATAACACTACAATGTTGATTTCCAGCTCACCCTGGAATATGATTTGCAAAGGGTTAATACACAAATCTACTCAGCGACGACATGTGGAAGACACTGTGTACCTGGTCCCACTTTGGGGTAGATCCAAGAAGCATGTTACCTTGTCAAAGTGGATGAATATTGAAATAAAAATCTAAGAAAATACATGCATAACACTATCAACAAACAATAGACTACGGCTGGAAGTAATGTAGTAATGTGCAACTGTGCTAGAAACACAACCCCACAAAAGACAAATGTAATTTTGGACCTACAAGAAAGGGAAATGTAGTGGTTATAAGATTCATCCAAGAACACCTCTGCTTGTATGATCTCACAAGGCATCATCCAGTCTTGGACCTAGTCCTACTAAACCTAGGACTCCACCATAACGACAGTGAATTTCACAAGACATGACATGTGTGGGCAATGCTCGTGCATGTGTTAGTAAAACGAAACACTGTATGGGACCACTAAAACTAAAAAGTAAATGTTTTCAAATGAAACGCTTACAAGAAGGAAAATTATATAAACATATTTTTATGTCAACCACACATGTATAAAAAATATCTACGTATAATTATAAAGGATTCCAAGATGCAATACCTCATTCACTACTAGTCGTATGGTTCTACATGTAGCACACATAATTCTGAGAGATCCCACTCCTCGAGCTATCAAATAGTTCCCATGTAGAAAAAGTCCTCCAAAATTATTGAAGAGAACATTAGGTCTCGATATATCAATAAATTTTCCTAAGATTCCAGGTCTCACTGAGAGAAGGAGTCTCGATATCCTAGGAAATTCCTTGGTCACAGGATTCTGCTCAAGGCACACTCATTTAGGGAGAACTCCCTCCTTGAGCTATAAATTAATTAGAGACCCACTCAATGAGGTCCTGCTACTTTGTTCCATACCTAATGAGAACAAAATATAAACTACCTGAAGTAACCAGATTTGTTCAATATTCAAAGGAAGGAAATATCATGATACAAAGATAAGGGGTCCTTCACCCAGGGCTCACTATGGGACATCATGGACCTAATAGAATTGTAATCATAGATTGGGGATGAATTAATATGTGAATGTTGGTTATCCCCTATCACAAACTGTATCTAAGGTTCCATGAAGATAAGTGATGACTGGTTGGGCCTATTAGGGCGGTACATTATCCACATAGACTCCTTTGGAGACCGAGACCCCCATAGACATTTTGGAAAGCTGATTCACCTAGATCTTCTCATTACATTGGCTTGTTGGGTCACTATGAACTGAAATCACACAAATCACATTACAACATGGTCCATTATATATGATATGAATAGGATCCTACATAGTACCTTCATAGAGAATCCCAAGGGGATCATCTAAACATATACTATCACACTCTATGGCAGGATAGAGATCCTATATCGATCCCTCGTAAAAACAATAAAGAGAAGGCCAATAGCCTCATATGGTCCATCTAAATCACCACAAAGCCATTTCAAAAATACGGCCACATCATATGGGTTCATATTTCCACAGATGTCTCATCAATCCGAATTATGGAATGAAAGTTTGGATATTTTTTTAAAAAGGGGTCTGGATTGGTGTGGTTTTGTGCCGACCCGGTAGGATCGACCCGAATAATCTCGACCTAGGAAAAAATGAACCGACCTGGGTCCAACCCAGACCGGGGGGACCGACCTGACCCAGTTGGTCGACCACGTGTACTAGCCCGTCCCGAACCAATGGGGTCTGACCCGACATGCGGTTGTGGCTAGGGCTGAGGTACATTATAACACCCCGACCAATGTTATCCAGAGTCAGTGCATTATTACATAACATTGGCATGATATAAGGAATCATGTCCTGAAAGACCGATCTATTTAGTATCCTTGTAAATACTAGATACATTCATATGTTTTAAATTACATTATAAAATGAAACGATACAACTACATAGTATCCATAGGCTACACTCATTTCCCTTAGACTATCCCTGTAAGTCAGTCAAAATATTTTTCTTTACTTCCGGAGAAAAAGTAAAACATAGAAAGGGGTGATCTTAGATTCTCAGTTAAGATAAAAATATAGCGGAAACATTCATAAATAATCATAAACATTTATGGAAATGTATAACACTAAAAAAAAGACTTTTAAACATGAAATTCATCATAACATGGAAAATAAAAAATAAAATAATGTCATTTACTTATTCACATGGATATTCTACTAGTTTAATAATCACATGCAATATCAATCGCCACTTTCATAATGATGGAATGCATTATGCATGACTTCATAACCACATAGTCATGACCTTGTGCTATGAATTCAAATATTATTTGGTCAAGGACTTGTTCCAAGAAAATAGTTTATCTCATTAGACCTACTGATTCATTGAGGTGTTATAGCGGGCTCCACACATCACTTAATATGTCCAATGAATTGCTCATATGAAAAGGTTTAAACACAAGATAAACATTCGTATTAAAACATACATATGAAATGTCAATACATTATCCATAAACCATGAATGGATAAAATAATAAATCCACAGTAAAACATATCACAAAACCTTTAATACAATATGAATGTTTTGTATCATAATAAATAAACACCAATGAAGCTTAGAATCCATCATTGGATGTTGACATTGATGAAATCAAAACATTTTTAAGAGAAATATATCTTTCTATTTTGAAATCATTTAAATGTCATATAATTATAAAAGAAAACACTTGTTTTCAAAATATTCTTATAATTTTGTAAGGGAAGATTTGAAGGTGTTATAATGGCGAAATGTAGCCTCACCCATTGTACAAGTTAAAAGAATCATTTCCTTAATTTTGTCGAAAAGGTCTTAAAGTACCTTTTTTTGGAAAATTACGGAAAGATTACTTCCACAACATATAATGTCATATAAGGGTATAAATGACTTTAACCCATTTTCTATTAAATATTAAAAATGTTCTGAAATACATTTTTAAGAAACACAGATGTGGATGATAAAGAGGTCCTAGTAGATACTCAGGTATTAAATAACCTTGTATAATAATGTGATTGTGAAGTCAACCCTTACCTTGTACTTTTCTTTGGTCAAGGGTAGTATAATATAATGATTAATGGCTAAATATTTTTTATTAAAATATACAGAAACCACATACAATAATATGATATCATATATTATCTCTTAATATTGCTTTGTTAATGCGATTTCAACAGTATCATCGTTTCGGGTGATAACTGATTCGTTTTCCTTTATATGCTTTGTTATGTAAGTAATGTTTGTTATGGATATGATGTATCTTTTTCATATTCAGAAATATTTTAAGTCATTAAAAATTATTTTTAATCCTCAAATAAAAATTAGTCTTGAGTGGATACGATGGGGAATGAAATTCATCGCTTTCATGGAGACGTTAATCCGTGCATACGCATGAGTGACAATATCATTATTTTGATATTGAAATCATATATAAATGGATGTTATATGATATATACAGAATCATTATCATTTAATATTTATTATTTATATCATTTATACACATTATTATGTCCATCCAAATGGGCGAGTATTTGAATAAAAAACTACACCACGACGTGGAGAAGATAATCAATACGCACGCTGTTATGGTGACATTTTCATTTATAGGATGGATAGAATAATGAATATGGTTGTACAAATTTTATAATAACATAACAGTATATAGAATCTACTGGAGTTATTATTTTAGAATGGAATCATCAAATAAAGAAGAAGTGGAAGATGAAAATAACTTGAAAGAGGTGGTGAAATATTTATCTCTTCTTGGGGTTATTCCTTTTGATTTGATCAAAAGGGATCGCTAGGATCGCTCTCGGACCAAAGGAAGGCCTATATGATTAAGGTAGGAAAGTTCGGAGGATATTTGGACAAGGGTTGGATGATCCAAAATGTAAAACCCTGAGATTTTATGAAAAATATTCTTTTACTTTCATTGATGTCTTGTGTTGTATGCTACATCAAGATTAGCTTGTACTATATGCAACATTGTGTTAGCTTCATTATACGCAAAACTATTCTTGGACCTTTTTACTCAAAATTTATAGTTTGTATGATAATAGTTATTCTATGAAACATTGAGTTTATATATATTCAATTTATAAATGAAATTTGGTTGTATTTTGTAATACGCAACAACAAAGGTGTCTTTCACCACACGCAACCCTAACTTGGCTTTCATTACACGCAATCACGACCTTCATCGATATAGTGTGTTGTTCGTAATACCTGGTTTTACTTAACAATGATATATTGTTAAAATATTATAATGAACTAGCTATTATGAATATTAGTATCTAAATTTTGAATTTTATGAAATTATAAATTTTCTAACAAATTTTATAGAACATGGTATGAGAACAAAATAAATGTTTCGGGTAAAATAATTATTTTTCAAAAAATGAAGTTTTGTTGTCTTTTGATGGTGCTCCCACAGTAAATTTAGTTTCTGACATGTTTATAAGTTCAATTTGACAAAATAAAATTCCTCTTCTGAATCAGGATTTAAAAATTTAATTTTGATAAATTTTTGATATTTTACTGTTAAGTTTCTTACTGTGATGAATAGTAAAAATACGCTAAATTTTAATTAAAAACAACTTTTTTCATCGAGATAATTTATATGGTTAAGTTTTAATATTTAATGGGTTTAATGTATAAATAGAATATATTTTTACCAATTAATATAATTTAATTCATTATCTTTAATTTTACACTGAATTCATAAGTAAAAACATTTCAATCTTTTGCAACGTTTTAACTTTTAGAACTCGTTTTCTTAACAACGAGATTAATATTAAATTAATTACTGCAACTTCTGTGTTTTGAATTTCAAAAAATGGATTCCATATTTGGAATCTTTAGGTCTAAATTATGTTAATAGGCTACTTTTTATTTTTGGGCATTATGAATAGTAACTACGGTAAATTTTATTTTCCACAGTTAAAGGTCAATTAAGTAATTAAGGGTAAAAATAATATTATAAAATTACCTGAACACCTGAAAAAATTCAATTGGATGACTAAAAGTCGACCTATATCACCTATGGTTTGGAACTGATTCATTTTATAGAATTTTCCATGAAAATAATTTAATTATTATTAAAACCAAAGAAAGGGACAACATGTCACTCTCTTAGATCTTATAAGTATAATAATTTTAATTTAGTGATAAACTTCATGAAACATAGAAAATGAATAGTCTCAAGAGATATAATAAAATTTTATTCATCATGTGAATTTATTTTTAATTTTTAGGGATTAAATAATTATCATTAAAGGTGACACAATAGTGATGTTGAAATTATTTTATTCATTGAAATATCAAAAAATGGTTTTAAAATTTTTAAAATAATTATTATAGGAACTATTTAATGTGCTCCACTACTTTTCTAGATAAATAAGACATGTTATGAATATATTAATGCTTTTAGTTTGAACATATCTTCTTTGAGGATTTTATTTAAATTCAAATAAATGAATAGTGATAAAATAGACCTTATTGTTATTTTATAAAAATAACATAATATAAAATTATTTAAAAATCACAGAAATATTTAAAAATTATAAATTAAAATTTATATGTTCGAAAATGTAATTCATTATTCAATGATGGTCAACTCAAAACACATAAGTAATTATTTTTAACAATATAAAATTTAGAATCTTATTAACACAAATAAAATTAAATAGATTAAATAAGGATAATTCAAGTTGATAATGTTTAAAATAAATTTCAAACATGTCTAAATTTTACTGGTTGTTGAGATTACAACCCTGTCTCATTTAATCATCGGATTTTCATCATTTTGGATGTTTTTATGTGGGGTTTGAATTTATTATAAATTAATATATCTTATAATTACAAAGGTGCCCCTCTCCTCCCTTATAAAAGAGCACCTACTTCCTCTCCACTTCACAACAGTTTGAGCCTTCAAGATTGTCTAAAACCTTCTCATTTACCTTATCAACTTCTCTAAGAACATTATATAGGTTCTGGTCTCCTCTAAAGACAAACTCTACTGCCTTAAGAAGCTTAAAAGAGGTACGTCAAAGAAGAGGTAATCTCTTCTACTGATTCTTTCATGTTTCATTCTTCTTCAACTTCTTCTTATTTAGTTGTTTCATTATAAATTAATAACATCAGTATCACTAATATATTGATATGTTATTATAAATATGAAGCAAATCCATTTCACCATTTATCCATCCTATGGAAAATAAAATCACCGCGCGTGCGTATATACGGAATACCGTCTCCACGTCGTGGTGTAATCTGTTTTTCCACCACCACCTTACATGGATGGGTATAATTTTGTAAAGAATTACTATATATGGTTATTATAACCTCATACTGATTCTGAAATATTATATCATCCAATATAATTCAATTCAATAATTATTGGAATGATATCATTGCTCGAGTGTACGTACGGATTACTGTCTCCACGACACAATGAGATTCATTCTCCATGATAACCATTCAAGATTGATTATAAAGTATATATTATGAATAATAATGAAATATATGACATAATGAATCTATTTCATTTATCTATAAATATTTATATATATATATTTCTTCTACTTACTTCCATTCATGTTAATAAGGAAAGGAAAACAATGTTCATGTGTACGTACGGCCTACCGTCTCCCTGAACGGTGTATTTCATTTCATTTATCTATATATTATGTATATATATATACTGAATATATATAATATATAAATCATGATTTAAATTCTGGATGTAATTAAATCATGACATAAGTAATAATAATATCAATAACAACAAGTCCAAACACGTACGATAAATAAAACGATTTTAACCAAAACGCGGAATTAACATCGAATTTACCAAAGAACGGGCAATATAATGTCATAAGTGAACCATATATGATATCATAACAATAAATATCATTCTTTAATAAGTCAATGTCAATATTTAAATCATTATACAAGATGTTTGGATACATACGATGCATATCAGACCTAAGGTAAGGGATACTTTTGCAATCTCATTTTTATCTGAGATTTCGTATACGTAAGTATTTACTGAGGCTATATTTTTCATCTATGTCCATAAAATGTTTTTCATAAAGTTTTCAATATTCTTCCATGTATTTTTAAAGTCATTTTTACCCTTCTTTGACTTTTACTTTGTGTTATGGATGAAATCTTTCTTTTGTTTACCATACCTGGTACTTTTTGACTTTTCCGTAATGAGTATGAGGAGAATGTTTTTTATCTTATACGTCATTAAAGGATTTTTACGGTTTTATAACACCTTATTTTAATGAAGCTTAATCCTTAAGATTTTATTTATATTTTCAAAAAAATCAGTTTCTTTTAAAATTTCATGGCATTTTGTGAAAAGAAAATGATTCTAAAGAAGAATGGATATTTTCCTCAAGAATTCATTTCAAGTGTTTTGTCATAACTATTTTCCATCAAAGATGAAATTATTTAATATGTGTATGTTTCAAGTATAATATCCCAATGATTATGCATGGTTTCACTTTTATTATGATTAAATGATATTAATTTGCTTTATATGGATTATGTTATGATGGGATGATGTTTATGAAATCCATTTTATTCTTTGGGTTATGATGAATGGTTTATGTTTATGTTGTGGCCCATGTAAGAATAATTTCACTATGATATGGGTGGGACCTATATATCCCTATAATGAATTATTTAAAGATTTATATCTCATGAGATAGACATGGCCGTAACAGTAAGTTAATCTGGTTCAGTGATACAGGACTGGAATGAGGAGTGAACTCGATTTAGAAAGTGACTTAGTCCACAATGATGGTCTTGGAAGCAATGCCTTGGCTACTATAGAAATCATATCATGTGATTAAGGGTTTGCAACAATTATATGCTTTATTCCAATTCTATATTATCATGATTGATCTTCCTTTATGATATATTCCTTACTTACTTCCAAGAATTATGACTTTGCTCATGATTTTGATATTTAGATTTTAGGTTCAAGTTTTCATTGTATTCAAATTTTAAGGGATTGTTTTATGTTCCCTATGTTCATCCTTACTGATAATTTGAGCTCACACATTTTATGTTTTATTTTCCCCAGAATATAATGAAAGGTTTTATGTAAGAAAACAAAAAGGGAAGATCTTAATGGGAGATGTTGAAGATCTTTCACTATGATTAGAAGATTATTTTTTCGAGATTACAATGACACTAAACAATTATGGCCCTTGAGTGTTGTTTTTTGTTATGTATTAAGTATTCCGAAAAAGTAATGTAATGTCCATGTATGTCAGCTTTGGGGTCTCTATAGTTGGTATCAGAGGAAAGGTTTAGTTAACCTTTGGATACTGGGATGCGAAAACATTAGGGAGATCCCTAGAGATATTTCTATGGTATGTCTAGGGATGTTTCAAAGGTTATGTATAAGTTTAGGTTATAGTCCTAGAATTATGATAATGAACCTGAATAACCTATGATTAAACATTAGATGTTAGAGATTGAAAGTACTCCCATTGATTTTGTTGTATTCATAGTATGATTTTTGAATCTCACAGTAATTTTTTGGGTTTTAGAAAATGGCTGGAAACATGAAGATTCACGATAATAGAGGATATGATGGACAATGGAATGATATTATTCATGAGAAACCAAATGAAACAGGGCTTGGAAGTCCAAAAATGTTTATTATTACTAATCCGAAATCTCATAATATGATCAATAATCTCAACTTTGGTAAGTTTCCTGACTCACCTAATAAGAGAAAGATGGTGTTTCATGATGATTGTGGAGGAAAGAAAGTTCATTTTCCATCATGTAAATCATGTGGTAATAGGCATCAAGGAGAATGTTTCAAAGGAACTGGAAGATTCTTTGAGTGTGAAGAGGAAGAACAATAATCCAGTAATTACAAAAGAAAAAGATCATTTAACACCATGGACAATGATACTGGTAGTGCTAAGACATCAACAATGGTTAAATGTTTTGAATGTGGAATGTAAGGGAATTATGAAAACCAATGCCCTAAGGGAAAATTCTATGAATAGAATCAGCATGGTCATGTGGGTATTATTTATGATGATGATGATGAAAAGACTACAAATGATATATGAGATAAAAGAAGTGTTGAGGAATAAAATGAGGAAGCTCAGTCAATGGTTTATAAACATAGTGGAATGATTGTATGTTTATCAAGAGTTATGTTGTATAGGTAATTTAGTGGTACTATGGAATAAAGAAACATCTAAGCATTGTTACACTATTTTTTTCTTAATGTATTTGAAAGTATATGTTGAATGATATCGGAAACCATGAATGGTTATTAAGATAATTTTGGAAAAGAAGATGATATGCACATGTTGATTGGATAAAGAGAAAATATTATTTTTGATTGTATTAATGAGCTCATGACTGATTTAAGGACAAAGTTATATCATGGATTGAGTATATAGATTTTTTGGATATTGGTATGTGGAAAAAGTTAACTTTTGACAGCATTTATGTTTTCACTAAGGTTCAATGGGTATACATTTTTCAAGAGAATACAAGATTACGGTATTCACATGTTGGGAATGCGATCAACAAGATATATCTTGTGATATATGAGGGATAAATTATGGTATTCACATGCTTGTTATATGACATTTTTATTAATTGTTCTCTTTATACTATGAGTATGGAAAGAATTATTTTGTATAAGACTAAATATCGGAATGGATTATGTTTACCATAAGTTAATATTCTTTATGGCTAGAAATGTTTTCGATATTTTTGATATAATGTTATAATAGTGAAGTTGAAGAAAAGGGATAACCTACAGAACGAGTGACAACCCTTCGCTTCAGACGAGGATGTGGGAATCGAACCGAAAACCGAAGTGTGACATGCCTTTATGGCTTACCACTGACCTACAGGAAGTACATGGTTAGTAGAACCTAGTTTTATTATATTAAGTGGTATGATAGATAATTTATAAGTCCATTTTTGAAATCATATGCGATTAACCTCACCATAAATGGACTTATGTATATTTGATAACTTTTGCTAACCTTTTGTTTCAGACAGATGGAATGACCCATCATTCTATTTCATGATCTGATAACACTTCACGAATGAAAAAATCAACTTCATTTATTTAATAGATGATGTGGAAATTGTTCAAGGAACAAACAATGCTGATATTGTACCATAATCAAGAATGTATTTCTTCTAATTCCAATTTCTTTCAACATTAGGGAAATGATCTTGAAAAACAAAAAAATTTCCTATTGCCCTCATATCTGATGAATCAGATAGTACCTTAGATCATCACAAATTTATGGCTTTGTAAATGTTGGATTTTTCATAGCCATGTTCTCTACCACTCTCCATTAGAACATGATGGTAAGATACCTCTTCCATATCCATATTTTCACCTATTTTGTCCTTTGTAGAAACCCAGTGATTAGTTAATTTGGAAAACTAATACATTTTATAATTTAGTTTTTAATGTTATGTTTTTGTATTCCTTTTTAATATATGGTTTTCTATTAATGAAACTTTAAAATAGTAAACCATTTATATCCACGATGAATTTCGAGGGAGAAATTCATTTTAATTGGGGTAGAATGTAACACCCCGAGATTTTATGAAAAAATATTCTTTTTTATTTCTTTGATATCTTGTGTTGTATGCTACACCATGATTATCTTGTACTATACTCAACACCGTATTAGTTTGCATTATACGCAACATTATTCTTGGATCGTGTTACACACAATTTCAAGTTTATTTGATAATTGTTATTCAATG
The DNA here is from genome assembly GCA_963277665.1 of Viscum album. NCBI lineage: Eukaryota > Viridiplantae > Streptophyta > Magnoliopsida > Santalales > Viscaceae > Viscum > Viscum album. The sequence goes on from OY728137.1 coordinate 1,903,413,697, forward strand.
AAACATCGATTGTATATATATTCTATTTATAAATGAAATATGGTTGGATTTTTTTATATGCAACAACAAAAGAGTCTTTCACTACACGCAACCCTATCTTGTCTTGCATTATACGCAATCACGACCTTCCTCGATAGTGTATGTTGTACGCAATACCGAGTTTCTCTAAACGATGATACATTGTTATAATATTATTATGAATTAGACATTTTGAATACTATTATCTACATTTTTCATTTTATGAAATTATAATTCATCTTACACATTTTATATAACATGGTATGATAACAAAAAATATTCGGGTAAAATAAGTATTTTTAAAAAAATGCAGTTTTGCCGCCTTTTGATTACACACCCAAATTAAATTGTGTTTTTGACTTGTTTATAAGTTAAAATTGAAAGAAATTAAATTCAACTTTTGAATCAGGATATAAAAATTTACAATGGATAAATTTTTGTTATTTTTCTCATAGGTTTCTTATTTTGATGAATAGTATAAATACTCTAAATTTTAATTAAAAACAACTTTTTTCATCGATATAATTTATATGGTTTAATTATAATATTGAATGGTTTTAATGAATAAATAGAATATATTTTTACAATTTAATATAATGTAATTCATTAGAATTAATTTTACAGTGAATTCATAAGTAAAAACATTTCAACCTTTTGCAACGTCTTATCTTTTAGAACTTGTTTTATTAACAACGAGATTAATTTTAATATATTTACTGAATCATATATGTTTTTAATTTGGAAAAATGGATTCCATATTTGGATTTATTAGATCAAAATTATTTCAATAGGGTACTTTTTATTTTTGGGAATTATGAATAGTAACTACGGTAAATTTTATTTACCATAGTTAATGGTAAATTAGGTAATTAAGGGTAAACTTTTTAGTATAAAATTACCCAAACAGCTAAAAAAATTCTATTGGATGACTGAAAGTCGACCAATATCATATAAGGGCTAGAATAGAATAATTTTATAGACTTTTTTCCACAAAAATAATTTAATTATTATTAAAACCAATAAAAGTGACAACATGTCACTCTCATAAATCCGATAAGTATAATAATTTTAATTTACTAATAAACTTCAAGAAACTTCTAACATTAGTAGTCTCATGAAACATAATAAAATTATCTACATCATTTGAATTTATTTAGAATTTTTAGGGATTGAATAATTATCATTAAAGGTGACACAATAGTGATGTTGAAATTATTTTATTGATTGAAATATCAAATAAATGGTTTTAAAAATATTAAAATAAATATTATATAAACTATTTAATCTGCACCACTAATTTCCATGATAAATATGACATGTTATGAATCTATTAAGGTTTTTATTTCGATCATATATTCTGTGAGGATTTTATAAAAATTCAAATAAATCAGTAGGGTCAAAATTGACACTATTGTTATTTTATAAAAAAAACATAATAAAAAATTATTTAAAAATTACAAAAATATTTAAAAATTATAAATTAAAATTTATATGGTCTAAAATGTCATAAGGTATCTAATCATGGACAATATACAAAACATAAGTAATTATTTATAACAATTTTATATTTAGAATCTTATTTACAGAAATAAAATTAAATAGATTAAATAAGGATAAATCAAGTTGATAATGTTAAAATTAAATTCCAATATTGTATACATTTTAATGTTTGATGATATTACACCATTATATCATCTAATATTCTTATTTGACTCATTTTTGATGTTTTTATGTGGGGTTTGAATTTATTATAAATTAATATTTCTTATAATTCCAAAGGTACCCCTCTCCTCCCTTATAAAAGGGCACCTCCTCCCTCTCCACTTCACAACACTTTGATCCATCATGCTAGGCCAAAACCTAGCCATTTACCTTAAAAACTTCCCTAAAAATATTATATACGTTCTGGTCTCCTCAAAAGACCAGCTCTAGTTCCTTAAGAAGCTTAAAAGAGATGCATCGAAGAAGAGATAATCTCTTATACCGATTCATTCATGATTATTTCTTCTTCAACTTCTTCTTCATTAGTTGATTCGTTATAAATTAATAACATCAGTATCAATAATATACTTATATATTATTACAAATATGAAACAACCACATTTCACCTTTTATCCATCCTATGGAAAACGAAATCACCGCGCATGCGTATGTATGGAATACCGTCACCACGCCGTGGTGTAATCTGTTTTTCCATGACCACCTTACTTGCATGGGTATAATGGTGTAAAGAATAAGTATATATGGTTATTATAACATCATAATGATTCTGAAATATTATATCATCCACTCTAATTCCATTCAATAATTATGGGAGCGATATCATCACTCGTGCGTACGTACAGATTACCGTCTCCACGACGCAATGAGATTCATTCTCCATGATAACCATTCAAGAATGATTATAAAGTATATATAATGAATAATAATGAAATATATGAAATAATGAAGCTACTTGATATATATATATATATATATATATATATATCATCTACTTACTTCCATTCAAGTCAATATGAAAAGAAAAACAACGTTCATGTGTACGTACGGCCTACTATCTCCATGAATGGTGTATTTCATTTCATTTATCTATCTATTATGTATATATATATATAACTAATATATATGATATATAAATAATTATTTATATTCTGGATGTAAGTAAATCATGATATATGTAATTATAATATCAGGAACAACAAGTCCAAAAACGTACGATAAATAAAACGATTTTACCCAAAACGTTGCTTTAACATGGAATTTACAAAAGAACAGTTAATATAAATTCATAAGTAAACCATATATGATATGAGAATAATAAATATGATTCCTTAATAAGTCAAAAAAATTATTTAAATCATTATACAAGAGGTTCGGATATGTATGAAGCATATCAGACATAAGGGAAGTGTTAATTTTGCAATCTCATTTTTATCTGAGATTGCTTATACGTAAGTATTTACAGGGGTTATATTTTTCATCCATGTCCATAAAATGTTTTTAATAAAGTGTTTAGTATTATTACATGTCTTTTTAAAGTCATGTTGACCCTTCATTGACTTTTACTTTGTGTTATGGAGAAATCTTTCTTTTGATTACCATACGTGGTACTTTTTGACAATTCCGTTAAAGGTACGAGGAGAATGTTTTTTTAACTTATACGACATGAATGGATTTTTATGGTTTCATAAAACCTTATTTTCATGAATATTACTCCATAATATTTCATGACCATTTTCAATATAATCCATTTCTTTTCAAATTCAATGCCATTTTTTGAAAAGAAAATGATTCTAAAGAAAAAGGATATTTTCTTCAAGAATTCATTTCAATTGTTTTGTCGAAAATATTTTCCATATAAGATGAAATTATATATGTGTATGTTTCAATTATAAGGTCTCTATGATTATTCATGTTTTCAATTTTTTTATGATGAAATGATATCCATTTGTTTTATATGGATTATGTTATGATGGAATGATGTTTATGAAACCCATTTTATTCATTGGATTATGATGAATGATTTATGTTTATGTAATGGCACAAGTAAGAGTGATTTCATTATGAGATGGGTGGTACCTATATATCCCTATAATACATTGGTTACTGATTTATATCTCATGAGATATACATGGCTGTAATGGTAAGTTATTCAGGTTCAGTGATACAGGACTGGAACGAGGAGTGAACTCGATTCAGAAAGGGGCTTTGTCCACTAAGATGGTCTTGGTAGTAATCCCTTGGCTACAATGGAAATCATATCATGTGATTTATGGTTTTCCACAATTACAAGTTATATTACAAATCTATTTTATCCTTATTGATCTTCCTTTATGATATATTCTTTACGTACTTTCTAGATTTATGTCTTTGCTCAAGATTTTGATGTTTAGAATTTATGTTCAAGTTTTCCTTGCATTCAAATTTTTATGAATTGTTTTATGTTCTCTATGTTTACCCTTACTGAGCATTTTAGCTCACCCTTTTTATGTTTTCTTTTCCCCAGGATATAAAGAATGATTTTAGGTAAGAAAACAAAAGGGGTAGATCTTTATGGGAGATGTTGAAGATCTTTTACCATGATTAGAAGATTATTTTTCTGAGTATCCAAAGACACTAACCATTACGGTCCACGAGTGTTGGTTTTTGATATGTATTACATATTCTAAGAAATTAATGTAATTTCCATGTACGTTAGGTTTGGGGTCTCTACACAAAAGTATTTGGAGGTGTGGAATTAAGAGAAGTGGAAGTTCTGTTTTATAAGAGAGGTTAGGGACACGTTTGAAAAAGTTTGAAATATTATTTTATAATAAAATAATTTACAGTTTCTAATGGCTCCAAATTGAATTATTTAAATGATACGGTTGGTATGATTCTAAAACTTCTCAACAAATAGGTTTTAGTGATGTTTTGGTTACCGATTTAACCATGTCGTTTAGACATTACTCTTAGATAAATAGTTTATTTTTTACCGTGTCTTCTTGTATTCTTACACTATATAGTTAATAAACTTATTCTAAACATCCAATATAACCTCAATTTTTTCATTAATTTCATATATAATATTATTTAAGCTCTTTTTCCAAACTGTAGATTTTTAGGAATATTATACTAACCAATAATATAGTTTTTGTTTTAAAAACTAATTTATGACAATTTTTACACTATTTTGTATTTGTTTTTTGATAAAATTATTAAAGCATTATTACATTGAAAAATATTGATTTAATCAACCCTAACATGACATATTAACGTATAGAATTATTTCATATCAACCAGGATCTCAAATTACATTTATTTGGGTATTTATAATGTCAATTATTTTAATCTTTTATTAATAGGGTAATTAATGCTTCATCATTGTGTCATAAATAAATTTAATTATTTAATCTTTAAAAATTGTAATTAAAAAATTTATTTACAAATTTTTTATATCTTTTTAATGAATATTTATAGTCTAATTTATCTATGGTATAACCCTATATTAAAAATTTTTTAGTTATAAAAACATGAATTCAACACTTTTAACAATCCTTTAAATTAATTAATAATAAATTTCCTAATCTAATCCAAGTGGAACTAAAGTATCCTATATTATTCCTAAGGTTGTTTATGGTTGAATTACACTTATCCAATAGAAATATGACATGTGATAGGGTAATTATAATATCATTTTTAAACATAATTACTTTATTTATTTTTAATCGTGGTAAATAATAGTCAAAAATTACTATTCCCAAAACTTATTTTCATCTTATTGAACCACATTTTGATTTCAATGGTCAATCATGTCTCTTGGATTTTATGAATTCAACTCATGGATGCGGTAAAATTATGTATTATGCAAATTTTAAAATTCTCCTAGAAGCTGGGTAAAATACGGTAAAAAATTCAATAAAATTTTATATATCTAAACATATTATAAAATGACTCCAATTAATTAAAATGAACATATATAGATTTTATGTATCTATTTCGACCTAATATAAATTACAATAAAATAACTAATTATATAAATAAATATTCTGTTTTATACAATTACGCGGTGTGTTTAAGTATTCATAAAAAATTGAATGTTTTTCGAAAAATACACAAAATTCACCCTATGATAATTCTGATATTCGGAATTCAATTTTTTTTTTCTATTTTACAAAATTCAAAACATAGAAGTTTCTTTTTATAATTTAAAATTAATTCCCGTTGTCAAAACCAAAATGCGGGTTTTTTAAAATGTAAAAACTATCAAAATATTGACATGTGATTATGTCAAATTTAAATGTGAAATTACTTCTAATGACAAAAATTGTATTATATGATAAATATATAATCTTATTATATTTCCAAACCATTCAAATATATAATTGAAAACTATAAATTATTTTGATTAAAAATGTTGTTTTCTGTTAAAATTTTGTAATTTTCACTAATCACCCAAATATGAAAGTCATCAGAAAAACCCCAAAAATTTATCGAAACTAAATTTTTAAGTTATTATTCTAGATAAAAAGTTTATCTAGTAAAATTGAATAATTAAAAGTGTCAATTATTGGGTTTAAAAGAAGGTTTTCCATTAAAAGGTGGTAAAATTGCATTTTTTGTAAAATATTTATTTTATCTAAAAAAATGATTTTTTTCTTATATTATGTCTATGAAACACATAATATGGACTATAAAATATCATAGATTATATAAAAGTCATATCTTAGTTAACAATATACATAAAATCTTTTTGAACGGCTAGTTTTATAAGTTGTGGTGTGCTCAAACTCGGGGTTGTGTGATGTGCAAGTTGTTGAATTACATTGAAGAGATAACGTACAATGAAATCATGGGGTGTTACATTCCCCCCTACATCAACAAATTTCATCCACGAAATTTGAAATTTTTCTTCAAAATTAAGTGGTTAAAAATAGAAAATACATTTCTAGAAAACCTACATCGGAAATTGGGTTATTAAAATTTATGATTAAAAGGATGGAAAGAGAAATGAAAAAGTCACAACCAAATTATTATCTCCATTAGGAGAACATTGGTGATAATTAAAGACACAGAATTTGTAGAAAAAGTAAATATTTATATGGAGTGATTGAGGTCATCAATCACAAACAAGGGTAAAATTTAGGGTCTCAAAGCCATCAATCTATGGTGATTTAAAATATCATCGGTTCAACAAAACATAAGGTATTAGTATAACACATTTTTGGATTTAATATCCCTTCACTAAAGTTGAAGAATTAATTTATTCATAGAATAAGAGGAAGGAAAAAATATATACTTGACAGGTATAGTTTTATCCTTTAACTAATTCATACCACAGACTCATATTTCACTCCAAAATATAATAACATTCCAAAATATTCTATTTATTCTAATCTTATAGGGTTAAAAAATTATATTCATTTATCAGACTATTTAAAAAACTAAATTATACTAACTAGGGCATCACATAGGCCAAGGGTAGTTGGTATAAGGACCTGGCCTTAAGACATTAATTAATCATGAATTAAATGAATAACTAGAAATTAGGATCTTTTCAGGTTTAGAGATTTATAGAATTAGGCCATAAATATTACAAATAAAAAGATTAAAAAGTAAAAATTTCTACTCAGTTTCCACTTGTTTTATAAAATAAAAATACTTAAAATGAAACATGTCTAGTTTCATGTTTTAGATAGCATGTATTTCGTTGATCCCATTCTTGGCCTTTTTCATCTTTAAGTCCTATGAAAAATATTTCCAAAATTTGGGATGAGCCTAAAAATCTCAGTAAGGGATACAAAAAGAAGGAAAACTATTATTTTCTCAATAAAACAAGTAAATCGTGAATACTTCAACATAAGAAATACTTTTCACCATTATGATTTAGTAAATACTCTTCACGGAAAAAAAGATCATTGGTTACCCTTTTTAAACCAAAATATCACCATAAAACCCATGTAAGGAACACATAACATATAAAGGTAATCTGGGACATAAACATACATAAATGGAATAAATATATGGCCATCTTCCACACATATCTCTAAATGGAATATCCATATGACTGACTTCGATACCCAATGCATTGGAGGTTATAACGTAACCACCCATCCTGGATTTCATGGCACCACCGTTCATTTGGTTTATCACGTAACCACTCGCCAAATGTCAAAGTACCATTATAACATCATAACATATAAAAAAAATAAAGGAAATAAAACATTTCCACATTTCAATAAAAATATAATGACATAAAAAATCCATTATCAAAACCATTTTCAATACCAAAACACATAAAATAGTATATGGTATTTATTTTCCTTTTAAAAACATTAAGGTTTGTTAAGGAAGACAAAGATCAAATAATACTCACGGCAGCAGAAAGGTCGTTGTCACCGCGTATGTTAAAGAGAAACATTCTTTTCATCATTTAGTAAAATGATTTGTTGTGAAAGGAATAATTTTCAATAAATGTTAAAGTTAATGTGGTTTATGCATTATATAAAAGAAATTTTTGTATAAACCAAAATATGCCTCAATGAAGGAGATTGAGATGATGTCCCTTACCTCGAGGCTGACTTGACTCGATTGTTCTTTAATCTCCTTAATAATAAAATAAACTTAATTTTTAAATTCTTAAGAACCTTTTTCATGTTCATTATTCCTTTAATATCACTTATTACCATGTTATTAACATTATGTAATCATTTATGTTAATAACGGTCATTTTGTTGATCTTTGGTACTTGAGTCAAAAATAAACTTCCTATAATAACATGTTGTTCATGTGGTAAAATATCCATTATATCTATAATTATATTCATGATTTAGAAATCATATATATCATATATATATAGTATATACATGAATTTATAACATTACATGACATTTAGAGTTAGGAAATGAAATGCACCATTCATGGAGAGGGTAAGCCGTACGTACACATGAACGCTACTTTCATTTCTATTCCGTATTTAATAGATTGAAATCACAATTATATAAAGGTATATTATAATTCCAGTATTATATATAATATAATTTCATTAACTCCATCCCTTATACGTCCCATATATGGCATTAACGATTCAAATCACTTTGAGGGAGTGGTAGTATGCACATCCTAAAATTCAATTATCGCATTTTTTTCATTACGGAAACCATAATGGTATGCCATAAATGAAAAATACAGAAGCATAAGGAAAACATAAACATAATATATATCATATATAAAAACAGTTACATCTTAATGGCCACAATGAGAGGTGGTAGAAGATATTTGAACAATCCTCGTTTATTGAGGCAGTAGTTCATCATCCACAGAAACAGTATGTTCTTCACCCATTAGATGAAGGTGTGTGTAAATCTAGCTCGAATAATTCTCATAACAACATAATATTATATTTAAGATACTGTTTTTGTTACAAAAGAAAGTAAAAAAAGCGTTTAGGGGGTTGGAGAAGCAAAATAAAACAAAAGGACATAAGTGAAGGCATTACCTTTAAATCAGGTAACTCCCCTTGGTTTAAACCAAAAAGTTTTATTGAAGAGATTTATGACTAAGTTAAGGATTCTAGAATGATGATATGGATGTGGAGAGATAATATGAGTTGGGGTAGGATGAGAAAATGGATTTAGAGGTGTGGGTAAGGGGTAGAGATGGGGGCCTTTTATAAGAGGGAGGCAGGTTACTTTTGGAAAGTCTTGAAATGTTACTTTATTATAAAATGATTTTCTGAATTTTAAATGTCCCAAAATGATATATGTATACGATAAGGTGATAAGGGTTCGAAATGAACCCATCTAATAAGTTTTAGTAAATTATAATTCTTAGATTTTACCTTATCTTTTAATTTTATTTAAATATTTCATTAATGAGGTAATCACTGCATAATCATGGTGTCATAAATAAATTTAATTATATAATGTCTAAAAAATATAAAAAAATACCATGATGTAGGAATGATTTTTATATTTATATTGACTACTTATAGTATAGGATATCATTTATATAACAAAACTAAAATTGTTTTACTTAGGTGATACATACTTTGGTTATATTTTCCTTTCATTAAAAATAATATAATAAAAGGTCACTATAACACTAATGTGATTACATGGGGTCCCAAAGTAGCCACAAGGAATCCCATGGTCGGCCATGACTCAAAAAAAGGTTTTGGATAGATGTTGAGGTCATTTGAAATTATTATGATATTATTTTATTACCCTTAACTACCCGATTACAAACTAATCACAATAATTAAATATAATTGTGTTTGTTACTATTCATAGTTTCCAAAAACAAGTATTAATTACATATTTTGAAACTTATGATTCCAAATATGTAATCCATTTTAGCAAATTTCAAACACAGAAATTATAGTAATTAATTTAAAAATAATTCCTGTTGTCAAAGAAATAGCATGTTTTTAAGAAACAATATCTATCAAAAGTTTGAAAATTGTTTATACCCAATTTCAAATTGAAATAAATTATAATGACCACCATTGGATTAAATGGTAAAAAAATATTCTTATTACACTTTAAAACCTATTAAAAATATAATCTAACCATATAATTAAATTAGATGAAAAAACATTTTTGTAGTAAAATGCAGTATTTTTCACTATTCATTTAAAAAAATGAACATTATTAGAAAAATACCAATAATTAATCCAATGTAAATTTCAGTGTCTCAATTCTAAAGAATATGTTTATTTTGAAAAATCTATCTTATAAAATTATCAAAATTTATATTTAAAAATGGTCTGCCATCAAAAGGCGGTAAAACAATCTTTTAAAAATATTAGAGTATTCTGTGCCTATGATTGGATTTATTTTAATTTTAAGCCTCTAAAACACAATATATTTCATAAATAGACATAGATATGAAAATATATTATTCTTTTCTTACATGGGATGTTACATCCATCCCCCCTTTAAGAAATTGCATCCCTTTAATTTATTTAATTATCGAATAAGTGGGGGTATTTATCCCTCATTGAATTTTCAGATTCCCTTGTTGCCTCTTCAATCATGTGGTTTTTCCACAAAACCTATACATGATGAATCTCATTATTCTGTGACACATTCTCCATGTGGTCAATAATATGGACCTGTTTTTCCTCATAAGATATATTCTCTTCCAGCTGAACTACCTCTGGACTCAAAAAATGAGATGAATCTGGAATGTAATTCCTTAACATTGAAACATGAAAAAAATTATGTTCTCGGGAAAAAATTGAAGGTAATGCAACTATGTATACAACTGATCCAACATTCTCTAGGATTTAATACTATATAATGAACCTCAGACTATGATTTCATTTCTTTATAAAATGAATCACACTTTTCCATGGAGATACTTTGAGAAAAACATGATCACCTACCTCAAAAGAAAGATCCTTCATCAGGTTATTTGAATAACTTTTCTACCGACTCTGTGCTATTACCATGTGCTTCTGAATCAACTGAACATTCACTACCATCACTTACCCTAATTCTGGTCCCATCAACTTCCTTTCATAGACTTCATCCCTAAAAGCTGGTGTTGGACACCGCTTCACATATAATTCCTCAAACGGAGCCATCTGTATACTGGAATGAAAACTGTTATTATAATAAAATTCAACCAATGAAAGATGTTGGTCCCAACATCCCTGGTAATCCATTGTTAAAGCACGTAACATATCCTTGAATGTCTGAATTGTTCGTTCTGACTGACCATCTAGTTAAGGATGAAAATCTGTACTAAAATTTAATTCAGTGCCCAATGACTTCTGAAAGCCTTTTAAAAAGCTAGAAGTAAACCAGGGATCACGATCAGATACAATGGAGATGGGAACTCCGTGTAACATGACTATCTCTTTAACATACCATTTAGATTGTTTATCTAGAAATAAAGTAACTCAAATAGGAAGGAAATGAACAGATTTAGTCAATTTATCAATAATAACCCAGATTGCATTATTACCTCGAGATGTCGTTGGTAATCCCATAACGAAGTCCATCGATATATTTTCCCATTTCCACTCTGGCACAGGTAAAGACTGAAGGATCTCATTCAGTAACTATTGCTCTCCTTTAACCGACTGACATGTCAATCACTTCACAGTACAATCAGCAATATCTCTTTTCATTCCATCCCAACAGTAATACTCCTGATGATCTCTGTACATCATAGTACTGCTAGGATGAACCGAAAATGGGGAACTATGAGCCTCACATAACAACTCATTCTTCAACTGTGAATCACAAGGCACACATAATTTCTTCCCAAACCTCAAAACACAATCATTATCAATGTTAAATTCAGGTAACTTACCCTTCTGAACCATCTCTACCTTTTTCTGCAACCCATTGCCTTCCTTTTGTGCTTGCTTAATTCTGTCTGATTGAGATGATCTCACTAACACCTGAAACAAAATAGAAGAACTTCCTGCACCAATAAATTCTATTCCAAAGTTCATCAAATCATAAACCGAAGGATCTCATTTCAAACATAGCATGGTTAATGAAGCATTACTTTTTCGACCCAAAGCATCATCCACTTTATTTGCTTTTCCCGAATGGTAATGAATTGTTCAATCATAATCCTTGATTAATTCTAGCCATCTCCTCTGTCTCATGATAAATTCATTATGAGTGAATATATACTTTAAACATTTGTGATCGGTATATATTTCACACTTTACTCCATACAAATGATGACTCCAAATTTTTAATGCAAATACAACAGCAGATAATTCCAAATCATGTGTAGGGTAAATTAACTCACGAGTGTTCAACTGGTGTAAAGCATAAAAAATTACCTGATCATTATGCATAAGGACACAACCAATGCTATTCAACAAAGAATCACTGTAGATAAAAAACTCTCTCTTTCTGGAAGGAAGTCCCAAAACTGGAGAATTCACCAATCTTCTTTTCAATTCCTGAAAACAATCATCACATTCTTTTGTCTTGATGAACGTAACACCTTTTTGAGATAACATAGTCATTGGAAAAGATAACCATGAAAAATTCTCAACAAACCTCATGTAATAACCTGCCAAACTAGGAAAACTATGGATCTTGGTTATATTTGTAGGACTAGTACATTCTTCAAAAACTTTTGTTTTAGAAGGATCAATAGTTATGCCCTTCGTTGAAACAATGTAACCAAGGAAAGAAATTTTTTGTAACCAAAACTCACACTTGCTTAATTTTCCATACAATTTCTTTTCTTTTAAGGATATCAAGATAACACTTAAATTACTTTCATTCTCCTCTTTACTTTTAGATAACACCAAAATATCATCAATGCAAACAACCACAATCATATCCAATAAATCATTGAAAATTGTATTCATAAGTTCCATGAATATTGCAGGTGCATTGGTTAACCCAAAAGGCATTAATACAAAATCAAAATGGCCATATCTAGTATGAAACCATGTCATTATATCGCCTACTTCTTTTACATTCAACTGATGGCACGCCGACCTCAAATCAATCTTCGAAAAATACTGAGCTCCCAGGAGCTGATCAAAAAAATCTTACATATGAGGAAATGGATACTTGTTCTTAACAGTGATGTAATTCAATTCTCTATAATCAATACAGATTCTCATTGAACAATCATTCTTTTTAACAAACATGACCAGAGCACCCCACAGTGATGTGCAAGTTCTAATGAAACCATTATCTAATAACTCATGTAATTGTTTCTTTAACTCTAAAAGTTAAACTTGAGCCATTCGATAAGGGGGTTTTGAAATTTTCTTAGAATCAGGAACTAATTCAATAGTAAATTCAATATCCCGATCAGGTATAATATCAAGAAAATCATTAGGAAAATCATAATGATACTCAATTACCACTGGATAATCATTAATCAGAATAGTTCCTTTTTTTTCAAAAATATGTGCAAGGAAACATTCATTTTCTTCTTTTACTATTATCTTAGATTCCTGCTATGTTATCAAAAGAAAGGTTTCATTCTTGTACACAAATTGAAAATATTTCTCAAAATAAACATCTTTAGCTATATAGTCAATCTTAGCATGATAAACAGAAATCCAATCCATTCCCAAATTAATGTTAAACTCTACCAGAGTCATAAAAAATAAGGATTTTAGGTATATTCCTTCCAAACAAAAGGACATGAAGGTACTTATGATTTCATTTTGTCTCAAATTTTCCTCCAGGTGTTTTTACCATTAGTTTAGGATTCATATCTTGAGATGGAATTACCAATTTACTAGAAAAATTATCAGAAATGAATGAATGTGTAGACCTAGAATCAAACAACACATTGGCATAATCTAAACAAACAAGCAGTGTAGATAATACTACTTCATTCTATGGCCCAACCTCTTATGAAGATGTTTCAAAGGATTTTTCCACCCCTTTCTTCTTGTAGTCTGGAATCATTCCCTCAGCTGAGTTCTTTGTTAGAAACTCATTTTCATAATGGCCCATTTCATTATAATTAAAACATCATACCACTGGATTTTCATTTCCTTCTTGATCCTTTTCCTTACAGTTATGAGCAATATGACCAGACTTACCACACTGGAAGCACATTCCAGACTTGGATAAACATTCTCCAGAATTCATTTTACCACACTTCTCACAGGATAGATATTTGGTTTTCTTACCTCCAGGCATCTTTGATGAATTCATTACCTTTTCCTGCCAACTAAACCTCTTATTCTGTTGTTTTTCAATGTACACCTGATCATCGGCAAACTCCATTTCCACCTTCTCCGCACATCAAACAAGTTTTTCATAACATTTTAATTCACTATAAGCTAAATACCTTCAATACTTTGTATTTAATCATGAGTAAAACATTTTATTTTACTACAAAGTTCTCGTATGGAATTTGGATCATACCTTTCAAGTCGAGTGAAGATTTCATCATAATAATCCACTGAGTCATCGTACTACCTCAATTCTAGGAATTGTTTTTCAATCCTAAGATGAACCACCATAGGAAAGAAATTCTCAAGAAACATACCTTTAAATTCATCCCAGTCAAGGTCACCATTCTCATCACTATCCCGGATATTTTTCACCATTTTCCACCACTGATCAGATTCACCTTCAAAATGGTATATAGTGAGACTAACCATTTGATGTTCTAAATACCCCATTACATCAAAAATATTTTCCTGTTCTTTAATCCACACCTCTACTAGAAACGGGTCAGATGATCCTCTTAATTATGGGGGATGTTGCCTCGTGAAATGTTCCACCACTGATATGTTCCTCTGTGGTTGATCTGGCTGATCTTGTTCATGGATACCACCACCATTTATCGCTTGAGTCAACAGTGTCATTGCTGCAACAAATTGTTCAGTTCCAATTCTGACCATCTCATGATGATGATTCGGAAGGTCATTTACTTTTGTATGCCTTCTTAGCATTGCTTCCCTGTTTCCTCTACGAAAAACCATTCGGAACAAACATGTCTTAGATTTAGCAACATGATAATCTTTAAATACTATATCATTTCAATTTGACCATAATGTAAAAATAATAATTTTGGATAATCATTTAATAGAATTATAACTCCTAATGTTATCTAAAACAACCTCTGATACCAACTTTAAGGACCCGTCCTTAAAACATTTCTTAATCTTGAATAAAATGAATAATTCACATTGAGGATATTTTCAGGTTGAGAGTTTTATAGAAATATCCCATAAATATTACATCTCAAAAGATTACAAAGTAGACACTTCTACTCAGTTTCCATTATTTTCATAAAATAAAAACACATAAAACGAAACATGTCTAGTTCCATGTTTTTGATACCATGTATTTTGTTGATACTATCGTTGACCCTATTCATCATTAATTCCTTTGATAAACATTTCAAAAACTTTGGATGAGCATAAAAATCTCAGTAAGGGATACAAAAGGAAGGAAAACTATTAGTTTCTCAAAACAACATATAAATAATGAATATTTCATCTTAAGTAATATATTTCTCCTTTATGAAGTAGTAAATACTCTTCACTGAAGAAAAGATCATTGCTTACCATTTTGTAATCAAAATATCACCATGAAACCCATATAAAAAACCCATAACATATAAAGGTAACTTGGTACATAATAATACATAAATGAAATAACCATATGGTCGACTTCACACATATCACTAAATGGAATAGTCATAAGATTGAATTCCATACCCAATGCATTGGAGGTTATAACGTCACCACCCATCCTGGTTTTCACGGCACCACCCATTATTTGGTTTTTCATGTAACCACCCGTCAAATGTCCATGTACCATTATAAAATCATAACACATTCAAAAAAATAAGGGAAAGAAAACATTTCCACATTTCAATCACAATATATTGACATATCAAATCCATTATCAAAACAATTTTCAATACCAAAATACATAAAAGAGTATATGGTATTTATTTTCATTTTAAAAACATTACATCTTGTTAAGGAATCCAAAGATAAAATAATAGTTGTGGTAGAAGAAAGGTCTTTTTCACCACATACGTTAAAAAGAAACATACTTTTTGTCATTTAGTAAAGCGCTTCGTAGAGAAAATATTCCTTTTGAATAAAAGTAAAAGTAAAATGGGTTTATACACTTTATAAAATAAATATGTGTATAAAACAAAATATGCATCAATGAAAGGAGATTGAGATGAAGTCCCTTACCTCATGTCCGACTTGAATCGATCATTCTTTAATCTCTTGAATAATAAACTAAAGTTAATTTATACTTCAATAAGAACATTTTTCACGTTCATTATTCATTTTATATCACTTATTACCATGTTATTAACTTTATGTAATCATATATGTTCATAACAGTGGTTTTGTCGATCTTTGGCACTTGAGTCAAAAATAAAATTCCTATAATTACAAGTTGTTCAAGTGGTAAAATATCCATTATCTCTATATTTATATTCATGATTTAGATATCATATATATCATATATATCCAGTATATACATGAATTTATAATATTATATTACATTTAGAGATAAGAAATGTACTACACCATTCATGGAGATGGTAAGCTGTACGTACACATGAACGTTACTTTCTTTCTATTTCATATTTTATGGAATTAAATACCAATGATATAAAGGTATATAATAATTATAGTATAATATCATATATAATATTATTAACTCCATCCACATATGGCATTAACGATTCAATTTACTTTGAGGGGCGGTAGTCCGCACTTCCTAAAATGCAATTTTCACGTTTATCCAATATAGAACCCATAAAGGTATGCAATAAATGATAAATACATAAGCATAAGGAAAACATAAACATAATATATATCATACAAAAATACAGTGACATCTTAATTGCCACCATGAGAGGCGGTAGGAGATATTTGATCAATCATCATTTCGGGAGCAGTAGATCTCCATCAATAGAAACAATATGTTCTACACCCATTAGATGGAGGTTTGTGTTACTGTAGCTCTAATAATTCTCATAAAAACATCCTAGAATATTTAATATACTGGTTTTGTTACAATATAAGGTAATAAAAAGAGTTTAGGGGGTTGGATAATCAAAATAAAACAAAAGGACATAAGAGAAGACATTACCATAAAATTGGGTAATTCCCCTTGGTTTGAACCAAAAGGGTTTCGTGAAGAGCTTTCTGCCTAATGTAAGGCGTATAGGATTACGAGAGGCATTTGGAGAGATAATATGTTTAGGGGTTGTACTAGACAATGTATTTAGAGGTGTGGATAAGGGGTAGAGGTGGGGGCCTTTTATAAGGGGGAAGAGGGTTAGTTTTGGAAAGTCTTGAAATATTACTTTCTTATAAAATAATTTTCGGAATATGAAAGGTCCCACAATGATATATTTCAAGGATAAGTTGATAATGGTTTGAAATACACCCATCCAATAGGTTTTAGAGAAGTTTATGTCCAAAATTTTACCTTATCTTTTCATTTTATTTATATCGTTCATTAATGAGGTAATCACTCCATCATCATGGTGTCCTAAATAAATTTATTTATTTACTGTCAAAAAATTATAAGAAAATACCACGATGTTGGTAATATTTTATATTTTCAATGACTATTTATATTCTAAGAATTCATTTATATAAACAAACCTAAATTTTTTTACTTACGTGATACATACTTTGGTTATATTTTCCTTTCCCTAATAATAATATAATAAAAGGTCACAATCACACTAAAGTGATTCAATGGGGTCCCAATATAGGAACAAGTAATCCCATGGTCGGCCATGACTCAAAAAAAGGATTTTGACACAAGTTGAGGTCAGTTTATATTATTATGATATTATTTTATTACCCTTAACTACCTTAATACTAATTAATCATGATAATTAATGATAATTGTCGTCGTTACTATTAATAATGTCAAAAAAAAGAGTCATCATTACATAATTTGGACCTTCTGATTCCGAAAATGGAATCAATTTTACCAAATTACAATCAATGAAATTGCAGTAGTTATTTTAAAAATAATTGTCGTTGTCAAAACAAATGGCATGTTTTTAAGAAACAACATCTTTCAAAATATTGACAATGGTTTATGTCCAATTTCAAAGTGAAATTAATTCTAATGACCACCATTGGATTAAATGTTAAAAATATATTGTAATTAAAATTTAATCCCAATTAAAAATCTAATCTAGCCATATAATTAAATTATATGAAAAAGAATTTTTGAAGTAAAATGCAGTATTTGTTTCTATTAATAAAAAAATGATCATTGTCAGAAAAATACAAACAATTTATCCAAAGTAAATTTATATTTTTCAATTATAAAGAATAAGTTTATTTCGACAAATAGTTATTATCAAATTGTCAAAATTTAGATTTAAAAATGGTCTCCCATCAAAAAGATGTAAAATAATATTTTAAAAATATAAGAGTATTATATGCCTAAGATTTGATTTATTCTAATTTTAAGCCAATAAAACACTATCTAATTCATAAATAGACATAGATATTAAAATATATTATTCCATACTTAATTGGAATGTTATAGTTGATGCACCCTTGTCGCCCTTCGGTTGTTGGTTCAAGTCTCCTGGGATTGCCGGACACGACAGGTTGTCGCCTGACCTCCGGGTTGTCCATTTTATGAAAATCAAAAAATAATCTGAAGAAATGATTTAACAGTAACATTAGTATCCAATGTCAAATATAATCGATTCCAACCTTTAGAATTATCCAAAATACATCAGTCCAAACTGACATTCAAATTTTTTTATAGAAGGTAAACATAATGACTATCCTTTTTTCGCCATAATAACATGTGAATACCTTCATCACATATTCTTTTAAAACATGGTAACACTATGAATTATCATATAATTGTATTGATTACATTCATTATCCATTATTTGTTATATAATACTAGATATACTCATTATATCCCAAAATGATGAAAACAACAACAATAATGGAAAATATAAATCATTAATCAGTTTTAAGGTAGTCTAGAATATCCATTATAATTTATCCAAATGAATAATATCTTATACAAAAATCACTAACTCTGTATCAAAATCATATTATGGTTTATCTTTCTCTCCAATATATTTTTTCCTAAAATTTGACCTTCCATTGAGTCACTTTTCATGGTTCCATACAATCTCAAGTCCTTAATGAAATAGTACTGTAGTACAATCCTTATATATTCTATAATTCTTATAACTTGTAAATCATTAATACAATACTCAAGTGGCAGAATAATTTAATAACAACATAATAAATCTTAATCATTCCTCTTCATCTTCGGTAGTATCATAACACTATTATTATCCAATATCAGCATTTGGGGTATACTCTGATGATTTTTTCATTGAGTCGCATAGTGTCCCAACATCTTTCAGATGAATTATTGTACATTTGAATCCTTTTTACCCTTGAAATCATGTACATGGTTTCCTTTTTCTATGCATGTATAAAAAAACTCACATTCCCTTTAATAATTTACCAACATGATTTTATACATAGTTATCACATATGAAAAAAATCCATATTTCCCTTATTCCCTTTATCAATCTTTTATCTACCATCGTTTTCTTCTCAAACATCCCTTCAAAGTCATATGAATCATAGAAATATTAACATATCTTATAAACACATGATAATATTTCTTCATATGATGATAATATGTGGGAGACTATTTCCATTCAAAATGTTGGCTTAATACCATGAAATATATTTTCCTTCTTACTCTTTGGAACATACATACTACCAGAGATCTCATTACTTCTACTGGGCCCCATTTCTAAACAATTGAAAACACTAGTATAGTTTATGAATCAAAATTCATAATTCCAAACCTGTAAAATAACAAATGTAAATTAAAAAATTTATGGATATAATCCATAATCATTAAAATGTTTTCTTTGAGAAAGTATTTACTCCTAAATCCTTCATAATGGCTTGTAAGGAAAATTTGAATTATCCGAAGCTTGGGTCTGTCGTAACCAACAGTGAAGGAGGGATCGTTGTCATGTAACTATTCCCATTTGAGTCTAGCTCAAAGTGGCGTTTTCACGTTTTACCCCAACGTACATCTGGGCAAAAGCTGCCTTTACCTTCTCGTATCTAGACATGGATGTATTTCTCGGAAAACTCATAAAATCTCTATAGTACCAAAATTTTAGGAAGTTCTTCTATACTAATCATCAATGTTTATCTTAGCATAGTGTTTTCTAATACATGTTTTTCTAAATATAGTTTCCAAATTTTACACTAAACGTCCTCTGATACCAAATATAACTCCCCGAACCCAGTTACCCAGATTCAGTGCATTATTACATAACATTGGCATGATACAAGGAATCATGTTTTGAAATACCGACCATTTTAGTAGCATTGGAAATACTAGACACATTCATAAGTTTTACATTAAATTATAAAATGAAAAACTACCACATAATAGTCTCCATAGGCCACACTCATATCACTTAGACTATCCCTATTGGTCAGTCATAATATAATTCTTCGCATCCTGGTAATATTAAAACCTAAAAAGGGTGAGCTCAGATTCTTATTAAGGATGACAATAAAGCTGAAACATTCATAAATAAGTACAAACATTTAAGAAAATTTATACCACTAAAATAGAAGACTTTTAAACATAAACTTCAGAATAATATGTCAAAGATAAAATGAAATAATGTCATTCACTTATTCACATGGATATTCAACTAGTCGATTATTCACATGCAATATCAATAGCCACTTTCGTAATGATGGAATGCATAATTCCAGACATCATAACCACGTAGTCATGGAAATGTGTGACGAATTCAAATAATATTTTGTCAAGGCCTTATGCCAAGACAATAATTTGTCTCATGAGATCTACTGTTTCATCGAGGAGCTATTGAGGGCTCCACCCATCACTTACTAATTCTAATTCATTACTCATATGAAAAGGTTCAAATATAACATAAAAATTCATGTTAAAACTATCATAAGAACTGTCAATACTTTATATATAAACCATGAATGGTGTAAAAATAACACATCCATAGTAAAACATATCACAAAACATTCAAAAAAATATGGATGTTTTGTATCATAATAAATCGTCTTCATTGTATCTTAAAATCCATCAATGTATGTTAACATTGATAAAATCAAAACATTTTTTAGAGAAATATCTCTTTCTATTTTGAAATAATTTAAAAGTCATATAATTATAAAAGAAAACATTTATTTTGAAAATATTCTTAAAATACTATAAGGTAAGTTTCTATGTTGTTATAATAGTGAAAAATAGTTGCACCCATCGTATTAGTTAAAAAAATATTTTTCCCTTAATTTTGTCGAAAAGGTTGTAAAGCACCTTGTTTGAAAAATGACGGAAGGATTCCTTCCAAAACATATAAGGTAAAATAGGGGTATAAATGAATTCAAATCATTTTATATAAAATTTTAAAAATGTTTTAAATTACATTTTTATGAAATAGGGATGCGGATGATAAAGAGGCCCTAGTAGATACTCACGTATAAAACAACCTCGGATAATAAAGAGATTGTGAAATTAACCCTTAACATGTAATTTTACTTGGTCAAGGGTATGTTAAATTACTATATAATGGTGAAATAGTTGTTATGAAATTATAAAAGGACCATATAAAATAATATAATATAATATATGATCATATAATATTTATTTGTCAATGATATTTCAGTAGTATCATCGTTTCGGGTGTTAACTGATTCGTTTTCCTTTATATGCATTGTTACGTATGTAATGATTGTTATGGATAGGTTGTATCTTATTCATATTCAAATTTATATTAAGTATATAAAAATTATTTTTAATTATCAAATGAAAATTAATTTTGAATGGATACAATGGGGAATGAATCTAATCGCGTTCATGGAGACGATAATTTGTACGTACGCACGAGCGACAATATCATTTTTTATATATTAAAATCATATATAATTGGAGATTAAATCATAAATACTGAATCATTATCATTTTATATTTATTATTTACATCCTTTATACCCATTATTATACCCATCCAAATGATTAAGTGTTTGAATAACAAACTACAACACGACAGGGAGACGGTAATCCATACGTACGCAGGTATGGTGACTCTTTCATATATAGGATGGATAGAATAATGAATATGGTTTTACCATTTTTATAATAAAATAATAGAATATATAAGATAATTGGGTTATTATTTTATAATGAAATCATCAATGAATGAATAAGTGGAAGAAGAAAATAACTTGTAAGAGGTGGTGAAATATTTACCTCTTCTTTGAGTTCTTCCTTTTGATTTGATCAAAATGCCTCATTAGGATGGAATTATGACCAAAGTATGGCCTCTATGATAAAGGTAAGATTGTTGGGAGGATATTTGGGAAGGGTTTGGCCGAGAAAAAAGGTTTTTTATGTGTAAAATTAAGAGAAGGGGAAGTGTGCTTTTATAAGAGAGGTGATGGTCACTTTAGGAAAAGTTTGAAATATTATTTTTTAATAAAATATTTTTCGGTTTATAGTGGCTAAAAAATAAATTATTTATATGATAAGGTTTTTATTGGCCTATATCCTTTCAACAAATATGTTTATACAAGTTTAGGTTACCATTTCGACCATATCTTTAAGATTTAACTCTTAGTTAAATAGTTTAACTTTTACTGCGTCTTCTTGTATTCTTACACTATGTATTTAATAAGCATACTATAAACCTAAAAAACAACAAAAAGTGATTCATTAAGGATATATATAATATTATATATGACCTATTTCCAATCCTTATATTTTTAGAAATATTATATCAACCAATAATATAGTTTTTGTTTTAAAAAAAATATGTTAATTTTGACACATATTTGTATTTGTTTTATGTTAAAATTATAACTGCATGATTACTTCAAAAAATATACACTGAATCAACCCTAACATTCCATATTAACTAATAAAATTATTTTAATTAATCAAAAGTCTCAAATTACAATTATTTGGGTATTTATAATTTAATTTATTTTAATCTTTTATTAATAAGGTAATTACTTCATCATCATTTGGTCATAAATAAATTTACATATTTAATTTCTAAAAATTATAAATAAAATTTCATTATGTAGGAAATATTTTTATCTTTATAATGAATATTTATAGAAGAATTTATCTTAGGTATAACTCAATATAAAAAAGGATTTAGTTATGAAAACTTGAATTTAACACTTTCAAATCTTCTTTAAATTAAACAATAATAAATGTCCTAATCGAATCCAAGTGGAAAAAAAGGATCATATTTATTCCTATGGTTGTTTTTGGTCGAATTAAACTTATCCAATATAATTAGTACATGTGTTAGTGTAACTATAATATCATTTTTACCCTTAATTACCCTATTTACTTTTAACAGTGGTAAATAAAAGACAAAATATAATATTCACCAAATATTATTTTCATCCTATGGAACCAAATTTTACATACTGTGGTTAACCGTGTCTCTCCTATTTTCTAAATTTAACTCACATAAGTGGTAAAATTATTTTTTATGAAAATTTTCAAATGCTCCTAGAATGTGGGTAACATACTGTAAAAAGTTCTATAAAATATTATATTTGTAAACATATAATAAAATTACTTAAATGAATTAAAATTAACATATATAGTTATTATGTATAAATTTTAATATAAAATAAATTAAAATAATATAACTAATTACTTAAATAAAAAGTCAGTTTTAAACAATAACATAGTGTTTTCACTATTCATCAAAAATTGAATGTTTTCAGAAAAATATGAAAAATTAACCCTAAGCTAATTTTGATATTCCAAATTTAAAGGTGAAGTATATTTTACCAAATTCAAAACATTGTATTTGAATTTATTAATTTAAAATTAATTCTCTTTGTCAAAACCAAAAAGTGAGTTTTTAAAAAAGTAAAAACTATTAAATGATTGACACGTGTTTATGTCAAATTTAAATGTGATATTTCTTATAATGACCAAAATTGTATTAAATGATAAAAAAATAATCTAATTATACTTCCAAACAATTCAAATGTATAATTTAAAACTATAAAATATTTTTATTAAAAAAGTTGTTTTTAATTAAATTTTATTAATTTTCACTATTCACCCAAATATGAACGTTCTCAGAAAAACACCAAATATTTATCAAAGATAAATTTTTATGACCAAATTATAAAGAAGAAGTTTATTTTTTGATATTTAATATAAATAAAAGTGTCAAATGTTGGGTTTAAAAAATGGTTCTCCATTAAAATGCAGTAAAATTGCATTTTTTTAAAAATACTTCTTTTATCTGAAAAAGTCAATTTGTTCTTATATTTTTTATAAGAAGCACATAATATACATTCTATAATTTTATAGAGTATATAAAATTCAAAATTAAGGCAACACTATTCATAACCTCTTTTTGAATTTCTATTTGAGTAGGTTGTAGTGAGCTCAAACTCGGTGTTGCGTGTTGCAGAAGTTATTGAATTACTTTGAAGAGATAACGTAATATGAAATCATAGGGTGTTACAAGTAGGGCCCGACCCTCTAGAGTGGGAAAATCTTCTCTGACTAGGACACGGTGGGCCCCACATACCACCTGTGGTGGGCACCATGTCCCACCTGCGGTTGGCGCCACATCCCACCTGTGGGGGATGTTGCGTCCCTCCTACAGGGGGAGCCGCGTCCCACCTGCTCTCCGCACTGTGTCCCACCCGCGGATTTTTTTGCGGGTTTCCACTATGGTTTACCTAGACCGCAACCTCCCACCACGTCCTCCGACCACCCCATGGCCTCATCTGTGGGTCTAACTCCTCCATCCACGTGATTAAGCTGGCACCACTGAAAGGACCCTCCGTGGGCCACTAGACACGCTCCGGTGGTCCGTTTGTCAATACATAAGAGGTTCTGGGAACCTGGGACACACTCTTCATCTCCAGGGGTGTCAATCCATTCCATGATCCTGGTTAGTTAAATTTCACTCAACCGACTGTATATCATGCACAACCTCGATCTATTTTCCACCGTTGTCATCGAACCTCTGTTGTTTTGTGCCCATCCATGACCTAGATACCTGATATTTGGACCATGGATCCATTGCACCATGATCTGTAAATAACCTTAAGTTGAGTCCTAGGCCAAATGATGAATACCTGTGATGAACAGAGAATAGTGGGATAAAATAATATATTAACAAATATTATATAACAACAATTCATGTTCATGTTGATCATAGATTGTTTCTATTAGAATGGTTAACCATGAATTGCCAAGATAATCTCCCATTAAAACCCTGTATGAGTAATCCCATCCTATAACAATTATTGATCTATGGGCCATGTTTTTTTTCAATTGTTCCAAATCCATCATGAAATATCAAGAATGACGAATAGAGTAAATTCAATGAAAACAATCCCTATATTGAGTTGGATCTCTTGCAGATGTTGATTAAATTCACGTTCCCACATCGATCCTTGATTCGCCAGCATTCGTCGATTTTTCACTGCTTGATGAAAAACAGACCTCTAATCCTTCATCAACAAAGAGAGAACCTCCTCATCCTTGAAATATGTAAACTCTAGAATAATTTTATAACATTAAAAGATTTAACACTTGACATTGTCCGAAATTAAAGGAGGAAGAGAATTAATGCATTAATGTGTTTCATCATCATAGGGTAACATTGAAATAGCATCACCACGCTGTATCATTAATGAAAGGGGACAAGTTTCTCCATTTTTACATCATAGCATCACCATGGAGTGAAACTTTATAAGTAATTAAAATAATCTTAATTATGTTTATTTTATTATCCTATATATATTACAAAAAATTAACTATTACCCTCGACCCTCACTGGCTGAGTTTACGATTTCATTAGGGAAATCACATCCTCACGAGATGAATGATACCCTAGGATTTCCAATATGAGTTACTGTTTATGTTTTACAAGTATTTCAATATAAAATACTATTTATTATATTGTTTTATTTATGATCACATCCCAAAAATTAATTTCCACAGTTTTACCATGCCGACCAGTGTTAGGCTCTAACAATGGAAATGACACCCTCACAAGCTAAACAGTACTACTGGATTTCAAATAGGAGTTATTGTTTATGTGTTATAAGGATTTAAAAAATAAAATAATTTTATTTATTAATTTTATTTATGGCTATGCCATTTTATGGTTTTATCATGGGAGACTTGTGCTGACTAAACATAATTTGGGGCTAGAGTAAACCCACTCCACTAAATTGAATGGTGCCCTCAAATTTTTGATATGGGAAGTCATTTAAGAGTTATTTAACCTTTTATGGAAAACCAATCACATACACTATTTAAAGACATCTAATTTTTCAACAGATCACTCCTGTCACTCGGATCCTCAGAATTGCATGTCGTCTCAGTGCCTGATCTCATATTTTTCCATAAATTTTATAAATATAGAACTAGGAAAATCAGATTCATTACATGTGGTGTGTCTATAATGATTTTCTTAGGATGATTGAATGAAGTTAATATGGAGAGTTTTGGTAACCAAAACCATTTTTGGGAACTAATATATTATTACAATTATTATTATAAAAATGATCATATTATTCATTGATCATTTTCCATGAATAAAGTTTCATCCAAATTATGTTATGGATAAGGATACATTTTTAAACCATTCAAATTATGGGTTTTTTTCATTATTTGTTATCAATAAATCATTTATTCCAATAATATTTTATATTATTTTTATATAGGTTTTGAATTATGGTGTGGAATCATGGGTCCTTTTATATTAAATGTTTAGGATTCTATTTACTAATTTAATTCTTGATATGTTGTTTTTATGTACTATGTTTATGGTGGGGGTGGGGTGATTCTTGTTGTTTTATCATGTATTGACCATGTACCCAATACATGGTATCAAAGGGTAACAACGATGTGTTCAAAATTATAACTCACAATGAAGGAGTTTCAATGTTTTATTCAGAAGTATTATTCCTCCCATTTCATTATTTGAGAATATTGGTATATAGTTGCAGACCACTAATTGTATGATATATATAATTAGTGAGAGTTAACTTTTTTTAGGAATGATGCACAGTGAGAGTATTTTATAGTTATATAAGTTCGTTGGAATGGATTTTTGGATCTTTACAATTAATATAAGTGATTACTTACTACACAATTACCTTGATCATTAATTCCTTATAGACAAAAAAAAGGAGATAAAAATTGAATTGTGAAAGAGGCCTATTAATAAATAAATTTTTTTGACTAATTTTTTATGTACTCAGAACATGATAGTCAACATAGAAAATTGGAAAACATATTTAGAAATATTGAAGTCCCTCACAGAAATAAATGGGATTCCCTCAAAACTGAACAATGAGTAATTTCAATCTAAAATTGTCACCAACAGAATATTGGAATGAATTTAAGATAAAAAATCAGATAAATTGCATTTATTTGATCTGGAGACTATTAAAGTAAGTGATGTTAAAGTTGAGGGATCTTTAAAGGTTACATTTTTATTATTCTCACACTCTAAATCATTGGATATGTTGGTGAAAAATGTGAGTAACAGTAAAAATAAGTTTAATTTGAAGGGCATAGATATTGAAGAAACAAACATGAAGGAATAAATTATTCATAAGAATAACAATTTTTAGGCAATATTTTTTTACAATATATAAGAAAATTGAAGGTCTACTATATAGAAAAATAAAAAGAATGGTATTGTAAATGGGGAAGTAAGTGCGACAATTTTTTTGGTATTAGGTGATGTACATGGGAGTTTAATTACATTCTATATTCAATAAAGGATGATTATGAAGTTATTATTTTAGAAGTCATGTAATGATATTTCATATGGAATAAAATGATCATGGAATTGTGGGGAAATTATTTTTCTCAAGAAAAGGGATAAAATATGTGACAATAAACAAAGTATATCCCATTCCATGGTTGAATAAAAATTTAATATTAGTAGGTTAACTTGATGATTTTAGATTCTATACATTTTATGTATATGAGTATGGAATATGTCAC
Source organism: Viscum album (assembly GCA_963277665.1). Taxonomy (NCBI): domain Eukaryota; kingdom Viridiplantae; phylum Streptophyta; class Magnoliopsida; order Santalales; family Viscaceae; genus Viscum; species Viscum album. The sequence goes on from OY728137.1 coordinate 1,903,441,733, forward strand.
AAGTTTTTTGGTTATAGAAAAATATGTTTTTAGGGTGACTCTATACCTTGTGGTGGAAACAATAGTTTCACTTAATGATGCAGAATTAAGTTCTTTTAATCAAAACAATGATGGTATGGATAATATCGGTGGGTTAATGATGAAAATAATCATTAACTATGCTTTTTAAGGGTTTTTTACATAGAGTACATACAAAGAGATGGTATAACCTTTGGATTAACTAGATGGTGGACTTCATAATAAAAGAGGACGTCATAATGCACTAGTAGTTAGATTAAGTTAATGGGAAATTTATAGTATTTATCTTGTGAGAACATTATTAGGTAAAATTTTGTGTGTGATCATCGTCAATGATTCCAAATATATGGAATATATATACAAATAATATAAAATCAATTTTATTCAAAATACTTATCTGGTGGGGATCGTTTTTAGATAATGTGGATGGATGCACATTATTGTACTTATAGTCAAAAAATTTATAGGAGTATAAAAAATGATAATTTGAAGGTTCTACAGGAGATAATTAATTTTCACAGAATCCAAAACAGAAAAAATATATTGAGAGGATGATCTAGATGATATTGGAGAAGTATATGATACTGAATATTTATATAGGTTCCTAAAGTAATTTTTATGGCATACAAGAACTTTGGTTATTAAATAAACAATAAAAGTCCATCATAATTAATCATTATAAAACAACTAATGATTTTTCATTATGAAATATATTTTTATATAAAATAACTGATTTTCATTTGGGTTACTCTCTTTACAGCATAATGATTTCATGGAATTTTATATGGTTTCAAATAAGTCAATAGAATATTAAATTATTGAAAAAAAATGATCATTTTAGGTCTATAAAATGGCACAAAACATCCAATAAATATTTTCGAAGTATGAAATGGGAAGCTAAATGAAGTGATCCAATTTTAGGATTAGAACAAAATTGATTATTCTGTTTACATAAAAGTATCATGAAAATATGATGTTTTCCAATGTAAATTTATATAATACAATGTTACATAGAATTTAAAATATGTATAAATTATTGTACCTCTATATCACTTAATGAACATAATATGTGTAGGAAAATATCTAATTTAGATTCATAGATTTAATTTAATACTTAGTTCGAGGTCATTAGTGGATGAAAAATATTAATAGATAACAATTCAATTTGTTTTGACACAAGAAATTGATTATCTACATGTAAAAATATTGAGATATTCTCTAGGGAGGTTACAACTGAAAATAATTGAATGTAGATAACACTATCATCTTATAATAGATGATGATGATATTTAATTCTCAATAGTGGAATTATTTTTAGTGAATTGAAATAAATGGAATTTTTCATGAAGAATTAGTGGATTTGTGATTGATCATTTCTTTTGTACTCATGTAAACAATTATCTAAATAGTTTCAAGTGTGGCTTCATCTGACATTTTTCATCATGAGTAGTAGGATACAAAGAAGAAATTTCATCATTTTTACATCTAATGTAAAATTTTCATAGAAATATTTTCTGTTTCCTAATGAAATTTGAATTGAAGACTTTTGTATAGGATCAACTATACCCATATGGTTTGAAGCATCCCCCAAAATATTGGAATCCATATTTTTATAAAATCATGATAAGGAGGATGATCATATAGATAATTGTTTACCATTTAATTTACTATATGATTCCTTCAAATTAGAGTTTCATCATTCATTTTATTTACATTGATCATAAATGAATTCTATATCCTGTAAAGTAAATAATAAATGAGTTGATAGATGAGTAGTGTAGATGGTTTGAGATAAAGGCTCTCGATCCAATGAAATGGGTTTTGGGGATGAAGATAGATAATGATATATATATTTGTAAATAGTAATTTACTAAGGTTGACTATATCCATATTGTGTCGGAAATTATTGGAATGAGTAGAGAGGAATTAATGATCACACCCATGGAAAAAAATGTCATGCTTTATAGGGAGGGGGAACTTAGGACAAGAGAAGAGGTTTGAAATATACGTATGGTTCCACTATTATATTCTATTTAATTATTGATTTATTCTATGGTTTTTACAGACCTAGAAATTTTCAAAAAATGGGTATTGTACGTAGGTTTATGTCTAATGTTACATGTGATTTTTAGAAGATGTCATATAGACACTCCTGAATAAATAGGGTTTGAAGGGATTTTAACATTCCTCTATAATGAATAATCCATTTCATGTTTTTTGATACTTAAATATTTATGGTGATTCAGATACATATAGTGGATACTCATTCTATATATTTAATTTTAGAAGACCATTTATGTATTTGATGTTAATGATTCAATTATTTGCTTAACAATTATTAGTAGAAGTGGATTATGTGACGTTGACAAAACAAATTAGGAATTTGGTCGAGTTGAATGGGTTTTTTGAAAATCTAAGAAGGCTGAAATTAGTAAGAGTGTTATTTTGTGACTAAAAGTGTGTAATACACTTAGTTAAAAATAATATTTTTTATTCTTAGATGTAGTCATATTAGATAAAGTACAACATAAAAAAATATTCATTGGAGGGAAATCTGTGTTATATTTTAATTATTTATGAATGTAAAAATATAACAAAAATGTTGAAAATTGTCATGAATAATGATAATATATGGTGATGTTTCATCTCAACATATTTTTGATGATTATGGGAATGTATGGGGGAAATTTTAAAATTGTAAAAAATGTTCAGTGAAAAGAAGAAGGTTTTCGAAATATTATAAATGAAATTTTTGTAATGATTAAGAAAGTTATTCCCATGTGATGAACTGTTGATTTTTGAAACCTAAAACCATTTCATGGATATTTCATTAGAGATAAGGATTAATAAATTGTCGTTGGATTAATTATTTTTTTGATACAAAAATATAGAAAACACATTAGTGGAATGTTTAGTCATATAAATGATATTTGATCATTATTTATAAATCGTATAAAAAGTAGTAGATATAATAAAACTATTTTGTTAGAATATAAAATCAGATGGTTTTACCTTAGAGGTGCATAATTCAACTAAAACATTAGAATGTGGCTCAAGAGATGATATGGTCTGAGATATCTTGTGATATTATGGGAAGAAGTAAATGATTCTCCAGATTATATAGTAATTATAGTTGGAGGAATTGAAAAAACATATTTGGGTCTATAGACACCATCATATATGTATTGAAATCGTTAATACAGGATGGTGGCGGCGACTGAATATATTAGTTAGGAAATACAATATTAAAATGGTGAAATCACTTGTTTCTATATCTTTTATCATTTATATGATCACTCATTTATATTTAATAATAGTGAACTATTATTCCTACTATGGATTAAAATTCATTTATTAACCATGAATTGTTTTTCTATTCTTGATATTTTTTCGATTTTCATTCAACAAATACTACTAGTAGTCTTGTTTGTTCATTAATTTGAATATTTTTTATTATTTAATGTGGATTTGCTGTTATTTTATTCCACATTAAAGACACTGTATCATGGGTTATATATTGATAATTTTATATTGTGTAGTACATTCTAATGGGGGTGCTTCCTGTGGTTTAATTTGACACTAGTCATCATCCTAATAAATGTTCACCAAAAATACATTGTTGGTTATATAATATTCCCAATGAATTCATGTGATTTTTTTTATTTTTATTAGGAATTATTAATGAATAAAAATAAATATGAAGTAATGATACATTTATAAAAAAGAATATGGTGAAAGGTCAATATGAATAGATTTATTCCACAGGTTTTCTCAATGTTGACTCCTAAAAAGTAAGTACATCCAAAGATTTAATAAATTTAGATACCAAATATAATACATTATGATAACCCCTAAATTTTTTGAATGATTTATCTACAAAGTATAAGATATATTTTCCAAATGTAATTAACGAGATGCAATTAGAATATTTTTCATGTAATATTTGGTGGAAGTAAGTATAGATTTAATGGAATTAAATTACATATAATAAAATAACATTTAAATTATGTTGAGTTGAATATGAATTATCAAATTTTATGGGATTATATGTTTAATATGATAATTTTATTAATTTATTTTATTATCATTAATTATCCCACATTGATAGTAGAAATTTAATTTGAGATGATGTTATAGAATTGTCCATATAAATTACAAACACTAATGTGAGAGTGTAAATTATGATCTCATGAGAAATATATGCCTTGGAGAATCTTGGTGAATATTAGAAGAAACATATATTAATGTAATTAATGGAAATTTATAAATGTTATTTTAAGGATTTAGTTGATTTGATATAATTAAAGAAGAAAAATAAAATATAGTGTAATGTCTATGGAAGGTATATTTATATAGAATCTCATGAACTTTTCCATCATTTGTATAAACAATGATGCCATAAATATGTGTTGAAAATAAATACACTACATCAAATAGTAAGACCCATAGAAGAAGAAATATGTTTTTAAGGAACAATTCAATACATTTTTGTACATGATCATTAGTAAACACCTCACCAAACATGTCTCCACATTCAGTGTTATACTCATGGGTATGAACTCAAAAACCTCAAAAAAATTATAATTACATAAAAATAGAATTAAAAAAATCGTGGCATAAAATTTTATATTTTAGACGTTCAATCATATGTCTATGAGACAAACTAAAAAAACATTTTATATATTGAATATATATTTTTTACAATAAATGTGACTTAGTATCCCATAAGACCACTAAATTCTACAATCACATTACACTTGTTGATGTGGTACCACAAAATATTTTACTTGTTTTTAATAATTCAAATAGTTTTTCTAATCACTGACCTACATATGTGTCTATATATTCACTAGGTAGACTCTCGATGTCCAATAGAATTCTTGTGCTGAAACACCAAACTTCAGAAGAAGAATAATATACAAAAGTATTAGACTATTGTCGAAATTAATGGACAAAAGTGAGACAAATTCAAACACATAATGCCTTTAGGGATTCCACCCCATTCACATCCATCAGAATATGATACCTTCCGATGATAAATTCTGAAAGATCTCTACGAAGAAGACAAACTTCAATATTGTCTCGTTTCTATAACATACATCAAAACAATATCATATTTTATTATCTCACACAATACAATTAGGAATTAGGGTTTATATAGGGATTACATTATAAATAATATCACATTTTAATAATAGTTCTCAATACTAAACATTAATGTCAATGAGTTTGGTGAAAATTAATAAAATCAACTTTTACAGTGTGTAGTTGTCCTATATATCTTTCCATTCAATGATGTCCCACCATGGTGATGTATTATTTTATAAATATTAACAGTAATATTTTGGTAAAATTAAATATTTTTAATTTTTACTTCACATATATTTTTCAACTACAGTACACTATATTTTATAAAAATAAAAATAAAAATATTCTACTTGTATTTTTTTTATGAATGGGACACCAAATTCTAAACCAAATGCGTTTATCTTTGATTTTAACAGTTTATAATTTAATTGTGAGAATTTCATCAATGATCATCCCACTTAATGTTTATCTATATGAAATCCATACATTCTTCAATTATTATTCTATTTTATTCAGTATTTGTTGAATTTTCTATAACTACTTCCAATATGGACATACTTCTAATAATAGTTCCACAAATGAAGGGAACATAGTCAGATATACTCTTCAAATAATAAGAATATCCCAATGTATTCATTTGGTAATCCTTGATATATATGAATTTTTATTTATTTTTTGTCCCTTAGTGATATTAGATGATGCATTTTACTACTTCTAGATGATCATTCCATGTTTATACCATGTTCTGCCTAAATTGTCTCACTACATAAAAAATTTCAAGGTATGTAAAAATCATTGAGTATAATGGACATCATTTTTCTATTCAAAATAGAATCAGCACCATACACATCACCTCAAAATACATTTAATGTGATTGATATTTATATTTTTTAATGTGTTGTTCTTGGAGATTAGATACCACCTTACATCATACCATTTCAAATCATTTTATTATCATCTATAGGTAATATCTATTCCGTAGAGCGATAGATATTATATTTTGTTCTATTTCAGTCCACATGCATAATTATATTTGTTTCTCGATGATCATTATTTTCAACAATTCTGAAAAATTGATATTCGAGCCCCTGAATTTAATTATTCATCATACTAAACAAATTAATTTCATATAAATAAAAGATAAAAACTTTTTAATTGTTTTCACTTTATATCTTCTCATAGAAATAGTGAAGAACACATCTTCACATCGATCAATTATTTTTTTTAAAATTTTTCAAAATTTTGGTTCTATTATCATTTTGTTTTTATTTATATAAATACTCCAGAAATGTTTTTACCAAATTTCATATATTCAATGGTCTTGAAAACCAAATGGTGACTTCATAAATATATCTTCATATATATATATAAATAGATAATTCCAATTAACATCCATTGATTACAACTAAAATCCACTATAAGAAACTAATGTCTGCATATAGGAGAATAACATGAAATTTAAAATTCATTTAGAACTCTAGTTATCGTAGCCCTATTAAAATTATTAACTCAGTGTGTCCTCTATTCTAATATAGTGATCATATGTATCTAGAAGGCCTTAACAAATCATTATGTGATTATTACATTAAAAAACTGAAACTTCCATAATATCTCAATAATATACTCTATCTAGAGACTCCACAATACCAATGATCCTTGGTTTAACATAAACTGATATACAATCTGAAGACATTGTTCCATACAATAATCCCAACTAAAATAGGGTTTCTCTGATTAATTCTGCACTAAATAAACTCTATGAACTTTTAACACCTTTAAATCTTCATCTCATATCAAAATAAACTCATCTGGATGGTTCTGTAATCATAAAAACCTACCCAATAATGTTTTAGTCCTTCCAAAATAACATAGCACTGATGATAAAATTCTATCTTCTTATGAGTTATAAATTGTGGTCATTCAAATTAGAAAACAAATTATCATCACTGTATATAGTAAATAAATAGTTTCAAATTTTAAATATTTTTACTTTTTAGACATGGAATACATAGATAAATAATCAAAAGATACACAGTTATTATAAAAATTATGTATTTTTTTACTTACCAACCCATAGTTTTTATAGAAATTCATATCTAATTGGTGATCATGGACTTCTATTAAAAATATCTATAGTTGTGTTGATATTTTTAAAAAAAATTTCTCAAATCATTCCAAAATATATCCAAATACTTTGTTCTATTTCCATTAATATTTTTTACATCATCAAAGAGAAACTTTTGAAATATTTAATTCATGTATTTGTATTCTAATGGGGTATACCCCTATGATCAAAAATATATTAGAAACTTCATCCTATATCAATACTAATATTTTTCGATATCAAGAATTTCATATTGTTTCTAGATTTGGTAACCCCCATTTATTTTTATTGAATTAGTATTTTAGAGATTTCACATTTTATGTTTTTTAAAATTAACCTAATCCATCATCATTTGATTATAAATGAAGGATAAAATGTATTTTGGCCATCTATTGTACTTAAAATGGGAATGTTATGAGATATCTATGTGCACATGTTTTATTTGTCTTAATTTTAATAGCATTATAATAATGTTTAATTAAATATTCTTTTTTTTTCATATGACTAAAAATCAGAAATTGTTAATGTATGAATGATCAAGATTCAAGACAGCCTCTTTTCTATAACTTTCATTATCTTTTCATTCAGGTTCCCTTTGAGGCAGTGTTATATCTATGAATTTCTTGATGTTCGTGCCCTAAAAAATGTTACCACATATTTAATTATTATTAGATAAATTATACTATCCTTCTCCTTTTCTATTATAATTGTATAGAAACAATGATTTTATAGACTATATTCATTATCATTTTCTATAACCAACCTCATCCAACTGAAAAACAAAATTTGGTTATTTCAAGAAGACTAGAATTTTTTCAACTAGATTCATCTATGTAAATCATCAAACATTTAGCAAAACACTTAAAAATCCATTACATAAATTATATATATAATCATAATCATGTAGATGTATTCAACTAAAAATTATTAATATATATAAGTTTTTATATTCCCATTCTCCCTTATTATTTAAAAATATTCCATAAATTTAATGATCCATGATTCCATATAAATAAATACCTATTTAATTTAAACATATAATTCCTTTATATATTCTATCCATGTATATTAAACTTCCATAATATATAAAATATGAGTTCACTTTCTAATCCAAACAATCAATATAGAGCTTTCCTATATTTCTATAATCCAAATATGATGGTCTGAATGCAATCAAATTAACTAAATTCTTATAACTAAATATTTCGTTCAATTGAATTTATTTTCTTTATTCAGGGTGATCATCCTCTACCTTATGATTTTACATCATTTTAAGATGATCTTGTGACATATATTCATCTATGATCCACATAAATATTGATCATAATTACATCATCAAACAATATGTTTTTATTTTTAAAATAATTTCTTAAGATTAAATAAATGGAATCCCAAATCATTAGGAGTGATTTTAATAGTAAATGATCCAATACATATTTCGAGAATGTAACTTCTACTAACTCTATAAGGGCATGAATCATACTGAAGTAATTTTCATGATCAACCTATATTTTTTATAATTAATTCCACGTGTTTAAGATCCTTTATTAATAAAAAAATGTATTCATTGCCATTATGTTTTCATAGATGTCTAAAAGAGCATTCGCCAACCCTAGAGTAGTCTTTTCCATTAAGATAGTTCTAGAGACTTTATATGATGGACATGTTTATATAAATGCATAAATAATTCTATCTATACTATCCTATTAATAATTCTCCATTTAATTTGAATTTTTTACCTTTAAACGGATCCCCCATGTATTTTTTGATGTGAAATTTTTACATTTTCATCCTTCATAAAAAAATAGTTCATTAAAAAATAAAAATTATAACCATTCCATATTATAATTCAATGAATATTAATATAATGAATCCAACTAATTTAGTCTCTTATTAATTGAATTTGGAATATTGCCTAAAAATTATTGAGTAAGTTTCTTTGTACCCCTTACAAAAAATGATTCATTACCAATTTTCCAGATTCCAAAAACAACATATAATCATATAATCCTGGTCATCAAGACCACACAATTAGAATCAGTTTCCAAAAGGAGATCTCCAAAACCATAATGTAAATGATATTTAGGGAATCATGTTTCCACAATTTTCTCATTACTACTTCAAAATTGCATCCTTAGACACTGATAACACTCAACCACACATAAAAGTCATCAAATCTTTATGAAAATAATTCAATAAAAAAAATACCATTTCTTGGACATTGATTCCTTTTTCTAAAGAAGAAACATTAAAATATTCATATAGTAGTGCTGTAAAATTTTGAATCACTATGAATTTGGATCAATGATTATCACTAAAATCAATTTTGACATTAAAAAATATGATTTTATACAATAAATTTTTAAGGTGTGATAAAACATGTTTGTCAGTTACCTGGACAATAAAGATCCATGGGAGTTTGTGTTTTCCATATCAAAACTATAAATGTCTAGTATCATTTTTATGTCTAACTATGATACACTAAATGATTAATATCATACTAAAATTTCATTAATATACCATAAACACTTTCTTAATGTGATTCAATAAAAAACCCATCCCCGTTATAGTTAAAATTCCATCACCATGAAAATATATATAAATATGACTCCATATTACTAGAATACAGAAAATCTGACAATGTGGAAAACATACCAACCTAAAGATACATATCTTCATTATATCAAGTGGAAACAATATTCTATTATCAATCCTTATGTATGATTAAGTCAATATATGATGATGCTTCACAAATCATAAAGGGTATGGTATTCATCGATAAAAAAATAAAAAAAAATTCATGATTCTAGTTAATATTTTTTAAATAATTAATGATTTTTTAAATTGAAATTTTTTAGGGAATTTATGAATCCATATTCCGATATCTTTGGATATAATTGAACATGGATGACAAAAGAACTATGTTATAATAAATTTAGATTAGATGAACACGTTTTCCTATATTTATCAGAGTGAGTTATACAATATATTATGAGGATTTATTCAAGATCATTGAACTCGTAATGATATTTATAGAGACTAAAATGATGTTATATAACAAATACTTTTTTAAAGATCGTTTATTGGATTAAATATTTATAGAACCTGGGTATATATGATTAAAAGATTCAAAAGGGGGTATCTAGTGACTAGGAAATTAGATGATATAGTGTAAGAGGAATTTCAATTGAGAACCTAAATATAATATCAACATTTATGTTCTTTATTTTTTTAAATATCTAATTATTATTTTTCAAGATAATATTGTAGAAGACTGAAATACATATATTTTATGTAGAATATGTATTGAGATTAAATTAATTATGTTATGGAATAATATTATTCAATTGATATAGATACATCTCATATAAAAATAATAATAATATATATGGATTTCCTTAATGAATTCTAAATACTATAGGGGAATTATAATTAACAAAATACTGATATAATATATTAATGATTCTCCCATAAAATATAGTGTCGATGTATTATGGTTGATACAATATATTGGGTACTGGATAATAATTTATCAGTTGTAAGACACATTATAATAACTAAAATATCATTCTATAAATAATAACAAAATACATCAATGGTTGGGCACCTAATATTGTGACTAATCCTTGTAAAAATGTCTATGTATTGTTGTTATTTTTGTTATCTTCAGTTCATGTGGGAGTAAGTGTTGATGATTGTTAATTAAGATACAAACATCATAACATAGATATAGGTTCTGTTAATTGAATTGATTTAAAATTTTTATTTATATAATTTTAACATAACTTTTGTACATTAATTCACTGCCAAAATGATTTTTGTTAAACAAAGAAAAGATTTTATGAACCAAAATAAAATAAACTAATCATATTTTAGATTATATAAGGTAAACCCCCAATTTAAATGGTATATTTATAGTTAAACTAAAGGTTTCAAAAGTTAATAGAATGTTCATATTAATTTTTTATAGTCAATATATTACTCACTATAAATTTATTTGAAATTTTCATTACTAACACTAATACCTACTCATTCATTAAATTATTTAAAACAATATCATGAAAATGAAGCAATAAGTGTTAAATCATTATAAACACTATAAATTGACAATAAATAATATAAATCAAATATGAAAATTATTGATGAAAACATAAACATGAATATTATTATTAAGCGAAATAAAGTGTTCCATTGTATGGACATGAGACATAAGGTTTTATAATTATTTAAAATAAACTATTTATTCATATATATATTAATAAGAACAAAAAAATGTTTATTTCTTATTTTAAATTATTTAATGATTTCAATGAATTTTAATGTATATTTTTTTATAATTTTTAACCGTAAATTATATTTTTAAATCTTAAATGTAGTTTTTTTTTGTTTTTTTATAATATAATCCTTATTTATATATGTAGTTATCACTAAAATTATTCATATTATTAAATACTTGAGTGTTTATAAAATATCATTCCATTTATAAAAGAATACAAAAAAATTTATATCATATGAAGAAAAAAATTATATAAATAAGATAATTATTTTATAAATTAATAACATAGTACATTGAGAGAATATTCAGTTAATTATGAAAGAAGGAAATAAGAGGTTTTATCAAAAATTATAATATATAATCCTTGAAATAATAATTCTATATAATAATAATAAGAGAACACACAATTTTTTAACTATATTATTGTGATTAATAAGATTAAAAAATATAATACATACGAAATCTAACTAAATGAGTATAAATATTATGTTAGTATAAAAATTATTAATTAAAAGATTTAGATAAAATTATATATAAAATATTTTCATACAAGATATATTTATATATTTTTTTAAATATTAATTATTATTCAATTTTTATATATTAGAATTGTAGTTTTATAAATTTTAATATTATATATTTGAAATGTTAATTACCTAATAAAATAATAATCCATATAATAAATAGACAGTAAGTAAAAAATAATAATTATAATCAATCATAGTAAAAGAAATAATTTATGTTATAGATAAAAATGATTCTTTATATGTTATAATAATTTATTTGAATGCTAAATTTTGTAATAAAATCATTATATAAATATGAATAAAAAATTATATATTATAAAATATTTTTCTTTTGTTTGGATAAACTAATGTATTATATTTAGAACATTTTATAAAATATTTACATGGATTCATTTTGTTTTATTTATTGTAAATGCCAATGAAAAATATATTTTTCAATAAAATAAAACTATAATTAATAATAACCTGCTATAATAATTTTTTTGGTCCTAACAAAAATAATTATTACTTTATTCAAAGATACATATCCCTATTGATTATAAGAACACTAATTATCAACCCCATTTTTTATGATAACGAAAAAAATCCATTACAAAATATATCCTTAAATAAATTTCTAATCATATATTTAAACATTATAAGGGCCTTATTTCATCCAATAGTCTCTCATCCAATGGATTTTGTTGAAATATAAAGTAGGATACTCCTATTACAATATAAGGGCACTCAACACCTTTTCTCCTTTTGTACATGAGAATATTATGTACCATATCACTTTGAAAATAAGACCTATTTTAATTTAATTAAAATATTTCTATATTATAATCATACCATTAATCAATATTCAATGGTACATTTCCCATTCCCTATCTTCAACCACATTAAATAATTAGTTACTATGTCGATGTAAATATTCCAAAGCCCATGTCCTCCCATTTCAATTCCCATAAAACCCATTGTATAATTTAAGTAATCATAATAAGATACATTAAATGTTTTTATAATTTTACCATAATATATTCATAAAACGGTAATTGTTATTTATTTTATCACTGTTTTGAAATATTTTAAAAACCATGTTTCATCAATAGCAGTCATACACCACCTATGTAAATAGTATTGTTTCATTTTTCCCAAATTCCTTTCATAAAAATTCATAATAAAAATTTTTGTGAACAAATATAAAATTAATTATCAAATAAAAACACTTTTATGAAATTGTGATGATAAAACATGTATCGTAATAATGATATTGAATGTAAAACATCATTTCTATTTTTGACGATTCAAAATAAGCTTACAAAGAAACATTTGTTGGTTTCTAACTATATTGATTAATAAATTTAAGAATTCAAATAATTTACATATCAACATAAAAAACCATATTAAATTAAACATACACAATATTTGTAACATTCATTAAGGTTTATTTTTCCATTTTCATTACACTCTAGTTGTCTTAGATTAAGAAATCGTCGACATCAAAAAAATTTAATCCTGAAAATTTGATTTGGTAAATGAATAATTAATGATACTAAATGAATAAAATGTCATATTAATAATAACATATATTGGAAGAGGCTTCTAAAACAAGTATCCTCAAAATATATATATTTATTTAGAAAATTTGTTTTCCATAAGAAGTGATCAAAGACTCAATGTAATAGTTTCTCTTCCTTTTCAACATAATTTTTTGAATTATTTCACTATTATCAATCTCCATAACTATTTATTTCTTAAAAATTACATGAATATATTACTATATAATTTTACATTTATTTTTTGGTACTATATTCATTATAACATGTCATGATCCATCCTAGGTAACCTAGTAACCTTGTAACGATGCCAGCCTTGAAATAGACCGAGGGGAATTTTTGATCCCCATGGGCCGGTGAATTGCACATGGAATCATAGAATAACTACGTGGGAATGAATTTTCCTCAAAGCATTGAAGAAGGAAGACACAAAAGATAATATACACACAAAAGGAACTCCACACAGAGTAAAGTGAAATAAGTCAACTAGGAATTTAGACCAAAGTACTACCACCCATGATCCAAGATTTGGATAAACATCCCATGTCCCAAAAGAAAACAACTCACCACATTCTATGTTCAGAAAATAGATCCACCATTAATAGATCCTTTCCCCTTAGTCGAAAATGTATACATATAATCTACAAGCAGTGAAGTAAAAAAGTACGGCATGGGCTAAGACCCCGTATAGGGTCTCACTAAGGATTCGATAATAGATTTAGAAAATTGATCAACTAAAGGAATTCATTATATTTTTAAAATAAATTGTGTTGGCATTTTCAATGCATATTTAACCAAACCATGATATACACTTCAAATTAGGGTAAAATAAATTAAGAAAAGTATTTACAAGTGATGGAATATTTATAAATAAATTTATTAAATATAAATTTATATAAAATATTTATTATAAATCTAGAAAGAGTCTAAAATAGTTTTACAACATTGGTCCACATCTGTTTCTCTACTATAAAACAAGTGAGAAACATGGTCATCTACAAAATAGGAATGAATGTTTTATTATATAGGAATCCAAAAACTCTTAGTGATCTTAGAAATATGTGTCTACACAAATCCCCCAAATGATGGACAACATTGACTTGTCTCCATCCCATCAGGGATTTGAGTTGTTGAATGTATGTTTGATAACATTGTAATAGCATAGATAGTTCCCATATAAGTTACCAACTACAAAAGTATTTATTTTTCCATTATAAAATCAAGGACATGGAATTTATTTTAATTCTTCTTAATAAACATTCAAATCCAATTCTTCCATTTCAATAACAAATTTGTATTTAATACCAAAACATGTTTGAATAAAAAACATACCTCTTTTACAAGATAAAACCATTGGGTTTCTATCAAAATATTATATTCCATTTTTTTAAGTTTGAAATCCATTCAATACAAATGACATCAATTTTAGAATTCATTTCCACAATTAAATTCAAAATTTTAATTGAAATAATTTCTGTCAAAATTATAATTTAAGTTAGTTATTTTAAATCAACTAATTTCGTTAAACACACCCTAATTCAATGTAATTTGTTCTTTTCACAACTCTCATTCCAAATCCATTTCAAATATCTCAATTAATTGGAATTTTATTTTTATTTTTTAGTCAATTGGATTTATGTTTGAGAAAATTAATTTAAATCAATAGTTTAAAAAAATCATGAAAATTTAATGTTAATATATTTGGGTAAACAAGATGGAATCAAATAACTTTTAATCGAAACTCAATGTTCACAACGACCCATGTCATTAAGAGCATAGGTGTAGAAGACATCGAAACTCAACCTATAAGCAAGATCCAACATAAAATATCATTGATCCATCAGTTTTCGGATTATATTTTGAAATAAAAAAGGAAGATAAATAGATAAAGAGGAAAAATGGGAGAGAAATGTTATCATGGAGTCACATCCCATGTGAAACAATTATTGAGAAACAATGTAGAAGATATAGAAGGGTTAGAATGCTCCAACACTGTTTGGGGAATGATTTAGGTTGAGGTATATGGAATTTGAGAAGATAAGAATATAGATCTCAGTCATGCATACTATTTATGACCCCACATTCATGGTATTACAGGAAGTGTAATCCCACTACACATCGTGAAATAGTGATGTTTTATAACAACCAAAAAACATGTTGTCTCGAATAAAAAATAAAAACAATATTTTTAAAAATGATCAATAAATCATTCATGATATTTAAAGTCAATTCTATAGTTCTACACATCACATAATGATTCCTTTTAGAACATGCCACCCGAAACCATTACACTTCATGTAACCGAGATACACGACCTGTAACACTCCAAAAGCCTGCTGAAATGGTACGTTATAGAGGGGTTTCTAAAATATATCGTACTTCACTATTATATATATCCTCTAAATTCACTCTCAACCCTCCAATATAAACAAATATGAAAAAGACATGACATGTTTAAAGTCATTCCTTTGATATCGGTAACCAAATCATACAACAACCCCACCATTAAAACGTTTTATACCTAGAAAGTCTTTGAAGAATCATCCATACAAAAAAGATGATCCCATTGATCTGTCTTCAGTGCCTCGCATTACCATATATCATGGATATCAGACCCATGAAAACATAGAACATGGACCAAATGGTTCATCCTCCCAAAAAGTACATTAGTATCAAAATATACTATCATGAATGGGTGCTCAGTTAAAGATAAATCGGGTTCAATCTCTAGAACACTACAGCTAAAAACCTGAGATGGATTAGAAAAACACATTCTCAATCGTTATATATGGAACACATCATGTATCTGTGTCAGTTTTGGTGGATGTTCTAAATGGTATAAAACATTATCTATCTCCTTTAAAACATAAAAAATATCCCACAAAAATAGAAGAAAATTTCCCTTTCTTTCTAAGCCATCGATGACCCAAACCTGTGGAAATGTTCAATATCCACTAGTGACCAATGAAGAATTCAATGGTCTATGGTGAAAATCAGCATAAGACTTATATTGGTTATGTGTCGTCTACATTATCTGAAGAATTAAATGAATCTATGTTGTCATCTCATGCACCATGCATGGTCCAACCAAGGAACTTACAACAATATTCGTCCGACAGAATAGAGATTTAAAAGGATGACCATACAAGGTATCAAAAGATTCCATTCTTATTATGAACAAATAATTATTGTTATAAGAATACGTAACTAGCACTAGGTGATAATCTCAAGCCCCATAAATTAGAGAACTCAATCGGGAATCACATTCCCAAAAAACATGAATATCATTCTATGTTTTACCATTTGACAATGGATGAAATACCATGCTAATTCGACCTAAGATTCCACTGCCTCCTGAACGCCTCTCCAAAAGTGAGATGTAATCTAGGGATCCCTATCAGAGACTATAGTATGTGGAAATATGTGAAAATGGGAAATCTTCATCACATAAGGGTTTCACAACTCCACAACATTGGTTGTATAATGAATTGGTTTTAATTGATCATACATGGTTACCCCCTCGATCACAACTAATATCACATTATTCTATCACTAGGTATGAATGAAACCAACCAAGATGACAATAGAGATTTCATTTCACATCCAACTAGGTATTGGATGTGGTTGAAGTAAAATGAAAAGGTTTTTGATACTCGAACATCACCAACAAGTACGTATAAAAATGAGAGTCAAAATCAACAATGCCTCATCTCATCCTTGTCGACCAGAACTAGGACCACATGTTATGGAATATCTTAGTGTTTTCGGGGTGCACAACCAACTTAAAATTATGAAAATCCCACATTACCACCTCTCTTGCTACTAAGGGAACAAGAAAGAAATTCTAATATCATAGAACACCCTATCTAGAGAACAACCTCCATGAAATTGTCTCCCCACCATAAATAGAGTATCTAATTATATATAATTCATCATCATGCTCTTGATCCAAATGAAGTATCTTGATAATAGAGTATTTAAAATAATATATGGCTGATGAAACATAATCACCTATCTCCTGATCACCATTATGAAACTGTGAAAAACATGCCAACAAATTATACAATTCTGAATTGTTTTCACGGCCTAGGTTGGAAGTTTCCGTCATAAGTCATCTTCAATGACATTCCCATTCCCTGGGGTATAGGAGTTGTCAAATTCGAATTATTTTAGGTACTCCACCTAAATCGTCTTACGAAGATTCAAATATTTTTGGGAGATGATGTAACCCACGATTTTTTGGTCTGAATACATAGTAATCCATTCCAAAAAAATAAAGTTCCAAAAACTCATATGCATGTTCATCAAATATGCATGTTCATGGTCATTGGTATGATAATTCTTCTCATGTGTCTTAAGATGACATGGTCCATAAGCAACTAAATGTTCTCCCTGTCTAGGAAAAAAACACTTCCCTGAACACGATGCCTCACAAATGCCATCATAGCCTTTCCCATCGTCTGGAGGAGACAATAATGGATCTATAGTAAAAATATGATTCAACTCAAGAAATGAACTCTGAAATTTACCATTCCAATAATACTTCACCACGTTCTGAGTCAAATCAGTCATCATAGAATCCAAATTAATGAATTATGTCATGAACTGATGATAATATCTAGCTAAAACCAATATTATTGAATACCAAAGTCATCTTGTGGTTGCTATATAGTCATAATAGAAATTACCTTCTCACAATAAACTGTTATACCCTATTCAGACACCATGTGCCCGAAGAATATCACTTCATGAATCGATAAATCATAATTTGAAAATAGTTCGTAGAGCGCATGATTTCTCAAGAGACTCAAAACTTATCTTAGAAGATGCACATGATCCTAAATGTATTTTGTGTAAATGAGGATTTCAACCAAAAAGACTACCAAAAAGGTATCTAGATACTCATGGAAAATCATTTTCATTAGACCTGTGAACACAGTATGAGAATATTTTAGACTAATGGTCATAACCATTTAATTATAAGGACCATAACCTCTCTAAAATGGGGTTTTTAAATGTCATTTTAAATATTCTCAACTAATGGTAACCAGATTGAAGGTCAATATTTGAAAAACTATGTTACCTTTTAATATGATCAAACTGATCGTTAATCTATGAAAATGTATATTTCTTCTATACCGTAACTCGATTTATATTCCAGTAGTCAACACATTAGTGAAGAGTACAATAATATTTCATAGTTAAGAGAAATGGCCCCGCCCAAGGTGACATAGTCAAGCGTATAGAGTCTTTCTGATGTAAATTTTCCAATTGGGACTTTATCTCTTTCATTTAAATTTGATCTATTTTTAAAGAGGTAATTAATACTTTTTGGGTTCTCGGCATTAGGTCAATAGAAAAATTATCCTTCGTTACTAGTAGAAAACTATTAAAGTCATAATGAAATGAGTTGGGAATGTAGATGAAAATTGGGGGGATATTACATATAAATGATACCCACCCCAAATTAGAAAAACTGATATTATATTCCCAAACCCCAAATAAGATGTTCTGTCTATGTTCAACTTTGGGCCCCATTCTTATTGAAAGACAATAGATAAAACACTAGGTGTGTCAAGGTATGCCCATAATATATAAAAATAAATCCGGTCTTTCTTTTCAACAATCCAATCCATCACAAATATGATGTTAAAATATTTCATGTGGAGGACCAAAGAAATCCAAGCTAGATAGACATCCAATAGAAAAAGAAACAAGCAGGACTAAGGAGACCACAGACTATTTTTTTCAAATGTGTGTAGTAATATTAATTGCACATGATAATGTCTCTATAGTAAGATTAACAAGATTAAAAATAAAAGTTGAATAAAATGAGGGAGATTCATGGGTATAAAATATAAAAGTAAATAATAATGAAGATATAGTAATGGTACCTCTCATTGTGGCTAATCATGAATCAACTTCTTCTAGAGACTCTTCCATTGGGTGAAGTATCATTGTTCTGGATGGGTGTGGATGAAACCATTTCAAAAGTAATGCTTCTAATTGCCCCACAATTTTTGTAGGAGGCGATGATCCTATCCCAATATGTGGAGTTGATAAGTAATGAAAATGAATCTATATATTTACTAATTTTATGCATAAGCTATAGGTCTTGGTTGAACTAGTTAAAAAACACTTTGAATGTCTTATATTTCCATTCTAAAAAAATTAACATAATTACTCCTATTGTTGATGGAGTCATAGAATGAACCTACAATCAATTACATCCCTATGATTTAACAGAATCCCATTTTACCCTGATGGTTCTCAGACTACCACTATTAGTGAATGAAACTCATAAAAACCATGACTTTCTAGCCCATCCCTTCATCACCATCATTTCAATATCTAATACATCAGTATAAGTTGGAAGCATTAGCATGAAAAATTGAGAATAAATATCTAATTGTTTGACCAAATCATACCTTCAATCCAAATTTTTTTTAATAGATACAATCTTGACAGAAAACTGCACCATCACAATAAAGCAATTTGATGACATAGTCATGGTTTTTGTCTCCCTACTCATTCCTGAAAAACTCTACACCCTTGACCAACACTATTTACTTTTTATTGAACATGTCAGTGAAAAAAACTCGATGTATTTCCTCTCTAATCCCTAATTTATCATGGGGTTCACCGTCCCTTCCCACTATCTCCTACTCGATCCTTCTATTATAAAGGTATAACACATAACCATGTATCTCATTCATTGAATCCAAAAACTCAAAGAAGCATTATATCTCGTACAACCATTCCACATCATGTTGGGGATCAGTAGAGGATATGAAGACTTTTGGATTCTAGAAAATTAGCTCATGATAATGATTTCACAGAACATATATCTTCTAATCCATAGCTATATCCTAGATTTCAACTAGTGGTGGTTCATCTCCCAGAGCATTGTTACTGTGCACAATCACCTCAACTAGAAGGGGGTCTACAAGTGCATTTACTCATTGTGATTAAATAGAAGATCCTCCTAGATATGATTTGTGTATCTTCTCAGATGTATGATTCTAAAAACATATTTAGACAACAAAGAAGACATAAGAATAATAATCAAACTGAGAAACAAGGGAAATTATTTCCAACATATAGAAAAACGATATTTTGATTCCACTCTATCCAAATCACAGTATGTAAAATACTAAAACTAATACAAAATAACTCTTTACCTAACCACCCCTAGAGACATAAGGTTCATTTCGGTGAGAGATGTCCCTTCACTCAATATCACCTACCTCATAAATCCTGAAAAGGTTTCAATGTCACACTGACATTAAATCAATATATCAATAGACTCCGATGATATAATTTTTTCCCGAACAGACCTAGAATTCCTACTAACCATGTAACTGATCCATTCATGCCATTTTCCGAGTGTTGTTCCAGATACCCACAGGTCAGTGAGTGACACCTGACAATATACAAAATGCATATCTAAATAAATTTTCTACAAAACATAGAAAATTAAAGACAAGGAATTAAATATTCATTCGGATGAAACTCCACTTGGAGGATTTTTATAGATTTCAAAAATGAATTATAGCCCAAAATACTACAAATACACTACAAAAAAGGGGAAATCCCAACTCCCAATGGAGAGAAACTCTCCATGTCCTATGCTCAATAGATGGAACCACCTCTATGATATCCTTCCCCTTAATCGAACATGGAAGGATATAATATAAAAACACCTGAAGAATCATGTGCAATGTGAGATAAAAATCCTAGTTGGATCTCAAAATGGAATCCATAACAGATTCCAAAAATATATTAACCAAAGGAATTCGTTCAATTTTTAATGTAGATAGGTTTTTTATTTTCAAATCATATTTAAACAAACCATGATAGAGAGTTAAAATTATGGAGAATACATTAGGAAAAATATTAAAAAGTGATGGAATATTTATAAAAAACAGCTTAAAAACATTTATATAAAATATTTTTTATACATTCACAAGGAATGTAAATCAGTTTTATAACATTGTTTCAAATTTAAATTTCAAATAAAAAACTAGAGATAAACATATTTATATAGAAAATATGTATGAATGTTCTAGGTTATAGGACTCCACACTCTATAAGTTATCTAAAAAATATGTTTATACACATTTCCCTATGACATTGTGCAAAGGTGACTCATCACCATGCCATTGGGAATGTTTCCCACTGCTTACATGTTTTAGAATTTTGTAATATTATAGAGTGTGTCCAAATAACAAACCAACTATAAAAGTATTTCAATTTCTCTTACACAAAAAATTATATGAAATTTATTTTATGACTACATAAAATTCATTTCAATCCCATTAATCAAATTCAATTATAAATTTCCATTTTAATCCAAAATGTGTTTTAATCAAAATCATGCCTCTTTTACAAGATAAAACCACTAGGTTTCTATGAAAACATTTAAATATATTTTCTAAATGTTTAAATCTATTCAAATACAATTCCATCTATTTTAAAATTAAATTTAAGCTTTTAATTGAATATTTTTTCCATCTAAATTATAATTTCAATAATAAAATTTAGATACACCAATTTACATAAACACATACCAATTCCATGAAATTGGGGGTTATCCCAATTATCATTTCAAAATCATTTCAAATCATCCAATTCAAAAGAATTGAATTTATGTTATTCAATAAATGTAAATAATATTTATGAAATTAGATTTAAAACAACTATTGAAAAAATAATGAATATTGAATGTTAATTAATATGGCTAAACAGGATGGAATCACCTATATGTTTTTGAAACTGAACACTCACAAAGTCATTCGTCAATGAAAATGAAGGTGTTAAATACCTTGAAATACATTCTTGATGTGATATCCAACATCGAGGAGCATATATCCCTCATTTTCAAGATGATATATTGAAACATCAATAGAGTAGAAATAAATAAAGATAAATAATGAGGTAGAAATCATAGAAATGAATCACAACACATGCACAACGAATATCAAATTCCCAACGAGAGGATATATAATTGATCGGAATAACCATGATCACATGGGGAAGGCCTTATGTTGATGGAGATGAAACATGTGTGGAAATGAATAGAGATATATGTCATGCTACTTGTTTAAAATCCCATAGTCGTGGTATTACATGATGTTTAATCCCACTACATGTCCAGATATAGTTATGTTTCATAAGTGCTGATAGACAAGATGTATAGAATTAAAAAATGACACTCTAGTATAAATATTGATCTATATATCATTATTGATGTGTAATGGATCTTCAAAATGTATACCCTTCAAAATGTGATTCCTTTCAGGACATGCATCCCGAAACCAATACACATCAAGTAACCAAGTTAAACTGAATTTAACCCTTAAAAATCCTATTGAAAAGGACATTTATGTGTGAGAGTCCAACAAATATATGACATTACCAAGATAGTTATCATCACCCTTTATTCTCAACCCTACATAGTCAATGAAAATGAAAATCCATGAAATGGTTAAAGTCATACCTAGATATTGGTAATGGGATGTTATGTTACATCACTTATTTATATATTTATCAAAACTATCATTATACATGCCGTTATCTCCCAAATCTATTAATTTATTGTTATTATGTTCTATATTATTCCTTATATCTTTCTTCACATTATTTCCATTACATATTATTTTTATTTATCTTAGGTATGTCTTCTATATCATTTCCAGTCATTCAATGAATTTTATAATATTTACCTAATAAAATACTCATTACTATATACTATGCTCATACAAAATATTTTTTAATATATATTAATGGGATATTTCATATAATATTATTATAATTTATTAAATATTTAGCTATAGAAAATATTAATTATTATTATTTTAAAATACATAATAATTTTCTACTTATCCATTTCGAGGAAACAAATCAATTATAGATTATTTTGTATTATATTTCTTATTTCATATAATAATTTCATAAGACTTATTAAATATACTCAAGGTATCAAAAATATATGTATGTTATATGGTTATGAGGGTCTCATGGGAAACAATAGTTTTAGAATTATTTATATTCCTACTATTTTTTTATAATGTCTTGGAACAAAACCATGATTGCATAGTTATGATGCTCGACAAGATGCATTCCATGGTTATGACATCTATTATTATAATGATTTTTATGTAATTTTTATTTTATATCCATTTTTATTTATTCTAATCATGATATGATTTTCATGCCTATTCAATATTATATTTTTATTTCCGCTACCCTTTAAAAGGGATATGAGAACTCCAATTTATATTTTTCTCCTTTTCCATAGAAAACCTTAAAGAGTGTTATGTATGATATAATTGTAAAAAATGGTGTAATAAGAAATAATTAAGTTATTTAGTATTTAATATATACACTATAATTTTTTATTGATTACGTATGTATATATTCTCTTGAGGTTACAAAAAATTTATTTTTGGAATATTCTAATATATGGAATGACCACCAGCTCTATGTTGATTGAACATGCATTTTTATAACATAAAAACATTTATATATTTTAATTAAATGATCAAAAAATATTAAAATGGTTTTCATATATTTATTTTTATATATATTTATGTAAACCATTCCAAAAATATTATTGTTGTATTTTATTTTATTTTGAGTAAATAAACTATATTGGATATTTATATTATACATTGTGTTTACATAAAATATGAACTCTTTATATGGAGTATAAAAAGTATTTTGTTTTTAAAAATATCGTATATTTTAATATAGACATGTTCTTATATATTTCATGTAGATAAGGGAATGTGAATAATTCAATGTTTAGATAAAGATATAACAAAATTATAATTATATATTTTGGCTTGTTTTAAATAAATAAAAAATATTAAGTGTTTATATAAGTTTATTTTTTAAATATATTTAAATTTATATCTCATTTATAAATGTATGAATATTTATTTTATTATTTTCATTCCATATTCAATTTAATTATATAAGTTACTAGAATTTTGAATAATTTTATATTTTACCATATATTGTCTATAATTCCTATAATAAATATTATACCACATACATATGGATTATATACTGGGTATGTCATATGATTTAATTATATTCAGATTAGAGTATGATTTTCTCACTAGTTATAAATTCAATAAAATTGTTCGGATAAGATTTAAATATATAATTTTTAATTATTATATTGTATTAATGGTTTTTTGGATTATTAATCAAGTTATAGAGGGACTTTTGATTTCTCTTATTACTAGAAAAGTGCCATAGGATCTTTCATGGAAACTGAGTTTTATAAATATCAAACATCACATTCTATTATAGGTATATTGGTATTTTTTATGTTTTCAACTAATTACATGAGTGAGTTTTATGTATGTTTTCCATCTTTTTTTATAAATTAGAGGATATAATAATATTTTATTTTTATCTAATTAAAAACCCACATGTTTTATAATTTCTAATATATTAAAATATTTTGAAACATGGATGAAATTACAAAATTCAAAGACTAAATCATTATATTTATTCATATGTAAAAGGGAGTATGTATGATAATATAATGTTATATTAAATCTAGTTAAATAATATGTGTTATATTGTCATCAACGAAACACATATTATGAGTTATCTTTAATTAATGGTTATGTTTTGTTAATGATTAGTGACCATCACATGTCATGTGTACTAAATAGTAGATGTAGTTTACCTCTAATGTTTGTTATCTATATTGCATTTTATTATTTTGTTTACACATAGTTGAGAGACTATAAAATTTATGTTACCATAATAATTGAGTTGAGATAATATTTATGGTGTATGGGATAAATACTGATCACTAAGAAATCAAAGATCCATATATGAAATTATTGACAAGTTTATATATCTACATTAAAAAAATATGGTATCTATAAAGTGAAATAAATGATTTGATTAAATAAAGATCTTATCCTATAAATCTATATGATTTCACAATGGGTTATATCATAGTGTGAGAACATTTTAAAAACTATTTACTGAATTAATAAAAATATAACACTTTTTAGAGAAACAATTTTTCGACTAAGGAAATGTATTTAAAATATTCAAACGACACTTGGAGAGCTATATTAAAAAATTGAATTAAAAATTGATGAAACTTATTAGAATAGCATTCAAACATAAGAATAGTTTTTATATACAAATAAATACATTGTATGTTAGAGAGATATTTTCATGAATACCAAGATTGTGAACTGATTTATGAAAAGGTGCTTATTACATGTTTGAAGAATGGGAGGTATTATCTTTAGGTCACTAAAATCATGGTAAATGTTTTGATGTGTATGACTTAAAAAATATATGGGAACATGAATGTGTTCAAAATCATGGATACCCTAAATATATATAATCAAGATAAGGCAATTTGTTTGGTTTCTAAAGATAAAAAATGTGTAATGTAACATCATATTAGAGTTATATTTGCAACAAATTTTGGTATTTTAATTACATTTGTTGCATATAATATTTATTATAGAGATTATTATTATAAAATTCATTTTATAATAACTAATGAAAATGTTTAAACACTTAAAAATGATATATTAAATGTGTCTTCAAAAAAATTTCACATTTTCTCCGTAGTATCTAATGGATAAATGAGAAAGACATTGGAGGTCCAAGATTTGGTTCATTGTTAATATATTCAAGGGGCAATATTTTAATATTAATGTGAATTATTGAAGGTTAAAATAGGTAACCTTATTCATTTATATCTATATTTTTTATCATGTATGGATATTTTATTGTGTAATAGCTGGACATCAGGGAAGGAGTTTCAAAGAATAAAAAAGGGGGTTTAAGAATATTAAATAAGTTTCATTGTTTCACTTAATATTATAGATATAAATTGATTTACACTGAATGGTATATGATACATACTGAATATTTTAATTTTATTTTCCATAAATAAGTAGATAAAATTAATGAAATATTTATGGAATTGTATAATGTTTTTTTGAGGAAATAAAATAAAGAGTTTTATATCATGTATTTTGTTGGAATAAATATAAAATAGTATAATATTAAATAACAGATGAAGATTGTATCTCATTTTCACTCTCTTATATGAGTTGAGACTAGTTTTAAACAGTTGTTTTTAATAAGTTGAGATGATGATTTATTTACATATGGATTTTGATTCATCCAATTATAAAATATGATTTAATATAATATTAAGATATAAATATTTTACCCTTGAAAATATTTTTTATGACCTTTTATAAAATACAAGGAAAACTGTTCATTCCTCAAATCAGTTAAATTTAAAATTAATGAAAAATTTAATTTTTATGGATTTTTATCATGGTATATAAATTAAAATATTCTATATTGTTTATAATACATTATTAATAAAAATTATGAAATATAAAATAATTTTTTCCCTAACTAAAATGTTTTTGAGTATATGAAATTTAATTTCGAAATATATAATTTGAAATAGAACGCTGTGAGAATATCAGAAAAAGGTGATGTTAACTGTAGAATAAATAAAAGGTTTTTCTATTTAGTACTACATGAATGTCACTTTATGTATTTTCATTAATCTAAATCACCACCACTATGACCAAACTGGGTTTCAACTAAAATTCCATCAACCCGACTAACTCTATTTTAACTGCACAAGGTTTCAATGTGGCATTATGCAGACATCCTAGAATCACAGAGGAATATGACATGTAGTGATCATTTAGTGTGTTTCTATAGGGAGACTATTCTCTAAAATCAATGTAATAATAAAATTGAATAAATTAAATAAAAAATGTCATTATAATATCTATGGGAATATATTAACATCACATCCAAGGTAATATATAGATAATTAATATACAAAATAATATAAATTAAAATATTTTTTCTAAATTTAAAATCAGTATGAAGTTGTAAAAAAATTATCATATTTTTTAAAATTATGTGAAAATGAACCCTAAAGAAAATAAATTTGTATACAAATGAATACTTGAGTCTCAAGACCGTCCCATATCTTGAATTATTATATACTATCTTGTTAAATGAATAAATATTGATACACTACCAAAAAATAAAACTATAATCCCAAGGTCTACTCATGTACCAAATATTTAGTATCGCCTAAGAAGGGTTTGAGTGAAACTTAGTAGTCCCCCATTTTGTTTTTCCCAAATATTACTAGTAGATGTAGTTCATGTGAAATGTTATTTTCTTATAATATTATTACAATAAATATGCATAATAAAATTATCACCATCAATATATAGGTTCTATGTTGGAACATGGAAATAAATATAAATGTTTTTTCCAATATTATATGTCTCTAAGAATGAAGGACACCACCAAGGGGTAACAAATTCCTACGTTATTACATAATTAATCATCATCTACTGAGAACCAAATCCTTCCTCGAAGCCTATAATATCATTAACTCATGGGTAAAATTTCATGTTCCAAATCCTGATATATCACCACCCATAGAGAAACATTTCCTACCCAATGACAGGAAGTATCACCACCGAGGGGGATCGATTTCCTTCAATGAAAAATGAAGTATCTCTGCCATGGGGGGAAAATTCCCTACCCCCTAAATCTAATCTATAACCACCTAGAGGAACAATTTATTTCATTAATCTTAATGAAGGATAAACACATAGGAATTATTCCTCTCCAAAACCTCATAATGTATTTACATAGGGGGATTAATCCCACATTGAAACTTTTACCAGGCTATAATTACATAGAGGAAATCCTCATACCAAATATATATATCAATTATGGATTTCGTTACATTCCCAAGGTGCTCAAACATTTACTATGGCTCCTAGTAATGAAATTAAATTTTCCTATCACCTCCTTCATATAAGGATATATCTAAAATTTCCTCCCTAAAATTACAAAGGCACTGAAACATTTACTATGGCTCCTAGTAATGAAATTAAAATATTTTATGTTTAAAAAATTCATAATAGAATTGTTATTTTCCTATGGAAATATCATAAACAATCAATCAAAATCATTCTCCAACTAATATGGTGTCCATTATTGTTAAATAATCCTTATTGGACATATTATACAAGGATAAAACTAATATTATTTATTAAAATTGTTTAATATTTAATATAATTATATTTAGGATATCTGTATCCCTTCCACAAGTTATATTACGGGAAAAATCTTATGAAACACGCTCCTTTTCAATGATTATTCATTGATGAAATGATTATTAAACATATCTCTTTTTTATTGGATAAGATATGATTAAATGTTTATGATACCCAATTAATTTATCGATTGTGATTAGATGAATTTTTAAGATCTTGTGGAACACACGAATATGGGTTTCATAATGAGATGGTTGGTACCTATATAATCCTCTAATAAATTGTGTATATATTAATATATATCATAAGATAGGTGTGGCTAGAATATATAGTGAACCCCATAGAGTAATAATGGACTAGAATTGGGACTGAACCTGGTTCTGTATGACATAGTGGAATATGGAGTGAAACTGATATAGAAAGGTATTTTTTCAATAAGATGTCCTTAGGAGTGAGCCTTAAAAAATGTGGAAGTGATTTTACATTCATAGATGTATGACACTAATCCATTACATATAACAATTTTATTATCCTATGGATGATGCACCTTGATTATATTGTGAATCGTGTATTATAACTTCCAAACCATATTCAATCATTAAATATTATGATTTTTTTTATTTTTCATATTTTTTTAATTTTATTCTTGTGATCTAATATTATTACAATAATGTTATGATTATAAATATATCCCTTGATTAAACTTATTAAAAACATTATAAAACCATTTCTTATGGTTCCTTTCTATAGGTTATGAAGAAATTTATTATATATGAAATTTCTATGAAGAGTCCTAGTTGTGGAGAAAGCATTTGGAAATGATGCAACTCTCTTATGGGAAAGTTTTTATGTTTCTATGTTTCCAAATATAGAACACTATTAGGGTCTTAATGTGTGTGATTATTAAATTTAATGAATATTCATCATGAATAATGTAATATATATGTATATTATGACAATGATGGTATAATACACTATATTTTACATATTTCATATTTTCCATTTTATAGAAATTATATATAATAATGCACCTTTATTGTTAAACCCAACTCCATTAGAGGTTAAAGCATCAAAATAGTGTCAAAGAATCTACCAAGGAATATGAATGGTCAATAATTTCCATGGGTTCCTAAAAAAATAATTCATTATTCGATTTAATGTCAATCAAATAGAAGATTAGATTCTACATATCGCATGCTACAAATAAATGCATAATCTTTAGGGAAATGTTTTGGGACCAATCACCCCAAACATAAATTTATTACATTTAATGTAAAGATCATCCAATATCACATAATATTATCTGATTCCAACCATCCAGTACACATGAAATAAAATATGTGAGACCTTATGAGGGTTAACTGTTGAGAAAATGGGTTTGCACTACCATATTTTTTCTCCCTAACCTTTAATACACAAATCCAAAATTTATTATTTCATCTCTTCTTTTAGATTTATAAAAAATCATTGGAAACTATAAATAAGAATAACAAATTGGAATTATTCTGTTGATATATAAAAAAATACAATAATCATCCCTCTTGATTGTCTTATCTTTTAAAAAATAC
Organism: Viscum album; assembly: GCA_963277665.1. Classification (NCBI taxonomy): domain Eukaryota; kingdom Viridiplantae; phylum Streptophyta; class Magnoliopsida; order Santalales; family Viscaceae; genus Viscum; species Viscum album. The sequence continues at coordinate 1,903,471,962 of OY728137.1, forward strand.
CAATAATATCATGATTATCCCAACATGATTAGGTGGCTGATATGTGAATCCTCAAGGTGTAATTTTGAAAAATTTACCCTCAATCCATGTAGAATCAATGAATAACTCACTCGTGAAAAAATAGAGGATATTGGTGGAATTCTAGTATGTTGAATTCCTTTTATGTGTGCTAATACCCACTTTTTTCCCATATAAAATTCATATTAAATATTTAAAAAATATTTGAATATATGAAGCAAATGAAAATTTATAAAACTCTATAATCCCTAATGTATATATATTAGAAATAATCCTCTATGATCTTGTATATAATATATAAAATCATTTATTCCATATTTATATGTTAAAAATCATATAAAAATATGATATATCACGTACAAAAGATATTTCCATTTCTAAAAATCAAATATGTAACATGTTTTTACTGATACATATAATATTATTTTTTAAGAATGGTTTTTAAATGTCTAATACATATTGTATTTGTAAGAACCAATTTCTTTTTTGAGGTATGAATTATTTACATTCCTTCAAAAATTAGATTAAATATATAAATACTACCTAATAAGAATTAATGTTTTGTTCATAGAGGTATCAGGGGTGTCTGGGGATAGTCAGAACATGGAAACCAACTCTTGGGTGAAAATGGACTAGCACTTAGTTAGTGTAAACTGCACAGGGAAAGCCACAAAATTATTTACAAACATGATATTCTAGAAAAATGGGAGGTATAGGGTGCAAAATTAGAGAGAACCATACAATTAGGGGTGCATATTTGTGTAACATTTTCCACAATTTTGAAAAAATATCTTTTCGTGGCTTGTGAATGGATAGTCAAAAAGTGAATTCTTATCATGAGATGTGCATGTCCCAAAATAAAATCTGACACGATTAGTGGACATTTTGGAAAATCGTGTAGCCAAACTGCACAAACCGAGAAATCAGTTGAATTTACCAAATTACCCACACAAAATTCTTATGTTGAATATGGTTGTCTATTTCACATAATAAAAACAAATCTAACACTTAGAATCCCTTTTTAGGGACTATTCCTAGATTTGTTTGATATATTTCATCTACGATTGGAATTTGAAGGTTGTGTGTCTTATTGGATTAAGAACAGTAAGGTGTTAATTAATTTTCTATTATATTACTATAGTTTTGTTTCAATTAATCAATTTAGGTGAAATATAATTTTCCCTAATAATATGTTCTTCATATTTTGTTTAATTATCTCTTAATTTAACTGGAATTAGGACATGATACTGGATGAAAAATCCACTAGGAACATACTATTTGTGGTTTTTTCCTTTTTTTAATGATGAAGTGTTTATATATTATATTCTTCCACACACCGAATTCTTCGGTGACACGTTGAAATGAATTCAAATCCTTGAATTGAATTGATGTACATGGGATATTTATATAAATAGGGTCATCAATAAATGACTATTGGTTGTGAAACATGAATCGAACCACCCCTTTGGGAGTGCTTTTTATTTAAATGGGTCATTGTGATGAAATATGTAATTTTATGCCACTTTGGTCTTCCATTTAACCCCTTGTCAAGGTATGTTCACATTTTATTTTTAGTTGTAATTGAAATGTTTAATAATTGGAATTGGGAATTGAATTCAGGATATTACATTTGAGTTGAATTTTGATATGAATTATGTTTTAGTTGGTTAATTAGAAGAGGTGGATGACCTTTACCATATACATGTCTATTTAAAGGATTGATGTATATTGAATTTATTTTTATACTAAAATTACCATGAGAGTAATGGAAGGGTAAGCCTTCAATGGTTATCCCTTGATTTGTGTCTCTTTCTTGGGTGAGTTTTGAATTGAAATGATTAAGGGGACGTCCTTGAAATGTTTAAATGTGATTGATTAAATGTTATTGGATTTGTTAAATGATTAGGTTCACTTTATAACACATATATTCATATGAAAAGGTCATTGATGGAATCATTTTTCATTGACCATTGTTATCCCTAAGTGATACTTAGACTCCATATATAGTTTTACAATTATGAGATCATGGGAGATGACTATTATATATTGATCGATACTTTGAATCAATTTGTATTTCAAATTACATACTTTTAAGGAATTTAACATTAAGAAATTGGGGATACATATGCTCACAAAGTGGAAATCCAAGGACAATATCTAGTGGAAGAGATGGTATACACACCTAGAGAGATTACTCGGTTCTATAGATTTTTACCATGGATGGGATTGTAGGGTGTTGGTTTATATTATACATGGAGAGATACATAAATTCTTATTTAGTAATTCCAAGGGAGGTATTAGTTTCATAAATTAATAATTAATTAAATGATTTATATGATGTTTCTTCTAAGAAAATGTACATACTTGGATTGAATATTTTTCTATACCTTATGGAAAACTTGTCAAAGAATCACTTGTTTACCTATCCAATGGGGGACATTGTGAAAGGTTTCGGGTCGTGATAAATATTAATAAAATCCATTGGAAGGGTAATTTTTAAATAATGAAAAATTTTATATTCTGGAAAGTTAATTCAAATACATAATTCTAAACAAAATTTATGATTTGAACATCATATTAAATGATAACCTGGAGCTTATATGATGTATCATTTTAGAACATCGCTGGTTATTACAACGAATCATGCACAATAAATCTTTTATATATTCAATAAATGCATGGTACATGACCTTTGGTGGTTTCCCAGTAGGATTAGTCTCACACACTTTTTGGGCCAACATGGGTACATGAAATGAATAAATGATTTCATGTATGGATATGAGAAAGCTCCATGTATTAGGTTATTAACTTCTATATAAAAGCAGGGGTGAATAGGACTGAGTTAAGGCTTATGATTCTCGCTTGGATACTTTTTTTCCTTTTTTTACTTTTCCCATGTATTTTACACCTCCCATGTATACCAATTGTTAATTTTTTTTATATAATATAACATGTATAATCATTATTGTATATGATCCTCGTCTTGATATTGTGTTTATTACTATGGTATAAATTTTATCTAATTGTTCTTTATGTTTCTACTAAATAGCTTCCATTTTTAGCTTTTTTATAATATAGATATTAGGGAATAGTCTATCAACTTACACACCTAATACCTAACTTCTATTTGATAGGCATTGGTTTTTGGGTATATGTTCACGGGGCCATGCGTCCAACCGGACTTCGTCAACCATTTTAGTGGTAGTAATGTCAGGGAAATTACATAGTGGGTTCAGAGCCATATATTATAGTATGATTACTATTTGTAACTAATAAAAATTGATAGTAAGGAAAACTAATTTTGTAATTAGTTTTCCTCGGGTGTATCTAATCTGCATAACAAAGAAATCCAAATTTCCTCTTGTTAAATTAATGTGGGATTAATTTTTACTAAAATAGTTTATTTGATTCCACCAATAGGTAATTCACTTGAATAATTATTTTATCACTGATATGTCAATGGGGTGTTTTAACATGATGATATGATTGCATTTTTTCTTAGGAAACATATACAAACATTATAGGAAATCACATGCCTTAAAATTTTTGGATGCATTACTTGTTGTATGTAGTTGTGATAGGTTCTAGGATACATATAAATACTTTTCTGATAGGTACACTATAATGTGTTTTGATGTGAATTTGGTGGATGTGATACTTTGGTTCCAGAGGAGTATGAACCCTCATGGATTAGAGTTTGGTGAATAATTTGACTAACACAATTTAAAATTAACATTATTTAAATGTGTGATAAATGAAAATATAATGGAAACTAATTTTTCCTATAGAAGAGAACGTGACCTGGACCAAACCCAAGTAGTGATAACAAGATAGTATCTCTTACATTTATAAAATTTGTACGATGTCAAGATCCCACTCATGAAGTAGGAAATGACTGTGTTCTCTTATCAGAAGGTTTGTACTTATCGTATCTCAATATATTTCATTTTGACCTATGAACATTTATAATGACATCAAAATGATGAATTTGTTTATAATTATAGATGTATTCTTCCACAAAAACATTTAGTTGTATTTTAGGGGTTGAAATGACCACACTCAAATTGTTGCAGGACTTTGGCTATAATGGTTCCTCTAGTTATTCTAGATAAGGCACCATTGAGAGTACCAGACAAATGTGTTGAGCTATAGTTCCATAAGGGGTTTTCTCACTTTATGAAAACTTTTAAGGGAGAACTACTACCAGAATCAACAGTGGTAGAGTTAATGCATTGCTTACAAGAATAGAATCTAGCAATGTTTTTAGATAATGGTGGACCGAATGATGAATAGTCATGGATATAGGACATGTTATCTATATATGAGCATCTAGAGATGCCTCATGATAGAAGTGTAACGTTCCCAATGTATATGCTGCATGATTTTTAACAATTAAAACTATTATTAATTCAATTTTTCCATTATTATAATATTTTTATATAGTATAAATCACATAAAATTACATATATAACACAATAAAATATGTATAAATCACAAATGAATTATATAAGAGTTCATTCTATAAATTATGTAACATATACTAATGGAATAGTAACATGACCTTTGGAATGGTATCATAATGCATTTAAATAGTAATTTGTCCAAAAGAATATTAGAATAGCCTATAAATTGTAAAATAAATTTTAGTTATATTATGAATGAAAATAAGATATAATTAGTTAGTGGAATAAGTAAATAAATTTTTTGAATTGATAAATTAAGTGTTATTATTAATGTAAGTTATAAATTTTTAATTATAATTTTATAATTAATTTAATAATTTAGATGGAAATATATTTTATTTAAATATAATCATAAATTAGTACTGGCTTTCCAAATTATTTTAAGATAATTTTTATAAGTCTTTAATTATTTTTTCAAAGTGTTCAAAAATTTATTTTAATTTTAAAAACATTTAATTTGAGTAAAATATGGTTTTAATTTTAAAATAAATTTATCATATTCAGAAATTTTTTTTCATAACATGTTGATAATTTTCTAAGTATACACTTCAAAAAATTGTTAGGGTGAAAATTTTTGGATTTTTCTAAAATACTTTAATTTTTAGTGAGTACTAAAATAGTGTAATTTATGGTATAAGTATATGATAAGTGAAATAAATTATTACTTGATTAATTTCCGACCTAATAAAAATAATAAAATGCATAAATCTCTTATTTTATTACATGTTGTGATAATTATCATGCTATTCATATTCTTGATCCAAATATAATAAACTAATGAAAATTATAATAGGAAAACAACAATCTCCTCCACTATAAATAACCCCCCAAACCACCAGTCTTCCTATAGTCAATCAAGATTTTTTCCATGTTAATTTTTGTTAAATATTATCCCATGAACGGTCCCCATGTTCTGGAGCCCCGGGTCTCATCGAAAAAAAAAATCATTTTCCTAAGGAGGTTCTCAAGAAAGAGATATTTATGAGGTAAAATCTTATTCTTGTTTCATTTAATTTCTATTAATTTCATTATAATTTCTAATTATATCATCTCATTCTCTATAACAATGTTTTTTAAAATAAAAATATCTTTTATATACTAAAATTTTATCTTATTAATGTATGATAAATCATCAAAAACCATTCCAACACTCTTTTATTCTAAATATGAAATCCTTACACATTATGGGTCAATTTACTGACATTGTGGATAATTCATTTTAATTTTCTTTTAACATCAAAAAATTTACTCATAAAAACACTATAATAGTTGGTAAATAATGTAAAATATATTTGAATACCCTTTTCTATGTTCTTGAACTAAAATATTTACCTAATACTAAATGATAAAATAAATTGAGTTTGTTGTGATTGAAAACTGCCAAAAATTAACCCAAATGTTTATCATTAGCTATTTATCTAATCATTCATCCTCGAGAAATTTTATGAAAATGATAAATATATATATTACCTTTAGAACCTATGTAAATTCTTTAAAAACATATATTTTCTATTCAATAAAATTGTAAACATTCTATATAAATTTTCATTATCATATTCTCATAATCTAATTATTAAAATAATGAAAACGAACAGTAATGAATGATGAAAAAAACTAAATAACTTATCAAAAACCCCGTAAATGAAAAATAATTAATAAAATTAGAAAATAAATTATTTTATATTTTTTAATTAGTTAATTTAATTTTATTACCAATGATATTAATGTGGATAAATAATTTTGATATATGTTAAGGGGAATTCCAAAAGCTAACTGTCATTCTATGGATTTTCCCTCATTCAACCCATTTTCTGTATCATTATTCATTTAATGTTACATAAATATCATTTATTATTCATTATATTATTTTTTCCTATATATACATGATACCAATATTGTTTTTTTTGAAAAAATGAATATATTTTTTCCAAATGAACTATGATTTCTAAAAACCAATGTTTTACTTATAATAAGATTATTTCTTCTTCATTCAAAATTGATTATTCTTATACCAAGTATCTTATTCCATCTTTATTTTGGGAACCCCAAATTTCATTCCTGATTAAATTATTTATAAATGAACCCACATTCCTATAGGGGTAATCTTATGTTCAATATTGATATAAGCTCTATGTGGAATGCATCATAATGTAAATGTTATAATAAAACATGTGAGCTCAATATTATATAGTGCATGTAGATGATATGTTGTGATGGGTGCTCCAAAAATTATATAGATATCAAATTCATTGGGTAATGTGATGTACCTCAAAATAAAAAGTAATTTATGCATGGTAGTTTACCACTAAGACATTATTTTTCATTTCTATGAATTTCCAAATTCAAAGAAATTATTTAATTCTCACTCTAATTATAATGATCATACACCTTTGAATTGATGATAGTGATTACTATCATAACATGTTATATTGAATCATGATTTTATCTCTCAAATTACAGGGATCTTATCTCACCAATTTTCCTAGATGTATATCCTGGGGTGATTACATATACTAAATAGAAGACATGGGACATTAAGAAGATAGAGAAGAAGGAATTTAGTAATTTTTTATTTTTTATTTTGAACAATTTATGTATGGTCCTAATTATCCCATGAACATAAAATTTTGGATCCAATTTTTCTAAATAATTTATGTATTTTATCTTTAAAATAATTTTATAGCTATGTGAGAAAAATTAAGGTCATTATAGTTGGTAATAGAGCACAATTTAGTTAATCTGGGAATTTTGATTACAAAACAGTAGTGAAAACCCTTATTAGGGGACTAAGAAAATTTTTCACCCAATAAGCTTTGTTTATGAAAATTATCAAATTTGTGATACCACAAGTCACTCCTTTAGAAATAATTTCACAATGGTGGGAACTAGGAGAAACAATGGAAACAACCCATGTGAGGGACAATGCAATGATTTCCCAGAAAACATCTCCAATCCTTGGGAGGTGGAGTTAAAAAATTCATGGATATTCTTACCCACATATCTCATTTTATGAACAATAACCTGAGTAATGTAGAACATTATCCTTTACCTAATAGGCGGAAACTAGATATTTAGTGTTTTATGTGGAAATTTCCACTGTAGTCTAGTTAATCTTCTAATCCACTATCCACAGAATAGGGGGACAACTTAAGTTAGAAAATATTCTTTGTACATCACTATTATGATATGGAGATGGTGGATCTGACTAGTTACAGTTTATAGGGAGAGGTCGGTCAATGGTGGGATTTTTTAATAACACAGTTTTAATGGAAATGATTAAAGAGATCGAGTGGAAAGATTTTAAAATATTATTTCATAACTAGTTTTTCCCTCTAACTCTTTATAAAAATATTCTCATAGAATTCAATGAGATGAATAAAAATGATGGAGAATCTATCATGGCCTATAAGTAAAATTTCACAAAGAATTTAAGGTATTATTTGTGTTCTGTTAACAATAATGATTTATTAAATGATAGATTATTATGTTGATTAAAACCAAACCTTCAAAAGGACCTAGTAATTTGATACTTTTGGAGTTATGAAGATGTTTTTTGATGTTCTCAAAAAGTGAATATGGATTTTGGATTATGTTCTCATGGATACATTTTTATGAAGAAAAAGATGTTTTTTCAAACTAGGGGATCTAATTAAAAACAGGCAAAAAATTCCCAACCACCCCCATGTAAAAATGTTGGAAGAAGCGTCATTGGAACTACCTAAAATTTATGGATAAATTATAACTGTGTGGGATAGAATCCTACCATGCTCATTAATTTCTAAGAGACATAAAGGATATGGCTAATTTAATGGTTGAAAGGGGGGCACCACCCATTGTACAATACTACAACTATAGGGTGATAGATAAGTATACAATCTAGCTCACAAAACCTCTATCCCTTGAGGATAATCAGTTCCATTATCCACAAAATAGAAAGGAACAAGTCATGGTATATAGAATCACTAATATTGATGTTGATCAAGAAATATATTTCATAAAAAGTACACTTTCTATTCATTCAACAATGGAAATAATTTTATTTGATTCTGGTTCTACGTATTTGGTTATATCATTCATGTCTCCTATAAATTATTATTAAATTCAACGATAACATGATATAGATATATCTATAAAAATAAAAAAATTTGTGATCATTGAAACACATATTTTGGACTCTAACCTTATTTGAATATTTTGGAATATTATACCATCATATCTCATTATACATCCCTTGGTGGAACATCATGTTATACTGGCGATGGATTAGATCTCATTATATAGCTCACAAATCAACTTCTAGGAAATGGAAAAATATTTTTTTTCCTAACAATCCCTTGATACTCTAAAAAATCAAGGATGATCATGAATTTCGATTGGAAAATCCTAAAATGATATAGGAGTTGATTCCCAATTTGTTAGCATACCATGAACAAATAGTAGAGTCAAAGGAAGGTATCGATATAGGGGAAACATCTATTGTGGGGGAATACAATGATGTATTTCCCAAAAAGTTACATGAACTTCCCCAAGATATTGAGGTATCATTTTCAATAGAATTCATACCAGAATATATTTCAATCTTAAAATGCCCCAATATGATGGCCCCAATGAAACTGGAGGAGTTATATAATAGTTGTAAGATCATTTGGTCAGTGAGTTCATATGACATAGTGCATCGCCTTTGGGTCCACCATAAATTTTTGTAAAGAAAAAGGATCGATCAATGTATTTGTGTATTGACTACGAAGAGATCAACAAGATCACCATAATAATAAAAATACTATTAAAATAATAGATGGATTTATTGATTCTATATGAGGAGATTAGAACTTCTCTGTGGTTGATATCCATACTGGATATCATCAGCTACAGGTGAATAAAGAATATATTCAGAATTATGCCTTCAATATCATGTATGGGCACTAGGAGTTAACAGTGAAGCCCTACAATATTACAAATTCCCATAAAATCATCATGGATTTGATGGATAGAGTAATTCTAAATTACTTTAACATATATTTTTTATAGTTCATTGATGATATTTTCATCAACTACAAGACAAAATAAGAATATGAATAATATATAAGTATTGCATTGTAGAAACTAAGGAAGGAGAAGTTATGCACTAAATTTTTAATGTTTGACTATTGGATGTCGCAAGTCACAATATATTGAAATATAATCACAAGTTTGGGAATTTATGTGGATCCTTAAAATAAAAAGGGCATTAATTAATGGACCAGACCATATGGTGTCATGAAAATCCATTGTTTTCTTAAATTAGAATGGTACTATCAACATTGTATGATGAAATTATCTTAATTTTCTCATCCATTAACTATTTATATAAGAAATAGGGGTATTGTATGACTGGAAGGAATAATTTGATGCATGAATCAAGTAGAAAAAGAGAAGGAATATCACTACACCTATACTCACATAACATAAAAGTGTATATTTTCTCATTTGAAGTGATGATTTAAAGAAACTATTCTACTTTGTACTTATGAAAAATGAAAATGTGAAATAATATGCCTCACGGTAGTTGAATATATATGAGATGAACTACCGAACACATGGTCTTGAGCAATCAGCAATGATTTTTAGCTTGAAAATATTGTGGCACTAATTCTATAGGGAGAAGTGTGACATGTATAACAATCACAATAGACTAATGTATGTATTCACACATAAGGAGATTAACAAATGTTATAGGATATGGTTTGATTTAATCATAGCATATGATTTCTATATTCACTGTCTTCCTAGTTAGATGAACAATGTATCTAATGCTCTTAGTAGAAAAGAGCCAGCTACTCTATTCATGTTATGGATTGAGAATGACACTATATTCAAGAAAATTAAATGGACAGATTTGGATATCATAATGAAACTGAATGATTCCTACTTTTATGAAAATATTTTACAGGATTCTATCTATGATAAGGATAAGAAGGCACGAAGGGATGATACAAAGTTAAAAAATATGGTTTTTTCTATAAAGGATTTCAAGTAGAAATAGTTCCATATCAATGATGATGATTAGAATTGATTTGGATCATGTATTTGTGTGCCTTCATAACCTTATATAATATGGGATCTATTTTTTAATGCACTTAGATCACCTTTATCCATTCATCATTGAGGAACCAAGATGTATCATGATCTCTGTTAACAATTATGGTGGGACAAATGAAGGATATTACAGAGTAAATCTAAAGTTCTTGATATATCATCATGTTGATGTAGTGTGACAGAAGTACATTGGGGTGATGAAACCACTGTGTATACCCACGTGGAAATGGAATAATTTCAACATGGAATTTTTCAATGGTCTCCCAAATAAATCTATAGGAATCAATGCAATATGGTTATAAGTAGACCGAGTCACAAATAAAGTTAAATTTTTTCTATACAAGATGATTTATCACACCAAAAGCAATCCATGATATATGTGAATGATGTGGAGAGGTTGTATGGGCTACCAATTACAATTTTCTCTGATCATGTTCCATGATTCACATCTAAATTCATGAGAAGTGTCTATAATGAATTGAGTACTGAAATAAATTTTAGAATGATCTATCACCCCCAAACTCACGGAAAATCATAGAGGACTATTCAAATGATCGAGGAAAATCTAATATCACTGCCAATAGAATTCCATAGTGGATTGGATCAACATATTCTTTTTGTTGTGTTTTTATACAACGATATCTTCAACAAAATTATTCAAATGCCTCTAGATGATGCTCTATACATAAAGTATTTTAGAACTCCAACCCATTATGATAAATTTGGAGAAAGAAATCTACATGGACCTGATCTAGTATAAGGAATGATATATTAGGTTCAAGACAGCAACATCAAATCAAATCATCTTAGATTCCACAATAGAGCTACACTGAAAACAATTGAAATAACATAGAGTTTGACGTTGGAGATAATTTCTTCATTCGAATATCACTATGTAAGATAGTCATAAAGTTTGGAAAGAAAGAGAAGCTTACCCTAGGTACATTGGTCCCTTTTATATCCTTGATCAAATAATATCATTGTATAGTCATCTTTCATATCTTCTAAGTATAACTCTAATTCGTGACTTTTTCCAAATATCTCTCCAGATAATGTACATACCAGATCCTTCACATGTTACTAATGTCAGAGGTGGTAAATCTTGAAGACGATCTATCTTATGAGGAGTATCCATTACTGATTTTTCACTTGAGATTTATGGTTTGATGAAACAATATATCCAACCATGTAACAATGATGTCGAGGAATCATAAGTATGAAGAATTTACTTCAGAACTAAATGTGTCAATGAATAAGAATTACCCTTATGTTTTTATATAAGATGAAATTTCTAGGGGGAAGTTTAGAAAGGGGAAGAATATAATAAACCAAACAATTATCAATGAAATTTCACCAATCTTGTAAATATTTAATATAGTATATGTCTGAAAATGTTACAAATATATCAAAATAAAAACATTATAAATGATGAATTAAAGAAATTATTCGTATTTCTTGAAGTTAATGAACATATATCAATGTAATAATAACTTGAACATTTGAATAGTAACATAACCCTAAAGAATAATAATTAGTTCAATAGAATTGTAACATAACCTTTGAATGTAAAAAATAAAAATTAAGTATCTTATGAATGAAAATACGATATATTTATGTCATGGAATATGTAAATAAATGTTTTAAAAATTTTAAAATAAGTGTTGGTTTTTTTATAAATCATTAATATTTAATTTCAATTATATTATTAATTTGACAATTTAAAATAAAAAATATTTCATTAAAATGTATTCAGAAGTTAATAATTCTTAATCTTATGATTATAAGAGATTTTATTGACACCTTAATGAATTTTTCGAATTGATTGAATATCATTTTTAATTTAAATTTTTTTTTTGTTTGCGTAAAAGAAAAATGTAATTGAAAATTAAATTTCTATTATTTAGAAAATTATTTTCATAAAATAGATTCCATTTTTGAATTCGAAACATCAAAAAATGATTAGGGAGAGTTTTTTGTATTTTTCCTTAAAACTTGAGTTTTTAGTGAATAGTCAAGTACAATAATTTACAGTATATGTACATTATATGTTAAATAAACTATTCCAAGAGTCACTACTAATGTATGAACCATAATATAGAACATCCCTTAAGCATTATAATATATTTATTGATAATTAAAAATATATTCATTATGTTGAGTGATAATAATAAAATAATGGATATAATAATGAGAAAACACCCCTCTCCGCCACTATAAATACCACCCTCAACAACTCATTCCCTCACTCCTCTAAGAATTTATCCATTTACAAATTCTGATAAATTATCATCTTATGACTCTCCCCAATGTCTATGATCCCTTGTTATCATCAAAATTTGAAAACCATTTCCCTATGGAGTTTCTTAAGGAAGGCACATTTATGTGGTAAAATCATCTTCCTTTTTCATTTAATTTCTATTTAATTTATTTTTCTCTAATATCCTCCTATATCAAAATGCACATTATAACTACAATTTATTTTATATACTTTAATTCTACCCAGTTAATCTAATATCCATCATCAAACACTTTTTTCTCCCTCTTTTTTTTTGTAAAAATGATATCATCGCCTGTTGTGTGTCAATTTACAACATCATGGACGATGTGTTTTCATTTTCCATTAACACCTTCAATTTTACTCATAAAATAAACATAATTGTTGGAACATACTATAAATTCTATTTTATAACCCTTTTAATTCTCTATAAAATAAATATATACATAATACTAAATGATAAAACAAATTGAGTTTGTTGTGATCCATAATACTAAAAAACCCCAAATGATTATCATTAACAATTTATATAACGATTAATACTCATTCAATTTAACAAAATGATATATATAACATGTTAAGCCACTATTTGTTTTTTATAAACAAATATTTTCCCTTTTAGATAATTATACAAATTCTGTATAAACATCCATACTCATATACAAGAAAATAAATCATTAAAACCATGAAAGCGAACACACTTTGACAACAATTTTATAATATATAACTCATCAAAAATCCAAAAAAATGATCTATAATGAATAAAATGAATTTTATAAAGGTCCTATATTTTTTATTTAGTTTATTTTATTTTAGTATCTATGGTATTAATGTGAATAAATAATTTTGATATAAGTTATGGGGAATTATCACACCCAACTCTCTTTCTTTGGGTTTCATTATTTTACCCCATTTTCAATATGGATATTCATTAATACTTCATAAATTTAATTTCATCATCTTTGTATTATTTTTTTTATATTAAAGCTACTAATATTTTGTTTTTATAAATGATATTATTTTTCCGAAAGAAATCGTCTTTCTAAAAACTGTTCATTTACATCTAATGAGTTGTTTTCTTCATTACTCAAAATTGATGATTCTTATACCAAGTTATTAATTCCATATTTATTTTCTGAACCCCAATGTTTATTAATGAATTTATGTTTTATTAAATGAAATCCATTGAATTTAGGAGTTATCTTTTGTCCAATATTGATAAACATTCTATCTGGCTTGCATGATAATGTAAATGTTCTCATGTGATGGGTGTTCCATCAATAATGTTCTTCATGTGAATGATATGACATTAAGGGTTAGCACAAAATTATATATAACTCCAATTAATTGGTGAATGTGATGTATCTAATGATATAATGTGATTTATGTCTAGTACATGACCATAAAGGCATGATGTTTCATTTTTATGCATTTCCACATTCTAAGCCTTTATTAAATGATTCCTCTCAAGATTATTATCCAATGTCTATATTATGTTGATAATGATTCTTATTATCCCATGATTCATGGATTCATGTTATTATCTATCCCCTTATTTAGATTTTTGAAAACCTAATTCATTTATGTATATCATTAGGTGATTACATGTACAAAAGAGAACACAAGGGACACCAATAAGCTATAGAAGAAGAAATTAAATAAATCTTTATGTATTATTTTTTAAATTTTATGTATGGTCCTAATATTACCAAGACACCAAAAATTTGGATCCTAGTTTCGTAATGATTTTATGTTCCTTCCCATTAAAATTATGTAATGAATATGTAAGAAAAATTAGGTTCACAATATGATTCCACCAAGTGATTGTGGGATGTTATAACTCAGACAAATCGTTTTCAAGAGATATACTAGGGGGTTTTTATAAGGAATTATATGAATAATTTTATCCTAAAAAATTGAGAACCAATAGACCTTGGTATGTTTTACACAATGAGTAGTGAAAATTATCAGGTATGTATTTTTCATCCTTTTTATCGATCTCCTGTATTTCACACCTATTCTGATGGAGGATGAGTGATCTAAAGTCTGGTGATTCTAGGATGGTATAAGGTACGACAAACAATAATATGTTTATGTATTCTAGATGACTATGAATTCTTAGATAGTGAATCGGGAAATTATCACAGAGCATAATCTGAGAGAGGATGGGAGTGTGAGCAAGGGTGGTTCGGCATCCAGATCTGGTACTTTAAAGACTGGTAGTAGTATGTGTCATTTAGAGCATCCATAAAGAGATATTACTAAACTTAGAACATAATTAGGCAGGAATAGGATGTTCTAAAAGTGTTTTAGTCCATGACATATGAGGTCACAGGGTATTGGTGACCTATTAAGGGGCCAATCATGAGACAATATGGGTAATCTACATCACTACCGATGAACATTTCCACCCACATCCAGTGAGAGACGGTCTATACCAACTCCACATTTAACAAAGGGGTCAGAGGCTTCTCATTAGGTACGGGGGGCAGAGTATATGAAGATGATCTAGCCAAACTGGTTTTCATGGCCAGGGTAGTCAAACCCCAGCTTTATATTTATTATATAGTGGATATATTCATGATTTATAGGATGTATCATAGTGTCATGATTTAGGCCAAATAGACATAGTGTAGTAGACCCTTGAGGAGAAGGATCCCATATGTTCTACTAAATTGGTAATATACATGTAGACTATACTTTATCTTTTTATGTTTTTCAATACATGGAATTTTCATGGATTTATATATGTTAGCATTATGGATATAATTGGTATAAATTTTCACACATCTGATTGTGTTATGACACTTAATACATTGTTGTGTGTTAGAATGGAGGATGTACATCAGTGTAGGGAGTTCCCCTTGAGATTGGTGGGAGTATATTTTTATGGGATGTTGTTTTCCCCAAGGTTACTTGTTTTAACATAATTTTCAAAATAGAACATTTAGTTACCATCTATGATATTGATCAATTATATCATTATAGGGAATTATTTAACTCAATGGAGGGAGGGGAGTTTATTCTGAATATTTAGTGGAATGTCAAAGCATGCTGAGCTAGACCTGAGCATTGTGGGATGGGCGGGATGAGAGCCTAGAATCTTTTTTATGTAAATATGATCAGGGAACATGTCTGATAGATTTACCAAAAGTGGTTGATCATTTTATGCATGTATTCCAAGAATAAATTTCTGGAATACCTCCAGTAATAGTGGTATATTTCTCTATCGAGCTAGTAATAGGAGCTTAAATTTGATCGATTCTTCCGTACAATATGTCTACTACTAAAATTAATGTTCTCAAGATGTATCTAGTGGGTTTATAGGATAATGGTTTTATCTAAACTAGTAATTATTTATGGGTTTCTCTAGTGATTATATTGAAAATTAATTTTATACCCTCAAGATATGTGTGGATTACATGAAATTAAACCAGTTATTGGTTATGAACTGGTATCCTCTATCATGGATAGGTGATCTCTTTGACCAGAAATGAAGAAAATTGGATTTCTAAAATGTTTATTTGAGATCCATATGACATCATGTTCTTGTTAGACCATTAGACATATGTCACACAACATCTCATTGATTTTATGGTCTATATGAGTATATGGTTATATCATTTGGTCTCACAAATTGGCCAAAAATCACCATGGCACTGATGAATCGAGTATACCATTCTTATCTGATTTCTATTGTGTTGGTTTTCAAGGATGTATTTTTGGTGTATTATCATTATTGACACAACCTAGAAAAACATCCTGAGTTAATATTAGATAAAATGTGTTAAAATCTACTGTTTGATAAACTCACAATGGTCCATATCTAGATCGATCAGATTCACATACCGAGTAATAATAACTCAGATAAAGGATTATATGTTGACCCAACGAAGGTGAGAATTGTAGTTTCAATCGATCATCCCATGAACATCATTGAGGTACAAATTTCCAGTGGCTATATTTTTACCATTGATATTTCATACAGGTATTCTCATTCCTAGAAGAACCACATATGTTGTGGAATAATATGGTTGTGATGTTTGTATAGAAAAATATATACAATATGGTGTTTCAAGATATAAAAGGGGGAATTAAATCAATGATGATACTGATTTATCTATATCTAGACATGTGTTACACTATGTACCTTAATGTATTACGTCCTAGGCAGGGAGTATTTCTTATGAAGGGGGATAGAGTCGTCATGTATGTGTCTCATCAAATGAGGCCACATGAGAGAAATCACTCGATGCATGAACTCGAGTTAGCTTTATTTATTACTGAATTAAAATTTTTGATACATTGCATACATGGTGAACTTTTATTGGATTACACGGATGAAAAATTCATCAATTACATATTTACACAGCATGACATGAATATTAGGCAGCGATGGTTTTTTGAATACCTACAGTCTTTCGACATTGAGAATTCCTACATGCCTAGTAACAACAATGGAATGGACAATGTTCTAAGTTATAGGGTTCATATACATGTATTACTATTGTATAATAGTGAGTGACAACTTATGAATTTATTCTCTGAGATGCAATTGCTGTTGAACAATAGTTTGGGGAAGAATTTTCTATCAACCTTAGATATTAACTATACTCTACATGATAGAGTGAGGATGATACATCTATTATATTCTTAGGTCCTGGTCCTATATTAGAGTTTGATAGGTATGTACCCTCCTCACAGTTTTACTAATGGTGAGGATGAAATTTTCCATGTACATGGTCTCATATGGGTTTCAACATACATATATGAGGAGATGATGTGAGAGTTTGACGGTTCATCTTGGGATGAGAATCCTGACATTCCAAAGTTGTATTAGGATATAGATCACCAATATTGGTGGGTCGGTATGAAACGCTACATAGCTGGTTTAGCATGAGGAGTTCCACCTATCAAAATCAGAAGCTTTGACCCTAGTGACCAATTATACATTTATAACATATTCCCATTCTTGACTGGAAATGCAATGAAGTTGTGATGAATTTCAAGATTTTTTTTTCACGATATCCTTGAGGTAATAACATCGTATGGGTTTTTTGATATTATCACAATGGTTTCAATTTTCTTAACTATATTTTATACCATTTCATTTCTTTAATCTTGTGAGGTTGTATATCATTGAGATTTTATGACATCACAGGGTCCCATATACTATCATTTCATATTCGGATTCCTGGTTTATATATCATTTCTAGATAGGGATGTTGAGGGCATTAGGTACATAGGTTCTTTTGATAACATCTTACCACCTTCAGACTGATTTCCAGTAGAGTGTATGATTCAGTTTCATGAGAACATTTTCCGGTCATGCGTCATGGATTTTAGTGGCTCTTGGGAGTGGCCTATAACTCTGGTTGAGTTCATGTATAAAAATATCATTCAGGATACTATTTAGATGCATCCTTAGGAAGCTTTGTATGGTATTCCATGTTGATCACCAATTTTTTGGATAGAGGTTGGAGGGGAAGCTATTTTAAGACCTCATCTTATTCATGTGACAACAGTAACACCCCAGGATTTCAATGCATGTTATCTCTTTAAAATAATTCAACAGCAGACGCCACACACAACACTGAGTTCAAGCACACCATGACTTACCAAACTAGCCGTTCAAAATTAATTTATTAATAGTATTAACTGAATATTAATTTTATATACTCCAAAAAAATTTAACATCTAAATTATGAAATAATATAATAACAAATTCAATTTTTTAGATAAAAGAAGTATTTTTTAAAAAAGAAACTTTACAACCTCTTTATTGAGAACCCTTTATTAAGACCAATATTTGAGACTTTTATATATTTAATTTGACAAAAATAAACTTCATATTTAGAATTCAGACATAAAAATTTACTTTTGATAAAATATTGGTGTTTTTTTTGAAAACTTTTATATTTTGATGAATAGTAAAAATACAAAATATTAATTGAAAACTACTTTTTTATCAAAATAATTTATAATTTTAAATTACACATTTGAATGGTACTTAAGTAAAATTAGATTATATTTTTATCATTTATTCTAATTTTTTCCATTGGATGAATGTTAACATTTAAATTGGACAAAAACACATATCAATATTTTGATAGTTTTTACTACTCAAAAACCAAATTTATGGTTTTGAAAAAGGGAATTAGTTTTAAATTAATTAATGAAACCTATATGATTTTAATTTGATAAAATAAAAATCATTTTTGAATTGGGAATGACCAAATTATATTTAGGTGAATTTTTTGTTTTTTTTTGAAAACATACAATTTGTGATGGCTAGTGAAAAACAATGCGTTGTAGATAAAAACTGACTTTTTTATTTAAATAATTATTTAAAAATTTATTTTAAAGTCAAAATAGAGACATAATTTATACAATAGTGAAATTTAATTCATTATATTCATTTTATAATAATATTATAATATATATTTTTATTGAATCTTTTTAATATCTTTTTACCCACCTTATAGGCACAATTTCCCACCATCTTGGAACATTTGAAAATTAGCATAAAATGAAATGTATCCACTTATATTAATTGAATTTAAAAAATACAAGAGAAACGATTGACATCAATAAGTAAAATGTGGTTCAATATGATGAAAATATTATTCAGTAAATAATAAATTATGAATTTTATTTACCACAGCTAAATGTAAATAAGGAAATTAAATATAAAAATGATTTTATAATTACCCAGAAACATTTCCAAATTCTATTGGATGTGTTTTCTCTAACCAAAATAAACCTCACAACAAAAATATTATCTTTTTTAATCAACTTGGATTAAATTAGGACATTTATTCAATTTTATTTAAAGATGAGTTAAAAGTGTTAAATTCAAATTTTCATAAGTAATTCATTTTTAATATAAAGATATATATATATATATGATAAATTAGAATATAAATATTCATTAAAAATATAAAATTATTTAATACATCATTGTATATTATTTATAATTTTTAGAAATAATATAATTAAATTTATTAATGACATAATGATGATGCAGTAATTACCTTCTTAATTAAATATTAAAATAATTGATATTATAAATATGAAAATAAATGTAAATTGAAACCTTTGATTGAATACAGTAATTTTATAGTTTAATATGACATGTTATCAATGATTCCATGTATTTTTTTTGATGTCATCATGTGTTTTGACTTTCAAAAAAACAAATACTAAATAGTATCAAAATTGACATAAATGAGTTTTTAAAATAAATACTATTTTATTGAATGATATAATATTTCTAAAAATCTAATATTTGGAAAAAGGACTTATATAAGGTTTTATAGTTTATTAATGAAACACTTGAGGTTCTCATGTAATTTTATAGTTTGAGTATTGGCCATATAGTGTAGGAATACAAGAATACATGGTAAAAGTAAAACAATTTAACTAATAGTTAAACCTAAAATATAATGTTAAAATGGTGACCTAAACATGTCCAAATCATATTGTATGAGAGGATTTATAATTATCCCCACCGCATCTTCCCAAAAAATCTATTTGGAGGCATTAGAACCCCAACCTTATTTTATTATAATTTATTATTTAAAACATTTCATAAAGTGCTCCACACATCCCTTATAAAAGGGTACATCCCCTTCTCTTAATTACGCACCTCCAAAGCAATTTTTTTTGGACAAAACCAACTCAAATATCCTCCTGAGTAACCTAAATTAAATCTAGTTTCTCTAATTTGATCATAAATTCACCCTATGGATCCCTTTTTTTCAAATCAACGGGATGAACCTGAAAAAATGTAATTATTTCTTCACCTCTTTCAATGTTCCTTTCTTCTTCCACTTCCTCTTTCATTTTTTATTACATACCAAAATAATAACTCTAGTACCTTCTACATAATGAGATGTTATTATAAATTTGGTTCAATCATATTCATTATTCTATCCGTACTATGAATGACAATGTCACCAAACGTGCGTACGTACGGTTTGTCGTTTCCACGGTGTGGTGTAGTTTGTTATTCAACACATCAATCTTTGTGGGTATAATAAGGAGTATAATTAATGTGAATAAAAAATATAATATATTGATGAATATTTATATATAAAATACCATCCGATTACATGTTATTTTACCATCAATAGAATGATATTTTCGCTCGTGTGTACGTACGGCATACTGGCTCGACGACGTTATGAGATTAATTTCCACATTTACCATTCAAAAATTATTATAAAAAAACATATTATTAATAAGTATTTAATACATTAATTAATAATTATAAAATATATATATATATATATCTCATTCACTTTCTTCCATTCAGTACAATATGAAAATAGAAACAACGATTATGCGTATGCACGACCTACTGTCTCCATAAATGGTGTTTTCCATTTCATACATCAATCAATTATACATATTTATATTCTGAATATATATGATACAAAAATAATTTTTAATATTCTGGAAGCAATTATATCATGATATTACTGATACGACCAAGATTAACATTTTTAAACATGTACATTCAATAAAGAGATTATTACCCGAAATGTTAGTTTAACATTGGAAATTAATAATAAATGGGTAGTATAAATCCATACATGAATAAAGTATGATATCATAAATATTAATATGGATCTGGTATAATTTAATAACATACTATGGTCATTATAACAAAATTTAAGCACACCCTCAAGCAATGGAATTTACAATGTAACACTACTAGAAATTCAGGCTATAGCCACGGACCTATAGCCACGGTTCTATCAGTCTGTGGCTATAGCATGTTTATAGAAACGATTTAATAGGATGACCATTGATATTTATTGGAAACCCCTCCTCAAACCCTCCCATTCTCCGACGAACCCCCCCTGCCCTCACGATTCCTCCTCCCCCATGATCTCCTCCTCACCGCGCCCTCCTCCTCGCCACGACCTCCTCCTCGCCGCGCCCTCCTCCTCCCCGAAGCCTCCTCCCCACGCCCTCCTCATCACCGTGACCCTCCGTACCGACACCTCCTCATCACTCCCTCCACATCACCGCAACCCTCCTCTCATATGCCTCCTCTTATTGACCGTCCTCCACGATGCCGCTCTTCCATCGCCTCCTCGTCTCGACCCTCCTCCTCACTGCGACCCTCCTCCCCGACGCCTCCTCCCCGATGCCTCTCTTCTGACGCCGAGTTCAACACCCCCATCGCCCTCCCCGACACCTTTTCACCAGAAACCATCAAAACCCTCAACCCCTTCTATCTTTGACCCTCCTCACCCTGACCCTCCTCCAGCAAAGGTGCTCTGAGCTAGCTCCCCTCCTCCTCCATTCCTGACGGTTCTCCCCCACAACCCTCAACACCAAAGGTAATCCCCTGTCTATTCCTTCATCCCCATCAACCATTCTTGTTGAATTTTTTTAAACCTTAAGTATTTATAATATTATTCTGCACTTACTCCCATTTCCACACTGATATGCACTACTATAACCCCTCAATTTCCCACACAATAACCAATAATTTGGGACTTGACCGCATCAACCTCTTATAATATGACCGATGCAGAGTTTTGAAAATGATATTCTCCTTAGAGTCTCCAAATTCAGTGTGATGTGTGTGAGGTTCTATAAAAAAGAACACAAAACCAACATGAATTTCCATACATAAGTTATAAACTAGATAACAGCGACATTGTATATTTTTAAATAGCAGCTATGAAGAATCAGAATTGCAGGAGGAGGAAGACAGAGAACAGGGGAAGAAGGGAGTGAGAAGAACATTCAAGCAGTCTCTATTTTCACCATTCAATAGGTTTTACCTCTTTGAAATTATACCTTTGATATTAGTTTTCAATTTGATCATTATCTGTATTGTATTATTTTTTCTTATTGTTATCTTTTACACAGTGTCTGCTAATTTTCACCTTGAACACATATATTCGGAAATATGAATATACATTCTATATTAACACTATTAACATCTCCAAATTTTCTATATTTTTTATCCTTAATTATTCATCACATGAATCAACTAAATTTTCGACTTTTATACCTTGTAATTAACCCATAAGATTCTTGAGATAATATAATTGTAGTTATATAGTGGAAACAACAATAAGAACTCATGGAAAGTGATAATAGACCATCATAATATTTTTTAAGGCATGAAGGACATTCTTAATGTAGTTGATAAATCCTACAGTACATTCTATTTTCTTTCCATTAACTATGAGTGTTCAAGATCATCAGACCCACATAATTCTTTCCTTCAAGAAAAAAGGTTCATTCCCACCACACCATTACTTTTAGAGAGGGATCTACAATATCATTATTAGGTATCATAACATATAATGATTTTATGGAAATTTTAGGTGTTAAATTGATGTGTCAATTAAATTACACGATTTCATCTTTTGTATCTTAAATTGGAACCCATCCAAAATTTCAATTATTTTCTACTTTATTCTTCATAATAACAATGAATATCTAGAGTTTTGAATTTTAATATCTAAGAAACTATCATTAGTTCACCAATTTTAAAATTTATTCATTCAATTATTTTAATTTTTTTAAAGCCCATAAATTATTTCCTGTTTTAACCTCCAACTTTTCCAAAATGTCCATGAAAATTTACTGAGAAATACAAATCACTATTTTACTAGAGCTTGTATTATTTCTTAATTTCTTTATGGTACTTACATGTTGTTTTCACCATCGATATATGGAATCATTAGAGGTATTTAGATAATAATAATTTTAACAATTTATTGATTTGTTTTAATTTGATAAATGTTATTCATCTTAAATTCATTATTCTGTTGGATAGTGACTAATATGTTAATGAGTTAATAAATAATTTTATTGGAGAAAATTGCATGGAGAGCTCACAAATAGTAATATACATTTTTTTGAGTCAGCCAGTTTAAAGGAAGTTGTTCTATTTTTTCATTAGTTGGGAAAAATAGGGAATGACAAAAGAAGGTGAGACCAAATTTTAAAAAGTTGTAAAATAACTATTCCATGATTTTTAATTTTTCTTCATTCATGTAAAATAATTTTTTTTGAATTCATTGACATTAGGGTGGACTTTTTTATGAACTGTATCAATGGGGCCCGCCTGGATAGTGGTTAGATATGTGTGACACCACAAGACAACCTCTAATTGGTTAGGGGTTAGTGACCATCCCCGAGTAGGCATAACACACACAAGGTTGTCCTTAGCCTATGGTACCTATAAATATGAAAATAATAAAGGGGAAAATAATATCCTACAAAAACTGATAAAAAAGACTAACTTGTTATGAGGGACGTGACTACTGACATATGCCACAACCTAGAATGAACTATGGTCTATCTAGATCGCTATCTTATATCTACTCTTGTCTTCCTAGGATTCCTTCAAAGGGAATATTGTGTACATAAGACATGAAAAATATGGGTAGATCCCATGTAGTGTTTACTATAACAATTCTAAATAGGACACTCCAAAATCACTAAACAATGGGAATTTGGAGAGTAGTTATCTCATCATCAGATAGGAACATCATTACAAATATGAGATATAGCAATATGAACAATAAACTAGATATACTCATAACATAAAACATGCATCAATGGCATATTAACCATTATTGTATCCATAAGATTCTACTCAAGGATACAATTTAACAAACTTCTGGTTGCACTAAGAACATGATATATGCTTTCACCGATGGTGCATTCCTAAGAGGTCATGCTCATCAGACCTCACCAAAGATGTACTCAATGTATCTCTGAAGATCTCTATACATAGATAGGGGATCTCTCCAATGGCATCTATGGTATACCATACCATACCTAGAATATCCCACTAAGTATGGGATTGTTCACACAGATAAGTTGGTAATAATTATTCCCAAAAACCCACCTATGTAAATAGAAAAAATTATATAGGATCACACCCTGGGTCACACAGAGGGATTCCCAAACACTATCTAAAACTAATCCCATAGAAGAGATCATAATCCTATTATTAGAATGTAATACCAAAATTTACCCTCATGGGGATGACCAAGGGGAACACAAACAAGTTAAGATAGTCCATTGTTGTATCTCATCTTCATATAATTAATCTTCCTTCTAATTATATAATCCTAATATTCTAATAATAATGTATAAATATATTTTTTCTTTTAGTTATTATTCTCATCTTCATTACCATTTTAATTCTCTTCCAATTATTTAATATTCATGATTGTTACCTGATATGGTTTATATTTTCAAAATGTCTCTAAATTTCAATATATCTTTGTAGATTTAATAAAAAACATTACAACTCGTTATGAATTAACCCAAAAACTTTTGTGAATTGATTATTATTATCTCCTAGATTTCATATAAACTCTTTTTACAATAATCAATCCTCATTTTTTGAACTTATGTATGACTATTCTTGAATTTTTATAATTTAAAACATTTAGGAATTCCCTAAACCATATTTTTAATATATTTTTTATGATTTTTATATTAACTTGTTATTGATGATTAATTAATATCTTATAAAACAATACATATAATGTTAAGTTATTTTCTATATTATTTATTTAATGTTTGTTTATCTGCCTCAGAATGGATAGATACTAGATTTACAACATTGATCGGATCACTGATGAATTTAAGAAGGAGTTACAATATTTTTTGGACTTTGCATTCCCTAATGATCAGATGGAGTATTGATTTGATGCCTGGGTTTTGATTGTGTAGTAAGACCTTGTATAAATCATGAGTAAGTGAGTTACCATATCACTAAAAGTGATTTCAGGGAAAAAAAATCATGTGTGGTATCACAATGGAGAAAAATCGCATGTTTTTAATGACATCGATTCAGTGAAAAATATTGGTATGAAAAATCTGATTTCTGACCGGTTTCCTTTTGTTTCTGAAGCTAGCTCCTCATATAGTCCAGTGCAAGAGGAAATGAATACTGGAACACAATTCTCATCTATTAATCATGATGATGACTTTGAGAGTGTTAGAAATCTGATGGAATATGCAAATACCCCAGTACATCAATCATGTGACAAAATGACCAAACATGGGTTTTTAATGATATTATATCATGGGAAAACAATGTATGGATTTAGTAATAATATTGTCGACTATCTCCTTACATTTATTAAGGATATACTCTCTAATGATGCATGTATTCAAGAAAATTATTACATTTCATCAATGTTGTTTGACAAATTTGGATTTTAATCTAGTAAGATCCATTCTTGTCTCAAAGAATGTTGATTATTCTGAAAGGAGAATGCAGACTTGAATCTATGAAAACAGTGTGGCACATTACGGTGGAAGACTAATAATGATGGATCTCAATCTTGATACCACAGAAAGTGATGTGGCCCTTCACTTTAATTCCTAGGCTTCAAAAAAAATTTATGTTAGAACAAATGGCAAAGAATATGAGATATCATGCAGATGAAAGAAATAAGGATAATGATGAAATAGTGCAACCTATAATGAAATTTGATAGGTTACATCCTGATTTTGCAGCCGACCCACGAAATGTTAGATTGGGATTATCCTGTGATGGTTTCAACCCATTTCGCCAAATGCATACTACACACAGTACTTTGCCTATTTTCATTGATAATTATAACATTCCTTCATGTATGGGTATGAAGAAGCTGTTCACTATCATGATTATATTGATATCTGGACCCAGTGATCCGGGAAATGATATTGATATATACTTGCATCCACTAATAGAGGTGTCAAATGAGCTTTGGATTGTTGGTGCACAAGCGTATGATGCATTTAGAAAGGAGTACATTTTGTTTCATGTAGCTTTATTATGGATGATGAATGATTTCCCTGCCTACGGAATGATATCTTGTTGGAGTACTAAAGGGAAATTATCCTGTCCTATTTGTATTAAAAATACACATTTCCAATGATTAATGTTTCGACAAACTTTTAGCTTCATAGGGCATCAACATTTTCTACTAATGGATCATCCATACAGGAAAAATCGAAGACAGTTCGATAATGCCATAGAGACAAATGAGACACCTCAACGAATGTGATGGAATGATATTTTCAATGAACATGAAGATTTGAATTATGTTCCTAGAAAAAGTCAATCAAATATCAAAAATAAAAATAATGATAATTCGAATTACAATAGCAGTTGGTGAAAGTAATGAATATTCTTTTAGTTTCCATATTGGTCATCGAATTTATTACGTCATTGTTTGGATGTAATTCATATCGGGAAAAACATTTGTGAGATGTTAGTTGCTATTATTTTAAATGTTAAAGGCAAAACAAAAGACAATTTATAGTTTCGTCGTGATTTTATGGATTGGGGTAAAAGAGCAAGACTTCATCCTGAGTTAATTGGTCAAAATAATTTGAAAGTCCATGTTTCCTATTATTCGATGAAAAATGTGGAGAAAAAACAATTTCTTCAGGTCTTGGAATTTTTGAAGGTTCCGGATGGTTATTCAAGTAATATTTCGAAAAGGGTGAATACATAAGATGTGAAACACAAATATCTTAAAACACATGATTACCATGTCTTGTTACATGAGTTGATTCCCAATGCCGTTTTCCATTTACTTTCACATAATGTTAGAGTTGCGGTGATTAAGTTATGTCAATTTTATTGAGATCTGTGTGCGAAAAGATTGACCAGAATTGTTGTTCAGAAATTGCAGAGAGATGCACCGATTATTCTTTGGTACTTGGAGAAAATTTTCCCACAGCCTTTTTTCACATGTATATAACATTTGATTGTGCATCTTCCTACGAATTTCCTCTTTGGTGGTCCTATTTCGAGTCGGTGGATGTATCCTACCAAAAAAATGATGTTTACAATGAAATATTATGTGAGAAATAAATATCATCCTTAGGGGTCTATTGTGAAATGCTATTTAGCACATGAATGCATGGATATCTGTTCATCGTACTTGGATAACGCCACTATGAGGTCTAATCGACTAATGAGAACTGAAGATGATCAATATAATCCCATTGAGCCTGCATTTCCTTCAATTCCCCAAATAGGGGGGATATCTAGATCGTACTCGTTGTGTACATTAAGCAGGGAAGAGTGGAAAATGGCACATCACACAGTATTATTCAACTATGGTGTGTTTGATGATTATATCAATTAAGTAAACTAATAAATTTGTATTTATTTCATTGTGTGATTTATTTATATCTTATGAAATTTTAATGCTTTCATATCTGTAGGGAACATTTATAAATTATAAAAAAGAGACATCGCTCTCTTTCTATTAATAAGAAGGAATTGTTGCACAACATAAAATTTACTTTCTGGTTAAAGTCAAAGGTAATAGATTTATTTTTTTTTCTTCTCATAACATAATCACATGTCTCTGTTTAATATTCTATGTTGCTATCTTTTAGGTTTTAACTTTACCAATGATTGAATTATCATATGAAATAAAAGCATTGTCCTTCGGTCCAAACGATGTGGTACGTGATTTTGAGTCAATGGTTGTCAATGGATTTAAATTTGTTATAAATAGTTGTGCAAAAAAATGGCAACACAGCATGATGGTGTCACGATAAGCACCACAACAGATTGTTATGCGAGTGCATTAGACAGGAAGCCTCGATCAGAAAATATATCATATTACAGTGTTGTTGAAAGAATCATTTTATTAGATTACTATGCAAAGGGTCGTGTTGCAATGATGAAATGCAAGTGGTTTGATTCAATGACACGACATGGAATGCATATTGATAACTATGGATTTAGAGTGATTGATATGAATCGCGATCTTCATAACTATGAAATTTATATTCTTGCGTCACAAGATAAACTGGTATTTTTTGTAAGTGACCCATTACAACCACAATTTGGTGTTATTGTTGGTGTTATTCCTAGACATATTTTTGATTAAGGAATGGATGAAATTGATGTCATGGATGAACCTATCAGTATTAATTCGAATGTTTCATTTGATGATACGAATGATGCAATTGTTAGAACAGATTGTGAACCAGAAATTTTCAAAGACCTGACATAGAGTTGACACATTTTTATGTATATACCTGATATTATCACAATATTGTATGTGTTTTTTTAACTTCCATAAATGATATCAAAATAACTAGTATATTTTATACCATTATTGAATATAAAACTATTAATAGCCTGACCAATTTATGTTTAAAAACATCTCTAGTAAATATTGAACATAGAAAAGTCTTGATATTTTATCAATATAAATATCACACATGAAAATGTATCTCATTGTTTTATGACACAATTGTATTTTTTAACAATTTTCGTTATTTCTATTTATTTGAGAATATTATTTTAAATTTCCAGGTCAAAATGGCTGATTATGATGATACTCGAAGGAGTGGAAGATTACCGAGAAATGAAAAATGTAGGTCTCCTCCTCGAAACAATGTAAGTACAAATTAAGTTTGAATATTATGGTCTTTAATATTATTTATCTTGTTATAGTTTGTTTTACTTTATCATATATGTTATTTTAGGCTACATAGTAAAGGGGAGACTAGGATTATGACACTGAGGATGATATTGTGGCGGGGGTACTGATTCTACAGGTCAGCCTACTACTATGCCGCTTGAGACACCAGGAGGCCATCCTCCTATTATGACACCACCATATTATCCATACCCACCTTTTCTACATCCCTTTTTGCCCGCACCCACATCAGATGGTAGTTCTCAGACTCCCATACCTCATTTTCCATTCCCACCATCTACTGTACTGGGTACTGGGCCCACATATATCCCACCGCCATATCCATAACCATATCCACCCTCATCTATACAGGGTTATCCGTCAGGTTTTCTGCCTCCATCAGTACACTTTGAATCTACTATACATAGTACTTCTGTAGATATCTCACCTACCATGGAGGCTACCCCCCTCCAGATGCAGCACTTCAGGGGTTAGCTGAACCCCCATCTACCATGGAGGCTACCCTCTAACTGCTACTTGATTACCCCATGAACCACCTGAACACCTAAATAGGTATAAAAACTCCTCAAGAGACATCCCAACACTTTCATTGTTTTTCTAAATACCACTTCTTGAAACTCTCGCTACTTGGAGACTAAAAATTAAATTTCATTTTCATTTTTCTGACTCATAATGATAAAGGTAATTATAAACTCCCCACGAAATGGATACACATCATTGGAAAGTATTCTGAATTATCAAACAAATCAAGATTTATTAATCATAATGGAAACAACTACTCATTTCAACTTCAATATTGGATTCCTGGAAATCGTCTGTCATCCTTATCTAGGGAAAAAATGTTTTTTCTGAAAAAACATCATGAATGATCCTTTATACACATATTTCATTAAGTGGTTGAAGTGTAATGAAATGTGGAGGGTGGGTAGGGGGTGAATGGTGTGGGGAGGGTGGGTGTGGGGTGGGTAGGGGGGTGTGTAGGGGAGGGGGCAGGGGGTGTGCAGGGGAGGGGGAATGGGGTGTGTATGTGGGGGGCATGGGGCAGGGGGGGAGTGCTAGGGGCAGGGGGAGGGGGTTTGCTTGTGGGGGGAAAGGGGAAGGGGGTAGTTGGGGGGATGGGTGTGCAGGTGGTGGGGCAGGGGGCAGGGGGTTGTGTTGGGGGCAGGGGGAGGTGTGTGCAGGTGGGGGCAGGGGGTATGGGGTTGTTGGTGGGAGGGGTGTGCAGGTGGGGGGGCATGGGGTTGTGCAGGGGGAAGCGGGAGTGGTGTGTGCAAGTGGGGGGGGAGGGAGAGGGGGGTAGGGAGAGGGGGTGTGCAGGTGGTGGTAGGGGGTGTGGTGGGGGCAGGGGGAGGGGTGTGTGTAGGTTGTGGGGGGAAGGTAGGGGTAGGGGAGGGCGCAGGGTGATGTGCAGGTGGGGGTAGGGGGCATGGAGAGGGGGGGTGCTGGGGGAGGGATGTGTAGGTGGGGGGGGGGGGGGTAAGTGTGGTGGAATGGGGGTGTGTAGGTGGTTTTTTTATTACAGATCGTTAGCCTCCTCTCATTTGAATTTGGTATGATTTATTGGTTTCAATTTATTGTCTTCATTATTGTCAAATTTTCCTTGGTTATGGTTTATTTATTTTGACTTATTGAATATGATACAGTTTATTTTATTTGTTATTTATTCTTATTTTATACATTATATTTCTAATTTTTCAATTATTATGTATAGATATTGTTCAATGTGTCAGATGATCATCAGTACAAACGTAACGTGTTATTATCATTTATATTTTCTACTATTTTTACTGTCTCCATAATTCATCAACTTTTATTGAAATACTTTGTACCACTAATTTATGAATTCAATATATTCAATATAATCAATATTAATGCAATGTTTCGATCCATAATACAAGGGTACATGGTGGAGTAACACTAGATTTTGGAGAAATACACCATCGTGGAAGGTACTATGTGATTTTCATCTAATAAACTGCAGCTTTTGTAACCTCACACGCCCTTCTTTTTGGAATTAATTTTTGTTCTGTATATATTTTGATATATTTTATTGGTTTCCAAACTATCTGCATTATGTTGACATTCACAATTACAGTGTTCTGGTATCAATGTTCATTACTATTCGTTATTATCTTAATAATATGTTACATCATATATTTGATTTCTCAGTGGTATAAATAAATTGTTATTCCTTTTCATATAAAATTAATGTTTACTAATATTGTGATGATGTCTTAGAAACTTCTACAACTATTAGTTATTATTTTAATAGTATGTTCTTTTATATGTTATTTGTTTTGATGAAAATTCAAAATTTTCAAATATGATTAGAGCATTACAACTACTTTAGAATTAGAATGGGTGATGAATCATTAGTAAACATTAACTATGTTGGGATGTTCTTGATCCTACATACAGGGTTATAGGGTGGAGTCACACTACAATTTAGAGGAAGAAACCATCATGGAAAGGGGATTAGTGACTCATTTTGAAGCAGTGTATCTTTACAAATTAGTTGCAGCACTGATGTTGGGTAAGTTTTTATTATTTCATCATGTTTCAAACAGATTTTTATTTTAGCATATACGTTACATATCCACTACGCACATATTAGTTTAACTAGTTATTTCCAAAAAAATTACATTCAACATAAAAATCATCAGTAGGGGGGTTCCTGTCCGGCATGGGGGGTTGTCCAGGAGGCTCCAGCAGGAGGGGGGCTGCTGTCTTGCAAGGGGGTTCTTCAGGAGGGTCCAGCAGGGGGGGGGGGGGCTACTGTCCAGCAGGGGGGCTGTCCATGGGGCTCCATCAGGGGGGGTTCTGTCTGGGGGGGGGGGGCTCTGTCCAGGGGGGCTATCCAGGGGGGGCTGCTGTCCAGGGGGGTCCAGTAGGGGGGTTGCTATCCAGGGGGGTCCAACATGGGGGGGGGGGGGGTTGTTGTCTAGCGGGGGGCTTCTATCTAGGGGGGATTCTCTCCATGGGGGCTATTGTACAGGGGGTCCAAAAGGGGGGGATACTGTCCAAGGGGATCCACCATGAGGGGCTTCTGTCCAGGGGGGGTTCTATAAATTATCCTTTTAGTGTGCTTTCATATTTTCATTTTCATTTATTGAGTTCACTTTTTTCTTTTCATAATATGTTATGTTAGAAGGTTCTTGTTCAATTGAATATTATTTTATAATGATTTGTTTCAAATACAGGGATCTGTCATACAAGTCAATGACGGGGAACTTACCTCACATTTTCTGGTCGCTTTCAAGCCTTGGTACACTGTAAGAAACTAATACTTTAGTTAAGATAATTATCATTTTTTAATGTATTTATGGCTTTATTCAGGTATTTATAGATCATTCAATTCACTGGTCTAATTGATGCCCTTTCTGGCATTCCCCTTGTTGATTTTTAAGTTGATGGCATGTTTAAAAAACACTTACTTGAATTGATATCTTTCTAGTTTATATAGTTTTGGTTACCATGTAATTAATCATATTTCACTGCTTTAGTTTGTAGGAATTCTGAGCATCCTCAGTGCAAAGTCTTTAATATTTTCTTGCTTTTACTGATGCTATCAGTAATGTTTCAAACAACCAATTTATTGGATCTTATCTGTGTATCGTTGTGACATTGTTAGCACTTGGTGGACCACCCTTGTTATCTGTATATAGATTGTTACTATTTTATTTATTTTACTTTATATTCCCTAACCCAACATATTATGAGATATATTAAAGTAATTAGTTTTAGTGAACAACATAATTTAATTCTCATTTCCCACACATGTATACATATTGTTACTATTTTATTTATTTTATAGGTCTTGTGTTTTTTTATTCTCAAGAGAATGATTTTTTTCTACATTTTTATTTGAATGTTTGCTTTTTTTTTTCAAGTTATCTAGTTGCAGGTTTATAGGTTGCCTGGTTTGAAGGCTTGTATCTACCAGGTTTGGAAGTTATAACTTGATAGTTTGTGCATTACACATTTTCGTGTTACTAATTTTATAGTTTTTTGTTGATAGGATGGTGGGTTTTAGTTGCTAGGTTTACAGGATGAAGGAATTCTTGTTTGTATTAGAATTTATAGTTCTATCAAAACATTTGAAGTCCCTGAGAAACTGGAAGAGGTGGTGGTAAAATCCTTCAAAAAATATGGTCAGAGTTTGAATTGTTGTTTCAAATATTAAATAAATCCAAAAAACTAGAAGTCACCACAAATCAGTGTCATATAGATGGAAAGAAGAAGAAAGAGACCATGCAGCCTGATCTAGTAGAATTTAAAATCAGCATCAATACCGAGCCAATTAAATTTTTTTCATTATCCAATTATGTGACACAAAGGTAAATGTTCTAGCTTAATAATCTTAATGAAAGACCATCTGGTAGGAAAACTGATTTTTTAATTGATTTCTGGGAAATAGTTTTTTTAAATTAGAGAAATATGTTGACATTTTTGAAATTCACATTCTTACATCTATTTGATGTTTCCTAAAAATGATTATCGATATGATTTCTTATTCTTGATGGTTATTAATGGATACTTGCATCATGTAAAGTGATTATTGATATTAATGAAATGACCCAATTGACCAATTTCATTTTTCCTATTCCTGAGATGGTTCTTAGACTTTTCTGAAACATTATTTCTCATTCACTAATTCTTAAAATAACTAACTGAATGAAAAACTATTATAACGTTATTTTATGTATTATTAATGAATGATGATTTTATTCCATATTAAAATGAATCACACCATAGATTGATTTTAATTGTTCTCATTTGACCACGAGGCCCACCCTACATTTGAACATTTGATAAACTAGTATAAACCCTTGTATCCCATGATAGGTTTCCAATGTTCAAGATTTTTTTTCTTTACAACCCTTTTTTCGAGGATAATTACATGAAATCAATTCATATTTAAAGTGTGAGAAGGGTGTTTCATGGTTCCATTCAATGTGGGATGCATAAATTACTGTGGTGTTGTGAGTGGGTACCCTAGACCCAACTCATGTATGTGTATTGAATACCATTATACAATGTATGGAGTTCACTCGTCAAATTGTTTTCTACCTTTTTCTATGAGACATTTTTGTGCAGGGTAATTGACTTCTGAATTCTGAATTCTATTCTGAATTCAATTCTGTATGTATTTAATTAACCTCTGAATTATGTGTTATACTTGCAAGTAATTGCTGAATTCTGCATGTGTATGAGATATGTGAGGGATACTTTGGAAAATTAGGTATGTTTTCATTTCATTAGGTAGGAAATTAATTTTACTTATGGTTTATTAAGTATATTCTAAAAGGGGAATAATTTTGAATTTTTCATTCTTCAAATGATATACTCATGTTAAATTTGATCTAATGGTATAAGGACTTTTCATAGCATGTAGAATTAGTAGATCTCCGATGATCGATCTTTATATTGGCTTGGGGAGGAACTCTATAACTGAAACTTATTTCACTTTCTAATGATGAGTTGATATATTCTTCGCCACTATCAAGAGCTATTGAATTTTCTTGATAACATTATGATTTATTAGACTGGGGATACGATCCTGGTCTTGGGTTGTGTTTTGACCATGGTGAGATTTCCTTTAGGATGTTCTCTATCAAGCAGTTTGCATAATGTCATGATGGAATAAAATGATATTATGAAATTTGAAATTGTAATTTGGCTTATTAGGTATGTGAATCTGAATATTCACAATTTTTATGTGAATTTAAATATTCTTATGAAAATAATAAATGGAAATTGAACCTAATTGAAATGTAAAGAGGTCACATTAAAATTGTAGCTTTGAATTCTATACATTTTATTTTATGAAATGTAATTTCAATTTCAGGTTTGAATTCTATACGTTTTATTTTATAATGGGTAGGCTGTTGGAGGCTGCATTGTAGGCTGTTGGAGGCTGCATTGCAGGCTATTGGAGGCTGCATTGCAGGCTATTGGAGGCTGCATTGCAGGATAATAGAGGCTGTTGGAGGCTGTATTGGAGGCTGCATTGCAGAGGCAAGGCTCTATTTCTGGTAATTGTAGAGGGTCCATCTTGTTCGGTCGTGGAGGATGTAGTTTTTGATCCAAACTATGATTAGTACAGTTCAAGGATCCAGAATGACTCCTATTTTTATAAGGTTGAGGTAATGTAATGAATTCTTGACATTGACAATGTGTCTCTTATAATTATGAAGACTACTACTAAAATTGGAAAAAGTAAGATCTTTTACTCCTTATTCTCCATGTATTAGGAATAAGATACGAGTATACATGTTTTTTTCTTTTTTATTGGGTGCATTGTTATTTTACAGGGTAGTACTGGTGTTGGAATCAGGCAGTACTGGTTCCGGAATCAGTGAGGGCAGGTGTGATCAGTATACTAGTTCTGGAATGCATCTGTGATCGGTAGAGGGCAGGCTGTGATATACCAACGGTTTTTCAAACCGTTGGTAAAGGCATTTAAAAGTGACTCTACTGCAACAATTATACTAACCCATTTCATAAAACATATTCAAACGGTTTTTTGGAACCATTGGAATAGGTTATGGGGGTGCTGGTGCAGGGTGGGGAGATGTGGGTGGGGGGAGGGGGTGTTGGCAGTGTCCTCCCAACAGCCAGCACGGTGAACCGTGTTGGTTTTGTTTTTGCAGTGGAAAAGACTATAGCCACGGTTTTAAACTGTGGCTAAATCCCTATAACCACGGTTCAAACAGTGGCTATAGCCCTATAGCCACTGTTTCAAAATGTGGCTATACGCATTTCCATAGTATAAAAAAACCAGCACGGTTCACCATAGTTATAGGCTCCGACCTATATCCACCCCAATACCAGCCACAGTTCATGAAACCGTAGCTATAACCTATAGCCACGATTTTAGGCCTGTATCCATGATTTTAAACTGTGGCTATAGCCTAAATTTCTATTAGTGTAAGGTTTATTTCCTCAATTTCATTATTATCTCATATTTTTTATCTATGAGTATCTACTAAGTCATATTTATCATCCATGTACATGTTTCATTAAATTTTATAAAAAATGAATCTTTTATGTTTTTAGGTAATGGGATACTTAACTATATCATAAATTTAAATTTTTTGAATGATTTATTTTATTAAATCCTTCTAATTAATGCCCATGTTTTTAAAATTATTTATTGGATTTATTTATTTGTTCATGATTGTTTTAATATGTTTTTTTCTATCAAAAGATTCAGAGTGGTATGGGAGATATTGATTCAAAAATCTAATTTAAATTTCTTTATAAATTTTTCAACTTTTAAATGATTTCATGCAAATGGGTATTTCTCTCAAAGAGTTTTATTAATTAATTTCAACCATCTCAACATGCTTTATTAGATACCATTCGTTGTTGAGTATGATTTACTATAATACAATCATAAATATTGTATTAAATTATTTATGATATGTTTGACTGTAAATGTTCTATTTTTATAACATTCATGGTTTATTGTTAGAGTATTGAAATTTTTTATGCTAATTTTAGTACGAATGTTTATGTAATACTTCACCTTTTTCATATGAGGAATGCATTGGACTTATTATGTGACAATCGGGGCCCGCTATAGCCCATCGATGCATCGGTAGGTCTCATGAGACAACTTTGTGTCATGGAACAAGGCCTCAACGTGATTTTTATTTGTATTCTTGAATTAGGCCTTGACTATGTAGTTATGATTGTCGCATTATGCATTCCCTGGTTATGAAATTAGTTATTACATGTGATTATTCGACTAGTAGAATATCCATGTGCATGTTTATATGGTTATTTTTTATTTATTTCTTCCAATTTATGATATATTTTATGTTTAAAACGATGTTTTTTTATTACACATCTTTCCTTACAGGTTTATAGCTTCTGCTAAATTATTTACCCTTACTGAGAATTTGATCTCACCCCATTCTTATGTTTTTATAGGATTCCATGAAGTACATTATTATTGATATGTAGGTTTAATCTTGGATATTAATGGTGTTCCCTAAAGTATTATCTATGTTTTTTTTGTTCGAAGGTGTAATGTAACATTCATGTATGTAATCTATTTACCAAGACTACTAAACTAATCGGTCCTTCGAGACTTGATTCCTTGTAATAATTTCAATGTATTAAAATAATGCACCAACTCTGGGTTTTTTGGGTCGGGTATTTACAACAACATAGAATGTGAAGATGATTAAAAAAAATATAGCCATTTAGTAGCGTCAATATAAGAATTTTTCAAATAAATGTAGACCACCTATATAGATTGAAGTTAGGAAGAAATTCTTCTTATGTGTTTCATTAAGGCTGGAACATAATATTATTAGGATAAAGGGTAAAGCTTCTCCACAATAATCCAGGATGTTCTATATTCTAGAGAGAGTTGGGTTGGTAGTCTATAAGTTTTAGTTACCTTAAAGGTATTGGGCCATGCATGACAAATTCCATGTATCTCACTAGCAACATTACATTTCAGACTCGTATCAGGCTTTTTTACCTCAAGGAGGATGAGTTATAGGTATATGCATCCGTTTAGGAGAAGATGATATGTATTGTGGATCACAGCTTAAGGGTTCTCATTGGAAGACTAATTACTATAGTATGGTTTCTATGATAGTACGACCATGTATATGAGAGACATAGGAATGGGATTCTAATGTATGATCATAGTTCCAATAGTTATTCTAAAAAATGCATGACCACACATGAGAATGAGACCTAGGGTCTAATTTCATTACAGGTGAATGTTTTTATGAAACATGTGTTTTCATAAGGTTTATATCATTTTATTTCTATCTATTTTCTGTTTAGATATCTAAATATTGAGTGATATGAATTCTTTTTGTGGTCATATATGTTTCAACGGTATCCGAGGATGGTTTTAATCACATAACCCAACTGTTTTGGTGAAAAACATATGGTACACAATTAGTATATATGATGTGGGGTAGGATCCATGATTATTTATAACCATTATAATCTTGATATAGTGGGTAAATAGCCCCCATGGTTAAATAAAAACTGGAAATTTTTAGTTCAATGCTAGATAACAAGTTTTAAATTTTTATAGAAGTTTTTTTTCACGATTTGAGCATGATTAGTCAATCAGTGCATGAAATCCTTGAGATTATCCATTCCCTGTAGATATGTGCTCATAACTAGTTCATGGATTGGAAAACCTTGATGCAAAACCATGCGACCCTATAAATTAGGAGAATTTTGAAAATTAAACACACATAATTATTATATGATTCCACATTTCATATTAATATTACTCATAGAAGATCCAAACCATTGATGCCCTCTCTGGTTACTATTCTGGGATTTAAGTGATCTCTTACATTTTATCTTGGAATAAAGTGTCATTCATCTTGTTGGATTCATACTTGTAAGAGGTTAAATACAATTTTTTAGTTCATCATTTCGTATGGTTTCGACTATGCTATTTACGATTGAGTTAAATTTCCTTATTAATAAGCTCTTTTCCCATTATTCAATTTTCTCCAAAGATAAGTCAATTTTGGAGATGATACTGGTCGATTTATCCACTATGAACCACATGTAAGGGTCTCATTCAATTAAATTAATGTTAAACTATTTATATATTCTATTTTTCCACACTCTATATTCCCAGCAGATTCCTTCAAATGAATTTTAATCCTTGAAATTAATTGATGGAAATGGCCTAGGTTGATAATGAGGGTCATCAAGGAATGATTATAGGTTGAGGACAAAAAGGGAATCACCCAATTTGGTTTATTATGTATTTAAATGGGCCATTATAACGGTATATGAAATTGTATTCTTTTGTGGTGTTCTCCTTTACCCCTTGTTGTGGTGTTTTTAATAATAAATTGTCAGTTTTAATAGAAATGAGTTATAATTGGAATTATTAATTAAATTAATGAATTGTAATGTGATTTGGATTGTCATATCAATTATATTTGATTTGATTTATTTTAATTTATATGTGAACATTACCTTAGAAATGGAACTGTAATGGATTATTGAATATTAAATTTAATGTTATATTGAAATTCCCACGTGAGTAATTGAGAGGTACATCTTTAATGATTGTTTAATGATTATATTTTCCCTCTAAGGTGAGTTTTTAATAGGAATTAATAAGTTTATGACCTTGAAATGTTTAAATGAAATTGATAACATGGTATTGAACTTATATGATGCTAATATTTATTAGGTG
Organism: Viscum album; assembly: GCA_963277665.1. Lineage (NCBI taxonomy): Eukaryota > Viridiplantae > Streptophyta > Magnoliopsida > Santalales > Viscaceae > Viscum > Viscum album. The sequence continues at coordinate 1,903,511,454 of OY728137.1, forward strand.
AGACATTAGTTTGTATGAGAATACCATGGATGAAATCAGTTGGCTGTTTACATTCTTATTATCGAGTGAAAGTAGAATCCAGAAATAATTTTCTAATAATGGTCACATGTGGGTGAAATTTATATGTTGAGTGATACATGGAGATCATTTGGATTTCCAAGAAATAACTTAGAGGGTTTATGATTCTTATGTTGTGGGTGATACCTGGGATCCCTTAGTGGAAATACAAGGATGAAATCAAGTTAAAGATATTTTATATCACACCTAGAATGATACCTGGTTTCTTTAGTGGTTCTCCATAGAAGGGCTTGTAGAGTGTCGATTTATATAATACATGCAGTGATACCTAGATTCTAAATTATGATTAATAAGGATGTTTACAGGATTATATATAAATAATTATAGAATTAATTGATATGATGCATATTCTAAGGCAATGAACATGCTTCAATTCAATCTTTATTTATGATTTATGGATTGACTATTTATAAATAATTTTTTTACCTATCATACTAGGGACAAAAGGCTTTGTGTTTGGTCTTGGAGCATGAAAATTAAATCAATTTGATTGGTTAGTAAAATATTATTATAAATGAAACATGTGTGGTTGTTAATTCAGATACTTACTTTCTAAATGTAATTTTTGAAATGAATTTTATTTTAATTGATAAAATGGACCTTATATTATGTCAACATTCAGTACTTCCTTGCTTCTTATATTAATTCATTCACACTAGTACTTATATATATTCAATGACTTTATGGAACATGAAATTTTGTGTTTTCTTATTGGGATTTATTCTCACAACATGTTCAGTCTTATTTGGGTCCCCGAATAGACTATATTATTATAGGTATAGATAAGGTCAAGCGCCCTACTATAGGTTCATGACTATGGCATAAGAGCAGGGGAGAATGGGACCGATATGAGGATCATGATTCAAGTAGGGATACTTTAAATACATTTGGATTATTTTCTTCCATGTATTTTACGCTACCATGCATACCTTTTTTGGTTGTTTTGTTTAGGAATATGACATGTATCGTCATCATTGTATATAAGATTCCTCTTGATATTGTTCCTATTGTTGTGGTTATTGTTTTTTTATTTTTATTACTTCATTCTATAATTATCTACTACTATATTTATGAATTGATACAGTATAGTGATGACGAAATATTCTCCCCACTATCGTAGCTAGGCCCACACTGTCGAAATCCACTGAGGCTTGAGGAGATTACCTTGAAACAAGGTGGCCAACTGGGCTCAATGAACTGTTTGACTGTCATCCAAGTTTGGGACGTTAATATTTTTTACATATATATAAATTTTATAGACAATAAAAATACCAATGCCTATGGTTAGTCAATTAAAAAAATCATATGTAATATATTACATGATAAGATGTTTTTTACCACATGAAAAATACCTTGTGTCTGCTTTTTAATCATTTGGTAAAATTTTACTGCATATGTAATATGTAATATTTAATGAAATAACGATAAAAAATATATTTACACAATTTTTAATACATTCATTTCATTATGTATGGATTCTCACATTTATGAAATGACAAAGAAATTATTTTTTCTTAAAGAAATTTTTTCTTCCAAAATTTAATATACATTCTCTAACCATTGTTGTAAAAAGTTATTCTATGTCAGAAAAAAATCATTAGTAATGCATTATATTTAGAGATATTTTAAAAAATTATAGAATACTCAAAAATAAAAAAAAAATATCACAAAAGACAACCTTTTTTGGAAGCTGGTGATCCCTTCTAAAGTAGTCATCTTTTGATAAATAATAGAAACACATCCATTAAGAAAATAGATTCCTGATTCTTTATATATGAAAAAATATCAACAATTCAGACACCTCTAAAACGTCCCAATATAGTTTTTCGACATATGGTTCCATCCACATCACCTTCCATGAACATAAATCCACATATAATAAACTCAACGATTTCCAAGTATAGATATAATCTAAAAATGATATTGAATCCAAACAATTTAAGGGATTTTTTCTATTTAAAAAGATTCAAAAAAACTCACACCATGTATGGTCTATGTGGTTACAAAATTCCAACTACAAATATTTGTTTCCTCTAGAATCCTTCTTATGAATCATCTAGATGTTGTTTTTTCAACAAATTTTTACAAATGGATAAATATTATACCCCTCACATGTTTTTTAGGGAGAATTACCACACTCAAATTTCTTATACTACATAAATTACAACTAAGAAAAAAATTCTATTATTGATAAATTCTTCCATGTGAATAATGATACCCCTTTTCATATAGAATCTAGAATTTTTTAATTCACTGATGATAGAAACCATTGATTGGCATCCATGGTCTATGTGAAACTATAAAAAACACGATGTTATCTTATAGAATCATATTACCATGATCATCATATTGTGCTTTTTTATTCCTATGAAAATATACAGAACAAAAACCATTAATTTTCATTCAGGCTGATTTATGGTTGATGATTACTATATTCCAAAGATGCAACCATTTTTTCGACCTATTTACTAAAAAAACAAAATTAGTCAAACCTCCTATCAATAATCATTTATCATGTGGTTTTCATTTACTATGAGTCTAGAATAAAACATGTTATCATGGATTGATAGCCCCATATAGGTATTTTTAAAGTTCCCATTCATTGAAATATTTCCATTGAGAGGGGGATAGGTTGAATCAGTGATAATATTTTCTTTTATTTTTCATTGATACAACCTTTTCCTCATGTTAATGACTATATTCCCCATTGATAAAACTATTCAAACACACATCCATATGAACACAATAATTTACAAGGTTCACTGTTAAGTAAGTATAGATATGTCCATTGTATTCTTTGGAAATAATCCAATGCCACACAATCAACTAGAAATAAATTCTTGGACTATAAATAGTAGAATATACAGTATAAATCGTGTATAACTTTGTAAGGAATCAAATAGTGTGTGTGTACCCTCTTAGCACAAATTGGGTAAAGAAATATTTATGTTACAATGCTTGGTAAAAGTTATTTATTTAAATTTTACTAATGTATTCCTTTTGAAGCAAATATATAATTTATTTCCCATAACGTTGTAATATATTCATGGAAATTGATATATAATTCATGTATGATTGTCCTGTCTAATCTCCTCAATATGATTCTATAGATCAAATCACCCAATTCTATCAGGCTACTACGATTCATTAAATATGATTTCCCAAAACGATATATGTAGATCTGTCAGAATATGTTCCATAGAATTTAGAATAATTACTTCATTAGTTTGGAAATACCAATATGGAAATCCCTAATCTGATTAATTCTGCTAAATCTGACAACTACTTGAATAGGATGAAAAACTGAATATGATGATCAACTAAGTAACGTTGTTATATTTTATTTTCCCTTTCACTTCACTTTGCTAAAACATCTACAACAATGGATTGATACAAAAAAATCTTCATATCCCTAGAAATTTGGATATTCTTTCTCTTCTGTAGTGATAGAATGTCCATCATAAATAACTACATTGTACTCTCACCTTTTATGGTGACCCATAAGAAATTTTTTGTGGGAATCCAAAAATCATTCCCGATATAATTTTTTTACCAAATATTGATTTCCCTTAAATTTAGGGTGAGTATTGATTTCCTAAACTATTATAAAGTCAACTCAAATATTCTATGAACGTAATATATTTTTTAAATTTCCTCTTAATCACTATTACATATCCTTTTTTGGAATCTAATTTTTTTAGTTTAATTTCATCATTCAGATTTCTAAATCTGACCCTCAGTACCAAATACATGCATTATTAAGTTTCATGATCCCCTATATAACTCAATAAACAATATTCTTCAACAATTCTTCGGACCTTGTTGAAATCATCAAGGAAATTAAATAAATTCATTCAGCACCTAAATGTTTGAATTCATTGTTGATCAATTACATTCCTTTTATTTTCAATCATCAATATTAAGAAATTATTTTTTTGATAATGATGGAATCCTGAACACGATTAAAATATAATATCTCCACAAAATATGATTCCACATGAGAAATTTATTTCTCTTTTCCATTATCTTCATTCCCCAAAGATTTCTTTATTTTAGAATTTTGTCTTATAGAAAACCAGAACATTCAGTTCCTCAAAATTTTTACAAAACTATTATACCTTTATGAATTTAATGAGATTAATACAATGTATCATATTAACATTATTCTTATTTAATTTTATTCTTTTATCATTAATTCATTCATTACATTGAATACATTTCAGTTTAGATTTATAATATTTTTATTTTTATTGGAAACTATTATAACTTCCATTTCATTCATCAGTACTCAAATTTCATATTCCTCCCAAATACGATTATCATGAATATGATTAGTCTGAATATGATCTCATACAAATATTTTTTCATGACCCATTTTTCATTCCATCCAAATCCAATCAATTTGAAAATGATATATTTCACTTATTATTTCTTCCACCAATGTTGTTTCATATGGTTTAAAACATATATATGACTTATGACAACTCTATTATTAGTAAATAATCGTAATTTTTTTTTATCAAATTCATTATGAATCCGATCATACAGACAATAATTATTCATCAATCATATTCATAGTGAATCAGATGACCATTTACTTCCATCAAGATGAGTTTTCAATAAAATTAATCATTTCATTCCAGATTCTGTGTGAATCTGATGAGACTTTTCTTCCAACCATCTTTACTAAAATGAAATAGAATTTTTTTTTGGGAATTGTGAGCCCAATTATATGAATATAATCATTAGTCTAAATTTCCCCAATACAAATTAATATTATTATACATTTCTTCTTTAACTAATTTTTAAAACGAAAGGAAATAATTAAATACAAACACCTTCCTCATCATCAACATGGTTTTTACAATCTCACCATTTGAATTTTGTTTTCAAAATTATTTGAAAAATAATTAAACATTTTATCCTCAATTAAAGGATTATATATTAGGAATTGTAATCCAACATGAGATAACTCATTACAGGATAGAATACATATTGATAGAAAAACAATGATTTCCAAAAGTTGTGATTTTTTATCCTTCATCGTTTATTTATATTTTCTTCATCAGTTAATCAATTTTCAATAAAAAATAATAATTACTAATAACCAACACAATAAATAGTTAGAATAGTTTGTACACAATATAATGATGAATTCAAATGTTTCTAACAATGCCCTATTTTCAATTCATATAAAAGGATATATTTATAAAATAATAAAATTATGATTCCAATTTACAATGCAATAAAATTGTAATATAATAGGGGGATATAAATACAGACCACAATGTTGATGAGGAAATTTTTGGATGCCCATATTTATCCTCAATTTCGATAAACATTCCTTCGGTAAATGTTCTTTAAAAATTTCTGGAATTCGTTTTGATGTTAGAAAATACCCCAACTGCAATTAATTATTCTCCACATTCTCTTTCATTATATGATATTTGATATCAATATGTTTTTAACAATAATGATGAACATGATTCTTGGTGAGATTGATTGTACTCTATTTTCAAAACCGAAGAGCATTAGTAACATCACATAAACAAGAAAGACTTTCAATTGAGTTTCCATAAAAATAAGTTGAGTTGTTGCTTTATTGAAAGAAGCATACTCAGCTTCATCCATATTGATTTATACTAAATTTTATTTCTTTGAATTCCAATTCACACAATTCATTACCAAATATAATACCTTACATTATTTTTACCTTTTATCATAAAAATTTCTTGCCCAATCAACAACTGAGTACCCAAAAATTTCATTAATATATGAGCTTCCATACCTTATTCCAAATATCAATTTTGCCTTTAATGTATCTGAGAATTATTTTTCTTGAAATTAAATGTGATTGTTTTGGACCACATTAAAATATTTTTCATAATGTAACTGAAGGACCCCAAAACACCCTGAGAAGGGGGGAGGGCGAATCAGGGTGTCCACATTTTCTTTTAAATAGAGGGATTTTGTTCCCATGTTGGTAGGAAACAATTAAACCTATATAATGAGAATTTATAGAAAAAAACATTCAAGTGTTATGAGATAACACACCAATTTTACTTGGTTCAACAGTAAGAGCTACGTCCATGAAGCATACGCCGAAAGATTGTCAGTCGTTCCAATGTCTACTAACTGAAACTAGTTGTGTTATATTGAAATTTAACACAATCTATTTGTTCCAAGAACACTACCTTTACATGGATTTAGATATAGAACACTATGTCCCTCCAATAATTCCATTGAATCCCCCATGCCATCTATGTTCAGAATAATCTGAAATCCGTTTATTGACATGAAGATCATTTCAATGGGTTGGAAATAAATCATGCATTCTCAAATATAGATATATCCTAGGTTGTTGTCTCATTTACCACTGTTGATGTTATATAATATTTATGTGTTTTTGGAACTAAAATAGTTCCTCTGTAAACTGGTCTTCTTCCTCAATGTTCTACACTACACCACATTCTACCAGTGCTCTGCATGATACCTCTGTAAACTGCGACTACATTATTCCTTCACAAAAAACTCATGTATAGTGCTTCAACGTACCTATTATTACTAGTGGAACAACTCCTCTTTTGAGAACTATCTTTTGTGAATCATATTATCTGATATGTGTTCTAAAAACCGTCATCCATGAACAATTCTAGACTTCAACAAAATCCTTTCGAATTTGTAATCAAAGTCTTTTCTGAGGGGTTTTCTTCTTGCGAACCACTCAATTCATAACCATATTCTTTTATGGATTTCAAACCTCAACGATTCATTTTAATGAAAGGATTATTGAAACTTATATAATAAAATATATCCATATAATATTCTCATCTAATATTTATGAGAATCTTTGATACATATCAACCATTACCATGTACCATGCATCTCATGTGCATCATATTCTTTATACAGTAAAATGTAGTACCATTCTCCCTACGCAACAGCACAAGTCATCACCTTGTTTCCACAAACAACACCATTTGTGGTTTCTCTAAAATCCACATATTTTTTAGAATGAAACCCAATCCCGTGAACTATTTTTCATACCGTAACCACTAGCCTTCATGCGAACCTCCTTCACTCCATGAACTTTTTCTCATGTTTCGTACACATTCCATTTTACATTCCGTGAATTGTTCCTATTACATGGCTTATTGTTCTCTATTCCATGTATCATGTTTCAAGATCTGAGAACCATTCATATAAATCTAATTCCACATACTACCTTTTTGGAAAACCATATTTTTTCTAAAAACAAACTCTTCATTTTGCGGCCCAAAATATTTGCAAGAAATGAGCAACAACGCCACCATCAATACTAATTTCAGCCTCAATCATAAGACCACATTCTTTGAAAACTCATTGATCAACCAAATATGGATTGATAATAATAAAAAAGATATTCCATTTCTATCAAAGAACAATCGTGGTTCTAACAATATCCCCTTTTGAGATTGTTGAAAATCCGTAGATAAATTCAAAGAAGCACATGCATCAATCAAACCAGTTACCCATGAAACTACTTAGAATACAAAATTCTATGTCTACATAAGGAGTGATCATTGTATAAAAAAGATGGTATGAATGAATTGGATTATAAATTATTGGAATACTTTTATGGTGTGGAACAAAGCTCTAACAGTATTCTCATATTACCAAATATATTATTTCATTCTATTTCTCCCCCATTGTAACTCATTGAATTTATCATGTAACCAAAAAAATTCATTCTCTATACTATTTAATTTATCCACTCTCCCCCATTGGAAATAAAACTAATGAAAAAAATATAGATTGTAAAGGTCAAATAACACTCCCCCTAGATCATATCTATCTTGAAAACCTACATCACATTCATAAATATATTTAAAATGTTAAAAAACTATAGGAAGTATAACATCATAACCTACTCATGCACGAGGATGTGGTTAGACAAAGATTTTCATCTAATGGTTCTCAAAAACTTGTCCAAACAATGGATTTGTCTGTATGTCAGCAACTTGGTCATCTGTTTCATCATGATCCATTTGAATCATTCATTGTTCAAATTTGTCCTTGATTAAGTGATTTCTAATTTCAATGTATTTTCAATGTGAATAATAAAAAAATATTATTCATAAGATTAATTTCACTCTTGTTATAATTGTGTATCGCCATCGGTTGTTTCACCTTATCACCAATATATGTTATTTCCTTCTTCATATAATGAACATCAAATTTTAGCCTTTATCGTGAAGATATATTCAACATCAGCGGTACTAAGAGTAGTGTGTTCATATTTCTTAACCAACCATTCCTAACATTTATTTCCAATGATGAATGAACCACCACATAGGATATTCAATCCACCTCATCTGTTGCCATGTCAACTTTAGAAAATACTGAAAGATCATTATATTTTCTTATAGAAATGTATGATCCATAATTATTAGTACATTTAATATAAATCATGATTCATTTCACTACTTCCATATGTTCTCCCATTGGATTAATTTGAAAGCGGGCCACTTAGCATGTTGAAAAGAAAATAAATGTCCATGTTACAGTCATGTACTATAAGCTTCCAATGATTATCCTATACATTTTGGGATCTATATATATCTCATCATCATCATTTTCGAGTTTTTTCACAACCTCAATTACAGTATAAATTGGTTTTTTATCATGCATATAGAATTTCTTAAGAAAATATCTTGCGTAAATTTCCTTAGAAAGGAATGTGTAGTATTTCCATTGAATCGCATGTTGCCTCATGTAATATGTGAGTTCACCAAACACAATCATTTCAAATTTTGATTTCATGTGATGGGAAAATTAATCAATTAATCCATGCCTACTTCCACCATATATAATATCATCTATGTAAACCAAAACCATAGTCTAATAATTCTCATAATTCATCAAAGAGATATTATGATCCACTCCTCTTTTAAATTCCAGCTTCCTTTGATTAGAATCCAGTAGAGATTACCATTCTCGCGGTGCCTTCATTAGAGACTAGAGAGACTTCTTTAATATGAAATACTTTATTTCATCATTACAAATAAGAATACCGATTTTTCTTTCAATGTATACTTCTTATTCATGAAACAAATTTAAGAAATCTGTCTTGACATCCATTTGATAAATTTTTTATCCTCTATGAATTTCCATGTAAAGAAATAGTCTGGTTAACAACTGTCTTACCACCGAAGAATATATTTCATCATCTTCAACACCTTGAATCAAGGAATAATATTTAAACACCATTTGTGTATTATTTCTAATCAAATTTTCATGCTCATAAAATATTTCCTTAAAATTACACATTGTACCAATCACATCGTGGTTTTCTGGTGTCTAAACTAGATCACATGTTTTATTCTTATCATTTTGATCTAACTCATCATTCATTGATTTACCCCATGATTTATAATTTGTAGCCTCTTCAAATAAGGATTGTTCCACAACTGAAATGAATAAATATTGTGAATTATTACTTATTTTCCTTCTATGTGTGGGAGATATCGAATCAGCAATGATGTTGGGTTGGTAAATTTTTTCACATTGATTTATCCTATGATGATCATATAAATTTTCTTCACCCATGGATTCATCTTTATATTCATCTTCTAAAGTAGCATCATGTTGATATTTTTGTGTTTTTTCTTTGCCTTCCCATGAATTTTTATTTGTTTTCAGTCTTTGTAAATACAAACCTCTAAAAAATACTTAATATTGAGATATTTAAAGAATTGAAATTGATGATATTTTTTGGATTAAAATTTTATAGAATTAGGTCATAAATATTACATTACATTCTAATATTACAATGTATATACTTCTACATGGTATCCATTTTTTCATAAAATAAAAAATTTTAAAATAAAACTACATTTCTTTTCTTGATATCAATCTTCTTTAATTATTCCTTCTTCTTACCCTTCCTTATACCCTATGAAAAAAAATTCAAAAACATGGGATGAGCATAAAAAAGCTCAATAAGGGTTATAAAATAAGGAAAGAAAAATTTCATCCATAAATATATACAAAACATAATCTCTTTAACATACCTCATAAGATTATAATATTTATGAATAACACATAGAAATCACAAATCAAAAAGGTTATTTGTGGCATCCATAACAAACTTACATTGTAGCTTTCACAGCTATGTACGGAGTTCCGTTTCGAATACCCATCATAGTGTATTCCCAAACCCTCTTAGGATAAACATAAATGTTTACCTCCATCACGTTACCAATGCATTGGATACATATCTTTGGCTCACCCACCCGAGTTTTATCACGGAACCACCCATATTCATTAATAATGCCCAATAACCATAACATAATAATGACACATGAATAAGCATAATGTAAAGATAATATTACCACATTGAAATCAAAATAAAATATTAAAATATATTGATTTAATAAATACATTCCAAAAAAAAATTTCATTTCCAAAATATGTAAAACTTTTATATGGTATTCATGTTATTTTTAAAAACATTATGGTTTGTTAAGGATTCCAAATATTAAATAATGATCACGATGGCTGAAAGAAAATTGTCACCACGTACGTTAAAAAAATTCCTTTTGTCATTTTGTAATATGATTCCTAAAAAAGGTTTCTTTTTAAACAAATTAAATTTCAAAGTGGTTTATTATACATCATATTACAGAATATTGTTTATAAATCAATTTATGCCTCAATAAAAGGAGATTGAGAGTAAGTCACTTACAAATATCATATCATTTGATTAAGGACAACTCGATGACACAATTATGTTTGAAAAATATAAATAAACAAAATAAAATTGTATATTAAGTGTAAAGAAATCATAGCTCATTCAAATATATTCATTGAAAAACAAAACCAACGACAAGGATTTTTAACTCAATGAATGGAGATTGAGCTATGATTTTCCTTACTATGTTCATATAAATGATGTAAAAATTTATCAATGGGTGATTATGTGTTTTAAATGTATATCCAAACAAAGTGAAGTGTAAATCACAACATATATAAATAAATAGTGGCTAAACACAAAATCATGGAGTAAACTAATCAAAAATGTATGCGTAAAACCCAAAGAGTGGAAATTGACTTTATAAATTCACTTATGAAAATTTGGTGGCCTAAAGGTTTTACATAAAAATTAAAAAAAATGAATTGATGATAGAGAAAAGTGTCTCTAATCACATGAACATAAAATGAATAGAAATAAGAATATATAATGACATATTCCAAAATAATAAAATGGAAATTAAAACACCAAACATAATAAGAATTCATTGAATAAAAGAGGTCGGTGAAAGGTTCCCTTACAAAGATCATTTTGTAAGTAAAATATATCAATTATGCATATTAACAATAAATAAACATACGTAATGTATAAATACCAGGTATTAAATAAAAATCTATTTCTTATATAATCATATCATGACATAATTAAAATTATAATATTAACCTAAAGAATGAAAATTGGGTTAAAAAGTTCCCTTATCTTATGTCTGACTTGACTCGTTCATTCTTTAAAATGATGAATAATAAACTAAAGATAAATTATAAATTTTTAATAACATCTTTATATTTTATTATTCCTTTTATATCACTTTTTACCATATTAAAAATATTAAATAATCATTTATGTTAATAATGATCGTTTTGTCGATATTTGGTACTTGAGGCAAAAATGAATTTCTAATAATTACCAGTTGTCCATGTGGTCAAAATTCCATTATCTATAGAATTATATTCATGATTTAAATATCATATATATCCTATATATCATATATTTATATTTTTAATTATAATAGTGCATAACATTTGAAGATAAGAAATGAAATTTACCGTTCCGAGAGACGACAAGCCGTACATACACATGAACACTACTTTCATTTATATTTCATATTTAATGGAATTAAAACATAATGATAAATGGTTATATTATAATTATTATATAATTTGGTATATAATTTAATTATGTTCTACCTTTATATGTTCCTCGTATATAATTAACGACTCATATCACTTTGAGGGGGTGATAGTCTACACTTCCTCAAATGAAATTATCATATTTACACATTATGAAATCCTTAAAGGTATGATTTAGAAGAAAATTTAATAATAATTGAGAGAATATAAATATATTATATTTCACCTATAAATATAGTTTCATCATAATATCAACCCGAATAGGTGGTAGGAGATATTTTAACAATCATCGTTTCGGGGGGTAATAGTTAACCGTCCATAAGAACAGTATGTTCGTATCCATTATATGGAGGTGTGTGAATGTGTAGTTATAATAATTCTCATAATAACATCATAGTATACATTAGATACATTTTTTATAAAATAACTGCATAACGAGAATTTAGGGGGTTGGATATGGCTAACAAATAAAAGAACTAGAGAGAAGAGGTTACCTTTAAATCGAGTAACTCCCATTGGTTTGAACTAAAAGGATTTTTTAATATAATTATGTGCAGTGTAATGAATATATGTGGAATAGAAGGATTGTGGGACCTTATCTTGGAAGACTTTGGATATGACAAGGGGCCTGAGAGGTGTGAGTAATGGGTTATAGGTGATGCCTTTTTATAATTGGGAGGATGAGCTCTTGATGAATGTTTGAAAATATTATTTTATTATAAACTGAATTTAGATTTCAAAAGTTCCCCAACTCATTTAAGTAGAATATAAGGCTAGTATTGTTTGATATCCTCTTAGTAAATTGGTTTTGGTCATGTTTAGGGCATAGATTTAACCTTATATTTTATCTTTATCCTTTAGTTAACTAATTTATCTTTAACCGTGTCCTCTTGTAAATTCATTCTATATATACGGGCCTGACCATAAAAAATTACATTATAATAAATAAAATGAATAATTATCCATGAGGATCCTTTCAGGTTTATAATTTTAGATAATTAGGACATAACTATTACATCTCAAAAGATTACAAAGTAGACACTTCTACTCAGTTTCAATTTTTTCCTAAAATAAAAAATCATGAAAAAAAGAGTCTTGTCTAGTTCCATGTTTTAGATAGCATGTCTTTTACTTGATCTCATCCTTGACCCTATTCATTTTAAAGTCCTTTGAAAAGCATCTCAAAATGTGGGATGAGCATAAAAATCTTAGTAGGGGTTATAAAACAAAGAAAAAAAATCATTAGTCCATAAATTAAGTCACTACATAATCTCTTTTACTTACTCATGAAATCAGAATATTTGTGAATAACACATTCAAATAATAAATCATAAAGGTAACTTGTGGAATCCATAACATACTTACATTGTAGCTATCACAGCTACATAGGGAGTTACTTTAGAATACCCCTCATAGTATATTCCATAAATATCGTAGGAGAAACATTCACATTTACGTCTTTCACGTTACCCAATGCATTGGAGAGCTATCTCGGGCTCACATGCACCATGTTTATCATGGAACCAACTATATACATAAACAATTCCCAATATCCATAACATACTAATAACACATAAAACAATCATAATGGAAAGATATAATTTCCACATTTTAATAAAAATATATCATTTAAATATATTGACATAAGAAATACATTATCAAAACCATTTTCAATACCAAAATACATAAAAAGCTTATATGATATTTATTTTCCTTTTAAAATCTTTTAGGCTTGTTATGGAAGCCAAATATCAAATAATACTTGCGGTGGTGGAAAGTTCATTCTCACCGCTTACATTAAAAAGAAACAATTCTTCTTTTGGTGGTTTAGTAAAATTCTTCGTAGAAAAATATTCACATTGAATATAATGAAAATTAAAAGGTGTTTATACAACTTATAAAATAAATTCATGTATTAAAACAAAATATTCCTCAATGAAAGGAGATTGAGACGAAGTCCCTTACCTCATGTCCGACTTGACTCGTTCATTCTTTAATCACTTGAATAATAAACTAAAGATGATTTCTACTTTATTAGTATCATTTTTCAAGTACATTATTCATTTTATATCACTTATTACCATGTTATAAACATTAGGTAATAATTTATGTTAATAATGTTCATTTTAATGATATTTGGTACTTGAGTCAAAAATGGACTTCTTATAATTACAAGTTGTTCACATGGTCAAAAGTTTATTATATCCAGAATGATAATCATGATTTAGATATCATATATATCATATATATCCAGTATATATAGGTATTTATAATAGTATATATCATTTGGAAATAATAAATGAATTGCACCGTTCATGTAGATAGGAAGCCATACGTACACATAAATGCTACATTCATTCCTATTTTGTATTTTAATCGAATGAAAACATAATGATACACATGTATATTATAATTCAATTATAATAACATATATATTATCTATCATGACCCATTCTAGGGGGATCCATGCCATGAATTCCAATGCCTTCCTCCCATAGGCCAGGGGCTAGTGACTAGCACCGAGTAGGCATCTTACATACATGGGAGGCATTTCCCAGGAACCTGTACACATGCACACATCTCTAATGCCACAAATTATAAAATGTAGAAACCACTAAGGAAGAAAATCCATGTATAAAATGAAACCAAACCAACAGATTATGACAGAATGTAAAGTACTAAATGTAAACTGGGCCAGAATACAAGCCCTCTAAAAACAAGAGTATGAAAACTGCAAAGTCCAACATGTAAACACAAAGATATACTAGGATTTCTTCTCATATATGTAGGAATGCCTCAGCCTATAGGGAACTCAGAAGCCTCAGTCCTGTCCTGGTCCACCCGGGACTCTATCAAAGTGGGTCCTCGTCTGCAAAAGACACGACACGTGCATGCAAAGACCGTGCAGGGGTGAGTATAACAATACTTAGTAGATGACCACAAAAAACAAAAATAAACACAAAAAGGAAAGGCACAATAATATCTATATAGTATATGTATACTAATCATATAATAGCTGAAAACAATCCAGATATACCCAAACCTTAGTCATGTGGTCTAGAAACAAGTCACACAACCACATACGCTTGCTAGGGATTCAGTTCAAAGATTCCACGAAGCACCAATTCCGAGAGAACACACTCCACGAGTCTGGTTGGTCTGATGATGTCCTTATGAGAAGTATTGTTCATTGGGAAACATCACGAGATTTAGTTAAACTCATTATGAGAGACATAATCATGACTGGGAATATCACGATAGACAGATACGCTCATTACGAGATACACACTCATGAGTGGGAATGTTCACGATAGAAAAATGAGGATCACTGCCAAGGACCTGGGGGATACCATGACTCATCCAGATTCACTAGATTGGTAGAGGATCAGCACCTAGTAGAGTTTCTCACGTTGATTCCTTACTCAACCTAGTGTTAGTATTGGATAGATGATCTCGCTCCGGGCCTCTCGGAGGGATGCCGACTCTATCACAGAAATTCCCGCTAAAGGGATCATAGTCCTATAGAAAGAAATGAATCTTCAATTTCAAGGGAATGAGAAGAAGGGTCACTAAACAAAACGAAACATTTCCATGATACGGTGGACAAGATGAACATTCCATTTCCCAGAATGTATAGGGTTTGTAGAAAAGTTACCCGACGTGTCATATAGCCTCGGGAACCTCCCATGTACAACGGCTCGTGTCGTAAGGCTGGTCGTGTAGAAAAAGTGATTAAACAGCGTGTAGTATGGTGTACACGCTGTGTCCAATTGACTTGGTTTGGCACCGTGTATGTTGGCTATGTGCCCATACATGGCCTCAACCCATGTACTCTAACCCGTGTAATCGGTACACTGGGCGACCCGCATTACTGGCCTTTCCTGGCCATGTGATGGAGTACACAGTCGTGTACTCCATCCAGTGTCTGTGTATCCTTTGGATACCCGCAACTCCCATTTAGTTTCCTTTTCCATGCAACGTAGTGTCCACACATTGTATTCTGAAGTAGTGTAATCCATCTCGTGCCTGTGTATTTCCTAGAATATAGACTGTGCTTCAGGGAAGGTCCAACACGCCAAGTGACTTGGTTTACAGGTCGTGTTATACCCGTATGACTTCTGAAACCCTATCCACCACTGAGTCGATCCACATGGCATGTTCTTTAGGAGTAAATTCCGTGTATTCAAAAAATTTCAATAATCAAGGACTTCCACCGTCGTGCCTTCCGTGCTGCCCCATTTGTCAATCTGGTCATTTGATAACCACGAAACATCAGAATCTAGGTCACCCCAACGTCCTAAGGTCATCAACGTTGATTTTAGACCTCAGATCGGCTCTAGAAATGTGTTTCGATCCACATGCATGAAGAACGGTCGAAGAACGATAATTCTTAAACTGTGTTGATTCTTCTGTCGTTGTCGTTGTCGCACCTCTGCTAGGTCGTCGTGATGTTGGAACTTAATTTTGGGATCGTTGCATCATAAAATAGATTCTCAATGATCCATTGTTCATCACCCTAAGAAGAATGTGAATAACGAGAAGAATGTGGGAGATAATAATGGGAGAGGAAAACCAAAAATAAATTGAGGAACAAACCTCCGACGTCATTCGTCAAGGTGTTGTCCGCTCTCGTTAGTAGGATCAAACAGAGAAGAATCAAAACAAAAATCTAACGTGGATTAATTTTTTGAGATCGGCCTGATGAAACCCTCCCGAAAGATCTTACGATTCCATGGATCAACTTGTTCGTGGTTGATCTGCATTCTTCATTTAAATTCATAAATAGGAAATGAGAATCGAGATACCAACCCCTACAATAAAAGTGATCGATCGTTGACGAAGAGGTCGTACTGCCATCATCATTGGTATCCTTCAACTCACTAGTGCAGTGATTATCATCATTAATTCTTAGTCATTTGTCGCTGAGAGTGATCTCCTAGGCTCCACAGATTCACCTGATTTTCTCTCAATTTTCCATCAATGACCATTGTTCAATTAACCGATTAAAAAGGGGAAGTGAATTTTAGGAATAAATCAAGTTGCGACATTAATGAGTCTTGTTTTCATTTCTCAGTCATTATGTCATGGAATTAATTATTAAAAAGATTCCCCATCATTGCGCTGCAATGATTTTTTCAAAATTAAAATAAAATAGAGTGTTCCATTTATTTTTTTTATTTTACAGAAAATGTCCAAAAACTAACTTTTTCCCTCGACCTGTGCCAGTTTAGATTTTACCCATTCATAGGTAAAGTCAACTTCCCAGACGCAACGTTGCCCTAAAATTTTTATTCCAGGTATCTGTTTGGAGACTAACTCAACCACTCACATGTGTGAACTCACATAACTAAAAAATGTTTGAACCACCATTCTGGGATCACTGGGCCTTGGAATGATATACCGTCTCTGCACTTGGCCTTTTAATAATTCCATATATTACTTAAAAATAATAATACATGGAAAAATCTGAGGCATTAAATTCTCCCCACCATGGGGAGTTTTGTCCCCAAAAATCCAAAAAAACACTATCAAAAAAAATGTTGGTATTGGGCATGAATTTGAGCCTACCGCTCCCACATATTCTCCTAAAGATTCTCGGGTGGCCACCGAATCCGCACCAAGGGAATCAATTTCCCACAAATTATCCTCTCCTGTTGATCCTTTATCTCCATCGAGTAATCAGCAAAGGTCACTCCAACCTTGTTGTCCCGATCACCCCAGTCGATGACTTGTTTTGTGTCATCCAGATACCTCCTCTGCTGCGACATGTTGAAGACATCATATACCCGATGAAACATTTTTGGTTGATCCAGGTGGTACGCCACCTCGTCAAGTCTACACTATATCTAGAGAGGTATAATGGACCTCAGAGATAAATTTCCACTTATCAGCATAATATATCTACCAGCTCTATGCAGTCTTCATCCACTCTCGAATGATCTGCTCATTCTCAGTGGTAGCTCACAACAATTCTAGACTACTGAGTGCTGACTCTCGGAGGTCAGTCCAGAAAAGCAGTGAGCGGTAGGGTCTCCCATATAAGGCCTCGAATGGTGTCATTCCAATGGTTTAGTGGTAGCTATTATTGTACGCAAACTCTACCAGTGGTAGGTGGCCCTCCCAACTACGACCAAAGTCCAAGATATGGGCCCCAAAAATATCCACCAGAACTAGAATGGTCCTCCCCGTCTGACCATCAGTGTGTGGATGGAATGTTGTTCTCAATAGTAGCTGGGTCCCAAAGGACTTCCGCAATCCCTTCAACAATTGAGATGTAAAGTAGTAATATAGGTTCAAGTGAATCATCGAAGGGACACCATGAAGCTGAACTATCTCCTTCATGTAGAGGCATCTCAATCCCTCTACGGAACTCTGCTCCCTGATAGATAGGATGTGGGCCGACTTGGTGTTTCGGTTAATGATCACCCAAATGGAATCATGTCCCTTATACATATATGGTAAGACATTCATGATGTATATAGATATTACATTGCACCTCCACTATGGATATTCCAGGGGTGAGATAATACAGCTTGAACCAGGTGCTCAGCCTTCACCTGCTGACATGTTAGGCATCGGGAAACGAACGCTGCTACTGCCTTCTTCATGCATGACCTCCATGACTATAATTGAAGATCCTCATACATCTTTTCTACTCCAGGATGTACCGCTAAGGGGGATGCATGAAACTCCATCAGGACCTCTTCCTGCAACTCTATATGTTCAATTAAGTGTCCACTGAAAAAATGCATGTGCTCCCCACCATGTGAATATCCATCAGGAGCATATCCCATGGATAACTGAGCACGTAAAGCCTCACAGTCGACATTCCAAAGATGAAATTCCTAAATCATTGTATGAATGTAGTAGTGACAGCCATAGACTGCAAGTAATTTGTATATTCCCTATTCACGAAGGATAAATGAAATGTGGCTAACTGATATGTCACCTTACTCAGCAACTACAAGCTCAACCTTCTTCTAAGAGAATCCCCCACCTTGTTCCCCTTCCCGAGAGTACAGATGATCTCAAAATCATAATCTGGGAGGAAGTCTAGCCAAAGACTCTACCTTAGATTCAGAACCTTCTTGTGAGAAGATGTACTTGAGGCTATTGGGGTCAGAGTCGATGATGAACTGCTCACCCATAAGGTAGTGTCTCCAAATCATCAATGTGAAGACTACCGCAGCAACTCGATATCATGGATCACATAGTTCTTCTCATGTGGCCTAAGGTGGCATGAACCATAAGAAATCAATGCATGACTTTGCATCAGGACACAACCATGCCCAGTACCTAATGCGTCGTAGAAAACTATATACCCAACACCCTCCTCCGGCAATCTCAAGATTGGGGAATTCCTTAAACCCTATCTCAACTGCTTGAAATCCTGCTGGCACTTCTCCATCCACATGAATGTGTTCCCCTTCTTCGTCTACTCTACCATCTGTGCTATTATTCTGGAATAATCAGGAATGAATCTCTTGTAATATCCTTCCAACCCAAGGAAAATTCGCACCTCTATCACGCTCTAAGGTGACTCCCATGCTACACTGCCTCCACCTTGGATGGGTCCACAACAACTCCATCTACTGAGAGGACATGTCCCAGAAAGTGGAGATCCTGAATCTAGAACTAGCACTTAGAGAGCTTCCCATAATTCGGGTACTCCAGATGTACATGTAGTAACCATCCACAGGTGTATCATGTGCTCCTCCTCTGACGCTGAGTACACGAGGATGTCATCGATTAAGACCACTATGAACTAGCCCATGTACATCTAGAAGGTTCGCTTTATTAGTCTCATGAACACTGCGGGGGAATTTTCAACACAGAAAGGCATCACCAAGTACTCATAGTGAATGTAAAGGCATTTGAAAGCTGTATTCAGAATATCCTCATCCCATACTGATAACTGGTGATAACCTTATCATAGGTCAACCTTCGAGAGCAGCATTGCCCCTCTAAGATGATCAAAGAGGTTTTCGATCCTTGGATGTGGACACTTGTTCTTCATCATCACCAGGTTCAGGCATCAGTAATCCACACACAACCTCAATCTTCCATCTTCCTTCTTGGAAAACAAGACTGGGGCAGCCCGAGGTAAAACGTTGGGTCTCATGAAAACATTGCTCTTCAAATTCTGCAACTACACCATTAGATCATGAGGATCTATGGGAGCCATCTGATATGTTGGTTAGGAAATCAGTTCCATTCCATGGTGTAAGTCAATGTAGAAGTCGATGTCACAATGGGGAGTTAATCCTAGAACATCATCAGGAAAGGAATCCTCGTACTCCTCCACTACTTCTGGGAACTGAAAGATCACAACATTTACTGCCCTGAGGGTAAGGTTAGACATCACATGAGTGATCGGCTTCTCCCCTCTATAAATGAGCCCCTTCTGTGCTACTTGTGTCTCCTTTTCTCCGAAAAATGAAAACCTCATCCCATTACAGTAGACACACCACACTCTTCTCCTAAAACAATAAATTTGGGCATGGACCTAAGATTACCAATCCATAACGATAATGAATTATTGAGTCCTTGACGCGACCAACAAGAGGTTCCAACCTAAACTATCACCTCCAAGAATAAAATTACATGGTCTGCAAAGGTGTGTGATCGTCAAGTATCCTCCCACAAGTGTCTCCAATCGAAAGGATCGAGTCAATGGTTCTACCTGAATCTAAAGGTTTCGCACGAGAAATGTGGTTGTAAAGGAATGATTGACACATGTGTGTATAATAAAAATTTCTAAGTTATATAATACACAAATCATACATCGTATCATCCCTGTAGTCCCTAGGTCATCCACCTCGACCGCATGCATCTATCCACGCCCTTGTCCCCCAGCTCCCCGATCCTGGTGCGGCCCTCCTGGGGTTGGTGGTGGAAGTATGTCGAAGAGTCTTCCACCACCTGCTGCTCTCCCTGCTCTTCTACCACATCTGCCGCCTGGTTGGTATGTCTTCTCCACTCTATATCAATGCCTTGGTGGTCCATCCACTGATTCCCATTCAGTATCTTGAAGGTTCGGAAAATCTGTAGCGAGATGTCCCCTACTTTCTCATGCATAGCACTGCTTCTCCCAACGATGACTGGACCCAGACTGAGAGACGCGGGCTATAGATCCCTTGTCTGGGGTCCTCCTCTGATGTCTCTCATGTCCTGATCCCTGTATCGGATGTCGGCTCCCTGTTGTCATGGTCTCCAGACATGTCTGCCTGCTACTAACTCTCGTCAGCTGCCTCTACTTGGCCACGAAGCTCTCGACCACCAAGGCCCTCTCAATCACTCCAGCATAAGTTGAAATTCATAGAGGAATTCCAATAGATCGGATGTCTTTTCATAGACCTTGATAGATGGTCCGAGCTCTAAAGTACTGATCCCTGACCATATCCATCGAGTACCAGGCGAGGTTGGTGAACCTTGATGAATAGTCAACTACCGTCAAACTGCCCTGCTGGTGCTAAAGATTCTCTTGGATGCGCACAAATCTCAGCCTAACCGAAGAGAAATCATCCCTAAAGAGTCTATAAACCTTCGTCCATTAAAGAGTCTCCTCGTCACGAGTGTTTGTGGACAGACTCCACCATCCTCATGCCGAACCCAAATAAGGCTCGCTCCTAGGATCACCATTTGGTCTTCTAGTGTCCTCACTAGACTTAATACTCTGGTCACCACCTAAATCCAGTCCACAGACGCCTGAGGTTCGGGCTTGCCTCGAAACCTGAGGGGTCTTTGTCTCTGGAACTCATGGAGCTTGCTCAGACTACGCTCCTCGTCGGTCGGTACTGTAGGTACCACAGGCTGCTCCACTGGTGGTGGCATATCAGGTTCACCACCTAGTGGAAATGCCTGGGGAACTGGTCCCTGTATCGAAGCCTCATCAATGATGGGGTCATCCTCGGGATCGATCTATTGAATCCTAGTGGGTATGTGTCACAGAGGCATCCTGTAAGGAAACAAGATACATCATGAGTATATCTGGATAGCTAACTAAAAGTACATGGAAAACACAACCCATTCCTATATAATGCATTTAACTTTATATTATTTACCCGCAACCAGTGTTTTGATATATCTAGTCGGAAAAAAAGTTTTTAGAGTTTGGGTTTATGGATATGTCGGCATCCACACAAACATTGGAGTCTCGGTCATGAAAGCTGATCTTGAAACACTTAACAATGTTGCCCCAAACCAATCTCACAGACTCTTGGTCCTAAGGTAGAACCAACTTACTCTGATAGCACTCTGTCACTACCCGTCCCAGTAGGGCCTATGTCATGACTCCCCTAGAAGGCCTCCTATAGGCCAGGGGCTGGTGACTAGCACCAAGTAGGCATATTACAAACATGGGGGGCATTATCTCAGATCCTGTACACACACACATATCTCCAAGCCCATAAATGCTGAAATGTAAAAACCACTATGGAACAAAATTCATTCATACAACCAAACATCACAAACAGAGTATGATAGAATGTAAAGTACTAAATGTAAACTGGGATAGAATACAAGACCACCATAAAATAGTCTGAAAACTGCAAAGTACAACCTGTAAAAACAAAGAGGTACTGGGACTACTTCTCATAACCATAAGAACGCATCGGCCTATAGGGATCTTAGAAGGCTCAATCCTGTTTTGATCCACCCGAGACTCTTTCAAATGGGCTTTTCATCTTCACAAGAGACGAAACATGCGGGGAAATCCCCTGCAGGGGTGAGTATAACAATACTCAATAGAGGACCTGACAAAAAAACAAAGAAACACAAAAAGGAAAGGCATAATCATCTCTACACAGTATATGTATACTGATCATATAATAGTTGAACACAATACAGATATACACAAACCTCATACCTGTGGTCTAGAAACAAGTTACACAACCACATACCCTCCATAGGGATTCATTTCGAAGATTCCATGAAGCACTAGTTCTGAGAGAACACACTCCACGAGTCTGGTATCTTTGATGACGCCGGTCCGAGAAGTACTGTTCATCGGGAAACGTCACGAGAGGTAGTAACACTCATTACAGGAGACACACTCCAGAGTGGGAAGACCATGATAGATAGATACACTCATTATGGGAGACAATATTTTGAGTGATAATGATTATGATACAGAGATGAGGATCATTGCCAGGGACATGGTGGATACCGCGACTCACTGTGATTCACTAGCTTGGTAAAGGATAAATGCCCAATAGAGTTGGTCATGTCGATGCCTGACTCTACCTAGGTTCAAAATGGATAGAGAATCTCACACCAGGCCACTAGAAAGGATGTCGACTCTATCACAGAAAGTCCTGCTGATGGGTTCGTACTCCTGTAGAAGGAAACGATGCCTGAACTTTAGGGTAATGAAAAGAAGGGCCACTAACCCTAACGAAACATGTCCAAGATACGGTGGAAATGAGGACCATGCCATTTTCCAAAAATTACACGATGTGTAGAAAAGTTACACGTCGTGTCATCTGACCGCAGGTACTGCCTGGGTACAATAGCTCATGTCATAAGGCTGTTTGTGTAGAAAATGTGAGTACAGGATGTGTAGTAAGGTTTACACGTCATGTCTGAGTTGATGGGGTCGGCTCATTGTAAGTTTTCCATGTGCCCGTACACATGCTCAACCCGTGTACACCAACCCATGTAATTGGTAAATGGGGTGACCCGCGTTACTAGCCTTTCCTGGCCATGTGATGGAATACACGGTCATGTATTCCATCTCGTGTCCATGTATCCCCTGGATACATGCTGATTCCCTTGTAGTTTCCTCTACCATGCCATGTAGGGTCTACACACCATGTTCTGATGTTGTGTAATCCATCATGTGTTCGTGTATTTCTTAGAAAACACATTATGCTTCGGGGAAGGTCCAACACACCAGGTGACTGGTGTCACATGCCATGTGATACCAGTCAGACTCCCAAAACCCAAACTGTTGCTGTGCTGATCCACATGGTGTGTTATTCGGGAGTACACGCCATGTATTCAGGAAATTTCTATAATCACAGACTTCCACCACTACTCCATTCATGCTGCCCCGTAAGTTGATCTAGCTATCTAATCACCAAGTAACTCCAAAATATATGTCACACTGACATCTAGAGGTCATATTTGTAGTTTTCAATACTATGATAGGCATCGAAAATATGTTTTCATCCACCCACCCGAAGAATGATCGAATAATAATAATTCCCTGAACAGTGTCGATTCATCCACCGTTGTTGTTGTCACACCTCCTCTAGGTCGTCACGATGTCGGATCTTCAACACGGGATCGTTGCGTCGCAAAACGAATGAAATGAGATCCGATGTTCATCACCCAGTGAAGAACGCGGAGAACGCAAATAATGTGCGAGATAAGAAAGGGGGCGGAAAACCAAAACGAAATTGAGGAACAAACCTTTGTCGTCGTTCGTCAAGGTGCTGATCTACTCCCGTTAGTAGTATCATTTTTAGCAGGATCAAAAAAATATAATGTGGATTAATTCCCCGACATCAAACCGATGAAACCCTCCAGCAAGAACGTTTGAATCTACAAATCAACTTGTTTGTGGTTGATCCACGTTCGTCGTTTAAATTCAGAAATGGGAAAGGAGAATCGAAATAACAACCCCTACCTCAAAAATGATCGATCGTTGATGAAGAGGTCACGCTGCCATCATCGTCGAGATAATTCAACTCATTGGTACAATGATTATCAGCTTTGATTCACTGACGTTCGTCAAAGATAGTTTTTTCCATGGCGTCATGGATTCTCCCGAGTTTTCTCTCAATTTTCCATCAACGACCATTGATTGATTAACCCACTAAAAAGGGGTGTCCCATTTTGGAATTACATAATGATGCAGCATTGATAAGTAAAGTTATTGCTTCTGATTCATTATTTCATAGAATTAATTATTAAAAATATAACCTTTCATTGTGATGTAGCGAATCTATCCAAATTAAAATAACCTACGCTTTTCCATTTATTTTAACTATATTTTACTGAAAACGTCCGAAAATTAACATTTTCCCCCGACCTGTGCCGATCAAGGTTTGTCCCGTTTGTAGGTAAATTCTCCAACCTGGATGCAACAGTTCCGTCAGATTTTATATTAGGAAATCCATTTAGAGACTTCCACAACCTCCCACATGTTCCGACTCACATAACTAAAAAAGAAGTTTGAACAACCATTTCGGGATCACCGGGCCTCAGAATGAAGTGTCGTATATTCTCCTGGTTTCATAATAATTCCATATAATATTTAAAAATACCAATACATGGAATAATCTGATACATTACAATATCATTAACTCCATTATTTATATGTCCCACATATGGCATTAACGAATCATATCACATTGAAGGGGCGGTAGTTCACACTTCCTCAAATGAAATTATCACATTTACAAATAATGGAAACCATAAGGTATGATATAAATGAAAAATAAAGTAGCATAATGAAAACAAAAACATAATATATATCATATATAAATATAGTGTTATCTTAATAGCCACCATGAGAGGCGGTGGGATATAATCGAACAATCATTATTTCTTGAGGCGTTAGTTTTCCATTCACTTAAACAGTATTTTTTTCATCCATTAGATGGAGGTGTGCGTAAGTCTAGTTCGAATCCATCTCATAAAAACATCCAAGTATATTGATTATACTAGTGCTGCTATAAAATAAATGAATAAAAATAGTTTAGGGGGATGGAGATGTAAAATAAAACAAAATAATTTAAGAGAAACTATTACCTTTAATTTGGGTAACATCCTTTTGTTTGAACCAGATGGACCTATTAAAGTTACTTATGCATAAGGTAAGGATACTAGTAGGAGGAGAGGGGTCTTGAGAGCATATTTGGGTAGGGTTTTTACAATCCAAGGGGCTTGAGAGGTGTGATGAATTTGGTAGAAGTGAGGGATTTTTAAATTGGGGAGGAGGGGAACTTTAGGAAAGTGTGATAATATTATTTTATTATATAATGATATTTGGTTTCTAAAGGTCCAAAACTCATTAAAGTTGAATATATGATGACTCATGGTCTAAATAAATTAATCCAATGAGAATTGGACAATTTTTTAATGTTATTTTAAAATTTATATTCTAATTTAATTAAATGATTTGTTAATGAGGTAAACCATACATCATAAATGTGTCATAAATAATTTAATGTATTCGATGTCTAAAAATTAAAAAAAAATCATGATTTAGGAAATATTTTTAGTTTTACAAATGTTATTTATAGTCAAAAAAGATGTCTTATATAACACCATGTAAAAAAGTTATTTACTAAAAGATATTTTTTTGGTCATTTTTTCCATTACTTTTAATTAATTAATATAAAGTGTCATTATCACTCCCAAGTGGCTCTATCGGGTCCCAAAATTGACCCAATGATGCCCATGGTCATAAATGACTCAACCAATAAGGTTAATATAATGTTAATATAATTTTTTATTATTATAATATTCTGTTTACATTGAATTACCATATTTACCTTTAACTGTGGTAAATAAAATTCAAAAGTTTTATTCACCAAAAATTATTTTCATCTTATTGAACAACATTTTACATAATAATAACAACCATGTATGTTTGGTTTTCAAAAATAAATTCAAATAAGTGGAAAAATTTTATTTAAATTGAAGAGTCATTTTTTTAACTACTACTAAGTGGATTCACTATTCAACAAAAATTTATGTTCTCGGAAAACTACCAAAAATTCAGCATAAGTTATATTTGATATTCCAAATTAAAAAATTATGTATATTTTACCAAATTCTAAAATAATAAGTCACATTAATTAATTTAATATTAATTCCCATTATCAAAACAAATAGCATGTTTTTAATAATAAAATAACTATCAAAAGATTGATATTTGTTTATGACTTATTTAAAAGTGAAATTATTTCCAATGACCAAAATTGGATCAAATGGTAAAAATATTTTCTAATTGAACTTTTTAACCAATTAAAAAAATAATATAACCATATAAAAATATTATATTAACAGATTGTTTTGAATTAAAATACGGTATTTTCATTATTCATTAAAAATTGAATTTTATAAGAAAAATACCATAAAATTAACCAAAGTAAATTTCTGTGCCCCGATTCTAAAGAAGAATTTTATTTAGTCATATATAACGTATAAAAGTGACTAAAATTATTTTTAAATAGGTTTCACCATTAAATGGCTATAAATCAACATTTTAGTGAATATTTTATAGTATTTATGCTTAAAATTAGATTCATTCGCATTTTAAGACTCTAACATTTATTGTATACAATTAAAAACATTTATCAAACATGTATAATCATATTGTAGTTAGTTATATTTATTTCCGCCAACACAACGACTATGCTTTAACTACAATTAACAATAACAATATTTTATTATTAGTGTGCAATGTGTGATTTCAAAGATATCGATTGTTGCATATCGGGTAAAAATGAACTTTGGAACCCCTTTATTTAATTCACAAATATTACTAAAAATTAAAATATCTTATTATTTATTAAACTAGGATGTTACATCCTTCCCCCCTTTTGGAAATTATGTCCTTTCAATTTTTATTCACTTATCAAATAAGTGGAGGTATTTATCCCACATAGCACTTTCATATTCCCAAATTGCTCTTCAACCATATGGTTTTTCCACAAAACCATTACCTAGTGAACTACTTTATTCCACAACACTTTCTCTCTTCAATCAAGAATCTAGACTGGTGGTTTCTCAAAAGAGATATTCTCTTCCAACTGAACTACCTTTGGACTTTAAACATGAGATGGACATGGCATACACTTTCTCACCATTGAAACATGAAAAAAATTGTGTACCTGGGAGAAACTTTGAGGTAGTGCCACTATGTACGCAACTGATCAAACCTTAACTAGGATTTCATAAGGTCCAATTAATCTTGGACTCAAATTTCTATTCTTAAAAAAATGCATTACTTTATTCCATGGAGAAACTTAGAGAAAGACATGATCACAAACCTCGAAAGAGATATCCTTCCTCTGGTTATCTACGTAACTTTAAGGCCTCCTCTGAGCTATTCTCTTGATATTCTAAATCAATTGATCATTTTCATCAATCAATTCTACCAATTCTGGTCCCATCTACTTCCATTCAAATACTTCATCCCAAAAAGCATGATTTTGACAACTCTTTCAATATTATTCCTCAAATATATCCATATGTATACCTGAATGAAAACTGTTATTATATTAAAATTCATCCAAATAAAGATGTTGGTCCCAACTCCCATGGTAATCTAGTGAAAAATCATGTAGCATATCATTCGAAGTCTGGATTGTTCGTTCTGACTGCCCATATTATTGAGGACTAAAAGCAATACTAAATATTAATTCAGTACCCAACAACATCTGAAAGCCTGTCCAAAATATATAAGTAAACATGTGATGAAGATCAGATACAATGCAGAGGGGAACTAAATGCAACCTGACTATCTCATTACCATACAACCGAGAAAGTTTATCTAGAGGCAAATTATCTCATATAGGAATGAAGTGAGAAGATTTAGTCAATCGATCAATAATAACTGAGATTTCATTGTTACCTCATGATGTCTTTGGTAATCCCCCAATGAAGTCAATAGATATATTTTCCCATTTCCACTATAGAAGCGGTAAAGACTGAAGAATCCCTTTCGATAATTACCAATCTACTATAACCTGCTGTCAAGTCAAATACTTCACTGTAAAATCAACACTATCTTTTTTCATTCCTTCCCACGAGTAATACTCCCAAAAATATCTGTACATCTTAGTACAGCCTAGATGAACTGAAAATGGGGAACTATGAGCTTCACATAACAACTCATTCTTCAACTATGAATCACAAGGCACACATAATCTTTTTCCAATCCTCAAAAGACAATCATTATCATCATTAAAAACAAGAAAAATACCCTTCTGAACCAAATCTACCTTTTTCTATAACTCACTGTGTTCCGTCTACACTTTCTTAATTCTATCTGATAGGGTTAATTTCATTGACACCTAAAACAAAACAGAATATTTTTTCCACAAACAACTTCTATTCCAAAGTTCATCAAATCTAAAACCAAAGGAACTTCTTCCAATCGTAACATGGTTAATGTAGCATTAATTTTCCAACTCAAATCATCAACCACTTTATTTTGTTTTCCCTAATAGTAACGTATCGTGCAATCATAATCGTTGATTAATTCCAGCAATCTCCTTGGTCTCATGTTCAATTATTTCTAATTGAATATATACTTTAATCTTTTGGGGTCATTATATATTTCACAATTTTCTCCCTACAAATGATGCCTCCTTATTTTTAAAGCAAAAACAACATCACCTAATCCAAATCATGTGTAGGGTAATTTAAATCATGAGGTTTCAACTAACATGAATCATAAGAAATTACCTGATCATTCTACATATGGACCCATCCATCTCCTTTCAAATAAGAATCATTGTAAATAACAAACTCACAATATCTGGAAGTCTGTTTTACAGCTGGCGCATTCACAAATATTCTTATCAATTACTAAAAATGATCATCAAATTATTTTTTACAGATGAACATAACACCTTTTCGAGTTAACTTAGTCATTGAACTATATAACCGTGAAATATTCTCAACAAACCTCCTGTAATAACCTTCCATACATAGAAAACTACGAATCTCAATTATATTTGTGGGTCTTTTCCATTCTTCAACAATGTTTTTTAGAATGGTCAATAGTTATGCCATTCATTGAAACAATGTTACCACGGAAAGAGAATTTTTGTAACCAAAACTTACACTTTCTAAATTTACCATATAGTTTCTCTTCTTTTATAGTTTTCAAGACAACCCTTAAATGACTTTCATACTCCTCATCACATTTACAATAAGCCAAAATATCATCAATTAACACAACCACAAACTTATCCAAGAACTCATGGAAAATTCTATCCATAAGATACATGAATACAATTGGTTTATTGCTTAACCCAAAAGGAATAACTAAAAATTCATAATGGCCATGTCTAGTATGAAACATGATCTTCAGAATGGTTGCTCCTTTTACTTTCAACTGATGGTACCCTGACCTCAAGTCAATCTCTGAAAAATACTGAGCTGCCTGGAGCTTATCAAACAAATATTCGATATGAGGCAATGGATACATGTTCTTAACAGTGATTTTATTCAATTATCTATAATCAATGAAATGTCTCATTGAACCATCTTACTTTTAAACAAAAAAGACAGGAGGACTCCATGGTGATGTACTAGGTTGAATGAAACATTTATGTAATAATTCATTCAATTGCTAATTTATCTCTAAAAGATCAATTTGACCCATTTGATAAACGGGTTTTAAAAATGGATTAGCATCAGTAACTAAGTAAATAGTAAATTAAACATCTTGACCAGGTATAATACAAGTCATTTCATAAGGAAAAACATCAAGCTACTCATTTACCACTGACACATCATTAATCTAAATAGTTCCATTGTTTTCAACAGTATGTGAAAGGAAATATTCATTTCAATATTTTACTAGTTTCTCATCTTCTTGATATGTTATCAGATGTAAGGGATCATTCTTGTAAACAAACAAAAAATATTTCTGATATGAAACCTCTATTTCCATGCAGCCAATCGTAGCATGATAAATTGAAATCCCATCCATACCCAAAAGAACATTAAACTCTAATAGAAGAAAAACAATAAGGTTTACAGGTAGATTCCTTCCACACACAAGGAAAGTAAGGTTCTTATAATAACTTTTTTGTCTCATCATTTCCTCTTGGTGTTTTTACCATAAGTTCAGGATTCATATCTTGATATGGAGCACCCAATTTACCAGAAAACATCATAAAAATGAAAGAGTGTGTAAAACCTTAATTAGACAACACATTAGCATAATCTGAACAAAAAATATTGTACCCGAAATTATTTCATTTGATGTCCCAACATCTGCTGAGGTAGTTGCAAAGGATTTCATCACCCCTTTCAGCTTTTAGTCTGGCTTCTTTCCCTTAGTTGAGTTCGTTTTGGGAAACTCATTTTCCTAATGACCGATTTCATTACACGTAAAACATTTTATAGACTGTAAATCAGATTTTTTTTACCATTGCGTTGATCTTTTTCAGGGAAATTATGATCCTTATCTCCCATTTTACCACATCATTAGCACTTACTAGAATTCAAATGACATTCCCCACTATGATTTTTACCACAATTTTTACAAACTATAAACTTAAGTTTCTTACCATCAGACATTTTTGAAGAGTTCTTCCCTTTTCCTGGCACGTCGAACTCTTATTCTGTTGTTATTCAAAGAACACATGATCATCAGCAAACTCCATTTCCACCTTCTCCAAACAACGAACAATTTTTTCATATCATTTAAACTCACGAGAATATAAATCCCTTCAATACTTCGGCATTAATCATGAGTAAAAACATTTGATTTTACTATCAATATCTCATATGAAATTTGGAGCATACCTTTCCAGTAGAGTGAATTTTTCTTCATAAGCAGCCACTCAGTCATCCTCCTACCTTAATTCTAGGAATTGTTTTTCCATACTAAGACGAACAAAGTTAGACAAATATTTCAGAAGAAACATACCTTTGAATTCATCACAATCATGAGCATCAATATCCTCACTATCCTAGATATTTTTCACCATCAATAACCAGTACTCAGCTTCACCTTCAAAACTGTACAAAAAACTAACCTTTTGATGTTTTGAACACCCCATAACATCAAAACTTTTATCTAGTGATTCAATCTACCCCTCTGTTAGCACATGGACAGGTGTTCCTTCGAATGATGGGGGTGTTTCCACATGAAAAGCTCCACTACTGGCATGTTCCTCTGTGGTTGATCCGGCTGATCTCGTGCATGGATAACACCACCATTTATAGACTAAATCAATTGTTCCATCACTACAATAAACTGTTCAGTTCCGATTCCGACCATCTTAGGATGCTAATTTGGATGGTTGTATTTCTCCTGATGTCGTCCCAACATATCTTCCATGTTTCCTCTATGTAAAACCATTATGAACATAGAAATATCATAGGATTTGCAACATGGTACTCTATAAAGGCCATAACATTTCAATATTAACAGAAATTAATTTATTGATATTAATTTAACAATACCCTAACTTTTAAAGTTATCTAAACCAAACTTTGATACCAACTATAATAAACCAGATTTAAAACATTACATAATATAGAATTAAACAACTAAATCACATTAAGGATATTTTTAGGTTTAGAGTTTGAGAGGATTACGACATAACTATTACATCTCAAAAGATTACAAAGTATACACATCTACTCAGTTTCCATTTTTTCATAAAATAAAAACTCTTGAAAAAAATTGTCATGTCTAGTTCCATGTTTTAGAAAGTATGAAATTTCCATGATCCCATCCTTGACCCTATTCATATTTATGTCCTCTGAACAAAACTTCCAAACTTGGGATGAGTATAAAAAGCTCAGTAAGTGTTATAAAACAATGAAATAAAACAATAGATCATAAATACATAGAATACATAAACTCTTTTACTTACCTCATGAAATAATAAGATTTATTAACAACATATAGATATCATAAATCAAAAAGTTAATTTATGACATAAATAACATACATACATTGTTGCTATCACAACTACATAGGGAGTCACTTTGGAATACCCATCACGGTATATTACCTAATTCTCATAGTAGAAACATTCACGTTTACCTCCGTCATGTTACCCAAAGTATTGGATAGCTATCTTGGGCCCACCTACCCTAAGTTTATCATGGAACCACCTGTATACGTAAACAATGCCCAAGAACCATAACATATTCACAACACATAAAACAATCATAAAGGAAAGACAACATTTCTATATTTCAATCACAAATATATAATTTAAATATATTGATATAAAAAATCAATTACCAAAACCATTCTCAATACAAAAATATATGAAAAGGGTATATGGTATTTATTTTACTTTTAAAAACATTTCATCATATTAAGGAAGCCAATGATCAAATAATATTTTCGGTGATGGAAAGGTCATTGTCACCGCTTACGTTAAAAAGAAACAGTCATTTTATTCATTTAGTAACACGCTTCATAGAAAAATATTTCCTTTGAATGAAATTAAAAGTCAAATGTGTTTATGCATCATATAAAATAAAGTCATGTATTAAAACAAAATATGTCTCAATGAATGTAGATTGAGACGAAGTCCATTACCTCATATCCAAAATGACTCATTCATTCTTTAATCTCCTAAATAATAAAAAAATGTTGATTTATATTTTCTTAAGAACATTTTTCACATTTATTACTCCATTTATATCACTTATTACCATGTTATAAACATAATGTAATCATCTAAGTTAATAATGTTCATTTTGTGCATATTTTGTACTTGAGTCAAAACTTTACTTCTTATAATTACAAGTTGTTCAATTGGTAAAACGTTTATTATATCCAGAATTATATTCATGATTTATATATCATATATATAAAATATATCCAATATATATATGTATTTATAATATCACATATCATTTTGATATAAGAAATGAAATGCACCGTTCATGGATACGATAATTCGTACGTACGTATTAACACTACTCTCATTTATATTTCGTATTTTAATGGAATGAAAAATATAATTATAAACAAGTATATTATATTTTAAGTATAATTACATATAAAATATAATTAACTCCATCCTTTATACATCCCACATATGGAGTTAATGAGTCATCTCACTTTGAGGGGGCGGTAGTCCTCTATTCCTCAAATTAAATTACCGTGTTTACCCATAATGGAAAACATAAAAGTATGATATAAAAGAAAAATATTGAAGCATAAAGAAAACATACACATAATATATATATCATATATAAATATATAGTCATTTTCATGGCCACCATGGGAGGTGGTAGGAGATAATCAAACAATCATCGTTTCGTGAGGCGTTGGTTTTTCATTTACAAAAACAGTATGTTCTTTACCCATTAGATGGAGGTATATGTAAGTGTTGTTAGAAACTTTCTCATGAAAATATCCCAGTATATTCACTATAATTGTTTTTTTATAAACTAAAGTAAAAAAATGAATTTATGGGGTTTGAGACGTAATATAAACAAAATTAAACAATAATACTTAAGAGAAACCGTTAACTTTAATTTGTGTAACATCCTTTAGTTTGAGCCAAATGGACTTCATGAAGATCCTTATTCTTAATGTAAGTATTCTAGGAGTAGGAGAGAGATCATGAGACATTATTTGGGTATGGTTTTAATGATCCAAGGGGTTGAGAGTGGTGAGTAATTGGTTATAAGTGAGGCTTTTTATAAGAGAGAGGAGTGTCTCTTTAAGAAAGTGTGATAATATTATTTTATTATAAAATGATATTTGGTTTCTAAGGGTCAAAAACCCATTAAGGTCAAAGATACGATGACTAATGGTCGAAATAATTTCATCCAATAATAATTGGACAGGTTTTGGATGTTATTTTAATATTTATAATCTTATTTATTTAAATAACTTATTAATGATATAAACACTCCATCATTATTATGTCATATATAATATAATTTATTTGATGTATAAAAATTATAAAATAAATACCATGATGTATAAAATCTTTTTATATTTCCAAATAATATTTATTGATGAAACGATGACTTATATAACCCTATGAAATAATTGATTTACTAAAAGATTTTTGTTTATGTCATTTTTGGCTTTACTTTAAATTTATTAATCTAAAGTGTAATTATCACTCCCATGTGGCTCCCTGGGGTCACAAAATCGACCCAATGATGACCATGGTCATAAATGAGTCAATAAATTTTGTTATGAAAAGTGTTAAGGTAATTTTTGTATTATTATAATTTCTTTTTTCCTTGAATTACGCAATTTACCTTTAACCACGGTAAATAAAAGTCAAAAGTTACATTTCACCAAATAATATTTTCATCTTATCAAACCAAATATTAATTACTAAAAACAACCATGTATGTCATATTTTCAAAATAGAATTATTGAAGTGGTAAATTTCCAAATTAATGAAAATTTATGTTTTTTTACTACTACTATGTGGTTTCATTATTCATAAAAAATTGATGTTTTTTATGAAACTACCAAAAATGCATCCTAAGTTATATTTGATATTCCGAATTCAAAAATAATATGTTTTTGACCAAATTATAAACATATAGGTTCCATTAATTAATTTAAAATTAATTCCCATTATCAAAACAAATAACGTGTTTTTAAGAAAAAATAACTACCAAAAGATTGATACTTGTTTATGTCTAATTTCAAAGTGAAATTAAATCAAATGACCAACACTGGATTAAATAGTAAAAATATATTCTAATTACACTTTAAAACCAATTAAAAATATAATCTAACCAAATAGATATATTAGATTAAAAGGTTGTTTTAAATTAAAATACATTATTTTCACTATTCATTAAAAATTTGATTTTATAAAAAAAATACCACAAAGTTACCCAATGTAAAATTTGGTGTCCCGATTATAAAAAAGAATTTTATATCGTCAAATAGAACGTATAAAGTGACCAATCCAAGATTTAAATAGGTTTCACCATTAAAAGTCATTAAATTGACATTTTGGTGAATATTAGAGTATTTGTGTTTAAAATTAGATTCGTTCACAAATCAAGCATCTAGATATTATTGGATAGAAGAAAAAACATTTAACAAACATGTATAATAATATTGTAGTTAGTTTTATTAATTCCCGCCAATACAACAGCTAGGTGTTAACTACCATTTAAAAAAATAATATTATATTATTATTGTCCAATGTATGATTTCAAAGATAATTGTTGTTTTGTATCGGGTATGCAATCGAACATATCAAACCATTTATTTAATTGACAAATATTACTAACAATGAAAATGTATTATTCTTTATTTACCTAGGATGTTACAATATATGGTTCATATTGTTACCATAAAATTCCAAACAATCCACAAGTGGATCATTAATAACATTATAATTCTTATCTAAGTCATTTTGCAGAATCTTCAATTTTTTAGATTATTATATCAATTAATAAATTAATTTTTTTAAACCCATTTATATAAATTTATATATTATTCATATCATTACTTTTAAAAAATCTAAAACAACATTATATTCTTATAGAAATTTAATTAATTCAAATATAACAAGTCATAAATACCTCTACATTTCATGTACTTCATAAAAAGTTTCATAATAAATTTATTGTAATATTTATAATCTCATTTATTTGAAACATTAATTAATGATGAAATCATTACATCATCATTGTATCATAAATAAATTTATTTTTATTAGTTATAAAAATTATGAATAAAATACCAGGATTTATGTAATATTTTCATATTTCTACTTAATATTTATAGTCCAATAGATAACATATATAACCCTATATAAAAACTGTTTTAGTAAAAGATATATGTTTATGTTACATGTTCCTTAACATTAAATTAACTTTTATAATGTGTGATTTTCACTTATAAGTTCCTCCTTGGGTCCCCAAATTGACCCAAGGATGACCATGGTCGAACAGGTATCATCAAATAGGGTTTGGACATGTTTTAGGGTAATTTCATATTATTATAATATTATTTTTTACCCATATTTACCAGATTTACCCTTTAACCATGGTAAAAAAATATTTCTAATGTTGCTATTCATAATATATAAAAATAAAAACAAATATTTACACAATATGGAACACCTAATTCTAAATATGGAACAATTTTTTCCAAATTCAAAAAATAGAATTTCTAGAATTTAATTTAAATTTATTTCCCATTGTCAAAACCAAAAAGCTTGTTTTTAAGAAATAATAACTATCAAAAAATTAACATTTTTTATGTCAAATTTAAAATTCAAATTAATGAAAATGAACAAAATTTTCTTAAATGGAAGAACTATAATACAGTTACAATTTAAAAAAAAATTAAAAGGAAAATTTACTATATAAATAATTTAAATTTAAATTCTATTTTGAAGTAAAATGTAGTATTTTTCACTATTTATTAAAAATGAACTTTATTAGAAAAATACCAACATTTCACCCAAAGTATATTTTTATGCCCCAAGTCTATATAATAACTTTATTTTTTAAAATGGAACATATAAAAGGTAAAAAAATGGATTTAAAAGGGGTTCTCATCAAAGGGAGGTAAAACAACCTTTTAAAAATTAATAGAGTTTTTCATGCTTACAATAGGATTCATTCTCAATTTAAGTCTCTAAATATTATTGGATAAATGTAAAAAAATTAAAAAAAAATATTAAACATAATATGGTTTGTTATTTTTATTCCCACCAATAAAAATAATAGTCATTAACTACCATTTAAAATAATATTATATTACTATTTTTCAGTAAGACTCATCCTTGTGTGCAACAAGAGATTTCAGAGAAACCCATTATTGCGTGTTGAGTACACCATGGAACATAGCATCCCCTTTAAAGTAAAATTAATATTCAATTCAAAAATATTAATAAATTTTAAATTTCGTTTTCTTTATATAAATGATATGTTACATTTCATGTCCACATTCTTCCTCAACTTCTATCACATTAGCAGTCAACATTGTTGGGGCATATCAGGTTTTATCATCAATGAACCTCAAACCAATTCTATAAATTGTTTTTAAAAGATGTTTATTAAAACATTTCTGGCTATTATAATAATTGAATATCTATGTAATATTGCATCATCTACATCATCACCATATAATCATTGATTTCTTTCATTGTATCAGATAATTAATTTACATCTGAAAACACGTAAATGCATTAAAAATGGATTCATTCCATGGCATAACTTTGGTTTCCACCATATAAATCCCAGTTCGGTTTTGAATATAAATAGTAACAACAAAAACCATTATCTTATAATCGTGATAGATATAAATCTCAATCAGCATAGTTGCGAACATACTATTCACTAGTCGAATCTAGTGCTCAAGAACTCCATTTTCTTCATAGTCCATAGAGTAGCCACCACATGTTGTATTCAACGTTTTTCTATGTAATTTTCAAATTTAGTTGATGTGCATTCCTCTCAATTTTTAGACCAATGAACATTGATTTTCCATACAGTATTATTCTTGGATATTCGGTGATTTGTTTTTAAGAAATCAAGTAATTGTTGTTTCCTATATATAACCATCATGAAATAAACTATACTATAATAATCAATGAAAAGGATTATTAACCTTTCTCAATAAGATCATGTGATGAACCGATTCTGGTCACCACCAATACCAGCAATAAACCCAGCCAATGACAAGGCCAGAAGGGCGTTCTCAATCACCACGAGCTGGCAGAAGTGACCAGGTATCATTTATCTTGGTTTTGGAATGATTTACCTGAATATGTATACATAAAACATCAAAAATATTTGATAAAATAAATCTGAAAAATTCATACAAAAAAGGTTTATAAAAAAATCCATAACTGAATACATAAGATCGAATTTGATAACAAAAATGACCAAATACAAAATGAAATAGCAACAAAACATCCCCATGGACTTTACATGACAATGGGTCATCACCCCCAAGCCATCTCCACATGTACGCCCCAAGTATGGGGACTAACACCCTGAACTGCCATCACCCTTAGCATTTACATTACCAGAGTCAAACATAAATATTTCTACTTAAACCCAATGTGTGTAAGTAGGGTGTGAATATAGGACCAATAGGAAATGAACCAATTATTTCATAGAGCATGCAATACAATGTAAAAAAGCATACATTTTTAATAAGCAATGAAATGTAGTGATAAAATCCAAGAAATGCAACATTCAATTGAATACAGTTTTCAAGAAAAAGTATTTAGAAATTTCACATGTTTAAATAGAAATGATAGGTTTTATAAAGTACTTCCAAAAACACCCCAATACATGGAGAAATACCACAAACACAATGATCAACAAAATCAGGAACACCCCTAGGCAGTAGATAGTCTCAGGCCCCATGTACATCATACCACAGTTTAAATTAACCATAGTAAAATTCATTCTCATGCATGATCAAATAGTAGGGAACATAAACATATCCTAGTTGTCCCCAATAATAATCCACATAGTTTAGTTAGAGTTTTAGTTATCTAAATGCTAGGTGAAATAGGGACAAAACTCATTTGGTCCACTAGCCGTACTAGTACACATCCGCCCCACCTAGGTACCCAGGTTTACCCCTTTCTACTCAAGAAATTTCATAATGATACACATATCCATTTTAATACAAAACACCACAATATTTCACATACAATTAGTACAGTATCTATACACATTATATACAATTTATAACACAGATCAAAACACTTTGAGTTTCAATAAATCAACTTCTCATAATCATTCCTGGTTTTGCACACAAAACACTTTGAAAACCCTACATGAACACCATGTGCATACTCAAATTTATCAAAAAAGAATCCAACAAACCTAATTTTTTTTATAAACTCATTACATGAGTTATAAAACAATCACAATAAGCATCACATAGAAAACACTTGTAAAACACCCTATTCAACCCCAAATTGGTACTCAAAAATCATTTTCTTAACAATAATCACCCAAAACAAATTTCCAAACAACAACCAAAGGATAATAAAATTGAAAAAATTATTTTTAGACCTAATAAAATTCAATAAAATCATCTAAATAACAATAGGTCATCCCTTAATGTCCCAACAATGATTTATATGAAAACCCACTAAGTGTCATATTAAATTGGCATTAAAAATTCATTTGATTTATAATTTCCCCTAAAACCAATTTTTTCAGAAACATTAAAATAAAACATACATGAAAATAGAAATAACAAAGTAGCTAGGCCACAATTATTTCATATATTAAGGAATCAACTACCAAATTAATGAAAACCCTTGATTCAACATGCAAAAATCATGTCACACAACCACTGCACCAAGAGGGACCTAGAACAAACCTAAAAGTACAAAATTGGAGCACGAAAACCCACAGTTAAACCCTAGTTTCGAAACCATAACACCTGTTCATTTGTTACATCAAGGAAAATTGAATAAACCCTAATAAAATATAATGAAACCCTAAGTAATTTGTAAGAGGAATGGAAGAGAATAACATACTTGAGGGTTCATGAAGAATTTCCCCAAATACACGTCTATCTGAATTTTGAAATAGTCAAAAATTCAAGGGAGGTTCTAATAATAATGAAGATATAATTTAGGAACTGAAATGGATGAAAAAGGGTAATAATTGAGAGAGTTATGATTGAAAGAACATTCCTCCTCAAATCTGGATGATTTTTGAACCCTTGCGATGTTCTTCATTCAATTGCGATGTAGAACTACTTCAAAGAGGTGGGAGAGAGGTTGTGCGCGTGACTGGGTTAAATGGTCTTGGGGGAGACTTAGAATCAACGATAAATAATTAAAATTTAATATGTTATTAGTTAAAAAAATTTTATTTTTGAAACATGAATTGGGCTTCTTGGAAGGCCCAATCTTTTAAAAGAAAATCCCATATACACCTTGTTATGGATTTGTAAAGGCTCCAAATTTCAATTTTGGTGTTAACATGTCTGGGGAGTCCATTTAGTAATTTTAATGGATATGAAATGTTCAAAAATGAAATAGGTATAAAAGAAACAAAATTTATTTTTAAATCTGGAATTGGGCTCGGGATTTGGCCAAATTCATAAAAACTCACCCATTCCTCTATAAAAGCTTGGGGAACCCCCAAAACAAAGCATGAATGGAAAATAAAAGAAAAATAACTTTAAAATATTTATTTTATGTGACACTTCCCCCACCATGAAATCTTTACGCCCAGATAAGTCACAATAAGGCCAAAACAACAACCAACCCCAACCGAGAAACCAAGAAGTACTCCCTTACTAGATTTCACTTCCAAAGGCCAAAAACCTCCAGTTATCAATTAAGGAAGGAATGCTCTCACAAAATAAAATACACCAATTTCATGAAACAATCATTTATATTCATATTTTATCCCAAAATAAAACTTCTCAAACACTATCCAAACATGAATCCTGCAATTTACCGAAACAAACAATAACAACGAACAAGGTTACACTTACCTTTCTTTAAGCCGAACATTGGGTGTTCTCCACTCCCAATGATTAACCAAGGAAGGTTTATGTAGTTAGATAACTCGAAAAAAAGACCACCTACTACCAAACCAATACCACAGAAAAATTTGAGTTACTAGTATGGGGAGACACAAATAGGATCCCCACCATAAGAGAAAACTCAAAATTTCCCGAGACAGAATCGAGACACTAACAGGGGGAGGCCCAAACAGACCCCTAGTACAAGGGGGGTAGACTCCCATTTGACATTTCCCAAATAACACAAATGAGATTCATACTTGGTATCCACAACATAAGATCATACCATATTAATAACCAGTATGAGATGGCACAAAAAGACCCCTAAATATAAAATGATGGGTCGGTCACAAGGTTAGTCTGCATGGTTTTGGAAACCGTGCACTAACCATGGGGTTCATTCATTACACATGGCTTCCTAGTACATGACCACTAATAATCATGAAAAACTATGTTCTCAACCAAGAATACACCAGTTGTCTGAACTATTCCCATCTTTCATTATAAGGTTTGGACTTTGTACAAGGTTTTAAATGACCCTGATATTTCCCTTAACTACATTCCAGTTTCTCTCTGGGACCTATGGCTGGAGCTCAAAAGATTGATGCATTTTCGGCCTCGTAGTTAGGCCTTGGTAAACCCCAAAACATAACTTCTTCTTCCAGTGATACAGACAACCAAACCACGAACCAGGATGGGTTTTACCAAGACCACACACAATCCAAAACTCACATTACCCTAACCCGGATTTTCACTAAAGCAAGTGATTCGACGATGCATGCACGTCACCCCGTGTTTCCTTCGATGAGAAACAGAAAGAAGAAAGGATATATTGAAATAACTTCCTCCAAACAATGGATATCATGATCTTCTGAAAAGAGACACACTTATGACCAAATGATGACTCACAAAAATTTTTACATCATCACCTTTAGAATCAAACGAGTATGCGACACCAAAAAGCATCACTGAACATGTCCAATTCGACTTATAAAATAAATACATTGAGGGGGACCTTATAAAACATCCCCAATAATCATTGTATTCTAGAAAGTGGCAATAAAATAATTTAATGAGCAGATTTACCAAACTTGTGGTTGAACATGAACTGCTTCATTGAAGAGACTACAAAGGACCCAGAGGATCTCTTAGGCACTATCTAGGAACTCATACACACTAAAAACCCCAGACCACTTCCACCTATGACGAATCAAGTAGCTTAAGAAACTAAGTCTGATTTCAACTTTCTAGGAGAACTCTTATGCAATAAGAGTATTAGAGAAACCATGAAAGTCAATGGTGTATACTCAATCTATAGATCTTGAAAAAAACATATTACTTATATTGATCAATTGGAGGATTGCCTGATGTCGAAATAATCCAGGTTTCACTTCAATCATGTACTAACCCTTAATGGGGTGTACCTTATCCATCAAGAGAACCAAAGGACCCAACCAAGCTGGCCTTTTGGTTAAAATATTCCACAAACCAGACCCAAAAACATGAAGGTAACCACCATAATGGTGTCCCAGAACCTATCTTTGAAGAGAATACCAACCGGTCCTTCTACAAAGATTACCGAAAAAACACAAACCCAAAACACAGTTCGAACAGGAAGGGTTCTTGGACTCAAAACATCACAGAAAATCAACATTTTCCAAAAACACATAATATAAAAAATCCAAAACAATTCAAAAATACATCATGTTTATCTTTAAAAACAGTTATTTGAAAACAAACGGTTCAGCGGCAAGCGTATCCACCAATGGTACCCCATAGGCCTCAAACATGCATGTTTTTGTGCCACACTATGCACCCTTCACATATTTGTCCCGACACTCATTCATTCATTCCATCAATGATCCATCATCCCATATAACCCCATGCATGTGATTGCTCATAGAAATACCAAAGGTTAAATAAAAAATTCTTTCCACTTTTCAAAACCAAAATGGTCAACAGACACATCCTTTTTTTCATAAAACTGCTAACCAAGAGATCAAAATCCCAATTAAATTCTTACTAAAAATTTCATAAAGACACAAAAATTTAGATAAGAACTCACTTTCATGTTACTAACATCAGTTTCGTAACATCTCATCCCATTAAAACACCCTTTGATAGTTTAGAAAACTCAATTGGAAACACTTTTTCAAAACCAACAGCAGTATAGTTTCTGCTTTAAAAAGGTGTGTAAGCACACCATTTTGCATTTCAATACTATTCAAAAAATTCAGTTACACCAATTCATAAATAAAACCATTTCATATTTATTTGAAAATAATTTTTAAAAACATTATTCTTATTATAACCATGTCACTTTAAAACTAAAGTTCCAAGATATCAAAACAAAAGAACACAAGACAATGTGAGAGGAAACTAGTTTCAGTGGGTGACATGGAAATAGGGTTTTTGGCCATATTCCAATCCCTTCACCATCAAAAATAGTGTTCTAGGGAATATCACTCGCTCCACATGGCTTTCCAGGACCTGTGAGCTCACTGATACCATTAACCAAATATATTTTCATTTCCCATAAACATCATCAAACGAAGAAAACCAACAGAATTAGATAAGTCCCAAATTCCCATGGTGACTTGAATCCCGTCATGAGGTGTGGTGATCATGAACACAACCC
Source organism: Viscum album (assembly GCA_963277665.1). Taxonomy (NCBI): domain Eukaryota; kingdom Viridiplantae; phylum Streptophyta; class Magnoliopsida; order Santalales; family Viscaceae; genus Viscum; species Viscum album. Next base: position 1,903,555,274 of record OY728137.1, read on the forward strand.
ATAACCCGAATACCATGTTTTGACAATAGTAACTCAAAACAATCCCGACTGTTCCCTAAATAATGCAACCCAATGAGTAAACCTGAAACTCATTTGATATCATTTTGTCACAAACCGAATCTGGTCACCACCAATACCAACACCAATCCCAGCCCGTGACAAGGCCCGAAGGGCCTTACCTATCCACAAGGGCTGTTACAAGTTCTCTGGTATCATTTATATTTATTTGGGAATGATTTACTCGAATATGTATACATAAAACAACAAAAGAATTTGATAAAACGGATCTGAAAAGTTCATACCAACAAGGTTTATACCCAAATCCAAAACTGAATACATAAGTTAAAATTCTATAAAAATTGTCCCAAAGACACAATTAAATAGAAACAAAACAGCCCCATGGACTCCACATGACATGGGGTCATCCCCCCCCCCCCCAAGCCGTCTCCACATCTCCGACCCAAGTATGGGGACTAACACCCTGAACTGCCAACACCCGTAGCCTTTCCTTTACCTGAGTAAAACATAACCATGTCTACTTAATCCCAAGGGGTGTAAGTTGGTTTTCAACCTAATCCTAATAGTATACCAACCAATGATTCAAAATATAAATCAATAAAATGTGAAAAAGAAATCAGTTTTAATATGTAAAGAAAAACAGTTATAAAAACCAAGAAATGCAACAATCAATTGAAACCAGTTTTCAAGCTAATGTTTTCAGAATGTTCACACATTTAAATTAATGTGTTAGATACTATAATTTAATGCCAAAAAACCCCAATAAATTGGAAAATACCACAAACAAAATGATCAACAAAATCATGAACACCCATAGGCACTAGATAGTCTCCGGCCCCATGTACCTCATAACTCAGTGTGAAGTAACCATAGTAAAATTCATTCTCACGAATGAGACACTAGTAGGGAACATACTCATAACCTAGTGGTCCCCAATAGTAATCCACATAGTTCAATTAGTTTTTTCGTTATCCAAATTCTAGGTGTAACAGGAACAAAACCCATCCGGTCCACTAGCCGTACTAGTACACATCTACACCACCTAGGTACCCGGGCTTACCCCCTTGGTGCTCAAACAATTTCAGAATGATACACATATCCATTTTTATATAAATCATCACTAATGTTAACATGTAATGAGTATAGTAGCTGCCCAAATTTTATACCATTTAAAACACTCAACAAAAGACTTTGAGTTTCAATAAAACAACTTCTCCAAATCATTCCTTTTTTCCCACGAAACTCTCTGAAAACACCACTTGAACACCATGTGCATACTCAAATTTACTAGAATACAATCAAACACACCTTAAGAATTTATTTAATCTCATTACACGAGTAATGAAACAATCCCAATAAGAATCACATAGAAAACACATGTAAAACACCCAATTCAACACCAAATTGGTACTCAAAAAATCATTTTCTTAACAAACATCAACCAAAAACAATATCACAGCAACAACCAAAGGATAAGAAAATTGATAAAATTATTTTCAAACCTAATATAATTCAATAAAATAAACTAAATAATTATTGGTCATCCTTTAAGGAACTGACAAAAGATTTATATGAAAAACCACCAAGTTTCACATGAAATTGACATAAAAAATTCATTTCATTTATAATTGCCACTAAAACCAATTTTTGCCGAAAATTTAAAATTAAATAGACATGAAAATAAAATTAACACAGTAGATAGGTAAAAAATATTTTATACCAAATGGAATCACCTACCAAAGTAATGAAAACCCTTGAATAAACTTGCGAAAATCAGGTCGCACCACCACTGCACCAAGAGGGACATAGAACAAACCTAAAACCACAAAATTGGACCACAAAAACCCAAGGTTAAACCCAAGGTTTGAAACCATAGCCCCTATTCATTTGTTACTTCAAGGAAATGGGATGAAATTCCAATCAAATAGAATGAAACCCTAAGCAATTTGAAAGAGTAATGGAAGAGACTAACATACTTGAGGGATCTTGAAGAACTGCCCCAAATATACTAGTATATGAATATTAAAATATTCGAAACATTAAGGGAGGTTCTAAGAAGGATGAGGAGGTAATTTAGGAACTTAATTGGAGGGAAAAGAGTAAGAATTGATAGAGATATGATGGAATGAACTTACCTTCTCAAATATGGCCTATTTTTGAACCATATGATGTTCTGCACTCAATCACGATGAACATGAGCTCCAAAGAATGGGGAGAGAGGTTGTACGTGTGAATGGGTTCAATTTTCTTGGGAGAGACTTGGAATCACCTAAATTTAATTAATTTTTAATATGTTATTAGTTAAACGAATTTTATTTTTAAAACTGGATTTGGGATTCCAGGCAGGCGACATCTCTTAAATAAAAACCCATATACACCTTTGTTATGGATTTATAGAGTCTAAAAATTGAAATTTTGGTTTTAAAATGTTAGGGGAGAACAATTAGGAATTGGAATGGATGAATTATGTTGAAAAATAAAAATCTTATTAATGAAATATTATTTATTTTTAAAACTGGAATTGGCCTCACAGTTTGGTCAAATTCAGGGAAACTCACCCATTCCTCTATAAAAGTTTGGGAAACCCCCAAAACAAAGAATGAATGGAAAATAAAAGAAAAATAACATTAAAATATTTCATGTATGTGGCAGTTAAAATAAAATATTTCAGACAACATACATCTATATGAATGAGATCATGATGATTTAATACTCTTTTTTTTTGGATGGTATGAACAACACCACAAATTTCTTCGCATGCAAGAAGCACAAGTCTTTTCCTATTCAAAATTAAAATTTTGGATATCCATGAAAATATTAAATTTATATAACTTTCATATATATTTTTTATAAATGTGACCCACTCTCTGTTTCCATATGTTTTTCTCTTCTTCAATAATCATATAACAAATGATCTTTTTACTATGAACCTGATATAAGTTTCCATTTATTCTGCAACCCATCCTAAAAAAATTCCATGTTTCTCCTTTTATAGTGCACCCATTTTTACATAATGACTATATAAGTCCCAAGCCATAGTGTTTAATCATACTTATGATATATTCACTCAACCCTTCCACGTAATGAACATCAGTATTCTTCATCTCACCATTAGCTAATTCAGTACATCCATAACCTTTAATCATCAATGAACCAACATTACCAAATCTCACTGTTCCATCACCTTTTTATTGATATTCGTTGATAGGTATTAATTACCCATCATATGGGATGAGAATCCACTATTAAGAAACCATGTAATTCGATCTTGACAGCATTGAGGGCGTCTTCACGAAGGTTGGAATTTTTAATTTTCTTCTTTTCTTTTATAAAATATTATATTTTCTGAATGAAAAATATGGCCATTCAAATCTCACTTCTATTTGAGTAGGTTCTTCAAACTCATATTCTTCAGCATGTGTAGAAAACCTATTTATTACATAAACATTTTCTTCTTGGTGATAATTGACTTGTCTCTCCATTGTGTATGAAATTTTCCTACCATTCCTTTACATGTAATCAACAGGTTTATGGTCAAAGTTATGACAATAAAAACAATATCCATAGAAAAATATTACTCTATAAGAAATAGGATATTAATCCATTCTCCTTTTATGAATTCTGAGAATATCCACATTTAAATATCTCTTTTCCTCTTCACACTATGACATGGTATGTCCCGGATAGCCACAAAATTTACAATTCAAAAGTGGAAATGTTTTTCACTTATATTCCTCCTAATTTCAACTTCTTAAGGATGATAGTTTAACTATCTACCAACTAGGAAAACCCAATAATGGTATTAAATTATCCTTTCAATTCGATTTGAGACTTTCTTTGTTTGGACACAAGGAGTCATCAAAATGTCAGAATTTCACATTGCCTTTATTTTTTTCATGTTTTACACCCAACATTCGATGTTTCATCATCAGAAACAATTCCTATATTTCCCATTAATGAGATACATTGATCATTCAGATCCATTAAACTCTATCAGAACCATGTTTTCTCTATGTTGCAGTTCGGTATCAGAAAATTTTGTAAACTGATTTTTTATATTCCTTTTGGGAATGATATGCTTTAACATTATTCATATGAGTATCAACTTATTATCTAGATCTGAAAATAGTTTTGGACCTCTCTTATAGTCTCTAGTTCAGTTCATCAATAACCGTTTTATGTTCTTTAATATTGATCTAATGTTAAAAATATATTAAAAACATTCAAAAGTTATTGAATGTTCCATTACATCTTCCTCAAGTAGATCAATTTCATCATGTAGTATGTCAACATAATAAGATGAATCTTCCAAAATTTCAGTCCACATTTTTCATACTTTTAATTGATTCCTAGGATTAACAAAAGTATACTTAAGTTGAAACATTAGATCAATATCAGTGGTTAATTCATTGTCTCTAGCATTATCACTATATGATTCTGATTTTTTCAATTGTATCCATCAATGACACATGTGTTTTAGATATAAATTATGGTTTTTCTCTCCCAAATAAGTCACTATCATCATCATATTATTCACAAACAAAACCTTTCTATATATTTTATAACTATACATGAATTATTCTATATTGAAAAAAAATATTGAGGCTTCATAATGTCTCCATTGTTGCTTTATTCATCATTGAACTTGTGCACAGAGTGGCAATGTGACAGCACTTCCACAAGAAAAAACAACCATAGGTAAATATCCATTCAATTTTCCATTTCAATTGTTTAATTTCAGATATAATTTATTTTTTATCATTATAATAATCAATATTATCTCCTGAAATTTCAGGTTTCCCCATGGCTTTGAATTTCATTTCTTTTCATACACGAGTTGTTGCATCTTCTACTTTAAATCTCATTACATATGCCACCATGATGCTCAAAAGATCATCCATTGAGTGTTTGTAAAGATCCATTTCCCAAATTTTTTACCACTTTTCAATGTAAATAGGTGGAACTATTCTGAATATTTACATTAAAATATCATTGTCTTCGATTTCATCACTAAGTCCTCATATTTCTTCAACAAAATTAGAAATTTGATTGAAATAGGTATCTGTATTTTCTTTAAGATGCATCTTCAGATCATAAAACTTATTATGAAGAACATGTATTTTCACCTCCTTCCCATTTCTATCACAGTCATTAATATTCACTAGTTTTTCTCACATAATCATTGCTGATGTAAAGATCATGACCCTTAGATATATCTGATCAGAAAGAGATGCAATGAGGAAATTATATGCTTTGGTATTTGAATCATTCATTTTCTTATAAGTATCCGTCATTGAAATCACAGTTGGACCAGTGACCTATAATTTTTTTGTAGAGGAAAAAATGACTTCTATTCCAGGAGATAATATATTATATCTCATCCCATTCTTCCAGATATGAATGTTTCTATCATCAAAGAGGGATACTCCCATGACATTTATTGTAATATCAATCATATTAAAAAAGGTAATATTTAACACAAAAAACCATTACACTCTGATACAACTTGATGTACCCTAGAATACCCTGAGAGGGGATGGGAAAATAAAGTTGTGAATTTTTTCTTTTAAACTGATAGATCATTTTACCATGTTTTTTGGAAGCTATTAAACCTATCTAATGAGAATGTGAAGAAAACAATCATTCATATTCTAATTGAGAACTAATCAGTTTTACTTGGTTCACCACTGAGGGCTATTTCCAAGGAGCATACTCCAAAAGATTTTACATCATACAAAATTACACTAATTTGCAATAGTTATGGAGTTCAAAAGATTAACACAATCTCTCTGTACTAGGTGCATTAAATTTATATGGTTTGATGGATAACAAACTGTATCCCATGGATCACTTCCATTTACAACCCATTTCTCGTTGTATTAGGAAGAATCATAACATAATTTATCAACATGTTGTTATCATTAATGGGTTATCATTAAATAATTAACCATCAACTATAGATAGATGCTCTATTGAAGTATCGTTTACCTTAGTATATATAATATACTTAGTGGTGTACTATTTATTTGCAAACAAGTCCTTAATGAATTAGCATTCTTCCTCAGCGTACAGTACTACCCCGTGTAATGTGAGTGCTTTGGGAACATCCTATGTGAACTTAAACAATGCACATACATCCCATACTACTCCCACATACATCTTCCATGTACAAATTATTCTCCACATACAAAACCCCCCATGATGAATTGTCTTCCATGAATCGTATTCAACAAACAATGTTCGTCAAAACGTCTTCCATGAACAATTATGGACATCACTAATCTACTTATGAATTTCTAACCAATGTCTTATTTATGAGTTTTTTTCATCGAACCACTCAATACATCATTGAATTCCTCCATGTATTTTTAATCATAGTTTTGTGCTCTAATTAATGGATTATTGTTCCTTATATAGGAAAATACATCGGCATCATCCGCTAAACTGAGATTCAGAAAATCAAATATATGGAACAACCTTTTCTATGAAATGTGTGTCTATTGTGAACTATATTCCCTTTGTGTTCCATATACTTCCATTCTCCCTACAAAGTGTCAGAAATCAACACCTCATTTCTACAAATGAAACCCTAAACTTTTTCTCAAAATTCCTCCTCATTTTTGCAAATGAAACCCCATCCCATGAACCATTTTCCTTCTATGAACTACTTGTTATTTCGAAAACCACTTTATCCCCACATACCATTCCTCTTACATGATCCACATATAATTTTCCATTCTGAGAACCATTCTTGCTATATGGTTCATGGTTCATTATTCCACATAACATATTTCATGATCATTGAACTATTCCTAGAAATTCCATTTCATATTATTCCTATGTGGAAAACATTTTTATTCAAAAAAAAACTCTCGATTTTGAGGGACAAAATTTTTGAAACAATGTTAACTTATTCCACCTTCAATACTACTTTCTACCTCAATTGTATGAACACATTCCTTTCAACGTCCTTGATCAAACGAATAAGGATTGATAGATAACATAAACCATACTACATTTCTAGTGAATAATATAATTTCTTCCTATATTTACAACATAGATAATTTTGGGTCTTGAGGTAGTAAAATAAAACAAACATCCAATCAGTATCTGACATTCTTTCTTATCCACTAATTATATTTCTCAATCATTACTCATATTTTTCTGCATTGTAATCATTATAGAAACTAGTATTGATTTTTCCATGATGAACCTCTTGAGAAGGTCCTTTGAAAACATTTATTGAGAATAAAAATTGCATTTATCCTTCTGAAAGTTTTTTAACCCATGAAAGTATTTCATTTACACCGTCATTGAAATTTCAAAAACCATTTTCATCTATTCATAAAAAATTTCACACCTTAATTCATTATTCCCATCATTGATAATTTATTCAACATTAACAATTACAATGAAGTAATACCCTTGAATTTATATAACATAAGGATTTACATCACCACTTCCTTTAGTGAAATTAATATTCTTTTACAAATATATACAATTTAAAATACCATTCCCTCAAGACATATTTTAGACAAAACTATTCATTAATCAATATGAACAAATAAAATTCATCTTCACCAACAAAAAAATCCCTGACTTTTTTGAATATAAACATCCTCAATAAGATAACCATTCAAAAATGAGGATTTAACATTCATTTTAATTATCTTTTAGCATCCTTCTACAGAAATATCAAGAAAGATTATTAATATTTATAAAATTTCCACTAGAAAAAAGATTCATCCAAATATATGAGTTCCCATGTTTCATTTCATTTAATACGATCCAATTATTCATTCATATCCTGAACTCATTCCAGATACTAAAACCCCTCTTTAACTTCATTCAGCTCCAATTTTGATTACAATTAAGTTTGTGTAATAGATTATGTTGTTCATCTTATGTGAAACTTCTAATGTTGATCCTAGATGTTAAACTTATCTTCCACTAGCTTCCTCATCCTAGGATAAGTCTTTCCAATATCATCCTCATCACTAGAAAAAACTGGCTCTAATTATTCTTCTTGAGTAGGATTAAAATTGACTATATCCTTATCATAATTTATTTGTTTATCTTTATCAACATGATTTTCATCATAAGTATGTTTCTCTCTCTCAAATATATCAATAAATTTCACATCAATAAAATAAATAATTCATTTTGTTTCATTATTGATGAATCTATATCATCATCATATCATATCAATTCCTAGAATGATTCCATCTCCTCATTTCCCCTTAAACAATCCATAGCTTCCACCTTTACTTTTTAAAATACATGGATTTCTGAAAACTCAAATTTTTTAAAAACATGCAGTATTTTAATAAAAAAAATCATATGGATTCATATATTAAATAAAAATATATAAAAAAATTGTTATATATATAACAATAGTACTCCTGGAATGCCACTAAATTTAATGAGAAATTACATGTTCTGGTAACATAGTTCTTAGAATTTCCTTTGAACTATTATTCATTCTAACAGAAACACCATTTTGTTAAGGAGTGTATGTGGAAATATAATCATATTGAATTCCATGATTCTCTAAATAATTATCACATTAATCAATTCTATATTCACCACCATTTCCGGTTCTCAAATTCTACAAATAATACATAAATTCATTTTCATCTTTCTTTCTGAATCTTTTAAATATTTTCAAATAATCTGATTTCAGTTTCATATACATAACACAAGTAATGTGAGTAAAATCATTAATGAAGGTGATGATATATGAATTTCTATTTTTTATTAATTGCTCGCATTCCCATAGATATCAAAATGAATCAACTCCAGGGGTATTCATATAGAAATCTCTACCATCTTAAGCAAAGAATTTGTAATATTTACTTTCTGAATATTAGCACAACACCAATATATTATTCTTGTAAAATCAAGAAATTATAATATATTATAACTTTTAGATAATTTGACCATGTTTCTATGGAACATGGGTCCCAACCATTTCTTCCACAATTGGTTATCTTCCTCCCTAATCATATAACAAGAGTATTGTATTTCACTAACCTAAAACTGGTTTCATTTTTTACGTTGGCCAATCAAAACAATATTCCAATGTTCATCACTTTTTTGAAAATATATCCATCTCTTATGAAGATAAATTCTTTACCCTTATCATACAATTTTGACACAATTGTAAAATTTTAATTATTCTCGTCAACATAGATGGTTTTCTTTTATTTAATTTTTTCGTTCCAAATATTGGATGATCCCTCAATTTTAATTTCAATGATTCATCATTAACAAGTGTTTTTGTACCATATTAAAAATCTTTCACATTCATAAACATCATTAAATAAAATTTAATATGAGATGAAGAAACACTATCAATAATACAAGTCCATTTCCTTTTTGTAGCTTTCAATGAGGTTTCAACAACAAGAGGTTTTTTTCTTCTTCCTTCTATTTCATCAACATCAGTTTGAGAGAATTATTATGAGTATTTTGATATGCCGTTAACAAAACAATACATCCTTTTTCGGGGTGTCTAGTTTTCTAACAAATTTCAAAATTTATTTCCAAATATTGGAAGATATTTTCAATATTCACTTTTATATTTTTAGGATTATTTAAACCAACCTTTCCTAAATTCATACTTTCACGAGATTGACTCCACTCAACCCTTGACACTGAAAACCTAAGTGGTACTAGAATTTTTTTTGGCTGAACAGAAACATGTTATCCACATTTCAAACTCATCTGAAATTCCCAAAATATCTTTTAAATGAGTGTTTCCCCCTAAGATATCCATACATAGTGGAATTGTGACTATTTTTTCAGTAACGTTATTTTCAATATTTTCCAATCCACAATCTATTCAAGTATCAATAAGGTTATTCTTCTTTTTTTGTCAAAATTATCAGATTCAGATGTTTTTGAAACATTTTTCAATCTAGATAAAACATTTAATGACTATAGATACATTAAAACTTATGAAATATTCATTTATCAATTTAAACCACATACATAACATTCCCAACATTATTCTTATAAAAAAAATTTCTTCATTTTTATCACCCTTTGAAGGTAAATTTTATTAAACCTTTATATGTTCCTAATTTTTTTGAACATTCACCAACTTTAGTAACAGTGTTCTTGAAACTTTTATTTTTTTCATCAGATTATGATATATTTTATTGGACATTTTCCATATCCTTTTCTTGTGATTTTAAATTTATATCCAAATGATCATTGTGATTCTTTTCCTTTTCTCAATAAATTCCTTAAAATATTTAGTTTAGTTTACCAACATCACATTCTCTTCCTAAAAACATTTTTGATTTTATGATGATGATCACTCTACTTCTAAATATTTTCTATTTTCATGGCTTATGATCTTCCTCATAAATTTGTTCATCTCTTCTTTTAAATGAAATTCAACTTGGGTTTCTTTTTCCTTAGAACTACTACTTGTAAATTAGTCATCTTTCATTGTAGCAGTAAAAGTATTATCAATACTATTCTCAATTGATATTTTGGGTATAACATCATTGTCTTATTTATCATCGTCTTTAGATAGAAAAATTATTCGTATGTATTACTCCAATTTTCTTTCTTTCCATATGGAATACAATTTCCCATTATATTATTTTTTTCATCCATGATCATCTTGGATTTCATTCTTCTTAATTAATATCCTCATATTTATTTCTTTAAGAAAAATAACCTCAATGTTTCCAATGGACCCACATTTATGTAATTTAATGGAATGTTCCATTAATGTTTCCATGCACCTCATTTAATAGTTATAGAAAACAAGGAAATAATATCATCATGATTTTTATATACTGAATTTTCAAATTTTCAATCACCAACTTCATATTTATTGGAAATATTCACTGAATTTTCTTTCTTAAATCCTTTAAATAAGTTCCTATATCATCATTTTTTATTATCATAGCTTTATACTTCTTGTTTCATATGTAATTAGAGTTATATGGATATCATATAAATATAATGTTTCAGGATCTATTTCTTCCAATTAAGAAACATCTTCATCAATCATGTTAGGAAATATTCTCAATATTTTCTAATAAACTATATGATCAGCAAAATTTTCACTAAGACATATGATAGTGCGAACAATTTAATTTTCCATAGTAAAGAAGATTACAATATATTAATATTTTACCATCTTCCAATATTCATACTTCAATATATAAATTTCTGAATTTACCTTCTTTCCATTTTTATTTCCTTTCTAAATATTTTATATTTATCAAATATACCATTGGCTATAGAAACACCAATGTGCTGTTGGAATTCACATTTAAAATGTTATGAGAGTAAAGGATTCTTGTCTCTTCTATCATTCCCATGATTCTTCCTATAAATTGAATGTATAGGAAATTTATCATCAATAGGATAAAACACAAAAGTTGAAGCATCAAGAACATCGTAAGTGATATATAGAAGATATTGAAACATTATATCATTCCATATGTGGTTATTCTTAACATCAAACACCAGAATACCATTATTATTCACACAATTTAAATTCTCTATCTATGAAAAACAAGTGAAGGGATCCTCAATCTAATAATAGTTGAAAGTGCATAGTCATGGTATTTATACCCCTAGGGGGTGAATTAGTGAATCTATTTTTTTTTCCATTATACAATCTTCACATCATTTTAAATATTTAATTCCCCAAAGAAACACAATTCAAACACACATCCACAGGTAGAATATAATTTAGAAGGTTTACTATTAAATAATAATATATACCAACGTTGAATTGTTTTGAAATAATCAAATTCCACAAAACCCACTAGAAAATATTCTATGTATTATAGTGAGATTGATATACCCTTTCACTTGTGTATCACTATGTAAACAATCCAATAGTGTGTTTCCACCAACTTAAAAAAATAGGGTAAAATTTACTTCTACAAAAACACAAGTTCCTTGTGATTCTTTTCAATTTCATAAATGTATTTATTTTGAAAAAATTATTCAATTTCATACCCAGAAGACGGTTAAAAACATCAGGGAATTTGATATAGAATTCATGTCTGATTGCCCAGTCCAATATCCTCACTCTGATTCTCTACATTCGATCACCCAATTCGACATTCCTGCTCCAATTCATAAAATACAATTTCACAAAATGATAGATATAGACCTATCTGAATAAAATCAATACTATTATGAATAATTCCTACAGAATCTAGAAATTGAAATAAAAAAATTCCTTGATTATGATAAATTCAGCTTGATCTGATGACCAGTACAATATGATATACATATGAATATGATGATCAACAGAGTTACATTGTGATCTTGTATCCACCCTTTCATTTATCATTGTCAACAAATCTTAAACAAATCCTCAATCTGTAATCTTATTTCTCTCTCTTCTATGGTTAATAGTACATCAGTCAGAAAAATTGTAATATAATCTTGCCTTTTATAGGTGACCCATATGATATTTCTGTGCAAATTCCAAAATCTCCTTTCTTAGTAAAATTCTTCATATAGTTGATTTCCAATGAAATTACAGATAATATTGAATTCCTCAACTCTTATAAAATCATATAGAATCCACTCCAAACATCATATATTTGATTGAATATACATTGAATAATTATTTTAGAACAAATTTCTAAATCTAATTATTCTTAATTCAATTTCATTATTATGATATCTAAGTCTTATTCTATGTACCAATTTCATGTCTTTCTTATGATTAATGATCCTCTTCAATAGCACATTCATCAATATTATTCAACCATAATCTTGACCTATTTGAAGCTTTCATGGAAATTATATAAATTAATTCAAATAATAAATGGTTGACTAAATTTTTGATCATTGACATTTATTTTATTTTCATCCATGGGTCCAAATAAATTCATTCTATGAATTTGATGGAATCCGGAAATAGTTCAACAAATTCATTTTCTTCTAATTACGATGCCACTAGAGAAAAATCTTCCCTTTTTCTTATAACTTTATTCCCTAATGCCTAATTTATTTTGGATTCTAGTATGACTAAGACCTAGTACATTTGGTTCCTTACATTTTCAACACATTTTCTCTACCATTATAAATTTTTCGAGTTTAATATAATGCCTTCATCAGCTTTATTTGTCTTTACCCCTCTTATTATATCATGAATTCCTTAATAAATTTGAAAAAAAATTTGTTCATATTTAGAATAATATAATTTTCATTGTAATTTATTATAACTTGCATTTCCATCGTCAATATTAATCATTCTGATTCAGCCTGAATAAGATTATCATGAATCTGATTGGTCTGAATACAATCCTGGCCGAATACAATCTATAACTCTATTTTCTTCCCATATAGATCAAATAAAAATGAATACAATATATTTAAATTATTATTTGTACACCAATATTTCATCATAAGGTTTACAACTTATGATTAATGAGAACTACCAAATCAAAAAATATTCATCACATCTTATTTATTATTGTCATGCAGACTTCGATCATGCAGACACAAATTCTTCATCAACCAGATTCATTGTGAATATGATGACCATTTACTTATAGAAAGTTGAATTATCAATATGATCAATACTATCAATCTATATTAAGTGTGAACCTCATGATGCTTTTCCACCCACCAGCTTTACCCAAATAAGATGGACATTTTTTGGGCATTGTGTTTGTGATTATCTGATTTTGATTATTAGTCAAAATTTCACAATATATAAAGTGTGGCGATTTACCATCTCTTCATAAACTACATTTGAAGAAAAATTAACTACATGAATAAAATATCTTTCCTCATCATCATGTTCTTAACATAGTTTTCATTAATAATACAGAAAAAATATATTTCATCCATGTTCGTCTCAAAACCAAAACCATGCACTAGTTGTTTCCACTAATATTTCACTAACAACATAAAAATGAAAATTTACTAGATAAGAACCACATAACTAGATCAGATGTGGTGGAAACTCTATATAGAATCCCTTATTACCAATCCACAACAATAGTTCTACCTAATATACACCGTTTGTTGAAAAATGAAACTCACATTCCCCAATAGTATTTTATTGAATATGTAAATATATTTAGGACCACATAAGTGTATCATAATATTATTATATCCCCTAAAAACACATTATAACACCACTATCAATCCACCCTGCACAGCATGACCTAATAAATCTAACTCATGTTCCATATCCTTTCTCACAATCATATGTCTTTAAAATTCTATCACTATGGAGGCCCTAAATATCCCCTATCAAAATTCTAAATCACATAGGTTCCCAAATTATCATTGTTGAGGATATCTCAAATTTTATTTCCTTAGAAATAAGTCACTTGACCCCTCAAGGAACCAAAAAACCAAATGACCTTGTCATCTCTATCCAAAATGGATAAAAACTCACCTCTCATCTGAGGTTATCGTCTTGATAAATCCACATCATCATGATCAGTGAGTCTTATTTTTTAGCTTACCACACATGCCACATCTCAAATGTTGGTCAAATATTGATTCACTGGATTCTCTAAAAAAATAAATAGTTATGAATACCCCCATATAATTACCTACTCTGACCTCATAGGTAAATATTTCTAGGTTTCACAAAACATGTATTCTCAGGGGGGATATGTACATCCCAAAATTACTTATCCACAACCTAAGATAGTAAGAAATCCCCCATAAAATAATTTCATCTATCACAAATACCTCCCCAAAGATTTATATAACATACTATACTAACACTCATTATCCTAAATATTTTTCAAAAATTACACCCATCAACATAAACCATATATAATCCAAGTATAGTAATATATAATCAATAAAAAAGATAACTTACATTATGATAAGATCTAGTACAACCCATCCAACTATCATATATGATATATTAAATATCAATATATTTGTCCATGTTAAAAGGAATCTATATATCCATCAATAAATCACCTTATATTTGTGCCATTTTGCTATAAATAGTTTTTAAAACCATTAATACAATAAAAGCAATACCAACATGTCAGCATCCTCAATCCCAGGATAACCTTCAAATTGTGTCTGTTAACCATGCCTCTTATATACAACATAACTGTCATAGATCAATCACTAGACATGGTATCCTTATTTTACATTTCAAATATCCTAGACTAAACTCACAATTGGATTACCCACATACCATATAACTCATTCTAGATAATATCAATCAAAAAATAAAATTACATGATCATGACACTACGTTCAAAATATCCTTCATCATATAAAAATATTTATTGGCCCTTGATCATAGTATATAAGTCACACCATACATTGGAAACTACTTACGGTGCAACTTTTTTACACTTATATTGTCTTAGACAACATAAAAATCTTTTCAATTCATCTATTCTTGAGTTTTCAACCATAGAACCTCACAAAAACAGGCACACATGTCAGCCATCTCATACTCATGTCAACTTCCAAATATAGAGTAAAAGTCCTAATTGGGAATAAATACACCAGAACAACCCCTCTGGGAAGAATATATCACATATATGCATATAAGAATGCATACACAAACACAGGTAATCATTGAATTATGAGTAATATCATGTAGATAATAACCACGGTTTTTTAAAATGATATTCCACTGCTTATATATAATATAAAACACATTATTAGTTAATAATGTCATTTTATTTTTCCTATATCAAATGATAATGAGTCATCATTATTAGTAAATATTTGTCTGGTATAATTACGTATATTTCCACTAAGGAATTTTTTTAGAAAGACCTTATAATTTATTATTGAATTATTAAATTATTGATCCAATATATTTGATCCAAAATTAGTGTGTTAATCAGATATGAGAAACCATATATACTCTCATACTAAATTCCTAATCTATTTCATGAACTTGTTCCCTATTCCACTTCTTACAATAGAAACAGTATAAAATTAAATAACATCAAAATAAAAAATTTATAGAAACCAAATATACTATAATATATAAAATATGGAACACAATTCTCAACACCCATGAAAATTGGGAATCATATAATGAGGTTCTATAGAGACACATGAAATGAAATATATACCATATTCTCAAGTAGTTTCACCCCATTCTAACCATATCCCATGTTATAATAAAAATAAAAAATTTGTTAAAAGAACTATTTAACCTTATTTATGATACTCTATCTTGAGTAAAAAGACTGGGTAACAATGTGACCTCATTCCCGCATCACCATTTTCCAATGTATTATAAATACTAGTGAGGTTATACAGTGTTAACAAGAGGAGATTATACCCTAATATAATATTAAGAATTAAAATTTGAAATAACGTAAAACATGGTGTAAAATGTATCTATATGAGGAAAAAAAACATAACAACATAGACTAGTTATAGTTAAATATCAAACCACATACTGTATTTAAATGATATTTCTAAACAATCGGTGGTTTGGGAAGAACTGAAATAATATTTCTCATGGGATGTTTAGTAATATCTTGTCCCAAAAAAACTAGAATATATAAATTTTCTAAAATCAGTGTACTATCCCTACTCTAGAAAATATCCAAGGATACCAAATCTTCTAATCAATAAGGGGGCGTCTTCAAAATGTGTACTTGTGATCCTAAAGACTTATGATTTACCAATATTTCATGACTGAGTGATCTTGTTTTGATTATGTCTTCTTATGCCCCCACCAATAGTTTCCCAAATAAAAATAGAACAGATTAATGTTTGAAAATTTTTTTGATCATAATAAAAAAAGGGAATATGTATTATTAGATATTCAATATTGAATATTTTTTAATGGGATATAAGAAGTTTATCCCACCTACATTGTATAGTTTTGGATTTATATAAGAATAATATACCCCACTAATATGGGAAAGATATCCAACACCATAACCTAATGTCTAATCACATTGGGTAAACCATGTCAATTATTGGAACCAAAAGTATCAAAACACTAGGTGAATCATGAACATACCCATAGTATTAAGTAACATAATCTAGAGGTATCCATGTCCTACCATATAACCTCATGTATCCCCACAATGTGGAAACCACGTCCTGAAAAATATTATAAAGTATCACCACCCAGATCGAACTATTTAATTCCATAGAACATTATTTTTGTAATCTAAGGAGAAATATTCATCCCCAAATCAACATATATCATTCTCTTAAAGGTCCCTAAAAGAGGCACATAAACCATGTAATAGGTATCACTGGGGGGATACCACTCTTACCACATTGACCACATATATCAAAATCATATTATTAGATATATGAATAGAACACCTCATAAATTTCATGGTTATTCCTCTAATGAAGAGATACTATTATCGTCACAACATTCATGATAGGATATCACTATACATGCCTCTTAACACTAATATTTTTTTTGGTCAACAAGATATAGTGGAACAAATCATTGTCCCCTAAGTCCATCACATTCTAGAATCCCTATGAGGGTACCTTTATATCCTTAACATATTTTTGGGTAAAATCTATTTACTAAAAATGGAGTAACATCCATTAATATATTCAAGATTATATCATGATGAAATCATCTTGTTGGGGAATACAATAATGTATATTCCCAAAGAGATAGACTAAATCCCCTTTTATTTAAATATTTTTTCTAGTAGGTCCTATAAATAAACTAAACATAACCATTTCAAAAATTTCCACACTGGGGCACCCATATACTGGTACAGGAGGTTCAATCTTTATATAGACTATTAAACACTCATATGGGAAATAAGGAATGCTATGAATTCAAAATGAAAAACCTCGGCGTCAAATAAACAAAATAAATCATAATTTAACACTTAAAGAGTTCTAATAACACATATTCCAAGGTAGAAAAGGATATATAGATTTAATTTATAGACATCTTGGATTATCAAATCTCATAAAACTCCTTTATGGTTTATCCAATAGAAAATAGATGTTGATGAGTCATAATAGTTTATAAGGGCCCATTAACACCCAAGACACTTCGATTAATTCCATGAGATTTCTAAATATATAATTAATTTTCATTTTATGGATTACGATAAGAAATAATAATATTGCATACCACATGATTCATAAAAAATTCATGAACATTAAGGTAACATTTATGGGGAACCTACCAGAAACAAAGTGGCATTCTAATTAACATGGATCTTGGACACTTCTACAACATCACATTTAATTCCAACACTATATATAATAATAATGAAGTAAAATTACCTAAAAATTATTATTTCATGAGAATAATAGTGTATAAAAACTGTCCCCCAGTTTTATGTTCAGTATTTTAATATTAAAAATCCGAATATTCCCATTTATACTCAACTATTCATTTCACTCAAATATTTTGAAAAGACTAAGTAGAAATCAATTTTCGACATACCTATTTAAATACACACTCTACCTAATAAGACCACCCTTTCTGGATCTACTTATTTATATATAAAACAAATTCCCAATCACATCAATATAATTACACCATTATCTAAGGGAATCATCCCAAAATCTTGTGTTTTACTCCATATAAAATGAAATCAAAATCAATGTAGAACCAATGAGGATATAAAATTTTGATGAATATAAAAATTATTGGAAGGTATGGAATGTTTACTACAATTTGAGTTTCATAAAAACCATACATATTTTATTTTATTTTTAACATTTTTATTAATGTATGGGATGTTTAATGAAGCTAAAAAGTTAAAAAATTATAGCCCCTGAATTATACATTACATATATTCCCCTAGTAATCCATATGTAATATAAGATAAATCTGATGTAATAGATTTATATATTATGTAATATATTAAAAAACTATTTATCATATAAATAAGAATTTCAATTTAAAAATCATGGTATGTAGCTTTTTTACTGATATGAAATTGTTTCACTCATTTCTCTATTCCACCATAGAAAAAATACCAATATGTTATATTTTTCCCAATCATAATATCACATCTGTGATTTTTAAGGATATTAACATATAATGAAATAAAAAAATATAATAGATATATTGATCTGAATGTTAATTCACATGGTGAGTAATCCATGGGTAATATAATACTTTGTTTGTAATGTGCTTCCATTAGGAAAAATATGATATGTAACTTTTGAAATATATTGTAATATAATAATCCATAAATAATATAATTTACATTATAATATATTTATTGTTAAAATATTTATCCAACTATCAATATATTCATATAAAAATGTATGTATATTCGAATAGAAAAAACAATATATAATATATGTTGATAATGCATAAAATTTTTATTCCTATACTTATTATGATTTATTCTGTCCCTTTAAGTACATAATGATTTATTCTTTTGAAATAATTATTTCCAATAGTTTTAAAATTATGAAATTTTAGAAAATAATAGTAACTTCCAAAAAACAACAATAACTCCAAAATCAATGATTATAATCCAATGCCTAGATTTTCTATCTAAAAATATTAGTTTCTGAAAAATACATGGAAACTAGAAATAAGCCTAGCCAATTCCAATGACAATGTTTTTATCCAAATTTCAATATTACTAACAGAAGTACATTTTTTTTAATTTTTAGGTACGCATAAAATCAAAAATATTTTTAACTATATATTAAATGTAAAACATATGACTTAACCCAAATATTTAATAAATATTTATTTTACAAAACAAATAGTTATTAGGAAATTCCTGGATGTTATAGCTATTTACCTCAACTATTCTTCTAAAAATACATGAGGATGTTTAATGTCATAGTGTATTGAAATATAAAAATTTAGGCAACAGTACCATGAAATATATTTAACCCACAAAACATGGATGATGAATTATTAAAATCCATACTAAAAAATATATTTTTATCTTATGATATATAAGTCTACCAAATATTTTGAAATAGTGAATACAAAAAGTGATTTTTACCTAAATGAACTGTTATACATTTGATACAAGTCATACAATGTTAAAAGGTTATGTTCTCGAAATTTCTTATACAATTGTGTGCAGATGTAATGGGGATATACACTATTGGACCCAAGTCCAATCCTAGCCTATCCCCAACTCCAATTATTCTACACCACATTAGCTATCTATGGAAACAAAACCATTTACCTCACCAAATAAATGAAACATGAATTCAACTTGGGTACCATAGTGCACTAATAATGTATGAGTCCAACTCAATAGACCATCATAAATGGAATCACTAAATTTTTTATTAAATACCTTTAAAATCACATTATTATGTAGTTATTAAAAAATAATGATACAATATATCAACCTAGGGAGTGATGAAAGTAAAAATAATTGTGGACTATAGCTACATTAATTTTTTTAATGGGATGATATAATCAAGGATGGAACTCAAATGGTGGTTGAATTATAAGTCACTTATTTTACGATTATAACAGTGAAAGATAAATATATATAAAAAATTATATGTGAATGATGCGTCATGATTCCACCCATCCATGGTAGTGATCAATAATTGAACTACTGTAAATGTAAAACATATCACCTCTCATTTAATGAAGAAACAAAAATCAATATTGGATGATATTCAAAAAAAATAATGATTATTATAATGATATACCCCTATTTCAAAGAACAACTGGATGAAATAACCCCAATATATCTCAATTATATGGATGATTTACTATCACCACTAGTCTAATTTTTAATGATTCATTATTATAAAAATATATATTGGTGATGATAAAATCCACATCTATAGGGGATGATTGATACCACACCAATATCATTGCTAAGGTAGTCTGTATACAACTAAAATAAGTTTTTATGTGGGAAATTATCCACCATGATAACTATCATAAGTGTATTATACTCCACCAAACTAAAATAAAATTTATATGATGTATGACTAACATGTAATCCCACATTTGAAAACGTTATACTAATTCCTTTTCGTCAATGTGAACTATGTTCCACTGTACTTATTCTTTTTGGATGAGATAACACACCCAATCAACTATATGTGTAAGAGGATCCACCACAATCCACGATATAATCCAAACATAAAATATACCATTTAGCATAAATATAAATAATTTATAATTAAATATATTGTCAATGGATATGCTCTCATTCTACTAACCATTTCAATTTCAAAGGTCTTTTCATGATCACTCCTAACATTAAATATTCTTAATAAAATCCTTACTAAGAAACACATTGGGAATATATACTATAAAAAATTGATGATTTAAATTTATAGGAACCCATTTTGGGTCTATATTCATAGTTTCATATTCTAATTAAAATAATAAATTTTATACCCAAACTTTTAGTGTCAACTCACACCTCCAATAGACCACTCATGACCTTTCCATGATCTCCACTAACTACAGGGTTTAATGGAAACTAAATTAATTTATAATTAAGTCTGACATAGTAAATTGATTTTACTAAAATTTTATATGAATCATTTAATTCATATAAAAAATCATGAGAAATAAATGGGATACAAACATGGTCCTATCAGGGACATTCTTATTTAATTTATTTTGTTGATTAAATGGAAATTGGAATAAATCATAGATCTTAAGAAAATAAAATTTGAGATATTTTGATGATTCATTATCAAACCATGATAGGAAAATAGAATACGCCAAAATAGTGAGATTAAGTCACTCATGAGATACATAGGAAATGAACATCAATCTAATCAATGGATGAATTAATGTATACTTCGAATTTAAAAAGAATAAGAGGAGGGAGAGAACAATTTGTGCTCTAATTCTATGATAACCAATTTAGAGATATGTAATATAAAAATTTTTGTAAAATTACATGATTATTAAATATAATTTAAAAACCTTTTAATTACCTACCCGACCCTCACCGGAAAATCTGGGGTACCATATCTGTGGTTACTGACCATTCAGTTGGCTATCTAGATGCGCGTCTCCCTTTTACTCACCCACATAGTTCTTTTAATTAGTCTATCAGAAATATTGGGACATCTGTGAATACATAGAGTCCTGGATGAACTAATATTTATCTAAAAAGGTCCACATAGACCATACTAAAATATCCAACAACATAAATTAACCTAAAAATGAGTCATATATTAAATTATATTATAATAATACATCATATTGATTCATTGTAACAATCTACCTTTCATAGAGTTTCTCATCCATGTTAAACACTATCGTGTGATAGAGATCCATGTAAGATAAAACCACTGGTTACTATTCTCACATATCAAAAATTTTCACCCACGAATCCTTACTGATATTTTTTTAATTTCACATAGAAAAAAAATCTGATCAACCCATGATAGATTATTAATACTATGAACAACCATCATCGATAGTCAATCCTATGATCTTGAGTCTGTATATAGATCAAAACCATCAATATTGATTACATTGGATGGTTCAGGTTGGTGTTTCCTAATGAAAGAAAAATAGAATAATAAAATAATAGAACTATATATTTATAGAATATATATATTATATGATTTATAAGAGATCATCTAATCAAACTCAAAAAGATCCATCAACCTGGAAACTAGTATCCCCTACCTCATAATCTTCTTATGTCTCAATCAAGGTGACTCGCACTGATGTACCCGGTCTCAAATGAAAAACTCTAAATTTTAGAGTCTTTTATTATTTATATAATATCTACTTATCTATGTTTTTTGAAAACAAATCTAGATCTACTTAAAAATCCCAAACACATCCTACATGAAACTCGACATGATGACTATTGACTCCCCTACTTCTAGACATCACATAAGTGATCAGGACAAAATTTTATAAATTTTATCCAATATTTCTATACGAAATTGTAACAAATAGCTCTTAATATTGAAAATATCCATGAGAAATATATTTTTTACCACAAAACAATAAATTAACAATTAACATTCACAACATGCCCTTAATCACCTAATAAATACATATATTGACATCCCAAAATAATATTTTTCATTAGAAATTATTAAATGATCCTCCATATATTGTTCCATTTAGACCCTGATCGAAGATATATTCTTAATAGGCATCCAAAAAAATAATCCATATAAACCAAAGGATATGATCAATATCTAATACTTATATCTATCTTTACCCATTAATGGAATAGACATGGATTGGTTGGAAATGTATTATTTTTTTCAATCATTGGATGAAGACTGACATTAAATGCCTCATTTGAGATGATAATTAAAATACAATCCTAAATTCAATGGTCAAATCATCCAAATAACATTACTGTATGGAAAATGATTACTAAAATCATTGGGGTAATGTATTGTTATCCTTCCCCAAAATAAATGTGAATGATAATGAAATAAAATCATCTATGTCATTATCCATCTCATGACATAAATATTACCTACATAATTTTTGACACATATTTGTAATCCATTGGTAAATAGACCATCTTATGTAATGTGAATATAATATTTTACCCTTCTTCTTACTCATAGGGTCACAACCTGAACATTGAAATAATGAGCTTCAAAAACATTTTTGTACTAATATCGGTAATATCCCAACTATATATTATTTTAATTAAGAATAAGAATTTCGAGTCAGAGAAATTTATATAAATACACCTATTAATGATAAATGATGTAATAGACCAATAATTTAAGGCCAATATTTCTTAATAATTGTTAATGATAATATTATTCTCAACAACATGTCTCATTATCAATGACATTCTAATTTCCACTTTCACCCCTTGAATCTAATTCCCCCATACATTTCACATCATCCATGAAATTATTCTTCACAGGGGTATATTCATTTATGAAATAAAAAATCTCTAGTTACAAAATTGTGCTTCTCTTCCATGGTTTTGGTCTCATCAAGAGATGATTTAACTATTGATCTAATTATGGACATACACCATGGACCACTCACACAGAAGGTAGTGATTCATTTATCTCAACACATGACTACCAATTTGAAATATAAATCATATATAATGTATTCTCACCCATGTAATCATATATACCAAAACCCACATGTGAAAAATCACTAATAATTATCATGGATTTCACAATACTGATTCATGAAGCATCATAATACATTATATTTTCCTTATCTACCACATGAATGGTCAGAATAAGAGGATATGTATACAACCAATTCTGTTCCTGATATCCCTCCTCACATCAATTATAGTATACTAACTTCACACACTTCTGATTGATTGTTTTTTTCGATGATATGAAATGTGAGAATTGTAGGATAAAACTCCAATAATAACCATCCAAGACATTAAAAACTTGAATTTATATAATAAAAAAATGAGAAAACCATAAAAACGTATCCCATTTATATATAGGTCTACAAATATTTTAACATCACACATGACATAACACATGTAGACCACCTATATAATGAAAAACTAACACTTTCATACCATGTAATACAACTGATACAACCATAATGTAAACCTAAAAATATCTAAATAGATTTTATGAACCTCCCTTAGTTGGGATTTCAAAAGAATATCTTAAATGAACTAGATAATGATAACGAATAGATCCACATAAGGATGGAAGAATATTTTCGTCTGGTTTGTAATGGAAATTAGCACATTTATTGATCTTATGGAAATATCAAGAGACTCATATAGTCTTTTACTATAACTAAAACATAAAAAAAATTAATGTCCTCTCCCTATATTAATGATTCCCAAACTCTTATTATTCATTGAGAACAACATAAATCCTCTCAACTGATCAAATAAGTAAATAATATAAGGATGTGTGAATAGGTTCATAACCTTCACTTATTTCAACCTCCAATAATAGATAGATAAACACATTGATTTATGTTTTTTTTGGGAACACAATATGATAACAACATTGTAACTTTCATGGGGAAATAAGGCCCTCCACCATTACATATTTAAGACAATACCTTAGATCTATATGATATAAAGGAGTTATCCCATAATGAAAAATTATAATAGAATATCTAACTCAACTAATTATGATAAAAAAATTTATGTCACACTTAAGAAATAACTCAAAAAAATCCTTATGAAAAAATATATAATTTATTGATTAATAGAGGAAATAAATAGAGGTTTTTGTTATCATCTATGAAAGAAATTTTATCCAAAAATTCTATTCTAATACCCAGTTACCAATGACATGTTCTACAAAATCCGTTCCATAGATCACACTTATCGATATGGGTTCAATAGATACCCACTAAAATTTTGAAAGATACCCTTAAAATATATATACTGATGTGTTCTCAGTAACAAGAAAATTAATCTACCCCGACTATATCATAAAAACACTATATCTAATGCACATACTTATCAATGAATTCTACATCCTATAACCACTATAATTCTCATTGTTCATCTCTGAACACCCTATAATAAAACCTCTATGGGACTACATATGGACAAAACCAAAAATAGATACTCTATATTGATTGTCATAACACTAAAAACTGATATAAAATGAATTATTTTGATCACATATAGTAAAATAATGTAAATACAAGGTCAATACTATAGGAATAATACCTTTTATTGTTGATGGATACCCACCATTCATGGTAGAATAATTCTAAATGGTATGATATTATTCTAAATCCAATCTCTATGGTCCTATCACTTTACTCCTGCATGGTATATGATTCTTCAAATAAATTCCTATGACTATGTGATCTTTGATTTCTCCCAATTCTCGAATTACTAAAGAATCTATAACATACTATCAACTATTGTACTCATGAACCTTCTCCTAATACAACGGTTTGACATGATCTATGACAAATAGATAGCCATTTTTTCATCCTACAAAAACATTGTATATTATATAATTCCCCATAGTAGTAATAATCCTTCAACTATATTTCAGAATTCAGTTAATGGGACCTTTTGAACACATTGGTATCACTAGATTGGGGTTATACCAATCATATAATGTGAAAAACCCATTCCAATTTACATTGCATGTACCATCCCTAGAGATGATCACTAATAAATTTCTTCCATCCTCAAAAGACCCAATATTAGCATTCATGGGGGAAGTTTAGTCCAACAATAATGTACCACTAATCATGTCATGGTCTATAATCAATGTCCCTTTTTTACCTTTATAAGTCATGATAATTTGAGAAATTGAAAATGTGATCAATTATAATTCCTCAAGACATCCTCAATATTCCTGATCATTATAGTCTCATCACCCACCATCACATGTTCATTTAATAGTAGTGTAATTATGTTATCTACATTATCCAAAACTAATGTGGCCTCTATACTCGGTTCATAAATTACACATCTAAGACTTTCCTTCATGCCATTTGTAGTATGTACTCAATTTTGTGAATGTAAAATTATTTTTTGGGTAGCCTGACAAACTGTTCTATCATTGAAATGACATCCCAACATCATTTTGGTAGGATTACAGATAAATAGTTATCTCACATCTCTTTCTTCTAAAAGAGTGTATTGAGATAAATAGAAATTCTTTAAATACAATATATACAGAACTAAATAATTTTTGTTTAATCAAACCAACAAAATATAGGTGTATATTATTATCATAACTCATGAGTTGGAAAATAAATTTCTAGTGTTATCCACAAAATCCCATATCCCATTGTTTGGAAATCATGAGGTAGATTATATATGACATACTATTTGATATGAATAATATGTATAATAAGCGTATACAGCTCCACTACCTGTGGGGAAAACTTCTCCCTGACCTACATGTTCTTAATGTGAAGTCATCATAATGTAATATCTATATTTTTATAATTTCACAAATCATAATACATTTCATTTTTAGGAAATAATATCATAGTTTAGATGAAGAAATAAAATAAATATTCTACCCTAACCTTGACACACACACATCTATAACACAAGTGTATCATATGTATAATTGAGTGTATCACAACCATTAGGGTAATATTATGATATTCTTTTTACCCCTAATTATCTGAATTACCCTTTTACAGTTTTAATATAAATAAATTCAATTTTTTAATTCATATTACCAAATAATTAAATATTGATATTTACAATATTTGGACATACTATTTCAATAATATGGAATCCATTTTTCAAAATTCAAAACACCAAAGTGGTAGTAATTAATTTAATATTAATCCTGTTGATGAAATGAGAAAATAAGTTTTAAATGATAGAATATTGAAAATGATTTAAATGTTTTTACATCTGAATTTAATGTAAAATTAATTCAAATGACCGAAGATATATTAGAAGGTAAAGATATTCACTATTTATACATTTAATATATTTAATAATATAATTTAACCATATAAATTATTTCAATGAAAAACATTAATTTCAATTAAAATTTAGCACATTTTAATTATACATGATGACCTGAATGTTATCAGAAAAATATTATAAATTCAACCAAAGTAAATTATTATATCCTATTAAAAATTAACAAGTAAATTTTTTCATATAAATTTTTCAAAATCATAATTTTATTGGGGTTCACCATTCATTGTTGTGACCTTAATCATTAAAACAATAGGTTGTTTTACAACAAATAATGTTTTATTCATACCCTCTGAATATAATATCAATTGGATGAATATGAAAATATTTTATTTAGTATATAACATATATAAATACCATTAATTTCATTACCAAAGTTAATTCACTCAATAATAAAAGTATCTAATTGATTTATATTTTCCATAAATAATGGATAACCAATGAATTCACAATGCATTTTCATATGTTAATAATAATTATTCGTGAAAAACTAATGGACATGCTATAACCGTAATTTTATAATAAATGGGCCACATGAACAATTTAAACTTTTGATTTCATGAAAAGTAAGCTACTCATGAATACAAACTATTTAACGATAATATTTCCAAAAATCATCTTGGTTTTACATTCTAACCCCTTTAAACTAAATTTCACCTTTGAAATTTGTTTCATAATAAAATAAATAATGTGGAAACCCCCTCCTCACAATATCCTCATGTTCCCATTTATCTATGTCAAATTGGTGGTTCCTCCACAAAACATTATCCAAGAGAGTGGTCTTGTTTTGTAGAACCTTTTACATATGATCCAGAATCGCTATTGGTTTTTCTTTATATGAAATACATTTCTCCAGCTATATGACTTCAGACCTTAGTACATGTGAAGGATCATGTATGTATTTTCTCAGAAGTGATATGTGGAATACATCATGAACTTTCAAGAGAATGGATGGAAGTTACAATCGATAATCTACCTTCCCAACATGATCTAGAATTTCAAATGGACCGATATACCATGATATCATCTTGAACTTTTTTCCATAAATAATTACTCTATTAGAGGGAGATATTCATAGAAACACATTGTCACACACATCAAACTCTAGTTCTTTTATTCAGTTTTCATAATAATTTTTTTTACTTTGATTTTCCATTATGTGTTGTTGAATATATCTGTCCATTTCTTCCATTTCATCAACAATATCATGTCATAATTGATGTATTTCACCATCATCAACCTAAGAAGATGGAGTCATACATTACATTCTATATAGGGCTTCATAAAGAGAAATATTAATATTAGAGTGGATGATATTGATGTAGGAAAATTCCACCAATGGTAGGTATTGATCCCAAAAACCATTTAAATCAATAGATCATGCTCTCAAAATGACTTATAGAGTCTTAATTTTCCTCTCAAACTAACTGTCTATTTGAGGATGATAATTAGTGTTGAATCATTACTATGTATCCTGAGTAAAATAAAGGCATCACCAAAACATCATTGTAAACCTCGAATCCTAATAAGATATAATAGAACATGGTAATCAATGAAATCCTACATCTTCCTTTACATATATAGTGACAAAATAATCAAGAGTTAAATCCTCTATAATATATATTGTGTGTTACTACTTTAATATAAGATCAACAATAACCCATATAGCATTATGACCATTATATTTTTTGGGAAGACTGACAATAAAGTCCAGAGTGTTGTTTTCCCATTTCCATTTTCTAATGGGAAATTGTTGTAAAATCCACTTAGGCTTTGGTCTCACAATCCGAAAATTATAAAAAACCAAGCATTGAGAGATATATTAAGAGAAATATCTTTTCATTCCATATCAGTAGAAATACACTTTTAGGGCCCTGTACATTTTTTTCTTCTAGCGGGAATAAGGAATGAAAAACTATGATCCCATTCTAATAGCTCCTTTATTAATTATGGTATGGAAAGAATAAAAACCAGATACTTTAACCTTATTATTTTATCACAATCATAGTTGAATTCGTGTTCATTTATCACATTATTTTGTAGATATACATCTTTCTTCTGCACCTCCTTGATCTTCAACTGTATAGATGGTTGATAATTCATTTGTGAAAGATAATATTTCTCCCATCCTTAAAAATTTCAAGATCCATCCATTTGAAATCCATAAATATTGGATATTTTGTTATCCCCATCATTGATAGGCCATCGTGGTTTGTCAAATCAAGGAATCTGTCACCAAGTTCTCCTTCCCACTATGGTAATGTATTGAGTAGTGGTAATCTTTAATAAATTCCAAAAAACATCATTGGTGCATATTTATCTCTTTTTGTGTGAAAATATACTTTATAATTTAATGATCAGTATAAATATCACACATTTCATCATAATGATAATGCATCATTATTTTAATGAAAACGTTACGACATCTAACTCTGAATTAGGTGTTAGGTAACTTATTTCATGTATTTTCAACTGTTGTGATGCATAAGCTATGACCATATCATTTTTATGAGAGAATGTACTAGAACCATCTTGGATCCATTAATATAGATCAAAATTCATCCTCCACTTCATGGTAGTGTGAGCAAAATCTAACTCGCATAACATATTTTAATCTCTCTAAAAGTATATTTACATTCCTCCATCCAAATGAACTTATCTCTTTTCCACGTAAACATGGTGAGTGTGTTAGATAAAAGTGAAAAATATTTCACAAAAATTCAATAATATCCATCCAAACTAATAAAACCTCAGATAACAGTTATTGTTCTTGGTTTTGGCCACCTTTCAACAACTTCTATTTATGATGGATCCACAGATATCTCTTCTCTTGAGGTTATGTGATCGAAAAATGAATCTTTATTAAGATAAAATTCACACGTGGTAAATTTAACATAAATATTCTCCTTTTTTAGGGTATTCAGAACAAACTTCAGGTGGTCTTAATATTCTTCCATGCTCTTTGAATAGACTAGAGTATATTTATAAATACAACCTCAAATTGATCTATATAGTCTATGAAAACACTATTCATTAAATCCATGAATATAAAGAGGTAATTAGTAATACCAAAATGGATCACTATGAATTCATAGTGTTAATAAATTGTAATGAATTACATTTTGTTTTATCCTACTTTTTACCCTTAATTGATGTTATCATGAGAAAATACCAATCGTGGAAATGTATTGAGTTCCGTATAGTTTCTCAAATATGTAACCAAAGCAGGGAAGTGAAATTTTTTCTTGATAGTGATCCTGTAATGTTCTTGATAATCAATGCAGAATATCGTTTATCAATCTTTCTTCCTAAAAAAATAACAGGTTCTCCCCAAGGTGAAACGCCACGGAATATTAATCAAATATAAATATTCTCTTTGTGTTTCTTGTTCAATTCCTGCAACTCAATTTGGGTACATTCTATAAGGTGTCTTCGAAATAGGAATAGAACCTGGTATAAGTTATATTGAAAATTCAGCATCACGATTTTGTAGACGTCTGGGAAATTCATATGTTATGACAACATCAAACACACATAAACAGTGTGTATACTTAATCATGAGTTTATCCCCATCCATTTGAGATAAATAACATTAATTTGTAAGAATCATGACACATAATATGGAATAAATTTCTATGATAATATTATGTTCATCCTTGAATTAGTAGATTATCATATATTGATCTAGAATATGAAATATGACTTCGCTTCTATGGAAATTGATATGAGGTCCATATAGAAAATTCCAATCAATGCTACGAAATGCACAAAATTACACTATATGAAGGATCACAAGATTTACAGGAATCACTTTCCCAAAACCAAAAACCAGAGAAGAATTATAATCTCTTGATGAAACATTTGGGCATTAAGATTTTTCATAGCTAACTGAACATCTAATTATTGAGGTAATATGGTGATACCAATAAAAAATTATTCATAAATAAAGGATTGGTTGGATCCAGAATCAAGTGAAATATATTCTACATTAGAGTGGATGGTATGTGTTCCTTTCACCAATTCCTTATCGTAATCCATGTCAACGATAGATATTGCATGTGATGTTACATTGTCTTTTCCCTTAAGAGTTTGATGAAGTATTTTATCATAAATAACTCTGGTATTCGTGAATTGATAGGCATAATACACCATTTATATGCACTTGTTGCATTTAAGTGTATAAGGTGCATTCTACGTAGCCTTTTATTTACTCACATCATTAGACATATTTTTTCCATCACATCACGATTCAAATGGCCGATAACCATATTTTCCACAATCAAAATATTTACTATTCTATTTAACGCAATTCCATATTTGTTTCCTTCCAATTTTTTAGAATAAGGGAAAAATCATCTTATTTTCGGTGTGGTCTTTAGATTTTCCTTTGAATTACATTTTTCTCTTCTTATCAAACCCATATGACTAATCTGTTACTCCAATATCTATCTCAATATTGAGGGAATATAAAAAAAATTCCTCATAGATGATAGTTACCTTATGAATAATCCCCTTCAGGGACATGGTTTTAAGCCACAAAATAATCAATCAATTTTACTCTAAAGTTGGATTATAATTACAGAAACATACCTTACAACTATTGTAAATTTTCTTCATAGGTACTAAAACATTGTTAATCCCTTTTCTTAAGATCAAGGAAATCCTTATCCATTATTGTTCATTGAATATGTGGAATTTACTTATTGAAAAATATTTTCTTGAACACTCCCCATTTCATGGAGTTAATTTACTCTCTTTACCTCATATTCTTGATAATATTCAACCATTGATCATATTCACCTTCTAAATGATATAAAACTAAGATGAATTTATAATGTTTAGAACATTTTATAAATGAAAAT
This sequence comes from Viscum album, assembly GCA_963277665.1. Classification (NCBI taxonomy): domain Eukaryota; kingdom Viridiplantae; phylum Streptophyta; class Magnoliopsida; order Santalales; family Viscaceae; genus Viscum; species Viscum album. Next base: position 1,903,587,429 of record OY728137.1, read on the forward strand.
AATTTTTTAGTGGTATTGATCCATTGTATGTCCACTAATGGATTAGGAGACCCGCTAATTGTAGTGGATGCTACATTTAAAAAAATTCAACAAAATGTAGCTCCCTCCTTTACATGATTTGATGTTTTCCATGATTTGAAGCTTGATAAAAATGTGTGAGAATGGATAAAAGATTTTACATTCCATCTCCCAAAATGTTTGGTTGATTAGGGGTACAATAAATGCATTGGATGCTGCATTCCGAGTTAACACTGTTCCATTGGGTTGCAACCATTGACTAAAACCAATAATCATAGTGTGAGAAACATGACTAATAATGGTAAAACCACATAAATAATTAATACAATTCAACGTTTGGACACCTTAGGTTTTATCCGAGTCATTTCATTAAAATATATGAAACACTATGATATGATTGTAACTTATACTTAGACACATCCTTAGGGTTATTACTAATGTTCTCTCATCTTAGTTTCCAAAGGTGAACAATACCATTTCTATGATACTAACTATAAATTCACATACATTACATGTTGATTTTACATAAAAATTGAAGAATATTTATTACATAACATAAAAAACCATGCAAGGACCGCATAGGTTTAGTGTATTGAGAAACTCGGAATGATAAACAATTGGTTCATAAAACATATACATTGTCTCTCGCTTTTTTATTCATAACAAGATTTGTTTTTGATATATGTAATTTATACACTTCTTCATGACCTAGGGAAAAAAGACATAATAAAGGGTGATATCAAATGATTAATGAGGGTCAGAAAGAGTAATATCCATCATATCATAATCATAAAAACATATCATTTTAAAATATAATCCTGCATATAAAATATCATAATATCATGTCTTGGGATTAACCATAAAAGTTTAATATAATCCCAATAGTCATAACATAAGACATGTAATTTTGTGGCATACACAAATAATCATAAAAAATCATTTCATATTAGTCATGGCTCATTTCCCACACCATCATAGAAGACTAATACCATTACTAAAATGAGTTTACCCCTCGTTCTAGTGTTGTATTACTGAACCTGATTTATATGTCGTTCATGTCATGTCTATATCATGAGATATAAATCATTAACCAATGAATTAGAGGTAGATATAGGTCCCACCCATCTAAAAATTAAACAATTATTACATGGGCCCCAAAAACATAAAAACATTCACTATAGCATAACCAATTTAATAAAATGTGTTTCCTAAACATCATTCCATCATAATTGATATTCAACAATTGGATTCTCTAAATAAAATTCCATGATAAGAAAAATAAAATCATATTAATAATAGGGATAAAAAATAATCCCATTTATACATATTCCTCTTATATGTAAAATTAAATTGAGAAAACACAAGATATTAAATCTTGAGGAAAATATCATTTCATTATCAAAAATATTTTTCTCCCTCAAAAAGAAATAAAATATTATAAAAAATCATTTTATTTGAAAATAACCTTGTATGGTTGTAGCCGAATCTTCAATATAATAAGAGATAAAATAATTTCTCCTCATACATTATCCGAAAAAAAGTCAAAAAGTATATTTTACCGAAAAATAAAAAAGAATTTCACTCAATCCATTTATTGAAAATTCAATAGTGGGTAAAATTGACATTAAAAAAATTATAGGGCGTAAACAATATATTGAAATAAATATTTAAGAAACATGGACTAGGATGATTAATATACCCTTGTAAATACATAATAATAAATAATCTCATATTAAAACTTGAGTTTCAATGTTACCCCTTACATAAGGTATGATATGCTTCATATGTATCTAAACCTCCTATATAATTATTTAAATAATTATAAATTTTTTTTATAGAATAATAATTTATTTATAATTACATTCACAATAATATTTTCATCTATTTATTAGTAACATTTCATTGTTGCTTGTTATTTTGGTATTAATTTCTTTCTGTTATTATTCATGATTTTTTAGATATGTTCATATTGCAATTTTTAGGTTATAGTTTTACAATTTACATGATTTTTTAGTATAATATATATCATGTTTATTGATTCAATTGATTTATATAATCACACTTTAATGAATATTAGGTAGAATGAATCACATCGCACCGTGGATACGTTAGGCAATACGTACACATGAGTGGCGATATCATTTCCATAAATTTTAAATGGTATTTAATTGTATGGTTCATAGTATATATAAGTCAATATAATTTTATATTAATCATATAAATATATATTAATTCCATCATTATAACCATCCTTGTATGGGGATGGGCAATAATGGATTACACCAAAGTGTAGAGACGGTAAGCCGTATGTACGCACGCGTAGTGATTTCATTTTTCATAAGACGGGTAGAAGTTGGATTGTGGTTCTTTAATAATAATAATAACCTATCAGAATATAATTACTACAAGAGTTATTACTTTACAATTAAACAAATCATGAGGTGGATGTAGAAGAAGAAATAAGTTTGAAAGAATCAGTAACTGATATAACCTTTTCTTCAAAATGCATCCTTTAAATCTCCCCATAGAGCACTAGAGATTGTATTTGAAGAATAAAAATACATCTATAACTCTTTTAGGGGACTTTATAATGGAAATTACTAGGGTATGGTTGATATTGAACGCTCAAGATGAAGTGATTAGTTGAGAGAGGAAGCATCCTTTTAAAATTGAGATGAGGAACACTTTTGGAAGCCACAAAATTATTAATTGATAATAATATCAAAACCCATATAACAACCACCAAAATGTACCAATTTAAAATATGAGTTGAGATAGGGTTGTAATATTATTGAAAAATATATTTACACACTTTTTTATGTCAAATTATTCATTATCATTTTAATTATCACTTAGTTATTTTGTTTAATTTTTAACTTGGGTAAAAAATATTTCAATATAAAATGGGGAAATATTTTCCTATTTTAAGTCAATTATCCCGTAAATGAATACTTCATAAAATTTTATATCGTATCATTATTATTATATTTTTCTAAAATATGTTTTATCATTTTTATGTAATTTAAGAAAACCTTATTTTGAAAAAATATTAATATTGTCAATTCTAAAACAATTTATTTCATATATTTTTTAAAACATAAAAATATGAATTGAACTTCAATAAAAATATTTTTTTTTATATTTATAAGAGTTCAGGGTAAACTAGACAAATTATTTTACCTATTTATTATTGAAATTGTATTTATTAAAATATTTTTAATAATTTTTATTTGATATCATCATTAATAAAATAATTACTACATCACTTTTGTATTATGAATTAATATAATTATTTGTTGAATACTAATTCATAAAAAATGATGAATTCAGATAACTTATATTTCGTACAAATACTTTTAGTCGAATTTATCTTCTAAAAAGCCCATCATTAAAATTATATACTCCTATAAAACATGAATTTGAAAAAAAATTCATCCCATTAAATAAAATAATTTAAGTGTTATAATATCTTATATATGCCTCCAGGTGGTCCATAAGACATCACAGATGTTATTATGGTCAATATATAATTGTCTAATACAGTTTGGTCATATGTTTTAGAATTTCTTTGGTTATTAATAATTTAATAAAAAATTATTGATTTATCATAAATTATTTAATTTTCTCATCATCCAAGTAGAAGTCTATAAGATAATTATCTATTTCCTAATAATTAAAAATATGTTTTCAGGATAACGAAAAATAATTTAGTTTTAAAATGAGTATTTATAATCAAAATTATCTTTTGCAAGACCACACTTGAAAAATAATATAACCATTAATGTTTTAGTGAGACATATTTCACTTTTCATTAAATAAAAGAAATTAAATATCCCAATATTATATAAGAGGGTTCTAAGGGATACTATTTCAACCCAATTATGTTTTAGGAAAATTTTAATCATCCAGTTATATTAAGATAGGTGTCCTAGTAATTTTATAATATTATTTTTACCCTTAATTACCTAATTTACCCTTTTACTATGTTAATAAAATTTTTCACATTTACTATTCATTTTGCCCAACAATAAAATAAATCTAGTTAAATAAATTGGAACTTTTAATACAATTATGGATTCCATTTTTCAAAATTTAAAACATAGAAGTTGCAGGATTTAATTTAAAATCAATCCCATTGTTGAAATGAGAAAACATGATTTAAAACATAAAATATTGCAAAAGATTGAAATGTCTTTACATCTGAATTTTTTTAATATTAATTCCAATTACAATCCTTATATTAAATGGTAAAAATATATTATATTCATAGTTTTAAACAATTTAATAATATAATTTAACCATATAAATTATTTAATTTAAAAAATTTATCTTCAATTAAAATTTACCGTATTTTTACTATTAATCAAACATGAAAGTTATGAGAAAAATATCAAAAATTCATCCAAAGTAAATTTATATATTTATTTTAAAAATAACATTATAATGTTGTCATATAAAAACTATTAATGATTCAAAAAATTAATTTAAAAGCGGTTCTCCATTCTAGGGTGTAATGTTAACCTTAATGAAAAATTGTTTTTATAAATCAAATTGGGATTTATTCATAGGCTATGGATAAAATATCCATTGGTTGAATATCAAAAAATACTTCATAAAGTATATAACACACATATATATATCATTAATTTCATTTAAAAAATTCAATTTCCTCAAAAATAAAAATATCTAATTGATTTATATTTTTCATAAATAATTGTTAGCGAAATAATTCATAATGAATTTTCATAAGATAGTTATAATTTTTATTGCTAACGTAACGACTTTTCTATACTGATAATTTTATAATAAGGGTGTCTTGTAGTTAGATTAAACTCATGATTTTGTGCAAAGCAAGCTAATGAAGAATCATAACTCTTTAATGAAAATATTTCACAAAAACATATAGGTGTTATAATACAGTACTTGCATTGGGTTCCCGACACCCACATGGCCCAGAGCAGGAAATGTATGGATAATTTCATCAAACATTGATGGTTACCGTAGCATATTTTACATTGGATCATATATAATAGCTTCATCTATCATATTTGGACAAACTATTCTCACAATAATATTCTAATAATTCCATGAACATAACCAATCAGTCACTAGATGATCCCAAAAATTATATGAACTACATCATATATCAATATAAAATATTTAAAATAAAGGGTTTTATTAGAAAAAGAAATATTATATTCAATAAAAACAGTTTGTGGAGGATATGGTCCATTTAAATATATTCACTTTAATTTTTTTAAATGATCTGACAAACACCATGTGCCATATATTGTAAAAATGTCTATTTAAATAAATTTCATAATAAATTCATTCAAATTACAATAAATATGAGGTCCCTACATTTGTAAAAATACTCTAACCAACAATGGCAGTATGCGTTCGGATAGATGATTGACTTGAATAAGACCCACTTTTATACCTATTATACAAATTGCAATGGTCATATACACTATCTAACCAATATATATAAAACCCATGGGAATTTATGACAAACTGTAGGTTGAGTAATCCATCAGATAACAAATTACATCAAACAAACCTGGGTAAACAAGAAATCCTACAAAATCCACTTGTGATGTAAAATAGGGAATATAAGATTATAGAAACTAGTCTTGAATATATGTAAAATGACATATATCGAAATAGTAAAAATGTTGAATCAAAAGAGCTAACATAAAGAAAATAATTCTTTTTCAAAACCACATAATACAATATTTCTTTCAAATCCCTATGTGACTATCTGGTCTCATACATACAAACCAATAATGTAGTGAAAAAAAGAGAACCCAACATTCTACAAGATTCCATTCCCCTTACTAGAATCGTGTAATAAAACATTCTAAAACCCTCCAAATGAAAACATATTCTTTGAGAAAAAATCTGAGTAGAATTCCGAAAAATTATTTTTAGATTTTTTAGTTTCAAGAATTAACAAGATCCAACATTAAAACAAAATATTTTTTTAAAATGACTTTTATAAATAAAAAACTTATTAAATTTCCTAATTTTTGTTCATTTTACAAAAAATCATATCTAGATGAAAAAGTTAAACAGAACATCTACATGTGAGAAATTATACATGAATATAAAATCATGTAATAACAAAACCCTAAATGAAAAATCTAGATCATGTCAGTATCAGTCCTTTGGGGAAATGTTTTCTATCGACTAAAGATACTAAAAGTAATATTTATGGATCAAAAAAGTATTGACACCTGCCATAGTATATTGATATCCAAAAGGTTACTGACTAGTAGTTCGACATTCGCAAAGGCTACCTCTGTCTACATCCAAATAAAACAAAGTATCCTGAAGTTCTATTTTTTCAATTTCTATTTATTTAACCATTTATCAATTTTTTAATTTTTAAACGCTAATATAGCCTACCTCAGGGTTTGAAAATGAATTTTCAAATAATGGAAATTCTATTTTCATGGATAAAACCCCCTAAATAAACAATAAATCATTCCTTTTGATTTAAAATTATGTATATCCATTTCAAAACCATATTTAATTAACAATAAAAACAATAAATTCAACAAATTAGATCACATTAGTAGAACCAATTACCTTATGAACGATGATAACCTAACAAACATTTCAATACAAATTTGAATCCATGATATCTGACTAAAAAACAAGGAATGAAAATAATAAAAAATGATTATGAGAAATTTGTATCTAATTATGAATATAATAAAAAACATGATCATCACAGCCATGAAACAAATGAATATAATGTGAAGAACAACCACTTACCTAGAAAGAAACACTAAAAAAAGTATGATCAATCACTAAATGAATGATATTAGGAGGATATAGGTCACCATAATAATCCAAAATCATGTATGGAATATATGATTTTTTAGATAATGGAATCCAAAAAATAATTAAATAATAAACCACTCATGTTGAAACCTAAAATTGAAAATCCTAGCTATTACATAGAGTGAAATCAACACACACATAGCATAATCCACGAAGACCAAATGCACTAAAAACCGATCATATTTTTATACACCCTAATATATTCCAATACCTGATGTAAACCAATTATATGGTGTGTAATCCTCTCATTCAATGAATATAGTTAATGTTTTCTGTATGGAATTCATTTGACATCGTGTATGCCCATTAGGTGGCCTGTAATTTCCCAAAAAATAGAAAAACTACTGGGTTTTTATAAGAAACTAAAATAAATATCTAACTTCTCTATTATATGAGTCCTTCAAATTCATACTCATTTAGACACCAAGGGTACACTATATGATATTTAATACAAAATATATGAATCCATATGATTTTCGATCACGAAATCAATTTAATTTTCAATCGAATAATACATCATTACAATTTTTGTAAATAATTTTAACTAAGGGGAAACAATTTTTAAGATATATAATGATATTATTTTATAATAAATGAATCCTCATTGATCCATTTAAACAGACACAGTAATTTTATTAAAACCATCACCCTTAAACCCCCCAAGAGTGCATCAAATAGTAATAAAAATGTATGAATACCAAAAAATATTTATAAATAATTATTAATAATTTATTTTAATGTAAATTTTCTAAAAAAAAGTATTGGATAAAAATAATTAGTGGTTAGTAATGTATAACACCATTAAATAGAGAAACATAGCTCAAAATATTTTTGAACTCATCAACCATAACATAGTTAAGAAAACTTATCTTGGGAAGGTCATATCTCACCTAAACAAAAAATTTAAAAAATAAAAACCTCCTTTAATAAAAAAAGATTTATTCATGGGGTGTTCTAGGGTTTCACATGTCCATGAAAATGATGCATATTGTTAAAGGTATGAGGAGCATACTTCATTATGAAATAGGCTCTCCTCTATCAATACAAAAAATGAATTAATATGGATCCACCAAAAATCCAAGATGAAGAAGTCCAAAGCTAAAGGAGAAGTATTACCATGAGTCGGGTGTGAAATTATAGGGTGTTCTATAAATCATCCAAACTGATAAATGAAATTTTTCCTAAAATATCTAGGACCAATACATATTTCATCATTTCGAATCATGGTAATGAAAACCATGTTAAAATAGCATGGAAGACATCACCACCAGAAATAAGTACACATGGTTCTTGGAAACATTCACATGGTTAGACAATCTATGCTTATGCCATGGAAACCAAACTATCCCTCAAACATCTCTCAGTAACTATTAGCCACATAGTTTGGTAAACCATGTACATGCCCATGTTTACCCAAAAAATAAAATTTACAATCATCACCAGCTGGGATCTCCATGAATAAATAAAAACATTTCATACAAATAAAATAACAGATGATAATAAACATAAGAGAGAAACCATAAATTATAACATGAGAAATAGAGGGTGGGGTAATGGTAAAGTTGACTATAAATATAAATAAATATTTAAAAACAATTTTTAATTAATTATAAGAATATATTATATTAAATAAAATATTTTACAAAATTTTCCAAGAACATATTAGGTTCTCCTTTTGCAAGCAGGGGTAACCAAGTCAAGAAATGTGTACTTGCTCCATGATGACAGTCCAGTTAATGCCCCACCTAAATCTATTTTCCCCAATGTATCACCCATAGGGAACCCTATATCATTCCACTAGTTAATCAGTGTCATTTTATAATGGTAATGTTCCTTGTTATGAATCCTAGATTCTAAAAACAAATAGCGAAACCACAGATAACATGTAAGACTTTTATGATTCACTAAAATTCATGATTTTTATTGAAGATAATCCTGTAAAAAATCTATGTAAAGATTAGATGTATTAAAAATTATATATAGATGATGTGGATGAAATCAATTTGAATAGAAAGATCTAAATATAAATATATATATTTAAAAGTGTATCCTAATTAATTCAGAACATTTCTTAAAACAAATTTTATAAGATGACATAAATAAACATCATAGATATATTTCCTATTATTTAAATCTATAAAATATATTAACATTTTATCATTTAAAATTTTGAACTAAATGTGTCGGAATATTATGATCAAATAGTTGAGCACATGGAGTTTAGTCATATTATCTAAATTATTAAAATAAATTTTCATATACGATGCTAAATAAATAACAGATATTTGTGTGAGGATTTATCCAATAGTTACATATAAATGTGATAGAAATTATATTTTGATAAAAATTGATTAATAATACTATAAATATTAATAAATAATATGGTTTCTATAGTGTTATATAACATCCCATATTTCAAATAAATAGTTTTTTAAATGTTTTATTTTCTAATTTATGAATAAAAAATTAAAAAATTATATGAATTTTATTATAATAAACCTAATATGTGAAAAAATATTTGACAAATTCTTTTTCACAAAATAATATTTAATTATTTATTTTATTATTAATAAAATCTCATTACACATTCTTGGTGATATCCCATAACTTTTGAGGAGCTCATAGAGATCAAACCCTTGATCAAAGGGTTACAATGTCGTAATGCCTACCATTATCCTATGTACCATCCTTCTTCAATTTTAATTCATAATTATATATTTCGATATCTCATTTAAATAATTTTTTAATTTTTTATGTTTATTTTTTTATGTTTATTATTTTATCATCATAGTAATAATTTCATTATAATAAATTATTTTACTCTGTAAGATGCATGTTTTTATATTCAAAATGTCGCAACATATTTAAAATAATTATATATATTATTATTTTTGAATCATTTCAATCATGGTTAAATATATTTTTATAAAAAAATAGACATTGTTATGAATTTTTAATTACGTAATAGCTCATTTATTTTCAATACGGGTTTTATCATTATATATATAAATATATATAATCACAAACTATCCCATTTAAAATGTTAAGGTAACATGTTTTATAATAATGAAACATTATTTATTAATTATATTTTTATTTTATAATTTGATTCATATTATGAACATTGTATAATAATAAAAAAATTAATGGTGATGTTCATTTTAAAATTAAACGAGTCATTTTTAAATAAATTTGATCAGAGAATTTAAAAGTTGATATATTAGTAATTCTTTTTCATGTTTTTTATATAACAAACTAAAGGCCACATAATTATATGGAGAATTTCATTACATATATATATTTTAGAACAAAGAATAATAAATTATAAAAAATAAAAAATATCAGGTTATACAAATATAAATGGAATCACTTAATATAAAATATATGGTGTCATTTTTTAAAACCAATTGGATTGCTAATAAATTATATGTTTATTTTTGAATTAAAAATTTATATTTTTCATAAAATTAATTTAGTGAAACTTTTATCATTATTTATTTCACAATATCATAATTATATAATATAATGTTTTTAGTAATTCTCGTGAAATGGTTTTTCAGCAAATAATGAAAAGTACAGATTTTGAGGATTATGTATGTTTTATGTCATTTTAATGATAAAAATGGCATAAAAATTTATAACACAATTATTCTAGACAAAATATATATATATATATGAAGTATTATTAATAATATATAAATATAATGTGTATTTTATATATCTCGTCTTGATTTTTTTGATAATTTTGGTCATAGTTTTATTCAATGAAAATTTTTTACTGGTTTTTTCATTTTTATAAAGTAATTCCAATGTAACGTTCCATTTTAAGTTGGTTAAAAAAATTTATCCCTAATTTATTAATATGGAAGATATAAATTCTTGATAAAAATATTATACATTTTTTGGCTGTAATATCATTTTTGTGATTTATAATTTTTTTTTTAAAAAAAGTGTATTAATTGATTTTTTCAATGACATTTCAATAATAATTTTTACAACCTCATTAAATTTTATCCTAAAAAATGGATTCCAAATTTTTTATCCTAATTGTATTATATAGTAATAAAATAAATTTTTATTTTTATAATACAGAATGCTGACATTTTTTAAACATTATCACATTTATAAGGGGTGAAATAGGTTAGGGATGTTAAACTAAGAGATTTAGTTTATATTATCAAAATAAAATTTATTAAAATTGATTTGTTAAATTTATTACACACATAACCTTGTTATATTTTATTATAAGAAAATTAAGATATATATGAATTTTTAGATCATATTATTTAATGTAATGATATTTGTATTAATAATTTGTCCTCCAAACACATTTATATAATTGAATCTACACTCTCTTTGTCCTCACAATTCTTGAGAACAATATTAAAAAAACATTCCAAATACCTCCAAAAATAGTTATATTGAACAATATGTCATAGAAACATACAAATAGAAATCCTTGGTAGAATAAGTCGTATAACGAAGGATGGTTTCCAAGGAATATGGAAATATTTTTATGAATATATTCCAGTTAATTTCTTCTTAAAAATTATCCAAACATTCTATAACAAAATTGATATAATTATCTCAATAGTTTTAATATTTTAAATTTTTTTATAATAAAAGAAACACAATTTTCACTCCATTATCCATCAATTGGAGAATAAAAAAATATCTATGTGTATATATGGGATATTATCTCTACATGGTGATATAAATTTTTTCTCATAACCACAAACAGTTTTTCAAAAATAATAAATTAATGAATTTATATTTTATTTATAAAATTATTAATATTCTTGGAATATAATATATCATTAAAATTATTAAACATTAATCAATTAGAAATTATTATAATTATCAGATATACTTTTATACACACACCTCTATAATGCAATATTATTCGTTTTTAATTTCTACCCCACCTGGATGGTCATAAGGATGGATTTATTGTATAAATTTTTGGTTTTTAATATTTTATGATTATGTAAATGTAATAATATATAAATCTTTTTACACAATAGATAAATGAAACCATCACCCATGAGAACTAATGGAATATCGTCTCTATGTAAATATGAATTTAATTTAACATATCCAATTGTAAAGTATTATTCTAGAAGTATATTGAATTTATAAATTATATTATAATTAAATATTTATTATTATGGATAATATTAATCAATTACCACAATGAACAGTTTAAAACCTTTGTACTGAATGATTTATAGAATTCAGAACAGTTAACAGTTAGATATTTATTTTAGCAATTAATTATTAATATAAATGTTAGAAGAAATTATAAATTTATAGAATACAGTAATATAAAAATATATGTGCCTATTGAATATAATTTTAGTATGTTTTACTTAATTTTAAAAGAAATATGAGTGTGTTTCACCAAATAGACTGTCAATATAGGGGTTTATTTCAAATTCATATTCTTATTTATGAGTTTTTATGTCCATAATTCATTTGGGATAGTTATATGATCATTATCCATTAAACCCTATCATTTTTTTATCATGTATTTATTTCTGAAATTTATATTTATTTTTTATATTTTATCCCTCTCTGTTATACCAAAAGGTGTAATAGAAGATTTTATGGAGATCTACCCTTATTTATCTTCTTGGTTGAGGGAATCATTCTCCACCATGTTAATGTGCTTAAAATTTTTTGTAAATATTTTTCCAAATTTGATTGGTTGATAATGGTATGTTTATACAATATTTGAATTTTAATTTTTTTTTCAAATAAAATTATCATACATTCCATATATTTCATTTATATCATTATATAGAACATTGAAAATGATGTTTTGTTAATGTTACCAACATGACCACCTTATCATGCCACCAAATCAAATATTAAATTTTTATATTAATATTAATTATTTAATTGTTTTCTAATTAAAACATTATTCTCAATAATATATATATATATATTCTGTGTTCTAAAATTTCTTTCAATTGAAAAGGATATTTATTCTTGTTATCAAAGAGAATTTATTATCTATATAAATTTATTTTTCATCTATGTCAAAATTAATGAATGTTTCTTCTGATTAATTGTTTGTATATTTTTAAATATAATCCTCTTAATGTATTTGTATATTTTTTGAATTTTTAATTCTTTCATAGGGAATAAATTTTCATTTCATTTTATATTGTTTCTATACAAATTTTTATGTTACATATGCCTAGTATTATTGCCCATTTACTCTATATGATGAATGAATTTTAAAATTGTATGTAAATGGATGGGTCATTCTAATAGATTTCCTCTCTATGAATTGGTTTGAATCATCATACAAACTATGTTGGTTATTTCATATACACCATAAACATTTTTATATTATCTATTGTAAAGGTTGTGATATAAAAATTCTGATGTATGACACTTTGAAATCAATCATTATGAAAATATTTATTATTATCCATCTGAAAATTTATGTTTTTATTCCATTTAATTAAATACAACCCATTCAAGATATTACTTATTTATAATATATGATATTTTGATTCTTGATTTATTCTAAGGTTTAATCACATGTACAGTTTACCTTCATCAGATTCTAGGCTAACCATTTCTTCCCTTATCCTCTGTGTACCGAGAAGGGAAAATTGAATTATTTTTATATACACAATATGTTAAAATAATTTTCCCACAATTTGTTATTATATTTCATTTACTTCAAATTTGAACTATGAATTATATATATATATATAATCTACCATAAATTATATGCAATATTATCCATTGGGAGGAAATATCAGTTATCATGGACACATGTTTTTTAGTAACCATTATTACTGGTTCAGTGAAGTCATGGTTTATAAATAGTCTTGCATATGTGTTATGAATAGAATTTTGGACATGTATAGTATTTTAGAATTTCAAAATATGATTAATAATATAAAAAATGTTTAATTTCATACATAGTAGTGTATGTAAATTAATATTATGTAATATTGGTAGTACATATAACATAATTTTATATGATAATTAACCTTATAATGATGTTTAATTAATTTTATAAATATTTTTTGGAAATCATATATATACATTTTTTGTGATAAAAATTATGATTACTATTGTTTGGGTTTAAAAGAGAGATATAGAATCTTTTTTTGTGCGAGAAATATTTTTTAATCACATGATATCTCTCATAGTAGAACATATGGAGTTTCATAAAATATGGATTTTTTAAATTAAGAGTAATTGTATCATATTGAATATGAAGAACATATGGTTTTAATAATACATGTAACTAGAAACATTATAATTTTATACCTTTATTTTATGATCCTTGGGGATATGAAAATCAAAGTAGTTTTGGAATGATACTGATATTTTCCTTGGTTTATCCTAAACCAAGATGGTATTTGTACAATCGTATAGTGATATGAAATCCATTCCATTTATTGATAAAGAATGAAAGTACATATCCTCATATTGATTAGAAGAATGTGAATTACTCCCAAATTTGTATTATGGGGATGTTTAAGGATCATCTATTAGGATCACTAGTTGAAATCAAACTTATAATCATAGGGATATATCATGTTCCATCTTGATTATGGATATAAGAACCCTATAGATATGGTTATCCCCCAGAATGTGGGCATAGGGGGCCAATAATTCATATTTACATGGTAAACTCTAAACATGTCCATTTGTTTTTCCATGTATAGAATATTTCCATAGTAAAGATATACTATTTGAATGACATTACCTGTATAAGAACATGTATCATAATTTCTATAAGAACTGCATAAAAAATTACCTATAGACTTACATTACCAGGAATTTTTTTTAAATATATATCTATATGTATTTGTGTCACATATATATAATTTCATACTTGTATTGAAGAAAATATTAATTTATAATATCCCAACTATGAGATTTTATTTCGAATCTGATGGGCCAATATATTTTAATCATTATCTATTGGACATGTTTATGTTAATATAAAATCAATTAGGGGATGTAGGGAAATTATTGTGGTAGTATCCCATATGGCATATTGAAATAAATATAATCCAATTACTACATAAATAGTCTTTAAATGTGGTACAACCCTGGCCATAAACAATATCCACCATTTTAATGTATACATCATTGGTAATCGACCGTGACTATTGACCCATGATCCATTGCTGGGTAAATAAAATGTGATGTTTCCATCCATATTGTTAATATATATGCATTGAATAAAAAAAGTGTATATCTTACCTATATACTATTGACGTGCTTTATGACTCAAATTCAATCAATGTATTAGAAAAAAGGGCTTATAAGATTATAAAAGATATAAAAGATATATATGTTAGAAATATGTATTATTCATTATAAAATTAATGGATTTCATTTTAAATCCATTTTTAATTGAGTTACAATGGTGTTTTAGAGGTGGTCCATAATTAAAGACAATTTTGGATTAATGACATTAGAATTATTTTTTATGATAAAAAGGAACATTGGGCCACACTTAGTGGTTCTGTGATTGTGGGAAAAATTTATTATAAAGAGTTTGAAAAAAGTAGTGTATAAGGATGTATTTTACAAAATAATTTAAAAAATATAACCAAATATTTTTTTGGATATATTTCACAGGTTGTTACATATAATATGACATAATTTGATAATTAAATATAATTATATCATCCATTAATATATTCTAGTGGTGGAAAGAAATAATAAATAGTGAAAAACAATAATATATATTTATTAACCTATAATAGATTACACAAAAGTGAACCATGGTTTATTGAAGGTCAATATCTCATTGTAATATTCCTATAAATTAAGGGTTTTTATCATAATTCTTATCCAATATAGTTTCATTAACATGATATATCATGATTAATAAAAACATGATAATATGATCTTTTATGTTTTTTGAATACCCATATTGATTATTGAAATTTTAAACAAATTATGGTGTATTAAATGAAACGTTAAATAGTGTATAATTGATTCATAAATATCATATATAACCATTAAACCCTATGATAAGAAATCTATAAAATACGATGATGGAAAAGGAATCATATTTCTACGTGGAAGAGGTTATCCACTTGTACTCATGACCATATATTCAATTATAATATAATGGAATAATGGTTAGATATTGGTGGTAACATATTCAAGAAACTAAATTTGAATATTTAAGATATATAATATATCATCTTATAATTAATGTCCATGATTCAGTGGAATTAGAAGAATCAATAAATTCATTGTGGTTGGGTACAATGATTACCAATTCTTTGAGAATCCTCTATTAGATACATTAATAAAGACACTTGTTGAAGTATTATAAGAATAATAGAACCCATAATTCATGGATAACAAATTGAGAAGAGAATATGGTAGGTTTCATTAATTATATGTCGAATAATTTTGTTTTACGAAATTATAGAAGGGTTATCCTTCTAAAACTGAGGGAAAATACACACATTGAATTACTAAAAATAATTATATATAACTATGTTTCATTGATATAATAATTTTTTCAAAATGCATAGATATATGAATAAAAAAATTATAATGTAAAAAAATTATCCAAAGAAATAGAAACATGTTTTTATCCCATTTAAAAAACATATTTCAGTTTAATGCATTGTTGAAATAATTTTAATCATAATCATGGTAAACAATTTTTTGAATTAAAATGGTTATAAATATATTTTTATGATAAAAAATTTAACAAAAATAAATCTGTGATGACATTATAATAAATTCAGAATCCTAAATTTCTTATTGTGTTTTTTTGAAAATTTTAAATAAGTTAAATTAATATTATTATCAAAGAATATTATTAGTGTCACTTTAAGAAAAATTCACAAAAGTTGACCTCTAAAACAACATGAATGAAATTGAATTAGTATATTATACATTAAATCATATCTCAAAATTTATAGTAATGTTTAAAAATAAATGTTAACTATATTTTACCAAAATATATTACATTAATTTTTTAAAAAACATTCACATAATTTTTCTACGTATCTTAACATGCACTATGTTGGTGTTGTTTATGAATTTAAGATAAATATTTCATCAAAATATTTTAAAAATAAATTACGATCACAAAAAATAGAGTATTTAAATATAAAATAATAATAATAATAACATATAATCTTTAATTTAACCATATGTATCTATTTTAGAAAAAGAAATTTATGGGAGTGATATTTTTTATTTATTACATTCTAAAATTTCTACAAACGTCTAAAAGAATGAAAATTAGAACCAAATTACCAAATAATTGATTCATGGATTGAAATTTAAAAAACATACCAATGAAATAGGGTAAAGGTATGTTTTGCGTTTATCATGAGATCTTATATCATGGTTTTAGTTATATTTTAACAACATTACCATTATTGAGGTGCAAAATGTTTTTCAAGGTTATTATTAAAAATGATATGATTTACAAGAGGACTATTTAAAAAATTAATTCCTAATGATAAAAAATAAAAAATCCATTTATCAAGATTAAAATAAATATAGGTTATGGAAATTAATTTATCTAAATAATGTAAAACACAACAAAAATAATCTTCTTAGAAAATTCATATTTATGTATTCAAATGATTTGATATCTAATTAACCAATATAATTAACTCTATCAAATATAATTGGTATATTAATAATATTATAGAAATAATAAAACTCATAAAACATCATTATACAGTGTTTATCATTTTAAATTCATAAAATAAAAATACATTTCTCAATAAAAAATTAATGTATTTTATCTCTATTCATATTAAAATAAAAAATTCCAGGATTTTTTTAATAAATATATCTATATAAATTTTAAAATTATTATCTAAAAATTGAAATGATTTTTTGAGAATAAATTATAAACAATTAAATGTTTAATTATAATATTCCCACATATGGATGAATTGAAAACCTTTTCATGAAAACACAATTTGATGAATAAAATGAAATCACTAAATAAAAAGTTTTAGTTTATTAATAATATATCAAAACATTTAGACATTTATATATATATATAAATTATATTACATTACATAAAATACAAAAATTTAATGACTAAGTTATATTGGTCATCATATAATTATACCTCGTGTTATGCTTATGATCCTTGTTGTTTGTTGTATACACTATCAAACATAGAATTTTTGAAATCAAGGTGTATTACATTATCCTCTATTAATAAGTTGAACCCAAAAAAATTTAAATTTTTCTCCTAAATAATGAAATTTATATTTGAAAATTTTATTCATGAAAACCCACATCATAAAAAGGGTTTCATACAAAATCCTCTAAAAAAAGGGAAACTGAAATATGAATGCCATCTAGAATAATACTATCACGGTTTCCATATAGAAGAACAGTTGAGGATGTCAGAATATTATCATTGAGAAAAAAATTAATTTACATGTAATGATGGAGAGAAATAGGGAAAATTTATGATAGGATAGTCACTAATAATGAAAATGGTAATGACTAAAAAACATTTCAAAAATAAGGTGTGAAAACACCATCAATTCATTAGAAATAAAATTAATATGATCACATTTCTTGTTAAAAGATCAATTTCATAGATTGTAGAATTTAAATTACTATAAACACTAAATAAATATTAAAATATACAAAAAATACAATTTCTATTTCATCCTTTATTCAATTTCCAACAAAAACAATAATTTTTCAATAAATGATGAGTTTTCGAGATGAATTATTCTATCCTAAATCATGAAAATTAACTTCAAAATTATCACATATATATAATCGGGTTCCTTATATCTATACATGTTTAATAGAATATAATGGTTATCATGAGGTTTAAAACTATTCAAGGTGTATAAATGTTCATATTTAACTATAAAATTCCCATAATAATCATAAAGGCCCCACATAGAAAATTTAATAAATAACTAAACATCTAAAATATACTCAGCAACCTCAATATTAAAAAAACCTTAATGGTTATCTCAAAACCTTCATCTTCAATTTCAAATGACATAATTACAATTTTACCAAAACATTATTTCTAATAAAGTTCATTTTAATCCTAATGGATACATAAACATCAACCAAATTACGAATATACCTATATAACATCAATAAATTGAATAAATCACTATATAAAATTTTATTGTAGTAAACACTACCGAAATATCATTATTAAAATGTACATACTAACATGAATGGTCATAATTTTATTGACTATAAATATCTCTAATAATATCACCTTATTAAGGAATCGCTTTTGAACAATCATGATTATATATTTCCCACAATACAATATACCATAACTAACAAAACATACAATCAGTTACTACCCTATATATTTATTTAAAAATCATTATATTATTCTTCCTAAAACTAGTAAAATTATGAATTCACATAAAAATTCCATCACTTAAAACCCCAAAGTGGTATATATGCATTTTAACTAATGATCAACCTTAAACAATTAAATACATAATGGTATCAAAAACTCTTAAGTAAACCCCACATGAAAACATATTTTCTTCCAAAAAAATATCATCCTTACTCCTCAAAAAATTCACTTACTATTTAATATATTTACTAAATACAAAAATGAATATATATCCTCAACATTGGAGTAAATCACATTACAATAAAATAAGTGACCAACATTAAGGTCACATGTATAATGTATTTTACAATATTAACATTAATATTATCATTATGCAAACTATATATTAACACATTAATTATAAAATTTAAAATATATTTTCAAAACCTTATTGTAAAACTAATGTCGAAGAATTAATAGTATTTTGAGGATTCTTATATCCATAATATCATTCATATAACACTTCGAAAACATATTTTTCTAACCCTAGTAAATAATCTCTTTTTTCTCACATATGTGAAATATAGAAAGAGAAGTTCTATTCACTTCATGATTATCCCAAAACACATTTTTTTTCATAACTTCTGTAAAATATCATGATATTTTAAATGAAAAACTATGATCAATTTCCTTCAATATAAACAACAACAATCTTAAATAGTCGATAAACTATTATAATTTGACCATTAAAAACCACACATAATATTAGTAGGAATGAATATTATAAAATATTTTATTAAATACATATAAATTAACTAAATAATAGAAATTTATTGATTTATTTTACAAAAAATATATCTCAATTTTTATTAAAGTCGTTATATGCTACGAAATTATGTTTTCTTACAAATTTATTTCCATTTATTTTTCATTGAAAATATTTTAATTAATTTCATAAAAATTTAGAAAATTTATTTTATAAAATTAAATTTATTTATGAATAAATAATATCAAAATTACCATCTAGTTAAATGTTTCTATTTTTTTAAAATGCTTGATTCTTTAACGAATAGTGAAAAATATTAAATTTTATTAAGTATTGTATTTTCATTCAATTATTTTTATAAATTACAATTTTGTTTTTCATTAGATTAAAATTTAAATATTTTATTTTTATAATAAATAATCCAATTATATTATTATTAATGAAATTTTTACATAATTGTTTTATAAAAACAATTTTATTCAAAAAAAAAATTCATCTAAAAAACAAATTTCCATTATGTTTTTTAGGATTAATTTTGAATTAAATTATTCCAATTATAAGAATTGAATTCCGACGTAATTATTTTATAATTTTTATAATTAGATCTCAATTTGGTAAATATTTCACATTTTAATTCATTAATAATAGTAATCATATAAAATTTAAGTCACACTGGTGGGGGTAAATCTCGAAATTTTGGTTAAAAATACATTTATGCGGACTCCAAAATAACCCTAAAACAAGAATTAATTTTAAAATACAAGTATATAATGTCCTTAAACATCCAAAGATATAATATATTGCCTTAATATTCAATATTACAATGAATTTGAATTTTATAATATTATTATAATAGATAATCAAATATATTAATTTCTTTGTGTTACTAAATTCGAATATCTCCCATAGTGATAAAAAAGTATATTTTATGTTATAAATGTTCATCATAAATATATATTATTATTTATCATGGAAATTTTTTTTTGATATTTTGATGAGGAAATAATTTCAACAATAGATTTAAAAATGGTAACATATTAATTATTCAGTTGATTGATAAATAAATTAAATAAATTTTAAAAACATAAAATCAATATAAGAGAATATGATTATAATGTTCCTTAGGTTTGTAGATAATAATAACATATTATATTTTTTTAATTAATTGGAATCTAATTTTATTATTTTATTATATTTTTTATGTACATTTAAATTAATAGTGCCAAGATTGACAACATTGTTATTACGTGACAATGAATATTTTATTAAATGATTTAAATTCATAAAAATTATATCATCAGATATTTTTTCATTATGTGGGTTAATATATCAAAAAATGACCATTGAGGATCCAATTGTCCTTTATAGTAATTGTATTACACATTAATATAAAAAGTGTTCATATCACCGTAATTGTCAAAATGTTCAATGGAGGGTTAAAAATTTAAGCTAATGGAAAAAACAATACATATAATTTTAAAAATATTATAGTATTAGTTGATTTAAACTAGTCCTCATGTTATAAGAAAATATTAACAATTTAGATCCATTAAAATTTGAAAAAAATAACATAAATTTAAATTTTTAGAAATTCCAAGAGTGTCCCCTCCCTATATTATAAAAAGAAATATCTATTCCTCTTTTTTCACACATAAAAATACATTTGGTTCATAAGTAATCTACCTAATTTATTCCTGATATCCCAAACCAAATAATAGCATAATGATTTCTTGTATAATACCATCCTTAGAGGGCTTAAGGTGTATAGAAAATTGCAGTAAAGATTGATTTTTCATTTTATTTACATTAAAACTGATTAAAATATTGTACATAGATGATAGAATAATAAAATAAATTTATTATATATAATATGATACAATTATGTCAGTATCATAGGTTATATCTATCTATAACATCAATCAAATAGTAAAAGAAATCATCATTCTTGTATCTGGCAGACTGCCACCCGCAGACTAGTGTAATTCATTTTCCATCAACTCCTCACACGAATAGTTATAATAATTTATTTAATATATATATATATGATATTAATGAAATATTTATAAATTTTTTTAAATAATAAAACATATATATCATTAACTTTTCTTACAATAAAATATTATAATGTCCTTCGTGCATACATTTGGGAAACCATCTTCAAAATGTGATTTGATTGATTTCACATCACCACATCACAAGGATGAAATATATATATATATATATATACGAAATAAAATTATATATATGATATTGTGATCACTATTTAAATACAACAAAAATATACCCTCTTTCAATAATTATCATTGAGAAAAAGGAAATGTCATTCATGTGTACATATAACCAATCATCATCATGATTATAATATAATTCAATTTGTAGAAAAATATTATATTTATTGTTTAAAATTATAATTAATTAAATAATTAATATTATTATATATATAATATAATAATTACCCTTTTCAACATGTTAAAAACAACAAATATATTTTCAAATTATAGAATGAACGTTCTTAATATACCCAAAGTAGTTGTCACAACCCGTCCTCGGGGCCCGTGCCATGACTACCCCAAGCCTGCCTTCCATAGGCCAGGGGCTGGCGACTAGCAATAAAGGCATAATCCTGATAAAAAGGGAAGGTATTGCCTTTCTAAAAGTAAAAAAACACAATAGAGTATGCAACAAAAGAAAGCACTATGTAATACTGATTACAAAAGTAAGTGCTGTAATGAAAGGGGTCGGAAATACAAGTCCAATAGTAAGTACATTACAACTGCAAAGCTAGTCCAATTGTATTAATGTAAAACAAAAACCACTGATTTGTCATCCAGGAATCCCACCAAAATGGTGGGTATATATGGCCACCTCAACACCTCGGTTCTGGTCATCCGCTCTGTGTACGTCTCGCCAAGTGGTCTTCCTCCAAGTATTATCCAGCTCCACAAGTTTCCACCTCAATCAATGATGTCCCACGTCTGATAATGATTGAAAGTCAAGACTCATCTCACACAGGTATACTTTTTCTATTAAGCGATAAAGATGATCAGATGTATTAACCGATTCATCTAAGATGCTGGACCCATGTAGGATACTAGACCAACTAAGTTGTCAGACCCACGTAAGATACTAGACCAGCTACTCTGTCGGACCCACTCAGGATACTAGTATAGAATTCCAACTATCGGACCCATGTAGGATACTGGTACAATAGTCCTTATTGTCGAACCCACGGAGGATTACAGAACACTTTTCATCCTTGTCGAACCCATGGAGGATTCCAGTACGTTACCCATCATCATCGAACCCACGTAGGATTCCGTTACGGTAGTCGTCACAGTCGCAGGCAGCTCTAGGGTTCCCGCACACAACATGCTCAATTCCGGGAGGGTCCTCTCCTCAAACCAAGGGGTCAATACATCATCTATCACGAAGACCAGAGTTGATGTATCCCAATCTTTCGTACTGTCAAAGGAAACCCAACGTGACAGATGAAGCGTCAATCGCACGCCCGATATGAGAGTTATTGACTTTTCCGTTCCATGGTCCCGATTGAAATTACACACGTTAAAAACCCAACGGTTTTCCAAAGTCGACCAAAACTCACTTAGTGTATTTAAAAATGACTGCCTCATCACAAGGATCCCAGTTCCGCAGATGGTTCGTCGATCAGAGGTACAGTCATAAATTTATTCTCATTTAAGTGTAACGGGCCTGGATCGTTAAGCCCAGTGGGCTAGCGGGTCTGGTTGACCTAGTTTTGGCGGATCCGACACCACTGGTGTTGGACCGGCACGGTGTAGTGCGCGGCCTGGCCTGGTGGGGCGCAGCTTGGCCCGGGGCAGTGCGGCTCGGCCTGGCTGGCTGAGGCTCAGCCCAGCTGGCCGAGCGGCTTCGCCCTGCTGGCCGTGCGGCTTGGCCCTAGCGTGTGTTGTACGCAACACCAATTTTCGCTAAACAACGATATTCTATTAAAATTTTATTAAAACTAGACGTTATGAATAGTAATAACCACTTTTTGAAATTTTATAATTTCTATTATTCAATATGGATTTCATTTTTGGATTCGGAATATCGAAATTAGCTTAGGGTGAAATTTTGGTGATTTTCGGATAACTTTCATATTTTGATGAATAGTAAAATTACTAAATTTTAATTTAAAACATATTTATCAATCGAAATAATTAATAGTGATAAATTATTAATTTGAGTGGTTTTAAAGTATATTTAGATTATATTTTTACAATTTAATACAATGTTGGTCATTGGATGTAATTTCACATTTAAACCAGTTATAAACAAGTGTCAATCTTTTGATAGTTATTATCTCTTAAAAACACGCCTTTTGTTTTGACGACGAGAATTAATTTTTAAATTAATTAATGCAACTGATATGTTTTGAATTTGATAAAATAGAAATCATTTTTGAGTTCATAATATCAAATATAGCTTAGGCCTAATTTTTGGTATTTTTCTGAAAACTTTCAATATTTGATGAATAGTGAAACCACTAAGTGGTAGTTAAAAAAATGAATTTTTTATAAAACAAAATTTTACCGCTTCTGTGAGTGGAATTTCAAAAATCCGAGACACACAGTTGATTTCAGTAAGTACAATGTGGTTCAATGAGATGAAAATATTTTTTTGGTGAATAGTAACTTTTTATTTTTTTTACCACGGTTAAAAGTAAATAGGGTAATTAAGGGTAGAAATGATATTATTATTACCCTAACACATGTCCTAATTCTATTGGATAAGTGTAATTCGACCAAAAACAAACATAGGAATAAAATATGACCATTTAGGCCCACATGAATTAGATTAGGACATTTATTATTATTTAATTCAAAGAAGAGTTAAAAGAGTTAAAATCAATCTTTATTTAATAAAACATTTTTAATATAGGGTTATACATAAGATAAATTAGACTATAAATATTCCTTAGAAATATAAAAATACTTCCTACATAATGGTATTTTATTTGTAATTTTTATACATTAAATAATTTAATTTATTTATGACACAACGATGATGCAGTAAATATCTTATTAATGAAATATTGACATAATGGATTTTATAAATACCCAGATAAATATAATTTGAGACTTTTTATGAATTCCACTAATTTTATAGGTTAATATGACATGTTATTATTGATTTAATTAACTTTTTTCGAACTTATCATTCTGTTATGGTTTTCACAAAAATAAATTACTAAATAGTGTCAAAATTGACATAAAATAGTTTTTAATAAAAATATTATATTATTAATTGTTATTTTATTCCTAAAAATCTAAGGTTCGTCCAAATGACTTATATAAGGTTATATATATTAATAATAAACAATTTGGGGTTCGTTTGGCTTCTTGTAGTATGTTTATTAACTTTATTGTATAAGAACACAAGAAGACGTGGTAAAAGTAAAATTATTTAACTTAATGTGAAATCTAAATGATAAGGTTAAAATAAGAACCTAAACTTTTCTAAATTCTATTGATGAAATTATTTCGTCCCATCCCCACCTTATCCTCTAAATAAATCAATTTGGAGCTATTTAAAACCGAACATGACTTTATAATAAAATAATATTTTTAGTTATTCCAAAGGTGCCCCTCTCCTCCCTTATAAAAGGGCACCTCCTCCCTCTCTTCCTCACACAACATTGAGCCTTCAAGCTCGGCCAACCCCTGAAAAATTCCCTTCTCCACTTCCCTAGAAACATCCTAGAGGTTCTGGTCTTCGTCAAAGACCAATTTTAGTGCCCTAAGAGTAGGTCTCAAAGAGGCGCTTCAAAGAAGAGGTAATTTCTGTTAATGATTCTTTCACCTTTATTTCTTCTTACACTTCTTCTTCTTAGGTTGTTTCATTATGAATTAATAACATCAGTATCACTCACATACTGATATGTAATTATATGTATGAAACAATCCTATTTCACCATCTATCCATCCTACGGAAAACGAAATCACCGTGCGTGCGTACGTACGGAATACCGTCTCCACGCCGTGGTGAAATCTATTTTCCACCACCACCTTACTTGGATGGGTATAATGGTGTAAATAATAACTATATATTATTATTTTAAAGTGATATTGATTATTAAATAGTATACATAAACTCCAATATAGTCCCACGATCATGAGAACGATATCATCGATCGTGCGTACGTACGGACTACCGTCTCCACGACGCGATGAGATTCATTCTCCACTTTAACCATTCATGAATGATTATAAAGTATATATAAGAAGTAATCATGAAATATATGACATAATAAATATACTGGATTTATATGTATATATATGTATGTCATCCACTTAATTCCGCTCAATTCAATAAGGAAACGAAAACAGCGTTCATGCGTACGTACGGCCTACCGTCTCCATGAACGGTGTATTTCATTACATTTACTGATTTATTATATATATGTATATTCTGAATATATATATATAAATCATGGTTTATATTCTGGAATTAATTAATCATGATCTAAGTAATCATATGAATAATTACAAGTCAAAACACGGATGACAAATGAAACAATTTAACCCAAAACGCTCTTTAACATGGAATTTACAAAAGAACGGGTAATATAAAGTCATAAGTGAACCATATATGATATCATAACAATTAATATGATTCTGTAATAAGTCAATGACATTATTTAAATCATTATACAGGAGGTTCAGACACTTACGAAGCAAATCAGACCTAAGGTAAGGGAAATATCACAATCTCATTTTTATCCGAGCTTGTTTATACTTTAGTATTTACTGGGGTTTATTTTATCATCCACATCCATGTTTCCTCAATATTTAATATTATTTCCATCCACCTACAATTGTTTAAATCTAATTTTACCCTTCGGTGAGTTTTTAGTAAAAGATAAGACTGGAATCTTTTGTCATTTTTTGTACGAGGTACTTTTTGACTTTTTCGACAAAAGTACGAAGAATGTTTTTTTAACTTATACGGCATGAATGGATTTTGAAAACATTATTTCCAAGAAGCTTCCTTTACAAGTTTTCAAGTTTATTTTTAATCAACTTCTTTATGTTTAAAATTGTATGAAATGTTAAGAAAGGAAAACTGTTTTTGAAGTAGAAAGGATATTTTCCTCAAGAATGAAGTTCAAGTGTTTTATCAAAATTATTTTCCATCTTTGATGATAAGGGTTCTTGTTTTTATCCCTATGATTACATTGATTTGATTATGTTGTGATGGAATTATTTTTATGAATTCCATTATCGTATATGATTTGTTTTATGATGTCATGATGTTTAAGATTCCCATTTTTATTACATGGGTTATGCAATGATGTATGGTTTACGATTTTGTGGCACACAAAAGAATGGTATCATTAGGAGATGGGTGAGACCTATATCTCTCTCCAATGCATTGGGTAAAGATTTTATATCTCATGAGATAGACATGGCTGGAACGGTAGGTTATACCGGTTCAGTGAAACAGGACTGAAACGAGGGTGACTCGGTTCAGAAAGGGACTTTGTCCACTAAGATAGTCTTGGCAATGAGTTTTGACTAACAAGAAATGATTCTCTATGATTATGTGTGTATGCCACAAAGTTTCATGTTTTATGTTATGATTATTGTGATTACATTTCACTGCCATGATTTATCCCACGTTATGAATTTATGATCTCTTTTGCAGGTCACGATTTCCAAAAGTTATGTGCTTGTGTAAACGATGTGACTGATATTTCTTTTTTTTTTACCCTTACTGAGCATTTGAGCTCACCCTTTTGTATTTTTTCATTCCCCAGGTCAGGAAGAAGGTTATTAAGTAGGATATGCCAAAATGGGACTCTAGATATGATGAAATAAGTGGGAGGCAAAGTTGATGCTTTACGAACCAGTTGTTTATGTTTCCCAGTTTCTAAAGACACTATTCCTATACGGTCCTTTCATGGTTTTGTTATATGTTGTAATAAGAATGCTTCAATATTTATGTATTAACAATGTATGTAAAGTTCAGGTCGTTATAGTTGGTATGAGAGGAAAGGTTTAGTCAACCTTTGGAAACTAGGATGCGAAAACGTTAGTGAGATCCCTAGAGATATTTCTAAGGTATGTCTAGGGATGTCCCTAAGGATAAGTATATGTATAAGATACATTCCTAGAACTACGGTAACGATCATATAATTTAACCAGAGATGTAAGATATTGAAGTTACTCCCCCTTTATTATGATTTTTTCCTCTCACACTATTCTTTTTGGGTTTTAGACGATGGCTGGAACCCGAAGGAACCGTGTTGATCAATGCAATGGACAATGCAATGATTGCCCTCCTGAACAAACAAATGTTATGGGAGATGGAGTGAAAAATGTTATTGCTATACTTACACAAGCTATGAATCATTCTGGACTTCCAAATGAGTAGAGAAGGGAACAATATTCTATTGAGTCCTTCATGTGGCAACGTCCACCTTCTTTCAGTGGGACTTCTGATCCACTTGTTGCTGAACAATGGATCAATACCACTGAAAAGATATTTTCAGTTCTTCAATGTTCTGAACATGATAAATTCATCTTAGCAGTACATCGTTTGTAAGGTGAAGCTGATCAATGGTGGAATCTTATCAAGAATACGAGGCGAAGAGATGAAATCGAGTCCATGGAATGGGACGAGTCCAAGAACTTGTTTTTCAGTAAGTACTTCCCTCGAATTCTTTGAACAAAGATGGAAAAGGAGTTTCTTGAGCTGAAGCAGAAGGATGGTGAATCTGTTGGTATATACGAAGCGAATTTTACAAGACTTGCAAGGTATGCATCTGGCATTATCATCCAACCAGAAAGTAAAGTTGATCTATTCTTCAGTGGCTTAAAAGGAAGTCTTTGAAGGGCATTAGCTATAAGAGACTTCAGTATCTATGAAGAAATTGTGAGTTGTGCTATCAAGGTAGAAATGGATGTTGGTGTACTTATCCATCTCATAGTTTTGACAAGAAACAAAAGATGGAGTTCAAGGAGAAATCTCAGAATAATGGTGAAAAGAAGATGAATGTTTCCTTATGCACAAAGTGTGGAAAGAAGCATGGTGGAGATTGTATTAAAGGGACTAGTTAATGTTTTAATTATGGAAAAGAAGGTCATCGAGAAGCTGAGTGTCGAAGTAATGGAAAAAGGGTTTCAAATGATGTGAATAGAGCAAACACTGCAGAGAACGCACCACCAACACTTCAATGCTTCAAGTGCAAGGAGATGGGACATTTTGCCAATAAATGACCTAATCCAAGGGTTAGTGATGATCGACATGAGAAACCGCTTAAGGAAAAGGACAAATGGAAGTCACATGTGATCAATATTGGCAATGTTGAATATGACAATGATGTGGTGGAATGATTAAGTGTTTATGTAATGGGATTCCAAAATAATGTTGTATCATGGAGTATTGGAATATTTATGTATTGGTCTAATGTGGTATTAAAAGTGATTGAGATATTTTTGGAAATAAGATGATATGCGCATAATGAAGGGAAATGAGAAATGAAATGTTTAACAGAATTCATGAGCTCATGATTGATATAAGGACTAAGTGATATCATGGTTTGAGTATATAGAATTTTGAGGATTTTGGTATGTGGAAGGTGTTAACTTTTGACTGCATTCATTTTTTCACTAAGGTTCAATGGCTATTCAAGAGAATACATGATTAAGGACTTTGAATGTTTGGAATGTGATCAACAAGATATATCTTATGATATATGGGGGATAAATGATGGCATTCACATGATTGTTCTGTGACATTTCAAGTAATCATTTTCTTTATACTATGAGCTTGGACCGAAGTATTTTAGATAAGCCTAAAGATTAGAATGGATTATGTTGGACATAAGTTAGGATAAAACGTTTTTCGATATTATTGATGGTATGTTATAGTAATATAGATTTAGAAAAAGGACAACCTACAGGACGGGCAACAGCCCATCGTGTCGGAAAAGGTTGTGGGAATCGACCCCACAACTGAAATGCGACTGGCCTTTATCGCCTACCACTGGCCTACAGGAAGTCCCTGTTTAGTAGAAACTAGTTTTATTATATCTTGCAGTATGATATATGAAGTATAAGTTCATTTTTGGAACCATATACGATTAACCATAAGATGGACTTATAACTTTTGCTAACCTTTTGTTTGAAATAGGTGGAGTGACCCATCATTCTATCACATGATCTTCTAACACAACACGAATGATAAATTCAACTTCATTTCTTTAAGAGATAAAGTGGAAATTGTCCATATAACGACAAACAGTGAGACTATACCAAAATCACGAACGTATTTCTTCTAATTCCAATTTCATCAAATTTAGGGAAATGATCTTGAAAACCAAAAATGTTGTCTTAGTGCTCTTATATCTGATTAATCAGATGGTACCTTAGATCATCACAAATTTATGGCTTTGTGATTGCTAGCTTTTCCATAGCCATGTTCTCTACCACTCTCCATCAGAACATGATGGTTAGATTTCTCTTCCATATCCATATTTTCACCTATGTGGAAACCCAATGATTAGTTTATTTGGGTAACCGTTACGTTTCATACTTTTGTTTTTAAAGATTTGTTTTGGTATTCCTTTTTATTATGTGGGTTTCTATTAAAGAAACTTTCGAGTAGTATACCATTTATAACCCCGATGAATTTCGATGGCGAAATTCATTTTAATGGGGGTAGAATGTAACCCCCTGAGATTTTATGAAAAATATTCTTTTTAATTTCATTAATGTCTTGTGTTATATACGCTACACCAAAACGAGCATTCACAACACACATCTCTGACCTGGCTTTAATTGCATGCAATCGCGACCTTCCATGATAGCGTGTGTTGAACACAACACCAAGTTTCGCTAAACAACGATATGCTATTAAAATATTATTAAAACTAGACGTTATGAATAGTAATAACCACTTTTTGAATTTTTGTAATTTTTATTTTTCAAAATGGACTTCATTTTTGGAATCGTAATATCGAAATTAGATTAGGGTGAAATTTTGGTGATTTTCGGATAACTTTCATATTTTGATGAATAGTGAAAATTACTAAATTTTAATTAAAAACAACTTTTTCAATCGAAATAATTAATAGTGATAAATTATTAATTTGAGCGGTTTTAAATTATATTTAGAATATATTTTTACAATTTAATACAATGTTGGTCATTGGATGTAATTTCACATTTAAACCAGTTATAAACAAGTTTCAATCTTTTGATAGTTATTATCTCTTAAAAACACGCATTTTGTTTTGACGACGGGAATTGATTTTTAAATTAATTAATGCAACTGATATGTTTTGAATTTGTTAATATAAAAATAATTTTTTAGTTTATAATATCAAATATAGGTTAGGCCTAATTTTTGGTATTTTTCTAAAAACATTCAATTTTTGATGAATAGTGAAACCACTAAGTGGTAGTTAAAAAAACTGAATTTTTCATAAAACTTAATTTTACCGCTTCTGTGAGTGGAATTTCAAAAATCCGAGAGACACGGTTGATGTCAGTAAGTACAATGTGGTTCAATGAGATGAAAATAATTTTTTTGGTGAATAGTAACTTTTTACTTTTTTTACCACGATTAAAAGTAAATAGGGTAATTAAGGGTAGAAATGATATTATTATTAACCTAAAACATGTCCTAATTCAATTGGATAACTATAATTCGACCAAAAACAAACTTAGGAATAAAATATGACCATTTAGGCCCACTTAAATTAGATTAGGACATTTATTATTATTTAATTCAAAGAAGAGTTAAAAGAGTTAAAATCAATGTTTATTTAATAAAACATTTTTAATATAGGGTTACACATAAGATAAATTAGACAATAAATATTCATTAGAAAGATAAAAATATTTCCTACATAATGGTATTTTATTTGTAATTTTTAGACATTTAATAATTTAATTTATTTATGACACAATAATGATGCCGTGATTATCTTATTAATGAAATATTGACATAATGGATGTTATAAATACCCAAATAAATATAATTTTAGACTTTTTATGAATTAAACTAATTTTATAGGTTAATATGACATTATATTATTTATTTAATTAACTTCGTTCGAACTTATCATTCTGTTATGATTTTCACAAAAATCAATTACTAAATAGTGTCAAAATTGACATAAAATAGGTTTTTTAAAAAAATATTATATTATTAATTGTTATTTTATTCCTAAAAATCTAAGGGTCGGCCAAATGACTTAGCTAAGGTTATATATATTAATAATAAACAATTTGGGGTTCGTTTGGCTTCTTATAGTAAGTTTATTAACCTTATAGTATAAGAACACAAGAAGACATGGTAAAAGTAAAATTATTTAACTTAATGTTAAATCTAAATGATAAGGTTAAAATAGGAACCTAAACTTGTCTAAATTCTATTGGATGAAATTATTTCGACCCATCCCTACCTTATACTCTAAATAAATCAATTTGGATCTATTTAAAACCGAACATGACTATATAATAAAATAATATTTTTAGTTATTCCAAAGGTTCCCCTCTCCTCCCTTATAAAAGGAAACCTCCTCCCTCTCTTCCTCACACAACTTTGAGCCTTCAATCTCGGACAACCCCTGCCAAATTCTCCTCTCCACTTCCCTAAAAACATCCTAGAGGTTCTGGTCTTCCTCAAAGACCAATTTTAGTGCCCTAAGAGGAGGTCTCCAAGAGGCGCTTCAAAGAAGAGGTAATTTCCGTTACCGATTATTTCACCTTTATTTCTTCTTCCACTTCTTCTTCATAGGTTGTTTCATTATGAAGTAATAACATCAGTATCACTCATATAATGATATGTTATTATAAGTATGAAACAATCCTATTTAACCATCTATCCATCCTACGGAAAACGAAATCACCGCGCGTGCGTACGTACGGAATACCGTCTCCATGGCGTGGTGAAATCAATTTTCCACCACCACCTTACTTGGATGGGTATAATGGTGTAAATAATAACTATATATTATTATTTTAAAGTGATATTGATTCTTAAATAGTATACATAAACTCCAATACAGTCCCACGATCATGAGAACGATATCATCGCTCGTGCGTACGTACGGACTACCGTCTACACGACGCGATGAGATTCATTCTCCACTTTAACCATTCACGAATGATTATAAAGTATATATAATAAGTAATCATGAAATATATGACATAATAAATATACTGGATTTATGTTTATATATATGTATTTCATCCACTTAATTCCTCTCAACTCAATAAGGAAATGAAAACAGCATTCATGCGTACGTACGACCTACCGTCTCCATGAACGGTGTATTTCTTTACATTTACTGATTTATTATATATATTTATATTCTGATATATATATATATATATATATATAAATCATGTTTTAAATTCTGGAATTAATTAATCATGATCTAAGTAATCATATGAATAATTACAAGTCAAAACACGGACGACAAATGAAACAATTTTACCTAAAACGCTCTTTAACATGGAATTTACAAAAGAACGGGGAATAAAAAGTCATAAGTAAACCATATATGATATCATAACAATTAATATGATTCTGTAATAAGTCAATGACATTATTTAAATCATTATATAAGAGGTTTAGACACTTACGAAGCAAATCGGACCTAAGGTAAGGGAAATATCACAATCTCATTTTTATCCGAGATTGTTTATACTTTAGTATTTACTGTGGTGTATTTTACCATCCACATCCATGTTTCCTCAATATGTAATATTATTTCCAAACACCTACAATTGTTTAAATCCAATTTTACCCTTCGGTGAGTTTTTAGTGAAATATAAGAGAGGAATCTTTTGTCACTTTTCCTACGAGGTACTTTTTGACTTTTCCGACAAAAGTACGAAGAATGTTTTTTTTACTTATACGGCATGAATGGATTTTTAAAAAAATATTTCCAAGAAGATTCCTTTACAAGTTTTCAAGTTTATTTTTAATCAACTTCTTTATGTTTAAAATTGTATCACATGTTATGAAAGGAAAAGTGTTTTTGAAGTATAAAGGATATTTTCCTCAAAAAATGAAGTTCAAGTGTTTTATCAAAATTATTTTCCATCTAAGATGATAAAGGGTTCTGTTTTTGTCACTATTATTACATTGATTTGATTATGTTGTGATGGAATTATTTTTATGAATTCCTTTATCGTATATGAATTGTTTTATGATGTCATGATGTTTAAGATTCCCATTTTTATTACATGGGTTATGCAATGATGTATGGTTTATGATTTTGTGGCCCACATAAGAATGGTATCATTATGAGATGGGTGGGAACTGTATCTCCCTCCAATGCATTGGGTAAATATTTTATATCTCAAGATATAGACATGGATGGAACGGTAGGTTATACCAGTTCAGTGAAACAGGACTGAAATGAGGGTGACTCGGTTCAGAAAGGGACTTTGTCCACTAAGATAGTCTTGGAAATGAGTCTTGACTAACAAGAAATTATTCTCTATGATTATGTGTGTATGACAGAAAGTTTCATGTTTTAAGTTATGATTATTGTGATTACATTTCACTGCCATGATTTATCCCATGTTATGAATTTATGATCTCTTTTACAGGTCAAGATTTCCAAAAGTTATGTGCTTGTGTATACGATGTGATTGATATTTCTTTTGTTTACCCTTAATGAGCATTTGAGCTCACCCTTTTGTATGTTTTCTTTCCCCTTGTCAGGAAGAAGGTTATTAAGTAGGATATGCCAAAAAGGGACTCTAGATATGATGAAATAAGTGGGAGGCAAAGTTGATGCTTTACGAACCAGTTGTTTATGTTTCCCAATTTCTAAAGACACAATACATATACGGTCCTCTCATGATTTTGTTATATGTTGTAATAATAATGCTTTAATTTTGAAGTATTAACAATGTATGTAAAGTTCGGGTCGTTATAAGCCAGGCCGCCTATGGCCATCCATTTCTCCTTCGGCTGAGCGGCCCATGGCTGCGGGCCGCGGTTCGTCTCCACGCGGCCGGCATACGGCCTCCGCTTCCTCTGGTCACTGTCAATTCTTCTGACACCACCTACATCGAAATAAAACAAGGATCAATGGGGGGTCGTTGTGCCGTGTTCGTTCTGCCTGTGCCCTACTTCGTAATAGACGTCGCATGTCGACAACCATAGAAGAAAAGAATCGTGGTAGCTGGCGTCGCAGAAGATGGCATTGCGGAGAACAGTGTCACCCCGTCAACATTGGGGGATGAGTCGTTGACGTCGGCGATGCTTCTTGTGAGTGGTGTCTTCTCCCTTGATGCAGAAGAAGACGAAGGTGGGAGAAGTCATGGAGTGTTCCTCGCCGAGAGTAGATAATGTTCTTTATGGAAGAATGAAGCTCCTCTAATTCTCTAATGGATCCCCGCCATAATATTTTCTAAGGAAAATATTATAAAAGTCTTCCAAAATATTAAAGAATTTTCATGAAATTCAAAATAACTTAAATGAGAAGTGCCAATTAATTTAAAAGGATACTAATTAAATGGGTTAGAATCATCAATGTTTGGGAGGTGTTGAGGATCCACTATAATGAGGGGAGGAGTTAATTAATTTAGGGGGTGTTAAATGGGAGTTTTTGGTTGGTAAGGGGAGATGAAAGGTTTACGGCTCGTGTGGGTCCCACCACACTAAATCCTCTCATGGGAGGTTGTGTGGGTGTGGGCCCCACATCTAACTCCCTATTGTAGGAATTAACCAACATTAAATCAATAATATTGGGAACAACAATTTTATTTTTTTTAATATAAATCTCCAAAAAAATAACTTCTCCTCCCGAGCAAACACAACTGCGGTAAAGGTCACCTTAAGAAAATACCGGTGTTGCGAGTTCATCGGTGCTCTTAAATTTAAATTCTGGGCACCATTTCAAATGATAGAATGACCTCCACGTATGTTTATAGAACGTACCCAACCAAAACATCAGAAATTGATTCTGGGCACACCGGGCCTCAGAATTAAATGCAGTCGGAAACCACAGACTCATAAAATTCAAAAGTATTTACGAAATAAATTTCCTTGAAATTTCCAGGTCTTTATAGTTGACATAACTTATTATGTATTTACCCATGTAATTAAAATATATGGTTAAAGTATAAATTTTTATACCTATAAAATATTCATTAAAATGAAATAATTAATATCATTTTATTATTCAATAGTTAACATATATATATATCTTTTCTAGACTCGATATAAAGAATTTAATCTCATTTTTCATTCCATATAGTATATTTAAATTTTTGATACCAAACATACTTTATGTGTTTAATATATTTATAATTTTACATCTTATAACATTAATATAGTGTATAAATTTGAATTTTATGTTTCAATACAAATTATTTCTTAAATATTTCTTTTACAGAGTCGTTACCAAGTGGTAGGGTTTTCTTAACGTAATTTTATTTAATTGAGTTATATCACTTATTTATTAATTATAATATTACCTGATTATGAATGGAATTAAAATTATTTTATTATGTTTTAAATCCTATTTTATTATGTGTATTTTAATTTATTACACATAATCTATACATTGGATAATCCTTTGGTCAATGATATGATCTTTATATGGATTATTTAACTCAAACTGTCTTTTTTTGAGACATGTCATATAATATATACCAATATCCTTTTACAAGGAATATTTGACTCCAATTAGGATATTATATTATGATTTAATCATTTATAATGATATTTTATATTCTTTTTATGTTCTTTATTTCATGGGATATTGTTTAAAATGTTAAAAATATAAGAAGGGTTTTCTTTGTCTCAATATCATTTTCCAAATCCATGATTCTTGTAATGCATGATGATTTACTTATATGGTGTACGTAATAACAATTTTATAAATTTTGGAATATTAATTCATAAATTTAGTAATATTTATAGATCAAAATTATATTATTTCATTCATTTATTTTCTATTAGATTGATAATAATTTGCTAATGTCTTTTTGTTATCATCTAATTTATTTTAAATATTTTTTATGTTGATGGTTAGTTTTGAGGAAATAATGTGATATGGTTATTCTAAACCACACATATTTTATTCTCATATGTTTTTAATTTTGGTTAAAAAGTTTAATTTAGATTTCTTAAATTATTTAATAAACATCATGTTTTCTTTTCGTAAGTGATACTGATTTAGTATTTTATTTTATTCTATGAATAAATCTCTTGACGTTTTATATAATTTTTTTAATAAAATAATCATTGAAACATAAATTATTTCAAAAAGATAATATAAATAATGTTTTACAACATGTTAAATTATTTAAAAAAATTATTTATATTTTTTATACTAGTCAATCTTGACTGTCGTTATTAAATTTTATAACATGTTAGTTATATTTAACATTAATGAAATGATTGAATATTCCCTCCATCATGACTGTAATTTTATTTTAAATCCTACCCTATAAAATTATGAGTATATTATCAAGTAAAATTATTTTTGTATTTTTTATAATTTATTTTTTTAAAAGAAAATTTCAAAATAGAACTAGTATTTTCCTCATTATTTTTTTCAAGGTTATTTTTAATGTGGATTCATGTACTCAAAAAACAACCATGGATGTCACATATAATTAATATTGGATATGTTTTAATTAAATTATAATTATTCACTATTCTGAAGGATTATAACGGCTTCAAAAAATATTTTAACGAATTTTTATTCTTTTCCATGGATTAATAAAGATATACAAGGAATAATAGTTTTATTTTATGTTGAAATGCAGTGTCGATATACTTCATTCATGTTATGGTTCATCAAATTTATTTATTATAATGACTGTTTTGTTATAAAACTATTATGGGATATTTCATTATAAATCATAGATTGATTGTTATGTTATAAACCTATGACCATTGGTTCTGTGATATCCCTCTAATTCATTGTGTATAGAAATAGAATTTATGGTTAATCTAATTATCAGGCGTCTTGTAACATTTCATTGATAACAAAATTTTATGTTACTAAAATGTTTTTTTCATTATCTATCTTATTCCATATTAAATTTTTTATGATCCAAGTATGTAGGGGTGTATATTATATTATTCTACGATCATGAACTATTATTATGTAAAAATAATCTTATTATTATCGTATAATAATTGAATAAATTCAATAATTATTTATCATGTTTAATCTTACTAATAACTTGAGCTCTACCTTCTCATTTTTCCTTTTTTCCAGGATATGACGATCGATGAAAATTTATTTGAGTATCAAACTATATTACTTGTGTAATGTATTATGATGTATGTTTAAGAATTAATATGGAATTTTAAAAGGTGGGTATAATTGAAAAAATAACTTCTTATGTCATGAGTTTTGTGTTTGTGTAAAATTATCCTAATTTCCCATGTCTTTAAAAAAATATCTATGGGAATGTAAATTATCTAATATTTAAATTCGAAGTTTTATGTTTTTGATCCAATAAATGTAGTCATACTTATGGATATCAATGCTATAAATGTAATGTTTATGTTTTTAGAATCAGGTCCTAGATTATGGGTTCAAGCCTTTTATAGATGGTATTAGATAAGTATTTAGAGAACTTTATAGATTATGCTATTTTCCTATGAGGGTATTTTAATAATTATCCATTCCATAATTATATTATATCTTAAGGATTATAATATGTTTAAATAATTAGGCACCTTTTTTACATTTTATGTCATATTATTTTAAGGTAACTAATGATATTTTGGTGTATGTTTTATTAGGAGAAGGTATGTTAATCCATTGGTTTAATAATTATTATTATTCTAGAAGAATATTTTGACAATATTGGGTATATAATCTAAAAGTTATGAAATAAACATTGTGGTTAAAAATTTAAATAATGATGAGGTAGTTTATATTTTAAAGTATGTAAGGTCATTTATTTATGAGATTTTTTAGCTTATCTTAGAGATTATATGATTCGGGAATATAAATTTTGTATATGTGACTTTCAGAAAGACTATAGTAATATAGAGGTAAATACTAAATAACAATCAAACAATATGTAAAAATTTCATTAAAACCCTTTAGTTTCAATCTAAGTATGCAATACCCTTAAAAACAATAAGGCTAGTTTTTTATTTAATTATCTATGAAGGGTGTTACTGCTACGGCTTTAGTGATTAATATTGTTTTTCATCATATGAAGGTTTTTTAAATTGTGATAATTATCATACATTATGCTATACTTTTTTCTGTTTATTAATGTATATAGAATCAAGGAATATTATTTGTACATTCAAGGATTAGTTTATCATTTTGAAGTTTATTATAGTGCTTCAAGTGTGGAATATTTATTTTAAATGAACATAATTTGGATAAAATAATGATATTGTGGTTGGAATTGATTAAATGATGAAATTCCTCTTCTCAAGTAAGAAATTTTTTGTAAATGAATAGTATAGATGATAAAATATTTCATTAAATCATAGAAAAATGATATAAAGATAATAATTCTAACATATTACCTTTATCTCTCGTGAATCGAATGTCTCTTTCTCACATCAGGAGATTATGATTTTTTTTACCATTAAAATTATCCTGAAAATGTTCTCTATCACTCCTTATAATTCTTTGGGAATTATTTTTCAATTCCATATCTTTATATTCATATCACACAAATTATCTCTTATTTAAAAACTTATTTTTTGGGAATTTCGAATATCCATTTTATTCCACTTTCCATATTTGTAAGATGATATTTTTTATCAACATTTAAATAGGTGGTTTCCATAAAGGAATTTTGAAATGACATTTCCTTGATTATGGATTTCAAGTGAAAATTGTGATAAATCACAATATTAAATGGGGTGATTTAATATCCTATGAATTTATAAGAAATACTATACTCAATAGCATTCACTATATTCCATATCGATCCTAAATGAACTATAAAATATTATTATATGATAGTGATAAACTATAAATTAAATTTTTGGCTATTAAAATGATTATATACTTTATGACATAAATATAATGGTCCTACTCAATATATACTCAATGATTAATTCCTGAGAAATAAAAACTCAATTTTAATTAAACTCATTTTATGCTTCAAAAATTCATTTCCTTAAAGAATGATTTATAATGATTTTTTTGAGAGAATATTATATTTATTTTTTGGAACTTTTAGAAAAATAATTAGTTGATTTGAACATATCTTTTAAGATAACCATATAAAAATGAATTATGGTGAAATTTTGAGAATTTTCCCAAAAGATTGATTTTTTATTGAATATTAAAAAATAATCATTTTATTTAAAAATGTATTTTAAATTATAGTATTTTCAATATATAATTCTATTTTTTAATAGTTTTGAAAATTTTACTAGTTTATTTAGTTTTTAATAATGAAATTATTTTCTTTATTAGGGAATTTATACATTAATTTTCAATAATAAAATTTTAATATATTAAAAATTAATTTTATAAAAAATAACATTTCATCATGTTTTTCTTGAATAATTTTAAATTATAATTTTTAATGCCTATTTATTGTATTTCATAATATGGATTATATATTTTTCATTATTACATCCAAATATAGTAAATAGTTCACATTAATTTTTAGTCATTAGGAATATTAACCGTATAATATTTGAACCTCCTTGATATGGGTTAATCAAGTAATCAAGGTTAAAAATAAAATGGTAAAGACTAAAATACTTCCAAAACCATTGCCTAAATTTTATGGTATAAGTATATTTCAGTAATAAAAATACCAAAATTTGAAATATATGACCTTTTTTATACTGATAATATATGTACTTGTATTTAAATAAATAATTATGTATTTATGATATTATAATCACTCTATAATAGTAAAATTATATATAGATTCATTAATAATTTATTGTTGAAACATAAAAGCATTAATCACGCAAACATACGGCCTATCATCACCATGGTTATAAATTAATTTATTTTACAGAAAAAATATAATTATTTGTTTTTAAGGTATAATTAATATATAAAAATGATTTTTCTATAATAATTTTTATATTATAGATGATGGAATTAAAATTTATTTTCCCATGTTCATCAAACCAAATAAATTTTGAAATTACTATAAAAAACATTCTCGAAGTAACATACATGGAATAAACTAATTACATGACTAACTATATCATTAAAATAAACTATTTGAGGATATCAGAATAACGCTAGAAAATTTTCTATTAAAAAAGATTTATATATACTTATATACAAGTTATAAAAAAAATATTTCATGTATGGACTTGAGGTAATGGAATTAATCCCAATACCCCTTCATTAATTCATATTTGAATTTCATGCACCTAACATTTTGTGTGTGTGTGTGTGTATAATCCCCATTTATATGGTCCATCATGGATTCTTCATAAATTATGATATTTTATAATAATAATTATATCATTTCATCCTATGAGAAGTTATGTTTAATTTAGAAATAGGTTTTATTTTTATAACTAAATTTAATTACATCGTGTTATACCACTTCATCATTTATTATATTATGCCATAGAATATATGTGAAAATAACAATATTGGTTTTATGATGTGTTTCCATTTTTATTGTTTTGATTTATAATTGTTAGAATTAATCTACCTATTTATTAATTCTTAATTCAGTTATATGATCATTAATTTGGTTAATCGTATCGATTTATCTTTCATTGAGATATTTCATATAATATTAAACAACATCCATTTACAAGGTTTGTATGATTCCAATCGGGAAACTATTTATTCATGATATTTTAATGTTAATTAAATTTCCCTTGTTCCTGGGAAATTTTTATGAATGGTATAATTGATATAAATAATTTCTTCATCCTAATATCATTTTTGTGAGACAAGACACAGTTCTTGTTCCATGACTTCCTTATATGGTGTACTTAATAATTTGTAAATTAATTTGGGAATAAAAAATACAAAATCTCATGTAATTTATTGAGAAATATCATATTGTTTTATTTCAATTACTTTTTATTCGAAATATTATCAAATTGGTAATTGATGATTTTTAAAAACATCCTTTATCTGTGATATTGTTTATATTAAAGGTTATTTTGGATGAAAAAATGTACTTACTTTTGACCAACAATTATAATTTATTATCATGTGGTTATAAATTTGGTTAACATGTTTAATTAAATTTCTAACATTATTGATTTAATCAACGTAAAGAAGGATGTTTGTATGTGATTTATATATTCAATATTTTTTTAGGTGGGGAATCATTCTTGTATAAATCCATGTTATGTAAATTGTTTTCATGGAATGAAATTTATAAATATAAATGACTTTATAATTTTATTTTAAATTGTCTTTGAATTTCATTTAAATGTTTTTGGAATAACATTACAAACATTTCTAATATTGGTCACTTTTGACTCTCATTACAAAATGACTGAAAACAATGTTTTATTTTTACATTAACGACATGAACATATCACCCCCCTTCATGACACATTTTTAGTTTGAAGAATGATTAATAAGATTCAAGATTATATTAAATGTAAATTATTATTAAAATATTTTATAAATTATTTGTTTATGTAAATTATTTTCAACATAAATTTTTTTTTTCAAAATATTATTTATTTTACTTCTTAATGATGCTTCTATTCAACAATTATATCATCCCTTGAGGTCACATATACACTATTAAGGGTATATTGTGATGAAACAATCCTTATTTGTGACGCCCTAACCTTTATTACCTAGATATGGTATATTATTTTGATATATTGGCATGATCACAAGAAGTGAAATCCTAAAGGACCAATTTTTTTATTATCCCTAGATAAACTACACCCAAACATATGTTTTATATAACCTCATGAAATGAAAAAAATAGTGTCTCCATTTAAAACATCGACATCCATTAAACTATCATTTTAGGTTAGTCATAATATAATTCTTCTCCTATTGGGTAAAATGGAACA
This sequence comes from Viscum album, assembly GCA_963277665.1. Lineage (NCBI taxonomy): Eukaryota > Viridiplantae > Streptophyta > Magnoliopsida > Santalales > Viscaceae > Viscum > Viscum album. Next base: position 1,903,630,349 of record OY728137.1, read on the forward strand.
AAAGAAAAGAGTGAGATCAGATTCTTAGTAACGGTTAAAATATTAGGTAAGCTATCAAAAATAAGTAGAAATTTTTAAAAAATGGTATAAAACTAAAAAAAAGTCATTTAAAATAAAATCTTTACCATAATATGCGAATAATAAATCAAATAATGCTATTTAAAAACTCTCAAAGAAATTATACAAGTATAATAATCACATGTTATATCAAAAACTAATTTCATAATGAGGGAATGAATAATTCTAGATATCATTAGGTTACTATCAAGTCCTGCCACCAAGACTATAAATAAATGGGTAAAAATCGAATCTATAATGTCTCATGGGATATAAGGATTCATTGAGGGGAAATAGATAGACTCTCCAATCAGTTATAAAGTCCAATGAATTCCTCATATGAAAATGTTGAAACATAATATACCCATTCATTTTAAAACTATCATAAGAAATGTTGATAATTTACCCAAAAACCATTAATGGTTTACAAACATCAAATTAATAGTGAAATATATCTTAAAACATTCAATCCAATTGGATGCATGAATCAGAATAAATCATCCTCAATTATGAATAAAATCTAAAAAAGGATTTTGACATAGAAAAATAAAATATAATAAAAATCAATGAGAAAAATAACAAATTTATATTTTTATATCCATTAAAATATGTGCGACTATAAAATAAAACATTTCCTTTGAATGTAAAATTTCAATATTATAAGGAATAATTCAAAAGTTACGCTGTTATAAAGAAAGAAAAAAACTACTCGCACTACATAAGATAAGAAACATTCTTTCCATAATTTGTAGAAATGGTAATAAAGTATCTTATTAGGAAAAAGATTGAATGATTCCTTTAAATTTTTTTACAAAAAGTAAAACATGGGTAAAAAGTACTTTAAAATTTTATTCATAATATTTTTAATTACATTTTAGGAAACATGGAAACAAATGAAAAAGATGTCCTAGAAGATACTTGTGTATAAAAACCCTCAGATAATAATCTGATTAGGAAATTTACACTTACGTTGTAGTTTCCTATACTTGATAGTGAGTTAACTACATTTATAATGTTTAAAACATATTATTAAATCATAATAGGGACATATCCATATTTATGATATCATATATGTTTCTCTTATATTATTTTGTTAATAATATTTTAGTATAATCATTGTTTTGTGTGTAATCTGCATCATTTTCCATTCCTGTTTCATCTTGTCAGTCATGTTTTTGAAGCAGAAGATATATTTTATTTGTTTACAGAATTATATATAAATTTAATAAATAATATATTTACTCATGTTACATATTTTATTATCATTATTGAATGTTTAATGTGGGTAATTAATCTCACCGCGTTGTGGAGACATTATGTCATACGTTCGCACGAACGACAATATCATTATATGATGGTTATATAGTTTAGAATTGGATGATATATTAATTATAAAAAATCATTTTCCGGTCTTATTAATTATCTATATCTCTTATATTCATCATTATACCCTTAAAAATAATGTATTGTTGAATAAAACATTACACCACGATATGGATATTTAAAGTCCTACAAAAGCACACTTGGTGATATTCTTATTCGAAGTGTGGATAAAATGAGGTATATGGTGTTCCCATAGTCATAATCAAATATCACCTTGTATTTGATATTAGATTTATTACTTCTTTAAGGAAACATCATAGGTAGAAAAAGTAGAAGAAAAAAATAATTAGAATTGAATTGGTTAAATAATTATTTCTTCTTCGAGCGTCACCTTTAGATTTGCACAAATGGTATCATTAGGTAGAATTTATTATAAAAATCTGGAATATGGGATGATGTTAGTGAAGTTGTTACGCGATTTGGGAAGTTCTTGGCTAAGCCTAATATATTTATATGTATTAATAATAGATAAGGAGAGGTTCTATTTTATAATAGAGTTGAGGAGAACATTTATAAACTCCAAAACTATTGGTTTACTATAAATTGATTTTCGGTTTCAAATAGCTCAAAAGTTTGTTATTCTGATGACATTATTAGGATAGATTTAATTCATCCAATCTAATGATTCTTTACTTTTTTATGTCACAAAATTATCATTATCTCTTAGGTTCAACCATTAGTTAAATAGTTTATCTCTTACCATGTCTACATGTCTTTTTAAACTATTAGGAAAACATATTTACTATAAAATTCCAAAATATCCCCAATATGGAAATTTATGACATATTTAACATTTTTAATATTTTTTTATTAAACATATATTTTTATTACTTATACCATTTAATAAATTGTACATATTTTAAAATCCCTTTATGTCTATTTTTACACTATTTAGCACATGATATTTGTTAAAGAAATAAAAACCTGATGACATGAAAAAAATACATTAAAGCATCCCCAACATTTCAATTTCATCCAAAAAATTGGTTAATGTCATAAAATATTTCCAATTATATTTATTTTAATATTATTAAAATCATTTAAATGATTCCTCATTTAATAATTCAATTACTACATCATCATTGTGTCCTCATTTACATTAATTAAATTTTAACTAATATTTTTAATTAATTAAAATTATGTAGATAATCATTTTATATTTATAAATATAACTTATTCAAGACCATATCTCTTATATAAAGTCATATTAAAAATTATATATTTATAAAATATTGAATATAACATTTTTACACTTTATTAAATTTAAAATAATAAATTTCATTATATAAAAAAAGTGTTTTTATAAGGATAATATTTTCGACCTATGGTTTATTTTTATCAAAAAACACTTATCTAGAAAATTTATATAACTTTTAGGGTATTGTTATATTATTATAATAATACTTTTACCTTTAATTACATTATTTATATTTAATTGTGGAAAATAACATATAAAGGTATTTTTCAACATAAATAATTTTGATCTTATTAGACCACATTTTTCATACTATTTACAACCATGTATGTCCATTTTACAAAATTTAATGCATTGATGCAGTAAAATTATGTTTAATTCTAATCCCATAATTGTGGCTAGATGGCAGTAAAAAGTGACATTCAGAAGTTCAATAAATTCATATATCTAATTCTATTATAAAAATGATTCTAAATACTTAATTTTCGATAATAAATATATTATTATTATATTATTACATTAAATTCAACATAACATAAAATAAAATTTTATTTGAAAAAGTCTTTTTTACTAGAATGTTGTATTTTCCACTATTCATTAAAAATCGACACTTATTATAAAAATACTAACAATTAACCATAAGATAATTTTGATATTTATAATTAAAAAATTAAATATATTTTGAAAATAAAATTTTTATATTTAATATTATGGTTAATATTTTCCTTAATATCTATAAAACTTATATTTTTATATGTCATGGTGCACTCGAACTCAGTGTTGCGTGTAACACATGCTATTAAATTATTTAAAACGAAGAGTACTATGGAATCATGATGTAATATATTATTCCCTCCATCAAATAATTCCTACCGAAAAATATAAAAATATCACTTCATAAAAATATTTTTGTGTTTCTTCAATATACTTTTCTCACGTTCCTATGTCACATATTCCATTTTAGAGTTTCTCCAAATAACATATTCCAGAAGAGTTTTTCGATTTCTCAAAACATGGCGTATAGTGTCAAGAATCATGATAGGAACTTTGGAGTAATACATATCAGGTTCCGGTTATATTTCTTCATTGGTGGGTACATAACATAGAGATGTCAGGTATTTCCTTAATAGTGATACATGGAACACATCATAACCATGGGAGAGATTGTGACATTGCAAAATTTTATGCTACAATTACAATTCATTCCAGAATTTTAAACGTCCTGACATACCTAAGACCTAATTTACCCTTATTAATGAATCGTATAACACCCATCCATTGAGTTACCTTCATGAAATCAGGATCTTCAGCTTCAAATACCAATTCATTCATACTATTATGATCATAGTTAGTTTTCCTACATTGAGATGCTTCAATTTCTCTTAGAATAAATCTCAACTTTTTTGTTATTTCCTCATAATGATCAAATAATATTATATTTCTTACATTAAAATCATCTCCACAAGTTGGTTTGTGAAATCTCTATCTATATAACGCTTCATATGGTTCCATCCAAATACAAGAATAGAATCTATTGTTATAAAAAAACTCTATAAGTGGTAAATACCAATCCTACATATCTTGAATGTCATGTGAGAAAGATATAAATATGTCTTCTAAATTTATAATTTTTCTTTGTAATTTCCCTTTATTTTGTGGGTGGTTTTCAGTGATCAAAACAATCTCATTATCTAGATATTTTTGAATACCTTTATAAAATATTTATGTAAAATAGTGATCATGGTCATACAAATCGATATGGGTACACAATGAATTCTTTCAACTTTATTAACTAATTTTTTTTCTAAATGTTATTGTGGTAAATATTCTGTTAAATAAATATAATGTGGTTATTTTTTAAGAATATCAATAATAACCAATTTCTTATAATTATTCTCTGATTCATTCATATCCCAATGAAAAATTCCATCATAATATCATCCCACTTACACATAGGTATTTGAATAGGATTCCTAAGTCCTCTAGGATGTTGGCTTCTAGCCTTCACCAGTTGACAAACCAAACATATCAAAAAATAATCGCTAATATCTCTCTCTTCATATTCTCCTGCCAAAAATGTTCTTTTTAATCTCTATACTTTATAGTTACACTAGATTTTATAGAAAAATTAGACATATGAGAATCATTTAATAATTTTATTTTTTGCTAAGGTATAGAGGGAACAAGATCCCTCTTCCAAAAATTCAAAATTCCATCTTTATAAATGATTTCTATCAATATCCCATCAATAATAGGTTTAATTATTGTGAAAATCCTCATCATCATACTTAAAACTTTTTATTATTTACAGTAATTATGGTTTGGAATCTATTTGAAAAATTACTAATGTTTCACCTTCCATGATAATTACGATATTCATATTTTCAAGATCCATCAACATAGGATGCATTTTAACTTTCATTTTGTCTATAATTCCTTGTCTATTTCTTCTCAAATCATCATCCACCTTATTTTCCTTCCCTGGTTGGTATTGTATTGTTAATTCTTAATACACGCCATTCTCAAACCATCTCTTTTGTCTCATGTTTAGTTCATCCTAGGAAAAAATATATTCCAAACTATTGTAATCAGTTTATATCTCAAATAATTCGTCGTACTGATTGTGTATCCATATATTCAGATTAATGATTGGTACTTATAAATAAATATCACGAGTTATATAGTTTTGAACATTAATTTCTAATTGTCTTGATGCATGATAAATAACCATGTCATTCTGTATAAGGACACAACCAATTCTTTTCTTTGATGCGTAACTATAAATCACAAACCCATCATTTCCCAATAGTAATATCATGATTGTAGAATTGACTAATTCATTATTCAATTAAATAAAACATTATTCACACTCTTTTTTATAAATGAATTTGACACCTTTATGTGTAATCTTTTTTAATGGTTTAGCCAATCAGGAAAAAATATGGATGAAATGTTGATTGTCACCTTATAAACCAGTAAAACATTGTACCTCGATGATGCTATTTCATGCTGGCCATTCATGGATTGCCTTTTTCATTGAAGTATCAACAATTATTCCATCATTAAAGATGATATGGACAATCAAGGACATTTCATGAATCTTGAATTAACACATACTAAATATCCCATATAGCTCATTGTATATCAGAGTATTTATAACAATACACACATGGTTCTCATTATCTTCATTGATTTTAGAGTATACCAAGATATCATTAATAAATACAATGACAAAATTTTAACGATATTCCTTGAACACTTGGTTGATTAGATCCTTCAAAACAAAGGGTGAATTAGTCAGTCCGAATGGAATTTCTGTAAACACATAATTCCCATACATGGTTATAAATATTCTCTTTGGAATATATTCCTTATTCACACACAATTGATGATATAAAGAATGAAGCTCATTCTTTGAAAAATATTTAGCTCCATGAATTTGATCAAAAAATTATCAATGCGAGGAAGATGATACCTTTTCATTACTGTAATAACATTGATATTTCCATTGTCAATGGACATCCTCATTGATCAATCGTTCTTTTTAAGAAATAAATCTAGGTCTCCCAATATTGAATCTATAGGGAGAATAAATTCCTTATTACTCAATTCCACTAGAAGTTTTTTCATCACTACTAATTCCACTATATACATTCAATTGGGATTCTCTGAAATTGGTCTTGCATCAAGGATCAATTCAATTGATAAATTAACCCACCACTCCAAGAATTATCTAGTTAAATCCTCTGGAAATACATAAATGTATTCTTTTACGATAGGTACATCCTCAATTTGAATATTTCTTTATTCACCCATGGATGATTTTTTTCCTCCTCCTCGCAAATTTCATTTAGAGGTTCTACTAGGGGTGGATCTAGAAAATAATTATATGATGATGTGTCTTCTCTAAATATAATGGATTCTACATATTCCACAAATAACATACCTTCCATATTATTGAATTAAATTTTCACATAATATTTTGATAGCGAATCCATACCAAGAATTATATCAAATTTGAACATAGGCATGATGATAAATTTACAATATAAATCACGTTTATATGCCATAATGTGAATTTCCAAACACATATTTTTTGCATTTGGAATTCCCTTAAAGGTTTTGACTGACAAGAACCATATTAATGTGATTTGGAATATCTCAATTTTAAATAATACTAGGAAGATATAAATAAATGTGATTATCTAGAAGAAAATAAATCATTTTCTAAATATGTTGTGATAATTAATGTACCATCCACTAGATCAATTGGATCTTCATCCTCTACAATTGTGATTACAAAATATTAGACATTAATCCTTATCCTTTTATGTGGAACGATTACTTGACACTTTGGAAAATCAGTTTCACAATTTCCCATTTAGTAAAAAGATTACCATTGAACATTGGTATATTAGTTTTCCCTAGAAATCGTGAACTTAGTGGTCTTTTTCTCCACACATGTTATAAAATACCAATCCCTTTAGGCAAGTACCACGGTGTTTCTGACAAAAATGACCATTGTGTGGAATGTCAACATTTACATTCTTCCCCTTATTTTCTATTTTAGAGTGCTTGGAGACCATCATATTATCTTCCATTATATTAATTCATAAGACATGTGGAATTAATTTTCCATAGTGATAGATTATGAAACTAAATCTTCATATGAAGGGAATGATTTTGAGACTAGTACCCGTCAAGGTAATGTTTTTAATACATCTATTAATCAAAAAATATAATTTGTTAGGTTAAATATGTATTCTTCATCATTTCTTTCTGAAATTGTGTTTCCACCCTTATACATTACAACATTATCATCCTCTTTTTTCCTCAGAATCAGAAATTGTATTTCCATATCAGCTAATTTCTCACGATGAAAATATTTTGTTATGGAAGGTTGCATAAACTCCCTTTAATCCATAATTGATACTTCTGCATATTATATTTTTTTGATTTAGTGACCACCACTGATTCTCATATTTTATTAGATGATAAAATTCCATGACAACATTTTCTTATTCATAACTCCCAAAATCAAGAAATATTGTTTCTATGGAACATTTATATTTCTCAACAATAAATGAATTTTTAGTCACATTGATTATTGGAGGGTTTTGTCTCATGAATATGTCTAACATTGGTCCCCCTTGTTTTGGATTGAGTTGATCCATATAGGTAAGGTTATTATTCATAACTTCACTCAGTTATCATGATATGGTTATAAGTTATTCAACACCAATTGTATCTCCAAATCCACTGTCATTATCTTTTACAGGAGGTAAATCCCTAAATGGATTGAGAGCATCAATATGGTTTCCATTCTTCCGACTAGGTGGCATTTATAAAAAATAAAATACACTAGGATAGGTTAGGAATCACAATTCATAATACCAAACTAGTAAAATAGATAACATAAATGGAAAGAATGAGCAAAGTCTCTTAGTTGTTATTATCAGCTTCAAATGACCACATATTTATGGGGCTCAGGTTCCAACAATCATATTTCCTCCAACGGTCATATTTCTATAGAAAAATCAGAAGTACATGGACACCTGGCATTATAACGGTCATATTGAAATAGAAAACATGGAATCGTTTTTCTAATTTATAACTAACACCATGACATCGTTTTGGTTCAAAAAAAAAAGATATATGAAAATGATAATAATGAGTACGATTGATATAAGTCATGTGATTTGATAATGTATAAAAACAAGCATGTGATAAAATTAAAATTTGAGTACTATAATTATTACTTAGTGTAATATATTGATATCATGCATTGTAAGTATGATGAAAAAAAGTCAATACGAGTGACAGAGTCAGTACAATTTATTCAGTACGAATTCCAGAGTCAGTACGATTGATAGAGTTAGTACAATTGATAGGGTCAGTATTATTTAGTCATTACGATAAACATATCGAGTTCAATTAACATAGTCCGTATGATAAACATAGTCAGTTCGATAAACATAGTTAGTATGACAAGAATAGTTAGTACGATAGGCATAGTCAGTATGATAAACATATATAAATAGATTTTTGATTTCCAAAAGAAGAAATAAAATTCAAAAGAGGACTTTTGACTCAACAATATCGCCCTTTTTGGAAAGGACAAAACAGAAAGTATAAACAAAAAGAAATACTTATCTCTTGCCTGAGTTATCGAAAAACTCTTCTGAATATAAAATCGAATACAACTAACTCCCCCTTAGGTATGTTCTTTCCTGAGGATTGTATTCGTAAATTTTCCTTGATTTATAAGTATTTGATTAAAACATTTTTCCCCTTATAAAACATTCTCCCCATTATAAAACATTATCCTCCTTTGTGATTAACAAAAAATGGAGTAATATTTAGTTGCATGAAAAAGTTAGAAAAAGAATAAAAGGCAATGGGAAAGAGAACATTATCCCAATTGAGATAAAAAAAATTTCTATAGAAGTATAAAAGTGAATAAAGAATGATATAACAACACTCTGTTTTTTTCTCTTTATTTTTATTTCTTGATCATCTCATGAAGAACAACTTTCATCATTTTGATTTCATTCTTGACGTAGGAGATATAATCACCCTGAAATTTGAGAAGCTTATGTTTATTGGAAAAAATATGATCCAAATTCTTGATAGTCTCTTATTAAACTCTGATTACTTCTTCAAGAGTATCAATTCAGTCTTTCATGTTCTTATTGTCTTTAGATAACATAGAACTTTGCTTCTTCAACAGATATATTTCATCTTTGAAAGATGAGGCTATCAGAAATTCTGACCGGAGAGAATTAAATCTCTCTAGAAGCTCTTTTATTGAAGGGATATCGACTCCATGAGTTTTTTACGTCTGATTCAGCATTTCAAAAGTTTCATTGCCATGTTTATTGAAAGCAATATCAAGATAATTTGAAAGACTCCTTATGTCTCCAATTGATATTTCATGACCATTAACTATGCTTCTTGTTTTGTGTGAACACTTTGTCATCCTATTGCATGCCTACTTATGAGTAACAGAACTCACAGATAGTATGTTTAAATCATCTTCAATTGATAATACTCTTTTTCTATGTTCTATTATATATAAAAACATCTTCTTTTGATTTTTATTGATGAAATCATTTTTCCCATAAATTCTTGGAAAATAAGGAATATACTTCTTAGTTTTTCTCAATACATGAACAATGAAATCACTTTTAATTAGAGAAATTGTGTGTTCTGAATCAATATCCTCATTGTATGAATCTAGTTCAATTTAATTGCTTCAGTCCTCAATTGGCTGTTTTCCTTTTGCCTTTTCTTTTTCCTTTCTTTCTTCATCCACATTGTCAGTACTAACAATTACATTTTTGGTATGAGACTATTGAGAACCTTTCTTTTCTTGAGAAGGAAATCCATTTGGATGAGTTTCAACAGATTCAACTTGTGCTTGATCGGCATGAGGAACCTGTTGAATGCCTTCAAAATTCTTTTGAAAAGATTCTTCTCTGGTATTTTTTTAACCTTGAAAAAATTCAAAAAGAAAATCATCTTCCTCTTCATCAACATCTTGAACTTATTTCTATATTTGTTTCCCTATCTTGTTTTCTAGAATAGTCTATATGATTGGTTCATGGTGCAATTCTTTTCTTATCTGAGAACTCGCCACATCAACCATTTTTTTGATTTTGGAAGCATCAAAATACTGATCATTCCTTTTCAAAAGAGTATTATTTTTCATATGAACCTGAAGAGTATCCACTACCCTTATCCTCTCAACTATAGCTTCAGTTGGATCAAGAACGAACATAGGATCTCCTTCTTTTCATTGTTATTTTTATTTCCTCCACATGGCCACAACCACCTTGCTGTATTTTGTTTTCTTTTTTGGCTTAGTATTGGTTTTAAGATCTTACTTTTGAGGAGAAACATTTGGAAAAGATTCAATTGGCAGAAGTGACAATTGATTTGGTGTCCATTTACCTTCTACATCTTTAACAAAATGCTTTTAATTTTCATCGAAACATACATACAACTTCTTCAACATATTCTTAATTATCCATGAAGGCTTCAGTTCTTTCAACTTCCCTTTTAGAAGAATATTACAGAACATTAATCTCTCATGAATGAACTTTGTATGAATAGAGGGATACCAAATCAAATGAGACTTGATCAATCCTAACATGACATTCTTGATTGTTTCAAAAATGTACCCCATGAGATTTACTTTTCTCATGTTTACATGATAGTCTAGCATAAATATATCATAAACATTAAGAGTTTCTCTATCCTGTTTCATTAGGATATTAAAACCTTGCATCTAGAGCACCACGAATTTGTTATCTGGAGATAAATGAGATACTTTTCCCTTCTCTTCATTTATATGAAAAAATGATTTTCATAACTTCCTCTATTAAACGTACCAACTTCCTCTGGTAGTTTATGAGATAGACAAAAAGAATCACCATCTATTCAGAAATTGAGAAAGTGATATGCTGGTTTCACAGACATTGAGATTTTTCTATCGTACACACCAATGTTGATCATCATATTTTTGTCAAAAGTCAATCTTTTGAAGAATTAACTGACTACATCCACAAGAATTGGATCTTGAGATATGGGTTTCTCAACACAAAAATGTTCCTAGCCTTGAAACAAAATAATACTCTTGATTTTTGAATCATAGGTGTTAAAGCAGTCCTTGAGAAACTAACCTTTCTCTGAAGAATTATTTCTCTGAAAATGAATTTGAAGGCAATTCGGTAGGAGGGTTGGCAGAGGACTGAGACCTAAAATGAGGCAATGGGAAGATTGTACGGAGTGTTAAAACAAAGAGGCATAGCATCACCAAGAAATATGAAAAACTAGAGTGCATTTGGGGAGGGTAGGGATCTATTTATAGGAGAATAATGAATGACAGTTGATCTTCTATGGTTGAGATTAAAAGATACATAAATCAATACATTATATTTAAAGGGGAAAAAAATAAAAAATGAAACTTAATAAATAATAAAAAATGAAATAATGTTCCATTTGGAGATCTTAAGGAAATAGTTGGTTTAATAGTATTAACAGAGTATACAATAATAACAAAAAAATAGAAGCAAACATGGATAAAAATAGATCGGTTGTGAGACTAATGAAAAAAAAGTCATTACCGTATGATGTCACGTAGATGGAACACAATGTCATTACCATTGGTTGTCAAGCCAAGGGAAAACAAATTCATTACCATAGGTTGTCAGGATGATGGAAAACAATGTCATTACTATAGGTTTTTAAGGCGATGGAAAACAAAGTCATTACCATAGGTTTACGTGCCGATGGAAAACAATGTTGTTACCATTGGTTGACGTTCCGATCGAAAACAAAGTTGTTAACATTGGTTGACGTGCTGATGGAAAACAACTTCATTACCATAGGATGTCAAGCCGATGAAAAAAAAATTCATTACCATAGGATGATGTGTCGATGGAAAACAAATATGTTACCATAGGTTAACGTGCTGAGGGAAAACAATGTTGTTACCATAGGTTGACGTGCCGAAGGAATAAAAGTTGTTACCATAGGTTGACGTTCCCATTTAAAACATATTTGTTACTATAGGTCGACGTGTTGATGGAAAACAATGTGTTTACTATACGTTGACATGCCAATTGACAAAAAATCAATACAGTAATCATGAAAGAAAGATGAAAAACAGGTTTTTCAAACAATAACCAGATAGTCAAGTTGATAATCAGAAAAATAGCAATCCAAAAGAATAAATAGATAAAGAAGTCCATGTAAATGTTTATAAATACATAAGGTAACAAAAGTTCTCCCCCTTTTAAGAGGACATTAATGTATGTAGAAGTGTAAAACATGAAGTAGATAAGAATGATTATTTAAATGTAATAAATCCAAGCATCTGTTTTATAAACTCAAATCTATCATAAGGTAATGGTTTTGTAAAAAAGTCAGAAAGTTGTTCTTGTGTTTTGATGAATTGTAAAATAATATCTTCTATTATTGTGTGATCCCATAGAATATGATTCCTAATTTCTATATGTTTTTCACAAGAGTGATGTGTTGGGTTTTTACTAAGAGCTATGACAGTAGTATTATCACATATAATTTGAGTTTTGGAAAAGCTCAATTCATAGTCAGCGAGAGTGTGTTGCATCCACAACACGAGGGCACAACAACTTCCAGGTGCTACATATTCTGCTTCAGCAGTGGAATGTTATACTGAGTGTTGTTTCTTTCATAACCAAGAAGCCAAGTAATTTCCTATGAAATCACATGTTCTAGATGTACTCTTTCTATCCATTCTACAACCACAAAAGTCAGCATCAGAAAAACATTTTAAAAAAAATAATTTCTAGAATAATAAAAAAGTTATAAATCTAGATATCCTTTTAAATAGTGAATATTATTTTCAACGCTTTTAAATGATTCTCTTTTGGATTTGATTGGTATCTTTCTCATAAGAATGTGGAAATCATTAAGTCTGGTCGACTTGCTATCAATTATAACAAACTTCCTATCATACATATAAAAGTTGTTTGATCTACTATTTTCCCAATTTTATCAAGATCAAGTGTATTTGAGGTACCAATTTGAGTGATAATACTTTTAGAATTGTTTTATGCATACTTTTTGAGTAAATCATTGATATACTTATGTTGAGATATATATGTTCCATCTGATTTTTATGAAATTTGAAAACCTAAAAATAATTTTAACTCACCCATCATACTCATTTCTAACTCAGATTTCATTAAATTTACAAAAGCATCAGTAAAAGACTACTGAGTTGATCCAAATATGATTTCATACACAAAAATTTGAACAATCAAAACATTTTTATTTTCCATATTTATAAAAATGGTTGGATCTGTTGTACCTTTTTAATAATTTTTTTGGAAAAGAAATAATTTATGTCTATTATACGATGCTCTAGGGGCTTGTTTAAGGCCATATATAGAATTGGTAAGTTTAAAAACATGATTAGTATATTTTGAATATATAAAACCATGTGGTTGTTCAACAAAAACATCTTCATTAACAAAACCATTTAAAAAAGAACATTTAACATCCATTTGAAATAATTTTAAATTAAGGTATGCTTCAAAGGCTAATAGAATACGAATAGATTTAAGTCTAGCTACTGGAGTAGTTGTTTCTTCATAGTCTATTCTATCATTTTGATTATATCCATTAGCAACAATTCTTTCTTTATTTCATACAATGATTCCGTTTTCATCACATTTATTTCTGAAAACCCATTTTACACCAATTACAGTTGTTTCTTTAGGTCTTTCAACTAATTTCCAGATATGATTCCTTTCAAATTCATATAGTTCATCTTGCATTGGTTTAATCCAGTCTACATCACATGAGGCCTCACTCAGACTTTCAAGTTCGAATTAGGAATTAAAAGAAAGGTGTTATATTTCATTTATTAAGGAATTTCTGGTTCATACAGGTTGATTTACATAACCAATGATGTTATCATTGGGATGATTCCTACGAAACAATTGATTTGGGTTTTGTAAAACTTTATCATCTACATATAGTAGAAAATTATCTAGGGTAAATGTTTCAGATACACTTTCATGAACATTTTCCTTATCATAATGATCTTATAATAAAGGTTAATGATCAGTTTTTTAAAACACATATGAATATATAGGTTGGGATTGTTTGGAAACAAACAGATTAGTCACATCAAATTTAGCATGAACTGTTTTTTCAACAGTACATGTATTTTTATTTATAACTATACAAGTCTTAGAAATTGAAGAATAGACTAGAAGGATTCCTTCATCATATTTTGATTCGAATTTGTGTAGAGTCTCCTTAGTATTCAAAATGAATACTTTGCATCCAAAAACATCTATGTATGAAACATTAGGTTTTCGGCCAATCCAATATTCATAAGGTGTTTTATTAATAAATGATCTAGTTAAAACATTATTTATAGTATAAAAAGAATTACTAATAGCTTCATCACAATTTTTCTTAGCAATTGTGTATTCACTCAACATGGTTATTGTCATTTCATGAAGAATACAATTTTATCTCTCAACAAAACCATTTTTCTAAGTAGTTCTTGGAGATGAAAAATTTTGAGCAATACATTTCTTACAACAATAGGTTTCAAAATCTGAATTGGGAAATTCTCTACCATGATTACTATGGATGGTTATCAATGGCAGGTTTTTCTCATTTTTAACTTGGTTTCTAAAAATCATGAAATTGAAAAAGTATTTTAATTTATTTGTTAGAAAGTAGACCCATGTAAATATAGTAAAGTAATCAACTAAAACAAATACATATTATTTTCCTCTAATACTTCCAGTTTGTTAAGGACCAAAAAGATCCATGTGCACGAGCTATAATGCATTGGAAGTTGAAACATCATAAATAGATTTAAAGATAGTTTTATGTTTCTTTCCAAATTGACCATGATCACATATCTTTGAAGAATCATATCTAAGATGTGTTAGATCCTTTAAAAGTATTTTCTTTGAAAGTTTACAAAGGATTCTTTGGATACAGTGTCCTAGCCTTCTATGCCATAGCCATTATTGTTCTTCTATTGGAGTCAGGAAAGGAGAAATTTGGCTCCTATGGTCTTCTAATTTAATAATGTATATATTCTCTTGTCTATTGGTAGATAGAATTAATTCATCTTTGGAATTTTGAACTAAGCATTTATCATTTCCAAAATTCAAAAGGTAACCTTCATCACATAATTAACTTATGCTGATGATATTTTTCTTAAGAACATTGACAAAAAAAACATTTTATGTAAGATCTTTTCAATGAAAAACAATATTACTTATTCCAACAATATTTCCTTAAGCATTATCTCCAAAGGTAACTTTTCCACCTTTTGATTCAATAATATTTTCAAAGAAATTTTTGTTTCCATTCATGTGTCGAGAAAAACTACTATCCATGTAACAAATATTCTTGTTGGTAAACTTCTTATTTTCATGAAAAAGAAACAAATTAGTTTTTCGGAACCCAACGTTTTTTGGAGCCATAAGGGTTAGATAAAAGAATTTTAGCAATCCACATTTGTTTTGAAAAATGAGCTTTATGGAATCCTAACGACTAAGTTCTATAAAGAGAACAATTTCTTTTCCAATTTCCTTCACATTGACACTTAGTACAAAATGGGGTACATTGAGGAACTAAATAGTTATTACTAAAATCAGGTTTAGAATTATTAAAACCAAAAATAGAATGATTCCTCAAATGTCAAATTTTAGAATACATTTTATCAAAGTTTTATTTTCCATACGTAAATTTTGACAAACACATCATCAAGTAAAATATTTTCAACATTAGTTTTAAAACAATGTTTTTATCATTGAAAAAATTGTTTTTGGAACTAGAGTTAGTCTCTAAAAAAATTCTTAGTAATAATATTTTCAAGATACATAGAATGTTTAACTTTATCCAAATTGAATTTTTCAAGGGGTTTTAAAATAATTTCAAAATCAGAAGTCTACTTTTCAAGATCATTAGAAATATCTGATACTTCTTTAGTTAAAATATAAATTCTACAATTTTCATAATCATGATTTTTCATGAGTTCAGAATTTTCATTCTCAAGTCATTTATAAAACATTGACACTTCTTCATAAGAAGGTAATGTATAATCTACAGATGACGAAGACTCATCATTTGAATATTCATAATATTTATTATCAATATAATTTCCATTCAGTGATACATTTGTAATAGCTTCGGCATTGTGTACCTTAACCCTAAAACAATGATCTTCAAATGATAGTCTGTCTATGATTCCAATATTCCTTTGACCTGAAGATTCATATTATGAAGAATCATCCGATGAATTGCCACTACATGCACTGCAATTATCTTTTTCCTTCAAGACTTTCTTTGTCATTGTATTTTAAGAATTTTTCTTATTTCTTTCATAATGTTTCTCCTTTCTATCTTTTCTCTTCAGTAATGGAATGTTGGTCCTTATATGTCCTACTTTATTGCATTCATAAAAAGTTACTCCTGAATCTTTCTTATCCTTCCAATCTTTCTTTTTGAATCTATATTGAAAATATTTTTTCCCACAATCTTGTTAATACATCAAGAAATATTGTCTAACTCATAATATAAATGATCACAGTCACTTGATTCTGACAAAACAACTTTCTTAGCTTTAGATGTTATTATCCATTCGGAGGTTTTAGCTTTAGATGTAGTATTAAAAGCTACACTTCCATTTCCATTTTTCTTCTTATTGAAATCAGCATATCTCTTCATTCTTGTCTCATGCTATAGAATAGTCACAAAGAGTTCATCAAGTGTAATCTGAGAAACTTTTTTGTTTTCATTAATATCTATCATTTTTTACTCCCATTAGTTTGGAATTATATCAATAATTTTTTCTATAAGAGCATCATCATCAAGAACTTTTTCTCACATAGATTGTAAACTGTTGACAATTGTCATAAATATTTGATGCACTTTACATAATGGCTCTCCATAAGGAAAAAAAATCAATGATACTCTACTCGAAGCATTGCTCTTCTTGTTTCTATAATATTAGATGTACCAAAATGTGTGGCTTCCAATTTCTTCCAAATTTAATTGGCTGCTTTACATGATGATATCTTACTATATATATTCATATTCATAGAACAAAATAGATTATTATGTACCTTGTAATTCAGTTGATATTCTTACTTTTCTTGATTGGTGTAAGTACTAACATCTATGTCAGGGATTTTGTATCCTCCAGTAAGCATAATAAAATTTTATACACCATTATTAATAAAAAATGTCTTTGTTCGATCTGTTTAGTACTCATAATCATAACCATCAATGATAGGTGGCCTAGTTGGATTTATATTATCAATTGATCCAATATTCATTCTTTCAATCTAATAAAACATAATCTTTTCCCCTCCTCATGTTAGTGCACTAAGTCGTTATAAACAAAAATATGTAATTAAAAGAACAATTAAATAGCATGTAATAAAAATCAGTGGAAACCTCCTCTGATACCAATTGTTTGAATGATATTTAGATGAATATGTATATTAGATGGAACAATAAAATTGGGGGGGGGGTTAGGTTTAAAAACATTGTCTATAAACACTTAAGAAATTAGATTAAATGATCTTAAACTAATACAATTCAAAACAAATAAAATTAAGTACAATTGTCTTGTATATAAAGGTATGATATGATGTAATAATATAATATTTTTAAATAAATTGTATTCCAATGAATACAATAATAAAAATTAATACTATAGTGAATAATTCTACCATAAAGCATATATAATCTACCAATACAATATGTAACAGTATAACTGTAATTGAAACAATTACAGATGATATGGAATAATGAATGGAAACAAAACAATTCCTATTCTAATACAATCAGCGATGGAAATGTAAAAGTATTTAAATTCTTTTATCCCAAAGAGATGGGTATCCATTCACCTAGGATAAGAGGTCTGTCGTACCACCACCTTGGTAAGCCATTGATACGATGATCGGTACGTCTGTGTTTCTATCCCTGCAAGCCCTAGATTTTGTAGGTAATCAGCACATCTGTCATTAAAACACTTGAAAGTCCTCGATACGAAGATCAGTAGCATCGTTTTCTTATCCTCAGTAGCCCTCGATCGTTATCACCTGAACGATCACACAAAGGAAAACAAATCACTTATTGAAATACAAAAACTAAGAACGATCCATTCAATATTTGTAACTTCAAGGATATCGCACGAAGCAAGAGATAAGTCACATCATCTCTCTCTAGAACATAATAGTAGAAAATAATGATCATCGTATCTCAGTTGTCATTATCATCTTAAAATGACTTCATATTTATAGTCCTCAGATTCCAATTTTCATATTTCCTCCAATGGTCATATTTCTCCAAAATAACTCGGAAGGACTTGGTCATCTCTCCTTATAATGGTCATATTGAAACAGATAACATGACATCATTTTGATTAGTTTATAACAAACTCCACAACATCATTTTGGTTAAAACAAATTATATATGAAAATTTTAATGACGAGTATGATTGATAGAAAACGTGTGTTTTTATAGAGAATAAAAACAAGCATGTGATTAATGTAAAATATCAGTAATATTAGTATTACATAGTGTAATGTATTGATATGATGCAAAGTGAGTATTTTGTATAAAAATCAGTACGATTGAAAGAGTCAGTATGATTGATAGAGTCAGTATGATTGACTAAGTAAGTGCGATTGAAAGAGTCACTAAGATTGATAGGGTCAGTATGATTTAGTCAGTATGATAAACATAGACATTATGATAAACATAGTCAGTACGATAATCATAGTCAGTACGATAAATATAGTGAGTACGATAAACATAGTTAGTGTCATAATCATAGTCAATATGACAAACAAATATGAATAGAATTGTGGTTTCCAAAACAAGACATAAATGTCAAAAGATGACTTTTGACTCAACACCATGAGTGTCAAACCATGTGTGAAATAAAAACCATTTTTTGAATCAGGTTACCCCAAGACATGCCAGAAAATAATGTTGATGTTTTTACTCCTAGGTACATCTGTTGTAGAACCACATCCACTTGTAATATCCTCATATGGTGGTATTTCTTATAAAACCCGCATAATCTCTAATTTACCAAAAAATTTTGATCTTATTCTAAACTTATTCTCAAAGTATATCTTTGGGTAATGTTCCCTAATCAATGTTTTTCTAAATATATTTTCAAAGAAATAAATAAAATTCTTCTGATACTAACTATTACACCTCAACCTAGCTTACCCAATGTTAGTAGATTATTTTATTACATAGGAATGATAACAATAAATCAAATCATGAAGGACCAATTAGTTTAGTACCCAAGTAAAAACTAAATACTAACATATATTTGACATAACACCCTAAAATGAAAAACATCATATTATACCTTTTTAAAACACTCATATACCATAGACTATCCCTATAAGTGATTCATAATATACTTGTTTTCATCCAGTGGAAAAATTAAACATAATAAAGGGGTGATCTTTGATTCTCAGTGATGATAACAATATAACATAAGCTACTATAAATACTCATAAACATTATGTTAAGGTATAAAGATAATACACAAGGCACTTAAACCATAATAGTCAGTATAATATGAAAATATTAAATCAAATAATTCTTTTTAAACACTCACATTGATAGTCTAATAGTTGAATAATAACATGTAATATCAATACAAAATCTCACAATGAATTATTGAATAATTTCAAATATCATAACAATACTTTCTAGTCCCCTTCCATGACCATACATAAATGGGTAAAAACACAAACTAGTTCATCTCATGAGAACTACTGATGCATCGAGGGGCTATAGCAGGCCCCGCCAATCACTTACTAATTCCATGGAAATCCTCATATTTAATGGGTGAAACATAATATAAACATAAATAATAAAACTAGAATATGAAATTTTCATAATTTAATCATAAAACATGAATGGTATCAAAATAGATTATATGCAGTTAAACATATAATAAAACCTTCAATAAAACGTAGAAGATTGTTTCATATTAAATCAACCTAAATTAATAATAAAATCCACCAATGTATGTTGACATTAATGAAAATAATATAAAAATAATTTAAATTAATTGAGATAAATATCCCTATTTTACTTTGATACCAATTTAAAATATGCACAATTGTAATGGAAAACATAGCCATTGAAAATGAAATCAAAATCCTGTAAGCGAATCGTAAAAATTTTATGGCATCGTAACATTAAAATATAGATTCCTACATCATATATGGTATAAAAAATATTCATTCCACAATGTTTCCAAAAGGTCATAATGTAACTTGTTAGGAAAATGATACAAATATTCTTTTCAAAATATTTTTTTAAATTTTAAATGTGGGTAAAAATTATTTTAAACAATTTTATATAATATATTGAATTAAATTTTATGAAACATGAAAAAGGATGATATTGTTATCTACGTATATACTTACATGTAAAATATGTCGAATAATAATGATATTGTGTAATTAAACATTACATTATATATTAATTTAGTCGTGGGTGTGTTAGCATTATATATAATGGTTAAAGAATGTTATTAAATTATATAATTTACATACACATATTTATGAAAAAATATATGATCCTCTTATATTATTTTTAATAATATTATAGTATTTTTATTTTCCATTATTTTTTTGTTGTGTAACTCATGTTTTTATTAATATGATATATTTTATTCATTTAAATAATGATATTATGTAACAAAAGGGATTTTACTGATTATAATTTTATAACAATATTGAGAAAACTAAGAGACTATACGTTGAGATGGCGTGTGATTCCGTGGCCTAGAGTGCCCATAATGATCTGTCTAAAAAATGATAATTATTTATATTGCATTGGTGAGATGTTTTACAGAAAACATGTAATAACTATTAAATGGGAGCCCGCATTGGATATATAAGGGTACCGTTGTGTTCAATGTATTTGTTTTACCCTAGGTGTGACTTTTGTTTATTCAGAGCCAGTCTCTAGTAAGAAATAAAAAAAAGAATATTTTTAAATTAAATAATTAAATACAAATTTTTTATTATTCCTATCCTTTTAACTCAATAGAAGGTGACTCAGACTGAAAATCAGAGAGCATCGTTGAGCTTTTGGGGGTATGATTTCCTTTGGCGGTTTCTAATATTGGCCATCATGGGCCAACTATGGAAATTAGTTTCGGGGAAATGACCATAAATAAAAAAATTAAATAATAATAATTTTTTTTTTTCAAATCCTTATAACTCATAAATGGTAAATCAGATTGGAAATATGAGAGTTCCATTAATCTCGTGAAGATATTATTTACCTAAGTGGATACTAGACTCAACCAGAAAGGCTCGAGGGTATTTTCATGGACATTTTAGAGGATAATAAATTATTTTTAAAGAAGTTTATTTTATTTACATTTAATGTTTTACAACGTGGGGATGGAGTGATAAAGAAACCTATACGCATTTCCTAAATTTTGATGCTTTACAATGATACTTGAATGGGAAATAATAATACTGAAAAGTGTAAATGTGTTTACTCGTTTCCTCCGTTATGCGGGTGGTAGGTTTCTGTGTTAGAATTCAGTACACTGGAGATTTTGATTTAACCCTGGAGTTTCCCTAAGGAGGAGGAGGAGTCTCTCTCACTGACATTGACATATTGAAGATTGGGATTCAATCAGGGTGAGACTAATCTATGAGAGATAGTGGAAGAAATATCGATGTGGCAATGCGAATTGAATCTACGTCTAAAAGTGATCCAACTCGAGGTAGGGGTGGTTATTTAAATTCCATCACTTCCCCATCCTTGAATTCATATGATGAACATGGATCGATCAATGAATGGATTTATGCACTGATCATCCACATTTTTACAGGATGGGATTTACATAGTAGGGTTTTAAAGAAAGATCGATATTGGTTATCAAATTTCTAATTAACCGCGTGTGATTGATTTTCAGTTTAATTCAATTTCTATTCTAACAATAATTAACCACGATCGAAAATATCATCGATAGTGGTCTGTCCCTTTTTGTTGATTCCTTCCATTCCCCCTTCTGTTCTTTGTTCATCATCGATTTACATCATGTGGTCTGTGAGTCAACAATCTGTGATCAATTTACTCTTTCACAATATATCCTTGGCGCAACAATCTTATATCATATGTCCAAGAGGGACATAACAAGAAAAAGGTGCGACGATGATAGTGGAAATTAGATCGAGGCGGCGCAGGAGATATTTTGTGCCAATGAATTCACACCAGAAAGGTATTGTGGAATTATTTTCAACAACTAGTGAAAAAGAACACAACATAAGGAATCTATTGTACCTTCTAAAAATAATTACAGACCAATGTTGCATGACCGGTGGCCCGTAGAAGGCCCCAACGGTGCACCAAATGGCAGTAGCACGTGGTGGTGGTAGTGTGAAGTAGGCATCCCACGTTGGAAGTGCACCATGGTGGTGAAGAAGTCCCACAGAATCCATTGCGAGTGGTGATTAGAGGACACCAAGAATGGACAATAGTGGTTTCACAAACGTGGATGGCGAGGCATATCACACAGTTTGAGGGAGTGGTCCCATGGGACCGGGGGTGGGATGTCTCACTAACCATTTCCTTGGAAGAGAAGACCATACACTCCAATGGGCCCTGTTGGTCAGGGGTGTCGGGCAAGCATAACGAACCATGCCTGGCCCCTCCAGTCTAGGCCAAGCCCAGCAGGTTGGGTCAGTGGATTCGGTTCATGTCAGTTTAACTAGGTCGGACTTAACTGAGATCCATTTGGTCCCTTTCCACAAAAATTACATAACATTAAAACCATATATCCGATTGACAATTAGTTTATGGGCTTTGGAACCTCACATCGAGGTGGTACACTTGAGATATCTTGATGCAATGTTAGTATGGGACATTATAGGTGTGCATTCAACCCTTTTTTATTCATAAAGGGTTCGGTATGGAATTTCATGATAATCCCCTTGAGAGACGAGTCCCAAATAGAGTTTAAATTCTTCTTCGGGACAGGATTGATACAGTATCACCCTTGATCGAATTAGTTGGGTGTTGGTGTGACCTCCAAAAGTATGATATTAATATTCCGGCTAATGGACGATATCATAGGGTTCACAGTATTCTTTAAAATCCCCTATGTTATGCGATACATCTTAGAGTTCATGGAAACCTATCAGAATCCCCTACGGTGTTGGGTAAAACCAATTTGGTTCAAGGTATTCTTCATAATTCCATATCTGTATTTCAAGAAATTTTAGAAGAATTTTTAGTTGGGGTGCAACCCAAGATAAGCGAGACATATTTTAAGAGTCCCTAATGACATCTTGGATCGAGCAGTGGGACTCCCAGAATGAGCATTCATTGTGTAGAATCATGTGACAATGGATTTGTTTATGATATCAAGACTCCATTTCATAGTGAGACCAGAAATCTGAGAGAAACAACCTGACATAACGAGACTCGTATTTCTCCCATATAATTTCATTAGACTTATTAAACATGGGTACTATCAGAGAGCTCGAGGATTGGGATCTCCCAAAATCGAGCATTCTTCGAAAATAACCATATTGCTGGAAGTGGATGAGACATTGCATCTTAGAATCCTTTATGAGTATACCAAGATGTTCCTGTTAGAATATTTGTTTACATATACCTATGTTGATCTAATTGTACATTATTGAATGTGTTGCCTTTGTGTTTTTTCACTTTGTGTTTTGGGTTCACCTATTGAGTATTATTTTACTCACCCCTACATTGTATTTTCCTTCACATGTTTTGTCTTGTTCAGTTGATTGATGCTTCGGTGGAGTCCTGGGTGTAGTTAGACTAGGACGATGACTGGATGGTTCCTTGTGACATCAGATGATCCAATGTGTTTCAAGACGATTCCTACAACAGATTCAGTGCCCTTGTTTTTAGGATAGAATTTATAGTTGTCATTCTTTTAGCGGGCACATTTCTGGCCCGGTTTCACTTTACTGCTTTACCTTCTATCGTACTCTATTATGGGTGTTAGTGGTATGCATTCATTTTAATTACATAGTCTATCAATATCCATCCTTATTTATTGGAGTTTGGTATGTATAAATAGGTTCATATTAAAATACAACCCTTTGGTGGGATATTCCTACTCAATGATAGTATCCAACCCATGGTTTATCAGAGGTGGTATTTTCATAGTCTGAGTATGGGCCCTGGGGGACGATTCATGACATATTGGTATTAGTGGAAGGTTCAGATTGATATTGGGACTCTAAGTCTATGTTATTAGTTTGGGGAAATAGTGTCAAGTGTTCCAAGTTAGGATTTCAGTCTAGGGACTCCAGTGTTGGTGTGACGACCGATATATCCATACACCATGACTCTAGGGACCTGTTTTTTGACATGGTACTGGAAAAAATGGTTTCTGAGAATTAAAGATACGTGAATAATATAGGAATGGTTTGTGTTTTATGTGCTCTTCTATAGTCATCTCATCAGGTAAACTCTTTTAATCCTGATACATCTTCTTCTCTTCGGGATGTGTTCACGATGCTAGAAATCAAGGTTTCCACAGTGAGATCGAGAGTTTGGCCTGATGATTGATGATGCCTCTATGATGGGATATATGACCAAATTATTTTTTCTTTAGGATGGTTATAAGGTGAGGGTTCTCTTGATGACCAGTTTTTAGGCCTACCTCCAATGGTTCAGTTGGATGAATCATGTAATACTAAGTCATGGATGGCTATTTTTGTGCTAGATGATGAAGCTATAGGTTAGAATGTGTATAATAGGTTTCTGTGGCTGTGATCGCCCAGGAAGAAGGGTCATAATGACCTTCCAATAGCTGGTGTTCAATTTAAGCAAGAAAACCAAAGGAGTCATCATATTTTTAGGGGACTCTTTTGTTATTAGAAGAAAATACTGTGCTATGATTATCTTAAAAGGGGTAATATCTCAGGAGATTTCCCTAATGTTCATGATGAATTATGAGATGTGTTTTATAAACCAACAAGGATTAGGAAGCAGGGATATAAGACAGATCCTTTAGATGGTAGACGTGGAAGGAGAGCTTGGGAAGTGGTAGGAGGTGGACGACAGTTTTATGTGTTTCCACCACCACCTCCAAGAGGTCTATACTAGACACAAGGAGTTGGAGGACAGATGGGTAGAATGTTTTAGGTTGTTGATCCTTATGACCCCAGGACTCTAGGGATGATTCAATGTATGATTTGTTTCTCTCTACAGTAGTTGAAGTATTGATAGACACATGTACTAATGATTTCTTTTCATATTACATTTCCTATTTAATACATAGAGGTCCTGGAATAACTTGTCACTTGATACTTTCATTTAGAGTCTCCTACTAAAGGAGACCCAATGACCACAAACTCGTGCTGATAGTATGAACCAACTCTTAGAGGTGATAGTTTCGGTTAGGATCTCTTGATAGTGGTGTCTAGGGCTTACGATATCATCCTCGGTATAGACTAAATCCCTAGTTCATAATAAAATATATTGTATTGGGCCAAGGATATGCATCATCAATGGTGTTGGAAGTAGATTTCCCATTATTGGAGAAGTGAAAAAATTACATCTCTTGGTGGAGTTAGGATGATGAGTGTGCAAAAGAATTCTTTATATTTGGTTGGCATGACACTCCATACAGTGGATGTTATGATTCCTCTTGTATCGTAGTGGTATTAATGTATAAGGACATATTAATTGAATATATTTTAGGTTTTACTCTACATAGAGAGTTAAAATTGATAATTGGTATACACACCGGGGTTTCGCCGATATTTATTCCAGTATACCATATGGCTGCCAAAAATCTCCACGAGTTGGGTATTCATATGGTTTAATTATAGAGGAAGGGCTTAGTATGACCCAGTGATTCACCATGGATAGCAGTAGATAATATTTATTGATGATATCATATTTTACTCGGCTTCTGAGGGGGGGGGGCACACGAGAAACATAAGGATAATTATGGACCATCGTTGGGAGCACCGGCTACACCATAAGCTCTAAATGTTTCTGTATTGGATCAAGAATGTCCCTTTTTTGGGGTCGTGGATTCTTAGAGGATATAGATATAATGAACTCGGTGATGAAAAACATTGAATAATATTCATTCAGAATAAATCATGTTGTATGATTCCGAGAGAGGCACTTCAGCAGTTGATCTCATTAGGGTTATCCTTCATGGATGTGGATGGTGAATCATATATCATTTCATAGGTTATTACCATCTACTCATAAATGATTCAGGGAGGCACAGCTCTGTGAAAACAACTAGGAGTCTTTCTGTTCTCAGTTGTCCATATGGAATACCCCTGATGGAAATAAAATAGGTGGGGAGGACATTGTTCTTTTTAAAGGATGCGTAGTTGTAGAATTTGACACATAGTATGGTGAGATGCATCAGCGTATGAATGTGTGTGTTAAGGTAGACATTAGGGAAGAAGGAACAAGTTGAAGGTGGGATTACCTATTGAGATAAAAAGTGGAATTCTTATTTGAAGGAATTTCGTGAGTTGATCATTTTCTTTATTTAGTTACTCAAAAGAAAGTGGGGAGGGATTTCATCGGAGTTTGTTAGTAGTTTTCCTCGTACATCTACGAGACAAGATACTATCCGGGTTATCCATGACTGACTCACAGATTCATCCCACATTCTTACTACATAGGAATAGTGTTCAGTAGTGGGCTTGGGATGCCTCTATATGAAAGAGATAGTATGGATCAATCATGTTTCTATGATTATTATTTGATAACATGATTCTATCTTTACATCCCAACAGTGGAAGTGATTGCTGAAGGCATTTTCAAAGGTGATTCCAGTCATCTTGGATAACATGATGTATATTCAAGGTTGTCCAAAGTATTTGTTTGGAAGATAGTGGAGACCTTTGGAGTTCAAGGAAGGAGACCATGACTTCCATTTGGTCTCACCTCGACAAGGGGTACATAGATTATTACAGGGTAGAATGATATCCCCAAAGCTAATAGTCCCACATTAAAGAGCTTCACAGAGTTGTAAATATAGTATACTTCTTTGATCTACCTCGTAATGGGACCAGTTACACAGCCACTTCCACATGTATCATGTGAGTAGATTCATTTATAAATCCTTTTCACATAATAATATTGGGAGATTTGGACATTGACATTAGGGTATTTTGGGTTAAATTCTTAATGAATATCAATGATTATTTGTGAATTCTCTTTTCCCTTGGTGTGTTTCTAGAGGCAGCACAAGGATCTTATGGGGAGCACAAGAGAGCCGGAGGATCTGATTAATGCTTAGTGTTCCCACCTTTTGTTTGAGGAATATTTTATTGTATTTTCAAGGATGTAAATACTTATAGTTGGGATAATGTAACAACTTTTATTTTTCACAATTCTATTTTAAAAATAATT
This sequence comes from Viscum album, assembly GCA_963277665.1. NCBI lineage: Eukaryota > Viridiplantae > Streptophyta > Magnoliopsida > Santalales > Viscaceae > Viscum > Viscum album. The sequence continues at coordinate 1,903,657,950 of OY728137.1, forward strand.
ATTAGGAAAATTATGATACCAAGAATTGAGACAATGTGCAATTCCCAGTCCCGGAGTTCTGGAATGATAGGTTGAAAAATATAATGTTTTAAATAGATTGTGTGATCAGTTTTCCTTAAAAATTAGAATAACTCTTTAACTGTTTCTATGGTTATAAATATTATTGAACTATTTAATTCAGAGTCATGGGTTTACCCTTGGCACAGTAGAATTTTATTCATTGTGGGACTCCAGTGAAAAACGTGGAAATTTAATAACCATTAATAAATAAAATAAATAAAATGATTTTCTTTTCAAAGTCCATATTCCTTAGAAATGGTGACTCTGATTGAAAATAAAATACCACTGTTGAGCTCGCGAAGATGTTCCTTGCTTAGGTAGAGACTAATATTAGCTGGCGTAGGCCGAAAATGGAATGTAGTTTTTGGGGTGTGACCATAAATAAAATAATTTTAAATATTTTTTTCAAATCCTTTCAAATCATAAGTGGTAACTTGTATTAGAAATTAAATAGTACCATTCAGCTCGTGAGGAAATAATTTCCATAGGCAGAGCCTAACCTCAACTGGTGCGGGTCGAGGTTAAATGTTTTTTTTGAAATTTATATGGATTGTAAAATTAACATAAGGAACATTATTTTATTCCCATTAAAAATTTTCAATATGTAGAAAATGTGAAACCTTGATTGAGAAACAATTTCTCCTTTCTTGTATAAAGAGTTATTGCGATGTATTTTCAATTTAAAATAGTAATGATAAAACATATAAATATGTTAATGTGTTTTCCCCATTATTCGGGTGTAGGGACCACTGATAGAATTCATAAGGATAGCGATTTATATGGAACCCTAGATTTTCCCTAAATATTAATAGTAGGATCTCACACCATATATGATTGATCAGATTTATGGATTCTATCATGATATAATAAATCAAAGAATACCAATAGAAAAAGAATTGATGTGGCGACATGACTTTAATCTACGTCTGCAACTAATAAAACTCAAGTTAGGGGTGATATTTATATTTTACCCTTTCCCAATCTATGAGTTCCTACAATGAATGTGAATTAATTGATGAATGGAATGATTCCCATATCGTGCGTATTGTTGTAGAATGGGATTCACATTGATGTGTTTAAACAGAAGATTGATCTTGGTAATCAAATATTGAATAATCATTTGTGATGGATTTTTGGTCTAATTTGATTTCCATTCTAACAATGATGAACCAATATTACCACTAACACAGATTTTGGTTCTTCCATTTTTTGATTCTTTCCATTCCTCCCTCTGTTCTTCGTTCGTCACGAGTGTTTATCAATTGGACGGTGACTCGACTTTTAGTGACCAATGTATCATTACACAACTGATATGTGGTTCAACGCTTTGATGTCAAAGGACCATGATGTAAATGACATGATGGTGGTGCAACTATTATAGTGGCGATCAGATTGAGGCATTGTGGGGGATATCTCACTTGAACGTCTTCACATTGAAATGGGATCTTGGTGTCATATTAAACCCCTGGCAATGAAAAATGTGGCTAGGGGACTTTAGAATGTCTTATGGATACTAAAATGGTCCATCAGAGTGCATATGGTGTCCCATGGAAGGTCCCACCAGTGAATCATGCCATTGAAGGAGATTTGAAGCATCCGCCCCTAACGGTGATCAGACGTCACCGGAAACATCCTACGATGGTTTGTGGATGCGGCTGGTAAGTATCGTCACACTACAGGAGTCAATGGTCTGGCTGGGCCATGGTGGAATCCCACGACAACAACTGCATTTTAGACATGGAACCCCTCCATGTCCTGGTGGGAGAATATTAGCCTGCTTAAGTCGGTTGGGTTGTTTAGGTGGGCCGACATCATGCAAGGCCCATCACTTCGGGTAGGGCCACTCTAGTGGGCCAGGCTAGCAATGTGGACTGGTTCTGGTGGGTCGGGTCATCCCCGGTGGTCTGGGTAGGGTCAGTGGACCCAGGAAGGGTATGTGGACTCCTTGGATTTGGTCAGTCCAACCTGTTTAGACTGGACCCAGACCCCAGTAGCCCTTTTCCACAAAAAGCTCTATAGCTTTCAAATCGTAAGGCTGATTGACGAGATATTTGTTGTATTGGAACCCTCTCAACAAGGTGATCCTGCTTGGATAACATGTTGGAGTATTATTAAAGACTAGTATATGTGATTAGTGTCCCCTTATTTCTTCCCTCTAGGATTCATTATGGAATTTCATGGAAACCCCCTTAAGAGATGAGTACCAAATGGAGTTGAAAATCATCCATGGGGATAGAGTGATAGTCTCTCACCTCATAATGAGTTTGTTGGGTATTTATGTGACCTCATAGAGTGTGTCATTCATTCTCAATCTAGTGAGACATATAGTAGGGTTCACGATATTCATTTGAATCATCTAATTTATTTGTAGCTTCATAGGGTCTGTGGTATTCTTTGGGAATCCCCTACGGTTCGAGGTAAAGTAGATTGGGTTCACAGTATTATTCAGAATCCCCTATCAATATTTTTTGACCTTTGACCAGAATTTTATCTTTAGGAGGGGAATAAGTACATAGGTTCCTCTTGTAATAATCCTAAATGTCATCAATTATTGAGGAGTGGGACTCCAAAAATGATCATTCTTTGAGTAGAATCCCATTACCAAGGATTTGGCTATGATATCAAAACTCATTATCTCGCTAAGACAAGATATATTAGGGATACATACAGATGTATCGAGACCATATATTCTCTTAGATACTTTTCATAGAATTTTTCCATGTGGTTACTATCTGATAGCACGAGGAGTGGGATCTCTAATAATCGAGCATGGAATGAGACAAACCATATGGGTGCCATTGGATGAGAGGATGTTTCCTGAAATTGTATTCGAGTATACCAAGATGTTCATATTGTATGTGTCGTTAAAATATACATGTGTTGAGATGAATTTACCTTCATGATGGTACTTCCTTTGTGATATTTCACCTTTTTTCAGTTTTTGATAATGATAATTGGTTTACACACTCTAGCACGGGCCTTTCACGCACATGTTGGGTCATTTGCAGTTGACCAATGGTTTTGAAGATTCCTAGTTAAAGTAGAACCATGACCAGGATAAGACATTTTCTTCTGAGATTGGATGACCAGAGTTGAATCTGCTATCTTTCTATAGCAGCTTCATTGCCCTTGTTTGTAGGTCTTGGTTTACAGTTTCCTTTCATTTATTGGACTTGTTTCTACCCTGGTTGATCTTTACTTCTTTACCCTCTTCCATAATCTATTGTTGGGTTGTAGTGTTATGCATGTGCTTTCAACACATAGTGTCTCCACTCTCCATACTTTTGGAATGTATTTGGGTGTATGTGTACATGTTCTAATGTAAATTCCTCCCATTTTTTGGATATACCTACTTGATGCTAGTCTCTAGCCTCTGTCCTATCAGAGGTAGTCCCGGGGTAGTCCTGACATGATCATGGAGACGGGTCATGACCTATTATGTGTATAAAAATTATATTTTTCATATAATAATTTATATGATAATTATATAATGGATAATGTGGTGAATGAATCTCACCTCATCTTGGAAACAGTTGGTCTTACGTACGCATGAGAGACTATATCATTCCCTTGATGGTTAAATTGTTTGGAATTATATGGTATATTAATTATTAAGAATGATAATAATTTAATATTAATAATTTATATCTATTATATTCATCATTATTCATATCCAAATAAAGTGATGTTGAATAAAAAATTAAACCACAATTTGAAGAAGGTAAGTCATACGTATGCACACATGGTGATATTGTAATTCCTAGGATGTATAAAAGGAGGAATATAGTTCTAAAACAATCATACGAAAATCTCATAATGTATATTATATTTGATTTAAAACATTGGTATACTAAAAATGGTGTTAAAATATAAGAAAAAAACTTTAATTCAATTGGTAAAACAATTTTCTCTTCTCCGAGAATCTGCTTTTGATTTTAATAAAAGTACTCCATTGGTTTGATTTTTACCAAATTTATGGACTCTATAATGAATTCAGTGAAGTTAGGAAGTAAATTGGGCAGGTTATGGATAAGACAAAAGGAATTAGTTATGTGAGTTAAAAATAAAGAGATTTACCCTTTTATAAGAGACGTGAGGGGGAATTTTGGGAACTACAAAACTATTAATTTAATATAACATGATTTTTGATTTCCAATAGCTCAAAAATTAGTTATATAGAGGATAAGATAAGGATTGTTCTATATCTGCTGAACAAATTATTTTTATAAAATTCTATGTCACATAATTAACATTATCTTTCATTTTAAACCCATAGTTAAATAGTTTAACTCTTGTCCTGAATACTTTCCTTTTTATACAATATGGTTAATATATTTACTATAGAATTTCGAAAGAACCACAATTGGATCATTTATAAAATATTTAACTGAATTAAATTTATCTTACCTCCTTTTAGATTTTTTTGGATATTTATATCATTTAATAAAATAGTATTTATTTAAAATTCACATTTATGTCAATTTTGACATTATTTAAGACATGATATTTTTAAAGTAATAAAACCATGATTACTTTAAAAAAAACATTGTTAACATATCCCTAAAATGTATAATTCATCCATATAGATCGTGGATGCCATAAAATAATAAAAAGTATTTTTATCTTGATATTATTAATATCATTTAATTGAGTCATCCTTTAATAACTAAACTATTGCATCATCATTGTGTCTCCATTTAATTTAATTATTTATTTATTAAAATAAAAAAAATTAACATTATGTGGATAATCATTTTATCATATGAAATAATATATATAGTTGACCATATATCATATATAACCTCATATTAAAAATAATATAGTTATTAAAATTTGAATATGACATTTTTAACTCCAATTTATATAAAATATTACAAATGTCAAAATCATACACAAGTGGATTAAAAAGGATCATATTTACATATTTTGGGTTATTTTGGTCAAACAAGATATCCATTAGAATTAGTACATATGTTATGGTAATAATATATTATTATAATTTTATTGTTAACATAAATTACCTTATTTACCATTAAATGTGCAGAATAAAATCCCTAAGATACAATTCACAAAAAATTATTATGATCTTATTTGAAAAAAACATTCATACTTCTTACAAAAATGTATTTATATTTTTTCAAATTCCATACACATAAGAGGTAATATTACGCTTAATGATAATCCCACGAAGGTGGCTAGAAGGATAGTAAAATTGACGATGAAAAGTTAAATAAATTTTTATATCTAGTTATATTATAAAAATTATTCCAATGATCTAAATTTGGTTAACTAAGGAGTTATTCATCAATTTTGACTTCAACATCAATTTAATAAATAATAATAATTTAAATAAAAAAGTTGGATTGTAACAAAAAATGTAGTATTTTGCACTATTCATTAAAAATTTAATCTCTTCGGAATATGAAAAAAAATCACTATAGGTTAGTTGTGATATTTTGAATTAAAAAATGAAGAATATTTTTTAAAATAAAATTTCTAAATTTCATAATGTCAAAAATAAAATTCATAACCACATTTCAAATGGCTATTTCGATAGGTTATGTTGCGCTCAACCACAATGTTTCATATAGCTCAAACTATTGATTTATTGAAAAGGAACTGCATCATGGATGATTGGGTAGTTACATTATTATTTATTCCAATTGATTTAAATTATTTTAAATCCATTTTCTTGTATCTCATTTCATTTTCATGGGTTTATCATGTTATGAATGGAATATTGGTTGAATTTTATGATGAAATGAAATGTCTATATACATTATTCTTGTTATGGTTTTTAAAATTATTTATGATAATGGTAATTTCTATTCTAAAAAATTTATTATTGGTTATGTTATAAACTAATGATATTTGGTTATGTTATAAACAAAGTACATGTGGGTCCATGATATCCCTCCAATGAATTAGGGATGTTAGGTGACTATAGGTTTATTTATATTGTAATGACTCTCTTAATGGTCTGGAAAATATAATATTCCATGATACCAACACATTTTATTTGTGATTAATATTTTTTAAAAATGAATCATTTGATCAATATAAGCATTACGAGGCCTAATATTATTTATTAATGTGACTCCAATATTAAAAATTAATCCATGTGTAATGTTTTAAGATCTCATTATTGATGGGTGTAACAAAACATATGTAATTATCATGAACATTGATTATGTCAACATACCATTATTCTTATCTTATGATAATTAATGAAAATCAGTTGTTAATTCATACGCGTACACCCACTGAGAAAAAAATCTCAATATTTTCTGTTTTATTATTCCCCATGTTATGAATAATGATGAAAAATTATTTGAGTATTGAAATGTTTTACAAGTGAGTAATTTTATGGGAAATCAATATTAATTAATATGAAATATGATAATCTAGGTATAGTGGAATAAATACTCTCTAGATGTCCTGCGTGTTGTTTATTAATGTTTTTTTTCAATTTTTCTGAGACAGTAGACAAAAAAAATTCTTCAATATTTAATTAATCCCAGAAATATTTTTGATGTTATTTGTTATGGATGTAAATAATTATGTTAAATTTATCAGTACCACAATAGGAAATTTTATATTTATGTTTTTATCACCTAATTCATGAGCATGGGTTCAGGTATATTATTGCAAGTTCAAAAAATATATCACCACGATACATTGTGAAATATTACTTTTCTAAATGAATTATTTATTTTAGAAATTTTACATAACATAAAACACTGAGTTTATCATCTGTTACATACAACACCGAATTTATCAGGAGGTACTCACAACACTGAGTTAAAATGAATAATGTAATAATTTTAAAATACTATTCTGATAGTTTCCACCTAGCTTTTGGAATAGATCATATGAATTGGGTTATATAAATTAATAATATATTTTTTAATAAATTTATATATTATTAATTATTCAGTGATGAAATGATTAGAAATGAAAATATATGCTATTTAAAAATAAAGTAAATCGATTTTGGAAAAACTATTTCTATGAAAATAATATTTTTTCCTCAATAAGTTAATAAAATAACAACTTGTGAAATTTTTAACTAACTTAATATATTTTATATTAAATAATCTATTTTAAATTTGTCTTATGTTTTTTAATATATAATAGATAATAATAAATACAAATTTACACATAAAAAATATCACTTTATAATATATAGTTTTGTCACCTTTTGAGAATTTATTTTAAATTATTATTTTAACACGTTATGAAAATTAAATTTTAAATATAATATTAATTTTTTAATTCATAAATTAAAAAAAACTTTTTAGTACTTTATTGATAATTTTTTGAAAATTATAATTTTTTGATGTACTGAAAAATAAATATTTTTTATTGATAGTATCCTTCTAAATTTACAGTATTTATAAATATATATTAAAATTTGAATTGTTTTAAAAATAATATTATTTTTTTATATAACTATTATAAATACTTAGGTAATCATAATTATATTTATATTGAATTGAGATAGGAAAATATTTTAAACTCTTGGAGATTTTCTCTTTGAAATAACTGCTTTCTCATCACATCTCTAGGTTATTATTTAAATTTAGATATTACACTTATATGAATGGAATTAATATAAATGGAATCCATATTTCGAATAAAATTTATTTCTGTTATCTAATAAGGTAAAATTATTTTTTATCCATAATGAATTGTAAAAAAAGTAATATAAACTACAGTGGTTGAAGTAAAAATCAATTACCGAGGGGATAATCTAAAAAGATAAATAATTAAATTAACTAATTAATTTCTTAAAATATATCTTATTCCCATTTTTAAAACATATAGTGTAAAATTATAGAGAATAAAATATATTTTATTTTATTTTAAGATGAAAAACACGGATAAAAAGTTTTTTGCATTTGAAGAATTTACAAGTGTGTCAGTTACCTGACTTTTAAAATCCCCCACATGCTCCAATCAACTTCACACCATAAAACCATTTTGAATCTACCATTAGATTAAATATTAATAAATAAACATACCTAATACCATTATAGAGAACATTATTTTGTACTGAATCCATCATCGAATGGAATTTGGTGGAATCTAAACGATGCCACCTGAAGAATATTTATAGTTTTTAATTGATCATTTTTTCTGATATTTCTTCTTCCACCTCAATAAATAAAATTTAAAACATGATGATATTATAAAATTAATATATTTCATATACTGATTTTCATCTATGTTATTTTCATGACCTATAACCATCCCAAATTATATAAAATGGTGTATGAAATCATCATTCTTGTTTACGGTAGACTACCACCACATGAAGTAATGATATTGATTTTTCATTACCACCACCCACAGTTCGGTATTGAGATTAATATAAATTATATATATTATATTTTTGACATAATTATACATATAGAGCAATTATGTCATATATAGAAAATTAAAAATATACATTTTCTAGGGGATATGATACAATAAATTGTCTGTTAGATAGATTACATCGTTGTGATGTGATGCAATTCATTCTACACTAATGTTGTACATAAAAATTATAAGGATAAATTTAATTAAAATATTTGACATAAATAAAATAATTATTTATTAATTACACATTAATCATTATTAAAATATAATATAATTGTTAATTTATAACCTTTTAACTCACTGAATTTTTATAACATCATTCATGTATGTGTAGAATACCACATTCACGAAGTGATATGTCTCTCTTTTCTATCAGCACACCACAAAGATAATATTAATATGAATATTTAAATAAATAATATATATTTTTCTAATATTATAATCATTTTTAATGATAATATATTTCTTTCATTAATTCCTATAATAATAAAGGAAAATGGAAATATTACTCATGTGCATACACAACCTACAATTTCCTTGAATGTAAAATACATTATTTCTCAAAATGATTTTTCATGATTAGTTATAAAAATACAATTTATGTATAAAATTGATAATTATTTTATAATTATTATTATTATTCAGATTATAGTTTTATGGTCAATATAAGAAGATGAAAAGTAAAAAATCAAAACATATAAAAAAATAAACTGTTGATTACCAGTATGTTGATTTTTAAGGTAAATTTTTAATAATCCTATAATAAATGGACATAAAAAATATATTATATTTGATAATAGTAATATGTATTGTTCTATATTAATTTTATATTAGACTTATATTTATTACATATGAAGTTCTATTGTGTAAAATGTATGTATGATTAAGGTAAGAGATATCTAGAATCTCTTATATTTCAATGAGACTTATCAAAATCCACAAATGGATTCTTTTTTGTGGTTAATATACAGATCCTTTTAAAATTTATATCATTAATATACTAATTTTCTTGATATTTATTGCTTCATTTTTTAACCCCTTGAAACTATTAATCATAAACATCATATTTGATTGCAAATGTGATGAAAAACACCATGCTTAATAAAAAAATTAACACCCCCAAAAATTAAAATATATTTATTTGTAAATTAATTATATTTATTAAATAGTTTAAATTAAATGAATCATTTAGTATACCTTGAATTATAAGAAATATTGACTTTCTCTAATGGCTTATGTTATATTCAAGAACGAGTTTTATCATATACTATTAATATAATTATTTAAAATGATTATTATCCCATCTAGGATTAATTTTCAATTGTTATTATGAATAAATATTTAATTAAAACATATTTTTGTATTAATTTCAAACCAAATAATTTTAAATTACTATAAAAACCAATTTAATATAAATTAAATTATTTTGAAAAATAACTATTATTACGTGGTAAAAGTGTTTTATCTTAATAATTTAAATTAATTACTATTAGTGGGTGATCTATATTAAACCTCAATATGATATATTAAATAAATTTTTTTATTCATCAAATTTATTTGACAGGAATTCGAATAAAAAATCAATCTTATTCATAAAAAGTTTCATTTTTAATGTCATTTTTTTAACAATTTAATGGTGGAATTATTTAAAATATAAATTATGAAACATTTATAGTATTTATATGAGAAAATGAACTTCATTTTTTAATTTGGTAATTCAAAATTATATTGGCGTTAATTTTTTGTCTTTTTAGAAAAGATTCATTTTTTTATGAATTGTGAAAATAGTGGATTTAAATTGATAATTACTTTTTTATCTAACTAATATCAATTGAATAATTATATTATGATTTTTATTTTAAATTATCATTGAAAAAATTAATCATCTATTAATAAAATTTAGTTTATTTGAATAATTTTAATCTTCAAATTATGTATAAAAATAGAAGTAATCTTTTGAACATTTTTTCATTTGAAACATCATATCTCATCCCACTTGCCGGATTAATTTCAATTTAATATTTTTCACATATGTGGTTTGAATTTATGAAAATATATTCCTTATTTTGAATTAGAAAAATTTATAATGTCTAATCAAGTAAAATTAATTTTTGTCCATATTTATTAGTGAATGTAATTAAAATTAATTACAAAAATACTGATAAAAACGAGTTTACCAAAAAATGAAACATTAATTTCAATGGGAAATAAAATTTATGGTTTTAAAAACACATTTTATGAACATATGCAGAACTTACCAATTCAGGGATACATAACTGAGCCTTATTGTGTCCAGGGGAAATGGGTAAATGTTTTATCAATTCACTGTTTCAAAAAATTACATGTGTGCCTCACACACCACTTATAAAAGACCCCCATCTTATTCACCTCACAACATCAAAACAATTTTTATTGGATATTACCATACTCAATCACACCCAAAATATACAACAAAAATAATATAGTCCTTATTTTTGGAATAATGATAACCTTTTAGGGTTTTAGTGGAAATATATGGCGGTTTCCCGAAGAAGAATTAAGGTTATTCTAATTTTTTTTAACTTTTACCTTCTCAAACTCCAATTATTATTCATATAACATGATTATATAATAAAATTAGTATCCTAAATATAATAATATGTTGTTATTGTTGGGTTAAAACTTATAAAGTCACACATTTCCATCAAATGGGTTCTGAAATCACCATTCATGTGAATGAAAAATTACTACTTCATGAACTGATATTGTTCAATTTCCATTACCACATTTAAATTTTTGTAATACAGATGAATTTATGCTTTATATAAGAACTGTATTATATTTATGATGATATTATGATTCTTTAATTATTTAATCACACTTAAATTCATGATTTCGAAGTTGGGGAAATACAAAAACATTCATCGTGTGTATGACAGACTACAGCCTAGTGAAGCGATGTGATTAATTAATTCATTACATAGAATGTAATAGGGATGGTTTTTATAAAATATGTGATGTTTATGACATAAAAATGAAAATTCTATAATATATAGAATTTACATTTTTTCTTTCGATACAACCATAAAATTGAAACATCATTCATGTGTATATATGACCTACTATCTCCATGATGTGTTTATTTCATTTATGATCACAAAATGTTATGGATTCAACTAAACACTTATATAATTAATAAATATTATATTTACATCATGTATTGAACTTGGGAAATGAGTAAATCTTTTTTGATGTATATGGAATAAAAAAAATAACAATTTAGTGCATACCCAAAATAAAAGGCAATTGACACCTGAAATAATGAAAATACTGAATGATTATTAATAAAAGGGTTATACAAAGTTATAAAAGAATAATATATGATATAATGTAATGACCCATAATTTAATAAATGAACTCTCAATGGTTATAATTATTTTATATAGTATAAATCTCATAATAATCATTGAGATAACCCAATAAAAACTATATAAATGAAGAAAAAATGAAATAATAGGTATTTGTAGAAATTAAGGGACCTAAACCAATGGAATGGTAAAATTTTCCTTAGAATAGTAATGTGTCCATTATGAATAATATCTCGAGAAATACAAGTGTAACCTCACTGATGAAATTATAGATAAATTTTTCTCATCTTATAAATGAAAGTACGATAAATTTATATTGTTGAATAAGAAAATAAATGTTTTAAAATTTAGAATTTCATTAGTGAGGTTACACTTGTATTTATCAAGTAATTTTTCTTAAGGAGCGAAGATAGAGAGGTGAGGCCCGATAGAAGATTGGTGGCGTGACAAGGCATGGTAGAGTGGGGGTTTGGAGGTTTGGCTACCGATGGAGGGAAGGTTCTGTCCATGGCGGATCTGGCCGTGCTCTGAGTGGCATTGTCCAAAGAAGAGGAGAAGGATGTGGTTTTGGTCGTGTTGGCGGAGCATCACAGTCCTGGGATCCTGGCGTGGGGATCAATGGTCGATGTGATGTAGTGACAGCGCACAGGATGTGTGTTCTTTTTCGTTGGATGGAGAATTTTCCAGCAGCATCTGGGATCGAAGATGATAGGGACGGGTACTCAACCGGCGATGACCTCGGGCTGGGCATCAACAAGCAACAAGATGTGGATGGTGACGTCCTTTTATTATAGGGTTTAGGTCGCCGATGACTTGGGGTGTCGGAAAGGCTACAGGCTAGCGGGCGGAGACTTCAGATGCCATGTGTGACGACGAAAGGCAAACGTGTGATGACTACGAGATGCGGGGTCCTCAGGATGCGGTCCTCATGTCAATTGCTGACTGCCAGTGCACCTGATTGTAGATGGGGATGGCCTTTGATATTTTTAGGGTATTATTGAACTTTGTTAGGTAATTTATCATATATGATGGAACTTCAGATGTGGTCAATGACTTCAACGAGGGACGCTTTGTTTGGTTGAGTTTGGTGTAGTGGATAGACTGGAGATGGGTTTGTGCTTCATAGGCTGGTAGGGATTTTGTCGGAAAGTTTTGTGGTCTGGGATCTTGTCTGTGGGTCTTGTTTAATTGGGTCATTTGGACTTTGCAGTCAGTTCTAGAATCTGTAGTGATGTTTTGGGATTTTGGATTTTTTGTTGTTGTATTTGTGGGTCTTGAGACCATGATGTGTGTTGTGTGTTTGACTTTTCATTGTAATAAAACATTGCGAGGTCATGGATTTTGGTGACGAAATCCATGATCAGATATGCTTTGGTATATTTTTATCTTATCATTATAACAAAATTTTATGAGACCATAGTTAAATTTTCAATGTGTTTCAAAATCAGTTATAAATATAATTTTTGTATTTTCCAAAAAAATGATAATTTTATTTAAAAATTAAATTTCACATAATTAAAATATTATTTTCACAAAATTGATTATGTTTTAATATATATTCATTGAAAAATCATTTTGTTGAATTTTTTTAATTTTTCTAAAATAGTTGATTTGTTGGTGAATAATGAAATTCAGTAATTTATGGTATTTTATAAATACATGAATTATTGTGTCATGTATAACTCATTGATAGTTTAAACACGATTATTTAAAACTAAAAGGAACTATTTACTTTAAATATACATAATAATCTACTCTATTTATAGTATTGATTAGAAATACTATAAAAATGAATAAAATAATAAATAACACTCCTCTTCTCCAACTATAAATACCACTACTGACCACCACTTCTACTCACACCCATAATGCCTTGATGTTTTTCAAATTCTTCATAATCCTCTTCTAATACACTCTCCCAACATATTGTGTCCATTTCTACTTACGAAATAATAAAACTATTTTCCCAATGTAGGTTCTCATGGGAAAAACGTTCAAGAGGTAAAACCAACAATCATTACCTTTTGTTATGTTTTGAATTTTTTTAATATTATCCTCTCCTAAACTCCGAATCAAAAACTAGAATGTTAACTCAAGAAAAATTTATATAATGTAATGCTAATATTATAATGGTATCTCCTCCATCAATTATATTATTTTCCATTTTTTTAAAAAAAATTAAAATATTATCCTTGAGATTTCAATTCACCACCTTCATGGACGATGATTTTCATTTTATAATAACGCCTTCAAAGATGGTCATAAAATCATTTTAATGAATATATTATATTAAAAAAATTTATATTATGGCAAATTTAGTGTTATAGAACTAGTATGTATTCATTATATTAAAAAATAAAACAAAATTAGTTAGTGATGATAAAAAATACACCTAAATAATATAAACGAATATCATTATCCTTTGACCTAAATAATCCTCATAATTTATTGAAAAAAATTATATTAAATGAAATTTAATCTTCTATGAATTCATCAATAACATATAATTAGAAGTCAGGATAACTATTCCCATTTTACATGATCTTTAATAAATGTATAAAAGTGAACAAATCATGAAAACTATGGAAACAAACACCCCCAAATAATGAAATTGAGTCACATAAATCATGAAAAAGACCATAATTGAATATAATAAAATTATAATAAATAAAATAAATGTCTAATAGTTTATGAATTAAATTATGAATTAATATTATATCATTATATGTGAAATTAGGTTCAAGTGCATAACAATTTCATACATAATGTAATGTATTTTTTTGAACATCCATTTTTTCATTTAAGTTACACATTAACACTATTTAGATATAAGTAATTCATAATTATTATTATGTTATCTTAATAAATTATGTGATTATATTGAAAACATATGTACCTAGCTCAATTATAGTATCATTGTTTGGGAAATACTCGTTATATATGGTTCCATTTTCAAGCATTCCCGATTAATATGAATGACTAATTTCTTTCATGTTTTCATGTACACTCAATATATTGTCTTGATCCAACAATTTTTTTCTAAAATCATTATTTTATCAAGAAAATATAAATTTGATTATTTATCTATTAATGGAAATAAATTATACATTTGTTATCTTTAAATTATCTTTAATATTTCCCCAGAAACACACCAAAGTTTCTCATTTCTAATGCTTCTTAAACACAATTTTAACAAGTTTTTATATTTGTTGGACATTATTTATCATTATATATTCTTATATTCCCTTATTAATGGGAAGACATGATTTAAATTCATTATTTATGGGAAACCCTTCTTATATACCCACTTTTTATGATTTAAGGCAGGGTTATGATACCCATTTCATTCCATGTGTAACTATTATGTTTATTTTTGATTATTCATGTGGATTTCATAAGCATGCACATGTTATGAATGGTGCACATAAATAGAACTCCATTTCATTGTGTAACTTTTTGTCTCATGAGACATCATTTTGAGATAGGGAGTAAAACTAATTCCTTTATGGGACTTGGTCACTCAAGTGCAGTGGTCAGAGAAATAATCCTAGACACATGCATCTCCTTGTGAAACTATCTTGGAAGTTATCCATGACTCTTTCTTACATCATTTATTATGTTGTTTAAATGTTATTATGATTCCTTGATTACATGATACCATAAACTACATATTATGATTCAATATGTTTATTCATGTTTCATTCCCTTCTATGTCATCATGTCATTCCATATATGCCACATGTTATGCTTTATTTTTATGTTTATTCCCTTACAAGACTAACTATCTCATACTTTTTTTCATGTATTCTTCTAGATACAATATGTAGAAATATGATCTAAAATTATTTTAGAACCATTTTAAGGGAATTATGTAAAATATGTTTTTGATTATTTTTAATTATGATTCTAATCTTCCAAAGACACTAGATTTTAAGATCATTATCTTATAATATTTGGTTAATTGTACTTAATTTTTTCAATAATATGTGGAAAATGTTAGGGATACTATATTTCGTATCAGAGCATAGCGTATATATTTTTAGAGATTATGACTATAAAACTAGAATAAAAACCCTTAGGATAATTCTATAACCATTTAATATCTATATTGAAACATATGAAATCAAATGTTAGGATATACATTTCATTTGAATGTTTATCATTCTATGTTGAATTCTTACTATTATATTTTTATTAGATATGTATTAAAGACACCCTAGTTGTACATTATTTTTCATTATTAATGGTTGGAAATAGTAGAGCTCATGCCAATAGTCAATGTGGTAGGTAATGTTATGATTTACTTTATTAAAGGACAAATTTAATGGTAAAGGGTTCTCAAAATGGCTTGGTGATACTAGAAAACCAGATCATGTTTTGAAAAATAACATTTATCTAGTTGAACTCCCTCATAAAAATATTAAATTGAAATTTTCAGTCAAATACATCATGCAACAATGGACTCACATCATTAGTGGATCTTTCGATAACCTGATAACAGAACAATTGATTAACTCAATTTAGAAGATATTATATATCATCCTATTCTCTAAAGATGTTAATGTTATGTTGGTAGTCTATCATTTTTATAGGGAAGCTGCTCATTATGGGTGACTGATCAAGAACATGAATACAGAATTGGAAATTGAATCTATGATGGAAATATTTCATGAAAATATTTTCCAATAAATATTTTCCCCAAACTCTTCTTCTTATGATGGTTAGGGAGTTCCTCAGAATAAAAAAGGAAGATGAGTCTATCATGGAATACATGAATGAAATGAGATGTCTTTCAATATACCCCTTATTTGTTTCATTACCACCAAAATCAAGGTAGATAATATAATTATTTGACTAATGGTGAGTCTTCAAAAACCATTGATGATTCAAAAAAATTATAGTTATGAAGATATTTATCTTTTTACCCTTATGGATGAAATTAATATTGGAGACTCTTAGTGGCCTCATGGGTCTAGATGGAAAAACTAGAAGATGTATTTTAATATGGGTGGATCAAAAAATAAATTCCTAGATGGAATAAAAACGCAACATCACACATGTGAAAATTTTGGAAATAAGTATAAAGGAACTATCTAATGGGAAACTAAAAAAGCTTCCAATTTTGAAGAGTGGGGAGTCTGAATAATAACATTCAAAGGGAAATGAATAATCCCACTACTGTGAATGATGAATGTATGGTTAAGATCAAAAATCAGTTTTTAGTTTATTATTTCAACTATAAAGAACAAGAGAATTATGCAATACATGAAAAAATATGAATCGTTTTTTTGTGGAAATAAAAAACAACCACATCTGAGGCAGTAAGGTAGGGAATATGTTACCACTACAACTGAGGAGGACCCTGTAAATGAAAATATTACATGTACGCTGGTTATTTATCCATGAATATAGAATATACTGTTTTATTTTGGTTCTATGCATTCTTTCATAACGTTATTGGTTATATAACTATTCAAACTCCACATCAAAATATAGAAGATGATTTATCTACAATAACAACAAAGGGGGATGTTAGTGCATCCATGATACAAAAAACCTCCCGAGTTAATGAACGTGTAATGAACCTCGCATGAAATCTCATCTTAAATCATTTGGTGGAGTTTGTTTTTTTTGGGGAATATATTAACAATATTCAGGAAATCCAACACCCAATATTGGGGAATGGAGATAACTCTTTACATCCCAAACCATCGTCTAATTCTGTACAAGTTTATGGAAGATGATTAATCTTCTATAGAATCTTCATTTCAATAGTGGATAGTTTATTTAATGAGATAACATATATATCTCAAATTATTCAAATAATGGAGAGGATTTTGATCAATGACATGCTTATTCAGAGGGACAAAACTGATGTGGTCCTTGATGATTTTTCAAGTCTTCCTATAGACTGAGAGGTTGAGTTCTCAATTGATCATAGATCTGGATATCTTCTTATATCAAAATAACATTATATAATGGCCATTATTGAGTTGTAGGAACTAAAGAAGTAGTTATATGAGAAACTAAGAAATGGTATTATATACCTATGTGTTTCATCATGGGGTGCATGAGTTCACTTTCTAAATAATAATGATGGATCAATTCACCTATGAATTTATTATCATGTGCATAGAAAGTCCTAATAAATAAAAAGTATCCCCTTCCATGGATAGTTGACGTATAAGATAAACTATATGGGGAAAATTATTTCCCTATATTGGGCCTTTTTCCATGATAAAACAAATTATATGTGAGAAAGGAATATATTACATAGACTTATATTCCAATGAGGTCTGGAAACAATTATTTCTATGTTATTCCCTTCATACTCAGTACTGCACTTTTATTTTCCTTTAACTTAATGATTAATGTCATTAAAAATACTTGGAAAACATTTGAAGTCTTTTTTGTTGATATTATGATAAACTCCAAATTAATGTGTGGCATAATAATCAATTTATTACTATGATAATGACCTCAAAAATTGATAAACACTGTGAATATTATAGTAAATGTGAGTTATATATAGAGTAAGTATCATTATAGGGACATTTTATCAATATAAAAGAAAAAAATATATGGACTCTTCCAAGAAAAAGGTAATCAATGTTTGGACAAAGCTGAAAAATGTGATAGAGATCTATAGTTTCCATGGTCATTCTGGTTATTATCAATGATTTGGGAAGAAAATATCATGATTATCAAACCTAATAACCAAACAGACACAAAAAGGATTAATTTATATTCGGACTAGTTAATGTGAATACTACTTCAAAGAGTTGAAAAAGAGTCTTTTCACATCATCAATTGGTACACTACTATCATTTGGTGAACTCATTGTGGTATTGAATGTTGTGCAAAAAATGGCTTGGACTATGTATTGAAGAAAAATAGTAATGTTATAGCCTATGACCCTTGGAAATTTAGAATTCATGAGACATGTTTTCCAATGCCTGATCCGGAGTGGGTAGTTGTGATCTTTTCATTGAAAATCTTGTGTAATTATCTCTATGGGGAGAAGGGTGAGTTATATAATAATAATAATAGCCTCAAATATATATTCAAAATGAAGTAGTTAAATATGTTATAGTGAATATTCATATATCTAATCTTGGATAATGACTTCTCAATCCACTACTATCCTGTTAATTCAATTTATGTGATGGATTCTCTATGTCAAAAGTATCCTTCATCATTATCATTTATACGAATTGATATGGATCTAATATTCTTAGATATACAATGGATGTAAATGGGAATCGTTATAGAAAGAACATCATAAATTCATTATAAAATTATTTCTAAATAATCCCTTATAATGAAAATAAATTATTCTAAAAGGAATGATTTTGAAAATTAGAAAAATGTCGAAGCTATATGGAATAGGAAATAATCGTAGTTTAAAATTGATGAGGGTGGAGTTGTTTTATGTGGTTCATAATTTCTATTTCCATAGAATCCATAGAGAAAGAAATAAATTTTTAATGACTCCCATATCTCGACCTTCTCTATTCACCTAGGGAGCACAATGATATATCGAGACCTCCAGAGAAATATTGGTAGGACAATATAGAAAAGAGATCATTGAATATATAACAATGTAGTAGATATGTTAGTGGGAGATGGTAAAAAGAATATAATCATTAGGGATGAAAAAAATTACTTATACCAATAGGTAAATGAGTAACTATCACCATGGACATTGTCAGCCGACATTTGATGAAATGTAGAGGAAACGTTGCAATATGGTTTGTTGTGGATCATGTTACAAAGATATATGATATCAGAAAAATTTGAGAGGACATATCACTAAATCAACTCTAACTGATATATATCAATGAAGTAGTAAGGTTTCCGGCCATTCCACTCTTGATTGTGTTCGATCGAGATCCATGATTCATCATAATGTTTTGGTAAAGCCTCTAACATTATCAAAACATTGAGATGAAATTTACTAAGGCATATTATCCCAAAAAATGGGTCCCATTCTATGTTCCCAATTCATACATCGAAATACATATTGATATAATATTTTTTGGATTTTAAGGGCGGATGGTACCAATATATTCATCAGGTCAAGTTCTCATACCACAATAGTTTCTAATCAAACATCCATATTGATCCACATGAATCCATATATGGGAAAAGATACAAAACACTAAAATTCTAGGATGGGGTCCGTGAATGTATGATGTTAAAGTATGAAATGATTATTAGAATGGTGGAACTTGTGAATCCCATTAATCATCAAATCTAGGAAGCTTAAGTAGAAATAAATGTTATTCATAGAATCATTGATGAGACCTAGAGATTATGGGTGGAGAAATATATTCCAACACATATCTCCATGGAAGAGGATCATGAGATTTTTTATGAACGACAACCTATATTCCATGTATGTCACCAACTTATAGATTTTTGATAATGTTGTACATGTGGCTTATAAACTATTGAATTAACCAATATTGTCTCGAGGGCAAGAGATATTCCATGTATCTCTCCCGAGGAAGCACACACCACATCTTTCACATGTAGTGAATGCAACAATGCTATAGTTGGAAAACGACATCTCTTACATTGAGCATCAAGAAAACATCTTCATCCAAACAGATAGAGATCTACAGAACAATATTACTCACCAAGTCAATTTACTAGAGAGGAACAATATGTTATAAGAGGAAAAATGAGAACTGGATGAATAAATTAAAGAGATGTACTGTCACATGTTTTCCCCAATGATTGTAAATGAGAGTGAAAATTTATAAGTGGGAAAAAATTAATAACTCAAATTTATATCACTGAAATTTCAAACTTATAATTATTTATATATATTAAATCACATAAATATTATATAGAGAAGATAATAAAAATATTATAAATAATTATTAAATAAAATTTTAGTTATCAACAAAAATAAAGGAACCTAAACCAATGAAATAGTAACATGAAATTTGGAATAGTATTGCAAAAATTCAGAATTGAAACCCACCCAATAGAATTGTTACCTCACCTATGAAATTATAAATAAAATTTCAGAATATTATAAATGATAAAATGATATATTTAAATCATATAATTATTAAATAAATTTTTAAAAATTTGAAAAATTAATTATCGATATTTATTGTGAAACATAATTGTTTATTTAAAATATTATATTTATTATATCTATTTTTCATAACATAGATTAAAAAATTAATATTTTTATGAATTTTGATTATAAGATAATTTTATGAGTCCTTAAGTAATTTTTAATAGTATTATGAAATCATTTATAATTTTAAAATCAATATATGCCAAATAAATGATGAATACAATAAAAAAATAAATTTATCATATTCAAAAAATTCTTTACATAAAATGGAATCCTTTTTTGAAAACAACATGTTGATAAATGGTTTTGTTTAATTTTTTAGATTTGTCAAAAATAGTAGATTTTTTTGTGAATAGTGAAACATGGTAATTAACAATCTATGATAAATACATGAATTATTGAGTCATGGATGATGGATGGCTAGTGTAAGAACCATTATTTAAAACTCAAATTCACTGAATATTATAATTACACAAAATAATCCATACTATTAACATTATTGTGCCAAATTAATAAAAAATGAATAAAAAAAAACTATTCTCATACCATAACAAATACAACCCTCATCCTCACACCTCCAAATCATTGATTATTGTTTAATGACACCAATTAAAATTTCTATACTATCACCCCACTTCCAAGATCCATTTTCCTCATACAAAACCCATTTTCCCTAATGAGTTTTTGAAGTAGAATATGTTGAAGAGATAAATTCCTCTTTCGTTTTCATTTTTTCTTTTCAATTTATTTCCATTTATTATCATCTCCTCACCTAATTATCCCAAATTGTCATGTTATTGCACTATATTTTATATACTGTAGTATTATTAGGAAAATTTTACATCTTCCATAAATTCTCTTATCTTCCCATTTTTTTCTTAAAATTTAAAACATCATCAATGAGGTGATTATCTCCACCTTCAATGAGGATGATTTTTTATAATGGCATGGACCTCTCCGGTCCATTCCATTGTCAAAAAGAAGGCCATGATGTGTTTAGGAGGGTAAAATGGAATTTTCCCACACTTTCTAGAATATTGAAACTACACATCATGTAGTTTGAGTACACACCGTGTACCCCCTTTCTGGGTATACCCCGTGTTGGACCCGTGTCCTTTCCATGTGAAATAAATGGGTACACATCATCTATCCAATACTACAAGTCGTGTAGTCTCTCCCCGCATACGCGAAACCGTGTGTTGACCAGCCAACGGCTGTGTGCCATGTTGGAGTCGTGTCCTTGCCATGTGAAATAAATGGGTACATGCTGAGTATCCAATACTACATGCCGTGTAGTCCCTCCCCGCGTATGCGTTACATTCAAGCCGTGTGTTGACCAGTCAAAGGTCGTGTTCCGCATTGAAGGCCGTGTTGGAAGCCGCGTGGTAACTGTGTGAAATGGTCGAGTACACGGCGTGTACTTTTTCTTTTCTCTCTTATAAAAGGAGGGGTCCCCTCCTCCTTTTTAACTCACCCCTCTCCTCCCCATTCCTCTAAGAGAGCTCTCCCAAGAGACTCGAAGGCACCTTTTCTTCCATAACTTCTTCGTCCGAGCTCCGATTTACGATCCGTCAGCGCCCATGGGATCATAATGACGAGGCAGAACTTCTGATATTGGATCCATTTTCTTTCCTTTGGCCTTCCCTTTCAATCTTCCTCTTGAGGATGTTTTGCCGGGACTCGACAGAAGTGATGGATGCCGAAGGTTGCCTTTTAAAATTGATCTAGGGGAGCGTCGTAATCAGAACCTGTTGAGGTAGGGATCTTACCTTCATCTCTCTAATTTTTTCATCATACGGCTTGGGTATCCTCTTGTTTTCATGAGAATCGGTTGAGCCATTAAATTAACATTATAACTTCTTAATTAATTGGGATGGGAAATTTATTAAGTTTATAATTATTTATAACATGTGATTTTATGTTTGGAATTGAATGACATTCTGCCTACTAAAAATCACAGTCGTTGGGGTCCTTTTCTTACGCAATTAAATGTTTCCCTATCTTTCTATACCGTTTTGTGGATGGAAACATTTTTGAATGTGGAAATTTGTTAATCATGCAAATTTGGTTGGTTAAATATTCGGAACCCTTGTCTGATCACCCCAGTTAAAGAAAACGGAATAATGAACATGTTGGTATTGTGTTGGTTTTATTATTGGATGTATGAAGTGGTAATTTCTGGGTTGTTGTGTGATATGATGTTTGGCAGCGGGGCTACAATGATGGGCGGTGAATATTATTAAATTGGTAAGTAGTGGATTATATACAGGGGAAAAGTAATGGAAATGTGAAATGTAGAAAATGAATTTATAAGTGGAACTTGGGAATAAATTAATGGTGGTGTATTGTGATGGAAATGAATTAAATATGGATATGATAATCAAATTGTTAAGGAGTTGGTATGTCATTGCTTGTGTTTTCCCTAACTTTTGTTTTGGTTGGAAGGGATATGTTTTATGAACACTCGATTTGGTTTGATTGTTGATAGTTTCCCAATAGTTAAAATAGTTGACAACTAAAGATATTGAACATGAAAACATTAAATGGGGTTTTGGGATTGTTCTTTGTATGCATGCTTCATGATAGCAGTGCCGAGCCACGCTCTCTCACTCTATTTAGAAGCCATAGGGTGGGCTGTGTGTTTGGTATATATATATATATATATATATGTATAATTGTATATTTGTGTTTTGTTGCACCCCACCCATGTTGAGAACTTAGTGCATAACACCCTCATTTCAGGGGGGGAGGGTGTTGTCCCAACACTTCTATTAATGGCTGGTTATTAGATCCTTTCTTCTCCCTTTCCCGGATAGACCAAGTATCTTCGTGCAGGATGTGATGGCCTGAGGTCAATTATTAGCCCAATAATCTTCGGGCAGGGTAGTGTGGTGGTTGGCCCAGGTGTGTGCGGGCAGGTGGTTTCCCAAGTGTCTTTGGGATGAGGCCCAGGTGTCTTCGGGCGTGGAAGTATATCTTCTAGAACAGGTGTCTTCGGGAGTGGCAGTGGTTGTTCTGGCCTAGGTGTTTCCATGCATGGTTACGTGTGACAGTTGTGGCCGAGGTTCTTGTTGACAGGGTTTGGCAATGGGACAACGCGAGGATGTGGCCCGGGTGTGTGCGGGCAGGCAGTGGGACTGCGGTGAGAATGGTGGGATTGGTCAGATGCATAGGATGTCTTCAATAACAAGTGGGAAGGTTGTGCAGGGTACCCATACTTTGAAAACATTAATACTATACTCAATTGACTAGTGTTACTTATTGAGTGTGACTTGTGAGGATGGGTGGATAGATTCCTTGCTAGGTTTTGGTTCTTCTGTTTTCTCACGGGGCATTAGGATATCTCCCCACTTGTGCATGAGTGATTTAGGTTTCCCTACTGAGAATACTTGTATGCTCACCCTACATTTACTTTCATGTTTCCAGGAGGACTAACAGGTCCGTGTGGGACCCTACTAGTCGGGACAGTTAGAGTTGTTGCTATTTGTTGTACTGTTGTTTCTTTTGGTATTGTACTTTTTGAGATTTCATGTACTTGAACCTTTTTTTAGAAGTATTTAAATATGCATGTGGGATTGGTTTGGGTTTATTTCTATACACATGTTATTTTCCTTTTTGGTGGTTGACTTGTCCTATTTCTGGATCTTAAATAATAAAATGGGTAATGCCTCCCATATATGTGAAATTCTCATACCCTGGGTGCTAGTCGCCACACCGGGGCCTACTGGAGGTGGGACTCGGGGATCATTATCTCCCTTCCACCATTTCCAGATCAGGAGGGGCATCTTTGGTGGGAGGGGGTCATGAAAAAATTGTATTAGAGGTGATGGTTGAGAGATAGGATAGATTCTGGAGTTAGGAACAGTGAGGATTTCATGGGATGGTAGGGAAATAGTGTTGGTTAATCTTGGTTCATGACATAGGAATGGGAAGAACATCTAGGACATGGGATTTTAGGGCCCCCTGTGATCTGATACAAGGACTCTGAGCCTACCGAATGACCAAGTGAGACTACATTGATTTCATGGTAGAGACCCTAGGGAAGGTATATGCATCATTATGATTGTGTTTTACTTGATTTGGGTGTTCTGGGAAAGAAACTGAAATAAAAATGATAAAATAAATCTTTGAGAGATTTTCTTTCTACTTGGGATTAGGCGTTCTTTGTTTACCGTACAACTATGGCACATGGACATCAACAGAGATGCATAAGAGTGGGATGTGGACAGTTGAACGCAACAGAAGTGGCAACCCTAGAAAGTCCAGAGATTGAGAGAGATGTTTTCGGTTTTACGTAAATGCTCTCATTTATGTTTTGGAGTGTCACACTCCTTTATTGAAACTCATTATCGCACATGCATTGGGAATGGACCTTTTTTTCATGAGTCTATAATGCTATGTTGTTTCCCACATTCCTTTAAATGTGTGTGAAGAGTCCTTACATGTGGGGAAAGGATGACATGATCCTTAATCGCGGCGCATTAACGTGGATGTGATTAAACCCGTGTAGGCGAGTTAGTGCCGCCTAAAGAGGATAATATATCGACATGGGAGAAGTAATTCTGTAAGTCATGTGTTCGGGAAATTTATTGTTGTTATGTATGGTGTTGAGGGTAGTGTATGTTTGCAGAATCCTAATATATGGAAGTCGGAATACCCAATTCTTAATCGAGACGCATTAATGAGGATGCGATTAAACATGTGCAGGTGAGTCAGTGCTGCCTAAAGAGGATAATATCTCGACATATGAGAAGTAATTCCTAACACATATGATTAGGGTTGTTGGATGGGTTCCTGTTATAACGAGAACCCTAAGAGGTATCTTATTGGGTTTCCTCTGGGTTGGTTTTTGAATTCTCAAGGATGAGAATGTTTTAAGAGGTATCAGATGTAATGGTCTGGACCTCTCCAGCCCATTCATTTGACAAAAACAAGGCCACGAAGTGTTCTGGAGGGTAAAATGGACTTTTCCCACACATTCCAGAATTTTGAAACTACATTCCGTGTAGTTTGAGTACTTGCTGTGTACCCCCTTTCCGGGTCTACCCCATGTTGGAGCCGTGTCCTTGCCGTGTGAATTAAATGGGTACACACCGTGTATCCAATACTACATGTCGTGTAGTCTCTCCTCGCGTACGCGTAACCATGTGCTGAGTAGTCAACGGTCGTGTGCCGTGATGGAGCCGTGCCTTTTACATGTGAAATAAATGGGTACACGCCATGTATGCAATACATCACGCCTTGTAGTCCCTACCCGTGTATGCATTACCTTCAAGCTGCGTGTTGACCAGTCAACAGCCGCATTCTGCATTGAAAGCCATGTTAGAAGCTGTGTAGTGACCGTGTTAAATGGAAGAGTACACGCCATGTACCATAAATTACACTCTGTGTACTTTTTATTTTCTTGCCTATAAAAGGAGGGGTCCCCTCCACCTTTTCAACTCACGCCTCTCCTCCCCATTCCTCTAAGCAGAGCTCTCCCAAGAGACTAAAAGGCTTCTTTTCTTCCATAACTTCTTCGTCCGAGCTCTGATTTACGATCCGTCAGCGGCCACGAGATCGTAACGATGACATGGAACTTCTAAGATTGGATCTGTTGTCTTACCTTCAGCCTTCCCTTTCCAACATCCACCTGAGGACGTTTTTCCGGGACTCGACTAAAGTGACAGACAACGACGGATCACTTCTAAAGTTGACCCGAGGGAGCGTCGTAATCAGAACCTATTGAGGTATGTTTCTTACCTTCATCTCTCTAATTTGTGCATCATACGGGGTGGGTGTCCTCTTGTTTTCATGAGAAGCAGTTGAACCATTAAATAAATAAAATAACTACTTAATGAACAGGGATGGGAAAGCGATTATGTTTATCTTCATTTATAACCTGTGATTTTATGTTGTGAATTGAATGAGCTTCTGCGTACTAAAAATCACGGTCGTTGGGGTCCTTTGCATATGTAATTAAATGTTTCCCTTTCTTTCTAGACCGTTTTGTGGATAGAAACATTTTTGAATGTGGGAATTGGTTAATCACGTAACGTTGGCGGATTAAATACTCGGAACCCTTGTGTGATCCCCCTGGTTCTACAATAACGAATAATGAACCTGTTGGTGTTGGGTTGGTTTTATTATGGGATGTGTGAAGTGGTAATTTCTATGTTGTTGTGTGATATAATGTTTGGCAGCGGGGCTGCAATGATGGGTGGTGAATATTATTAAAGTGGTTAGTAGTGGATGATATACTTGGGGAATGTAATGGAAATATGGAATGTGTAAAATGATTTTATTTGTGGAACATGGGAATAAAATGAACGGTGGGGTATTGTGATGGAACTGAATTAAAGATGGATATGATAATTAAATTGTTAAGGAGTTGTTATGTGATTCCTTGTGTTTTCCCTAACTTTTGTAGTGTTTGGAAGGGATATGTTTTATGAACACTCAATTTTGTTTGATTGTTGATAGTTTCCCAATAGTTAAAAAATTGACAACTAAATCTTTCGAACAACAAAACATTAAATGGGGTTTTTGGATTTTTCGTTGTATGCATGCTTAGTGATGTAGTTCCTAGGAATGTGCTCGGTCTCTCTTTTTAGAAGCCATAGGTTGGGTTGAGTGTTTTATATATATATATATATAACTGTATCTTTCTGTTTTGTCACACCCCACCCTAGTTGAGAACTTAGTGCCGAACACCCCCTTGTCATGGGGGAGGGTGTTTTTCCCAACACATATATTGGTGGCTGGTTATTGGCTCATTTCTGCTCCCCTTATAGGATAGCCCAAGTATCACTGGGTAGGCTATGATGGCCTCAGGTCCATTATTAGCCCAAGAATCTTTGGGCAGGGTACTGTGGTGGTTGGACCAGGTGTGTGCGAGCAGGTGGTTTCCCAAGTGTCTTCGGGATGAGGCCCGCATGTCTTCGGGCGTGGCAGTAGATCTTCTAGCCCAGGTGTCTTCGGGCGTGGCAATGGTTGTTATGGCCTAGGTGTTTACAGGCGTGGTTACGTGTGACAGTTATGGCCCAGGTATTTGCGGGAGGTGTTTGGCAATGGGACTGTGTGAGGATGTGGCTCGGTTTTGTGCGGGTGGGATGAAGCAGTGGGACTACTGTGAGAATGGTGGGATTGGTCCGATGCATAAGATGACTTCAATAACCAGTGGGAAGGTGGTTTGGGGTACCCATACTTTGATAACATTACTATTACACTCTATTGACTAGTGTTACTTGGTGAGTGTGACTGGTGAGGCTGGGTTGATAGATTCCTTGCTAGGTTTTGGTTATTCTGTTTTCTCATGGGGCATTAGGATGTCTCCCCACTTATGAATGAGATTTTTAGTTTTCCATACATAGTATACTTGTACGCTCACCCTACATTTACTTTCAGGTTTCCAGGAGGACTACCAGGTTCTTTCGGGACTATACTAGTCGGGACAGTAGGAGTTGTTGCAGTTTGTTGTACTCTTGATTCTTTTGGTATTGTAATTTTTCATATTTCTTATAATTGTACCTTATTTCAGATCTATTTAATCATGCATGTGGGATTGGAATGGGTTTATTTCTATACACTTTTTCTTTTCCTTTTTGGTGGTTGACTTGTCCTATTTCTTGATCTAAAATAATAAAAAGGGTAATGCCTCCCATAAAAGTGAAAAACTCATACCCTTGGTGCTAGTCACCACTCTGGGCCTACTAGAGGCGGGACTCGGAGGTCATTATCTCCCTTCCACCATTGCCAGCTCAGGAGGGGCATCTTTGGTGGGAGGGGGTCATGAAATTTTTTATATCATAATAATCACTATAAGGCTGGTAAAAAAAGTAAATGATTAAAACTATTTTAAATTTTTTAATACAACATATTTTTTTATACCAGTATATATAAAAAATAAAAAATAATAAAACCAAATTGGTTCGTGATGGTATAAAAGACGTGAAAAAAATCAGCGAAATTATTATTAATGTTTTAACAAATGAATCATCCACAAATTTGAAAAAAATGTATTCTAAGTCCATTTCATCTTCAGGAAATTCATTAATAACATATAATTTCAATTTTTAGATAACTATTCCCATTTTACATGATCTTTTATACATATATACTAGTGAACCAATAATGAAATTCATGGAAACAAACACTCCCAAATAAAAAGATATTGAAGTTTATAACTAATAAAAGATCCATAAATGAACATAATAAAATAATATTAAAAAAATAAAATATTAATAGTTTCATAGTAAAATTATTAATAATTTTAATTTCAATATCATAGAAATTAAGTACATGTTCTGTACTCTTTCAGACATAAGGTAAAATATTATTTCGAAACATTTTTTTTTCTTCAGATAACACATTATCTCTATTTACCCCAACATTATTCTTAATTATTATTAGGTAATCCTACTAGAATATTTATTAATGTTATAAACATATGTAATTAATACAATTATTCTTTCTTTTATAGGGAAATTAATGTTTTATAAGGTTCAATTTTTAATTCATCCCAATAAGCATGTTTGATTAAAGATAAAATCCCAATTTCTTACCCCTTTCATGTACACTCTATTATATGTTTTAAGAAAACATATTTTTATTAAATCACACTCGCATCATGAAAATTTATATATTTCTCAATTTTGGTATTATAGAAAAAAGTAATGTTGTTTTCTTTATAAATATATTTAATATTTCCCTTAAACCGCAGAAAGGTAGATCCATTATAATGTTTATTAAAAACTATTTTTACATGATTTAACATTAGTTGGACATAATTTACCATAATATATTAATATATTTCTATGTGAATATACATTAATTATTTTAAATCGATTATTTCATGGATACCTATATGATACTCCCATTTGTAATGCCTTATGACATGACTATGATACTTATTTCCTTCCATGGGTAACCCATGTATTTCTGTGTAATTCCTCATGTACAAATTTTTTTTATGATCATGGAAGGATAGATGTTCAAAAATAGACTCAAAAGTATTTTTAATGTATATTATCATGATAATTAATGTTGGGTTAGGGAGTAAAACTGATTCTATTATGGGACATCGTTCGCTGTATACCGTGGTCTTAGTAGTTCGACTTGACTCTTGATCCTCTATGTTTAATGGTCTTGGATGGTATCCTAGTCTCATGATAATGTCATGTTTTATGCTGTTTCCACATTCATGATACCATCATTACATCATATCATGTCTTATATGTTATGGTTCTTTATGTTAATTAGTTTTCCAAGACTTTTAATTTCATTATGTTATTCCTTCTAACCCATGTGTTATAATTTTTTATATTTATTCCCAAAATGGTATTTTTATCTCATATAATTCTTTATGTATTCCAGATGTTATCATATTCAGAATTATGATCCAAATGTATATTAGGTTATCATTATTGATATTAACTAAAATATATTTTTTCATTCTAATTATGTATCAATTATTCTAAAGATGCTAGACTTTACAATCCCTAGCCTATAATTGTTGTAATGTTTTCTTAATATTTTTCAATACTATGTGTAAAAGTTTAAGATATCATTATCATATATATTAATATAGTTCTGTTATAATTTAATAACATGATTTCTTCGACTACACCTTTGTTTAAATAAACAATAATGAAATGGAAGTGTGAGGTAATTGATTTCGTCTCAATTTCATTTCATTGAGGCATATTGTAATGTTATGAACCTAGTTTATCTTATATAGTGTAAATACTTCCCCATGTCACGTAATATCATTTTTAATTAATTATTCATTGTATTTTAAGTTTCAATTTGAATTATTTCATCCAAGGTGTTTTGAATTAAAAGGTACCAAGTGGTAAAAAATTTCAAACCCGAATTTATTTTAATTTATTTTATATTAGTTCCTCATTGTAATTTATATTTAATGATTTTTTGTGTAATGGATATGGAATAAATATATATTATTCCCACCTATTATATGAGTATTTAAATTTTATATACAGAATTTTTTAATTGGGTTATCTTAACTTAAACATTATAAACATTGAAAGGGTTTACATCAGAATCACATTTTTCTAGTATTTTTTACATAAGAATTTGAACTGTAGGAATTTAAATAATAATTGTTTAAAAACACATTACCCTTGAATATTCTTTGTTAATTAGTGATTATTTTTAGTTAACATTACCTTTTTACACTATTTCTAACATAAAATTTCATTGAATTTATTTTTAAGAATGCCCACAATCATCTCACTCTTTAGTCGAGAACCAATTTTCTTCTACAAACAATGTTTTTTAAAAATGTTTTCAAAATGTTTTTAAAAATTTTCTAAATGATTTATTAGAGTTTTTTTTAACTTTTTTAAACTTTTAAAAAAATTAAGGAAATATTCATTTTCGTTCTTTAACAAATTACTTTTATAACCTTTTTATAATAAAAAAGAAATTATCTCTTTGCCTTGTATGACATGTAAGAAATTACATGATGTCATTTATTTGAATATTACATTTCATTAATATATGGTCATTTTAAGATAAAAATTTATTAAATTAAATTTTAAATGAAATATTATACTAAATTCATTTTCAAAATAAGAGGTATATTTTCCTAAATAATTATTTTAATGATATTTTTATATAATCAATAACAAAAACCCATATTATTTCTCCAATGGCTATATATTGCATTGATACAACACTTATTATTCTTCTATATGGTTTATGGTTATTTTGACCAAGGAATGTACTGAAATTACTTTATATGATTCAATTTTTAAGTCAATAACCTTCCCAAGAAATGTTTACTTTACCATTACCATTATACATTAAATTTCTCCAAAATATCCATATTATTTATCATGGATTTGTTCATTACCAGATAATATACAAATTTTCATAATGTTTTTAATTTCATAGTTATTTAATTATCTATGGAAATATTGATAATTTTTTTGACTTTTCTCAATATAGATATTTGATAAGAAACAATGTTTAAAAATTAAATCTATAATTCAATATATGACGAATTATTTAGACCTACAGACAGCGGTGGTACCAATTTAATGATAACACCTCAATCCATTAGTAGCGTCGTTAGATGAATTAGATTTTATGCCAATGTTAAATATGTTTCTTCCAAATATTATTTTATTCAAAATATATTTTATCTTAACTATAATGGTATCATGTTTCTAGGATACCATAAATCCAATATGTAAAATCTCATTTATTCAAGTTCAGTAATTATACATGATATTTTCACAACAAAAAAATTCATTGATGTATTTTCTTCTCATATTATAGATTATGTGTAATTTTTATTTAGTTATTTATCTTTCTATAATAACTATTATTTATATTTTTATTTAAATGGAATTTGTTTCATGTGTTTAACTTTCCCTATTTTTAAATCATTATCTAGTTATATAAATGTAATTTGTTTTATGTTTTTCACGAGGCCATATTATTGACACACTTTCTTTTTAGTTTATTTGATTCATGGAATGTGTGTTTATTAATTTACCATGAAATATTGATTATGATAATTTATTCTTAATTAATTCCATTGTATTTATGTCTTATATATTATTTGATATCACCCTTATTTTATTTCCTTTCCTCGAGATTCAATGATGTTTACTATTACTCATATGCAGTGATATGAAAGTGTGATGAAGGGTTTTTATCAAAAGAAATTATTTTATAATTTTTCATTTAATTATTACAATAGACTCATGTATGTTTCAAGTTTATGAAAACCAATAAACTATTCACTCCTACAAAAATCGATTGCTTATATCTTATGTAAAGTTGATATTTGTAGGAACTAACATTATGCTCCTGGTTATACGGATAAATTAGTTGGAATTAGATAAATTTTAGTTGAAATAATAAGCATGAGATTTTAGAAAACATAAATTAGGAATCCTAACCCAATGATATTCATTGAGGATAAATATAGAGTAACACCCTAACATTCTACAAGATAGAGATTATTTGGTTTTTCATGGAAATACATCCATGTCTATATACTAAAAGTGGATGTGGTTTTGGAAATGATTTAACTAGAGGTAATATATAATAAGTGTTCACTTCAATCTTGATTGAAGTGTATCCTAGTTCATGAAACCACGAATTATTGTGTACATGTTTTGACACATCTGGAGAATATGCATAGGATAATTAAAATTTCCTTTAAAAATAATTATGAATGATTTTAATTGATAATGAAAATTAATTACCATGGTTAAACCCTATACCAAAGAAGGACCTTTTTTGAATGAAAATGGAAGATGTATTTGAGTATTGGGATTCTATAATTAAATTATATAAGTATTTTACCATGTTTTTTTGGAATCAATAATCATGAAACATATTTGGATTGGTTTAAAATGATATATATATTAATTTACCCTAGATTTATGGATACCATCATGGGTTAATTTGATAATGGATGATAATATGTTAAATGTCTCTAACCACCTTTTTAGGTTTTATATTGTGGGATCAAATAATAAAGATATTTCCAATGAAATTAATGAAAATCATATTTTTTGTGGTCAAATTAATTTTTGAATAATTCTTTTAAATTTTATAGAAAAAAGTTTAAATTTGTATATATGTATTAGGGTTGATATGATCATTAATTAAATTGTAAAAATATATACTAAAATTTTTATAATCTGAATAATGCGGTTTTTTTGACACCATAATTAAAATGTTATTTAAGGATTAATATTATTGGAAGGATTTAGATAATATTTATTTTTGGAACATTAAAGGAATTGTATAAATATTTTTGTAGGAAATGGATAACCAACATGTTCGGGGACAACCCATATCATTTGGAAAGGTACTGGGGCATGAAACAATGGGCAAAAGATGATAAGAGTTTCATTCCTACAACTAGACTATGTGATCTATTGGTTATCATGTGATTATTTTTAGATAAATATTTTCTGAATAAATATTAATTAAAAAACTACACCTATAACATTTTAGTTTTTTTATTAATGTGTAAAAAATTTGGATACCGGAATTAGTTAGAGATAGATGAAATGAATTGTTTTATTGATTATAAGATCAATTAAAAGTTAATTTTAGTGCATAAAAAATAATAGAAATTCTATTTTGATGTGTATTTCTTGGAGTAAGCGATGAAATGGAAATCGATCAAAGCACAACAACAGGATTTCATTTTTGTTATGTAATATAAATATATTAAGTAAGTATATTTCCTTATATTATTAGATAGTAATATAATTTCTCAACTATTGAAAATGGGATATTCAAATAAACCATTTCCATATTACCATAATTTCTATGGATATCAATAACCATTATATACCTATTATATTTATTTTTTGATTGACTCATATATTTATTGAATGTTCCATTGTTTGAGATAAGTAAAATAAATCACCCACTATAAATATTTATTATTTTATTCCATTTAAATATCTTTAGTTTCCACTAATGCACACTTATATACATTCCTAGTCATGTGATATCCCAGATGAACATCGTAGTTCACAATAAATTTAATTAAGAAGATATATTATAAAACATTTTAAGATGTGGGTTTTTCAATAATGGTAGTTAGAAATTTAAAACACTTGATTATAGAGTTCCAATTTAAATTCTGATGAAATAATTTATTTATTGTGGTGAAAATATAACATAATGAAATTTTAAAATATGAACCACATATCTCATAACATATATCAAAAATGACACAATGATTAAAATACTAGATAACACATAGACAAAATAAAATATATATTTAATAATAAATAAATTAAATCTCATAAATATTTTATATTACACACAGAATTGAGTTTAGATCATGTTAAAAATAGTAATTACTTTATTCAGTGGCTTGTGTTTTATGAAAGTCTGTGTTTTACATAATACTTCTAATATTTTTATTCAAATTGAAAATTATCTCATTGAAATTAAATTGTTGGTTATGAATAATATTAAATAAATTTTGACCGTATATGGTCAAATTGATTTTTTACTATGTAATTATAAATGAATATAAAATCAACTTGAATATAAATGATATGAATTTATAACAAACTAATTCTATGCAGTAATACTGATTTATCATAATAAATAGAATTATTTAAAATTATTGGATGACCATAATAAAATTGATATATAATTTATTGAATATTTTTTTATATACATATTATAGATTTGATATTTTTAATATAATAACAAATCGAATTATACACATCAAAAGTCATATTTTTCTAAAGGTAGTTTTTCTATCTTTTAATGTCGCACGTTCTAAAAAATAAATGTTATCACATTTATAAATTTCCATTTATAAATAAAAATATATATTTATAATTATATTGTCGAAATTATCTTATATTATTATTTTTTGCAATTTTTGTGAGAAGTTTCATTTTTTGGAGAATAGTTATATTATTGTATTTTAAATGAAATAAACCTTCATCTAAATAAGTAAAAATGATAAATTATATTTTAAATTGTTTATAATGTAAAAATAGATCAATTAAACATATAATAATCTAATTTATTGCATTTTAAAAAATTTATATATTGAATATATATATAAACACATGGTTATTTTGGAACATTTTCAATATAAAAACATTCTTTTCGTCCCGTTTGTGGGACTATTTATAATTTATTTTTTGAGAATAATTTTTTAAAAAATGGAAATATGTATTAAATATTTGTAATAATAAATCTTAATAATGTATAATATGGTCAATTTATTTATATAAAAAAATTATTATAGAATAAAATTATAATTATTTACAGCGATGAAGAGAAAAATAATTTTAATATGGGGCTAAACTAAAATATTAATTGTCCAAATGAACTAGAAATTAGTCAAAAACCCATGGAATGGTAAATTTTAGACATTATAACTTTATAATTATATAATATAGTATTAATGGTGCCTAGTTAAAAGAATCAACATGGGTGGAATTCACACTTTGAAAAAATTACATGTGTGCCACTCACCACTATTATATAAGGCCACACCATGTCCTCTCCACTTCACACCTTCTAACAAATTTCATCATCCAAAATGGGGCCAAAAGATTACCCAAAATCCCTCCAATCATCCAAGATGATTAATTCTTGGTATAAATCAAAACATTTATAGTTTTATGGAATTCCTATGTTTTATATCCGCATAAGATGTAATGTTCTTTTAAAATAATTTTTATATTATTTCCTTAACCAAATACATAAATTATTACGTTACCATGCTTGTATAATATCATTAGTATCAAAAATATACATATAAATTTTTATGTTAAGGAAAATACCTAAAAATTAACTCACTACTATGAAATGTGTTATGAAATAATTATTCATATGTGCATTGGACAACTGCCTCACAAATGGATGTTTTTTTACCGATTACCACCTTTAGGGGAAGAGAATATTGATGAATTTATAGCTTATGTATAAGATGAATATGATATTTTTGATGTTATTATTATTCATTAATTTTAATTTAAATCATATATTAATGGTTTTAGTTTTTTGGAAATATTATAATGAAGATTGTTTTTACGGATGACTGCCACCTCATGAAGCGATGTTATTCATTCACGGTTAATGTGGAATGTATTAATGATTGTTTTAATAAAAATATGTTATATATATGGAATAAAAATGATTATTTA
Organism: Viscum album; assembly: GCA_963277665.1. Taxonomy (NCBI): domain Eukaryota; kingdom Viridiplantae; phylum Streptophyta; class Magnoliopsida; order Santalales; family Viscaceae; genus Viscum; species Viscum album. Next base: position 1,903,694,477 of record OY728137.1, read on the forward strand.
ATGATTGTATAAATGTATATAATTTACCTTTTCTTCTTTCAATACGTAAGGAAAACGGAAACATCTGTCTCGTGTATAAATGGCCCACTATCTCCTTGTAAGTTGTATTTCATTTCATATCACACAATTTTATAGATTAGTGTAAAACGTTTTTTAAAATATATATGTTTTTTAGGTAATGGATTAAATCTTTGAGAAGAATAAATCATGATCAATTTATGAGGAATAATGATTAACATGTCAAATCATACTCGAAAAACAACGTAATTAACACATGAAACAATTAAATTAATGAAATATTATTATAAAATTGGTTATAATATGATATAAAATAAAAATATATGATATAATACATATTAATATGCTTATGTTATAACTTAATAACACGTTTATATCCACTATAAATTATTTTCAATAAATTACGACAAATAAGAAGTGTATGGTTAGGGATTTCATCTCAATTTTATATCATTATACCATATTATAATGTTGTGAACCATGTTTATTATATATGATATATATTCATCCACATTTACATGAAATAGAAATAATAAATAATTAATTATGAATGTTAATTTTTATTATTTCATTTAATCTATATAATAGAATTTTAATTACAAGGTACAAAGTGGTAAATAATTGCGGAACCCAATTCCTTCTCATGTGGTCATATTAAATCCTCATTATCATTAATATTGTAATATTATATATGAAATGAATTTTTAATATCTATTTTTTATTCCCAATTTATTATTTATATTAACAGATGATACACATAATCTATTCATTGGTAGAATCTCACATCAACATTATAATCATTACATTGGTTTAGTTTAAAATATCTTTTTATTTGGGAATGTTTGCAGTTAAATTTTTATTAGAATAAAATATTTTATAATTTATTTAATCAACCATTTAATTTTATTCTTCTTTGGTAAGTCATGATTATTTTCAAGTCATAGTACCATTTTTCCAGTCATTGGTACATAATAATTTTTTTATGAAATCAATACTTCATTTCCCTCTTTGGTAGGGAACATACTTTCCTAGAAAAAAAATCAGGCCTTCTAAAAATATTTTAAAAAATGATTATATCCATTTAAAATAGATTTATTAATTAAATTGTTTCAAATTCGATCGCTTTATCAAATTTCTACAATAAAATCATCTTTTTATCTTCCAAAAAATACATTTTATAACCTTTTTCAAATAATAAGGATGTTCTTTTTACCATACACAATATTTGAACAATTAACCAACATCATATCATTGAAGCTTTCTTTTCATGTTTATGAATATATTTTTTAAAATATTTTTAACACTGATTTAATATAAAAAGAATCTCATTTTTTTAAATGAAAATGATATTTTATTCAAGAATGATTCTAATGTTAAATTTTTTCATCAATGGAAAAAAAAATAATTATTAATCCAATGCATTTAAATCGATTTGATTCCATCATTATTTTTCCTATGGATGGTTTATAATTATTTTGATCAAGGAATGGATTGAAATTCACTTGCTTGGTTCAGTTTTTTAGTCAATAACAAAACATTGACATGTTTACGTTCCTTCGATTAGTTGATAATAAATTTACCATAAATTTCAATAGCACCTATCATGAAATGTTTCATTTTAAATAGCATATAATTTTTTTATATTTTTTTATAAGATATTTGTATGATTATTTTGGGAAATTTTTGATTATTCATTATTATTTTCTCAATAAGAATATTTGATAAGTCACACAACTTATAAATTTAATTTATAATTCAAAATATTATGATTTCCTTGGATGTGATGACACTGGTTGGCCCGAATAATGATTTACCATGGATTCATCAATAGTCACTTTATTAAAATCGTTTAAATAGCCTTATATTACTGGGTTTCAACCCAATTCTTTTAAACTATCTTTAGAAAAAATCTAAATGGTAAAATCATCATGTTACTAGGAAACATGATGTCCAATAATTATGCATTACCATCAAAAATATTTATCTATTATTCATGATATTTTAACTATGAAATAAATAAAAGGATTATTTTCATTCTGGTCATATTAATTAAAAGTAATGTGTGTTATGTATTTTACCATCACATGGTGATCACTCCTTATCAAGTTATTGAAATTGAATGTTTCATATATTGATTATCATTATATATTTATGATACCTTATCTACTTACACAAATGGAATGTGTTTTTTTCGTCATTTACCATGGAATATTATTTACATTGTTCCTTCTCGTTTTATTGATTACATGGAATGTGTGTTCAGTTATTTACCATTCTATTTTCATTATTCATACAGATTCATTAATTCATCGATTGTATTTAACATTTATTGGGAACCTGAGAAAAAAATTATTTTGATTCTTTTCCCTATTATTCCATTAATTTTATATTGAATAATCTATTGGTATATTAAATATGGAATAATTTTATTTTAACAAAAAAATATATTTTGTGTTTTTTATTAAAATGTAATACATGAAAAATGTTTATATCTAGTTTACCCGGACTACTAAACTATTCAGTTGATTGGGATGTGACTTACATAGATTTTTTTCTAATTTAACTGTAAAATGAAATACTTCTTGGTTTTTCAGGATTGGATCACTAGACATTCCATGTTACGATTTATTAGGTCATGTAATTTGAAATATTACAAAAGAGGTATGGGAATTTTAGACTCTATTTTATTTATAGGATACATAAGAAATGTTTTCTCTCTTTTCTTTTGTGTTTTGAATATTATGAATCATTGACATGATATATTATGAATATACTAATATTAATGATATTTAAAAATTAAATTTATTTTATTATTTATTGGGTAATAAATTAAAAATATAACTAAATTTTTAGTATATTTCTAGTCTCTCTTTAATTTCTAGGAAGCAAATAGAAATGTGCAACTCATTTCATTTGTGTGATATGTATACTGCATCTATGAAATTTAATATCATGAAAAACCATCATCTAATTATATTTTATGTTTCATTTTATGTTATTATTAATTAATTCTTATGATTTAAAATACTACTAATGTGGTTTGTTAGTTTTCATGACACTTTTAAATTAATGAGATATATTCCAAAATCAATAAATTTTTCTCATATATTGTATGTATATTTTCCAAGAATATATTATATATTGATTCTCAGGAAAATAATGGTTATTTTCATTTTAATTTTAGGTTCTCTCTTTCATGGGGTTTATGTTTCAAAATATATATGAGCAATAAAGGAGTTTTGTATCAATTTTCTTATTTTAGACACATTTATTTTTACTCACATAATTTCTTTTATGGGGTGTATAAAAGAACCCATTGACATGAAATATCAGTATAATATTTATTATCACTGTATTTTATGTTTCATTTAATTTAATTATCTCATGCAGATTAAGATTCAAACCTTCCAATGAGAAGATTCTTTAATATTACAGTATCATCATTTATCAGGATTACTAATGAAAACACTTACAATGCTAAAAGATGATTATTTTCCACTCAATAAACGACTTACTTGTCTGATCCACTATTTATTTCTACAAAATATATTTTTTCCATTAAATTTTCTCTATTTATGTATTCAATAGATCAAAATAATTTTACTATGAAAAGTTTCCTTCATTTCAATCATCATTTGAAAACACATTTTTCTACCAAAAACATGTTTTCTAAATATGTTCTAAAAAATATTTTAATCACCCTTATCAAAATTAATTAATGAAATATTTATTCTTTTGTAAAAAAAATATTTTAAATGATTCTTCATGTATTTGTTTCGATAAAAACAGATCGTTTAGCATTCAATAAAAACGATAATGTTATCTTTGTTTTAACATGTTTTACTTGTATTTGATTTACCCCAATCGTGAAAATTATTTACATTTATTATTAATTTATATTTATTCATGGTTATATTTAAATTAAATTATTTTAAAAATCATGTTTGAGTTAACAAAATATTTTTAATTGTATAAAATATATTTAACACAAAAAATGTTTTAAATTATTTTTTATGTCATTATTTATATGTATTGAATCATATTTTCAATGAAAATTATTTCCATAATAAATTATGAATTTTTATTTTAAAAAATTGATTTTAATCTAATGGTTATCTTCTTCAAGAAATTTTCCTATTAATAATACTAAATAATCTTCCATATATGATGTAATCCTTTGACATAAATTATGATTTACATGGGATATGAAAAGAGGATACTATTGAAATTATTTATTTGAATTTATTATGCTGAAAATATGTTTATGAAAAACATTTCACATCATCGGGTTATTCCATTATAAGAAAATTTATGAAACTCAAATATTTTTTGTTGGATATTCCATTATGTAATGGTAAAATGATTATTAATCTCTTCCCTAATTTGAAATATATGATAAGAAAAAATATATACGAAACCCATTACAATTCATGGGTTATGATATGATGAATTTTTCTTGATCTTATGGAAACAATATATATGATTATTATTATTTGATTAGTGGGGCATATATCTCCATCTAATAAACTGGTAAATGATCAATATCTCATAGGATAGAAAAGACTAGAATGGTGAGTGAACCAAGTACAACAAGGGACATTTTATGTTATGACGTTCTTAAGAGTATACCATAGCTAATATTATGGTTTGGCGAGTGAACCCATTCCACTATGATAGTATTTGTATTGATCATTGACTATAATATAGGTGATATTCTATGAATTTTCTTTAACTATAATTCCATGTTCTATGAAAATGGTATTCACTATTCACGCCATTCGTTATATTTCTATACGATTCATTCCCAATGAATTAAATTTTTTTTTTCATGACTAATGATTATTATCCCTGATATTAATGGTGTGATTTTAAAATTTTAAACATATGTTCTCATACCCTTATTCTCATGTTATGGTTATGTATCTCTTTTTTTTATCATTACTAAGCATTTGAGATCATCCTTTTTTATGATTCAATTCCATAGGTTAGGAATAACAGTTTTAAGTAAGGAATGTTTGTACTAAAGAGTAATAAATTAACCGGAGACACTGATGTTGTTTCAAAAAATTAAAATATTGTGAACATAGTCTCAAAAAAATCTAAAAAATTATTCTCCTATAGCATGTTTTTGGGTTATGAATTGAATATTCTTTTAAGAAGATATAATATCCATTAATGGAATTCTTGGGTCGTTATTTTTAATATCAAAGGAAATATATAGTTGTCCTTTAAAAACTAGGTTGGGAAATTATTAGTGAGTTCCATCAGGATATTTCTATGTATATTTCTAGGGTTGTATATATTATAGGTTTAAGAATGATTCAATGTATTGGAAACATTCATCGAATTTTGTTAAATTATAGATAATATGGTGTTCAATAAATTACATCCATGTATAGATACTATATGGGGATATGGATCTGGAAAATAGGTACCTTGGGTACATAATAAATAAATAGAGCACTCAACAATACTGGAGTGTCAAGTACTGTACAACAAATGAATCATTATACACACCAGTTTTGACACTCCCATGGGATATGTTTTTCGTAATTCTGAACACTTTACGAATCATTAATAAGTATTAAAATATAATATGACAATGAATAACCTAGGATAAATTAATGTTTTCATATATTATATAATTTTTTTAATATTTATACATCTTATATGTTCTTATTGTCATTACTATATTTTTCTCTAGTATGAATAGTTCTGATCAGACTATACATATTTTTTTTCATCAATAATGGGAACCAAAAGAATCATGGTTAAAATTGAATGTGGAATACAATTTCTTGGCGTGTATCCCAATAGGATGACTATAAGAGTGACATATATTATGATTATGCATAATAATTTATCACGAATCATGATAAAACTGATATACCTTAACCAACTCTTGGACTCTCCAAGGAAGAGAAAGAGATTGTTTATTGAGAGTTTGTATAGTGAAGACCATTAATAATGGACAATTATGATTCCAATATTTTGAGAATATCGAATAAATCACTCAATGGAATGTATCAATTGGACAAGAACTTGTATTTTGTTTTGAAAAGAAAGACACAAATCATGTTACAGTTAAGGGAAATTTGAATGTTTCATTAATAGAAGAGATATAAATAATGGTCTCTTGAATGTATCACTAATTATTTAATGTTTTAAATATGGAATGTATGGTCATTATGTAAATATATGTCCTAATAGAAATTCTCTTAAAGATAATAATCATGTTTGCATGGGTAATTGTTATACTATTAAGGATGAAGTTACAAAAAAATGATATATAGAAATTATGTGTTATTTTATCTTTATTTATTTTTATAAAAATTATAATTAGGACTAGATTACTATTGGTGAGTTTTAATAGATTATTTATATTTCATATTTTAGAAAAAAAGTGTTAAGGAAGAAGACGAAGAAACCTAATTAATGGTATGAGAATGATACAGCATAATTGAATTATTAATGAATTAAAATTTATGGATTATATTTATTGAATAATGAAATATATAAAGGAAATTGAATAATTTTTTTATAAATTATTCTAATTAATATGTAAAATTGTACTACTAGACTAGAAAAGTGATTTAATTGAACAGTGATATTTTTATATATATAGGATAACCCTTAATACTCTATGGATATTTTGATAATGATATTGAGATAATGTTATGTTCGATATGAATAATGAAAATGGATATTAATGATTAACATATTTGTCTATAGATAAAGTGGCTTATGATATAATTCATTTAGTTTAAAAACTTTTGGATTTAATGAATATATCAAATAATATGTGTTTTTAAGGAATTATAAATCTTGTATGATTTTATCATTTACTAATATAATTCAAATTACTACCATGTTTTAATATAATACTTGATAAATGTAATCAAAAGATTGGTATGTAATAATAATGAGTTTCTTCATGTTATTTCGGTGATTAATTGAAGTTAGAAAAAATTTAGGGACCTTCATTATAAATATAAAATATTGGAAGGGTTGTAAGGTTAATGATTTATGGAATAATTTATGTTGAACATTAGTTGAGGTTTTAGATATTTTATTGTTACTTTATAATTGGATTATTTATAAGTATTGGGAAAGCATCATTAAACATTTTTTACTCATTATTATATATAGATTGAATTAATTATAATTATGTTTTGGATTTTATTTAGTACCTCATACATGAACTATTCAAATCGTATATTAAGAGACGAAGTGGAATTTACCAAGGCATAACCAAAGAATGAAATTGTTCTTAACTTAAAATAACTTTTTTCATTTAATAATAAACCTTGTTGATATCAATGACCTTTTTAAAAATCCTTAGATTATGGATTTATTTTTAAATTTACATACTATGTTATCTATCACTCTCTATTTATATTTGGGTATTTTTTTATCTTTTTTTCCATCATTACACTTCCAACTATATTCCTCTATTTGGAAAACATATTTGATTTATTCCAAATTACATTCATAAAATCCTTTATCTTCACCAATATGACGTTTCATTAACACTTTTTATGATTTTGGATTCAATGAATTAATTTTAATCTGATTATCCATTTAGTACTGAGATAAATTTCAGTGGATAAATTCATTTTAAGGGGGTAGAATATAACACCTCAATATTTTATGTGATATATGTTTTAAAATAAAATAAATGTTTTTGGTATTTTTAATGACATTCAACACTGATTTTAACATTAATTATGTGCATCACTGAGTTTTGGATTCATTTCATGCAACATCTATTTTATCTTTTTCTACACACAACATAGAGTTTAATCAAAGCCATAGATACTATAAAAATATTATTATTCATGTTATTGTTTATCCATAGGAATAGGGGTATGAATTTTATTAATTAAATTATGTAAATATATGGTTAACACATCTATATAAAATTAATTATTTTGTGACCAATTAATTAGAAATTGAAATAAAAACTAGTTTAAAAGAAAGGAAATGTTTCTAAAAATAAATATTTTTATGTGACAAAAAGTTTTTTACCTCAATAAATTAAGAAAATTAATTTTTTTGAATTTTTTAGTGATAATTTTAAATAAAATTTTATAAAAACTATATAAAAATCTTCTTATTTGTTTTATTTTAAAATGATAATAATAAATCAAAATTTTCTCTTAGAATTAAATTTTTCTAAGAAGTATATTTTTCACATTTTTCTCAAATAAATTATTATTTCTTATTGATAATATTTTAAAATTATTATTATAAATTAAATATAGTTTTTTGAATAATATTTTCAAAATTTTCTTTGGGTGATGTTTTGGTTATTTCTTTAATAGAATAATTTAATTATGAAAATTAAAAAATATAGGATTTTAATTGAAAACTACATTTTCATTTAAAATATTTTTTTGTTAAACTATATTTAAATTTTTTTTAAATTAAAATTAGTTGAATTTTATATCTATAATTAATATTTCTCTCAATTTTTTAATGTTCAATTTAGATATTTATACAATGACTCTGAAACATTAGAACATTTTATAGTTAAAAACTCACTTTCTCATCATGTTTGTGGGATTAATTTTAAATTTTATTTTTCTCCATCTATGATTATTATTTGAAAAAATTGATTATATATTTTTAATCAAAATTATTTATATCATATAACATATTAAACTTATTTTTAGATCATATTTAATAGTAAGTATTGTAAAAATTATTTATTGTAATTAACATGAATTTTTTTATAGTTGGTTTAATAAAATGATACGGGAAAAAATAACCCATAAACATAGATAAAATATATATTATGAACATATTTCTTTCATAAAATTAATTTTTATCTATAATAATCTATTATGGATATTTTTTTCATGTGAGAAATGTTGATAATTATATTCAATGTTTAATATTACATGTGTCCCACTCATCTTGATTATAAAAGTCCCCCCTCTCCATTTCGCTTTAAACCATCAAATCCCATTAGAAAAACCACTCCCTAAAAATTAAGATATCATATTCCCTCCATTCATTTTATAAGGAACATTTTTAGTATAATGTCTACATATGATGTATTTTGGTGCAATTCTAAGGAGGTTACCATAAGAAGAGGTAATGTTCCTTAATAAGAATTTTGAATTTTATTTCTTCATCCTCCTTCTTAAATTATTATTAACACATGATGATATAATGAAATTGGTATATTAAATATAGTTTATTGTCATTATGTCTCATTGACTACCATAAAACACCCACACATCCGTAAAATGTGTTACGTAATCATTATTCATGTGTATGGTAAACTACCTCCTCATGAACAGAAGTAATTATTTTTTCAATTACTACCTCCCATGGGTGGGTATGATGATAGATATAAAGTATATATTAGTTATTTATAACATAATTATACCTATATAGTAATTATATAATATATATATTGTTTTTTTTAATTTCCACTCCCTAGGGGATACATAAAAATTAATCGTGTGTATGGAGGACCACCCCCTTGCAATTAAATGTGATTCATTTTTAACTAAATCATTATTTTGACGATAAAAAGGACGTATTTAATGAATATATGTGATATGAATTTCATTATATTTTTAATTATTACATATTCATCATTATAAAAATACAATATACCTTTTTATTTTGTACTTTTTTACTCATTGAAATCTGATAACATTATTCATATACATGTGTACTACCTCCTTCAAGAAGAGGTGTGACTCATTCCATTATTTAGCAGACAACTTGGATGACATATAAATGATTATATTAATAAAATATATTTTATTTGTGATATTATTATCATTATTGATTTATAATATAACAAATACCACCTTTCCATAATTATCATTGAAAAATTGAAATGATAATCATGCCTAAAGATGGAATTCTGTCTCCATGATAGAAATATACTAAATTTCTCAAAACCATATTTTCTGATTGGTATTATACCATGACCCGTACCACTGGGGTCCATGACATGACTCCCCATGTTTACCTCTAATAGTCTAGGGGATAGTGACTAGCACAGAGTAGGCATATTACTAACATGGGAGGTGTTTCTTATGTACATGTACACACACATTCATATCCAAGACAACAAATTCTAAAATGCAAAATTACACTATGAAACCAATGAATTCATATATCTATATCCCACATCCATAGTATTTTAGAAATTAATGTAATGTAAAAATGGGCCAGAATACAAGCCCACCAAATAGCGTGTGTAACCACATGTCCAACATGTAAGAAAAAGGTATTGGGACCACTATCTGTTGATGTAGGAACACACCCCAGACATCCATGAATCATATTAAACCATTCCGTTCTGGACGTCATAGGAATCCATCAAAATGTCAATCATCAATACATGATATGACATCTTTAGGTAAATCACCTATAAGGGTGAGTATAAAAATATTCAGTTGGATAACTCAAGACAACAATGAAATACAATAAAGGGCCGATATATAGAGATCGACACAAGTATATATTGACCGATCATATAGAAATATTATCCACATATACTCAACCAAGAAATAATGTGAATTGGTAAGTAACAACCACTATATATCAACACATTAAATTGTCGTAGAATATATCATGATGTACTAATTCGGTATAACACACTCTTGATTCTGATAGCACTAATTAAATTAGTCCAAGAGGTACTGCTCATCAGGTCTCACCATGAGAGAGATACACTGATATATCTTAATAGTGATATGATACTACACATTATATTAGGATCATAGCTAGGGATATATGTTTATATCGACAACTCAATATCGGTTAACATGCCATGTTGAGGATCAATTCCTTCATTGTTTTGGTCACATTGCTACCAAAAACTCAACCTCAGAAAAGAATAATGAATAGGGGATCCCATTCTTGAACCCTTGGATGATTGCAAAAACTCTAAAAAGGAATTCTAGATAGAGGGATCATAGTCCTATGAATTTTATATGATTTATATATACCTTCTAATAAATTATAATGTGAACACACCATGGGGAAATATTTCCATGATACTGAGGAAAATAGAATCATCCCATGCTAACTTGGGTACATGGTGTTTAATAGGGTAACAAGTCATGTCGTTTAACCCTGGGTACTGATTGTATACAATGGCCCATGTATTAAAAAAATTACATATAGAATTTTTCTACCCTACCTTTAAAAAGACTCACACTCTATGTCCTTCCTTATGGGGTCCACCCATGTACTATATCCATGTTCCAGTACACGGTATAATCCCATATAACCTTACCCATGTACCAATACATGGGGATTCTTTGTAATTAGTTTAAGCCAGGCCTTATGGTATAATACACAATATGTAGGATGTCTGAGTTCTCTAACCCATGTTTATGTAATTTCTATGCACACATCATGTGGTCCAATAATGAACACACACCATTTAGGAGTTACTACATGCGGTGTGCTCTGGATTTTATAGAAATTCTCTTTCTTCTTTCATGAGCCTTGATCATTCTCCAATATCTAATTCTGGTGGTCTATTTTTCTTAAAACGCTATATTTAAATTTTTATCACCACTATAACACTGATTTGATGCATCTCGGGACCTTAATTAGCTCAGAAATCCAATTTAATTCATCCCGGTACATCCCACCAGAAGAACAGATTATCTCGATCTACTTTGATTCATCTGCTTCCTCTAATGTTTCACCTTCGTCGAGTCAACCTAATACCAGATCTCAAATTTCAAAAAATTGAACCAAGAAATATTTGTACAATTATCAATCATTGAAAATTTCAGAAAATAATTAATAATGTGTGTCACTAATTCCATAAATAATGGGAGAGAAAAAAAATTAAACAATCTTGATTAATGAACCTTATACATTGTTCATTGAAACCACTGTCTATTATCATTGTAATTATAAATGACTTTTTAAATCAATATATAAGAATAAATCCAAATAAACCATACTAATAACGTATCATCCTGCATATACAATCGATCCACATACTAAAATCATCATGAATTAGTTTGTGTTCATCTTAGGGATCAAGAATATGAATGAGAAATATAAATAATGAATCCTAATAAGAATTTGGATTACTCACTGATTATGATTGTCCATCACATGATCACTGTTGGTGAGATCTTCTAAGAACGGTGTCTTTCGATCTCTGATCTAATGTTTTTTCATCGTATGCTTATAGGATTCCCTAAATATCTCTCTCTTGGGCCTCTAGAGGATTACAGTGTAATGAGACACACCCTATATTTCTTATAGAAGTATTAATTAAAATAAACACATCATTTCCTTTTTTTGTCAGTGAAATTAAATTAAAATAACATTTTATAAATTTTTTATTCATTTAAAACACCAATGATAAAATTAAACATTCATCCTATAATGACCATTGTTAGGTAATTCCTAGGGTAATGCAGCTATTCTAAATGCAATGGTGTCCTCAAATTTCTTATTTAGTCAACCTCATATATGTTAATATAAATTTTCAAGAAAACTATGTTTTCATGACATTTAATATTTCAATATATTCAAAAAAATATTGCTTGGATGATCGGGCCTCATAATCACCCTCATATCAGTGCCTGGTATTGAATATTATCAATATAGTATTTAAAATTGATGCTTGGAATAATCATGGAATTACATTATCCACACATTGTGGCATTAAATCCCCAAAAGGAAAAAATAAACACTCCTAAAGAAGATGTCAGTATTGACTATATATTTGAGAATCCCTCTACCAAGTGATCTCATTGAGATTGTCGTTCCACCATTGGACAAACACTAAAGGAATGAGTCCTCCATGAAGGATACTCTCTTCCCAATCCTCAATCTCCATTGGGAAATCAACAAAATTCTCTCCATCCTTGATGAAACTCTTTCCCCGGTTGATGATGTGGGATGGAGAATGTATGTACCTCTTCATCTGCAACTAGTGGAAGAAATCATGTACTTATAATAAATGTGGGGGTAAAGAAAAGAAATAATCCACCTAGCAAACACTATACAATATATTAAAAGGGCCAAAACACCTCGTAGATAACTTCCCACACCATCCAAATCATTATAATATGAAAACATGTGATACCCGTAAGAACCGATGGCCTCTTTAACAAAACATCAAGGGACCCCATCACCAATCATCGTAATACTTCTGAAATAATTTTTTTCCTCATATTAACATGGTTGACATGCAGCTTCTCAGTAATTGGTCTCACCAACTCTGGGCCAATGAGTACGGAGTCTTTAGTGTCATCCTAACATAGTGCTGACCTATAGGGTAACTAGTAAAAAGCCTCAAATGGTTCCATGCCAATGGTAGAATGTTAGAAGTTTTTTATGAAAACTCTACCATTAGTAGTTTATCCTACTAATTATGGCTGAAGTCTAACATACATTAATGATTAATTTCCTCAAAACCCAATATTTTTCACTCAATCTAGCCATCATTATGTTCATGAAATGATGTGCTCAAGAATAACTGGATCCCAAACTCCTCTTTCAATCCCTTCCAAAACTGGTTTGTAAAATGATAATCATGATATGAGACTATATTTTATCAAACTCCATGGATTTTAACTATCTCTTAAACATATATTTGTCACTAACTCTCCATTTAACTCTACTCTCGGATAGTTTGTATGTGGGATGACATGATGGGTCATTCAACGATCACCCAGATGTCATCATGTACCCTAGATGTATGAGGTAAACCCATCATAAATTCCATAGATATTATATCTCAATTAAATTATTTTTCCCTAGGGGGTGAGTTACACCTATTTTATGTAGGTGATCATCCTTCACTTTCTTAAAATTAAGGAATCAGGAAAAATCATTGCAACACTTACTTTCATTCCTTGCCGCCAAAACTGACATTGGAGGTCTTGGTATATCTTAACAAAACCTAGATGTACCACGAAAGGGGATGAATGAATCATCCTTAGAACCTCCTCCCACAACGACACTAGTCATGCTATAATTCCTCTGAAATAATCAATGTGATCCCCATCTTTTTAATATCCATCATGAGCATGCCTTGTGGATATATACGAATGTAGGGTCTTGTAGTCGGTGTCCCCATGTTATTCCTCCTTTACTCACTATAATAGTGGAGGGGTAACATCCATCGAGTAGAGGTAATATTCTCTATTTCCATCCATAATGAATAACTATGATTAGGCCAAGTGCTTCAAATCCCCGTTCACCTTCTGCTAACTATATCACCTGATGTGAGTATCTTCCACCATGTTCTCCTTATCCGGTGTATAGAAATTCTCAAAGTCATATTCCTAGCAGATCACTAGACATCACCTATCTATCATGTTAAGATAATTCTGAGAGAAGATATACCAGAGTCTCTTCTAATCATAGTAGATGATAAACTTCTCATCCATCACATAGTCTCTCTACATCTTCAACACAAAGACAAACACTGATAACTCAACATCATCAGTCATGTAGTTCTAATCATGTAGTCTCAAATTGAATGAACCATAGGTATTAAACTCCTTCCTCTACATCATACACAAAAATTATCCATTCATGATGCATCACAGATCACTACATAATCAACATCCTCTTACTGAAATCTCAATATCAAAGCACTTTTCAAACTCCACATCTACTATTGATAATACTTCTAGTACTTATCTTTCCACATGAAAGGCTTCTTTTTTTGAGTATAATATTTTATATGTGCATATATATTGGAGAAATCAGTTGCGAATCTATAATCAACAGTCTTTTATCCTGAGGAAGCTCCACACATACATTCCACTCTTATGTGGCTCTCATTCTAACATTTCCTCTACCATGGAAGGGGCCACCCCAACTCCATCTACTAAGATAACGTTTCATAGAATGTGGTTTGTCGAAATCCAGAACTGGCACATAGAAGGTTTCCCATTAATCTAGTAATATCATAGTACTTACAAAACCATTGTTAACTGTCTATTATGATCCTCCTCATACGCTGAGTACACAAGGATATCATCGATGAATACTACCATGAACCGGTCCATGTAAGTATAAAAAATCAATTCAACGAGTCCCATGAACAATGGTCTGGAAGTCATCATCTCAATAGGGAATCAACAAGTACTCATAATGACTGTATTGAAATATTAATTCCTCCTTCGGTATATCCATTTCAAGTACTCGTATTTGGGGATATCCTGATATGAGGTCATCCATGACAACCAACACACCTATTTAAATTGATAAAGGAGTTCATTGATCCTCAAGAGTGGATACATGTTCATCAAGGTCACCTAGTTCAACTGATTTTAGTCCACACAGAACCTGAAGATCCAATCATCATTTTTGGAAAAAACAGGGGCTGGCGAATAAGAAACAATGGGTCTCACGAAGCCCTTCCTCTTCAATTCCTCACACTTCACCCTCATCTTGTGAAGCTACGGTGGACTTGTTAGATATAAAGGTTCATATATTAGTGTTGGCTCTGGATATAAATCATTACAGAAGCTTTTATCCTTGAAGGGGGGTCATCATAGAATATATTTAGGAGAAATATCTTTCTAATCTTCCATTGATTCTAGAAACATGAAGCTTACGACATTTGTTGCACTAATGGTTAGACAAGCCAACTGACAAGTAATCAGATGTGCCCTCATTTGCATGATTCCATTCAATGATTTCTAGGTTTCCTTTTAACCATGAAATTTAAACCTTGTTTCATCAATATGGAATCACTACACCCTTTTCCTACAATTTTCAATGTGGTCATGGACGGTAGAAAACAAAATCATACCAAGAATGACAGCGTAAGGCCTCAATGATACCACCACGAGGTTTTAACTGAAACTCTTTCCTACAAGGGTCTGGACACACTGTTGACACATGTATATGATAATTGTGTAATCTCCAATATGTGTCTATATGTGTAAAGGTCAATACAAGGTTCTGGACACACTGTTGACACATGTATATGATCATTGTGTAATCTCCAATATGTGTCTATATGTGTAAAGGTCAATACACGGGTCGAAATGAGATCTATATATCTCAAACATGATAAATGGCGATAAATGAATGTCTATAACCTGTGTATGTCAGTATTAAAAGTTAATTATAAAATTAAAATATTATACCTCAAATAATTCATGGATCCCCTGGGTCACTAACCTAAACCACATGTTGTTGTACCCTCCCCAATCCTCCATCTCTCTAATCCTATCATGGACTACATGTGGTTGATAGTGGTAAAAAGTCAAAACATCGACAACATTCCACTTCTCTCCCAGCTCCTCATCCACATAAGCCACTATGTGGATCTTCCTGCCCTTATAATTGCCTCTTCCTTGGTGGTCCAACATCTATAAGGTATTATATAGTATGGTGGGATTGAAAATATCGAGGGAGATTTCCTCTACCATCACATAAATAAAAATGCCTCACTTTAGTCTGACAGGACCCACCATGTGAGACCCGAACAACATATCCTATATCATAGGACCTTTTATTGAAATTTATGCCACAACTAGGTCCCTAGGAATGATATAAAATCAATCCTAACTTAGTATCTACTATCTCTCATCAATGTGTGACTATCACTGGTTGTATTTTCTCAACCAAGGAGCTTTAAACCAGAAATTCTCGTTCAAGCACCCCAACATAAGCTAGAATTCATGGAGGTAAAATGATTGCTTAGATGTCTCTTCATAGACCACACAAGAATGTTTAAAACCAAAATTAATAATCTATAACTATACCAATAAAGTAATTATAATGGTCCAGAAACCTCAGAGATTAATTATCGACTATGATGATACCCTTTTGGAGATGAATAAGCTCTTTTGTATGCACACCTCTCAGTATAACTGGTGATAACTATTCTCTGATGAGGTGATTGAAATTTTCCAATGAAACAGTCCCCACACCATGAGTCTCGATAGCCAAACTCCACCATCATTTTTCTTCTACATATATAAGGCTTGCCGCTAGGACCACAATCTGATCCACTAGTGTCCAGAATAGATAGAAAACATGGGTCACACCCTCATGTCAGTCCATAACTATATGTGGGGCATGATTTCCTTGGAACCTGAGGGGTCTCCATATCTGATACTCATGATGCACATTATGACAATACTCCACATTCGTTGGTACTGCTGGAACGATGTGTTAATATACAAGTAGAACTATTGTTGTTGAACCAACAGGACGTGAAATATAGGGAACCTGTCCTTATATCAAACCATCATCACAGACAAGGTCAGCCACGTGATCAATTTTCCTAATCCTAACTAGTATACACTGTGGATGAATCCTGAAACAAACTATATGTACCATGGTCAATGAGTATAGCATGAAAAATGACTCAATAAGGTCATGAAACCACAAACCATTCTTATATGTGCATGTACCATTATTATCCACACAACTAATATTATCATGTATTGATTACTAAATTAGTTTATTAGATTGCTTGAGTATGGATATGTTGGATTCCATAATAACAATGTAATCATTAGACCAAAATATGAAATCAAAACACTTAACCTTATATCCCCAAACTATTTTCATAGTCTCTTGATACTATGGTAGAGTCGACCATCTCTGATAACACACAGTCATAACCCTAATAGTGGGGTTTGTTCCGAAAATCTCCAAAAAACCCACCAATAGGCAAAGCGATGGTGACTAGAACCATGTAGGAATATCCTTTACATTGTAGGAATTTCTTAAATACCTATAAAAATGCACACATCTCTAAGACCTAAAATTTAAAAAATATAAAAAAATAAGAAACCAATGTATTCATACATCTATATCCCAAAAACAGAGTAAAAAGGAATTAATATAATGTATAACAAGGATAGAATATGTGCCCATCAAATATAGTCTGTGACCACAAATCCGAAGAGTAATAAAAAGGTACTAGGACTGCTGTCTGTAGCTAGAGGAACCCACCTCGGTCTGCCCAGTCTCAAAAATTGATATATAAGCATGGGCATCCTAGGAATCCATCAAGAGGATTATTATTTCTATAGGTCATGACATCTATGGGAAAAGTAAATACAATGGTGAGTATAACAATAATGAGTGGGGAAACAAAAGACCACAAAATAGTCAAATAGAGGAAACACACAATCATCTTTACACAAGTATATGTCCACATAACATATATCAAGAATATCCAGATATAAAAAACCAAGAGACATAATATACAGGTATGTCACAACCACTATATACTATCCATAGGGATTCTGATTGAGTATTCCATGAAACACTCATATGGGATAACACAATATTAAATTTGATAGAGATGATGACGTATGTTAGAGTGGTACTGCTCATAAGGTCCCTAAATAAGAGAGATACACTGATAGAAAGGAGAGATATATGATACATTATGAAAATGAGAATCACATCCAAGTCCATGGGGTGATACTGATAACAAAATTAGTATTAACCTTCAATGTAGTTGATCGTCACCCTTGTAGTGTTGGTCACATCAATATTGAGAACTCCTCCCAGGGCATGATGATTGAAAAGAGAATCATACTCCGAGCCTCTCGGGGGATTCCAGCAACACTATCCAGGATGTCTTGATGAATAGATCATATATCTATACGAGATAAATGATTTGTACCTATCTTTAGGGAAACGATAAAGGGAATGATCCCAAAAGAACATGTCCAAGATACGGATGAATAGAGAAAAAATCCTTATAAAAAGTGGTATAGTGTGTGTAGTAAGGTCTCACTCCTTGTCCATTGACCATAGTTAATAGCTGTGTAGTTAGAGAAATGACATGTAGAAGATGGTTACCAAACATGTTGATGGAGCCACACACTATTTCTTTCATTTTGGGGTCTACCTATGTACCATGTCTATGTGCCAGAACACGGTGATAACTCGGTAACTTTTCAACTGTACCAGTACATTGGGTAATCTGTGAAACTGGTTCAGACCAATTAGTACAAGATATTACAATCCATGTATGCATCTCATGTACTCCAACCCATGGTCACATACATCCCATGTATAGGTCGAGTTGTCAAATGATGATCCCACATCATGTATAATGGACTACATGTCATGTGATCTAGATTTTTACGAATGTTTTTTATTCGTCAAAGATCCTTAGACATTCTCATATATGTATTTTAGGTTTTACTTTCAACTCGAATGTCCAAATCCAATGTCGATTCACCTCCCTAACATTGAATTGATTTGTTTTCAGTATTGAATTGGATTATGATCCGATTTAATTCAACCCGATGCATCACGTATGAGGAATTGACTATCCTAATACTCTTCGATTCGTCTTTCAATGTCTCTATCGCACCATGGTTGACTCTTACTGATGCAGAATATAAATTTTAGAACACTATGCCATGAAAATATTGGAAAATGATCAATCATTTAAATGATGGGATAATAATGATGAACTCAGTCAAGAACACAAGAAACTGATTGAGATAAAATCACAACAAACAATATTCAGAAACTAAATTATTCTATTGTTCATTCCAGATATAATAAATTCTCCTAAAAATGATAAATGAATCATGAAATCAACTCCTAGGAATAAAATCATCAAATATCATCATATCCCGTATATATAATCGATGTGTAGGTTAATATGTCTTTGTATTATTCTGAGTTCATCATATGAATCAAGATTAGGAAAGAAGATTCAAAATAATTCATCCTACCTAGAATTTGGATCCCTCACTGATGAGGAGCAGCCACCACATCATCATTGTTGGCATGATCTACCAAAAAAAAAGTTCATCGATCTCTAATCTAAAGTAATATTGTCTCCTGATGAGCTGATTCTCCAAATATCTCTCTCTAGGGCCTCTGGAAGATTATATGGTTATGATAATAACCCTAGATGTTTTCCAAAGGAATTATTTAAAATAAAACAATTACATACTAATTGTTGCTATCAATTAAAAATCAAATAAATTTTTATAATTTTATTTTATTCATTTGAAATTTTTATGATGACTTTCCACAATCAACAGCTCCAAATAATGTTAGGTCACACCTAGGGTAAATCTTTTATTCTGACCACAATCGTCTCCATATATTTTTGATATGGGAAACTGATTAACTATTATTCCAGTTTTTCCAAAAAACCAATTGAGAATTCTATTTAATATTTTAAAATTTTCAATCAAAAGTTCCAGGCACACCGAGCCTCAAAATTGTACACTTCTTCAATGACTACTCTCAAATATAATATATATATTATTTTTAAAATAATACATAAAATCAGGTAAATTGTATATTATATTTATAATTGAGGTATAAATATTATAATTATTTGGTTATTATTATAATTTATGTGATTAATCCCTGATTAAACAATGAGGAATCAAAATCTAAAATCAAAACACACACGAGAAATTAAGTGGTTATTACTCTATATGTTATTTTAATAAGGAATTGTTAATAAACTGATAATAAATGGTCATACGTAAATTATACATGGTATAATAAATATAAATACATTTATATAATATATTTATAATGAAATTAAATATATTATATAGGAGTGTCTAATGTGTACAAAGGATATCAAGACTCATGTTAACGAGTTTGTGGTCTCTATTTAATTTCAAGGAGACATTTGATAATACAATAATAATTTATATTAGGAGGGGTATATACTACCCCATTAACATTTTATCTAACTATTATCACCCATAATATTATATATATTTATTATATTTCATGATTTATTGGGTCTTAGGATTACAAATATTACGAAAGAGGTAAGGGATTTTTATTCTCTGTTGTATTTCTGGAAGACGTACTAAAATTCACCCCTCATTTATTTTTTATTTTGTACATACTATGAAATTGACATGTTATAAAAAAAATCACATCCTTTTAATGATATTACATTTTTCATTTTATTTTTTTCATTATTGGTGCTTATGATTAAAATGTTTATTAATGTGGTAAGTTGTTTCTCCTATTTCCTTTATTTTAGCGAGTAAGATGAAAATTTCCCACTCAATTATTTAGTGTGGTGTATAAACATCCCCATTGAAATGTTATAAATATAATTTCCATACATTAATGATATTTAATTTTTCAATTGATGTTACTATTTATAGGGGATTATTATTAAAAATGTTAATAATGTGGTAACTAATTTCTAATCTCTCTTTTATATAAATTGATATAAGTAATATTCACCACTTGTTTCTCATATGTTGTGTATATAATGTCAATTAATTTTTTTTATATTTCATAGATTTAAAATTTTTATGAATTACATATCCATTTTGAATCCCTATTTCATGGGGTTTACGATTCGAAAGATACAAAATTTGTGATGTATTTGTGTCTCAATTTTTATTTTTTAGGATTATGTCTAGTTATCCACGGACGTTGTTTTAGGAGGTTTAAATAAGTCTCATTTGACATGAAATTTCATGATTTTTGTTTTTACTAGGATTTTATTTGTTTTAATAATGTAATTTTTTCATGTGTATAACGATTCAATATTACCAAGGCTATAATGTTTTTATGTTACAATGTCATCGTTTACTATGATATCTCATGATTATGCTTCTAATGATAAATTCGTTGGATATAACTATCAATAAACTCATTAATTGTTATAATAATTTTATTAATGAATAATAAATTCTTTCCCTTAATTTTACACTTTTAATGTACCATATATTTCAAAATAAAGTTTTTACTAAAATATATATTATTTCATTATTTTAATAAAAATTTGAATTATTTCTAAAAAATATTGTTTTTTAAAATCTTTTTAAAAAAGGTTCCTTACACTGTTCATATGATTTATTAATGAAATTTTTTGTTATTTTGGAAATATTAATAAAATGTTCTGATAGGAATCTTCATGTGAATTTCCAAAAAACCCATTTTGTCTTATACCGAAAATGTGAATGGAAACATTGTCTTAACAACTATGGCTTCAATTAAATTTCACATCATGATGACCATAAATTTATTTCGAGAATAAATTGTATTTTTTCAGTTTTATTTAAAAAATATAATTTTAAAATGTATTATTTTCTGAAAACAATTTTTCAAATTTGAATGGTTATTTTTCTCATGAAATGATTTCAATATTCATCAAAAGCCATATTTTTATATTATTAATGTTATTTTGAAATTAAATGCATTCTATAAAATTTAATGAATTTTTTTTGTAAAGATTTATCTTTAATTAAAAGTTATATTCCCCATGAAATGGTCTCTGTGATCTTTCAAAATCATTTTCCATCTATGATGATATGATTTTATATACCTTATGATTTACTATTGATATGAAAAATTTATTATAATACTATTAATATTCAAAACAGTTTTTGTTCACAATATATTTATAAAACATATTTCACTTACACGTGTTATACAATGTTAATATTCATACGATAATAAATGAATGTTGTATGGATTATGTTATTATGTAATAATGAAATGATAACATAAAATTTATATTTTAGAGGGGAAATGATATAAAATATTACTATCAAACCCATTACTTTTCATACTAATGGATATGCTGAATTTCTTGTGATCTTGAATGAAACATATGTATAATTTTAATTATTTTAATGGTGGATCCTATATCTCCCTCTAATGCATTGGGAAATTATTTACAGCTTATGAGATAGATATGAATTGAATAGTTATAGAACCAATCCTATAAAGAGAAAATTTTTTCTATGATGGTATTAGGAGTGAACATATTCCACTATCATAGTCTTTTTAGTAATCCTTGAATAAAATGGGAATTATTTTATATGGTTATGTGTATGAAAAAATTCCATCTCTTATTCTAATGTTATGATGTCTTAGAATGTTTTCATGGATTTCTTTATAAATCATGTCTTATGAATCTCCATTATTTATGAGTTCAATCAATGTTATGTTCATTTATATGCATGCTCATTTATCAAATTTTATGCTTATTTTCTAAAAACCATATGTTCATGGTAAGAATATATATATTCCTCATTTACAATTAAAGTTAATATAAGATCACATTTTCGTAGGTTTTCTTTCTCCAGGATATGCACATAGGTTTATGTAGGGTATTGTTTTAATAATGTTGAAAATATTTATGTGACATACTAATGATCATTCATAAAATTATAAATGTCTGTAAATAGAATCCGATGACATTAAAACATTGTGGTCCTCATACGTATTTTCTAAAATGTGTTGAATATTCATCTAAAATGATGTAATATCTATATTTTAAAATTCTTGGGTTCTAAATGGATAAAAAATTATGTTGTGATTTATAGTCATATAATAAGTTAGATGAGTAGACAGAATCCCTAGGTTTCTTCTAGATCCCTTTACTTTTTGATTCTATGGAGTAAAATTAGCCCATTTTCCATTACATTATTCATTAAAATGAATCCTATTAGACAATATCATTGACTAAAACAATAATATATAATGGGAGAAACATTTTCCATATCTTAGAATCATATAACCATGAAAAATTATTCATTGGATATCAAAATCATTAAACCATCTTTTCTATCAATGAAACATTAGTTTAAAACTAGGCCATACCTAATTATCATATATTCAAATCCCATATAACAATATATAAAGAAATTATGAATTTACCAAAAATATATCTCCTAATAGTGCCAAAATGTATTTGTATTACGGGGAGATAGTCACCATGCACTGGATTTATGGCTCACAGATACTCGAATAACATTTTTTTGGTTGTTACCCCTAAATAGATCTGCTCCAAAACTGTTTCCACATTTAGGATCCAAGAAACGATTTTTTTTTCTTAAAAAACCAGTATCATTAATTTTACATAATTTAATAATTTATCATACACATTGATTAATCTTTTGGATTCTTGAACAATGAAAAATATGATAAATTAAATACCCTACATTAATGAATAAACACTTTATCAAGTATTGTAGTTATATAAAACACATGCACTACTCTACCTATTTTAGAAATATATGGATTATTATATTTAAAATTATATTCATCATGGTAACCATTTATAATATAGTAAAATTATAGTTACAATTACAATTAATTTATTTTGTTTTATGATAATGTCTAGTTAACATAGAAGGACTGATTTTTGTCCATTACCCATAAGATTATACCCTATGAAACGAATTTATCGATGCTTCAGAGGAATATTGAATCATTATACATTACCATTGACAAATCCCAATACATGATTCAAAAATATATCATTAGATAAGTAGCTTATTATAGAGTTTCATGCTTATCAAGATCATGTCCAAAAATATGTTCACTAAACCAACCTTTGAAAATATCACTGTCACACACTATACACTTTTGGAATTCTCTGGTGTAATAACGTGTTTTGTGACTAAAAACTAACAGTATGAATTTTAAATGTTAAAATTTAATATAAAAAAAATATTATATTAACAAAATTTTATTTTATTTTTTAAATTATAACATAAGATGTTTGATAAATATAACATTTTGTTAAAATTAAACCTAAATTTTATTAATGGAAAATATATATCTTAAAACCAAAAACTCTTTTAATGAATGAATTTTTTGAAATAAATTTTATACAATACAAATATTATTTTATAATAATATTAATTTAATATAAATGATAATATAATTTTATGATACCATTATTTATTTTCATATGGTTCATAAAATTGGTGTTAAAAGAAATATTTTTTAATAAATTGGGATATTAAATTTAAAAGTGTATATTATATCATTTAGATAAATTTTTTTAGAAATAATATATTATTTTTGAATTCTACATTTCAAAATTATATAGTGTTTAATTTTGATAATTTCATTATATTGTCAACGTTTTTTGTCAGAATTAAATCATGAATAAATATACAGGGTGCATTATGACATCATAAATTCCTAAAAGTGATTTAATAAATACTTTAAAGAGTTTCCCCTTCAAAAAATATGGTTTCCTTTAAAAATACAATTTTTTTATAATTGAAATTATTTATAACCCCTTAATGATTCCTCATAAAGGCTATATTTTATTTGAAGGTTTTAAAATAACATAATTATAATCATGACTCACTTATAGATAACCATGTTCATTAATTATTTATTTTTTTTATTTCACTTCTATAATAATTAATTTCACCCCACATTGGTAGAAATCATATTTAAGTACAATTTTATTATTTGGGGAATTTTTTTACTTTATTATATAGTGAAAAAACCTATGTATAAAAATTATTAAAGAACCCCAATGTCCCTTTATATATAAACCCACCCAAACTCACATTCTTATTCACTCAAAACCAATGGATTGTGATGTTACTATAAACTTATCTATTTATTTCTATCCCAAGTTGGGCCATGTTCTCATGAATCTCCTCCCAATCCATTATAATTTACTAATAAAGGATCTATCATATATTTTTAAAATATATAATTAATATTAGGGCATGTTTTGGAGTTTTTAAATAATTATTTTTACCCATTTTTAATGTTATTATATCATGCACCTAATTTTCCAAATAAAATATTCCTTACAAGCATACCTTTTTTGTTTAGGGAATTCTTTTTTAATAAATAATGAATCAAATTTTATCAAAGATATGGGATATTATAATTGGAACTAGATGAAAGTCAAGTTATTATTGTGGATTTGATTTAAAAACTCTTATGAAATCCTTAGTGATAAGACTGAACATACGAAAAAAATACAAAATTTTGGGTAAATTATTGAGTAAGTGGATTTCATGAAACTACATCCCTATCTATATTCTAAAATTGGATGTGTCTATGAAAAAAATGTACATAACAGTAATAACCCATAAAAGGGAATATGGGGCTATCATCGATCTTCACCTAATGCATGATAATGGTCCATGCTACACTCTTAGTGTTATACTCATTGGGGATATGATTTTGTAAATTTTTAATTTATATAAAAAAACAATTTGAAGAGAATGAAATTCCAATTAGATTATATAATAGGAAATAGATAATGGATTACGTAGATTTACTCCTAAAAATTCAGAAATTATAGAATATATGTAATTTAAGGTTTATCCATGTAATATTCATAATATCCCTTTTATGATATGAGTACTATAAATACTCCCTTACTTATTTATCCTTTTATTTTATTGAATTGAATGAAATATTAGAAACTGATTCAAGAAATAATGTGACTGGAAGCATGGTGACCACCGAACTGAGATGTATAACATGATGAGAGCTAAACTAATGCATCTTGTTATTATGGAAAAGGGTCTCTTAAATGTTACAATCAATAAATAGAACATATTTGAATATTTAAAAACATTTATGAAGAGGATAGAAATGTTTCATGAATTTTACAATAATAATGGTAATAGAGAAAAAATTAATCAATTTTATATATATCAATAATTAAGAAATGGAACCAAGGTAATGGTCACATGGTAACTAAGAGATGTTATAATTGTAGAAATATGGGTCATAATTATAAATATAAAAAAAATATAAATAAGTATTTTAAAATTATGGAAGGAAATAAATATCAATCTAATTTACAGCTAAGGGATCTTTGTCATAAATGTAAATATAATTGGAATTATTCATTCAGGTTCTTTATTCCATAGAATATCATGAATGAAGACCACCAAAAATATCCATGGCAAAGTGAAAAAATACCCTATGCTAATATGGGTCCAAATGAATGATTTATTCAATACATATTCTATAGAGTTGTTTTTGTCATGTTGTATGTGATATAATATTTATTTTTTATTAGAACATCAGGTCACCTCCCTAATTTATTTGACATCATTGGTGATAAGATCACTTATAATTTTAATACAAATGGATTTTTTGGGTGATTTACTGCACTAATATCATATAATTATCTATTTAGGATAACTTTATATAACTATGTTTATGGACTGGATTTCATTATATAAGGACATCATAAATTTTGTGAGAATGAAATCACCATACATATCACGAATCATCCCCAGATTCTATAACATTTCATGTAGAATAAATAAAATCTTTTAGTATTATCATTTAATGAGAGTATATTATTTAATAATGAGTAAATATAGTTAGCTAAAATGGTTGATAATGAGGAAAATATCATCCTTGGTGGAATTCCCATTCGGAGAAAATATGTTGCATAATGAATGGCCTTCACATATTTTTAAATTAAAAGTTCAATTCCCAATCAAAAACATATCAGGAGCATGTAACATTCCTAATAAATGTTATAACCAGCAAATAAATATTGGTATATCCTTAAAAACCAATGGTAATTTAATAATCGTGAAGATCCAAATCTACTACGGAATTAGAAGTTTTCAATGGATAATATGGGTACTAATGTCAATTTTTGAGAAATAACTCATGATTATCATGTTCACTAACGATGATCACTCAGAGAAGAATTAATATTTTCTATATTAATAAATTTATGATACTTTTTTTAGAGTTGATTAAGAGTCAAATCACTACACCAATATTTTTATTACCCACCATTGAGGAATTATTTATTATCTATAATGATGTATCCAATAAATGGATTAAGTTATGTAGTCCTTCAATATGAAAAGTGATAGAAAATCCCCCCAAACATTTAATGATCCCTGAGATGAACTACCAAACCAATTATTTATAATTTTACACAGTGACCTTATTATTTAAGATATTGATACATTATCTACAATGAGAAATGTATGACATATATAAAGACTATAAAATCATCATATATATATATTTATAAATAATGGATTATATGTGGTAATGAAGGTGATTATATTTCATTAATTATTATTATTTCTCAATCCATTACCATCATGAGAAAGTAAAAAAAAATTGTAAAATGATTTGAGTGAAATGGTTTTTAAAATTATATCCATGTATTTGGAATAAAAGGGATCCTGTATTAATGGACTACTGAAAGATAACTATGGGAAAACTAAATGTATATACATCTTAAATTTCACAAATAAATACTAAAACATCTATTCATTATAATATGAATGATTTCCATAATTATATTTAGGTTCTATTAAAAAAGGAATGAATATTCAATATATTATGTCTTCTAAAGATATAGTTATAATATTTTGATCTAAGATATGTGTCCCATGAATACAAAAATTGAATAAGTAACACATGGATGTTGTAAATGTATCGCCATTCTCAAATTATCATGGAATCACTGTGAAATATATATATTTTAATAACATATTCTATTAGGATAACATGAAGAGGGATATTGAGGTATTTTTACAACAATTCTTGTTATGCCAGTATGTTAAGGAGGAATGGTATAAGTATAATGTTTTGATTCTATAATTATCTTTATTATT
This sequence comes from Viscum album, assembly GCA_963277665.1. NCBI lineage: Eukaryota > Viridiplantae > Streptophyta > Magnoliopsida > Santalales > Viscaceae > Viscum > Viscum album. The sequence goes on from OY728137.1 coordinate 1,903,722,826, forward strand.
ATTTAAATGGAAAAATATAACCATTTTATTTATAGGACTCCATATGACCCATAATTGAAATAGCACTATCTGGATGGTAGTTAATCATAATACCATGTAATGGAATTTAATTTCTGTTAAATATGATTTTACTCTATATCACATCCAAATGATTTATAAAAGGTAATTTTTAATGCTTCATGGAGTTCCTCTATCTATTATATCTGATTGAGATATATTTTTGACATCAATGTTCGGAAGATTCAATTAAAAGAAATGCATTCTGAGATGGGATTCAAAACAACTTAAAACAATCTGATGGATGATCATTCTAAATAAAAAAAATAAAAAACTAGACGATATTTTATGATCATTTTCATTGGATTTGAAATTATTTTGAGATCATCCACTTCCCCTACTTCATTTTTCGTAAAAAAAACATTGTGTATTGAAGTATTAAAATGGATCCTTATGACACTCCCTATGAGAAAATGGTTGAGACACTAAGATCATGGTAAAAATTTATACAGTGGAAACTAATGTGATATGATATTATCTATGATATGATAAAGAATATTGAAACCATCCAGGGTGATATGAAATCTATATAATATCAACATAAAATCTACGAATAAAATCAACATGATATATGGGTTGTGGTAAAAGATAAATTTATCTATCAAATATATCCCTGGATGAAATTCATATATATTGGGAATAATTTGGTATTTTATCTTAGATACACATGGCCTTTTGGGATCATATATCACATTAGAGCGGTGTCCTGTCAACTAGAATTATAACATAACTTATCGCACTTATATTATATCCCCCATTCACCCCATTAATGGAAGTACATACCATACCCCACAAATGTACTTAATGTAAGAGTATTACCATTGGATAATGATCTATAGTACTAATCGAAACTGTAATGATTTTAAATCATATACCTAATGTTCTAAAAATTGAAAAAAAAACTCAACTATTCAATGTGTTTTGAAAGAATTTTTTTTTGAGGTTGTGGCCTCAGAACTAGAAGAGGTGATGAAACACATGTAGCCTCATCAATTTTAGATTATGAAATGAAATTATTTTTGGAAGAATTTCTAAAAGGGGTATGACTGTAATTGATTGAAAATACAGAAATTAATTACTATATTTTAATTATGAAATTCCTTACTATATAATCTTGTCATATAAAAAAATACACTATATTAGCTATTTTAAAAAATAATAGAACATTGGATTTAAAATTTTATAGTGAATAATAATGGTTGATAATAAAGTTTTCAAATAATAACTATTATGATAAATATATTAATGGTTATGATAAAATTCTATTGGTATAGACGGAATGAGTGTTGGCCTGAACTAATATGAATATAAAATATGAAACCTATTTATAGATGTAATTGGGGGAGGATTCATTGGTATTTGAATTAACAACGAACAAGATGAGAATCAATAACTAATTTTTCAATGACTCTATTAATATATAATTTCATGAATATTCATATCATGGATCACACCATGTTCACCAAACCACCCCAATATAATTTCACCATTTAATACCTTACCCATAATGAATTATCTAGTGTAATAAATCGATATGTAACATAAACATGGATAATTGAATTTGTATATTGAATTTTTCATAAAATAATGATTATATTTATACCTTTTTATTATTAAATTTTACATAATTAAATAACGAGTTTAAAGAAATCATATTTGAATTTAATGAAACAAATATTTTATTTTCCAATAATATAGAGTTTTACTAAAAAACTTTTTGATTGTTTCTTTTTTTAAATAATGATGTTTTCCTAAAATGTAATTATTGAATTAGGTTTAATAAATATAATTGATAAAATAATTTTGTGAATTCAAAAGTAATTTTTATAAGGTCCAAGAAAATTTTGTTGTAAAAAAACTATTATTTTGTCAATAAATTGGGATTTATGATTTACAAGTGTATATTATATATCATAAATATTTTTTTTATAATATAAATATTATTTTTGAAGTCATTAGGTTGAAATTATCGATTTTTTAATTCATTTTATTTATTGATATAGTCAAATTTTTGGTAAAAAGTTTAATACAATATAAATTTACAGTGTGTATTGTGATATCAAAAATTTCCATAATGGATTTAGTAAATAATATAAAGAATATCAATGACCAAAATATTTTTTCCAATTTAATATAATTTTTTAATATGTTATTTTATTAAATTGGTAAACCATTATTGAATCATCGAAAACCTATATCATATTTTATGTTTTTTAAATCAATAACTTATAAACCTAACACACTTACACTTCACCAAGGGTATTATTTAATGTCTTTAGTTAATGGAGAAAATAAGTAAATTAAAACCTATTTGGATGAAATCATGGGTAAAGACCTTGATATGGTTTTTATTTGGAATAAATGTTTAAATGGAGTCCAAATAAATGTTAAATAATTAATAAATAACCCCACCATCATTCTCTATAAAATCCAAACAAACTCAAATTAATCTTCCGGAAAAAAACATTACAACATGAATTTAATCATCAAAAACCACTATATATCCCTCATTTGGTTCCCCCATTCTCTAAAAATAACCACCAAATATTTAAAAGTATCTTCTCAAGGTTACCCCTATTGCTTTTAAATATATATGCAATTATAGGGCATGTTTTTGAGTTTTAAAATAATTATTTCTTAACCATGATTCATATTATTATGGAATTTAACTAATTTAAAATAAATACACTTTTCCTAATAATATATGTGGGTGTTTTATTTTCATCATTATGTAATTTACCATCAACGAATTTGTTTAAAAAATATGAGTTCTCAATAGTTCTAAATATTTTTTTATCAAACTTGTTTCCAATGTAGCTAAACAACTCTCTAATACCAAACATAATGAACCACATGTTTCCAATATAAATATCACATATTATTAGATTTATATTCAATAAATACCATTTGGATTGAAGAAAGAACCATAAATGTTTCGTGTTTTTTGAAACATGGATACATAGACAACTGGTAAATCAATTATCAGCATCATTTTCTGGTAGTTTTTTATAACTATCACCTTTCATAGTTACGACATATATATAGTTTTTCATCAGATCCTATGGGAACGAAATAATAATAATTTATACAATCATATTTTTCGTTGTATCTAATAAGAGTGATATAAAGTTTCATTTAAACATATCTATCGAATAATTTGTATTAAAAAATGAGTTTAACTATTTGAAATAAATACCATACAATTCATATATAATAAACATGATTCAAATAATAATTGTTTTTAGTTTATATGACATGATTCATAAATCGATAATGGGACATAATCCATGAGAAAAAAACTATATCATAAGTTCATGTAATAATAATTGGCATAATGTGTGGAATAATCAGAATAATAAAATTATTATGTCATGGATGCACAAAAATTAATTCATAACATTTTATTCATTGGATGACTGTAGGTTTACGTTCTTTGATAATGTGATAACCACATGTATACCCTATTTTTTTCTTCAAATAATATCGAATGCCACATATTTTTTTTAATTATGGGACAACCTCCCATGTATATTATGTTCTAAAAACACTAATCATTATACATTAAATTAAAGAGATTTCTGATTATGGTACCACTCATAAATCCTTTCATTTTTATTCCATAATATCATAAATACATTTTTCATAACTAAACCCAAGAATAAAATTAGACTTCATTGATATCTCATCATCATGACTATAAAACATACATATATATAATAATTATAATGATATTAAGAAATATCCTTATTAAATAATAAGTAACAACAAGGTATTATATCAAATTTGAAAAATTCTTTTAAAAGTTAACTAGATTAATTTTTTGAGGAAAATTAATTTTTCATTTATAAATAATTCATAAAAATCAAAATATTTCCAAAAATATTATGAAAACTAGTTTATTTGAAGAAAACATTATAATCTAGTATTTTTTTATTCAAATACATCAGTAGTATTCATCACATGATATTATTCCCATTCAATTCAAATAAATCTATTATTTATATTACATTTTTTTATGAAATTTAAAATTACAACATTTCTAAAATAATAGGAGTATTACATCTAATACATTTTGTAAAAATTAAAACATGGTTAAAAATTAAATTAAAAATTATATGATAATATTTGAAACATTTATGAAAATATTTTTTTAAACCGTAGATATTGATGAAAAATGGATTTCAACTGATGTGTGAAATAAAGTCAATTTTTCGAAAAAACGTTTCATTATTTGTCATGAGTAATTAATGTAATGAAAGTGAATATAAATAAATTACTATACTATAGAAAAAAATAATTTTATTATTGAGGTATATATTATGAAATTTCATTAGAAAACAATTTATTAAAAACAATCACAATAAACATGTATATTGTGGCATTAAGCACTTATTAGTTTGGTAGCATATCAATCCTAACCTCTAGATACGTAAAAATTATGTCTATATTTTAGACCATATATGTTTCATGAGAAGAATCCTAAAAACTATTTGATTAAATAATTACACTACAAAAATAAAAGAGGAGATTAATATAGCATGTTTTACATAAAAGTAAAAGTTAGATGAAAATCTATCACTTTGAGTTAAAATTGATTCAAAGTTGATTTTGGATCATGTTTAATAAATTAATATTTATAATAATTATATGAAATAGTCATTTACATACTCAAATAATCATATATTATCTAACTAAACATTTTATCACTCCTTTAATAAATTATTTTTGTAAAAATCCTTGTTTCTTAATGTTAAAATTTTCATTTTTACTAAGAATTTATGTTCAATAGTTATAGTCCTTAAACTAGGATCAGTATTACATCATATACAGGATGTTATTTATGACATTAATTTCATATATATTCAATATACATTAATATTAATAATATTCAATATAATATAGAGATAAAAAATTAATTTAACTATTCATGGAGATGATAGGTCATACCTACTCATGAATGAAGAACTCACATTTCAATAGATGGGAAAAAAATAATTGTAACTAATAATTAAAATATCGTGAATAATTATTAAATCATATTTATAACATATATTAATTAAAATTTACTTCCTATCCAACCATATAAATAATAAATTTAAAATGAATCACATCGCTTCATGGATGTGATTATCCATATATACGCATTAGAGACATTATCCTTTTCCAACATATGGGAAGGTATGAAGGAATATATGATATTGTAATTCAAAAATATTTATTATTTTTTAAATATCATATGTAATGTATGATTAAATAACACTAACCATCAATGATTGATGGTGGTGGAATATTGAACTTATAGCTATCTCTATGCGGTAGTCCACACAAACACATGAGTGATACACTCACTTCCCATATCATATTATATATGTCATATATTGGGGGTTACATAAGAATGATTATATTTAACAATATTAAGATATAATATTATTTTTTTTCATGAAAAATAAGATTTAATAAATGTGGTATAAAAGGAAATAAATTGGAGATGGTCGGGTATATCGATCTTAATTTCATTAGTAGGCCTAATTTTAATCCCTTCTTATAGATAATTTTAAATTTTTGTTAGAAAAACAAATTTATTTGATTGGTGTTTTTAGAATATGAGTGGGTTGGTTTTTTTCTATAATATATGGATGTATTAGTTTTAAATATATGAGATAAAGGGTTTAATTTTATAAGGGAGTGAAAAGAAACACATGGTATTTAAAAAATTATTAAAATATAACAATTTCTTCCTTATGAAAATACTATAAAATAGAAATAAATTCAATGAAAAATAGTTTAATGTTTAAATATCAACATCAAATGAAATATGGAATTATTTTGTTACCATTTTAACCCTTACATTTGCTTTAACTCCTTAGTAAACTAATTTCAATCATAACCTTACTAATTACATTTTTTATATTAAGGAGTTAAAATTTTAGTTTTAATGGAATAGATGGCTCATGAATGAAATTGGTATTAAATTTATTACTATTTCACAGCCTATTTTTTCATTGAAGGATTTTTTAACTAATTTAATAATATAATTGAATTGTTAAATCCAATTAATTTCATTTGAATAACTATTAAAAAACTTTTACATTGAAAAATAATCAAGGTAATGAAATTTTCATATAATCGATACATAAATCTATAATATTATATATTAATTTAAAAATTTCTTAGATCACTATAAATATCGTAAAACATATTAATTATAGAGTTTTTTATCAAATTTAAATGATTTTTCTATAACCTTCAAAATAATTCCATTGGAATTTTGTATAAATAGAAAGGAACTATTTCATCACTAAAAGGTATAAATTAATTACAATAAAATAATTTATTTCAATTAATATTTTTGAACAAAACATTTCCCAATTTTATCGTTATGTTATTAATTTAGAGATACTAAATTAACAGAAGTGTAATTTTGTATTTATTTTTTTTTAAATTAATGTAATGGTCATTATCAATGAATAATTTAACCTTGTATCCATATATTATAGAATTGGATTTTAATTGGGAAAATTAAACCATTAAATGATATAAATTAATGTTCTGGGATGATTTTGAGACCCTATCACATGGATTTAATACTATTTTACATGTTTTACCCTCAATAAGGTGTCAAATATTTACCAAAATTACAATCCATAATTGGAAAAATGTTTCATGTTCACAAAATTTGATCTCCCTTATTCTAAATATTGAGTCCCCTTTTCAGGACTAAATTATTATAAATGATAAAAAATTATATAACAATATAATTCCACAAATATAGAAAATAGTTTTTCTAAAAAATTACATTTTATGTATATAAATGTTTTTATTTGAAAATAAACAAAAAATCATTAAAATAAATTTAATTATTTTATTGATGAGAATAATATATAACAATTTTATCTTCAAAAAAATGTTATAAAAAATTAAATTTGGAAATTATTGATTCTGAAACTTAGTTTCCAATAATAAAATTTGTATTTTTCACAGTTCATTATAAATTCAAAATTTTCAAAAGAGTATAAAAATATAACAATAAGATAAATTTAACAATATTATTTAAAAATTTTTATTAATTATATAATTTATAATTTCAGAATGTTTTATAAATTAATAATAATATTATACCAGAAATAAGAAATGAATACCATTTCTGAAAAGATCATAATTTTTAGGAAAAAGAATTTACAAAACTATTTCTTCTTATCTACTAAGAATATAAAAAAAATTATCATTTTTATGATTTATAAATGTATAATAATTATTTTAATTCAATTAATACCCAAAAAATCAATAACTATATTATTATTATCATAAAATAATAATATTTGACTATTTATTTAATCTTGGATATGTGTGTTGTATACGCTCTCTAACATAGGACTCTATTAAAATGATGAATAGTTTAAAAATAAGATGGAATATTGCATGATTAATATTTAGAGACACTATATAGTGGTTGAAAAGATACTGTGTACCAAATATAGAATTTAAGATATTTTTTCATGATCTAATTTCAAATTTCTTATTTTCATTGGGCATATAAGGTTAATAAAACATTAGAACATCTAGGATCTACTATAAATACTATTTAAATGTAATTGGTGAATTATGGGATTTGTATCCTTTCTAGACTATTAATTATATAGTGAATATTTATTGACCATTGGGACATGACATATGAAGGAAATATTCAAATCTTTTTGTGGAAAGCCCTGTAAATATTTGGCTTCCATTCATAATTTCCTTATCATTTCATTCAGGTGTGGTTGAGTTATTACTTGAGTGGATCAATACTCTAACATGATACAATTGAAAATTTCAATAGATTGAAAATTATAAATATCCCGAATGATTAGAACCCAGCACATCAGTGGTATATAAATTACTAGAAAAATTAAGTGATAACATTTAAAGAAGGATCCCTCAGTAAGATTATTTTATTAATTATCATATATAATCTTATCTTAGTTAATAGTTCAGGTCTCTTACATTTAAAGGAATAAAATTTAATCACTAGTAATAAAGATACTTGATCATCAATAATTTTTCCTACAGGTGACATATGTATCTACAATATTGGTTCTATATATGAAGAAATATTATCATATGACATTTGATGGAAAAATTATTCTTTAGTATAATGTAAATTATTATAATAATATTCTTATGTACAATTCAAAAAGTTAATATATTAAAATAAAGGACCATAAAATAGTAATAATCATAGGGATATATATATATATTTCCATTATATAGAAATATAAATATGAATGAATAAATAAATCAAACCTATAAATATATATATGAGGATATTAATAAGGTAGAAATTGAGACTATTAATGTCTACATTAATAATGTTAATTAAATTTTCAATATCATCAAAGGTTTTGTGGATCACCTGTATGATTAAACTTATGTTAAAAACATGAATAGGATAATTCTTTAAGGGATTAATGCTAAAATATAAAATATAAAGTAAAAATAAGATATATCCCTTCGTAATATGGAATAAAAATATTCTTACATATAAAATGCATATATATCATACTTTAAAAATGTTGGTTATCGAATATATAGATTTTGAATCTATGGGGAAGCTAAAAATATGATAGTCTAAACATGAGGTAGTGGATCAAAGTAAACTACATGATGTTGAAGATTATAATTTATTGAATTATCAAATAATGTCACTTATCAATATAAATTATTGAAAATGTAAAGGAAATTAAAAATGTAAACACCCACTAAATTGGTTTTCAGTGTAATGGAATTATAAAATTAGTGATTAATTTTGTAAATAAGAATAATGGAGAAGAGAAATATTAATATTTATATAAATAATGGAATATTAATTGGAGAAAAATTAAAATTTTATTATAATTAATATTATATAACATGTTTAATCTTCATATATTTATCGAGAATAAAAAGAAACATAAAAATTAGGAATGATTATAGTGAGAGATTAAATAAATGATTTTTATTAAAATATTTAATGATAATAAGGCGAATAAACCAATTGGTAAAGAATAGAATTTTAGTAATAGTTGAATGTCTTGAAAAATAAAACATAAGAACAAAACTATAATATCGATGAAAAAATGTGGGGAAAATAATAATAATAAAAGATATTTTCTAATAAAAATTAATCTTATATACAGGAAATTAAGAATATTAATATATTTGACAGCGAAAAAGGGAAATGGTGAAATATCACGATGTAAAACATTATTATAAGGAATTCGATCTATGTTTAACTCAATCAAGCTGTCACAAGGATTAAAATACATTGATGAAAATGAATGATAATTTCAAGCGTTCTACTATTGTAAAAGTAAATAAATCTCAAGTTAATTAACTAAACAAATAGAATAATTAGTTAAAATATATAAAAACCCAAAAATTATACACCATTAGATTGTAAAAAATAACATTGCATTAAATTTCATATGTGACATGAAACATTGATCAGAAACAACCCATTAAATATATTTCATTAAATTTAATCTCTTCTATAACAATAATAACCTGAAACCATGGATCTATATATAACACAATATAGTAAAAAATTATAAACTATCCATTAAATTTGAGGGTATAAATATTACTATAAAAATTATTGAAATTATATTAATCTATATGTAATAAATATTATAAGTATCATTTAATACTGAAAGAAATATTTTCTGAATACTTTTATTTTTCTGAAAGATAGATTAGTCATGTTTTTCACTCATATATTAATTTTTTTTAAAATTTTATTAATATTATTTGAAAAAACAATCCTAATTTTTGAAATCAACTTATTAATATTATATGAAGATGAATTTTTTGTATTTTTATTAAATTGTTCATTTTTTAGGAATAGTGAAAAATGATTAAATTTAATTGAAAACATCCATGTCAGTTAAATTATTTTTAAATTTAAATTATTTTTTATATTGGTATCAAATATATATTAGTTTAATTATATACAAACTAATACAACTACTTTAATTTTAATCATTTTCATATTGATTTTTTATATAAAAACACTATAATCTTTTGAACTATTTCTTTTCAAAAAAATTCATTCTCATCAATGCAGTGGGATTATTTTAAAAATAAATGTTCCAAATTAGGTTAATGATATTATGGAAAAATAATTCCATATATGGGATCATGATAACTTGTATTATTTATAAAGGAAAACTTAATTTTTTTCTCCAAAATAAACCATGAATAGAGTAAAAATTGTAAATCTCATATATCAGGTAAAAATTGATTTTCCAGGTGTTGAAATAGAATGAAGAGGGATAAACAAATTTAATAGTATTTATAAAATTTATGTATTTTTATAAAAGACACTATATTTTTATTTTCAAAATATTACTACTATGTCACTCACGTCAAATAGAAATGGCCCCCCCTCCTCTATATTCGTTAAATAGTAAAAAAATAATTAATCCATTTTTATCCCACTTTTCTTACCAAAATCCTTCCCATAAAATTATGAGCCTTATTTTTTTAATAAATCCTAATCATTAAGGATTTTTGAAAATATAATATTGACACCTAAAGAAGATTTAACGTTCTTCAGTGAGATTTTTTTATTTCTTCATCATCCAATTTCTGTTCTTACTAAAATATGACGATATAATAATTTAAATATCTTAAATAAAATAAGATATTTTTTATTAATACCATTAACTAAAACCATATCCACTTCCATAAAATTTGTTACTAAATCATCATTCTTATGTACGGTGTACTACTATAGTGAGAAGCAATGTAATTCATTTTTCCATTACCACCTCCCACTGATGCATATGAAGATAGATATAACATATTTATATTATATTTATATAGTAATTATCCCTATTTAATAATTTAATAATATATTTTTTTATTACATTCTTTTCCATATGGGATATGATGACATCGATCATGTGTTAAATAGATTACCGCCTCACAGAGTGATGTGATTCATTTTTCACGAATGTATTAATCCTAACGTATTCATAATAAATTTAATAAATATATATGATACATGTTATTTAATTAAGATATTAATGGAATATTTATCATTTTGAAATTATAATATACCATTTTTGTTCATGCAATGAAAAATTAGAGCGACTTTCCTTCTTGTGTGGATGGATATCTTTATGAAGTAATGTGAATCTTTTTTCATCACCACGCCTCATGGATTATAAATATAATTATATTTAATGAAATTAATAGAAATTATATTATATTACTAAAATTACTTATATATAAAATATTATTAACAATAATTCCATAATGATCATAAAAAAATATAAATGTTACTCATGTGTACGTATGTCCTACCATCTCTATGGTCATCAAATAGTTCATTTATCAATACCATATTTCATAATTTGTATTAAAAGTATAATTAATCTAAAAATAAGGTAATATTTTCATGATTAATAACTGGTATATGTTGATTCTATATATTACTCTTCATATTAGCAACAGTCACGACAAACCATAGTTGAGAATATAAGGAATTTAACACGATAAGAAATGAATGTATTGAATGATTACTGATGAACAACTGATAATATCTTATAAAAAATCACATATGATATTATAAAAATTAATATGATTAATTTTATGTTAATTTAGAGATTAATACCACTATACATGTGGTTAATATATTTTCAATCAAAAGGATGCATGATGTAATGGATTTTGTCGCAATTTACATTCATTGAGAAATATTGTGATGTTATTAACCTAATTGTTTTATATGATATATATGCTACCTCATTGACTAGTAATTTTCGGATTCCATAATCATTCATGTTATTTTATGTTTCAATGTTAATTATTTCAAATATATGTATTTAGAAAAAATTTATCAAAGTTGTAATGAATTACATAACTCAATGTCATTTCATTATGTTACCATACTTCTTCATTGTCTTTGATATTCTAATATTTTGATTGTAACTAATTATGATTATATTATTTTTTATTTATAAACGATTCATTATTATTTACATTTGGTACAAATAAACAATTAATTTTGTAATTACCATTTAAATATTATGATCATTGAAATAGTTTATTTAACAAACTTTTTTTAATCAGTTGTTTCTATACTTGCTTTTATTCTAAATGGAATTACATTATCATTGATTAATAAAGGAATTAATTTTGTTCTTATATGGTTTTTAATTATTCTTTCCCATAATTATACCTTTTGTTTAAAAATTGTTACATAAAATAACTTTCAAACTATTTATAATAAAATCATACGTCATTTATCTTTTCGATAAGAATTACATTTTCTTCCAAAACCATGATTTAAGAAATTTTACTTTATTCTTTTCCAAATGATATGTTGAATATATTTTTACCCATTATTACTATGTAAATTATTTAAAAGGAATGTCCATTACGTTATCAAAACAATTCATGTTTTTATTTTAATGTAAAAGTGAAAGGATTCAATGTTTTAACGTGTACAAAATGAAATACATTTTTAGCTATCACGACCACAAAAATATTTTAAACATTCTTTTATAAAATTAAAATATTATTCTAATTGAAAATTACTTTCAAACTGTATTCAGATATTTTAGTTTTAAAAATTGAATCGGATATATTTATTATGAATGTTTTAAAATGAATTTGTATTTTATTTCTATTCATAAATGATAATAATAATTTATTCATAATCCAAAGTTTATATATTTTGATAGTACTGAATTGATTATTCCACTATATGTTTTATAATAATTTTTTCTAAGGAATGTGTTGACGTTAACTTCCTTGATTCATTTTTAGTCATTAACATTCCCTTGAATTATTCCCTTTCCTATGGTCATTAAATTTACCCAAAATATCAATATAAATTATCATGGATAATTTTATTTCTTAATTAATATATTATTTATATATATAAGGATATAAATTGAAATTTATTTAATTTTATTTGGAAATATATATCAATCATTATTCTTTACTAAATTCCGTTATTTTATTATAAGGAAAAATTTTAATTAATTAAAACAATTACTTGATATATAAGTAGTGATTTGGAAATGATGACATTGGTAGAGATCAGTTATATATAACTCCTTTATGAATCTATAGGTTTCATGACACAAATAATTTCTTCAGCCTTAGTTTAATGGGGTTATACCAATTTTTTAAATTTTTTAGGACAAATCGTGATTGTAGTGGTATCATGGGACTAATACATGATGTGAGATAATTATGGATTTCCCTAATTGAAAATGTATTTATATTTTTCTATGTGATTCTTACAATGATAATATCTCTGTATGCATATCATTTTCGTCTTATTTATTAAATTAATTGTTGTTATAATTATTTATCATTCTATATTGAACATGTATTATTCCTTTATGATAGATATGTTTCTAATTAAATGGATTGAATTTTCAGTTATTTTACCATCTGTATTTCATATGCCTTTTCCAGTTATGATAGTCATGTTATTGATATAATTTCATTTGTATTCATCTAATTAAATTTCCTTTTTTATTATAATCCAATTTATGTTCACATTGATGTTGTATCACAATGAACTTATTTGTAATTTGTTTTTCATGGAATGTGTGTTCAATTATATATAATTACATATTTATTATTACTTTCATTTATTTTAATGTAATTAATGTACATTTATTTAGAAATCCAAATACATTATTTGATATCTAGTTAATTAGATTTAATGTGTGTTCAATTATGTATGTTTCAAGGCTAATTTTGTTTATTGATTCAAGATAGACTCAGTTATACTTAACCAAAATTGTCAATTTAGGATTACACTTATTTTGAATATTTTCATTGGAATCGGTGAAGTCTACTATGTTTTATAGGAAATGATACACTATAGGTAATAATGTTATTCTAATAAAATAGGTTTTAATTTTTTTTCAAATTAAAATGGGGATCATGTATCTTAGTAGGTTTCAAATGTGACTAAATTTTTTGACCCATTGGGATGTGATTACTTGTATCATATAACAATGTAATCCTTTATAATATAGATCTGGGATATTAGGGTTAGGTAATCTATATTTTGTATCATAGTATATTTAATAGAGAACATCAGAACATTAATTTTGAAAACATAGATTATGTAATGTGATCCAGTGATTGTCATTGAGGATATGTATAGAAGAAAATCCAAATGTCTTGTTAACATATATATTATATGGATAATCCTTCAAATAAATGCATGTTTGGGTACTAAAAGTGGATATGGTTCTCAAATTGATGTACCTAGTGGCAATAACTCTGAAGAGGGTTTATTGATATTGACCTCATCCTCTCCTAGGGCAAGGAGACATTCCTTATTTCAAACCTGGATTGATAATACTAAGGGGTATTATCAGTATAATTTACATTTTATTCAAAAAAAAGTTATAATGGATACATATAGATGATGATATTGAATTCCCCAGGTTAAACCAACTGTTTGTTATATTGAAATTAATGAGCTATGATTTAAACAAAATATGAATAATTATATGATTTTCCAATATCATTTATATTGATCATAGTATACTTTTTTTTAGTCAATAGCATAGAGACAATGGAATAATTATAACAATAAACATGATGGGAAATTTTGTGACTATGGGAAACCAAATGAGGTTATGGAAGGAGTGAATCATTTTATGATTATTCCAAATCAGTTTTACAAAAATATGATTAAAAACATATACCATAACAAACTCTTAGAATAAAAAAATATGGAAATGATTGAGTTTTCATTGATATTGAGTAATGGAGAATATATTAGAATGAAGGAAAAATTATGATCATGTAAGATCTATGGAAGGAGACATCCACGAATGTTTCTCAATATAATGCCAAAATGGTTTATGTGTCAAAAGGCAGGGATGAGTGAAAAGAATTTCAAATGAAGAATAAAGAGTACAAAGAATGAAATAAATATTATCATATGGAGTCATTTATAGTGTGCTTTCATAAATGTGGTGAATCTGCTAATTATCATAATGAATTCCCTATACTAATGGTTATTCCCTATAAAATGGAAGGAACGTGGTTGAAATAAAATAAATGATGTATCTGTGTAGTTTGATTAAGGAATTAAAATTTTTAAAGTATTTTACTAGTGTTTTTTGATTAAAACAGTCATGAATCATATAAGGATTGGGATAAATTTCATAATCATATATATTTTCATTAACAAAGGATCCATAAAACCCATTATGTTTTTTTGAGTAATAGATTTTCCATTAGAAAATTGTCTAAAACTACCTTTATAATTTAATGTCATGGAATTTTAGAAATATTAATGATATATTCCGTGAAATATAGAGAAAGAAAATGTTTTATTTGAATATTTATTTATGGAAAATGCCTTGAAATTTTATAGACATAATTTTAACGGAATTTATAAACTTTATGGTTAATATGATCAATAATGACATTGTAAAATAGTAAATTAATAATATTATACATTTTGAAAATATGATATTTTAAAAATATTTGTAAAAAGGTTATTATATGATTAGTTTTATTTATTTAATGTTCACCATATTTATTATGGAATGTTATAATTATTATATTAGTATAAGTTAAAAAAAGGATACCCCACATTTTGGTTGATAACATGTCACATATAGTAAGTTCATGAGGCTTAAAACCATGACTTATGGATGATAACTGATTATAACCTTCGACTACAATTTGTGAGGACTTCGTTAACATATAGATTCTTTTAGTTAAATTATTAGAAAATTTAAAATTAATTATAATCCAGTGGTGCTACATTTTAGGTTTAGAGATGAACTTACAATATTTGATATCTTATTATAACTATATTTTTTTTATTTAAAATATATAGAGATAGATTGAATGACTTTTCACACATTTGAATATCTTATTATTTTATAAGTTGGAATTTTAGTGATTCAAGAATAAACGTTATTTTATGGTTTTAATGTTTTTTTGTAATTGAGGAATATGAAATTGATATATGAAAATCCCAAGGATGAGATTGTACTTATGAAATAGAAATGTATCAGGTATTTATACTTCCTTATATTAATATACAAGAAAATAATTCCCCAATTACAGGAAAACGGATCGTGAAGTAAAATTTTAGCTTGTTACATTAATATATTATGAATTATATGGTCAGTTAAATAATCACATATTTATGTTTTTGAGATTCTTAACATTTCATTAATCATTCACTTTGTTTTCATCGGTAAACTCAACAACTATCTATAATTATGAACTTTTTCCCTCCATTTACATATCATCAATTTCACAAAAAATACCTATATAGAATCAATGATATGTTTTATTATATATAATATTTTTCACTTCCAATTCTCTCTTACTAGGTTTATATTTTATTAGCACTCTTACGATGTGGGTTTTTCAAAAGTGATATTTTTGGATTTCAAAACCATGATTACCAATATCATGTTTAAATTACGTGGAATAAATTTATTTATGTTGGGGAAATTATAACACCCCCTAAATCTAAAAGAGGAACAATGATATTTATATAATATTCTACATGAAACATCGATCTAAAAAATCCATTATATATATATATATATTATTTATATTTAATTTCATTCATAGATTATTTAACACGGTGCAATGACTCCAAATGAACCATAATATTGTATAATATTATAAGATAGACATTAAATTGTTTGTAGGAATAATATTATATAAAAGTTTAAAATTTTGATTATATATATATTAGAAATAAAATAAGTTTCATTTAAATCAAAATAAATATTTTATGAAAAAGTTTATATTTTATAAAAGACATTTTAGTCAAGATTTGTGAAGGTAGTTTAATATTAATTTTAAACATTAGTTCAAAATTTAATTTCCACAATAATAATTATTTCCTTAAAAATAATATTAAAATTATATATTGATGAATTTTTTATATTTTTCTGAAATGATTCATTTTTAAATGAATAGGTAACAGTAATGAATTTTAATATAGAACTTCCATTTTAGTGATTTTTTATAAGGTTAAAGTATGTTATCAATTGGATATAATGTCGAATTATTTTATTTATATATACAGTAATCCAATTTACATAATTATAATTATAATCATCTTTAATTTATATATATAATCCTTATAATCACTTGAACATTTTATCTTTAAATCCCCGCTTTCTCATTCATTATGCAGGGTTGATTTTAATTTAAATCTGGATTCATAAGTGAATGGAATATTGGAAAATGGAATCTGTATTTCAATTCAGAATAATATATATTATATGAGAAGTAAAAATCAGTCTTTTACCAATGTTAATAGTGAATATAGTTTAAAACTAATTACCATGGTTAAGGAAAAAATGGATTCACTAGGGATTAACCTAGAAAGATAACATTTAAATGACATAAAAACATGATTAAAATATATTTTCCACTCATAATATGACCATATATATACTAATTAATAATAATAATATATTTTTTCCCTTATGTGTCATGAAAAAATTTGCTGACAATATTCCATTTCAAATATAACAATTGTGCTACTCACCTCACTTATGAATGCCCAATACTTCACCTCTCTTCGTAACACCATCACAAAATTTTTTCAAAAAATACATTCCAAAAACAGTTCCAAACACCCCTCCTATCAACCCATAATTCTTATTCATGGCATTTTTCTAATAGAGGAAAAATGTTTGTGATAACCTAATGAGGATACATGAAGAAGATTTAATGTTTATCAGAGGCTATTTTTATTTTATTTCCTCCTCCACATCCTTAAATTATTATTGATCAATTATGATGTAACAAATTAAGTATCATACATATAATTATACGTTTTATTTTAAATTTATGACCAATATATTATCAAATTCCATCAAATGGGATATGGAATCATCGTTCCTATGAATGGAGGTTTGTCGCCTAAGATGTAGACGTCATTATTTTTTCCATTACCACCTATTAGAGATGGATATGATGATGGATATAAATTATATATAAGATATTTATAATTTAATTATAAATTTTGATTAATTATATCATTTCTAACTTTTAATACTATTTTTTGCATTGGGTATACAACAAAGTCACACTGGTGGAGGGTAGACTACCGCGTCATAAAGTGATGTGATTTGTTTATCATTAACAATTTACATTAAAGGTAATAAGGATAATTATTAGGAATAAATGTGACATAATGAAATAATTATGATATTAATTCAATATTTTTAATATTGAAAATATAATATACCATTAAATTTTTAAAATCGAAAATTCATAACTTCATTTTTTGTATGTGTTGACTATTGAATTTATAGAGAAATTTGACTCTCTATTAATTACTACACCACATGCCTAATATATCATAGTATAATTAAATAAATAATATGTTATGTATTATTTTATGATCATTATGGAATGAAATAATATTAATTGCCTCCTTTTGATAATGATCACTGAATAATTGAAGCATTACACATGTGTACATATGATCTACCATATCCATTATCATAACGTATTTCAATTCACAAAACCAACATTCATGATTTGTATTAAAAAATTAATTAATTTATAATATGATAATTATTTTCATGATAATTATTATTCAATATGATAAAACTATATAATACGGAAATGATCCAGAACATTCTTGACATCTATGAATGAAAAACAAAATTAACACAAGAAATAATGAATATAATGTAATATTATTAAAAAATGGGTGGTAAGATGTTATAAAAAGAAAATATATTACATTATAAATACTAAATTAGTTATGTTACATGTTAATAAATTTTTCTAAACCGCTATAAATTTATTTCAATCATTTTTTGTCAAAATTAATAACTGAAAATTACTTTTTTTATTCAATCAGTTTTAATGAAAAAGTTAAGAACCATATAAGACTTCAATCATATAAAAAATTTCAAAGAAACACGATAAAGAAAATTTAAGAGCTATCAAATAATTCAAACCAACACATAAGAGATCCACCTAGAATTATAAATAATAAATCAATTTTTCCTACTCATCGATTGATGACGAGTAGCCTCGTGAATGACTGCAGAGGCATATAATCAATTGAAAAGCCATTCCCTCTCAAACATCTAAATCCAAAAGAAAAATCCAGGAGAAAAACAACTCTCTAAACCCCATATGAAGAAATTAATATCAAAGAATAGGTGCAATGACTCCCAATCCTCAAACTTAAGGCCACCAAAATTACATCTTTGAACCAAAAATCTCCATCCATGTAGCAAATCCCACCATGAAAACGATCAACCAACAACAAATCATTCCATGTAGAAAAACATCATTCATAAAATATTCTAATACTAATGATTCTCTTCATCTCTAGTGCATCGATCCACTACCACCACAGCCACATATCATGAAGACCACATATTAGGGAGAGCCCAATGGAGATGGATACCAGCGATAAACCATTACACCATACAACAAACCATGTGAACCAATTCCCAGTACTCCCCACGTTTAGCATCAAAAACAGAAAACCACCAAAATAGAACATGATATAAAGCTAAAAGAAGACCCCCCCCCTCTTCCCCATACTAGGGAAAGTGTTAAGCCTCACCTAATCAACCCCGCCAGGCCAACGCCATATCTGTTTCCCAACCGAGATCAATCATGGTGAAAAATCCGGATTCACGCCTCGAATCTCCAACCGAAAGGGATTGAAGCTAGATCCACACTATAGCCAGCCTAATTCACCAGGATGATAAATTTGAAGCCCAATCCTGAATCTTCATCGAGCTAGGGTCCATAGATGTTGAATTTTATCATAGCCAACTGCTATCACAAGGGCTACATCATGAGTTAAGGGATTTCGTCTCAATTTCCATACATTAATGCATAAAGTAAATTTATCCACATAATGTTCGTTATATGGAATATATAATTCTCAATTGTTATGAATTATAAGTATTAATAAATAATTCATTGTATATAATGTTTTAATTTGAACTATTTCTTGCATCGGGATTTGAATTAAATTTTTTGAAGTGGTAATGAATTTTATTTCTCAATTACATTTCATTTGGTAAAATTAAATCTTCATTATCATTGATATTCAATGATAATTTGTGTAATGAATTATAATAGTATTATATTTATTTTAAAAATGTTTTATGTTGATTCAAATTTTATTTAAAAAATATATTAATTGATTAATTATGAATTCAATAATATAATGTTTTTAATGTATTCTTTCACAATCTAATATTGGTCAGAATTTTTTTTACATGAAATTTCATAAATAGAATTTATTTAATCATGGTTTAATAAACCATTTAATTTTATTATACCCTATATATTCAATAATTTTTAATATAATAGTTTTATTTTTCATATTTTTCACAATAAAAAAATTGATGATATGTTTTTCGGTTAATTAGATAATTTTTCTTCCGTTAGTTGAACTTTTTGTATTAAAATAATGTCTTCAATAATCATTTTAAAATGATTTATTATTTCCAAACTATTTGTTAATGTTTTTTAAAAAAATCATTATAAAAATGGTTTTTAATGGAATATTTATTTCTTTTCAATACAATTTAAATTTATCCTTTGCTAAAAAATAGAATGGAATATTTGTTTTATCATATATGACATGAACAGATTTTCCCCCATCTTGATTACTCAATTATTTATATGATGATTCCAATTATTAAAAGTTTATTTTTAATTAAAATTATTTTAATATTTATATTATAAAAAATTAAATCTAAAATATATTTTTAAAATGAAATGACATGTTCCCTAATAGTGTTTTTCAAAAAAAATTATGGTATTTCTATTTATAAATAAATACAACCCTTTATTCATACTCCAAATCATATATAATGTATTAATACTATACAAATTATTACTCTAGATAGTCTATGCTGGTTTTTATTATCGAATATATTTACTTTCACTTCCATGATTCATTTTTGTAGTAATTAACATTCCATTTAATTATTCCCATTCTCATGGACATGAAATGTTCCAAAAATATCCATATTATTTGTCATAAAAATACATATTTCTTAAATCATTTATGATTTTTTCATGTGGTTTTATATGTTGAATGATATTTCTTTATCATAGAAAATGTAGACAAATAATAATTCCTTACTCAATATTAATATTTGATGATAAGGAACATTGTTAATTAATAAATTTGATTACTCCATAAAAGTGGAATGCTTTAGACATGAATACATTGTTAAGTCTTGTTTATAGATATCCACTCCAATGAAACTAAAGGTATCATGATAAAAATACATTTGAATTAATTAGTTAAATGGATTCCTAAACATCATTTTTAAACTATCTTGAGGATACATCTTGATGGTAGATGTGTCATGTTTTTGAGACATGAAGTCTAAGAATTAATAATTTCCTTCCTTAAGAATTAAACTATCTTTTTCCTCAAATTTTTTCCAATAATATTATCTATAGATGAATTTCATATTTATTTTTTTTATTAAATGCAATGTGTGATTTATTATATACCATTTCAGATTGATTATTACTCATCCAATTGTAATATTCATTTTCTTGATAAATTTTAATGTGTTTCCATTTATTTAACATTCCATATTTATTAATCATTATCCAGTTATGAATTTCTTTTTATTTTTTAAATGGAATGTTTTTATGTTTTTCACCTATCAATATTGATTATCATCCATGACATTACCACATTGAAGTTATATCTAGATGAACTTCCTTCTCAGTTAATTTATGAGCTCAAATATGTGTTATATTATTTTTTTGTTTGTTGATTATGAATTATAGAATTATTTAAATGCCTTTGGGATCATTTAATTGCCCTTTCATATTTATAACTCTATATTAAGTAATTTAGATGGAATATGATTTTAGTTATATAAATTTTCTTATTAATTATTATAATTTCTTCATGATAGCTTCTGATTTAAATAAAACATGATTAGAATTTTCAGTCACCCATATTTCATTTATTTTCATCAGAATCCATGAAGTGTACTATGTTTGATATAAATTCATTTTCTAGGTGTAATAATGTTATTCAAAAACAATTATTGTTATTTATGTTTTAAAATGAAATGAGAGTCAAGTATTGTCCCTAATTTTCTGTGTATAATTTTTTAAATATTATATCAATTAAATTCAAGACCATTCACTAAGACGATGTGAGATTTGGAGGCTCGATGTTCCTGAAACAATTGATTGAAATATATTATCATATTAACTAGGAAACATGTGCATTTTTCTTACAAAAGTGAATGAAATTCTAAATCAGTTCCCAAATCAATAATATTAGGCTACCGTCGAGTTTAGAGTAGAAGCATTTCCATATGCATGACCGAGCATTGGTCATTGTGGATGGGTTATGAAAAAGTCATCGTGGGAACATAAATGAATAAAATAATTGAAAAAAAATATTTTATTACCATTTTTAACAAATATATCTGGGGGATATTTAAATAGAACATTATGAAAAGATACCAGGGATAACAGCATAACACTAGAGATACAAGAGCACCATTAGGGAGAGCATTGGAAATTCCTCTCAGGAGAATGAGGATGGGACCTTAGATCGACGTTTCGAAAACACATATCTAGATGGATCTCATCAATGTTGAATATGGGGAAATAGATCATCATTAGTTTGTGATCCAAAATCTAGGTAGGATGTGTTGTTCTAATAATTGTTTCTTTTTTCTGATTACTCTGGGGAACACGGAAAATTCCATAAAAATAGTATCCTAAATATCGATTGTACTTATGGAAACGAATGATATTTTTTGTGGTTTTCAGGATTCATTCTATGATATTGTTTTCTTGATTAATTTTTTATTCTTATGGTTAAATATTGAGGATGGAATAAAAAATATAGATATCCATTCCTCTGGATTGTTTCATTTATCCCCTTCACTCATTTATTTCCTTCTTGATGCATGTTCATTATTCTTCCCCCAACTTCTGATTGATCGATCATTGGACCTTCATTTCACAGAAAAGATAATAGAAATTGGATGCCCAACATTTATATAACTCAACATTAGTTTGATGAAGGAAGCAACAAATGAATCAAAGTGATTCCATAGAATCTATTATTCCATAAAGATACATTGTTTTGAAATAAATCATATATATAAGCAAACTAAATGTCCAAAATACATTGATTCAGTATTAGGGTGGTGTAAATCCTTTAAAATGGTGTTTTGAGGTGAATTGACCACTAAAAAAGGATCCCCGAGATTGATCAATGAACACATAAAAAACATGACATTCTATAAAATCCAAAAAACAAGGCGTGTTGTACCACCTACACGGTGTGTGTTTATAGTTGGACCACTCAGCATGTATATGGTAAGTACATAGACTTAGGGTAGAATATTTAGGTTTCATACTCCACATTTACATCCCCACACAACATGGCCTGAAATGATTACATGGATTACACCATGTACTAGTATATAAGAATTGGTACATGGGTTGAGACCGTTTATTGGAAAACGACAAGAGTATATGAGATAACCCTGAATTCATGTACACTACATGTGATTCCTTAATTATGTATTGTACCTATATTATATATGACATGTTCTAACCATACATTACAATGTACACAGGTATCACTCTGGGTGAAGGGACATAAAATGCAACCCTACTACAGGTCATGCACCCCTTTAAACATGGATTGATTCTCTTATCATCGTTATCATGGTTATGATTCTTTATGATTCATTCCTTTTATCATTTACCTAAAATTATTTATAGTATTAGTTCCATCTCTTAGTACTATGATACCTTCAACATCAATTCTTTGATATAGTTTTTGGAATCCCCTGAGAGGCCCAGAGCATGCTCCTTAAGTAATTATCCATGCCCTAGGTGGATTTTTTAGTATCGATCTTATAACGACCCATACTTTACATACATTGTTAATAATTCAAAATTGAAGCTAACTTATTACAACATATGACAAAACCACAAAGGACGGTATAGGTATAGTGTCATTAGAAACTGGGAAACATAAACAACTGGTTCATAAATCTTCTACAGTGTCTCCCATTTATTTCATCATATCTAGGGTCCCTTTTAGCATATTCTACTTAATATCCATCTTCCTGACCTAGGGAAAAGAAAACATTAAAGGGTGAGCTCAAATGCTCATCAAGGCAAATAAAGGAAATAAAAATCATATCATATCTTTTTGAAAATCATAACTTGCAAAAGAGATCATAATATCTTAACATGGAAGAAATCATAGAAGTGAAAATGAGATCCCCATAATCATAACATGAAACTTGAAACTTTGTGGCATGCACACATAATCAGGGAAAATCATTTCTTGTTAGTCATGACTCATTTCCAAGACTATCTTAGTGGAAAAAGTCCCTTTCTGAACCAAGTCACCCTCGTTCCAGTCCTGTTTCACTGAACTGGTATAACCTACCATTCCAGCCATATCTATCTCATGAGATATAAAATCTTTACCCAATGCATTGGAGAGAGATATAGGTCCCACCCATCTTATAATGAATCCTTTCTTATTTGTGCCACATAATCATAAACCATACATCATAGCGTAACCCATGCAATAAAAATGGGATTCTTAAACAACATGACAGCATAAAACAAATCATATAAGATAAAGAAATTCATCAAAATATTTCCATCACAACATAATTAAACCAATGTAATAATAGGGATAAAAACAGAACCCTTTTATTATCTTAGATGGAAAATAAATTTGATAAAATACTTGAACTCCATTCTTGAGGAAAATATCCTTTCTACTTCAAAAACATTTATCCTTTCATAACATGTCATACGACTTTAAAATCAAAGAAGTAGATTAAAAATAATCATGAAAACTTGTAAAGGAAGTTTTTTGGAAATAATGTTTTAAAAATTCTTTTCATGCCGTATAGGTTAAAAAACATTCTTCGTACTTTTGTCGGAAAAGTCAAAAAGTACCTCGTACAAAAAAACGACAAAAGATTCCTTTCATATTCATTACTAAAAACTCACCGAAGGGTAAAATTTGATTTAAACTATTGTAAGTGGATTGAAACAATATTACATATTGAGGGAACATGGATGTGGATGATAAAATACACCCCAGTAAATACTTACGAATAAACAATCTCGGATAAAAATGAGATTGTAATATTTCCCCTTACCTTAGGTCCAATTTTCTTTGAACGTGTCCGAAGCTCCAGTATAATGGTTGAAATAATGTTATTGACTTATTAAAAAATCATAAATATTGATATGATATCATATATTTTCATATTCTTAGCTTCTTGTTAGTAATATTTCATTGTTACTTGTTACTCGGGTCCTTATTGCCTTTTGTTCTTATGCGTGTTTTGCCGAATAAATTCTTATTCTTGTTTTAATGTTATAGATACCTTATATCCAGAATGGTATTAGTGTAACATATATCATATTTATTCATTAAATTCATTTATATAATTACTATTTTATGATGATCATGTAGAACGAGTCGCATCACATCGTGGAGACGGTATTCCGTACGTACGCACGAGTGATGATATCGTTCTTATGATCGTGGAACTGTATTGGAGTATATATATATTATTTCAGTATCAATGTTACTTTATAATAATTATAAATAGTTACTAATTACACCATTATACCCATCCTTGTACGGTGATGGTGGAAAATAGATTACACCACGGCGTGGAGACGATATTCCGTACGTACGCACGCGCGGTGATTTCATTTTTCCGTAGGATGGATAGAAGGTGAATTAGGGTTGTTTCATATTTATAATAACATATCAGTATGTAAGTAATACTTATGTCATTACTTTATCATTAAACAACTAAAGGATAAGAAGTTGAAGAAGAAAGAAATTGAAAAGATCGGTAATGGATATTACCTCTTCTTTGGAACGCCTCTTTGAATCCTCCACTTAGGGAACTAAGATTGGTCTTTGAAGAAGACCAGGACCTCTAGTATTATTCTAAGGAAGTGGATAGGAGAAAATGGTAGGGTTTGGCCGAGCTTGAGTGCTCAAATTGGTGTGAGGAGGAGGGGGAGGAGGTGCCCTTTTACAAGGGAGGAGTGGGGCACCATAAGAATATCTCAAAATATTATTTTATATTAAAGTCAAAATCGGTTTATAATGGTTCCAAAGGGTATTATTTCAAAGATAAAGTGGGGATGGGTCGAAATCCTTTCAACCAATAGGATTTAGACAAGTTTATGGTATTATTTTAACCTTATCAATTAGATTTAACTCTAAGTTAAATAATTTAACTTTTACCATGTCTTTTTGTTTTCTTTCACTATATGGTTAATACACTTACTATAACATGCCAAACGAACCCCAAATTGTTTATTATTAATATATATATATCTTTATCTAAGTCATTTGGCCGAACCTTAGAATTTTAGGAATAAAATAACAATTAATAATATAATATTTGATTTAAAAACTATTTTGTGTCAATTTTGACACTATTTGATATATGATTTTTGTGAAAGTCATAAAAGAATTATATGTTCGAACCAAGTTGATTAAATCAACAATAATATATCATAGTAACCTATAAAATTAGTTTAATTCATAAAATGTCTCAAATTACATTTATTTTGGTTTTTACAACATCAATTATGTCAATATTTCATTAATAAGATAATTACTACATCATCATTGTGTCGTAAATAAATTAAATTATTTAATGTCTAAAAATTACAAATAAAATATAATTATGTAGGAAATCTTTTTATCTTACTAATTAATATTTATAGTTTAATTTATCTTATGTATAACCCCATATTAAAAATTATTTACTTATTAAACTTTGATTTTAACTATTTTAACCCTTATTTAAATAAATTAATAATAAATGTCCTAATCTAACTCAAGTGGGACTAAATGGTCATAATTTATTCATAAGGTTGTTTTGGTCAAATTACACTAATCCAATAAAATTAGGACATGTGTTAGGGTAATAGTAATATCATTTTTACCCTTAGTTACCCTATTTACTATTAACCGTGGTAAAAAAAGTAAAAAGTTACAATTCACCAAAAAATTATTTTTATCTCATTGAACCACATTTTACTTACTGATATCAATCGTGTCTATCGGATTTTCGAAATTCCATTCAAAGAAGCGGTAAAATAAAGTTTTATGCAAAATTCAGTTTTTAACCTACCACTTAGTGGATTCACTATTCATCAAAAATTGAAAGTTTTCAGAAAAATACCAAAATTTCACCCTAGGCTAATTTCGGTACTCCAAATCCAAAAATGAAGTCCATTTTGAAAAAGAAAATATATAAAATTTCAAAAAGTGGTTATTACTATTCATAAAAGCTAGTTTTAATAATATTTTAATAGCATATCGTTGTTTAGTGAAACTCGGTATTGCGTACGACGCAAGCTATCGAGGAAGGTCGTGATTGCGTGTAAAGTAAGCCAAGCAAGTGTGTAGTGAAAGATTCCTTTGAACAAAATATTACTCATAAAAATCTCGGGTGTTACATTCTACCCCCCTTAAAAAGAATTTCGCCCTTGAAATTCGTCACTTTGTAACAATGAGATGAGGATACTTCTCCCTCATCATATCCTCAAGCTCCCATGTAGGTTCTTCAAGTTGGTGGTTCCTCCATAAAACTTTCACCAATCGAGTGGTCTTGTTTCGTAGGACTTTTTCGCTATGATCCAGAATCTCTATCGGTTGTTCTTCCTAAGAAAGATCTTGCTCCAGCGGTACAACTTCTGAGGTGAGTACATGTGAAGGATCTGGTATGTACTTTCTCAGGAGAGATACATGGAACACATCGTGAACTTGAGATCTGGTATCTAGGGCTCAACTTCCCCTTCATTCCAAATCTCATAACCCTCTTCCAGGGAGATATTCGTAAGAACACTTTATCACCCACTTCAAACTCTAGGTCTTTTCTTCGGTTGTTGGCATAACTTTTCTGTCGACTCTGAGCTGCTCTTATGTGTTGTTGAATAGATCTGACATTTTCTGCCATTTCATCAACGAGATCAGATCCTAATACCTTTCTTTCCCCAACTTCATCCCAGCAACTTGGAGTCATGCATTTCTTTCCATAGAGAGCTTCATAAGGAGCCATCTGAATACTGGAGTTAAAGCTATTATTATAAGAAAATTCCACCAATGGTAGGTGTTGATCCCAACATCCTTTGAAATCCATAGAGCAAGCTCTCAACATATCTTCTAAGGTTTGAATTGTTCTCTCAGACTGACCGTCTGTCTGGGGATGATAAGTAGTGCTGAAACTCAACTCTGTATCCAGAGTATGCTGAGGACTTCTCCAGAACTTCGAGGTAAATCTCGGATCCCGATTAGATATAATAGAAAGTGGTACTCCATGCAATCTTACCACTTCCTTTACATATATCATGGCAAGCTGATCAAGAGAGAAATACTCTCTAATAGCAATGAAGTGTGCATACTTTTTAAGACGATCAACTATGACCCAAATAGCATTATTGCCTTTGGATGTTTTAGGAAGTCCTGTGACAAAGTCCATAGTGATGTTTTCCCATTTCCATTCGGGTATGGTTAATGGTTGTAACATCCCCTTAAAATTTTGTCTCTCAGATTTAACTTGTTGACAAACCAAGCATCGAGAGACATATTCAGCAACATCTCTTTTCATGCCATCCCACCAGAAGTACTCTTTCAGGTCCCTATACATCTTCGTGCTTCCAGGATGAATAGAGAATGATGAACTATGAGCCTCATCCAGCAGCTCCTTCTTTAATTCGGGGATGTGAGGAACACAAATCCGATTCCTGAACTTTATTATCCCATCACAATCAAGGTTGAATTCAGGAACATTTGTCACCTTCTTTTGTAACTCTACATCTTATTTATGTGCCTCTTTAATCTTCACATGTATAGATGGTTGAACATTCATTTGAGAAAGATAAGATTTTTCCCCTTCCATTATAATTACAAGATCCATCCTTTGTAAATCCATAAATATTGGATCTTTTGTGATCTTCATCATGGATAAACTAGCATGTTCTTGTCGACTTAATGCATCTGCCACCTTGTTTGCTTTCCCAGGGTGGTAATGTATTAAGCGGTCATAATCCTTAATCAGCTCCAACCATCTTCTTTGACGC
Organism: Viscum album; assembly: GCA_963277665.1. Lineage (NCBI taxonomy): Eukaryota > Viridiplantae > Streptophyta > Magnoliopsida > Santalales > Viscaceae > Viscum > Viscum album. The sequence goes on from OY728137.1 coordinate 1,903,752,016, forward strand.
ATATTCAACTCCTTTTGTGTGAAAATATACATTAAACTTTTATGATCAGTATAAATATCACACCTTTCACCATAAAGGTAGTGCCTCCAAATATTTAATGCAAAGATTACCGTAGCCAACTCCAAATCATGTGTTGGGTAATTTTGCTCATGGATTTTCAACTGTCGTGAGGCATAAGCTATCACCATATCATTTTGCATAATAACACACCCCAATCCCTTCTTGGATGCATCACTGTAGATAACAAACCTTTCTCCACTACATGGCAGTGTGAGCACAGGTGCACTGGATAACCTTCTTTTCAACTCCTTGAAATTATCTTCACATTCCTCTGTCCAGAGAAACTTAACTCCTTTCCGAGTCAACTTGTTGAGTGGATTAGATAATCGTGAAAAATCATTTACAAAACGTCGATAATATCCAGCCAAACCAAGAAAACTTCGGATCTCAGTTACTGTTGTTGGTCTTGACCATCTTTCGATAACCTCTGTTTTTGCTGGATCCACAGATATCCCCTCTTTTGAGATTATGTGACCCAAAAATGCAACTTTTTGAAGCCAAAATTCACACTTGGTAAATTTGGCATAAAGCTCCTCCTTTCTCAGGGTCTTCAATATAATTCTCAAGTGATATTTATGCTCTTCCTTTCTCATTGAATAGACAAGAATATCGTCTATAAAGACTACCACAAATTGATCAAGATAGTATCTAAATACTCTATTCATTATATCCATGAAGATAGCAGGGGCATTAGTAAGACCAAATGGCATCACTATAAATTCATAGTGTCCATACCTTGTACGGAAAGCCGTCTTTGGTATATCCTCCCTTTTGACCCTTAATTGATGATACCCTGAACGAAGATCAATCTTGGAAATTTATTGAGCTCCACGTAGTTGGTCAAATAAGTCATCAATGTGTGGGAGAGGATATTTGTTCTTGATAGTGATCTTGTTAAGTTCTCGATAATCAATGCAAAGTCTCATTGATCCATATTTCTTCTTAACAAATAGAAGAGGTGCTCCCCAAGGTGACACACTAGGGCGTATGAATCCGTTATGAAGATTCTCTTGGAGTTGCTTCTCCAATTCCAGCAACTCAATTGGGGCCATTCTATAAGGTGTCTTTGAAATAGGAAAAGCACCCGGTACAAGTTCTATTGAAAACTCAACTTCACGATTTGGTGGAAGACCTGGTAATTCCTCCGAAAAGACATCATCAAACTCCCGTACGATGGGAATATTCTTAATCATAAGTTTCTCACCAACCATTTGAGATAAATAACCTTCATTTAGTGGAATCAAGACCCATAAGATAGAAGGAATTTCCACTGGAAGGTTATATTCATCCTTGCATCGATAGACGATCGTAGATTGATCTGGAATATGAAATGTGACTTCCATTCTTTGTCAATTGATATGAGCTCCATGTAGAGAAATCTAATACATGTCAAGAATCACATCAAATTCCACTAAAGGATGGATCACAAGATTTGCAGGAAGCACTTTCCCACAAACTTCGATCGGAGAATAATTATAAACTTTTGATGCGACTGTTGTGCCATTAGGTGTTGTCACAGCTAACTCAACATCTAATTGTTGAGGTAATACGGTGATACCCTTAGAAAATTTTTCAGAAATAAAAGAGTGGGTGGATCCAGAATCAAATAAAACATTTGCTACTTTAGAGTGGATGGTAAGTGTACCTTTCACGACTTCGTTATTGTACTCCACATCGCTGATAGAAATTGCATGTGACTTTCCTTTGTCTTTAGCCTTAAGATTTTGTGGACGTCGACCATCATCATCAACCATTGGATTTGGGAATTGATTGGCATAATGCCCCATCTCCTTGCACTTGAAACATTGAAGTGTAGTAGGTTCATTCTGTGTATCCCTTCCTTTGTTTGCATCATTAGAAATCTTCTTCCCATTATCGCGGCATTCAAATGCCCGATGGCCTTCCTTTCCACATTTGAAACATTTACTTGTCCCTTTAAGAAAACTCCCTCCATGTTTCTTTCCACACATTGAGAATAAGGGGAAGGTCATCTTCTTTTCAGTGTGCTCTTTAGATTTTCCTTTGAATTCCACCTTCCTCTTCTTATCAAACCCATGTGACTGATGGGTTACTCCAATCTCCATCTCGACTTTGAGAGTACATCGAATGATTTCCTCGTAGCTATTGAAGTCCCTTATGGCTAACGCCCTTTCAAGACTTGGTTTTAAGCCACTAAAGAATCGATCGATCTTACTCTCAGGTTGGATAATAATACCAGAAGCGTACCTTGGAAGTCTTGTAAAATTTTATTCATAGGTACCAACAGATTCATCATCCCTTTGCTTCAGTTCAAGAAACTCTTTCTCCATCTTTGTTCAGAGAATACGAGGGACGTACTTATTGAAAAATAAGTTCTTGAACTCGTCCCATTCCATAGACTCAATTTCATCCCTTTGCCTCGTATTCTTAATAAGATTCCACCATTGATCAGCATCTCCTTCCAAACGATACACTACTAGGATGACTTTATCATGTTCAGATCATTGATGAACTGAAAATATCTTTTCAGTAGTACTAATCCATTGTTCAGCAACTAATGGATCAGTAGACCCACTGAAAGACGGTGGACGCTGCCTCATGAAGGATTCAACAGAATGTTCCTCCTTCCTTTGCTCGTTTGGAAGTCCGGCATGATTCATAGCTTGAGAAAGTTGTGTGAGCTTGGCTACAAGATTTTTCATTCCAGCTCCCATATTGTTTGGTTGCTCAGGGGGACAATCATTGCATTGCCCATCGCATTCTGCATTAACACGGTTCCTTCGAGTTCCAGCCATTGACTAAAACCAAGAAGAATAGTGTGATCAACACTAATTATAATAGGAAAACCACATAATTCAAGAATAAAATTTTCATGCTTATGGTCTTATCCTATGTTATTCATGGCCATTTCTAAAACACTAAGATTGTTTTCTATGCTTAGACTTATCCTTAGGGTTCTTACTAAGGCTTTCACATCCTAGTTTCCAAAGGTTGAATATAACTTTCCTCTGATACCAACTATAACGACCCATACTTTACATACATTGTTAATACTTCAAAATTGAAGCACACTTATTACAACATATGACAAAACCACAAAGGACCGTATAGGTATAGTGTCTTTAGAAACTGGGAAACATAAACAAATGGTTCATAAATCATCTACAGTGTCTCCCATTTATTTCATCATATCTAGGGTCCCTTTTAGCATATTCTACTTAATATCAATCTTCCTGACCTGGGGAAAAGAAAACATAAAAGGGTGAGCTCAAATGCTCAGCAAGGGCAAATAAAGGAAATAAAAATCATATCATATCTTTTTGAAAATCATAACCTGCAAAAGAGATCATAATATCATAACATGGAATAAATCATAGAAGTGAAAATAAGATCCCCATAATCATAACATGAAACTTGAAACATTGTGTCATGCACACATAATCATGGAAAATCATTTCTTGTTAGTCATGACTCATTGCCAAGACTATCTTAGTGGACAAAGTCCCTTTATGAACCGAGTCACCCTCGTTCCAGTCCTGTTTCACTGAACCGGTATAACATTCTGTTCCAGCCATGTCTATCTCATGAGATATAAAATCTTTCACCAATGCATTGGAGGGAGATATAGGTCCCACCCATCTTATAATGAATCCTTTCTTATGTGTGCCACATAATCATAAATCATACATCATAGCATAACCCATGCAATAAAAATGGGATTCTTAAACAACATGACATCATAAAACAATTCATATAAGATAAAGTAATTCATAACAATATTTCCATCACAACATAATTAAACCAATGTAATAATAGGGATAAAAACAGAACCCTTTTATTATCTTAGATGGAAAATAATTTTGATAAAATACTTGAACTCAATTCTTGAGGAAAATATCATCTCTACTTCAAAAACATTTTTCCTTTCATAACATGTCATACGACTTTAAAATAAGAGAAGTTGATTAAAAATAAACTTGAAAACTTGTAAAGGAAGTTTCTTGGAAATAATGTTTTAAAAATCCAGTCATGCCGTATAAGCTAAAAAAACATTCTTCGTACTTTTGTCGGAAAAGTCAAAAAGTACCTCGTACGAAAAAACGACAAAAGATTCCTTTCATATTCTTTACTAAAAACTCACCGAAGGGTAAAATTGGATTTAAACTATTTTAAGTGGATGGAAACAATATTACATATTGAGGGAACATGGATGTGTATGATAAAATACACCCCATTAAATACTTACGAATAAACAATCTCGGATAAAAATGAGATTGTGATATTTCCCCTTACCTTAGGTCCAATTTGCTTTGTACGTGTCCGAAGCTCCTGTATAATGGTTTAAATAATGTTATTGACTTATTCCATAATCATACATATTTATATGATATCATATATGGTCATATTCTTAGCTTCTTGTTAGTAATATTTCATTGTTACTTGTTACTCGGGTCCTTATTGCCTTTTGTTCTTATGCGTGTTTTGCCGAATAAATTATTATTCATCTTTTAAGGTTATAGATACCTTATATCCAGAATGGTATTAGTGTAACATATATCATATTTATTCATTCAATTCATTTATATAATTAATATGTAATGATGATCATGTAGAACGAGTCGCATCACATTGTGGAGACGGTATTCCGTACGTACGCACGAGTGATGATATTGTTCCTATGATCGTGGAACTGTATTGGAGTATGTATATATTATTTCAGTATCAATATTACATTATAATAATTATAAATAGTTACTCATTACAAGATTATACCCATCCTTGTAAGGTGATGGAGGAAAATAGATTACACCACGACGTGGAGACGGTATTCCGTACGTACGCACGCACGGTGATTTCATTTTTCCGTAGGATGGATAGAAGGTGAATTAGGGTTCTATCATATTTATAATAACATATCAGTATGTAAGTAATACTGATGTTATTACTTTATCATGAAACAACTAAATAAGAAGAAGTTGAAGAAGAAAGAAATTGAAAAGATCGGTAATGGATATTACCTCTTCTTTGGAACACCTCTTTGAATCCTCCACTTAGGGAACTAATATTGGTCTTTGAAGAAGACCGGGACCTCTAGGATTATTCTAGGGAAGTGGAGAGGAGAAAATGTCAGGGTTTGGCCGAGCTTGAGTGCTCAAATTGGTGTGAGGATGAGGGGGAGGAGGTTCCCTTTTATAAGGGAGGAGAGGGACACCTTAGGAATATCTCAAAATATTATTTTATATTAAAGTAAAAATCGGTTTATAATGGTTCCAAAGGGTCTTATTTCAAAGATTATGTGTGGATGGGTCGAAATCCTATCAACCAATAGGATTTAGACAAGTTTAGGGTATTATTTTAACCTTATCAATTAGATTTAACTCTAAGTTAAATAATTTAACTTTTACCATGTCTTTTTGTTTTCATTCACTATATGGTTAATAAACATACTATAACATGCCAAACGAACCCCAAATTGTTTATTATTAATATAAATATCCTTATCTAAGTCATTTGGACGAACCATATATTTTTAGGAATAAAATAACAATTAATAATATAATATTTGATTTAAAAACTATTTTGTGTCAATTTTGACACTTTTTGATATATGATTTTTGTGAAAGTCATAACAGAATTATATGTTCAAACAAAGTTGATTAAATCAACACTAATATATCATAATAACCTATAAAATTATTTTAATTCATAAAAAGTCTCAAATTACATTTATTTTGGTGTTTATAACATCAATTATGTCAATATTTCATTAATAAGATAATTACTACATCATCATTGTGTCATAAATAAATTAAATTATTTAATGTCTAAAAATTAAAAATAAATTACCATTATGTAGGAAATAGTTTTATCTTTCTAATGAATATTTATAGTCGAATTTATCTTATGTATAACCCCATATTAAAAATTATTTACTTATTAAACATTGATTTTAACTATTTTAACACTTCTTTAAATAAATTAATAATAAATGTCCTAATCTAACTCAAGTGGGCCTAAATGGTCATATTTTATTCATAAGGTTGTTTTTGGTCGAATTACACTTATCAAATAGAATTAGGACATGTTTTAGGGTAATAGTATTATCATTTTTACCCTTAGTTACCCTATTTACTATTAACCGCAGTAAAAAAAGTAAAAAGTTACTATTCACCAAAAAATTATTTTTATCTCATTGAACCACATTTTAATTACTGATATCAACTGTGTCTGTCGGATTTTCGAAATTCCATTCACAGAAGCGGTAAAATTATGTTTTATGCAAAATTCTGTTTTTAACCTACCACTTAGTGGTTTCACTATTCATCAAAAATTGAAAGTTATCAGAAAAATATCAAAATTTCACCGTAGGCTAATTTCGGTATTCCGAATCCTAAAATGAAGTCCATTTTGAAAAATAAAATTTATAAAATTTCAAAAAGTGGTTATTACTATTCATAACAACTAGTTTTAATAATATTTTAATAGCATATCGTTGTTTAGTGAAACTCGGTATTGCGTACGACGCAAGCTATCGAGGAAGGTCGCGATTGCGTGTAAAGTAAGCCAAGCAAGTGTGTAGTGAAAGATTACTTTGAACAAAATATTACTCATAAAAATCTCGGGTGTTACAGATCTGACCAACACTATGTGGGTGTTTATACTATACATGGTGATTTAACCAAAGATTCATTGTCCGTATTAATCAAGGGATTTTGATGTGATCAAAATATCTTTTGTTTCATCATATCCCACTTTAGATCTACAAATTTTTCTCTCCCATGAAAACACTTGATGAGAAGTACCTCTTAGATTAATGTCATCAGTGCTATTGAACTCAAGAGTGTCTTCTCTCTGATGAGTTCTTTACAAAATCTTTGAGCTAAGATCCTAATATTGGTATGGAGTGGTTTTGAATTTCCTATTGACTATGTTTCATGGTTTAGTATATCATTATATTATTATTATATATGTTGTAGACATATACCTATGTATAGTTGAGGGTACATATCGTTGTTATATATCTTTGTGTTTTCAGGGTATCTTACTGAGTATTGTTACACTCACCCCTACATAAGGTTTTTTAGCACATGTTGGTTCTTGTGAAGATGGATCAACCATTTGATGGATTCCTTGGATAATTAGGAACCAAAAATGGTTTGTAATATTGAATATAATATAGTGTTTTTTTGTGTGGCTATAGACAAAAATTACATTATGTTTTTCTTGCATGTTGGACATGTGGTTATAGAACCATTTTTGTGGGATTTTATTTTCTGCCTTTTAATTTACTATCTTTTTATCATACATTGGTTGAGGGGTATAGTGGTATGAAGGCTTTTTGTACTTAGTGTTTTTTACATTTCATCATTTTGTAGGCTTGAATATCTGTGTACATACAAGTATATATGAAATTCCTCCCATGTTAGTGATATGCCTACTTACATCTAATCACCACCCTCTGTCACATTGGAGGTAGGCTTTGGGAGTTGCAGTATAGGCCCCCCTGGGACGGTTCATGGTAGAGTTGTATCAGAGCTGGTCATTTCTACCTTATGACCGGGATTTGGTGAGATTGGTTTGGGGAAATTGTTTCAAGTGTTTCATGTATTTCTTACAGGCCAAGGAATCCAACGATGATATGGTGGATGACCTATCCATACACCAGGACACTAAAAATAGGTTTTTTTGACTTGGTACATGAGAAAAATGGTTGCGAGGAAAAATTGTACATGCATCATAAAGGAATGGTTTTTGGTTTCCATATCCTTCTTGAGTCAACTATACAGATATGCTCAGTGACTGTGGAAAATAATATTTGTTTTTGGATTACTACATGATATATACCATCTATGATTTAGTAGATTAATAACAATGATGAAACCTTCAGTGATGGGGCTTCGATACATTGATTAGTTCCCTAGATTTCACCTCCAGGTGGTGTAATAGCCATAATTCCACCTATCTAGTAGCATGCAGTGCCCACTATACATGCGGAGGATGAGTTCATGATGAGTACACTTCATGTGTTTCATAGTCAAAATACCCTTCAACTTCTAGGTGATCTCAATCCTTAGGCGGATGAGGACTGGATTGACGTGGTGAATTATGTTTTCTGTATGGTCATGACAACAAAAAATCAGATGGTGGACCTGGTGGCGAGCCATCTCGGTGGATCAGGGGTTAATGGTGGATTTTGGATAACCAAACTCATTACGATGTGACACTTTCTTGGATAGAGCTTGAGATTCTATTCAAGGGGGAGTTAACACTATTTATTATGTGGTTTGTGCATATATGGGGGATTCTTCAACTCCAACATGGTAGAATGACAGTGGCTGATTATTCATAGAGGTTCACAAAAAATTCATAGTACTAGATGGATATGGTTATTGATTATTATATCTGGGTACAGATGTTCGTGCGAGGTATTCGTTGAGACATATGAGACAACTTTATCTGTCTATGATGGCCATGGTGCATGTGCATGATTTGGTGGTTGATTGCTTCGTTGATGAGTAGATACAACTGGTGATTGTCAGTAGTGGACAATAAGAAGTATAGACCTCGTCAAAATGGAGATGACGTCAGTCCCAAGGACCTTCATGTGTGATACTTTTCAAGATGAGGTCCCATGATAGAGGATATATAGTTCAAGGAACACTGGGAGGGTCCAACAATCCTAGAGAGAGATAATGTTATTCATGTGACGATAGGGGCAATCTCGCTCGATGTTGACTTACCCACCATACTATAGACAAGGATATTTTGGATGGACCATTGAGGTAGAGAAAATGACATGTGAAGGTAGATCAATAAGTTGGTATATGTGGTAGAGGATTTATGGGGATAGAAGGATTTGGTTCAAATTTTGACTTACTGCCTCCACAACCCCGATGTGGTACACCCTAGGCTTAGGGATCAAGAGTATAATGGCATGTGATTGTGCATGTGGTCAAGGCATATGACCTAGGGGATCCGTGGATGATTCTTGGTTATATCTATATATTTTATACTTTATCCATAGTATTTATAAAGACATGTTATAGAAATTCCTTTCTTACCACATCTATTTTTCAATAAATAGATATTTGGGTTGAACCATTTACTAAACCCATAAAATTGGAGACAAATATGGGAGGAGACTCATAGATTAATAAAATTTTGCGATAGTGTTAACTAACCCTTGGTGGTGATATTCTTTTATTAGAACCTCTTATTTCCATCATTGAGTCTTTATGAAATCATTCATTGTATGGGTTGGTTATATATTGTCCATTTCCTCACTTAATATTTTTAGTATAAGGGTGTGGTGTGTCCGTAGTGATGTAATTAGGTCGTTATTTGTTGGTGAAAAGGAAACTTAGGAATGATTGAATGGAATCATTCATAATTGGCTGAATTTGATTACTCATCAGTTGTCTATAGTAAACCTCAGTGTAGTAGATGTTATGAACTTCCAATTTCTAGGGGTAGTGGCAGAGTATAAAGAAATATTTCCTAAAGATGTTCTATAATTACCTTCCAATAATGAGATATATTTCTGCATTTATTTACAAACATAGGAAAATGCCAATATATGTACCAGAATATCATATGGATCCTATATAGCTTCATGATAATATGTTGCATCTCGTGGAATTTTAGAGGATGGGATTTGTGAGACACCGTTTTTTACCCTTGGGTGCCACAGTTCGGTTTTCCAAAACTTTTGGTTGGAGCTTGAGGTTGTGTGTGGACTACTAGTTCTTCAACTAGGTTTCATTGAAGAAAATTTATCAAATAATTAAGATTTATGAACTCTTTGATCATTTGAGTGGGGCAAGATGATTATTGAAGGATGACAACAAAATTTAGCTATCACTAGCTACGAGTACGGAATGTTGATAAACTAAAGACGACCATTAGATATCCTTACTGTTATTATGAGTATTGATGATTCCATTTGAAAAAAAAATTTATTAGTGTTCTTGGGAATCCTGATCTGGATATTTTAGAAATTTTGATACTGGTTCATGGCTGTCTTCATCGATGATAACCTTATGTACTAGGTGACTGAGAAAGAAAATTCAAGTAAAATTGGGATAGTGTTGGATGTAATTAGAGGGGACAAGCATTTTGGGACACTATAGATGTGCTAGTTCTATATTTAGACAGTCCACGTTCTATAAAATGTTATCTTAGATTATGGAGAGGCTGTGGACATGGCTAAGGTTGAGGTTGTGTTAGCATGGGATCCATTTTAGAACATGATAGATGTGTGAAGCATCCTTGGTTAGATTTCTATTATTAGTGTTTCATACCTGCTTTTTCAAGGAAATCATAACCATTGAATGTCTAGACTCGAATGGGGAAGCCTTTTGTGTGGACATTGAAGAGTGAACAAGATTTTCAATAGCTAATGTTGAGTAGGATAGCACTCTGATCATGATAATGCAGGTTGAGGGTGTCGATTACGTAGTGTTCTGTGATGAATTAGTAACTTGGATTGGTTATGTCCTCATATAGAGGAAAGAAGTGATTAGAAATTGTTCTCACTAGTTGAGACCAAATTAGTAGAACTATGTGTCCCATGATATTGAGTTAGTAGTTCTATTATTCATGTTGAGGATGTGGTGACACTACCTAATGGGTGAGAGGTTTACCATCTACTTCAATCACAAAAGTCCCAAGTATATATTTTGCTTTAATGATCTAAACATCAAAAATAGGTGATGCCTAGAGTTCCTCTAGTAATATTACTTTGAGATTATCTATTCTCCTAGGATGAATTACGTAGTTGTAGATTCTCTCAGTGAGAGATTCATTTCTCAATTGATGAACATCTCCTCAGAGTAGTTGTCCTCATTATAGTTATCCTTTATGGATGGATATGGAGAAGCTTACCTATAGTCAATTGTTTTTACCCTTATAATCATATAGTGTGTTAGGGAAGCGCATATTGGGGATATCAACAATGAGACCCTTTGTGCATAGTGGTACACAAGGGATTCTCCTGATGGTTATTCAAAAGGTGGGGAGGGTGTAATTATTTTTAGCGGATGAATAGTTCTACCAATTGTGTTGCAGGATGATGTCCTAATAGAGATTCATACATCCCCTTGGGTGGCACATCCATGTTTGTGAACATTGTTCTAGGACCTTCAACATCAATTTTATTTGTCATGGATGAAGAATATTGTAAGGAACCAACGTTTTCAATGGAATCCATTCTTAAATTTAAGTCGTATAATAACAAGGAGTCCTAAAATAATGAACTACTATGTAATATGTTACCTTTAAACATAATTTTTTCACTTTTGTGTTTTTAATCTCGAAAAACTATCTTCTACAATTGTTATCAGTAACTGATTTGGATTCTGATAAGTCAAAAATATTTTTTATGAATAGTAACATACCATTATGAATAGTAGAATAACATTATTAATATTTAAAAAAATTAATGAATAGGAAAACGTCCAAGACAATAAAAACCTCACCCATGAATGTACATATACTATTTAGACATATTAAAAGTGAGAAAATGATCATAGTATAAGAATTGGTATATTGTATGTCAATACTATTTAATTTTCAATTTTATGATTACATTAATATTTTAAAAAGGAAATGATTTTTCATTAAACATAATCATAAATTTTTACATTATTTTATTAATTTTATAAGAAAATTATATGGGACCTTGATTTCTTTTCCAAGGTTCTGTAAAATGAGTTATAGTTTTAAAGTTGATTTTTTTGAATAAATTGTGATTTTATTTAAATATTACAGTAAAAATATATATATAATTATTATAAAAAAATAGAGTTCAATTTTTTTATTCTACAAGTTAAAAAAGGTTATTGTGATTTTTAGGTTTTTTTTTATTATAATTGAATTTTCCATGAATAGTAAAAATAATGTTTTGAGTTTTGGGTATGTTGGATGACATCATAATGGTGTAATAATTAATAAAAAATGAAGGGCGTATTTTGCATAGTCAAATTGGATTTTAGGTATCATAAGTGGCTTATACCATGGGAATATACCATGGGAAATCCCATGGTTTTTTAAAACCCACTAATGTGGTGTCTTTTTAAATTATTTAAAAATTCTTTCTCTTTATCTTTTTAATTCATTCCAAATCCCTCATCCACTACGCTCTAGTGGTTCTACCTCTCTATGGGTTCTCCCACGGTGTCCTCAATCCCCCAAGATCCCAACCTTTAATTTTGAGGATTAATTCCACAAGTTCATTAATATCAAGTGAATAACACCATCAGACATAAGCTACGAGATTCTACCTGAACCACCTTTATTATTTCAGGTTTCCCTATATTTCTTTTACCCATAATAATTAGTAATTTGTTTTTATAAAAAAATTCAAAATTTAGTTTATATGCTCCAAAGTCATGTTTCAATATCCATATGTCATTCTCTTTCAGGGATATACATGTATTTAAGTGATTACCTCCTTAATTTTTCCACATAAGCAAACCCTTTTAAAGGGAACATCCTGAATTCTTACCCGATTTGAAGTGAACTCTATATTCCATTTTAATACAACATATTATTTATAAAATCAGTACTTTTATTGTGTAAACCATACTAGTTGACTTCTAGTTTTGTATAAATGATTGTTGGCTTTTCTCTTTTAAAGGGTCAATAGTATTTTCTTTTAAAACTCTTTAAAATGTTTTGATGATAAAGTCTCATATATACATTTCCTACATGTTGTCACTTATTATTTACATCACTCACCATGATACATTCCTGCATTCCCTTAAGAATGTCCATGTATATTTTACATCCTTTATTGCATGGACACTTTTATGATATTCCCATTTTTTATGTTTTATGACATTATTGTGATATCAACTTTTTTCAATGGTTAGCCTTATGCTTCTATGTGGTTTATTAAGTATGATTATTTTTGTGGAAATAATATTCATGAAAATGTTAAAATGGGTGTGCCCAGATAGTGTTCCAATGCATTGGTTGTAGTTAAGTCTCATGATATGTTATGTGCATCGGTCATGGAAGTTATCCTTCGCTTGTGCTAATATGGGAAATGATCTTGGTGGTTAGCAATGAAAGGTACTAAAGTTATGTGTTATGTTTCTGCCACATTTATGTGATACCATGTTTATATGTTATTATTCCATATGATCTATTGTATTTATATCATTATGTCATGCAACCTAACTCATGGGATAAATCTCTATTATTATGTTCATTCCCTTACTGGGATTGTTATTTCCATCCTTTTTTATGTGTTTCCCTACGATATCCTATATATATGCATGAGTGAAAAGAATGTTAGGATCTCATTTTAGAGATTAAATAAATATTCTTCTTAGCCTGATGTTCTATGTTTCATATACCTAGTTTTCAAAGACAGAAGACTTTACGATCCTTGGCTTGTTCCCTGATGTATAATTACGCATAAAATCTTGTATTCTTATATGTTAATGGATATGGTCAGTATAGTTTGTATTAGAGGATGGTCTAGTTATTTTGAAGATTAGGAATATAAAATATTAGTAAGACCATAAGGATGAGACATTGTATAAGAAAAAATACCTAATTTTTTTTATTTATAGTGTAAGTGGTTTATAAAGATAATATGTCCTTGTCTGGATACAAACAAGTAGAGGCGGCATAAGAACAAATGTACCTATGAGTCAAAACTACGACAAATGGTTTTGGGCATGACTCTATATATCCCAGTACACGACAATAGGCCTCGCTTCAGTCTTGGTATTGAAACTACCAAGGGATATACATTGGATTATTCATGAGTATAAAAAAAACCATTTTATGGGACAAAAAATCCCATAAGAATATAAGTAGAGACATAGATTGAGGATAAACTAGATTTAAACCCATGGAATCACATGTTCAGATATACTTATCTTTTGAAATTTTATCCTTTTGTGTTGAAAATTCTCCTTTTATGTTCAATAACTATGTATCCAAGCCCTCTAATTGTACATTATTTTTCATAGTTAATTACTGTAAAGAGAAGAACACGTTCCAACAATCAATGTGAAAGGTAATGTGGAAAAGTTTCCAAAGATATGTCTTATATTATATGAATGGGTACTCAAAACATCATGACACCTCCTTCTCCGCTTGATCACATTATGAATAATAACTTGAATCATGTGGAATTCCATTCTCCTCCATGAAGAGAAAAAAATTTCGTAGAATCATTAATGTGGAAATGGCCTCCCATGATTAGCTGATCTTATTATCCCCTCATCGTGGAACAATGAATTTACTACATTGAAAAGATAGTCTTTGTCCTATAGTGAACAGAAAAAGAGATAGTTGTACTGGAGGTCTATCGTTTTGATGGGGAAGATGGTCAGTGGTTGACACTAATCAAGAATACAAAGTCCCATAAAGAAATTGATTCAATGGATTGGGAGGAATTCAACAGGATGTTTTTAAATAAATATTTTCCTCAAACCCTCCATCTCTTGATAAAAAGAGAGTTCCTTGTACTCAAGATGAAATAAGATAGGTTCATCTAGGCGTATGATGAAAATATTACATGTCTTCCATGGTATGCCTCTCGTTTTGTTATGAATAATGAAATCAATGTGGATTTCTTCCTTACAGGACTAAAGCAGAGTCTACGAAAAGAGTTGGAAATTCAAAACATTGAAAAATATAAGGAGATATTTTGTTGTGCCCTTAAGGTTTAAATTTGTTTTGGTGACTCTCAATGGTCTCGTGGGCCTGGTGAAAAGACGTGAAAATGGAGAACAACATGGTTGGATCAACAAAAAAAATCCTATTATTGAAAGAAGCACGAATATCCACCTTGTAAAAGTTTTTGGGAAAAAGTATCCTGAAACTGTATAATGGGAACCATGAATTCATTAAAATGATAAAGGTTTGGTCATCTGGCCATGAATACCCTAAGAGATATGAAAACTCTCACTAATGTGGAATAAGAAAATAATGTTCGGATCAAAACTCTGCTTGTAGTGAAGTGTTATAACTATAAGAAGCATGGGCATTATGCAAACAATTTCCCTAAGGGAAGTGTTGTCAAAGGAAATCAACAACATCATCCAAGGATTCACAGAAGTTTTTATGTTATCACTACTACTAAGCTGGAGCCGGAACATCATGCAATGATAGGTATGCTAGTAATTCATTCAATAATAGTGACCTTACTATTTTATTCTTGTTCAATGAATTATTTCATATCTTTCATGTTTAGTAGAAATGTTCAATCACCACCTAAAAATTTGATGTAAAAGTTATCTGTGGGAATAGTGAATGGGGAAATTATTGCATCAATCATTTATAAATCCTCCCAAATTAACATTTAAGGACTGAACCTCCAGTAAAATATCGTCATAGTTTTTTTTGTGTAGTTCGACGCTATCTTGGGCATGGATTGGATATCATTATATGGGGCCAACATCAACTTTCAAGAATGGAAGATCACTCTTCACATCTCGAAGCATCTTTCAATTATTTACAATTATAAGGTGGAATTTGAATCTCTATTAGAATCATTGTATCAAGTGTGTATATTGTTTTGTTATGAGTAATAATATCTAACTCTAATGATTGATGCAACGAATAGAATCATTCTTGAAAACATTCCCATCATGAGTGATTACACAGTTGTATTCCCTCTAGATTTTCATAGTCTTCCTCTTGATCAGGAGGTTGAGTTATCAATTGATCTTATCCTCAGATCTCTACCTATCTCAAAGACAACTTACAGAATGGCCACCATAGAGCTGTAAGAGCTAAATAAGAAGTTACCGGAAAATCTAGAGAAGGGTTTTATAATCCCTTTTGCTTCACCATGGGGTTCTCTAGTCCTATTCGTCAAGAAGAAGGATGGATCAATGTGCCTCTGTATTAATTATCATGAACTCAATAAAATCATGATAAAGAACATGTATCCCCTACCACAAATAGATGACTTGTTTGATTAGCAACATGGGACCTATTATTTCTCTATAGTTGACCTTCAGTAGGGATATCAACAATTAAATGTGAGGAAGGAAGATATTCCCAAGATACCCTTTTGAATTAGATATGGACACTATGAGCTCATTGTGATGCCCTTTGGACACAGTAATGATCTAGAAATTTAGGGATTTAATTAAGAGAGTCTTTTGTGATTACCTTGAAAAATTTATGGTAGTCTTTATTAACGATATTCTGATATATTCCATGTACAAGGAGGAACATGAAGATCATTTGGATACTATATTAAAAACATTTCAAATGGAAAAGTTGTATGTAATGTAAAATAAATGTGTGTTTTGGATGAAGAAAGTTTCATTCATGGGGAATGTTATCATTAGTAAAGGGATATCTGTTGACCCTTCCTGGAGAAAAGTAATTGAAGTGTTACCCAAGCCAACTTCTGTAATGGATATCCACATATTTATGTTTCTAGATGGGAATTGTTAATAATTTGTGAAAAATTATTCATGATTTTTATACCTGATGACCAAGATGACATTAAAGGGAGTAATGTTAGTATGGACTCAAGAATGTGAAGACTGTTTCATGGAGTTGAAAAAGAGGCTAATCACTGAGCCAGTACTCATACACCTTGTAAGTGGAAATTTTTTTATGGTGTATAGTGATTCTTCTATGATGGGATTATGCTGTGTACTGATTAAGAATGATAAAGTGAAAGCATATGCCTCATGGAAGCTGAAAGTACATGAGAAAAATTATACAACACAAGATTTGGAGTTGGCGGCTATGATCTTTGCGTTGAAAATCTGGCAGAATTATCTATATGGGGATAAGTGTTAGATATATACTGATCACAAGAGTCTCAAATATATATTCACAAAAAAATATAGATTAAAATGTTCTAGTGAATATGGACAGTGCTTATCCAGTATTATGAGTGCTCAATCCCCTACCATCTCATTAAGGAAAATAAGGAGGAAGATGCTATAAGTAGAAAGGATCATGCATCATTATCAATGATGAGAATTGAAAAGTATAACCCCTTCTTAGATTTGAATGTGATGGTCATGGAAATCATTAAGGGAAAACATCATCAATCTTTTCTTAAATGATTTCTCAACCATCTCTCATAGGGAAAATAATGGAATCTCCAAGATAAGATGTTGAGCTACTAAAAAGGGTGGAAGCTATCAGAATAGGAAAATCCTATGAGTTAATGATTGGTGAGGAAAGAGTATTATGATTTGTGTCACGATTATGTTTACCATCAAATCATGAGATAAATAATGAGCTTTTGAATGAATCCATTAGGTCAACCTTCTCTATCCACCCCGGGAGAACAAAGATTTATCGAGATATCTGGGAGGATATCTAGTAGGATAATATGAAAATGGTGTTGGCAGAATATACATCAAAGTGCCTAGTATGTCAACAAGTGAAGCCTAAAAGACATAAGTATATGAGAATAATGAAACCACTACCCATACCAACATATAAGTGAGATAACATCACCATGGACTTTGTCGCTGGACTTCAAATGACATCCAAAAGAAAGAATGCTATATGGGTCATTGTGGACCATCTTACGAAGACAAATCACTTCATCGTGATTTAATAAGACCTATCATTAAATCAATATGCATGGATATATATCTAAGATGTGGTAAGTCTAAATGGGGAACCACTATTTATTGTATCTGATTGTGATATTAGATTCACCTCGATGTTTTGGAAATCTCTCCAACATGCCCTAGGCACCGAACTGAATTCAGTATGACCTATCATCATCAAACTACTAGAAAATCTGAGTGAACCATTATGATATTATAAGATATGATGAGATCATGCTCTTTGGACCTCAATGGAAGATAGTACCAACATATACCACTGGTTGAATTCTCATTCAAAAAATATTTTTCACTCAAGAATCTGAATGGCACCATATGAAGCCCTTTATAGGAAAATGTGCTGAAGACTCGGCTTGTTGGGATGAAGTTGATGAGCGTAAGTTGTGTGGACCTCAAATGATCAAAGAAATTTTGGTGAATTTAAGAACTATTCAGCAGAACCTCAAGGCATCCCAAAGTCGACAAAAGAGTTATGAAAACAATCATCAATGAGTCCTTGAGATCAAAGATGGACACATGGTATTTCTACTCATGTCTCTATGGAAGAAGGTAATGAGGTTTTGAACGAAAGAGAAGCCAAGTCCCAATTTAAATCGGCCTCTTCGAGTTCCTGGATCAAGTCGGAGTTGTGGTCTATAGACTCGAACTTCCACCTACGATGGAAAAAGAACATTATGCATTTAATGTATCCCTACTATATAAGTACATACCAGGCTCTTCACATGTACTCACTTCAGGAGTAGTACAGTTGGAGGATGTTATTTCATACATGGAGTAGCCGATGAAGATCTTGGATCGTAGAGATAATGTTTTACATAACAAGGCTAATCACCTAGTCAAGGTTCTATGGTGAAATAATTATTACGAAGAGGTAACATGGGAACTGTAGGATCAAATGATGGAAAAGTACCATGCACAAGTTTTTTTCTTAAAATGTAAACTGAAATTTTGAGGGCGAAATTTTTTACTGGTGGAAGAATGTGGCGATCCAATGTTTTCAATGCAATAACTTCTTATAATTATGTCACATAATAACATAGAGTCATAACATAATGAAATACTAAGTACTATGTGACCTTTAAACAAAAAGTTTTCACTTGTGTGTTTTTAATATCGAAAGATGGTCATCTACAATTATGATTGGTACATGATTTGGAGTTTGATAAGACAAATATAATTGTTGATGAATACTAATATACCCTTCTGAATAGTAGAATACATTTATGAATTTTAATAAATATTAATCAATAGAAAATAGGAAAAAAATATTAACTTCACCAATGAATGTACATATACAATTTAGACATCTTAAAACTTAAGAACTGATCAGAGTATAAGATTTGGTATTTTTGAATGTAAAAAATATTTTATTTCCAATATTATATTTAATTGAATAATTTAAAATGGAAATTTATTTTCATAAAACGTAATAATTTATTTTTAATTTATTTTCATATGGTTATAGTATAATTTTATGTCACCATGATTTATTTTTCAAGGTGTTATAAAAAGAGTTATAGTTTTAATTTCAAATTTTTTGAATAAATTTTGATTTTATTTAAAAATTAAATTAAAAATATATAGAATAATATTTTCAAAAAATATATTTCATTTTTTAATTCTACACGTTTAAAATGGTAAGGCTAAATATTTGGGATTTTTCTTAAATACATGAATTTTATATGAATAATAAAAATTCAGTTTTGATTTCTCGATATGTTGGATGACATCAAAATGATGTAATAATTAATAAAAAATGTGGCCAAATTCTGTACAGAAAAATAAGATATTTTGTGTCCCATATGGATTATACGATTGGAAAATACCATGGGCAAGCATATGGTTTTGCAACAACCCATAATCTGGTATCTTTTAAAATTAATAAAAAAAATTTCTCTCTTTTACTATAAATACCCACTTTTCACTTCGCTCTGATTCATTCCAAATACCTCATCCTCAATGATCTAGTAGATTTACCTCCCTAGGAGTCCTCCCAAAGTTTCATCAATCCTCCAAGATCCCATCCTTCAATTTTGAGGAGTAATTCCACATGGTCAATAATATCAAGTAGATAACACCATCAGACTTAAGGTAAGGGATTCAACCCGAACCACCTTTATTCCTTTGGGTTAATCTATCTTTCTTTTTACCCAAAATAAGATATATTTTACATTTATTAACAACATTAAAATTCATTTTATATTCTCCAAAATCATGTTTCGATATACATCCCTCATTCTATTTTGGAGATATACATTTTTTAAGTGACTACCTCCTTAATTCATCTGTATAAGAAAACTGATTTTAAGGGAACAACCCGAATTCTTACAGGATTTCATGTGAACTCTATCTTGTATTTTAAGGCACTATTTTATTTATAAAATTATTCCTTTTACTGTATAATCCTTCCTAGTACAGATCTGGTATTGTATAAATGATTTTTCCCTTTTCTATTTTTAAGCCTCTATAGTATTTTCTTTTAAAACAGCTCAAAGATGATTTAATGATAATGTTTCACAAATACATTTCTTATATGTTATCACTTTTACAATATATAACTGACCGTGATACATTCCAACATTCCATTATTAATGTCCATGTATATTTTATATCCTTTCATTCATGGACACTTTTATGACACATCCATTTATTATGTTTCATGACAAGATTGTGATACCCAATTCTTTCCATGGGTACACTTATGTTTATGTGTGGTTTTTTATGTGTGATTATTTATGTGGAAATAATATTCATGCAAATTTGACGATGTGTGTTCCTTGAAAGTTCTCTAATTCATTGGGTAATGTTATGTCCCATGAGATGTTATGTGCAACAGTCATGGCGGTTTGACTTGGCTTGTTCTAAAATGGGAAATGATCTTGGTGTTTATACATGACTCATACTAAAGAAATGTGTTATGTTTCTTCAAAATATATATGATTCCATGTTTATATGATCCAATGTTTATATGTAATGATTCCTTATGTTCCATGATTTTGATATCATTATGTCATGACTCCTCACTCGTGTGCTTAAACATTATTCTTATATTCATTCCCTTAATAGTATTTATAGATCATTACTTTGTTCATGTGTTTCCCCAGGATATCCTATGGAGATCTATGAGCATAATTTATGTTAGTATATCATTTTGGGGATGAAATAAATAAGAGTTTTTAGCCCCATGTTCTATGTTTTGAGTTCCTTGTTTTCAAAGACAATAGAGTTCATGATCCTTGTCTTCTACATTGATGTATAATATACATAAAATCATGTAATCTTATATGTAAAAGTTGACAATCTCTATAATGACAATTTTAGAGTTCATTTCATAATGACTTTCTTGTCAGCAAGTGATGGATAAGCACCATGTTCAAGCAGGATTAGCTCAAAACCAAGAGGTTCCAAAAATGATGTGTGGTGGTATATCGATGAACTTCATGATGAGATTACCATGTAATACCAAGAGACATGATTCCATTGGATTCCTAATTTACTATCTAACCATTTCATACCACTTCTTACTTATCCAAGAGCATAATTTAGTAGATATCCTATGATTTATTTACGTTTAGGAGATAGTTCGACTCCAGGGAGTTCCATCGATAATAGTATAAGATCATGATTCTCATTTTACATCCTAGTAGTGTAAGGTATTATAGGATGGGTTCATTTCATAGTTAAACATGAGAAAAATGTTTCACCCATGGACAGATCACTAAATAGAGAAGGATAATCATGTTTTGGAGTAAATTCTACCGGATTATATTTTATACTTTGACCGTAGTTGGGAGGATCACCTTCCATAGGTGGAGGTCTCTAATAACAAAAACTACTATTCAACAATTGCTATGGTTCCATTTGGGGATTTTCAAGAGCGACCACTACTAGAAATCCTACACATAAAATTTCCCATATACCAACAGTTTGTAAAAACTATTGGCATATGGGTGTTACTCCAATGGTTCTTCATATTCATTGGGATAGGACATGTAATATAATTCTATCCCAAATATTTTTAAACTAATCGGGATATATACAAAAACCACTCACATCCCATCAATTATTAAAAACTGTTGTGATAGGATAAGGCTATTCCAGTAGTTTAGTAAAACCATTGGGATAGATAAAATACAATATACCAATAGTTCTTCAAAACCATTGCGATATGATAAGGTTATCCCTGTGTTTTTTTAAAACCATAATGACAGATCCAAAAAAATTATACTTATCCCAGTGGTACTTCAATGTCATTATGATAGGTTAAGGCTATCCCAATATTTTTTAAAACCATTGGGATAGATCCCAGAATATGGGTACCTATCCCAATGGTTCTCTAGACCATTGGGTTAAGTACCCTGATTTTTTTATGAATTATATTGTCACATATCATCATATAAATGAATATATAAATTACATATAAATTTATATATGTATATTTATCATAAAATATTCTCAAAGATAATTGTCGCAATGTTGTATGGACTCTCATATATAAGGTGGATTTCATGGGTTCAGACCTTGAATTTGTATTCTTTTAATATTTCGTATCTCAGTGGTTTTTTGAAAACCATTTGGAGAGGGTTATCCAAAAATACAATATAACGGCCCTCCAAATCATTGGTATAGGATATATAAATTTTTTGGGGACCTACACCAATGATTTAAAACCATTGGTATACGCTATTTTTTAGTATTGGATATGAAAGATCTCTATTTTATTGGAATAACCTAGAAGTGATATCCCTCATGGGCCCAAAGTTTGTGAAATATTCTACATAGAAGGTGAAAATAACCTATTAGTGTATGAATACTGCATATAGTCATCAAAAAAATCAAATGCTAACCGGAGAAGAAGACCATTGGAGTTTGAGGAGGGAGACTATGTGTTTCAAAGAGTTTCACATCAACATGGATTATAGATATTTGAATGGGAATCTGGTTATCTATGAGATTTGTCAGCCATTTTTAGATACAACATATAGTTCGATAGGTGGTGTACCACTTAGATCAATCCCCATTGATAGACATGGTACATGACTTCTTCCACCTGTCTTTGGTGAGGATGTAAGTGTATGACCCATTGCACATCATTGACTTGGGAGAGATGTACATTGTGGATGGAGCAGCCATTACTGAGTACCCAGTGGCGATCAAGGATTGGTAGGATAGGATCCTAAATGGGAAGTCGATTCGATTGCTATGTGTTTAATGCAAGCACAGATATCACCATGAACTAGCTAGGGGTGGGTGACTCATATTCTTGCTCAATACCCTCATCTTTTTTAGTCAAAATTTTATGGATTTTCGAGGACGTAATGCCCCAGGGATTAGAGAATGTAACACATTATATTTTTTATATATTATTTTTAAATATTATACGCATTAAATTTGAGATATTTCATTGATATGGGGTGTGATTCTATGTCCTGGTTATCCAAGAATGATTTTTTCAAAAAATATTTAAATATTAATTAGCACACACATGTGGTTTTACATACAAATGGAATAAAAACATTACAGTTTCCTAGATAAAAAATCTAATTCCATCATTGATTTAAGAATAATGGATTTATACTAGGTAGGACCTATCATTGGTCAGTGTGGGTTAGTTTATAAAAAGGTTTCATGGGCATAGATATATATAATATAATTGAATAAATTGTATTGTTACTTTTTATGATGAAAATAATTAGGTGATCATTATATAGATCATTATATAGAGATCTCAAGGTTTTCCACATAACCCTGGAGATTATAGAGAAGTAGTTGAGAGAGCTCTTGAAAATCCTCTTATGTGAATATTGATGAGTCCTCATATTGATGATCGACGAACACCGATCTATAAGGTTCTCACACACGATGATGATGTGGTGACTAATATTTTTCAGAAAGTGATCAAAAAAAAGTAGGATGTGTTATTTCAATTATTTTCTCCCTTTCTTGATACCTACAATGGATGTGGGCTAATCCCCAAATAGATTATCTCACAGATCAATCATTCTTGCGGGATGTGATGGTATTTGTAGGGATGATGTGGATTTGTTCTGAGAGATTGATTTCTTGATTCATTTATTATTATTTAAATAATATATTGATGATTTAATGAAAAAACACAAAGGTTCATTTGTCAATATTGTATATTATTTATTTTATCTCCCCTGATTTCTTTCATTATTGACGCACATTCATTATTCTTCCCCCAACTATTGAACAATCGATCATTGCTCCTTATTTTCTTTGTGAAACAAAAAAATTACAGATCCACCATTTGGATGACTTGTTGGAGGTGTGATGGTGATGGAAGTAGATGAATGGATGCAATTCATGATAACCTGTTATTTTACCATGATAGATCATGTTGAAGTAAAATCAGATCTGAAAGACAATTGAAGGCTCAAAACACATCAATTTGGTGTTTTGGTGTAGGATTAACCTTGAATCTAGTCTTTCAAAGTGAAATGTCCAGAAGAATGAGATCCAGGAGATCAACCATGGTTTACACTGGATGAACAAGCCTTTTTAGAAATATTTAAACACATGATGTGAAGTCCTGTCAACACAATGTGTGATAATAATGTAACCACTCAATGTGTATATTTAAAGTACACAGACATGAGGTGGAGTATATAGGTTTCATTTATGGTCTGTACAACAATACATTCCTTGCCTTTAACCGTTTACATAGATTACCCCATGTAATGTCACATGAGTAAGGTTACATGGGTTGGCACCATGTACTGGAACATGACCAAAGTACACAAGTGGACCTCAGATGGAAGGACACGGCATGTGACTCTTTCTATATGTTTTGTACCCCATCTTATACTTGAAATATTCTAAAGATGAATGTTATTGTACACATGTAGTACCTGGGTTCATGGGATGGAGCATATGACTCTAATACACACCATGCATCCCATTATACATGTATTGGTTCTCCTTTCCTCTGTATCATCGATTTTTTTGTTAGGATTTATTACCTTTATCATTTTGCTAAAAATATGTATAGTGTAGTTTCTAACTCAATAGACTATAAACCCATCACTGAGACATCCTATATGGAGATGTTGGAATACTTTGAGATACCCAAAGAAGGATCATTTATTTGTTCTTTGTTCCCTAGGTGGATTTCTTGGTATCGACATTACCATCACTATGCATGTATTGATCCTCTATGTGGTGGGTTAATCAAAATAGAAATTTTAGAATCACCCCATGTCTCTAGATGTTGTCCTCGTATTGGGTGTTGTACCATATCTACATTAATATTTTTTAGTGCATCTCTATCATTAAATTACACGATGAGTATTACCTCTTAGATAAACCTCATTAGTGTAATCACACTCATAAGTGTGTTCTATCATATGAGTATTTAATGGAATCTTTTAGATGAATTCATTGTGTTATTAAATATTTGTTGTTAATTACCTCAAGATTTTTTTTCATGGTTGGGTATATCTTGATATTATTGTTATATGTGATTTTGAAATATACCTATATAGAGATCACTATATGTTTCTCTGTAATATTTCATTGTGGTTTCTGGGTGTCCATCTGCGTATTGTTATACTCACCCCTACACGGGATTTTCCAACAGAAGTCATGTGTTGTGGATATGATCAACCTTTGGACGGAGTCCTAGGAATACTAGGGCTGGACGGTGCTTTTGGGACAAGAAATACTGAGGTGTGTTCCTACGACTATAGATATAAGCCCCTATAACATTTTCTATCCGGTCAGACTTGTGGTTACAAAGTATTTTTGGTGGGATTTATTTCCATCCATGTTTACTTTAATTTTTAGTCTATCACACTCTCGTTGTGAGATATAGTGGTATTGATGTTTTGTTTACTAAGTGGTTATTACATTTCATCATTTTTTGGTCTTCTATATTTGTGTGTGTGTACAATTAAATAAAAAATTCTTCCCATGATAGTGATATGCCTACATGCTGATAGTCACAAGTTATTGGCCTATTGGAGGCTGCCTTAGGGTATAACAAAATGTGCCCCCTAGGATGGCTCATGATAATTAATGTATATATCGATATTTTCATGGCTTGTAAATTATTTGATTCTTTGATATACAATCTTTTATGTCCTTTATAAAATTAAATAAAGAAGATACTAGCTGCAATCACCTTTGATTAAGTAAATAGTTCTCTATATTTGAATGGTTATATCCTTTACTCGTGATTATTTAATCTATTTTATGTTTTTTCACCCAAAACATGGTTTCATTGTTCTATTATGGATTATTCCATTTACATTTATTTTATTGACCTGGTTATTTATTATATTTGAATCATATGAATTTTTTCTTTTATTTTTCTTATAAATTAGTTTATCATAAAAAATTCATTCAATTTATGTTCTTTGGAATATTAAAAATGTGTTGGAATATTTATACTATTTTTTAGATATCTATTAACCCGCTCCTTTGGAATATTTCACATCAATTACAACATGTAATCATTTTATTAATTATGAAATAATTTAGTATCTAAATTACAACATATTAGTTTGGATATATAATATGATGATTCCAATGTATTTTCCCATATGGTCAATTTTCTAAAAATAAATACAATTTTCATTTATATTTATATCCTTCCTCGGTGTTGGTTAATGTTAAACCATTTATCATTTAAAATATAATCATATTTATACATTATAAAAAAATAATATATATAGGATGGTAGATGAAACGTTGAAAAATAGATATATCTTAATTAGAATGTGCTTATTTACACATATAAATCTTCATAAAAGGTTGAATTTTAATTGGCTGTTGTTTTTAGCATAATAATAAATTATTTGTCTATTATAGAGTGATTTATATTTAGAGTAGGAATGGTAAACACCCAATTTCTATTTGTATGGTTAATAAATAATTCTGATGGCTTAAATGTTATCACACAATAAATATCATGAGACATTGATGATTCTTGTTAATAAATCATCCATATATGAAAAATAATCAACTATATGATGATTCTTTTGAGGTTTACAAGTCATCTTATTTTATGTTAGGACCTATAGTTCTAAATTATATGGAATATTTTATGTTTTCTTCCTAGAAATGATAATGTAAAATCATGAAAGCTGGTGAATGTTTCAATTCAATACCCTTACAACTAGATAATGAAAATCATATTCATTTATTATCATATTATTCTATATTTTTTATATCTATTTATTTTAATGATTTATATTGAAAAATATATGAATATTTTTTTATATTATCATAAATATCATGTAGAAGACAGTAGATGTTATTTTATCTTGTAATGACATAGAACATTGAGGTATCAGATCTAAACTACATCTTGAGTATATCTATAACAATAAATGTAAAGGTACCTTTAAATCATTTTTAATTAAAAATTATGAGAAAATTTATTTTTCTAAATTACTAGATAACATAAAGGATATTTATTTTTGTTGAAAAAACTACACAAAAAAATATATATAATAGTTGAAACTAATTTCATTGAAAAATCATGACCATTATATCCATCTCCATGAATTTATTAAAATAGGATTTTGTAATATACTATTAAATAAATTATTTTCATAGTGAATCAATTGTGATACTTTTATATATTGCATTGTTCATAAATGTTTAGTGATTTTTTATTGAGATACGTCAAATGATTGGTTCCATTAATTATATAAGAGTTATAGAA
This sequence comes from Viscum album, assembly GCA_963277665.1. Lineage (NCBI taxonomy): Eukaryota > Viridiplantae > Streptophyta > Magnoliopsida > Santalales > Viscaceae > Viscum > Viscum album. The sequence goes on from OY728137.1 coordinate 1,903,779,319, forward strand.
TATTTTCCATCCTTTTTCACATTATAGTTGATTATATTTATCCACCAACATACTGAAAAATTTCATGGGAACTTAGTCACTTTACATTGGTTATATCTGAATGAAAAAATCAAAACCATAATAAATTCATATTACAGGAAAAAGATTTATCATATTGGTTCCAATGATAAAGGTTATATAGTTCAAGAATGACAATATATTTTAAATCAATTTCGGTGATATGTATATGTCACGTAACCAATAATGGGTCATTCAATTATAGGTTTCCATATTAAAAATAAATTTTATTTTAATGTATAAAAATAGGGTTAGATGAAGATCAAGGATTAAGATTAAAATTATAAGAGTTGAAACCACTCAATGGTGTTTATTTACTATTCTATTTGTCATTCTAGGGTCTAGGTGGGGTAACTCATAAATTCATTAGTTACTATTGGGAATCAAGTAGAGATCCATTAGGTACCTATTTTCCTTTGAAGTACCATTTTATGACCAAGAACCCAATAGGCTAGGCAATGGGAGTGCCACATGTTTCTAGTGAACCCCAAGGTACCAAATGTAGGTAAAATGGGTTACTACATGATGTTGGGATAGATTATGTTAAATGGTATTGATTTTCAATTTCACCCCACCATTATATTGAAAATATTTTATATTTCTTTTATTTTATCAAACCAAACTATGGGTTTGGTACCAACTCCCCTTCTCATCTCTCCCATTCTCCATGTTTGATCTATCAGAATTTAAATGGTTTTCATTATCATGTATTTTTATCTCACATATCTTGATATTTTTCCCCCCATACTTGTCTCCCTAAAATTTTTGATATCATAGTCTATTGTATTAATTAATATTTTGACCATATTATGGTGAGCTCATCCGAAAATGTTGTAGATTCATTTTTTCAGGTGGTTTGGCCCGCAAGAGAAGGAAAAGTCCACCATTTATCTCTATTACATTATAGTAATTCCTCTACAAATATTTTTTTATGAATTTCATGAAATTAGAATTATGTTGGTGATAATATAGGTTTAATATGATATACTGTTTTAATATGAGTGTTGGTAAATTCAATGGGTTGTTTTTGTGACATTACATGATGTACCAAACACAAGAGTCATCTAGGTGAGATTTTGGTGAACATTATTCCACATTTTAAAATTAAAAATTCATCATAAACGTTCATAATTATTTGGTTCAAGATTTTAGTTTGAGATGGGGGGGGTCAGGAACATGATGGCACTTGGTATATACATTGGTGAGGCGTGGTTCAGCACATATTGTGGAAGATAAATCCATTTTATTGGTATGTGGTTCCCTTAATACATAACCATATGCATGATCATCTCATGTGTGTGACTTATGATGGGTTTTTTGGAACCTATAATGGGATTTGGTGGGTCTAATATTTTAAAATAGACTTATTTTAAGAAATTTTAATAGTGAATTCTGTATAACTCAAATCAGTTATTGATGTGAGAGCCTCCAAATGGGTATAATGTCTAAGGAAACAATATAATCAATTCTGTAAAAGATAGTAAATTATTCTTGGTTTTTGTAAGTAATAGTGGAAGTCATGTAGTGATCATTAATTAGTGGGATAAGATATTAATATTAACTGGTCAATATAGAATGGAAAAAATAAGTGTTCAAAATTTTTAATTTTGGTTGGTATGTTTATTGGGATATCTATTGAACCAAGAAACACAACAATTTTTATGGGGTATGATAAAAATGAGTCTAAATGGTGGTAATAATAACATCTGGGAATTCTTTTTAGAACATGAATTATGTAATGAAGGGGTGTGGGATCTCTTATATATGGGGATCCTACGGTGGTGTAGTAAAATGTATATTTGGTATTCAAATATATAGATAATCCACGTGGGCCTTGTATAATTTTATATTAGATTATTCCAAGAGGCATATCGATCATGTTTGTGGTAGGGTATGGTATGTTCTTAGTGTTTGGAAAGAGTTAAAAAGGTGATAGATCTTTAACAAAGGAAACCTATCCTAGGTTATGAACAAATATATCAATGTTTCTTGGTACAATTTATATGTACATATTGTGATTCCAAAATTAGATAAAAGTTAGCACCAAATTTGGGGGTTTTGTAGCTATGTTTAATGTGATGAGAACATATGTAAAGTATTTTTTAGGAATATGATGTTGAGAATTGTTTATAATCCATTTTTAATGACATAGGTTTTGATATATGTGTTTCTAAACATGTGCTAGGATATGAATATTCTAGATACATATTGGTTATTGTTATTATATTACAATGTCTATAGAAATAATAAGTCATATCCTTATCTGAGAGGGTTGTGGTTTGAAGATTGATATTGTAAATATAGGTGTCTCATAATTGGAATCATCATTAGTGGGAGGGTTTTGGAAGTTGATATGTTATGAGAGATGAAATTTAATATTGTATGCGAACTCAAACCGAGTGGAAGAATTACAGTATTTTATTCAAATTTAGAGGTGTTAGTGATAAGGTTCAATACCTCGCTATGAGGGATTGGGTCATGTCATATCATTTTTTGTGACACTATACAAGGACTCACACTTACTGAGATAGTGATGGTGTTAACTGACGAACAAGAAATGGTATAAGACCTTACAATGAGTGAGGGGGTGGCAGTGTGATGATGGACATGAAATGATTACATGGTATGAGACCCTACTCTTTAAGAGTGGGTACTGATCAATTTTTTATTCCAAAACTCCTCTACAACAAATAGGGTAAGTGGTTTGTTTTAATTTTCATAAAACTCCTCTACCATCATTGGTCGAAGAATATGTGGTGATGCATAATGGATGACTAGTTAGAATATAATGACTTGAACTGATTTATGATATATATTGTTTTATAAGTGATTTATTTTCTTATACTTTCATATGATATAAAAAATAGACTACATAAGGGAATTATGTTTGAACCCAACTATGTATTATTCTCACACTATACTCAGCTACCCCGATGCACATAAAGTGTTTATGTATGATTTTTATGTGATAGGTTTTATGAGGGTTTTGGATAGTGTAGTGAGACTTATATTGGTATTAAAATATAATAAGGGTTTAATATTTTATTATTGACTCTACCATATAATATTAATATACCTTATTTTATACTTTATCATACATTTGAAGGACTCTCAGTTTATTCATGTATTCATGTTAGAAGGGGTTATACTTTGATATCACTTTTTTAACTATATATTAACAACTCATAGATCTCAAATATAATTAAATTCATTGACTTCATATTGTTTGATATATTATTATTGACATATTAGATTATATGATGATAGATATAGTATTATTTCCTTTCTATCAGCTATATAATCTCACCACTAGACCGTTGGTTCTTGTTAATTTGGAGACACAGTTCAGGTCATGTGGTCCCCATGTTATAGTGGAGTTTTTATATTAATTACGACCTTATAAAAATATATAAATGTATTAATTTTATTTTTATTTTCTATTTGGTCATGGAAGTAATATTTACTATGTTTTCATATGTTTTTTAGACCTTATTCATTGTCATACCAAATAGTTGAATGAATAATTTCAAATATACCATTAATGAGATTGTGTTTGATTTAATTTCAATAATACAACTAAGCATAAAATTCAAGTTGATTTTATAGGAGAAGACATAAATTATTTATTTACTCTTATCCCATGGTGGTAAGAAATTTTTTTTTCCTGAATAATTCTAGGAATATTGTTAACATTAAAATAACATTACTTGTTTTTATGTGAAATTGTATTCAAAGGGGGAGTGGTTTGGAAAAACTGTTAATGAGGTTTAATTTTTAGAAATTTTTTTAGAAATATACTCTAATTAGTGGAAAACCCAAAAATAACATATTTTATTTTATCTTGAAATATTTATTCACGATTCATTAATTAATTAGTTAATGTTTTACATATTGTCATATGATTTTCATTGGTATTATGATACTTTCAGTTGTACTCCATGTAGAAGGTATTAATATATTACATAGTTTTTGGGTCTAAGATTACTAATGAGGAGATTATGGATAATAGATAATGTATGATTAAATCTACTATGAGTTGCCTTAGTTGAATATTGACCCCTCAGGGGGTATAGTAGTTATGCGATGTTTCATTGGTATGATAGTATTACTCACTCTATACTGACAAGATGGGTCTCCATCTATGGATAGTTTCTATGTATATTATAGTGACTCGTAATCATTATCAATGAAATCGACATTGATCCTCAATTAGCTATGTGAGGAATGAAATAATTTTGTTAATCGAGCTATGTTATTGAGATTATATGGTCATGCTTTAGAGAATTATGTGTTGATGCTTCAATGGAAGAGTAATTATCGAGCATTGAGGAAAATTAGGTCTCTGGTATTGTTTGGTGTATCGTCATATTTTTATGTTTTATAGAACTATGAATATTTCATTATTATGGGATTTTATATATAAAATTTTGTAGTTTGAAGTTGGGACATGGTTGTAGTTTGGAATCTGGAGTCATGTTTCAGTTTAGTATGGGTCCTATATTTATGGCATGTGATAAGTACATCCATGTGAGGGAAGATTAATTAATTATGTTGGATTTGTAACATGATTGGATAAGAATGTCAAGGAATGTTGACTGGTCTTAGCTATACGATTTTGAAAAACTATGTGATACTATAAAAATTACAGTATAATAGGAATGGATGGGTAATTATAGAATGACCATAAACTGTGTAGTTTGGTATCGATGAGTAATTAATAGTTGGATGTTCCATGTTAGATAAAATCATGGTTGTGTGCGAATCAAATTCAAGGATCCCATAAAACTTCATTAGCTACACACATGATACAAGTCTTTGGAGTTATATCTAGTGGACACAAAATGATTCAGTGATATAAGTTGAATGAGTTGGTTTACAAGGGATGTGAAGATTTTTTATAATTTAATACCATCTTTTGAGGTTGAATTAGGGGATTGTTATATCTAGATGGGGGTATGAAAATTGTAGTTCATTACATATCCTCCATGGGTGGAATTTTCAATATGACTATTTGTTGTTGAGGTATAATTAAATAGTATTAAAGGACTATTGAGAGGAGTCTGTATTTCTATTATTGTTAGGGGTGATATGCCTTTGGGAGAAAATATTTTATTGGATATTAATCCCAAAAAAGAGATATTCATGTCATGAGAGATTTATTGAAATTAATGGTATTTTAGAATATGAGATTATATATTAGGGGGCGTGGTAATTAATTATATTGAGAAATCATCACCTGAAGAATATAATTATATAATTTTAGTGTTACGGAAGAGTTTTATTACTAGGATAGTTGTATGGATAGTCATATATTTGGTGTTGTCATAATTTCCATTAACGTTTTACTCCTGAATTATGTAATTGATTGTTAATGATAGGATTTTTAAATTCTAGTTATAGATAGTAGTTTGAGGAATTCATTGATTCATGGGTTGGAGGTATTCAAATTAAAATATATGATAGGAATCATGGTATCTATATAATATTATTTTTACGGTTGATTAATGTTATCAGGTTTAGTAACTGGTGAGGATGTAAGATAGTTAACGAGATGAGTAAATCATGGGTGTTTTGAGAAGTCTCTTGAGTTAGATGTTACATTGTTTATAGGGTTTTGGAACCATAGTGGGTTATTGGTTCTACTAAGGAAAATAGTTCATGGAGGATCTGATGTGTGTTACTATACATACGTTCATATAGGGAATTGGTTTTTTATTTTGATACAACATTCAAATGATTACTAATATAGGTGAAAAGTCAGTTGATGTGTATTTAGAGAGAAGTCCATGGTGTAGGATTAGGAAAAACAAAATAGATTCAGCACCAGTAACAATAAATCAAAAAATTGTGGCATCATATTTAGATGCTAAAATTATATGATGGTATATTATCTCAGTAGCTTCATGGGGATAGGAATCAATATTCTACGGATCTTTTAATAAATCTCATTTCTATATGTTTTGAAATTAATTGGATTATATAATTGTGAAAACTATAGTAGGTTCATTTTTTATATCATGTTCTAAAATCAATGATCAACATGTTAGAATATCATGAAGATTTTTTTATTTTTGTGTTCCTGTATGATTCCCCAATTGTGCATTAGATGATTAGAGTGTTGAAGCATTTATTTTGAACTACTACATTTCTATAATGAAAATTTGTTTCGCTATAGAAGACTATTGATTATGTGCAGGTCACAGTAGTGGATTTATAGGTCTATGAAACCCATTATCTAGTTGATGGGGATGTATCATGTGGCTGATACAACATCTTGTAACAACCATGTTAAATGGTATTCTATCATTTGTTTCCTAGAGTGTGTTACAAATGTTTGGGGGAAATCAGTAATTTTTTTAGTGTTTTTTACTATAGATAAGGTTTGTTTCAACATTTAGGTAATATTTATGGTTTATATGTCTAATTTATGGTGTAAAAATTTCACTTTGTAAAAATTATCCTAATGTGATATATTTTGCGATGTACATTATATATTGGAATTTTATTCCATCAATCCTGGAATTAAAATGTAGATTCCTTCATCCTAGGTGGTATTAGGTATATCTCATGAGAAGTTTTTCTCATTTAATTTCTTCTCCCCTTCATCACAACCAAGGATCTTCATGGAAATTTTAGGAATCTCCTCCTCTTTCTAATTTCATTGTTTAGTTCTTGATCTCATTCTTGGTTGTATTTATCCTCATCAGGTGATGGTGAAATTTCTTATTCTTCTTTTCCCTAATTATTGTAATTGAATTTATCTTTGATTATAGATCTTATAGTAATGTGATGATGATTAGATGATACTTCATGGTTAATTGATTTATCATTTTTAATACTGTGGTATTTATATTGATTGTAGTGTGGCGTGGGTGGTTCTCAAGGTATGTGTGATCTAACCACTATATTTACCCCTGTTATTATGGAATTCAATTATACGATGTGGGTATCATTGATATGGCATCAATATATATTTTTTTTCTATTAGGTGGATTTGGGTAATAGAATTTTTTGTGTGGTCCCTAATATTGAGGTAGATGGTTCTCTCTCTACCCTATGTTTGGTGAAGCTTGAATGTTGTAGTTTAAAAAACTATTTTATTAATGGATCGACATGAACTATAGTGTCCTTGTGTGTCTAAATTGGGTTTTCAAAGAATATTGGATTACCCTTATTTAGTTAAATTAATGTTTTTTTCATTTAGTTGTAAAATAAATTTAGGAAATGGTTTTAAATAAACGGATTTGGTTATTGTTTTGGGAAATATAACACATTGAAAGCCTTGTGTTCTTAATTTGATTGTGTAGAAATATGCCTCAAACAATAATAACATCATGGGTTTCACTCATCGGGTTTATACCTACTATCCATGACATGTTTTGTAGGGACCTTATAGACAATAATGGGATATTTAATTTAGTTTTTGTTCCTATTGTCCTTTGATTTGATGCATGTGCCTAGAGACCGGATTCAAAGACTTGGAAATATTGGGGTACCAGTTATCTAACATGCCTAATCTATATTGATCCATGTTGTGATTTATACATTATTTAGATTTGTACTATTATTGTTTTGGTCGAGGTGAGTATCGAAAGACGGAGATAAATTTATCACAAAAAACAATTTTGTTACAGACATGTTTAAATAGAATCCCTAAATTAATTTACATACACTCTATTTATCGAAAATAATATAGAAATATAAGACATGACCATTTAAATGAATTCCAAAAGCTTGATTAAGTATTAGTTAGAACAAATATGAAATCTATATTAACATTTTAAATCAATTTGCTCTATAAAAATCTTATATTGGTCATTATTAAGACTAACTATCAAAATAATGGTTTTGTTTATAGTTTAAAAAATATTTGGTTGTAATTTCTAGATATAAAACAAGAAAAACAAAGTGCATAAATGACTATAAGAGATTCTTTCTCAGGTTGAGACATTTTAATATTAAATTATAAATCACATACTACCAAGAAGTTTATATTACAATAATCTGTTATCCACCACTAGGATCGAGTTTACAATAGATAAAAAATCATCAAATCCAAACATGACTTCTTCCATAATAGTTGTTGGAGTAAAAAAACAGAAAGGTGTAACCAAAACTCTACTAAAATATATGGAAAAATAGGTACAAAGTGTTTTTGAGAAATTATCTAGTATCTTATAGTTTAATTACCTGAGATAGTGTGTCTGTGTTTAGAAATATATAGTGGACACACATTTATAATGAAAATGACATAGAAAAAAGAGGGATCAAATTTTTATGAATTTATTTTCAATTTTTCACAAGATTTGTATTTCATTACTCCATTAATGGGGGTATAAAATGAATATCGATTCAGATTTGAGAAATTTTTTGTATAACTGATTATTATAAAAACATTTCCCTGAAAGGTCAGATATTTCACAAATGTCTAAATAAAATAAGTAATGTTTATGTTACTAATAAATGATGTTATATAGGTTCATCAGTATGTTATCATCCTATATAGAATATTCATGTAGATATCTCATTGTAGAAATGCATTACATTTTCAATATTGAGTTCATTATCATACGAGGGATACTATTAAACATTTAACTATAGTAGAATCATTGAGAATTATCTAGATCCTCTACTCCTCATATTGAATGTCTGACATGGACATTAATTCATATCTATATAACTTTTATGAAAAAATAATTAAAATATTTTTTTGAATTATGATCAATAATATATCCATTATAAATATTAAATTTAAATTATAATAGAAAGAAATAGCATTGAGTCTTTATAACGGTGAGAAAGACTATGGCTATGTCTTGATCTAACATTGACATGATCTAGTAGTTACTAATTCTGGTGGAGACTAAACTCAGTGGTAGGTTAATTAATTCATTACCAAATATCCATTCTATAGGAAGGTATTCACAATGGCGGCTTAAGTATGATGGTAGGTGTTCTCAACACATAGAAAATTTCATATTCCAGTGGTGACTGGACACCAATGATAAGTTTTTATGACACTATATTATTTTATTTCCAATGGTGAGTCATCCTATATTGGTTTTTAAATCAATACATTACCATAATTACATTATAGAGGTGATTCCTAACTGATGTTGGGTTTTTTCCAAAGAATTTCCATTTTTATAAATTGACTATGAGTTGTCCTAAATAGTGATAAATTTTATATGGGTGACTCTTATATAGTCTATATTCACCAATTTGACCAATATTGTGAAATATAAATAGAAAACATAATACTCATTAATCTCATAATAAGAATGATTTTGTGAACCTTAATTTAAGGTTGACAGCAACCTCAAAAAGGGTGCCAATAATCTCACCCTTTTTTATGGTCACAAATAATGGAATTTTATAAACCATGATATCAAATGTAAAATGTGTATGAAATGGAAAAATAATATTTATTCTATCAATGTAAATTTTGTATAAAATAAAAAACTTTTTATTCAATGCTAAAAGGATTTTTATTATAGATATTGACGATACATAAAGTATAACTGAAATTTAAATATTAAGTAACATAATAATAGTATTATCCAAAAAATTGTACTATTTTTTATCTAATGAATGATAAGAAAATAAAATACCCCAAGGAATATCATAATGGTATCCAAGTATTTGTTAAAGGAATAAAAACAAATTCCACAATATATTTCTCCCCCTTTTGGGAATATCTAAAAGTGAACAATAAAGAAGAAAATGTCAGAGAATAAAATATTAATTATTATAAAATTACCATTATTTTTAGCCAAAAAATGTCCATGAAAACTTATATAAAAGAATACATAAAAAATAAATAATAAACAAAAACTCTAAACATGAATGATTATCAATTTGGGTTGAAGGAATCAAAGGATCTTTTAAGTAATTCATGTTTGAGTTATAAGTCTTGACATCAGATCCTTAAGGAGATATATGAATGGTGGAAGGGATAGTAGTAAGGGATGAGGTAATATCATTAATGGTTTTTGGAACATAATTGTGATTTCGAATCTCTCTGATAATTATTGGACATAGGTTCTGATCATCATATCTATGACTGAGAGAAAAGGTCTAGGAATATAATGGTAAGGGTGTTTGAGGATCTATAGTGAAACCATCCGGAACAAAATCTAGATTCGTAGTTATAAAAGTAAAATAAGTAGTAATAGGTATGGCCTCATGAGACCCCATATTAGTTCCATGAACATGCAGAAATGGTTTTATAAAATATTTGAATTGAATGATGATATTTAATCCTCTCCCCATTATAGTGAAGAAAATTTTAATATCATCCATAAACTGCTGAAGGACTAGATTCATGAAATTTAATTGATTTAAAATCTATTTAAAAGATTGGGATAGTGGGAAATTTTTGAACTTTTACTCATGAATGTGAAGTGATCATTTAAGTCATTAACATAGTAAATCCTTGAATGATAATACTTGAAAGATTTTTTTGTGGTTTCTCTATCAACCTTCATGTATTTCATGAATTCCCTAATCATCATAGGGTAATTATCATTGTTATTCTTTAATTTACTCAATGAATATTTACATAAGGTGTTAGAATCACACGAAGAACTGCATGAAGTAGCCTGAAGCTCTTCTGAGTTATTTGGAATGAAAAATTAATTTAGGAAACTATGGGTCCCTAATGATATCGTGAATTTTGAAATTTAGTACACTCTTCCTAAAAATATGAGTAGTCTAGAGCTAGTCATACATATCCTAATAATATTTCACCTTCTTCCAGAACTAGATCCCTCAATCTATAATTTTTGTTCATAATCATCAACAACTGTACCAATGGCAGGTACCACACCCACATGTACATATGATGTCAAAATAAAAACTATCTACTCAGTTCTAGCAGGTTAGCCATCGTGAGTTTTTAGCGACAAAAGGCTCCAAAATAACAATAACCATCATTTACATATCCACTGAATCTTCAAGAACATTATATTCATTAACATCATGTTCTGAAACATTATAATTATTAGAAATATCTACATTGTATACATAAATAGTACAAACAACATAGTTACATTAAATACAAGGTGATTTCTCCCCCTCTACTAATGTTTCTTTTTGATTCCCTTATTGTTAAATACATATCCTTAAATAAGTTCATATATTATTTTGATTTAGAACCAATTTCATGTGTGGGAGTTACATGTTCCTTAGGCATGTTTGAATCATCAACTCTAATAAGATCAATAAGTCCATCAAAATCCAAAACATTATGAATTCCATATCAATTTTCATTTATATTATCATCAACTCTATTAACATGTTTATTGTCCTCTTTTTATCATTAATTTTCCTCTTATTCGTCATCTTATTCATCAGCATTATGACCATTATCATCACAAAATTTATAAGAAAATTAAAACATTTCTTCTCTAGATATTTATATTTTCTCCTCGTCACTAGAATTTTTTAAGGGTTTTCTAATAATAGGGAGTATCTTACATTGAATATGAGAACTATATGTAATAGAAAGAGAGATATGAGGTACATCATGGTCACTTAATTCATCCATATAGATTTAATTATCCTATTTACCTATAGAGGTGTCATCCTCAAATTTCTCATCCCTATCAAACTATTCGAAATCATCATCGAGCTCTAATCCATGGATCACAGGATCTTTCAGTCTTGAGGGGTGGTATATATGATTGAAATATTCGTAAAAAGTTTCAACATAAGCCTCACATTTATCATTCCATGGATTCAAGATAATTTTCATTCCACATCCAATAATGAATGTGATACAATAACTACAACAATGTACCATAGATTCTTCTCCTTCAGTGGATAAAACATTTTCTTCTACCATAGAAGAGATAAATACAAGGTCTATTATTGAAATTGATCTTGATGAGTGATCAGTTATTTCAAACATTTGAAGCATTAGATATCTACACAGTTTAATTTTATATTCTATTTTCATCTAAAAAAAGATGTAAACATCATGGTTTCTCAAAGTAGTAATGTATATTTTTCTTGGTAAAAATATGTTCTGCATGAACATGAACAATAATCTGGACTCACCATATTATTTAGAAGTAATAAGTTTTCTAAAAAACACTTCTCCTATAAACATAGCCAATGCATCTTCATTGAAAAAAATTCCCAATCATCCAGAATAGTTACTTAACAGTAAATTTTATCTCCTCCATGGAAAGCTATTAAGAATCTAAACAACTTTTTTAAATAAAAAATTAAATTTATTCCATAAATACAGCTTCCTTCCCAATAATCGTTATTTTTCAAAAAAAAACTCAATGAAAGGGTAGAACTAATATACTAAATAGGATAAAATGTCCTCTGGTTACTTTGTATCCCCTCCATCCATCCCAATTCATGTATAACATGATCAACGATAAACCAAATCAAAATCAACCACTCTACATGTACATCCCATTTAGAGAACAACTACAAACATTTCGTTATTGAGATTTATTATTTCAACAACACTGGAGTGATTTGGTTCACCTTTCTGTCCCTTATAAGGATGTGAATCATCTAATGTATACTCAGATGATCACTTCACTGTAATGGTTCTCAATGGATAAAAATGATTTTGGGAATAAAGTGGGGATCAATGGTTGAGAGAAATGGTTGAAATATGTTTCAAGATAATGGAAAACGATAGATGTGTGCTGAAAATAGAAAATTTATAATTTTATATAATTTAGGGACATAAAAACATGAAAAATGAATATCGAAATAAAATTTAATTGAATAATAAAATTAAATAATTTTTAAATTAAACAGTAATTATGATTTAAATATACAAAATGAAAATTAGAAAAATTCTTGAGATTTCTATATTGAGAAAAACCAATGTTGTGATGTTTCAAATAAGATGCACTTCACAATAGTAAAAAAATATCATTGGTGAGTCCTGAAAAAATTATCCTCAACCGAAATTAATTATACCTAACTCATCCTTGATGTAATTTTTTTCTCATAGAATTAAATGTATTGTTAAAAATATCACCCAATTGATAATCTATTAAAATTTAATCAAGAATGATATCAACCATTTGAAAAGTATCTCTCAAATATTGATGTCTTACATAAATATTCTTTGTTTTAGAATGTGTCATTTGATTCATAATAGTATTTATATAAAATTTATTCATTTTTTTTGTGGATGAGTAGGAATTGATATCAATAGTCTAGTAATGTTTTTTATCAAAAAAATGTTTTCATAAATGCTACCTAAATCTATTTAATGAGGTTCCTCATTAGACCCTGCTACCAAATTTCATTTCATACTTTTCCATGATACTAGTAAATTGACATGATTCAGAGGAGATTAATCTATCTATCTTACATACCCTAATATAATAATTATCATAACAAACTAATTCAATGTGTTTTCTTATTAGATAGAATAGATATCAATTACGAGTATACTTGAAATCATTGAAAATTATTTTAACAGATACCATGTGTAACTATTTTATTTTTTTATAACTGAGCACACAAACACACACTAATCATAATCTAAGGTTGGATAGCAGTTTGGAGAAGAATATATCTAATTCTATCTCAATAAATATTTTGATCCACTGATTTCCCACTTCTTCATGATCCAACATTCATGGGGTACATATAATCATATCACCACTGTTATTACTATTAAGACAAAAATGTTTTAAAATATCATTTATATATTTACATTGATTTATAATGATTCTTATTTATTGTAAAAAATATGAGAATAAATAATGAATTTTATTTCACCCAATAAACTAATTTCAAATTCAATTTTTCATCAATTGTTAACAATTAGTACATAAATAATTTTTTAATGATTCAAAAATAATATCATTTATATAAATTTATAAGAATAAATTATCTTTTGAAATTCGTTTTATAAAAATGGTAGGATCATATCTACATTTTGAAAAATATTTTGGTAGAAGATAAGAGATGAGAATACCTAACCAAGACCTAAGAGATTTTTTCAGACAATATGAATTTTTTCTTAATTCAAACACACTGTTCAAAAAATGGGGACTTTGAAATATAGGTGGTTGTTTAATAATAAAATCCTCAAATATATACCCATTTAATAATTCAATATTTATATTCAGTTGATAATGTTTGAAATATAGATCATATTCATATGAATTAAGTATTCTAGTAGATTCAATTATGGATGTAGTTGCAAATTAAACATCACATTACATTCATTATCCTTTGTTATATGCTTGTGTTAATAGTCAAGATTATTTTTTACTATACTGGATGAATCTACAGCATTGTTTAAAAAAAACATTTATAGCATATATTCTAGGTGGCTCTGGTCCATCAAAACATTCTAATAAATATTTTATATCAAAATTATTGATTTATTCTTTACATTCTATTACATAGAATATATAATTGATTACATCATTGATTCTCTTTTCTTTCAAGATGTGACAAGAATTATTATTGTTCAACCTAATTTATTTGAGATTATTATGTCAGTTTACCTCTATATATATCTATTACAATATCATATAATGGATAATACAAAAGTATTCTAATAGAACTTGAAAAATAAGATCTGGTAACCTCAGGTTCCACTAAAATTTTAGGTTCACATTCTAGAAGTTCATCAAAACAGGATGACATTTTTTCTTAACTTCCATCTGAATCACAAAGTGAAGATTCTATGTTAATAGTGGAAAAATCATTATTAAGGTTTTCTAAAGATGTATTAGGCTGATGTGGATTTATGTCATCAATATTCTCATGAAAAACTCTTCCAAATTCTTGGGAGTTTTATGAAATAAAATATAAGATTTACAAGAAATAGAATTACCCAAGAAATTTTCTTCATCATGTTTATAGGAAATGTTTTCCAAATTATCTATAGTGTTCAAGATAATTTCATTGCATCCAAAAAATTAACACTATATTTTCTAATATTCCACAGATCATAGGGTGTATTCTTCAAGATAGTTCTAATTAAAATTAAATTTATTATATATATGATTTCTTTTAAAACCTCTTCCTTAATGTAAAGAATTATTTCATAATCATTAACAATAGTCTCGGATATATCTTGAAGTATTATATTATTTATATCTGCAACTCCATTGTATTGAGGGGTCCAAGGATGATAGACTTGATGACTATATCGTTTTTCAGAGAAAAAATATTCAAAGCCCCAATTTTCAAACTCATGGAATTGGTAACTTCTTAAAGTATTAATTATAATTCCACTAATGTTTTATAAATATATAGAATACTTGTTAAAATTAGAACATGATTCACTTTTCCAAGATAAAAAAATACCCATGTTTACCTCGATCAGTCATCTACTATTACAAAAACATAGTGCTTCCTAATTAAACATGACACACTGGATGATCCAAATAAATCCACATAAACCAATATTTGAGGTTGAGAAGATGAATTTTTTTACATTATTTAAACTAAATCTTTTTTTGAATCCTTTTTTTGAGATGGGTAATATAATTTATCATTAATGAACTAGATTTATTGTAGATCCAAAACTAAACCACTTTTTTAAATCTTCCTAAGTGAGTTAATATTATAGTGGCCTAGTATCCTATATTAAAGACAAGAAACATTATGAATAAAGCCCAAGTAAGATAAATTTTTAGAAATTAATGAATCCTTATTGGTAGCATAAACATTATCATTTCGTAAAATAGTATATGTTAAAACATTTTATCAATTAAAAACACAGAATGCATTATTCTCAAATTTAAAAGGAAAAATATTGTTACATAACCATTAGATACTAAGAATTTTATAATTCAATCATTCAAAAAATGTACATTGAAAATTAATACATAATAGGTGATAAAAAAATTACCAATGATAATAATATTCGTTCAATAATTATCACAAAAAGTGACATAACGACCATCAACCTTTTTAATTTTCATTGAGATTGACTAGTCAATTTCCATATTCATATAACACCCTCTTTCCATGTACCAAAAAGTTATATAGGATCTCTATAACATGAATTCCTATAAAAAAAATATTATACCAATTATGAATTTGGTGCCCATATTTTATTGGGTCTATATATGTTAGATATTAATGCTTAAGAACCCACATTTTCATAATGGGATTCCATTAAGTAGATTGTAATATTTTTGAGGTAAATTAATTTTTAGGAAACCTAAAATAATAACTCATAGTAAAGATTTTATAATTATTTTTATGTAAAACTGTGCTCTTAACTATTCTTCTCAACCCAGGTTTGTATCCAAGACAAGTTACAAACATTAAAGAAATTAGTTTACTTATAATTTTTTTTAATTAGTTATCTACCTTTTGTAATTTTTTTCTAAATTACTCTTTTCCATTAAATTGGATATTTTATTTTAGCAAACTCCTTTAGAAAATGGATTTTTTTTTCTTTTTAGAAAGATATGTTTTTATGATGGATGATAGAACATGATGTTTTTTCAAAACATTATATTTATCAATATGTTCATTGAATATGTCTTAATGATTTCTAAATTATTTAATCATTTATTCTTGATACATATTACCTTTCATTTTATTATTATGATATTTATCAAAATTAATCATAGATATATAATTATATACAACATGTACCTTATTGAATGTTTTCATGAAGCATGTGTTGTCTTGTTTGAAGTTCTCTTCAAATGTAAAGTATGAGTCATTGGAGATATCCTTATATGCACTCCAACTTGCATTCATGGATTTCAATAAATTTATATCCATGTTCTCATATTTTGTTTTTTTAATTTTTGATAGTATGTATTAACATTTCCATTGGACATATATTCATACTATGGTATCTCATTTGTATTGTCATCCTTTTTAAAATATTTTTTCGAGTTGTTTTAACACTTATACTTTTCATTGTGACTAGGATTTCGAAAATAATTTATTTTTTGTAAATAAATTTTTAAATATTCTTTCTATATATCCCATATATTCATCACAATCTAGTGGAAATTCATCATCACTAGTAAATTCATGTATAATATTTTCCTTTTCTTTTTATTTTGGATGAAATAGTCTTTAAAGTTATGGATTTCTTTTGTGTTCATCATATTCTTCTACGTTCACATTACGCTATTCAAAATACATCATCAATTTAACAGTCAGTTCCATAACTAGAAATGTTATAAGGACACAAGATTCCCTGATTGACACTAAAGTCAATCCCTATCTTTTTGGAAGGCATCTAAGTAATCTTGTAATCAGATCCTTATCATATAATAGATTTCTTGTAGAACACATAATTTTTTCTATTTTATTGAACTTGATTTACATATATGATATTAATTGATCATGTATCAAATTTAATGTATCATATTTAATTACATAGTTGTTAAATATCATTTCACTATCATTCCTAGAACCATAATGTGAAATAGATAAAATATCCCAAATCTCAAGAACTATTTTATAGATAGATATTCCAATGAATTATTCATCACTTACGGAATTGTTATGGTCATTCATGGATTTTTAATTATTATCACATGAATTTATGTTTTCCTCATTCCATAAAACACTATAATTTGCAGAAAATTTGTATCAATCATATATAATAGTCAATATTACAAAACGCACACTTTCTAAATGGAATTTAATCATAATATTATAATAGAATAATTATTTCATTTAATTAATAGAGGTCTATTATTATAAGAATATTATTGTCTATTATCCATTTAATGTGTCAAATTTAGATTTAAAAGAAATACAATACTATTAAACTATAACTAAAATCCCTATTGAATTTGTTTGAAAAGGCCTTGATAACAAATTTTGGTTCCAGTGAGTATCTCAAGAGGTGGGGTCAATTGAGTAACCAATAAAAAATATTTTTAAAAAGTATTAAATAAAATTCACTAATTAACTAAAAAATATCCTTGTTAGACAAAAAAATTAGATCGATCTAAGACATGTCCTTTTAAAATAATTATAATTTATTGACTATGTTTTAGTTAAAAAAAATAATGAAAGTTAGATTAACTATTGAAATCAATTTAATGAATCAGAATATTATATAAAAAATAAGTTAGTCAAATCATCAATATCATGTTTTTTATTTATAAAAATATACTTGGCTTCAGTGGTTTGAAATAAAAATAAACACACTCCAAAAATGAAAAAATATGTTCAATCTCAAACCTAGACTTAGTCCTCTCCACACATAAGTCACATACTATTATGTAGATTATATAAAAATAATATATGATACATAACATGGATTTGATGTATAACTTAAAAAACTATCTACGCCACACATGACGTCTTACCAAATACCCGTGGGAGTAAAACAATAGATAGTTCACAATCAAAATTTACCAAAACACATATGAATCATTTTATAAGAAATTTAGTATCATCTAGTTTATGTAGGGGAGACAGTATGTGTTTTAAAATATAGTGTTCAAACACTGATTTTAATATAAATAGACAGACAAAGAAAGTGAAATGATAAAAACATGGGGTCTTATCTCTCTGATAACATCTGAACTTTGGGACTCCATGGTTTTGGTCTAAAATGAAGCTAGAGTCATATTTTTAAAGATTACCATGTAACATTGTTTCATATTCTCTTTATACTCTTTTCTATACTCTATCACAGATGTGTGAAGTCAATATATTTTTTGTAATGTCCTTGTAAATGGTTTTCTATATTTTCATCAATATGTTCTCATCCAATTTCTCATGTGCATGATGATCTCTTAGTTTTCATATGTACATTATTGTATATATTAAGTGCATTATAACATGAGGGAGTCTAACTCAACATTTAATAAAAGTAGTCATATAGAGAATCATTCAGAACATATACTCCTTGTACTGCATGTTTGACATGACAATAAATGTATATATTTATATAATTTATTGAAAATTATTAAAAAATAATTGGAATTAAATAAAAAATATTGAAATTTGAAATATTGTTTTAAAATTTTAATTGAAAATATTATTAGTGATTATTTAGAATGGTGGTATAGTCTCTTATAGTTTTTTGAACATGTAGTGACTTTATTTAATGGTGACTTATTCTGTCAGTGACTCAACATGGTAGTATATCAATAAAAACACTAACAAAATTCCATTATGGTGGAATTTCACCTCAAAGGTGATTCGGTTTTGAATGTAGTTTGTCTAAATAATTAGAAAATTTTATTTTGTGGTGACTTCACTCTAACAGTAGGTGTGTTCCACATTTTTAATTTTCTAATCCAACATTTAGTCTTACTCTAGTTGTGAGTAACTATATATTTCCAAATTAAAATTTTAGTGGTGACTAATAGAAAATACTTGGTGTTTCAAACAGTTTTTACATTTTTCATCATTGATGGTTAGTTTTCCTTATTTTTAAGAAATTGTATCATGGTGTGTTGTACATTTTCAATAATCTCTAATCTTTCTTATATTTTAAAATAAAAATAAAAAACATTAAACTCTTTAATATCATAATTATCGTTATTTAGTATTCATTAACCCAACGGTTTGAAAAACCTCATCACAGGTGATAATAATGTATTTTTTTAACTTGTTTGATAAATGTGATATTATTTTAAACAATTTTATATTGATTTATTTGAAATATAAAAAATTGGGAAATGAGTAACATGATTTCGATATATAAAAATATTTAACTGATTATCATGACTTGTTTTTTTAATGTCAGGTAGGTTTTTATTTTGGAAAGATACATGATATAAAACACCTAGGTGTGATGATATTCAGAATGTTTATCTCAATCAATACACATCAATTTAGTTGTGTGTATAAATATTATTTTATATTTATTTGGGAAATGGAAGGGAACCTATAGATGGTGGTGAGGACCATGACTATTTGATATGGAAAGTTGGAAATTTTATCTTATCACATTTCCCACAAAAAATAGGGAGTATAATTTGTTGAATTAGTTTTAATTTTAGGATTTTTTGGACACATAACCTTGGTTTTATTTGGATTTCAACTAGTATTATTAATCATAGTTTCTTTTCAATATTGAATATATACCATTCGAATTTTTTTGGTTTTTCGGTCCATTATGTATATATGTAATATATATTTTTCAAATTGGAGGAAATAATTCCCTATAACATTTGATTCATTCCCATGATGTAGTTTCGAGACTATAAGGAATGAGAATAACATTTAGGTTTGTGGTCGATCATGTTAGGTTCCAATTTTGGGAGGTAAATTGGGTTAGTTCATTACTTTTCGATTAACAATGTTTTGGTCGACGTGGAACCCGGTTGGTGAAGGGTTTATTTTTTAAAAGGTGTATAATTGTAATTCTTTCCTCTTTATTCTTATATTCTTAAATTAGCTAATACACTGTGTGGTTCTCCCATCTCCTTCTATTTTTCCATCTTTTCTCCCTTGGATCCATTACAAGTGTAGAGTGTTTCCGTTATATGTCCAAAAGATTTACTCTGATCCATTTCACCATTCCATTCCATATTTCTATTTTTGAGATTTTGAATATCGTGGTCTAGGGTTTTGATAATCATTTACTTATATCATTGTAGAATCACAAAGATATTATGGGTGTAAATATTTTACATCATTGTCGAAATTTGGAAATATGAAATGATTCAATTTTCTCAACTATTTCATTAGAGGTACATCGCCATAATTATTTTTAGGATATTTACACAAAATATAAATGAATAATTTACTCATTGGTTAATTTGTATATGATATTGTGTTCATATTATTGTAGATATCACTCATTGTGTTTTTGGAATATTGCTTCATGATGTTCTGACAATCATAGTTTACATGGTGAGGTGAATATTACTCCTTGGATTAAATTGAGTGAATATTTATAAATTTTTTTAATAAAATTTAAATAGATTATAAAATTACATAGGATATGAGGATGAACGATTATTTTGGTATATGATTTATTGAATATTAGTACACTAGTTGATGGGAACACAGTTTTAGACATGTGTAGTACAATTTATAATTAATATTATGAGTTTTGAAATATTAATTTCATGTGAATGTATTGGGATACTTTCATGAAATATAAAAAGGTTATGAGTGAGTTTATAATATTAAATTAGGATTAGGATAGTCTAACATAATAGTGAATGAATTCTTTCACACATGAGTTGGAGATATGATATTTTAATAGTGACAATGCATCAAAGGATCTTGGTAAATGGAATGGATTATGTAACATTGAAAAAATCATTTTTTGTGGAATTATTTGTGGATGTATAAGAGTGAGATTTAATTAGTGGGTTAATGGATCCAATGTAGTTGTCCCTTATATAATGTATCAACTAGTTTATGGGATTGAGTATTTTGGAAAAGCCTATTGGAATAACAATAAATATTAGGAAGTCACTGAGTGATATGTGGATGATTATAAAAATGAACCTTTCATGCCCTTGGTCTAGGGAAATATATGTTATCAAGTTATTGATACATATAATCAATCTATTTAGGAAAACTTATTAGCAATCGATGAATTTAAAAATGGTGGAATGCTATATCTATGGTGTTTGGATATCTTGGTTTTTGGATGGATCATGTGATTGGAGTGGAAATAATGTAGGTATCCTCATGAGGATTATATTTTTATGAATGGGGGAATGTCTATGTCTAGTCTGATAAATTGTTTCCTTAGAAAAATTAGGTCAATGTCCAAAAAAAGTATCAGAATGGAGAATGCGCCTTTAAGGAGATTCCTCAATGAGTCATTTGGTATTG
Organism: Viscum album; assembly: GCA_963277665.1. Lineage (NCBI taxonomy): Eukaryota > Viridiplantae > Streptophyta > Magnoliopsida > Santalales > Viscaceae > Viscum > Viscum album. The sequence goes on from OY728137.1 coordinate 1,903,801,117, forward strand.
TTCATGTGATATGGATGGAATAGGTATTCATTTGTGATCTTGTGATTCACTAAAGGTATATCATGGATTCGGTGAGATGCATAGTGTTCTGTGAGGAAGTGTACAACCTATAGCTTTTCTCAATCATTCACGAATTCTATAATTGACTATAATTATATTGAGAATTGTGTTGTTGTATTTTTTGTGATGAGATTAGATTCTGATACAAGGTAGGTAATGTGATGAAAAGCCATGTTATTCACCCAATAGTATAAATATTTTTGGTGATATGTGTTCCATTAGTAGAGGGATTGGGTATATGTTATGTATTTTATGAATCTATTTTTATTATTTTTTGATTCTGTTGTTAAATAATGATGATAAATAACAATGAATGAAATGATAGTGATGTGATAAGTAATTTTTTGTTTTTGTGAGACTTCTATGAGACCTCAACGTTACTAGGAGTTTTTTCTTATGTGATGTGGTATGAGTGGTCGTAAATGATTTTATATGAGATCTCAGTATATGAGTGTGATTGGTGGTATATTTATTTATATGAGACTTCATATGTGATTTGGACTGAGACCCCACCATATGTGGGATAGTATTGGTATGATATGTGGTACATGACATGATATAAGGCCTCAAACTTAGTATGAGGGTATTGGTGTGAACTACATAATCGATCATGGTATAAGGCACATCCCTATGTGATAGAGTGAATGTATGATGTTGGATATGAGATCATGATATTATATGAGTTCATACTCTAAGTGATTAGTTTTTGTTTATGAATAATTTCTAGAACCTCACCCCTATGTGATAGGTTATGAGTCCAAATTGTATTTTTAGATAACTCATCTACCATCACATTAGATTTAATTTAGGTGACACATTTTTCTATTCTTGTTAGAAGATGATGAACTCCCATAATTTTTTTCTTATTTTATATTACAATAAATTTTATATTCCCATAAATAATTACACTGTATATAATGGCATATATAAAGAGACTATTTTGTTTACATTTTCATTTTTATACTCATAAATTATATTGTAACATAGGTAGATATTGAGGCCTTGTGTTTTGATTTTATTTTACATATTCTATGATTTATATTGCTTGAGTAGAAGGATTAATTGTGGGGTATGGGTCTAAGGAGCGTCCATTTTTTTAAAAAAATAATATCTCTTTTTTTGGTTTTTTATTCTTGTACAGCAAGGTGGGTGGCCCCACGGGTATGTCTTTGTGGATGTAGGAATGGGTTGAATTTTTCATAACTCTAATTGATGTTTATTCATTACTGATTGAGTGTTCTTAAATAGAATTATATATAATAATATGACATAATATAGTGTTGATATTATTAATTATTTATTTAATATGATAATATAGAGGGTAGTCTCCCTGTTTATATTTATAGACTCTCATAGATATTTAACAACATCTGGAATATGGGAAGTCACTTTTTAGGATATGTGGCACTCTAGATAAGGTTTTATTTCAATAATCTTATTCTGGGAATTATTTAACTGGATAATGATAAATTATGAAGGGAATGTTTACTTATTTGATCCAACATTTAAAAAACATCCCCAAACATGGTAAATTTTTGTATCTTATAAATTATGTTCTATGGGCCATGAAGACTATGTGATCACACATATCATGATGTTTTTAACTACAAATTGATCATTGAATACATCATGTATGTAATTAGAAATTTTATATTTTATCTCATAATAAATAATTGTATTTATATATTAAAAGATTAATATCATAAAATATAAGGAACATAATGAAATTATAATTTGTAGTCATCGATAATTATATTTAAGAAGGGGATGGACTTAACATAGTGGGGATTTTTTGATTTGGTTGAAATCCAATGTTATAGCAGTAATGGTAGGAAATCAAATTTTAATAGTAAGTGTCCACATATAATATGTTTATATATTTTAGGTGTTGAATTTACCATCTCAAGAGGTCTCGCAAAAATTAAACAACTATATTTTTTTCATAATTATCATCTCTATTAAAATAAATCTTATTTGATTAATGGCCATGAAATTGTTTTTAATTGTTGAAAAGAGAAAATTACAACACAACATGGTAGTTTTATGTAGAATGTATTGATAGAATATTATTATAATGTTTTAGATATCCAATTTTGTTAAGAAAATTTATATTTTTATATATTGGTAGATAAAAATATATTCTTTGATTTTTACACAAATGGTCATGCAACTATAATGAAATGAAATTGGTTTGTTTCAATGAATTGATGGGGGAAAGTTGTTGTAAGTTATGGAATTAGGGTTTTTGAAATAATTCACACACTACCTTATGATGACATATTAATGATTTATCTAATTAATGTAAAATATTTTTAGTGATAGTCTAGTTGTAATTGATATCTTTCATTCTCTATTTTTTAGTGGAAAAATTATTTCATGTGATGATTTATATATATTTTATATTAGATTAAATTGTGATAAGAAATTAATAGGGTAATTTTTATAAGTAACAATAAGTTTTCATGTATGTTTATTATGTAATAATTTGTGGAAAAATTATGATGTTATTCAAGTGAATTGTAATGGTTTTAAAATGTTAAATATTTATATCCTCAGATAAATTATAGAACATTTTATTTTGATGATGATTCTTTATGTGAAATGAGATTATCTATATTCATTATCCATACACTATAAAGAATATTTATGTTTTATAAATGGAATTTGAATTTTGGAAAAATTTAATGTGATGAATATTTTCCCTACTTGAATAAGGAGATAGTGGTTGGAATATTTTTCAATGTTCAAATTTAAAAATCTAAAATAAAAAATAAGTGAAAAAAAAATTATACATAAAATAGATTCTGGACACCAAAACATGAATAATATAGTACAATTTTGTTATAAGTTAACAATTGTTTGATGTAGTGACCTTTTTGTTTAAACATGACTTCGCCAGCCTTTGTGCCAATTATTATATTTTTAAATCATCGAATTTTTTGAAATCATGAATTTATAATTTAATCATATTATTATATCTCATGATATCATCAATTAATAGTTGTAATAATATATAGAAAATGATAATTTCTAATGATGTTTTTTTGGTTCATTGGATAAATTATTGAATACATAAATGGGAAGAACCTGTTTCAATGTAGTTTACTCATATGAATATAATTAAATTATATTTACAAATTCATAACACGCATTAAAATTATATTTTATTAAATATTAATATAATAAAAAATTGAAATAAAACAATTGGTAGATGGTTAATTCTGATTGATAACATGCTACGATTTCAGTGAAAACAGGAAAACCAAAAAAGTCAAAATAGGTTTATTTGTATTTGAACTATTTTTATATAATTTTATTAAATTTATAATGTATCAGTAATCTATATATTTTTTAATATATAACTCTATATATTTTAATATAATTAAATCATACACATACAAATATTTGATGAGAAAAAATTGCTTAGGAAAAATTTGGGGTTTCACATAAAATGTCAAATAAAATACTACATTCACTAATTTGATATATTATATACAAGAATAATTAAACAAATACTTATATAATTATAATATAAATAATAAATTTTTAATAAAATAATACATTCAATATTCTAAATACTATATAACATTTTTTGATATACACATTGTTAAGAACATGGTATTGAAGTTGAAATTTATATTTGATTACTACTATATTAAAATTACAATTCAATGAAATAGTTAAAACATATTTTTTGAGTTACATATAATGATTATTTTTATTATAAGATTAATTTATTAAAAAAATTAGTCAATTTTCTATTCTAATTAGTTTGAATTGGTTATTTTATGTATACATTCTTTATTTGGATTTCCAAATTGTATTACTTACTTTTATTATACAACCCTAATTTCATTTTATATAAATCCAAATATTATTTAATTTCTTATCAAATGTAAATATAATTTTACTACATAATATTTGAAAAATAATATTGAAAATTTAAATTGAAAATGACTGGATGATGATGATTAATTAATATAAGTGATGCAACTTCAGGCTCTGGTTCCCACTTTTAGTGGAGTATTATATATATATATATAATAACATAAAAATCCATTTTATTAATAATTTAATAATTTCAATTAAGAACCACTATTAATGATTAAATTTTTCTCCACCTATAATAGTGATTATGGTGATCAATATGACCAATTAGAGGGATATTTGTAATAATATCACCCTTCATACACCCTAAACCTTGTACCATCTATTTCATTTACTAATATATATCAACTTATCAATCCATAACTCCCCTCAATTAAATATATACCATTGTATATCCAATATTGACACCATTATTCTCTCTAGGATATTCTTTTTATATAACCTTTTCATATTTGATGATGACCCCCATACCAAAAATCATCTTCCAAAAACATTTATGTTGCCTCTATTTGTAACATCCCCTATCACCTTTGTAACACCTTGAGATTTTATATGTGACACCCCAAAACCGCACTCGAATATCTGGTTCCCATATGCACATATATTTCATTAGAATATTGTTACTAACTATAAAATCAACGATATAATCATCAAAAATTACATAATCAAATTTAATATTTCTTCTCTTATATCCAAAGGATACTTTCGTATTTAAATATTTATAGAAATTGAATACAACAAAATTAGATAAATCAATGTTATCTGTATGAAATATACAATTATTCCATTATATGTGAAAATACATAATCCAAAATAATTTTTTAGTAGATCCCAAAAATTATTTCCGATTTTATACCCTTAAATCTATGTCAACCATACTTCATTTCTCTATAACATAGGGAAATGGAAATCATAATAAGGGTGGCCTCTAAGACTCAATAATGGAAACATATGTCTTAAACAATCTATGCATTAACTTTACATAAATATTATAAGTAGAATATGTATCCAACAAAAAACAATAATCGACACGAAAATTAGGGCATGTTATATAGATGGATATAAAATCAAAATTTAGATATCAATAATGAGAGTATCATATTAATTTAATGAATAATAATGACCATCATAAGACCAACTATCAAGGCCATGTGTAAATAAAATTTACTTTTTTTCAAGACCACAGTCACGACATAGTAATGATAATTATTTTAACCAACACAATATCATATTGTTCAAAGAAATATACACAAAAATGAAACTTCTTTTATCGAATAAGACATGTTAATTCGTCAGTAGTCTATAAATTATTGGGCCCCATCCATCCCTTGTTTCTGCCAAATGAATTTACTATAATAGATAATGAATAAACCATACATAATAAACCATTCAAAAAATAATAAATATTGAAATTAATATATATTGAATTACAATAATTTTTTTCAATATCATAAAAAGGATAACCTAATAAAAACCCATCACGAGGGAGATGTAGGATAGACAAAAAATATATATTCAACAATCCATCAATAATACATATTGGAATGCAAATAAATTTCCATATATTAATAGAATATAATACCTTCTAGGTGAAAGTAATCTATAATGATTTATTTAAAATTTTATGATTATATTATATAGATAATTTGTATACAAATAATACAGTACATGAATAGCATGATCACAATCCAATAATCAAAATAATTTAGATGGTTTTAATGGAAATATTATGATGACGTGAGAAATATTTGTAAAATATATTTTTGTGGTTGAAATATATACCCCTTGAAAAGAATGTTTGAATAGCATAAAACATAAACATAATGTAGAATATAACGAACTGAAATAAAATAAATTCAAAAAATAGTCATAATGGAAAAAAAGAAACATATGTTACAAAAAATAATCATTACCGGGGAAACAAGTGTGTCACAAGGAAAATTAATAGGGGAAAATTAGTTCGCTATAAAATCACATCAATGAAGTGTAAAATAACATTCATTGGATAATAAAGAAATAATACACCATAAAAAGGTAGCATGGTGCATTAAATATATAATTTATTGAATATTGGGAATTGATGCCATCAAAATTCATGTATTATAAATTTTAAATTCAAACCTCCAGGAAATAGATGGAATAAAATATAACTTATAATACCATTATTATGAAATAATTTATTATTTGATTTCTCAAATTGGTAGTATATGCACCTTAGGAGTGAAATTGGTTTCATAAATACAACTCCTATCTCAATTTAGGGTAACTGAGACAAATCTCATAACATATTGTATTGAATTACATGTAAATACTTTAGGATCCAATTTCACTAACTAATATACCATAAACAGTTAATATAAAACCTTACTCATATCCATTTTAATTCAAACTCTACCTAATTATTCATTCACTGCATGAATTCTATTGATTTTCCACATTAATTTTTTTACCATTTTGATCTTTTTCACAAGATTCATAATAGTAGATTCCATGTATATAATTCATTCAATTTTTATAATTAGTATTTTTAACAACCCATTATCTTAATTTATTAATTTTATTTGATTTTTTTTTCTATTTATCATTTTAATTGGGTGCATTACAGGCTACTTGAGAATGGAGAACCTTTATAGGGGAAAATGACATAATGTTTTGGGATGCATGATTGTTTTAATAAATTTAGTCTGGTTATAAATTTTTAAATGGATATTAATATTTATCCTGGGGAATTAATATACATAAACTTATTATCAGAGTTCTCATGCTTAAAAAGGTATAGCAATAGCTACACGAAAATTTTACATCGTGAATTTTTTATACGACCTAAATATTTTAGGTATATGATTTTATGAGCCCTATAAAAGGAATTCAATGTCATTGGTCATGAAATGGTTACACATCATGTATTGGTTTCTAGGAAGATTCCATCATTTGGTTCAAGGAATGAATGGTTTACATGCTGCAAATGAGGTTCATATCTTAAAAATGTGGTTCAAGATTAAATTTAATCTTTGGTCGTTTCTTTTCATTATATATTTTATTCATTGTATTTCACACTACTAAAGTGATTCATAATGAAAAATTCCCCCCCACAATAGTTAAAATGTGTTACATGCTTGGACCCTTCTTCATTCTTCCACCAATTTCACTCCTGATACCAAGGATCTCTACCATGTGATTTTTTGGGATCTCCTCTACACCATGATTATCAGTTTTGTGATTGGTTATCATGTGGGTGGTGGTTTTTCACCCTAGTTATATAGTCTCTTATTTATTTACTTCATTCGTTGTATCTTAATTGGATTTATTGAGTAATATTTCAGATTTATTGCTGTTTTATATCAATATTTTGTATTTTATTCTTCGGCCTTGTATTTTGAGGACCAATCCATGTTTTTTTAAATTTTATTGTTGAGAAAATATTGGTTTCAATTATTTAGGAGATTGGTGGACCTATAAATTGTTTTAATTATTTTATTGTTTTATGTGCATATTGAATTCATTGGATATCTTATTGTAATGTTGTTTATTTTGTGAAAAATGGATCTAATTAAATTTGATCATGGGTTATTGAAATTGGTTTTAATAAACATTACACATTGGAAAACATGGGTGCAACATGAAATAATCATATGTGACCATAGTCTGTCTGACACCACTAGGGATTCCAATTTTATGTTGAAGGACTATGCTACGGAATTATTTTAGATTGAAACAACATGTTTTTGGTTTATGATTTTTTTAATTTATAGTTCATATTATTAAAGGATAATACCTTAATGGTGTGATTTATAATTTATACTTTCTTTATCCCTTAATGGATTATTTCATTGAAATTTAATCAAATCATTATTTGTTTGTCAGATTAATAAAAAGTAGCATAAGAGTTGGGTGAATTATGACTATTCAATAAACTTCAACAATTCTGAATTTTTAATCCTTCCATGATATATTATGATATGCAGTGTATTTTATTGTAAAAAGTTTACGTAGTGGATAAATAGATAAAATGGACACATCCAATTTGTAGTGTGTTGGGGGGAAAAGGTACCCTAGTCCACTGCAATAATCACACTCTCTATAAGATTGGTGAATTTCACTAAAATGGTCATATTATAATAAGAAAACAAAAAAACTGAGTGCACGTAGTTGAGACATTTACAACAAGGCTAAACATACAGCCTTATGGTTCTTTTATAGAGAAACTGTTATCCAGAAAATATGTAATGACCAAATGTTTTATAAATGGAATTCCCTTATTATAAGCATTTCTTATAGTTTAATAATATAAGATTACTTATATGACATAATAAAAACCTTATAAATTGAAAATGATTAAAACTAAATGTATCTCAAGATGTTATAGAATCTATACCGATGTAACAGTAACTTGACATTTGGAATAGTAATGTGACCCTTATAAATAGTAAACCCTCTAATTGAATAGTAAACTCACTAATGAAAAGATAAATAAAATTTTCCCATCTTTTAAGTGACAATATTATATATATATATATATCATAGTAAAAGTAAGTATATATTTTACAAATTACTAATTAAGTGTAAGTATTTTTTAAGTCATGTATATTTAATTAGATAATTGATGATTACATTAATAATTAAAAAGAGTATTTATTTCATATATTGTATACATAAATAAATTTTTTGATGAATAATTATTATAAGATAATTTTAAGGGACCATAATTAATTTTACAATGTGATATAATGTTTTATGTAATTTTAAAATTTATATTTTTCTTATAAATTTTTATTTTAATTAAAAGTCAAATTTTTCAGGATAAGAAATTTTTTTCATAAAATGGAGTTAATTTTTGAAATATATGCATAAAAAAGGTTGGGGATAATTTTCTAGATATCTCTAAAATAATTGATTTTTTTTATTAGTAAAAATCGATAATTTACGTTAAATAATAAATAAATAATTTTTGTCATCATGCTTGAGTCACAGATGATGTAAATGGCCTTAGTTGTGAAATAAAAATATCTATTTACTTTTTTTGGTCACAAGAATAAAAAATATTCATATTATTAAGAAAAATGATTAACCTAAAGATAAAAATAATGGGAAACACTTCCACTCCAAGAATATAAATACCACACCACTTTAACTCCAATCATCACACATCACAACCCTTGTTTCTAGTCCAAATTCATTTAAAATCTCTCCCTAATCCCCAATCCCAAGTCTTGGACATATAGGTATCATAAAAAGTCTAAAACGTATCTCTTCAAGAGGATCTCAAGGAATATATATTCAAGAGGACCTTACGATCATGTGAAGGACACCATAAAACTTAATGTAAGGGATTCTACCTGAGTCTCCTTTATTACATCAAGTGTCTCTATCATTCTTTTAACCGCAATAATGTTATATTTTATTTTTATGTACATCATATTAATTCTGTTTATATACCCCAAACTCATGTATCATGATCCATTTAGCATTCTCTTTCGGGGATATACTTGTTTTTAAATGGTTTCCTCCTTAATACATCCCAAAAAACAAACCCGTTTTAATGAAACAAAAAGAATTATAAAGAATTTTCATGTACAATTTAGAAAATATTTTTAAACCACCATTATTGTTTGTAAAAAAAATATTTTTATTTTACTAAATTCCTTGATTCACATTTGGTTTTATAAAAAAATATTATGATCTTTTATGTTTTCAATGACTTTTGATATTTTCCTTTAACCACACTAAAATGTTTTAATTATAACGTTTATAATTTACTCTTATTACATGTAATTACTTCATGTTTACATGAGTTTCCATTTTATATGACTATATTACCCAATTATTTTTTGTGCACAATTTAATTCCTTTACTTCATGGAATTTTTAATGATACCACCATTTTTATTCATTATGGCATGATTATAATACCCAATTCATTACATGTAAACCCTTATGTTTATTTATGATTGGTTATTTATTATTTTTCATGTGGAATGCGTATTAGGGAACATGTTATTATGTGTTCTCCTAGATAGCGCTCTAATACGTTGGGTGATGTTGAGTCTCCTTAGACGTTATTTCCAATGATCTTACATTAATATCATCATAAAATAAGAATCATAATCTTGTTTTAATCCAATATTTTTATTATATATATATAAATGTGAATGACTAATAAGGATAACTAATGGATACAATAATAGAAATAAATTTTAATAAAATATTAACCACAATGAATTCTTATTTTAAACGATTAAAATAACAATGATAGTTTGTTCATTATATAATTAAAATTTAATTATATTTACCAAAATAAGACAATAATGATGTCATAACAACCATTTTAAATATTTAATCCCATTCATTGATACAAATTTGTTACTATGTGAAGGGAATGAATGTGTTACATTATGGATGTGGTAGTATACAATATGAAATAATGTTAGATTTATTTTTATTAATGGATTATTTATATGACTAAACAAGGATAATGAAATTAATATTATCACATTAATGTATATAAATTATAAATATATAATTACATTTTCGTGTTTTTAATAAATATGAATGATGATAATTATGAATAAAAAAAATTTCTTAAGAATACTCACATGAGGGACTTGGAATATCCTTAAAATCCTCTCTAAAATTTGAGGGATTATGTTAAAATTGATTTACCATGGGTTTCTTTTATTGTTATATTGATATATTTAGAGTAAAATTAAATACTTTTATTGAATTATTATTAAGTAAGGTTTGATGTAACGTGGTGCAGATATTACACTTTTATAAGTGATGGGGCATGTGGTTTTTGGAAAAACATTACATTTTCAATAATTCCATGACACTATTCTAGTGTCAACTACTTAAAATAAGAATCAATTGTATGGAACGGAAGTATTAGATGATTGAAAGATGATCTATTTAATTCTTGTAATATTTTTAAGATGTTTCAGGGCTTTTACAATAAGTAAAACACAATTTACCTTTTTATTTAATTATCATTAGAAATTAATTTCTGATCATAATGATAAATTAAAAGGATAATGATTTAAAATGGACTCATTACAAAATTTGATTCAAAAAATTTAGAATTTCAAAACCATTTTATCAGAAAAATGTTCTAATGGACTGAAAATTTAAATATAAAATAATCACACATAATAGTGTAAATATAGTTTATAGAGAAATAATTTTTTTAATATTTAAATTTATATATAATATAAAATTAGCATGAATATTGTATTTAATTACAAAAAAATGATTTATTATAAACAAAATAATTATTATGATTCTCTTGATGAAAGGAAAAACAAAATATCTCTTTAAAATTTTAAATTGTAATGAAAATTAAAAAACATGTTATTATATTAATGGATCATTTTTGTTAGTGATAAAAAATGTTTTAAAAAGTTGTCTATATATTAAGAATATTTTAAAATTTATAATTTTTTCCTTTAACATCATATCTGGTAACGTTAATTGTTTTCACATATTGTAGTATGTGTTTAAAAATATAGTGTTCACACACTGATTTTAATGTAAATAGATAGAAAAATAAATTGAATTGATAGGGGTCTTATCTATCTGATAACATCTGAACTTTGGGACTCCATGGTTTTGGTCTAAAATAAATTTAGAGTCATCTTTCTAAAGATTCCCTTGTAACATAGTTTCATAAGCTATTTATCCTATTTTCTATACTCTTTCACAGATGTGTGAAGTCAATAAGTTTTTTGTAATGTCTCTGCAAATGGTGTTCTATATTTTCATCAATATGTTCTCATCCTACTTCTCATGTGCATGATGATCTCTTAGTTTTCATGTGTACATTATTGTATATATTATGTGCATTATAACATTAGGGACTCTAATTCCACAATTAATAGAAGTTGTCATATATAGAATCATTCAGAAAATCTACTCCTTGTACTGAATGTTTGACATGACAATAAATACATGTATTTATAAAATTTATAGAAAATTATTAAAAAATCTGTAGGAATTAAATAAAAATTGAAATATTGAAATATTGTATTAAAATTTTAATTGAAAATATTAGTAGTGATTATTTAGAGAGGTGGGAGAGTCTCTTACGGTGTTTTGATCTTGTAGTGACTTGATTTAATGGTGACTTATTCTGTCAGTGACTCAACATGGTAGTATATCAATCAAAACAGTAACAAAATTCCATTATGGTGGAACGTCACCTCAAAGGTGATTCATTTTTTAATGTAGTTTTTCTAAATATTTAGAAAATTTTATTTTGTGGTGAATTCACTCTAACAGTAGGTGTGTTCCACATTTTAAATTTTCTACTCCAACACTGAGTCTTACTCTAGTTGTGAGTATCTATATATTTCCAAATTGACATTTTAGTGGTGACTAATAGAAAATATTGGGTGTTTCAAACACCTTTTACATTTTTCATCATTGATGGTGAGTTTTCCTTAATGGTAAGACATTATATAATGGTGTCTTTTACATTTTCAGAAATCTCCATTATGTCTTATATTTTAAAATACAGATAGAAAACATTAAACTCTTTGATATCATAATTATCGTTATTTGGTATTAATTAACCCAATGGTTCAAAAAACCTCATCAGAGGTGATAATAATGTATTTTGTTAACTTGTTTGATAAATGTGATATTATTTTAAACAATGTTATATGGGTTTATTTGAAATATAAAAAATTGGTAAATGAGTAACATGCTTTCGATATATAAAAATATTTAACTGATTATCATGCCTTGTTTTTTTAATGTTAGGTAGGTTTTTATTTTGGAAGGATACATGATATAAAACACCTAGGTGTGATGATATTCAGAATGTTTAGATCAATTCATACACATCAATTTAGTTGTGTGTATAAATATTATTTTATATGGATTTGGGAAATGGAAGGTAACCTATAGAAGGTGGTGAGAACCATGTCTATTTGATATTGAAAATTGGCAGTTTTATCTTATCACATTTCCCACAAAACATAGGGAGTCTAATTTGTTAGATTAGTTGTAATTTTAGGATTTTTTGGACCCATAACCTTGGTTTTATTTGGATTCCAACTATTATTAATCATATTTTTTCATTATGGAATATATACCTTTTAGATTTGTTTGATTTTTCATTCTACTATGTATATATGTAATATATATTTTTTCAAATTGGTGGGAATAATTCCCTATAACATTTGTTTCATTCCCAGGATGTAGTTTCTAGACAGTAAGGACTGGGAATAACATTTAGGTTTGTGGTGGATCATGTTAAGTTCCAATATTGGGTGGTAAATTGGGTCAGTTCATTACTCGTTGATTAACAAGGTTTTGGTCGACGTGGAACTTGGTTGGTGATGGGTTTATTTTTTCAAATGTGTTTATTTGTAATTTTTCCCTCTTTATTATTTTATTCTTCAATTAGCTAATACACTGTGTGGTTCTCCCATCTCCTTATATGTTTCCTCCTTTTCTCCATTGGATCCATTACAAGTGGAGGGGTTTTCTGTTATATGTCCACAAGATTTACTCTGATCCATTTCACCATTCCATTTCATATTTACATATTTAGGATTTTGAATATCATGGTCTACGGTTTTGATAATGATTCACTTATTTCATTTTAGAATCATACAAATATTATGGGTGTAAAATTTTTTAACTTTATTGTAGAAATTTGGACATATGAAATGATTCATTTTTCTCAACTATTTCATTAGAGGTTCATCACCAGAATGATTCTTAGGATATTTATACAAAAGATAAATGAATAATTTACTCATTGGTTAATTTATAGAGGATATTGTGTTCATATTATTTTAGATATCATGCGTTGTGTTTTTGGAATATTGATTCATGATGTTCTGACAAACATAGTTTACTTAGTGAGGTGAATATTCCTTCATGGATTAAATTGAGTTAATATTCATAATTTTTTTTAATAAACTGTAAATAAATTATAAAATTACAAAGGATATGAGGATGAAAGATTATTTTGGTATATGATTTATTGAATCTTAGTAATCAAGTTGATGGGAACACAATTTTAGACATGTGTATTACCATTTATAATTAATATTATGAGTTTTGACATATTAATTTCATGTGAATGTTTTGGGATAGTTTCATGAAATATAAAAAGGTTATGAGTGAATTTATAATATTAAATTACGATTAGGATTGTCTATCTTAACAGTGAATGAATTGATTCACACATGAGTTGGAGATATGATATTTTAATAGTGTCAATGCATATGAGGTTCTTGGTAAATGGAATGGATTAAGTAACATTGAATAAATCATTTTTTGTGGAATTATTTGTGGTTGTATAAGAGTGAGATATAATGAGTGGGTTAACGGATTCAATGTAGTTGTCCCTTATATAATTTATCAACTAGTTTATGGGATTGGGTATTTTGGAAAAGCCTATTGGAATAACATTAAATATTAGGAAGTCTCTGAGTGATATGGGGATGATTATAAAAATGAACATTTCATGCCATTGGGCTAGGGAAATATATGTTATCAGGTTATTGATAGATATAATCAATATATTTAGGAAATTTATTAGCAATCGATGAATTTAAAAATGGGGGAATGGGATATCTATGGTGTATGAATCTATTAGTTGTTGGATGAATCATGTGATTAGAGTGGAATTAATGTATGTATCCTCATGAGGATTATATTTTTATGAATGGGGGAATGCCTCTGTGTAGTCTGATAATTTTTTTCCTTAGAAAAATGAGGTCAATCTCCAGAAAAGTATCAGAATGGAGAATGAGTCTTTAAGGAGATGCCTCAATGAGTCTTTTGGTATTGTTCATGTGTTATGGTTGGAAGAGGTATTAGTTGGTGATCTTGTGATTCACTAAAAGCGTATCATGGATTCGGTGAGATCCACAGTGTTCTGTGAGGCAGTGTACAACCTATGGATTTTCCCAATTATTCATGAATTCTATAATTGACTATAATTATATTGAGAACTGTGTAATTTTATTTTTGTTTATGAGATTGGATGTTGATACAAGGTAGGTAATGTGATGATGAGACATGTTATTCACCCAATAGTATAACTATTTTTGGTGATATGTGCTCCATTAGTAGAGGGATTGGGTATATGTTATTTATTTTATGAATCTATTTTTTTTATGTTTTGATTGTGTTGTTAAATAATGATGATACGTCACAATGAATGAAATGATAGTGATGTGATAAGTAATATGTTGCTTTTGTGAGACTTCTATGAGACCTTGATGTTACTATGAAGTTTTTCATATGTGATGTGGTATGAGTGGTCATAAATGATTTTGTATGAGATCTCAACCTATGAGTGTGGTTGGTGGTATATTTATTTATATGAGACTTCATATGTGATATGAACTGAGACCCCACCATATGAGGGATGGTATTAGTGTGATATGTGGTATGTGACATGATATAAGGCCTCAACCTTATTGCGAGGGTATTGGTGTGAAGTGCATCATCGATCATGGTAAAAGGCACATCCCTATTTGATAGAGTGAATGAATGATGTTGGATATGAGATCATGATATTATATGAGAGCATACCCTAAGTGATTAGTTTTTGTTTATGAATAATTTCTAGAACCTCACCCCTATGTGATAAGTAATGAGTCAAAATTGTAGTTTTAGATAACTCATCTACCATCACATTAGATTTAATTTAGGTGACACATTTTTCTATTCTTGTTACAAGATGATAAACTCCCATAATTTTTTTCTTATTTTATATTACAAAAAATTTATATTCGCATAAATAATTACATTTTATATTATGGCATATATAAGGAGATGATTTTGATAACATTTTCATTTTTATACTCAAGCATAGTATTGTAACATAGGTTTACATTGAGGCCTTCTGTTTTGATTTTATTTTAAATTTTCTATTATTTAAATTACTTGAGTAGAAAGATTCATTGTGGGGTATGAGTCTAAGGAGGGTCCATTTTTAAACAAGATAATATATCTTTTTTTTTTTGGTTTTTTATTCTTGTACAGAAAGGTGGGTGGCCCCAAGGGTATGTCTTCGTGGATGTATGAATGGGTTGAATATTTGATAACTCCAATTGATGTTTATTCATTACTGATTGAGTGTTCTTAAATAGAATTATATATAATAATATAACATAATATAGTGTTGATATTATTAATTATTTATTTAATATGATAATATAGAGGGTAGTCTCCCTAATTATACTTATTGACTCTCATAGATAGTTAATAACATCTAGAATATGGGGAGTCACTTTTTAGGATACGTGGCTCTCTAGATAAGGTTTTATTTCCATAATTTTATTATGGGAATTATTTAACTAGATAATGATAAATTATGAAGGGAAAGTTTACCTATTTGAGCCAACATTTAAAAAACATCCCCAAACATGGAGAATTCTTGGATATTATAAATTATGTTATATGGGCCATGAAGACTAGTAGAAAACACATATCATGATGTTTTTAACTACAAATTGATCATTGAATACATCATGTAAGTAATTAGAATTTATATATTTTATCTCATAATAAATAATTGTATTTATATATTTATAGATTAATATCATAAAATATAAGGAACACAATGAAATTATAATTTGTAGCAATCAATAATTATATATAGGAAGGGGGGGACTTAACCTAGTGAGGATTTTTTGATTTGGTTGAAATCCAATGTTATAACGGTAATGGTAATAAATAAATTTTAATAGTAAGTGTCCACATATAATATGTTTATATATTTTAGGTCTTGAATTTACCATCTGAAGAGGTCTCTCAAAAATTATACAACTATATTTTATTCATAATAATCATCTCTATTAATATAAATCACTTTTGATTAATGGCCATAAAATTGTTTTTAATTATTGAAAATTGAAAATTAGAACACAACATTTTAGATTTTTGTTGAATTTATTGATAGAATATTTTTATAATTTTTTAGATATCCAATATTGGTAAGAAAATTTATATTTTTATGTATTGGTAGATAAAAATATATTCTCAGATTATTACACCCACGGTCATGCCACTGTAATGAAATGAAATTGGTTTGTTTCAATGAATCTATTGGGAAACATTATTGCAAGTTATGGAATTTGGGTTTTTGAAATAATTCACACACTACCTTATGATGATATATTAATGATTTAGTTAATTAATGTAAAATATTTTTTTTGATAGTCGAGTTGTAATTGATAGGTTTCATTCCCTTGTTTTTAGTGGAAAAATTATTTCGTGTGATGATTTAGATATAATTTTTATTAGATTTAATTGTGATAAAAAGTAATATAGGAATATTTATAAGTAACAATAAGTTTTCTTATATGTTTATTAAGTAATAATTTGTAGAAAAATTATGATGTTATTCCAGTGAATTGTAATGGTTTAAAAATGTTCAATATTTATATCCTCAGATAAATTATTGAACATAAAATTTTGATGATGATTGTTTATGTGAAATGATATTATCAATATTCATTAGCCATACACTATGATGAATATTTTTTTTATAAATGGAATTTGAATTTTGGAAAACATTAATGTGATGAATATTTTCCTTAATTATATAAAGAGATAGTGGTTGGAATATTTTTCAATGTTCAAATTTTAAAATTTAAAATAAAACATAACCGAAACCAAAAATTATACATAAAATTGTTTATGGACACCAAAATATGAATAATATAGTATGATTTTCTTATAAGATAACAATTATTGGATTTAATGAACTTTTTGTTTACATATGACTTCACCAACTATTGTGAAAATTATTATATTTTTAAATCATAGAGTTTTTTGAAATCATGAATTAATAATTTAATCATATTATTATATCTCATGATATCATCAATGAATAGTGGTAATAATATATAGAAAATTTTAATTTCTATTGATGTTTTTTTGGTTCATTGGATAAATTATTGAATACCTAAATGGGAACAACAAGTTTTGATGTAGTTTACTCATATTAATATAATTAAATTATATTTAAAAATTCATAACACGCATTAAAATTCTATTCTATTAGATATTAATATAATAAAAATTGAAATAAAACAATGGGTAGAAGGTTAATTCAGATTGATAACATGCAGCGATTTCAGTGAAAAACAGGAAAATCAATAATGTCAAAATAGTATTATGTGTATTTTAATTATTTTTGTATAATTTTATTAAATTTATAATGTATCAGTAACCTATATATTTTTAAATATATAAATCTATATATTTTAAAAGAATTAAATCATACACATACTAATATTTCATGAGAAAAAATAGCTTAGCATAATTTAGGGGTGTCACATAAAATGTCAATAAAATACTACATTCAATAATATAAAATGATATATTTTTGATATATTTTATCCACTAATAATTAAATAAATACTTATATAATTATCATATAAATAATAAATTTTTAATCAAAAAAACATTCAAAATTATAAATACTATATAAATTTTTTTGATATACACGTTGTTAAGAACATGGTATTGAAGATGAAATTTAAATTTGATTACTAATATATTAAAATTACAATTCCATAAAATAGCTAAAACTTATTTTTTGAGTTATATATAATGATTATTATTATTATAAGATTATATTATGTAAAAATTTAATCAATTTTCCATTCTAATTAGTTTGAATAGGTTATTTTATGTCTACATTCCTTATTTCGATTTCTAGATTGTATTCCTTAATTTTATTATATAACCCTATTTTCATTTTATTTAAATAAAAATATTATTTAATTTCTTATAAAATGTAAATATAATTTTACTATATAATATTTGAAAAATAGTATTGAAAATTTAAATAGAAAATGGCTGGATGATTATGACTAATGAATATAAGCGATGAAACTTCAGGCTATGGTTCCCACTTTTTGTAAAGTATTATATATATATAAATAATATAACATAAAAATCCATTTTATTAATAATTTAATAATTTAAATTAAGAACCACCATTAATGAAAAAAATTTCTCCACCCATAATAGTGATTATGGTGATCAATATGACCAATTAAAGGGATATTTGTACACATATCACCCCTCAAACACCCTAAAACTTATACCCTTTATTTCATTTCCTGATATATATCACCTTATCATCCCCTAATTCCCCTCAATTAACTATACACCATGGTATCTCCAATGTTGACACCATTATTCTCTCTAGGATATTCTTTTTATATAACATTTTCATATTTGATGATGACCCCAATACCAAAAATCATTTTCCAAAAACTTTTATGTTGCCTATATTTGTAACATCCCCTACCACCTATGTAACACCTTGAGATTTTATATGTGACACCCAAAAACTGCACTCAAATATCTGGTTCCCATATGCACATATATTTCATTACATGATTGTTAATAACTATAAAATCCACGATATAACCATCACAAATTGCATAATCAAATTTAATATTTAATCTCTTATATCAAAATGATACTTTCATATTTAAATATATATAGAATTCAGATATAAAAAAATGACATAAATCAATGTTATTTATATCAAATATACAATTATCCCATTATATGTGAAAATACATAATTTATAATAATTTTTTAATAGATCCCAAAAATTATATCCCATTTTATATCCTTAAATCTATGTCAACCTTACTTCATTTCTCTACAACATAGAGAAATGGAAATCATAATAAGGGTGGGATCCAAGACTCAATAATGGAAACATATGACTCAAACAATCCATGCATAAACTTTACATAAATATTATATGTGGAATATGTATCCATCACAAAGCAATAGTCGACATGAAAATTAGGGAATGTTATATACATGGATATAAAATCAAAATTTAGATATCAATAATGAGAGTATCATATTAATTTAATGAATAATAATGATAATCCTAAAACAAACTATCAAGGCCATGTGTAAATAAAATTTTCTTATTTTCAAGACTAAAGTCACGACATAGTAATGTTAATGATTTTAAACAACACAATATCTTATTGTGCAATGAAATATACACAAAAATGAAACTTCTTTTATCGAATGAGACATGATAATGCGTTAGTAGTCTATAAAATATTGGTCCCCATCCATACCTTATTTCTGCCCTATGAATTTACTATAATAGATAATGAATAAACATACATAATAATCCATTCAAACAATAATAAATATTGAAATTAATATATATTGAATTACAATAATTTTTTTCAATATAAAAAAAAGGATAACCTAATAAAAACCAATCATGAGGGAGATGTAGAATGGATCAAAAATACATATTCAATAATCCACCAATAATACATATTGGAATGCAAATAAATTTCCATATATTAATAGAATATAATATTTTCTAGGTGAAAGTAATCTATAACGTTATATTTAAAATTTTATGTTTATATTATATAGGTAATTTGTATACAAATAAGACAATACATGAATAGAATGATCACAATTCAATAATCAAAATAATTCGGATGGTTTTAATGGGAAAATATGAAGAAGTGGGAAATATTTGAAAAATATATTTTTTTGTTGAAATATATACCCCTTCAAATGAATGTTTGAATAGAAAAAAACATATAAAAAATGTATAATATATCGAACAGAAATATAATAAGTTAAAAAATTACTTATAACAAAAAAAAGAAACTTATGTTACAAAAATTAAACAGTACCGGTGAAACAAGTGTGTCACAAGGAAAATTAATAAGGGAAAATGAGTTGGTTATTAAATCACATCAATTAATAGTAAAATAGAATTCATTGGATAATATAGAAATAATACACCATAAAAAAGGTAGCATGGTGCATAAAATATATAATTTCTTGAATATTGGGAATTTAAGCCATCAAAATTATTGTATTATAATTTTTTAATTCAAAACTCCATGAAATAGATGGAATAAAATATATCATTTAATACCATTATTATGAAATAATGTATTATTTTATTTCTCAAATTGGTAGTATATGTATAACACCCCAAGATTTTATAGTGTGTTATTTCTTCAAAATAATTCAATAACTTTCACTACACGCAACACCAAGTTCAATCGCACCATGACTTACCAAACAAGCTGTTCAAAAGAGGTTATGAATAGTGTTAACTAAATTTTAAACTTTATATAATCCTTATAATTTTAGAATCCATATTATGAGTTTCTTAGACATAATGTAAGAACAAATTCATTTTCAGTATTTCACTTTTACCAAATTTTAATAGTGAACCCTTTTTAGATACTATATTTTAAACTTTTTTACTAAATGGGGACATCAAAAATTTAAAATGAAACATCCCAAGCTTCCACGGTACGCTAGCGTGTGTTGTACGCAACACCGAGTTCTAACACACCGTAACCAATCAAACTAGCCGCTATGAATAGTAATACCAACTTTTTGAAATTATATATATTTTATATTTGAAAATGGACTTCATTTTTGGATTTG
Source organism: Viscum album (assembly GCA_963277665.1). NCBI lineage: Eukaryota > Viridiplantae > Streptophyta > Magnoliopsida > Santalales > Viscaceae > Viscum > Viscum album. The sequence continues at coordinate 1,903,822,506 of OY728137.1, forward strand.
GAATATCGAATTTATCCTAAGGTGAAATTTTGGTACATTTCGGATAACTTTCACATTTTGATGAATAGTGAAAATTACTAAATTTTAATTAAAAACAACTTTTTTAATCAAAATAATTAATAGTGATAAATTATGAATTTGAGTGGTTTTAAAGTATATTTAGAATATATTTTTACCATTTAATATAATGTTGGTCATTGGACATAATTTTACAATTAAACCGAACATAAACGAGTGTCAATCTTTTGATAGTTATTATCTCTTAAAAACACGCTTTTTGTTTTGACAGCGGGAATTAATTTTAAATTAATTTCTGCCACTTCTGTGTTTTGAATTTAGGAAAATGGATTCCATATTTTTAATCAGGATGTTCAAATTGTGTAAATAGGTAACTTTTATTTTTAGACATTTTGAATAATTACTGCGGTAAATATTTTATTTACCATGGTTAAGGGTAAATCCGGTAAATAAGGGTTAAAAAAAATAATATTATAATAATACTTAATTACCCTAAAACGTGTCTTAACCCTATTGGTTGATACATGGTCGACCATGGGAATCTTTGGGTCTATTTTGGGACCCCATGGATCCACTTGTAAGTGATAATGACACTTTATTTTAATTAAGTTAAAATGAATACAAAAATGACACAAGCATATATCTTTTAGAACAACAATTGTTACATAGGGTTATATATGTTGGATTTTAGATTATAAATATTCATTAGAAACCTAAAAAGATTTACTACATAATGATATTTTATTTATAATTTTTAGACATTAAATAATTTATTTTATTTATGACACAATGATGATTCAGTAATTACTATAATAGTGAAAAATTAAAACAATTGATATTATAAATACCCAAATAAATATAATATGAAACTTTTAATGAATTAAACTAATTTTCTAGGCTAATATGATATATTAGGATTGATTTAATGGACTTTTTTCGAAGTAATCAATCTGTTATGAGTTTCACAAAAATAAACTATTGAATAGTGTCAAAATTGACATAAAAGAGTTCTTAAAACAAATATTATATTATTAATTGATATTAAATTCCTAAAAATCTAAGGTTCGGCCAAGAGACTTATATCATGATAGGTTCATCATTAATGGACCACTTGGGGGTCGCTTGTATGTATATGGTAAGTTTATTAACCATATTATATAAAAATACAAAGAGACATTGTAAAAGTGAAACTAATTAACTTAGAGTTAATACTTAATGATAAGGTTAATATAAGTACCCAAACCTGTCTAAATTCTATTGGATGAGTTGTTTTCGACCTATCCCCACCTCACCCTTTGAATAGTCAACTTTGGAGCCTTTGGAAACCGAATATGAATTTATTATAAATTAATATTTATAGCTTTTCCAAAAGTGCCCCTCACCCCTCTTATAAAAGGGCACTCCTCCTTCTCTTTTCCTCACACCTCCCAAGCCACTTGGCTCGTCCAAACTCTGCCCAACTAAGCTCCCCAAATCCCTCTCCTCCTCCTTGAAGCTTCTCCTTAGGCAGAAAGCATTTCAATAAGTCCTTTGGTTCCAACCAAAGTGAGTTACCTAAATTAAAGGTAACGATTTCTCTTAAATTATTTTCATTTATTTTGCTTCTTCAACCCCCAAACTCTTTTTATTTCCTTTCTTCTGTAACAACACCAGTATCCTCAATATACTAGGATGTTTTTATAAGAAGTATTTAAACTACACATACACACAACTCCATCTAATGGATGATGAACATAACGTTTCTGTGGATGGCAAACTAACGCCTCACGAAACGATGATTGTTCAAATACATCTTACCGCCTCTCATGGTGGCCATTATGATGGCACTGTAATTAAATATGATATTAATGATATATATTTTATATATAAGCTTCTGTAATTCCATTTTATTTCATACCATTATTCGTTTCATGTTGTATATACATACGATAATTTCATTTGAGGAAGTGCGGACTACCGCCCCCTTAAATTGATATGACTCGTTCATACCACACATGGAACGTATAAAGGATGGTGTTAATGAACTTAAGTAACATGTATAAAATATTATATTATACTGGAATAGTAATATACCTATTTATCATTTGTATTCGATTCTTTTAAAATAAAAATTAAATGGAAGTAGCGTTCGTGCGTACGTATGGACTACCGTCTCCACGAACGCGATGAGATTCATTCTCCATCGTATCCATTCAAGTATAATTATCATTTGATGATTTAGAAATGATGTTTAAGGACTTGATACCATTCTGGATTTGAATAATATACAACTTATCCTTTACAAACATGTCTTACGTAACAAAACATACAAAAGCAAACAAGTAAGTTCACACCCGAAACAGCGATAATACTAATATATTATTATCAAATCAATATTAAAAGATCATATATGATATCATATTAGTGTATATGATTATTTTATAATTTAATAACAATTATTTCACCATTATACAGGAGGTTAACCTACCCCAACCAAGGAAAAGTACAAGGTAAGGGTTATTTCACAATCTCTTCATTATCCGAGGTTGTTTATATGTAATAATCTATTGGGATCTCTTTATCATCCACATCCATGTTTCTTAAAAATTTATTTCAAAACATTTTTACTATTTACAAGAATATGGGTTAAAGTCATTTATACCTTTTTTTGACTTTTTATAAGAGGTTTATAAAGGAATCTTTCCGTCGTTTTCAAAACAATGTCCTTTTTAACCTTTTCGACAGAATTGAGGTAAGAATGTTTTTTTTAACTTATACGGCGGGTGCGGTTATTTTACGCCGTTATAAAATTTTCAAAGCTTTCCTTACAAGCTTATAAGAATATTTTCAAAGAAAATGTTTTATTTTATATGTATCTTAAATGGTTTCAAAATAAAAGGAGATATTTCTTTAAAAAGAATTTTGATTTCATCTATGTCAACATCCTTTGATGGATTTTAAGAAGTTGATTTATTATGATACAAAACTTCTATATTGTATTGAAGGTTTTGTGATATGTTTGACTGTGGATGTGCTATTTTTATACCATTCATAGTTTATTGTGAAAGTATTGACATTTCGTATGCTAGTTTTAATACGAATGTTTATGTTATGTTTAAACCTTTTCATATGGGAATGCATTGGACATAATAAGTGACGGGTGGAGCCCGCTATAGCTCCTCGATGCATCGGTAGGTCTCATGAGACAAACTAGTGTCTTGGCACAAGGCCTTGACAAAATCTTATTTGTAGTCTTGGCAGGAGGCCTTGGCTATGTGGTTATGATAGTCTGACATTATGCATTCCAACATTATGAAAGTGGTTATTGATTTTTGCATTTGATTATTCGATTAGTAGAATATCCATGTGAATAAGTAAATGGCATTATTTCATTTTATTTATGCCATACCATGTTGAAAGTTCATATTTAAAAGGCTTTTGTTTTAGTTATACATTGCCTTAAATGTTTATTCTTATTTATGAAAGTTTCCGCTATATTGTTATCCTTACTGGGCATTTGAGCTCACCCCTTTTCTATGTTTTATTTTTCCCAGGTAGTGAAGAAGTAAATTACGATTGACTTGCAGGGATATTATGAGGGGATTATAGTGTGGACGTTGGAAACATTATGTTGTTGTAGTAGTTTTTCATTTTATGATGTAATGTAAAACTTATGAATATATCTAGTGTTTCCAAGGCTACTAAACCAATCGGTCTTTCGAGATTTGATCTTCTTGTGATCATGCCAATGTTATGTAATAATGCACCGACTCTGGGTAACTGGGGTCGGGGCGTTACAGTTGGTATCAGAGGAAGTTTAGTACAGACCTTGGAAGCTAGATTTAGATAAACTCTGATTAGAGCACGTAGACCTAAGATGAACTTTGAGGATTAGTATAGAATAACTTCCTAGAATTTTGGTATTGTAGAGATTTTGTGAGTTTTCCGAGCAATACATCCCTGTCTGGATACGAGCAGGTAGAGGCGGCTCTGGCACAGATGTACCTAGGGGTAAAACCCGAAAACACCGCTTTGAGCTAGACTCGAACGGGAACTGGTGCACGACAACGGCCTTGCTGCACTCTTGGTTACGACACTCCCGGGGGATATGCTTAGGATAACTCTCATTTTCTTTACAAATCATTTTAAAGGGATTATGAGTATATACTTCCTCAAATAAAACATTCTTATGATTATGGATTATATCCATAAATAGTTCAATTTATGTTAATTGTTTTATAAGTATGGGATTATGTATTTTGATTCATAAACTGATCTAGTGTATGCCATTATTTAGAAATGGCGCTCAGTAGAAGGAATGAGAACTCCAGAAATGCACATGATCCAAAGAGAAGGAAGGATCATATCTTTCATGGTTTTAAGCTAGAATTGATAAGAGAAATAGCCTCCCATGTATTATCATCATATGAAGAAATAATATCATGTGTTGATAAGATAAGTAAAGAGTTTACTGAGTCCTATGTCTGTGAAGGGAAGCAAGAGAAGAAAAGGATGGAAGAGAGAAAAATGGATAAAGGGAAGAGGGAAAAGAAGAATTTTCCCATATGTAGTAACTGTGGAAAGAAACACCCTGGAACTTGCCTGAAAGGAATGGGAGTTTGTTATAAGTGTGGAGGAAAAGGGCACAAAGTACATGACTGCAAGGGTAAGAAAATGGTTTCAAATGTACAATGCTTCATTTGCAAGGAGTTTGGACACTACGCGAACCTATGTCCCAGTCATCAGAATATGCCACAAATGATGCTATTGGATAATAATCAAGTTATGATACTACCACAGATGAAGAGGAATGATTAGAGTTCTTATGTTGATTATGTCAATTGAGTGTTCTATCAACAATGTACTTGTTATAATAATTATGGAGTATATAAGGATTGTACTGCAGTACTATTTCATTAAGGACTTGAGATTGTGTGTAACAAAGAAATGTGACTCAATAGCAGGATAAATTTTTGGAAAATATATGGTTGAGAGAATGATAAACCATAATATAGTTCTGATACCGAGGTAGTGATTTTCGAATAATACATGATTATTTTGGAAAAAATATATTGGATATTCTTGACTACCTTGGAACTGATTAATGAGTTTTATATTCCATCATTGTTGGGGTTTAAAACATTTTTGGATTGATGAAGTATATCCAACATTCTATATGGAATAAGGGAGCATGAATGTAATCAATAAGGAATATGGTAATACATGATGAAGGTATTCATATGCTATTACGGGGTAAAAAGGATCTATATTATGTTTACCTTCCTTATAAAAGTTAGACTATGAGTTTGGACAGAAGTATTTTGGATAGTTCTAGTTTGGATTATTTTGGATTGCCATAAAAGGACAACCCGGAGGTCGGGCGGCAACCCGTCGCGTCCGGCAAGGCTGCGAGACTTGAACCCGCAACTGAAGGGCGAAAAGGGTGTATCACCTACCACTGGACCATGAGATGTCCTGGATTAAATAATGTAGTTTTTATTAAAAGATCGTGTAGATGAATTATAAATTCGTTTATTTTGGAACCCTATACGAATAGTGTAAATAGAATTTTTTTACATTCTATTATCTTTTAGAGTGAATGATGAGTTTGTGGTAGAAATTTATTAATGGATAAAACTCTAATTATAAAGTAAGTATATCTCCATATGATCTTAGCCAATCTCAAAAAAAAATTTCCTCAATATTAAGAAAAGCAAATTAGAACAAAAATGTTTTCCTAGATGGTACCTTAAATCATCACTAATTTATGGCTTTGGGATTGTTGGCCTTTTCATAGCCATGTTCTCTACCACTCTTCATCAGATAATTGATGGTTAGATTTTTCTTCCATATCCATATTTTCCTACATGGAACCCTAGTATGTGTTATTTTCGGTAATCTTCATACTTTTGACTCTTTATTTTAAATAGAGGCCTCATTAATTCATTTTTCGATGTGGGATTTCAATTAAGATATTTTGAAATGTCAAAAATGTGTTATCCTAATACCCTATGTTTTGTTGAACCGATGGTATTTCAAATCATCATAGATTGATTAATTTAAGGACCTCAATTTTATAATTGTTTGTGATTGATGACCTCAATCACTACCTATAAATATTTACGTTTTTCCTCCAATTATATGTCTCTAATTGCCACCAATATTCTCCTAATAGAAATCATAATTTGGTGGTGATCCTTTCATTTCTCTTTTCCTCATATTAAGATTAAATTTTAGTAACCCAATTTTCGATGTGGGTTTTCCCACAATGATATTTTCTATTTTCAACCTTTAATTTTCGAAGAACAATTTCAAATTGCGAGGATGCAATTTATTGAAGGAGGGGAGAATATAACACCCCAAGATTTTATAGTGTGTTATTTCTTCAAAATAATTCAATAACTTTCACTACACGCAACACCAAGTTCAATCGCACCATGACTTACCAAACAAGCTGTTCAAAAGAGGTTATGAATAGTGTTAACTAAATTTTAAACTTTATATAATCCTTATAATTTTAGAATCCATATTATGAGTTTCTTAGACATAATGTAAGAACAAATTCATTTTCAGTATTGCACTTTTACCAAATTTTAATAGTGAACCCTTTTTAGATACTATATTTTAAACTTTTTGACTAAATGGGGACATCAAAAATTTAAAATGAAACATCCCAAGCTTCCACGGTACGCTAGCGTGTGTTGTACGCAACACCGAGTTCTAACACACCGTAACCAATCAAACTAGCCGCTATGAATAGTAATACCAACTTTTTGAAATTATATATATTTTATATTTGAAAATGGACTTCATTTTTGGATTTGGAATATCGAATTTAGCCTAAGGTGAAATTTTGGTACATTTCGGATAACTTTCACATTTTGATGAATAGTGAAAATTACTAAATTTTAATTAAAAACAACTTTTTTAATCAAAATAATTAATAGTGATAAATTATGAATTTGAGTGGTTTTAAAGTATATTTAGAATATATTTTTACCATTTAATATAATGTTGGTCATTGGACATAATTTTACAATTAAACCGAACATAAACGAGTGTCAATCTTTTGATAGTTATTATCTCTTAAAAACACGCTTTTTGTTTTGACAGCGGGAATTAATTTTAAATTAATTTCTGCCACTTCTGTGTTTTGAATTTAGGAAAATGGATTCCATATTTGGAATCAGGATGTTCAAATTGTGTAAATAGGTAACTTTTATTTTTAGACATTTTGAATAATTACTGCGGTAAATATTTTATTTACCATGGTTAAGGGTAAATCCGGTAAATAAGGGTTAAAAAAAATATTATAATAATACTTAATTACCCTAAAACGTGTCTTAACCCTATTGGTTGATACATGGTCGACCATGGTAATCTTTGGGTCTATTTTGGGACCCCATGGATCCACTTGTAAGTGATAATGACACTTTATTTTAATTAAGTTAAAATGAATACAAAAATGACACAAGCATATATCTTTTAGAACAACAATTGTTACATAGGGTTATATATGTTGGATTTTAGATTATAAATATTCATTAGAAACCTAAAAAGATTTCCTACATAATGATATTTTATTTATAATTTTTAGACATTAAATAATTTATTTTATTTATGACACAATGATGATACAGTAATTACTATAATAGTGAAAAATTAAAACAATTGATATTATAAATACCCAAATAAATATAATATGAAACTTTTAATGAATTAAACTAATTTTCTAGGCTAATATGATATATTAGGATTGATTTAATGGACTTTGTTCGAAGTAATCAATCTGTTATGAGTTTCACAAAAATCAACTATTGAATAGTGTCAAAATTGACATAAAAGAGTTCTTAAAACAAATATTATATTATTAATTGATATTAAATTCCTAAAAATCTAAGGTTCGGCCAAGAGACTTATATCGTGATAGGTTCATCATTAATGGACCTCTTGGGGGTCGCTTGTATGTATATGGTATGTTTATTAACCATATTATATAAAAATACAAAGAGACATTGTAAAAGTGAAACTAATTAACTTAGAGTTAATACTTAAAGATAAGGTTAATATAAGTACCCAAACCTGTATAAATTCTATTGGATGAGTTGTTTTCGACCTATCCCCACCTCACCCTTTGAATAGTCAACTTTGGAGCCTTTGGAAACCGAATATGAATTTATTATAAATTAATATTTATAGCTTTTCCAAAAGTGCCCCTCACCCCTCTTATAAAAGGGCACTCCTCCTTCTCTTTTCCTCACACCTCTCAAGCCACTTGGCTCGTCCAAACTCTGCCCAACTAAGATCCCCAAATCCCTATCCTCCTCCTTGAAGATTCCCCTTAGGCAGAAATCATTTCAAGAAGTCCTTTGGTTCCAACCAAAGTGAGTTACCTAAATTAAAGGTAACGATTTCTCTTAAATTATTTTCATTTATTTTGCTTCTTCAACCCCCAAACTCTTTTTATTTCATTTCTTTTGTAACAACACCAGTATCCTCAATATACTAGGATGTTTTTATAAGAAGGATTTAAACTACACATACACACAACTCCATCTAATGGATGATGAACATAACGTTTCTGTGGATGGCAAACTAACGCCTCACGAAACGATGATTGTTCAAATACATCTTACCGCCTCTCATGGTGGCCATTATGATGGCACTGTAATTAAATATGATATTAATGATATATATTTTATATATAATCTTCTGTAATTCCATTTTATTTCATACCATTATTCGTTTCATGTTGTATATACATACGATAATTTCATTTGAGGAAGTGCGGACTACCGCCCCCTTAAAATGATATGACTCGTTCATACCACACATGGAACGTATAAAGGATGGTGTTAATGAACTTAAGTAACATGTATAAAATATTATATTATACTGGAATAGTAATATACCTATGTATCATTTGTATTCGATTCTTTTAAAATAAAAATTAAATGGAAGTAGCGTTCGTGCGTACGTATGGACTACCGTCTCCACGAACGCGATGAGATTCATTCTCCATCGTATCCATTCAAGTATAATTATCATTTGATGATTTAGAAATGATGTTTAAGGACTTGATACCATTCTGGATTTGAATAATATACAACTTATCCTTTACAAACATGTCTTACGTAACAAAACATACAAAAGCAAACAAGTAAGTTCACACCCGAAACAGCGATAATACTAATATATTATTATCAAATCAATATTAAAAGATCATATATGATATCATATTAGTGTATATGATTCTTTTATAATTTAATAACAATTATTTCACCATTATACAGGAGGTTAACCTATCCCAACCAAGGAAAAGTACAAGGTAAGGGTTATTTCACAATCTCTTCATTATCCGAGGTTGTTTATATGTAATAATCTACTGGGATCTCTTTATCATCCACATCCATGTTTCTTAAAAATTTATTTCAAAACATTTTTACTATTTACAAGAATATGGGTTAAAGTCATTTATACCTTTTTTTGACTTTTTATAAGAGGTTTATAAAGGAATCTTTCCGTCATTTTCAAAACAAGGTCCTTTTTAACCTTTTCGACAGAATTGAGGTAAGAATGTTTTTTTTAACTTATACGGCGGGTGCAGTTATTTTACGCCGTTATAAAATTTTCAAAGCTTTCCTTACAAGCTTATAAGAATATTTTCAAAGAAAATGTTTTATTTTATATGTATCTTAAATGGTTTCAAAATAAAAGGAGATATTTCTTTAAAAAGAATTTTGATTTCATCTATGTCAACATCCTTTGATGGATTTTAAGAAGTTGATTTATTATGATACAAAACTTCTATATTGTATTGAAGGTTTTGTGATATGTTTGACTGTGGATGTGCTATTTTTATACCATTAATAGTTTATTGTGAAAGTATTGACATTTCGTATGCTAGTTTTAATACGAATGTTTATGTTATGTTTAAACCTTTTCATATGGGAATGCATTGGACTTAATAAGTGACGGGTGGAGCCCTCTATAGCTCCTCGATGCATCGGTAGGTCTCATGAGACAAACTAGTGTCTTGGCACAAGGCCTTGACAAAATCTTATTTGTAGTCTTGGCAGGAGGCCTTGGCTATGTGGTTATGATAGTCTGGCATTATGCATTCCAACATTATGAAAGTGGTTATTGATTTTTGCATGTGATTATTCGATTAGTAGAATATCCATGTGAATAAGTAAATGGCATTATTTCATTTTATTTATGCCATACCATGTTGAAAGTTCATATTTAAAAGGCTTTTGTTTTAGTTATACATTGCCTTAAATGTTTATTCTTATTTATGAAAGTTTCCGCTATATTGTTATCCTTACTGGGCATTTGAGCTCACCCCTTTTCTATGTTTTATTTTTCCCAGGTAGTGAAGAAGTAAATTATGATTGACTTGCAGGGATATTATGAGGGGATTATAGTGTGGACGTTGGAAACATTATGTTGTTGTAGTAGTTTTTCATTTTATGATGTAATGTAAAACTTATGAATATATCTAGTGTTTCCAAGGCTACTAAACCAATCGGTATTTCGAGATTTGATCTTCTTGTGATCATGCCAATGTTATGTAATAATGCACCGACTCTGGGTAACTGGGGTCGGGGCGTTACAATATGCACCTTAGGAATGAAATTGGTTTCTTAAATACAACACATGTCTCAATTTAGGGTAACTGAGACAAAACTCATAACATGTTGTATTGAATTACATGTAAATAATTTAGTATCCAATTTCAGTAACTTATATACCATAAACATTTATCATAAAACCTTACTCATATCCATTTTAATTCAAACTCTACATAATTATTCATTCACTGCAGGAATTCTTTTGATTTACCACATTAATATTTTTACCACTTTGATCCCTTTCACAAGATTCATAATAGTAGATTCCATGTATATAATTCATTCAATTTTTTAATTATTATTTTTAACAACACATCATCTTAATTTATTAATTCCATTTTATTTTTTTTCTATTTATCATTTAAATTGGGTGCATTACAAGATTCTTGAGAATGTAGTACCTTTATAGTAGAAAATGACATAATGTTTCGGGATTCATGTTTGTTTTAATAAATTGGATCTGGTTATAAATTTGTAAATGGATTTAAATCTTTATCCTGGGGAATTAATAGACATAACATTTTTATCAGAGTTCTCTTGATAAAAAAGGAGTAGCACTAGCTGCATGAAAAATTTACATCATGAATGTTTTATATGACATAAATATTTTAGGTAGATGATTTTATGAGCCCTATAAAAGTAATTAAATGTTATTGGTCATGAAATGGTTACACATCATGTATTGGTTTCCAGGAAGATTCCCTAAGTTGGTTCAAGGAATGAATGGTTAACATGCTAAAAATGAGGTTCATATCCTAAAAATGTTGTTCGAGATTAAATTTAATCTTAGGTGGTTTCTTTTCATTATATATTTTATTCAAGGTATTTCACACTATTAAAGTTATTCATAATGAGAAATTCCCTCCACAACAGTTCAAATGTGTTACATTCTTGCATCCTTAGTCATTCTTCCACCACATTCACTCTTGAGACCAAGGTTCCCTCCTATGTGATTTTTGGGATCTCCTCTACTTCAAGATTATCAGTATTGTGATTGGTTATCATCTGGGTGGTAGTTTTTCACCCTAGTTATATAGTCTCTTATATATTTCCACCATTAAATGAATCTTAATTGGATTTATTGAGATATATTTTGGATTTATTGCTGTTTTATATCAATACTTTGTATTTTCTTCTTTGTCCTTGTATATTGAGGACAAATCCATGTTTTTTAAATTTTGTTGTTGGGAAAAGATATGCTTCAATTATTTAGGAGATAGGTGGACCTATGAAAGTGCTTTAATTATTTTATTGTTTTATGTAAATATTGATTTCATTGGATATATTCTTGGAATGTTGTTTATTTTGAGAAAAATGGTTCTAATTAAATGTGATCATGGGTTATTGAAATGGGTTTTAATAAACATTACACATTGGAAAACTTGGGTGCGACATGAAATAAACATATGTGACCATAGTGTGTGTGACACCACTAGGGATTCCAATTTTATGTTGAAGGACTATGCTAGGGAATTATATTAGATTGAACCAACATGTGTTTGGTTTATAATTTTTTTATTTATAGTTAATATTTTTGATGGATAATGCCTAATGGTGTGATTTTTTTTTTATACTTTCTTTATCCCTAAATGGATTATTTCATCGATATTTAATAAAATCATTATTTGTTTTTCAAAATAATAAAAATTAGCATAAGAGTTGGGTGAATTATGGCTTTTCAATAAACTTCATCAATTCTGAATTTTTATTCCTTTCATGATATATTATGATATGCAGTGTATTTTATTGTAAAAATATTACGTAGTGGATAAACAGATGAAATGGACACATCCAATTTGTAGTGTGTTGGGGGGAAAATGTACCCTTGTCCACTCCAATAATTACACTCTCTATAATATTGGTGAATGTCACTAGAATGTTCATATTATAATAAGAAAACAAAACAACAACTGAGTGCATGTAGTTAACACATTTACAATAAGGCTAAACATAGAGCCCTATAGTTTTTTTATAGGGAACCTGTTATCCAAAACATATGTAATGACCATATGTTTTATAAATGGAATTCCCTTATTATAATCATTTCTTATAGTTTAATCACATAATATTACTTATATAACATAATAAAACCCTTATAAATTGATAATGAGTAAAACTAAATGTATCTTTAGAAGTTACAAAATCAATAGTGATGTAATAGTAACTTGACATTTGGAATAGTAATGTGACCCTTATAAATAGTAAATCTGCTAATTGAATAGTTAACTCACTAATGAAAAGATAAATAAAATTTACCCATCATTTATGTGACAATATTATATATTTATATATCACAGTGAATGTAAGTGTATATTTTTACACATAGTAATTAAGTGTTTGAATTTTTTTCCTTGTAAATTTTGATTTTAATAAAAAGTTAAATTTCTCAGAATAAGAATTTGTTTTCATAAAATGGATTTTATATTTGAATTATATGCATAAAAAATGTTTGCAGATAATATTCATGATATCTGTAAAATAATTTTATTTTTTGTGATTAGCAAAAATCGATAATATATGTTAAATGCTATGTAAATAATTTTTGTCATCATGCTTGAGTCATGGATGATGTAAATGGCCTTTCTTGTCAAATAAAAATATCTATTTACTATTTTTGGTCACAAGAATAAAAAATATTCATATTATCGAGAAAAATGATTAATCTAATGATTAAAATAATGGGAAACAGTTCCACTCCTCCTATTTAAATACCACACCACTTTACCTCCAATCATCACTCATCCCAACCCTTGTGTCTAGTCCAAATTCATTCAAAATATTTCCCTAATCTCCTATCCCACATCTTGGACCTATAGGTATCATAAAAAGTCCAAAAGATCTCCCATAAAGTGGATCTCAAGGAATATATATTCAAGAGGTCCTTACGATCATGTCATGGACACCACCACACTTAATGTTAGGGATTCTACCAGAGTCTCCATTATTACATCAAGTTTCACTATCATTATTTTAACCGGAATGATGTTATATTTTAATTTTATGTACATCGTATTAATTTTGTTTATATAACCCAAAATCATGTATCATGATCCATTTAGAATTCTCTATCGAGGATATACTTGTTTTTAAATGGCTTCCTCCTTAATACATCCCGAAAAGAAAACCCATTTTAACAGAACATCCAAAATTATTAAAAAAAATCAAGTACAATATAGAATCTATTTTTAAACCACCGTTATTTTTTTAAAGAAAGTACTTTTATATTACCAAATTTCTTGGTTCACATTTGGTTTTATAAAAAAAATATTATGATCTTTTATGTTTTAAATGACCTTTGATATTTTCATTTAACCACACTAAAATGTTTTAATTATAATGTTTCTAATTTACTCTTATGACTTGTAATTACTTCAAGTTAACGAGAATTTTCATTTTATATGACTATTTTACCCAATTATTTTTCATGCATGATTTAATTATTTTAGTTCATGGATGTTTTAATGACACCCCCATTTTTTATTCTCTATGACATGATTATAATACCCAATTCTTTCCATGTTAACCCTTATGTTTATTTATGATTGGTTATTTATTATTTATCATTTGGAAAGCATATTAATGAACATGTTATTATGTGTTCTCCCAGATAGCGCTCTAATACATTGGGTAATGTTGAGTCTCCTTAGACGTTATGTTCAATGATCCTATTGTAATATCATCATAAAATAAGAATCATAATCTTGATTTAATCCCATATTTTTATTATATATATAGGAATTTTAATGACTATTAAAGATAAGTAATGGATATGATAATACAAATAAATTTTATTAAAATATTATCCTCAAAGAATTCGTATATTAATTGATTAAAATAACGATGATAGTTTTTTCATTGTATATTTAAAATGTAATTATATTTACCACAATATGAAAATAATGATTTCATAACAACCATTTTAAGTCTTTAAACCCATTCATTGATTCAAAATTTTTATGATTTGAAGGGAATGAATGTGTTACATCGTGGATGTGGTAGTCTACAATATGAAATAATGTTAGATTTATTTTTATTAATGGATGATTTATATGACTAAACAAAGACAATAAAATTAATATTATCACATTAATGTATATAAATAATGCAAATATAATTATATTTTAATGTTTTGAATAAATATGAATGATGATAATTCTGAATAAAAACAAATTTGTTGATAATACTCACATGAGGGACTTGGAATATCCTTGGAAGCCTCTCTGAAATTTGCGGGATTATGTTAAAATTGATTGACCATGGGTTTCTGTTATTGTGATATAGAAATATTTAGAGTAAAATGAAGTAATTTTAATGAATTCTTATTAAGTAAGGTTTGATGTATTTTGGTGCAGATATTACACTTTTATAAGTAAAGGGGCATGTGTTTTTTGGAACAATATTACTTTTTCAATAATTCCATGACACTATTCAAGTGTCAACTCCTTAAAATATGATTCAATTGTATGGAACGAAAGTGTTAGATGATTGAAAGATGATCTATTTCATTATTGTAATGTTTTTAAAATGCTTTAGGACTTTTACAATAGGTAAAACACAATTTACCTCTTTTTTTAATTAACCACATATATTAATTTCTGATCATAATGATAAATTAAAAGGACAATGATTTAGAATGAACTCATCACAAAAAATGATACAAAAAATTAAGTATTTCAAAATCATTTTATCAAAAAAATGTTCTAATTGATTGAAAATTTAAATATAAAATAATCACACATAATAATATAAATATAGTTGATAGAGAAATAATGTTTTTAAGATTTAAATTTATATATAATATAAAATTAGCATAAATATTGTATATAATTATAAAAAAATATTTATTATAAAAAAAAATTTATGAGTCTCTCAATGAAAGGAAAAAACAAAATATCTCTTTAAAATTTTAAATTGTAAGGAATTTTAAAAAACAAGTTTTTATATTAATGGTTCATTTTTGTTAGTTATAAAAAATGTTTTAAAAAGTTTTCTATCTATTAAGAATATTTTAAAATATATAATTTTTTCCTTTAACATCAGATCTGGTAACATTAATTGTTTTCACATATTCTAGGTTATTCTTATATAATTATAAAATCCAAGAAATTCTAATTTTCATTAATCACACATTTTTTACTAAAAATAAAACAGTTTGGAAAATCATAAAAAAATCATACTAAATAAATGTTAATACTATGAAAGCAAATTATAATATAATTTTATAAAATTGAAATCCATAAATTTATAAAACCTTCATTTGAATAATTTCAAAAAATATAAAAAAAAAATTATTAGAAATTCACATTTTAAAATATTAGCTGATATATTTCATATTTTGTATCATTCTACTACAAAATTATGGTTAACCAATCCTTATTATTAAAATAATTACCAATAATAAATCTTTTAAAAAGAAATGTGTATAACCAATAGCAATTTTTAAGAATGTTTTTTAAACAATACATTAACTTATTATTCAATTTATGTCAACTAAATTAAACTCATTCATATTGCATGTTGTATTTATTTTTTATTCAATTATATTATAAATTTTTTACTCATATTCAGTACCTATAATTTAATATCTTGGTTTTTATGTTCTTATTTAAAAGCTTATCTTGTTTCTAATTATATCACAACCTCCATTTATGTTTACTGATGTGTGTCATGGATGGATTAAAAAATTTTGAATTATTTAAATGTATTAATATTTTATAATTTCATGGTCTAACGTTCTTACAACATAAAATAAAATTTTCCCTTTCAAGTTGACTTATTCAAACTTTTCAATTTATATATGAATCTCATAAAAAATATATAATTCTAGATGATCATTGGTTTATTTATGATTCTGAACGAGATTTATCTCTATAAATAATCTTAATAAGGACTTTATAAAGTGATATAACCCATTATTTATTTCATATAGAAATATATTATGTAATCTTTATCTCTATACATAAGGAATAACATCCCACAAACTATGAAAATTATTTATAAAAAATAATACAACTAGAGTTTTTATAGTTTTTTATCCATTATATAGTGAAATGCTAAATGGTATAAGACTGAATAAAATATATAGTAAAAAAATAACTCATGGATTCATGTATAGTAGTGATATAGGATTTTCATTACTTTTTTGTTAGTTAGAAACTACATTCCTCTTTAGTACTTGATTTAATACATAGAGTAACATAAAATCCAAATCATTCAATTGAAGAACAAAACTTTTCTAACCTCTATCTTTACATTTCAATTATGACCATGGAAACCTTAAAATCAAGAATAATATAATATACACATCAATTTAATGAAATTTACCCCCTGATTTTTCCCATATATTTTTCAATAAAAAAGATTCTCTTTTATCTTTGACCATATTAATCTTATTATCATTCATGAGACTCCATATTTATCTTACTTGTAATGTTTGTCACTATGACTGTGTTCACATTGTTAATCATATTTTTTTATAGCTATAATAGAATTAAAATAATTTTTTTCACTCCAGGTCCTATTTTGCTGGGTTTTCAATCAAAATAATCTCTATATTTTCCTTTCTACTCATATTTCCAACAAGGTCATGATATTAATGGTTCCAAAAAAAGTGACATGGGGGAGATATTTATTATTTAATTATCATAGCTAAACATAATAGAATTTAATATCAAGACATATCACTTCATACACAATCATTTTATCCAATAGTTCATAAAATTCATCATTAACTAGAATTTATTAAACCAATATAACTCTCATATATCATTAATTAATCCACATAGTGTATATTGTCTTGGTATCTCTCATAAATTTTAACATAATCCATATTATAGAAATCCCAAATTATAATGAACATTCTAATGAAATACTAAAAACAATAATCATTAAAAAAATATACTCTCAAAATCCAACTTATCCTTTTGTAGGAATATTTATCATATTCCCAAGGGTATATATAAAAACATATTATACTCCCAATTACATACCTTTACTGAAACCAATTATTATATCCAATACATTAAACCTATAATATATTATATATTCCTTTAAAAAATAACTGCAGTGTTAACCATAAAATTTAATTAACCACTTTTTTATAAGATCAAACAATAGTTAATATATATAATAATAGCATAAATGTGATTACCTTCCCCAAAGTATCGTGAATAATTTATCAATATAATGGTTACCAATTACTAAATATCATGATTCCATAAAATAAAAAATACATTTTATTATCATAACATCTAGAATATATTACGCATAAGAGTTGTGAATAAAAAATAATGTGTTTTGTAATAATATTTCTGAAAATATATCATTAAAATAAAATCACTTTTTGAGGTTATTAAAACAATTTAATATATTTCTCCATTCCAACAAAGTTAAAATATAGAATAATAAACCTTATATGTTTCATATAATCCCCATATCCATTATAAAATACCAGAATTTCAATGATAAATATATGTCACCAATGAAAATTGTAAGTCCTAAACCTTATAAATAACATATTTTTGTGTTTTCAAACAAGAATTCACATTCAAGTATCATTGTATTCTTAGTTCATTAGAAAAAACTCCAAATATGTAAACATGTATATTAATAGGGTACACTATTAGTATCCATTTTCTCACAAAACTAAATAGTCTAAAAATATGGTTTTACCATTATATAAAATCACAATTTCATTTATTTCCTCATCTAGGTTCATGATAATCTTTTAACCATGAAAAAATTATTTTTATACTTAGGAGGATCGAAAAAATCTTTTTATGGGATATAATAAGAAAGAACACAATTTTTCTAGGGAAAATCAGGAAAACCCATTTAATTTTCTTGATCCAATAAATCAAATATATTCATAAATAAAAAATATATGTTTTTATCAATGAAAATAATTAAATTAAATATCAAACAATTAATACTCCATTAGTAGACTAATAATATCAAATTCAAAAAACCCTTTTGATACCATTCCAATATGAATAACCATATGCTTGAATTCTATTACAATTATTACCAAATGAAATTAATATCTATACTGGGATCACCCCTCATATAATCAATATTGGGATCACCCATGAGATATAATGGGGTTCATCACTATGTATAAGCTATATCGGGCTAACCCATGAGCTATAAGGGCTCTCAAACTTTTATATAAGCTTCATTAGGCTCACCAATGAGCTATAATGTGGTTCAATCTTTCATATAAGCTATATCAAACTCACCCTTTTTACATAATTCTAATGTAACATTTCATGATTAAAACCATTGATCATAAAACCCTCTAAAAAATTTCATCTATCCCAAACGAAAACACTTTCATTTGAAATACTATTTTATAAAAAAGCCATGTTCAATACCAAAAATCCCAAAAATAAGGCAAGATGTTTTTTCTTTGAGAAAATATGCAACCATAAAAGAAATATATAAATAAAATAATTTTCATATTTGAGGAAAATTTGTTCCCATTGTGTATGTTATGAATAGAATATTAATTTTTTCTATTATCCAAACGATCCATATAAAACACGTAAAGAGATTAATTTTCATATCATTTGAATGAAATTACAAATAGATGTAATCATTCCTATATAACTCTTTTATATCAATACAAATGAATATTTAAATAATATTAGGGATATTTACATGGATAAAAAAATTTATAATTAATCATTAAATTGTAATCCCCATAAAAGAATAACATTTAAAAAACATCTATTTACTTGATAGTAATTAAAATAATTATATGTTCTGTTAAAGGGAGTTATATATAGACCTCATAAAAGAAGGTGGTTTTATACCATCAAAATTTTCCTTAATGATTGGAGGTTAATATATAGTCGCATGTATTGGGTCTAATTTTTCACATATATCCTTTATCTTCTTATACTTTTGATGATCTCAATTTCATAACACCTTAAGACCACTAAGGTCAGTATACTACCTAAAATAAGACCTACATAGTGTGTGGAGGGACCATATTAATGATCTGGGTTGATCGTGGATGAACCAAATATCTTTTAAATTGTGATGAAAATAGAATATTGTGTGCCATTTTATAAGAGAGGAGAGGAGTACCCACGAATTCGTCAAAATTGTAAAATAATATAAATTAATTTTATATTCAAAATTGGTCAAAAGTATTTATTATTATGATATAATATGAAATGGTCAAAATAAATTAATTTAATAAAAATTGGAAAGGATTTTATTATTTTTAAATTCTTGTCTTTTTGTTTTAATCTTAATTTTACCCTTTTAACTCTTAGAATAACATCATGTAATTTATTATTTCAGTGCTAATATAATATATATGAAAAAGAATTAGGCAAAAAATTAAGTTACTAAATATATTATAATCCTTATCCCAATTAGTTGGCTGAATTATATATATTTTTTAATTTTAAATCAATTAATAAAACATTTTTTTTAAAATATATTTAATTTAAAATTTGACAACATTTATTATTACAATTTTTAAAAATTTCATAACAACATGATATTGTAGAAAGAAATATTTTATTTCATCATTATTATGTTAGTGTAATCTATAATATTCATTGATGACATTCATTCTCTCCAATTATATTTATTCTAAAATTTTTAATATCATTTATTTGATATTTCTTTTATTTAAACAATTATTGCATCATAAATGTGAAAGTTGGTAGTTTAATTATTTATTCCTTAAAATTTAAAAAATCATGATATAAATAATATTTATAGCTTAAAAAAATATTTTTAGTCAAACATAACACTTGTATAATGCCATCAAAATATTATATCACTTCTTTAAAACAAAAGTATGACCAAATTTTCTTTTCGTCGAATAAATTACTATAAATGGACTAAAGCAATACATATGGAACCAGGAACTCATAAAATATTTTGAATGAATATTTTTTTCATCAATATATCATCCAATAAAATTGGGACAACATTAAAGTAATTTTTTTAATATTTATAATATTTTTTTACCAATAATTACATGTTTTCTCTTAACTGTGGTAATTTAGAAATTCTGTAAAAATATTATTCATATTTTCCAAAAAGAAATTATAAATATTAACATAATTTATTTAATTATTATTACAAATATAGATGAAAATTTTTAAATTTAAAAAGACAAATAAGGCTAAAATTTATTTAAAATTAATCGTGTTGACAGATTGAGAAATATGCTTTCTAACGTAAAAATGTTCACAAGTTCATAGTTTGTTTATCCATTTTTACGATCAAATTTATTAAAATAACCTAAATTTGATTAAATTATATAATTTTTTCTAATTATACTTTAAAATATTATAAATAAAATTTTACTCTATAAATATTTTAGAGAAAATGATGATTTTAATTAAAAATGCAATATTTTTACTATTCATAAATATATAAAATATATCATAAAAATATAATAAAAAATCAACCAAAGTAATTTTTTATATAACTATTACAAAAATAAGATTAATTTTTAAAATTTAGTTTGAAAATGTGTTAAATAATATATGTAATATAATTTAACCTTCAAAAGGTGGAAAACATGAGTTTTTATTAAAGCACAACATTTTTAATTGAATTGGATTTGTTACTATATCATGTCTTTAAAAAAATGAGAGAAACTTCATTATTTTAAGTAATTATATTATATATGTATTCCAATAACATAATCCAACATTTTTGATTTCTTAATTTATTTTTATAGAAATCACTTTTGAATATGTAGGTATTTTTTCTGAAAAAAAAAATATCTTTTTTATTTTTAAAAAAATTGATGTTTATTTTAAATTTATTGGTAAAATAATTATATATATAATAATACAATAATTTCATCATTCTGTTAATCCAGTTCATACCCATTACTCTGACGACTGGGATATAATAATAATTTTTAAATAATCATCATTATTTTTGTATTTAGCCTCCTCATGGTTTATCATTTAAGCTATCCAACATAGTATTTGTTTTTTTTAAACACTGTTTATTTTATTCTCCCCACCACCCTTAGAAGATGTATTATCTTAATTTTGATTCCGGGCATGGAACCGATGGTTTGAATTTTCAAAATACCCTCATTGAAATCCAACTTCTCTAAAAGGATTAATGAAATTTCACCATTCAAATAATGAAAGGTAAATATGAAGGTCACCCTAGATAAAACATATTATGTTTTCATATAGTAAAATATGGACATGGATGAGAAAAAACAATAGTGTTATGGTAGATGGTGATAGAGAACATGATCATGAGAAATTTCAAAATCACAGAACCATTAATATGTGATGGGTTAAATATGTCATTGATTTCTCAGTATGAAAATAAACAGATAATGTTTTTCATTTACAAAACATTTTTTCTATAGTTGAGTAATTCATTTACTATATAAAAACCTACCTAAGCAAACATACTTGATATGTTATTATTTTATAAGCACAATTTCATCATTATAATGTTACCATAATTCTAATATACATCCTTAAAAACAGTTGTAATCACCAATGATTATATAATCTTTATAGATAATCAATACCATAAAATACAAGTCCCAAATAAAGGCATATTTCTCATTAAATAATTTCCTTAAATAAAAATAATCCCATAGAAATCCAAAAAAGTACTTATTAAATTATAATAGCATCAAATAAAACCTCAAACAAATTTCAAAAACCTTGATCATATTATTACACATTGAAAAATATTATGTACTATAATGATTCCGTCAGTTCACCAGATATCTCAGCATCAATTGCTATATTTGAAATAGATTTTCCCACACTTTGTTTCTGATCATTATGATTTCTATAATAAGAAATTTTTTTCAAACACATATTTAGATAATGTACAAACTCATTTCGGAAAAATAATTTTACTGTTGAAAGGATATTTGTTATCTTATTGTAGGATTGTTCATGACACTTTTACATGTAATCACAAACCCTGTGACCAAACATACCACACCTGTATCACATTCCATATACTAACAGTCACTCATGAAATTTTATTTTACCAGACATCGAATATTTTTAGTCTTACCTATATAATTCATTGTTTTCTTCTTTTTATTTCTATCAACATTGATCATTTCATACTCTTATCATCTCATGGAACTTATGTGTGAGTAAACTCTATTTCATCATTCTCAATCCAATGAAACCCCTTTTAATAAATTTTAAATTCACCCATGAAAAAATCACTATATATACTTGGTTTCAATATTGAGTTTCATCAATTAATTTTATTTTCAATGTCATGAATAATCTTCCTTAAATACATGTCCGATTTTGGAAACTTTTCATCGAATGAGATAGCTTAATCCTTATTCTTTTTCTTCAATTAAAATATTTGTTTTCTATATACTGTTCCAAAAAACCTTATGGAAGTTTTTCTCAAGGAAAATATCATTAATTTTTTTCCAATCCCTAGCATAAAGATAATTTTTCTCTCTACTATTTATTATCCAATGACCACCATCGATCAACATTACCTTTAAAACGGCTGATAGAAAATGTGATATTTTAATTACTAGAACATCCAATGCATTCAAATATATTATCTATGGAATTGATCCATCCTTGATAAACCACTGGGTTAGATGAACTATTGAATTATGAGAATGTATCCTCATAAAATGTTCCATTACTAACATATTCCTCTATGGTTGATCATACTGATCTCTTGCATGGATGACACCACTATTTATTTCCTATATTAATTTGGCCATCATAGCAACAAAATATTATGATCTGATGTCGACCATCTCATGATATTGATTTGGATGAATATTTTCCTCTCAATTAAACATAACCACGACATCCCAATTTTTTTGGATTTAAACCATTTCCAATAAACATATCATAGATGAAGAAAATAGTTAATATTAAAATAATATATCTTTTGAACGTATCCATGAAGTAAATATAATTTATGGATATTAAATATAATGATATTATAACACCAAAATATATATAAAATGACCTTTGATACAAAAAATAATTCCCCGAATTTAAGCATTACCTATTATAGTGTTCTCTAACAAGAATTAAAATTCAAATATCATTTCAGTTTAGTGTTTATGAAAATTTGGATGAACTCTTAAAAAGGAAAACCATACATTACAAGTGGACACTTTTAATCATCCTCTATTATTCCCACCAAACAAAAAATTCTAAAAAACATCATTATAGTCCACGATACACAACAAAATTCATATATTTTCCTCATCGTTGTCCCTAATGATCCATTCTCACATTGAAGATTATTTTAAAACTTGGGATGTGAAAAAAAATCTCAGTAAAGGACATAATATTAATGAAATAAATTATTATAGTGAAAACATGAAAACCAATATTTATTTCTTTGGAGAACGAAACAAAACTTTTTTACATGAGAAACACATATACATTTTTATCACATAAAATCATTAAAACCCATATAAATCATGTAAAACACCTTTAGGAGTCTTTAAGAATTATATATATATAACCCTTCAAAAACACATTCAATTGGAATAACCATACAATCCACATCTAATACTATTATTACCCAATAGGATGTATGTCTATAATGATGATAAATCTTCATATATTTTATATCGGGCTCAACATACTGTTGTAATGGATCTCATCCCTTCTTATATACTATATCAGGCTCACTAATGGTCTATAATGTGGATGGACCCTTCATATAAGATATATCACGCTCACTGGTATTCTATAATGGGGATCAACCCTTCGCATAAGCTATATCAGGATCCCTAATTCCATATATTTATCATGTAAAAGTTTTTTTAATAAAAATATTCCTCAGACAACCCTTTGAAAAACACCTTCAATCCAATATGAAAAAACTTTTTTATAAAACTACAATTTTAATTAAAACAACATTTTAAAGGAAAATTTTTTGAAAATTGATGGAAGATGTTTTTTCAATTAATAAAATATTTAATCTTTCAATGGAATATAGAAATTACATAATAGTAATAACAGATGTAAATTTATCTTCACTATATATATTAGGAATAAAACATACCTCTTGAAAAAATTTGAATGAAATTTATAATATACATAAATTATCCTTTATAATCATTTTATTTCTATATAAATAAATATTTATAACAATATAAAGAATATTATCATGTAGAAAAATATTTTATAAATAAATCGTTAAATATTCAATGTGTACCATACCACTTTGAACATTTAAATCAAAATCCCCTATAAATAATAACATTTAATATGAAATTAAATATCATGGTAAAAAACAAATTAATGTTAGGATATTTAAATGGGGAATTTATATACACATCCTAAAATAAAGAGGGTGTATGAAATAAAAATATTAATGAAAATATATAGACACGAAGTCCCTGACCTTGAGTTAGATTAGACATGTATGTCATTTCTGTTCCTTTCCTTGGACGATCTTATTTTCGTAACACCATAAGACCGGTAAGGGTGGATTTCTACGTAAAATAAACTCACCATAGTGATGGAATGGTTTCTATGAATGGATTTAGAAATATGTTCTCTGAACTAAAAAGGTTTTAATGTGGGTTAAAATGTGAAGAATTATTACGCTTTTATATGAGAGGGGAGGGGCACTCATAAAATTCTATAAAATAATAAATTAATATATATTACTATTCTATTATATAGTGGTCCTAATTGATGTATTTAGAATATGTTATGAATATGTCTTAAAATATATATTCATCAAATTAAAATAAGTTATTTTTTGAATAATTTTTTGTCCTTATTTTTTGTTTTAACCCATATTATACCCTTTTAACTCTTAATATGAAATGTAGTATTTTACACATTAAGGGTTAATATAATTACTATAAATTGAAAAATACAAATAAATATGACATTTTGTACATTTTATGACTTATGTAAATAATTTATATTATTTATATGTGAATTAAGAATTTTATATATTTTAATAAACTAATATTTATTTTAAAATATCATTAATGTCAATTTTCACTGTATTAATTACTTGACATTTAAAAATATAATATCAAAATGATATCATCGAACCTACTCTTTTAAAGAATCATCAACATGTCAAATTAATTTATATACATAATGAATGAAATTAAATCTCTAAAATTATATTTATTTTATTATTTTTAAAATACTTTATGTGATATTTGAATTAATTTAATAATTTTTCATCATCATTATGTACGCATTTAATTTAATAATTGATTCTAATGTTTTTTTGAAAAATATAAATATTGATATGAACTTATATTATTTATAATTATTATTTATAGTCAAATATATCTGTTATATTACCCAAGAGTAACAATATTTCACTTTATAGAAACAAAATTATGACAAAAGTGACTTTTCATTGAACATAATTTGAAAAATGGATATATTTCCTCCGAGTTGAACCAACAGCTCATAACTTTTCTCAAAGATAATGGTAAAACAATAATTAATATAAAATTAGGACAAGTATTGGGTAATTTCCTAATATTTATAATATTATTTTAAACAATAATTATCTAATTTACTTGAAACAACGGTAACAAAAAAATAATTAAGTTACTATTCATATTGGAAAAAAATAAAAGGTACCTATTTTAATAATTTTGAAATGATTGTTCCAAATTTTGAATCAATTTTTTATAATTATAAAACATTAATTGGACAAAATTAAATTAAAAATAATTCCATTTGAAGAATGAGAAATCTCATATTTAAATAAATCTTTTTAAATGTTCAAAAAAAATTTTATCTAATTTCAATATGAGATTGATTCTAAAAAACTATATTTGATTAACGGATATTAAAATTATCCAATGAACTATAAAATAAAATTTAAAATATTTTTTAGCACCATAAATTATCTATATGCAAAATCTATTTTCAATTAAAAATAAACTATTTCTTCTGTATTCATAAAAACATGAATCTTATCAAGAAAATACCTTAAAATTAAAAACTACAATTTTTTGTATTCAACATACAATTAAGAACTTTATTTTTTAAAACAGAATTATAAAGAATTAAAAAAAATATATTTAAAACAAGTGCTCTATTAAAATATGGAAACCACAACTTTATAGAAAAGTACATTTTTATAATTAAATTTGAATTTTTTTTAATATCATGTCTAGAAAAAAATAAGATAAATTTTAAAATTTAGACGTAATATATAATATATATATATTTATATATTTAAATAATATAATTAAATATGGGTTAATGTTTTATTTATTATTAAAAAATAGACATTTGATATTTAACATATTTCATTAGAAAAACATTTGAATTTTTATAAAAAATGTGTATTATTTTAATTTGAAATAAATTCATTAATTCTTTATATATAAAAGTTTAAAAAATATTTTCATTATTAATTAAATCATATTTGTACCCTTTATTATAAAATATATGTTATAATGGATGAATTTAAATAAAAATATTAAATTTTTTGTTTATGCTCGATGTGGCATATCATGTATGTTATTAAACAATGTTTTTCTATTTTTATAACGTACGATGACAAAAAATGTCTATGTTTTTAATGATTATATAAATCTCATGACCATAGCTATGATAAGGAAACCTTCATTTTCCACCATAATATACATATACTAAAATTCAGAACTGTTTATATATACTCCCTTACATGGTATTAGGACATAGTTGTTTCTCGGTACATACCAGTCAATACCATTTCCATGATCCAACTTCCACCATATAATAAAAAATGTTGGTTATAATAATATAAAAAATATGACGATGAGAATAGAAATCTAATTATTTTACACTTTATGAAAACAATTTTTTTAATATGTGACACTTACATATCAACCTATGACTCTCTTTATTCAATCCTTGGTTATACATGGTCATAATTCAATTAGGTTATACAATACAATTTTTTTCAACATTATTGAATTCCTGGATCAAAATGATAATATTATGACAAATGATATATTTCAGGAGTATCCACCCAGGTGTTTGTTATTAGGCGCAGTCATTGTGATTTTGGGTTATGATTGATTCAATACTCAACCAACCATTTGAGGTGTAATTACTCCTAGTTGCATTTATACCATAGCTTCATCCATATATATGATTCCAAATAAGGATTTAATGTTAGGAAAAACAACATAATATATACATTAACAAAACATCATGATGTTATCCAACACCTAGACATATTCTTAGTGTTTTCAATTAAGTTTTCTTATCTTAATCCCCAAATTAAATGTGCAAGGTGGATTAGAAATAAGTTATATATTATCACTAACTCTTATATATACTAATGAAATTGTGATAAATAAAAACAAAAATGTACAAAAATTATCTTCATTAAACATCCTAATCTACAAAATTTGTTAAAATATTTCCATTGATATAACTGTTACAACGTGTTACTTCACTCCATGATATATAATTCATAAAAAATTACATTACATTACATTTTTTCCAATAGATATAAAATCCATGATCATACAAGACTTATTTATTAGATCAAAATTATTATTTCATATATTATATCTAAATTATCATTTTATGTTTTCATATTTAAGGAATTGGGACACAACACAAACTAATAAATCCAATGTACTCTGTATGAAATCAATAATTCTATCATTATTTGAGAATCTGCATATTTTTTGAAAAGTATTTATCACCTCCAGAAAACTCCATCACACATGATATCCTTCAAAAAAATTTGATTTCACTCATATTACCCATAACCTGGACAAATGAAAAACATAATCAGTGATGAGACGAAGTTATTATTAATGGAATCATATAACTCAAACAATTATGGAATAAAAATTATATAAAAATTATTTTATGTAGATGAAATGAAAATGATATCATAATCAACTTGAAAATCGGAGAATTTAATATACCCAAATATATTTTAAAAGCATGGATATAAAAAACACATAAATCATACAGATTGAATTTATAATACTATATATGAAAAACATATGGCCCAGGCCTTATTCTAACACACATTACATTCAATCAATACCGAAATATATAAATCCCACTGTGAATGCATTATCACAAGAAACTATCCTATTATGGGATGTTAATATTCTAGAACCCACTTTTTTGGTCACGTGAAAACTAATTATGCATTTAAGGGATGCATAATATTACACCCTGCCCATCACATATTAAAGTACAATTCATTTACCATTAGATAAAATTTTTAAAAATACATAGTCAACAATTACAATAGTCATATGTGTTGAAATAATAATATATGGAAAGGAAATTTTTTCCCTTTTTTAATAAATTGGATAACATCATAATAACCCATCTAGAGGAAGAAGGCGTATGTATAATGAATACATAGTTAACATTCCAATAATAATATGTTATGGAATGCCAATGATTTTCGTACAGAAAATATCATATCATCATTTATTGGATAAAATCATAAAATTAGAGTTTTTAATAATTGATGTAAATTCCATATATAAATATGATTATATGGATGATGCATTAATTAAATATCTTGATCATAGGATATATGAAGAAATAAATTCGATAGATAAAATTATATATATAATACTAAGAAAAAAAATTTATCACAGGGAATATGAGGGAGGAATTTATATACATATCTATATTACAACATAATAAAATAAAAATGATGTAATTTCCCAACTTATATGAATTATGTTTAATTAATGGTTATATCCAAATGTGAAAAAATAAGTAACCAAAAATCCTCATTACTATGGAAAAAATTAATTAGTAGCCTTATAAATAAGGAACTATAATTTTTATATTAAATCCCATTAATTTCAAGTAATGAAACAGTCATGGGATCATAAATCAATAGAACACTGTACATAAGGAACATGATAAAAATAATGTATACTCTCTCAATGAACGAGGACTGACATAAAGAAAAACCATTAAAACTATAAATATTTGAATAAAATACACATTAAGATATGTCATATAACTTAACATCACATATAATTATTATAATTTTTAACATGATATGATATCTCCAATATTAAATATATAAATCACATAAATTAAATTAGATACAAAAATACAATACATTTCCTTGCGAATAGATATTGATACAAAACACCACACCTCCCATACTGACTTCCACAGATGTAATTTTACCTCATGTATTAGAGAAATATTTATACTAATCACAAAATTCATGACATTACTATTAACCATTTTCCTCCATACATTTCATAATTAGTCATTCTCTACATTAATTCATCCAATTTTCAATATCATGTGTTTATAGTTTGGATCATTTTTATTATTTTCATAATATTTGTGATTTTTTATATTCTTAATTCATATTTAATCATTAAAATATTATATAATAATATATTATATTTGTTAAAACATTGTTTATATTGTTATAAAGTCATTTCATGTACGATATTTTATAAACTATGATGATGAAATCGATGATGATCATGTATCTGTGATTCCTAAGAAGCAAAAGGAGTTTTCAAAATTAATGAGATAAATCATGATATAAAATTAGTAGAAACATATATATAATTATTTATAAAGAATTATACTTGTAAATAATTCATTATAGTAATACATTACAAAAATTCAATAAATTTTTCCAATAGGTTGTTAAACAAATGGATATATTAACGTATAGAGATTTAATGAAGGATTATGATAAGTTTTTGTTTTATTTTCTTCATACTATGAGAAAAATGATATTTTATGGTTATTAGTAGTGTAAAAAATGAATTATTGGAATTTATATATATATTTAATTTATTTGATAATATTATATAATTTGAATAAAATATTATACTCTTGATATTCTTATTTTAAATGATTATATTAACGATGATCGTTTTCTTTTAATATTAGTAATTACTTGATGTATTTTTTATAATAGATACATAAACATAGAATAAAAATCATATGTAATATTTAATACAACCCCTAAAATACAACATTTTAATTTTCTGGAGTAAAACAATTTATGCAATTTCATGGAGTTGGATGTCTGTAGCATGAGAGAATGTCTTTTTTTTTCATAATGGATGGTATATATGAATAAACAATAATATAAAAATAATATAATAACATTATATTACATATTTTTTAACTAATATCAATATATTTCTGAGGTTATTATACATTTTAATGAATAGAAGTAATAAGAAAAACTAGTTATCTGATAATACTTTTGTTGGGGACATGATTTTCCTTAGAACTCTCCTAAAATTTTAAGGGCTTGAGAAAACTGTGACTAAAAATAGGATTATGATATTGAGATTAGGATATACAGTAATTAAAATGTATGTGTATAGATGATGAATTCTATGGTATGTTATTCCCTTATGTGGTAATGATCTTACACCTTTATTAACGTAGGAATGAGTGGCTTTGCAAACACAATTACATTTTTCAATATTGATATTACATTATTTATGGATCAATGGAAAAACGTATACAATTTGAATGTAAAAAAATTATTAGTTGAAAAATGAATAAAAATTCATTTAAAGTAACTTTTTAAATGGTTTTGGACTATTACACTAGGTTAACTTCAATTTACAACACTTTTACTAGTACCTTGGTAATTAATATCTAACGTTGGTAATTAATTTTAATGAAAAAGATAAATATATAACATTTTAATTAATTTCACAATTATGAATTAAAATATTAATATAATTCTACCTTATGAATAGTTTAATGGTGTGATGTTAATTTTCAAGTAAGTGCACTTAATTATGTCATAGTAGTTCTTTGAGAAAAATTGTTTTGAAGATATATATATATATATGAAATAAAATTATCATGAATAATGACCTTAATGAAATTTATTTATTTATTATAAAGAAAATAATTCTTTCGATAATTTATTGTAATTATAGAACAAAATATATCTTGAAAATACTTATTTCTAGGAAAGCTACCGAAAATAGTCTCGATATAGATGTAACATTTTAGTTATTTAAAAAATTATCCAATCGTTTTTAATATAAAAATAATATTTAAAAATATTTAATGTTAATACATAAATTCATATAATTGTATTTTAATGGTTTTTAAGTCATTTAGTTTATGCTAAAATAGTTAACATCTTGGAGAATATAAATTTTTAAATCCCATATATTTTGACATAAATTAAATAATTCTACATAATTATACAAAATTCACAATATGTATATTATTATATCTAGAATTAAAAAATTAATCTGAATGTTATTAAATTACAATTATAAAAACTAAAAACAATGTTTTTGAATTAAATCAAAAAAATATAACCAAAATTATATTTATAAGATCAAAAACATAATAGAATAATTCTTCTGTAAATAATTAATTATTTGAGTAGTAAATTTATGTAAAATAATTTAGTTTCCATCATATTAGATGTACTATTAATTTTAATTATAGGTATATTTCATAAATTGGTTACTCCTATTAATTCCTACAAATTTAACTACAAGGATTTAGAGGTAATATTTGTACAACTATATTTTTTCTAAATATATCATAGTATTTATTTATGTATGGTGTTATGTGTGTAGAAGGCTTCAAAAAAATATCTTAAAAAAAAATATATATTATAATTTTTTTAATTCATTATATCATTTTATTTGACATAAAACAGAAGCTCCCAATATCTTTCATTTCACTCATCCCCATTTATAAATAAACAATGATATATTATAAGTAATTTACATTACCCATTTTAATCCATGATATAAATATGCTTAACAAATTACCCAATATGTATATAAAATTTTTCCATGACTCAAATATATTGATTAATGACTTCAAAATAATAATTTATTTTTTAATAAAATCATTTCATGATAAAAAACCTATATTTAGATAAAATATATTATTCATAATTTTCTGAATGAATTAATAAATAAAAACATATGTATCTCTATTAAAAAATTTTATAACTAAATTTATGGTAAATTAATTAATAATAAATTACACAATAGTTATATAATGTTTAGGGATAAGATAAGATATTTTTAATGTAAAAGATTTATTTTTCATAGATCTATTATTATGTGTCAAATTTTTTTTATTTTAATAAGTAAAATAAATCACTATTGATTAATGATGGTGATGAAATTTATATAATATATATTACACTAAATATTTTAACATTGTTATAATTGATTTTAATTCTCATTTACTAAATGAAAACCTGGTTTTATTCTTATTGATTTTATTTTAAGTAATGTATTTAGTTGTGTTTTGTTTGATTATTTCAAAATTAATTTTTGAATCATATAAAAATTGAATTTGATAGAATGTATTTTACATTTTGATTAAATGTTTTCATATTGTTTTTTGTGCACAATAATTTTATATCATAATTAACAGTACAAGCATCACAAATTTGTTACATATTTATGGTTAAACGGGTTCACTAGGTTTCTTGACAATGAGATAAAGGTGAAATGTCACATAAGAATTCATAAATGTTGTTATATAAAATTATTTTGACTACATATTATATTAATTTTTAATAATATTACATTATATTCCAAATTATTAGGAAATTAAATTTACACTATTTCCATATTTTATGTATTTCCATTTTTGTCACTACCCACACATTTAAAAGGTAACCTATTCTACTCCCATATTCAACCAATATTAACAATATATCATATAAAATAACTCTCTCAAAAACATTTATAGAATACTTACCTTAATTCATGATATATTTTACGTACCCAATCTCTATCCTGAAATAGATCATGTGGTAAGAAAAATGAGTTCTCTCAAATAGGAGGTAATCGTCTTACCTGAGACATTCAATGTTTATTTTTTTCTTCAACTTCCTTAAAAACAATTATATTTATCCTATCATAATAGATACACTATATTCAATATAATAATATTTTAGTGTGATTATGTTGCAAAATTTTTCTTCCTATTTTCCATCAACTATGAAATGAATGTTACACAAGTGCATACATGTTGACTACTGACTCTACGTTGTGATATTAACAATTTTCCCTAACCTCCTCACATTGATTGACATAATGATTGATTTAATAAAAATATTTCTATTTTTTAATTTAATTTTTAATATTTAATTATAAAATATTATTTATCTTTCTTTTTTAATTTTCATTATAAAATCAAACGTCTTGTTTATGAATACGTATGAACTATAGTCTCCGTGAATAGTGTAATTCATTTTTCTATCGGTACATTTTTTGGATGGTCCTATATATCTATATAAATATTATATATAACATTTATATCAATATTAATATTTTTTATGCTATTGAACGACGATCAATATTCATGGGAAATTACATTCATATGAAATCCCAATACAAACATGAAGCACTTAACACTGAAAATGCAAATGATAATAAATAATTGTTAATTAATGGGTGATAAGATGTTATAAGTAGAAAATTCATGTTATTATAAATTATTAGTATAGTTCTATTATTATTTTTTAATAAATTTTATTTTATTATAGATGGTGTTATAATGGATATAATGAAACTCAGATGTGAGGTAAGGGTTTCTCATTTAAATTTTGTTTCCATAAGACATATGTTATATTCTCAACATGTTTCAATCATTTGGGTTATGAAATCCCACTATTATTTATTATATCATGAATCAATATATAATAATTGTATTTAAACAATCATTTTAATTTATTTACTTCCTAGGAATTACCATTAAAAAAATTTCAATGTGGTACTCAAATTATGTCTCAATACAAATATTTTTTGCGATTGTTTTTTCTTAAATATATTATGGTAGAATAATATAATTTGTATATTTTTTCAAACATTAAATTTATTTTATCTCAGCATGTTTTTTTAGATATTACATATTTTCCATTCTTTTTACTCTCTCTATGTATTATAGATTATAAACAAATGTTTTTATGTGAAACTACATTTATTTATACCATTGTTCAAAAATAATATTCTTTCATGTCTATTTTTTACTATTCTTCATTGAATAATTTAATTCAATTTTACAAATTTTTAGTATTCTCTAATTTTTAGTAAAATTAATATTTTTATCTTTTGTTCTATGATGAATTATATATCAATGATTTAACAAAAAAATAATTTTATTAATATATACTACATGATTGGATTTAATTTCTATGAAAAATAATTTATTATATTATTGGTAGATTTTTATTTTTCCATTATTAGTTTTAAGGAATGTTTTAATCTTTTTGGAAATTTTTATGTTCTAAATATTTTAATTGTAAATGAAATCGGTATATTCCTAAAATAACATTATAGATTTATTTTAAATGTATTTCCATAGATAAAAAATAAATTTATGTATATTAGGATTTACTAAGATTATAATCCACTTTTTATAACTATATTATTTCATTGTATGTTTCTTGATTATGTTGATTAAATATTTTTGAAACCTATTTTATCTTCCATGGGGTCCACTATGATGGTATTATAAAATTTTTCTATTCTTATGGAACAAAATTGAATCGATTATGAAAATGTAATAGGTAGTTACTTTATTGAACTCCAATTATTTGGATGATGATTAATGATTTATGTTTGCAACGTTCAGTTGCATTTTTTGCAACATACCAGTAGTGGTTACATGAGTGCTAAGCATAAGCATGAATCCGGAAAAACTATTGTACACTCAATCCAAGCAAGTCATTAATGTCCTTGTCTGTAGACTAGACACATGAAATCTATGAATGTAACTATTTTTCAATTCTCTTTATATTATATATGATATGTTTATAGGTATACGATATGATCTCATGTCTCATGATCTTTGATTTTTCATTGTTTAAATTTTTATGCACATCCAAATATTTATTCTGTAATTTTGATCATTGAATTATTAGGTATCATTTTGAAATATTAATCTCATATTTTCAAAACCTATTTCAATGTAATTATTATATATTATCATTGAGTAATAGTTCCCATGGATACCAATACTGAGAATCTGATCTCACTCTTTCTTAGATTCCATTTTCACATGTTATTAAAAATCATTTTATATTTGGTGTGGATAATAAGTTTATTATTTTAGAAGTTAATTATTTGTGATGTTAAATATCATTCATGAAATATGATTTTTATGTATCTATTTCCCATTTATAGAAGACCATTATAGATCTAAGGATTGCATTGTTATGCGATGAATAAAATATTTATCTAAAATTATGTAATATCTTAGTATGTAATGTTTCTCTCAAATAAGTTGTTATAAAAGAAGGGTTATGCTATTTTTGGATATAAGATTAGAAATTTAAATCTATGACCCTTATGATGACTTATGTCTAGGATAATATCCAAAGTTAATGAACATAATAGAGCATACTTTTACTATAAAAATCCATATATTGATACTAGCATGTGGATGTGGTTATTGAAAATATAATCCTAAGGTTATTAACCTTGAAAGGGGTGGATTAGACATTAACTCGATTGTAACCAATGTACACTACTATAAAATGGGAATATCTCCATAATGTTATAACAATGGATTACATGAACAATTTTTATTGAGTTAATGGATAAACTTGTATGAATTTTTTAAAAAATTATTGACATTGGATGTCCAATACAAAGAGCATTTGGAATGTCATTTGTATAGATTTTTCACATACCCAATGGGCTCCCAACCTCCCCCATTCACCCACGATCCCATATTTCCTTTAAATAAGTGATAGGTGATTTCATTTATCCTCCAACATTATCTCTTTATTCATGGATTTTAATTTTTGGGAAATTCATTAACATAATATTTTGGAGTTACGAATCCTTATCTAATTTTGTTAAGTATTTTTTCTGTCAAATTATATCATCATGTTATCAACTTCATATGTTCTTAAATTTATACCAGTTAAAAATAAAATTTTTTATTTTAATTTCATGTTTTTTAATACTTGAAGTTTTGTGTTTTCATTCATTCTTTGAATTGAATATATTAATAATGCTAAAAGGATAGACATTCACATGTCTTAGCATAGTTTATGTTCATGTCACGACTCTCTAGTCTACCTGTAAATAAAAACACAAAAAAGATTATTTATCAATGGATTTTAATATATATTAACCATGAGATCATTTTGAAAATGGGGATATAATTTTTTGTAAAGATATTTGGGTCCCAAAATGAATTTATTCCTATAAATAATGTGTTTTGGAAGGCTGTAAAGATAGATAATGATGAGAATGATCTAGTAGTGGGGTTTATATCTTCGAAAGGATCGAAATATTTTTTGTCAAATATTTGATATTTTCTATTTAATTTTTTTATCACCCTATGATATATATCAAGCGAGCTGATATTTATTTTTTTCCTAACATTTTATTAAATTGGGATTCTACTAGTGTGGTTATGGATTTTTGTTGAATTCATTTTGGGTTTCATAATCAACTCTCTTTCCACCCTTTCTCCTTATTTTTAATTACATAACCATAGTGATGTTATTATGGGAGTGTTCTAGAGTGGATTTACAAGAATAATAATTTCACAATAAGAATTGGTTATGATGGTATCTACATTTATAAATGTTTTTTCATTACCAATCACAATATTTCACCACAATATATGACCATTAAAATGGTAATTTGTGAGAGAGTGAGATTAATCCCTCAGATGTGGGGTGGGGGTTAATTAGACAGAAAATTAAATTGAAAATAATATTAATTCAATTAGTTTTTACAATCACTATTTCATGTAGTTTCCTCATTATAGAATTAATTTATCATTATTACTATTGAATTGTGTATTATATATTATTTTCATAATTAGACCAAACATATAATTTCATGATCTTATACTACTTATTTGGAGATTTAGTGATTTGGGTTTTAGGTTTTGGGTTTTTATCTTCTATGCTGGTCGATCATATGTGGAAATAATGACACTTTTTAGGTTGGTCAAAACCCAATAAGGGTGAAAGATCAATCTATTTATAAGATGGTATAGGTTCTAATTTTATTGATTTGTATAAGCTGAGGCATCCTAAATATTGGAATACATATATTTTAATTTCCAAACCTAAATAATGAATGAAATCATTAGTGTGATTAAACTGTGTATAGTTTTGTAATATCCTTCCATCAAGGTTAAAATTTAATAATAGTTATCATTGTTCTGTTTGGATGGGATATATATAAAAAAATATTCTATACTAAATTATCATAATAATATAATTTTCATACCTTGTTCTTGATCATAATATTGAATTAATATATAATAAGAGGCATTTTCCCTATCCCACATACTTTATATCAATTAATTTTCTCCATTGATTACTATTTTGTAATCTATAATGTAATTTTGAATGTTTACAGTATTTTGAATATTTCAAAATTTGGAATTTGTTTTTATTAACTAATTGTTGTTCTCTTTTAAATCAATTTAATTGATTCTTCACTGTAAAAAAAATGATAGTAGTTTATAGTGTCCCAAATTTTGTATAGTTTCTAGTATTATATTAAATTAATAACATTTGTGGGCACCCACATTGGTTCATTTATTTTAGGATTTTCTTATCTCTTATGTTCTTTAAATTATTATTTGTTTCTATAGAAACTAAAATTTCCTTTATGTCTCTAATATTAATTTTTTAATGAATTTTTTTTTGTTATGGGATACATTATTTATTTTAATATAACATTATTCCAATAATATAATAGAAATAAGATGGATGTGTCATACCAATCAGATTTCATATGATTTTCGAAAGAATATGGATATTTTTTTTATATTTTTCATTTAACAGTGCTTCAGATCGAAGTGGTATATACTATCAATTTTATAGTTTTGTGGGAATACCGTGGATAAGTTAGATATAATTTACCAACTATATTACATAAGATTTATTTCAATAAAATTATTATTTTTGTTATCACAATAGATGGATGAGTAAATTTTGATGTTTTTATGAATAAAAATTAATAAATGGTATTTATAATTTCATGTCTCATCAGTTTCCATTTGTTCCTCATCATTAAAGATATAGTATGCCAAAGAATGAAAATAATTATATCAATACATATGAGGAGAAGAATAATGATGATGATTTTGAGAGGGTAGAGAAAATAATGGTTGATTCTATAACTCCAGTATATCATGAAAGTAATAAAATGAAAAATTTGGAATTTTTAATGAATTTAAACCATGATAAACTATGTATGGAACTAATAATACAACCATTGATTATATTCATACTTTTTTTAATACTTTCTTCCTAATGGTGCACATATTCTCTTAACTCATTATATGGCATGAATATTAATTAAAAAGATTTTATTTGTTGGTAATAAAAATCATGATTGTCTGATAGATTATAATTTATTTTTCAAGGAAACTATAAATTTAAATTATTATAATTTTTTTGGTAAATCTTAATCAAAGGAATATATATTGGGAACAACATCTCATGTTCTAGAAATAGTCATGGGGAACATTCCATTGATTCCAAGATATCAAAATCTAAAAAAGTCTACATAAATCAAAACAAATAAATTTTGTAATAATTATAATATAATTAATAGAAATGATTAGTTGGTTAACCTGACATATAAATTATTATTGATGAAAATTGAAGCAGAAATATGTGATTTTATAGGGGAGGTACATTATGTTAGGCCATGTTTGTCATGTTTTGGATTTAATATCTTTTGTTGGACTCTTTCTTCACATAGAATGTGGAAAGTTTTTATTCCCTATTATAATAGTCCCATATTGATGTGTTGGAAAAATCCTTTCACATTCATTAGTATTCAACTATATAGACATTTTGATCCTATTAATAATATTTATATCTAAATTTAACCTTTATTAAGATATTCTAAGAAGCATTTCCAAATCAGTGTCCATTTAGTCTATAATTAATAAAAATATATATTTCCAATATGTACTTCCCTTCTATTGAATAAAAATTATTTCCCATCTTATTCAATGATTTATTTTTAGATAATAATGTTAAAACAATCATGTCTTGTTTTTTGATGAATAAACAATCGAGAAGACTTAAATATAATCATAGATTTTATTTTATTGGGTAGCGAAGATTTTTTCCAATGGATAATCAATATAATGTGATTCCATGGTGGATTGATAATAATGATAAATATGAACAACTGACTCAATATATGTCTATAACATAGGCTAGTGAGGAATTGATTGATGTCATTTTTCATTAGGGAATGGTCACATGATATCTTAAAATATTAATAATGTTTACACTGAACCCACTTGAAATTGCAAAAGGAAAGGAACCTTTTGAGTTTCAATATTGGTCAACCAATTTTTCATTCATCATATATATGTAATTCATATATATAAAAATTTATGTAAATTTTTTATTTAAATCCATAAAATTATAATGGGATATACCAAAGGTGAGTTATATTCTCGACAAGAGTTGTTGTATTATGGTATTCAACTAGAACGGTATCATATCTCTATCTTCGAAAATAAATGGAACATTCCTTATAATTCATACGTAATGACAGCTTAGAGAAATATAAATTCCTATAATTATTGGATAATATCAATGTTCGTGATTTATAGTCTAGAAACATATCTAAATGATTCAATATAAGGAAGTAAAAAATAAAATCCTTAACAACAAAAGATTATCATTTCCTTCTTCATGAATTTATTCCCATATCAATCCAGAATTTACTATACAATATTTAATTGTGTAACAGTGGTTCTATTGTTCCATTTTAATAGATACATTTTTCATAGTAGGTAATCCAAGTAATTCATGATAAAAATGAAGCAATAAGTTTCATTAATTTTGTGTGATTTGGGCATAAATTTTCCACCATCATATTTCACTTTCTTCGTGTATATAATTATTCTTATTCAA
The DNA here is from genome assembly GCA_963277665.1 of Viscum album. NCBI lineage: Eukaryota > Viridiplantae > Streptophyta > Magnoliopsida > Santalales > Viscaceae > Viscum > Viscum album. The sequence goes on from OY728137.1 coordinate 1,903,862,993, forward strand.
TTAGAAAAACATCTTGGGAGACCCATTATATTTTGTGGATGTATCCTACTGATTGAAAGATGAAAAAATATATTATGTCCAAAATAATAATAATCCTCAAGGTTACATTGCAGGATGTTATGCAGATCAATAATGAATATATTTTTGTTCAATGTATTTTAATGATGTTAGAAAAAGACATAACTAGGAAATGGGAATTCAATATGCGAATTATGGGTAAATTGGTCCCTTTCTCTATCTCTTCATCGAATAGTTGGAATTAATCATTTATAGAAATTGGCTACATTGATCCTTGAATAGAGTGAAATGGCACATCCCACAGTCTAGTTTTACTCTTGGTTGTTTAGTTACAATATCAAGTATGTAATTTGAATATTTATAATCTATATTATTAAAATTGATTTAAAATATACCATAATATTTTATTTTAATTTTGTAGGGTGTTTAAAAAATTATAAGTATAGTTCATCGCACTTTTAATTTGATAAGGATATATGTATTTTATAGCAAAGAATTTCCTTCATGGTTGAATTTAATGATATGAATATTATAGTAATTATTATGAAATATAGATAATAATTTAATTGGATAGTTCAGATATGTTTTAGGTATTGATTTACCATGTTCACATTGCCCCTAAATAATTTAACTATTGGATTTCGGTCATAATTATTTGGTTCATGAATCAAATTATTTAATAATACATGTGTATAAATTTGTTACAACTGATTTATTTGTGAATATGAGAACACAACATGATTGTGTTATGTAAACATCAACAATGGACTGTTATTCTAGTACATCCGATAATAGGCATCTATATAAAAAAATTCCCTTATTATGTAATTGTGGATAAAATATTGTTATTGGATTATTACTCTAATGGTTGATTCACTATCATAAAATGTATATGGATTCATTCCATGATGTGAAATGGTACATTTTTCTAATTAATTTGGATTTAGAGTCATTGTCATGATGCTATTCCATTGAACTAATGATCGATATATTTTCACATCAATGGAAAAAAATGTATTATATTGAAGTTTATAAAAGACCTCATTTTGATGTCATTATTGAAACAATACCATGTCATATCATTCATTATGGTGGTGATAAAATTAAAACCATTTAATCCCAAAATAGGTTTGACCAAATTATTTTTTTTGATGACTAAAATTGGAAAATTGTGATTAATGATTTTGAATGTACCATAGTGTTGGTTAATATATTGATGTGACCATATTTGTTTATATTTCACTCAATTTTTATTGAAATGGGTTTATAAAGTTGGTGATTCTATAAATACCATAATTTTGTTTGATTTTGTAATAATATGGTTTATTTAGTATTATTTATTTCTATTCATTTAATTATATTTATTTATATTATGAAAATATATTTTAGAACCTAGTTTTTTAGAAAAAAAATTATTTCATAGTTCAAAATTATAGTATCTAAAAAATGTTATGATATTTTTTATTAATTTATTGACATCTAATATTTATGAATAATTTAAAAAATGGTTTAAAAATGTAAATTTCATTATGATGCATATTATAAAAGATATTTATGAAATTTAAAGGAAGCGACTATTTTATAACAATTAATAATGAAAAAACTAGGTATTCCACTTACAGTTCCCTTATAGAGTTTTATAATTGTAATATTTTTCATTTGGTTTATTTTTACATTGATGTTTTAATTCAAAAAATATTAAATTAATTCATTTGTACCAGAGATTAATTCTCCTTACTATAATAGTATGGATCTGAGTGTGGTTCTCCTAGAGCTATATAGATCACCCTTCATACTCATTCACACCCAGACACGTTAGTGCATATCCCATCAACCACACCCTTTCCACATCGACATGATTATATTGGTATGTTCCCACTCTTTAATTAATAATCTTCTTATCTAGTTTCTAATTATCGTACTAGGTCTCTGAAACCTACATGGATGTTCCCACTTATACCATATCCATATAAAATGATATATCCCTATCACATCTTTAATTATCATACAATGTCCTTACTGCCTCCATTTTCTAATGTCCATCCAAGTCCAAATCATTCTACACTGTAGGATTTCACTCAAAAACATGAATATAATACTTTTCATCACTATAATGTGTAAAGCCTTAATAGTATACTTATCTAGGACAACCGAATGATATATTAAGGCCTACTGATCAGCTAATATCTAGTTTTTATTATAACAATGTAACACTATGTGACATCAATTTTTCTAGCTTCACTGTGAATTAAGTCTAGTTGTGTTCATTTATCATATTAATTGGGATTTAATAATATGATACATGGGAACAACCATATATGAGAACCCTATAATCATCAATCATAACTAATGTTATATTACAATTAAGAACATCAAATGATAGGTTATAATGAAAAATAGCGTATATGTTTTTTGAAACATTATCAAACTACAGGGATATCCTTCTAGTGAAATCATTCTCATGGAGGAATAAAAATAATGGAATCAAGGAGAAACCATGTGTAGAGATAGGTGTATAAGACTTTTCAAATTGGTATTCATGTCATTGTTGTAGTTAGATGAATTTAATTATTCATTGTAGAATAAATTTCACTTTCATGATGGTGAATCTACTAAGGTCGCACGATTGGTAAATCATGGGGATTTTGTGGTGATCATATAAGCATGAGTTATATGTTCATTGAAAGAGAATATATAGATCTGTTATAGAGAGTATACAAATATTAATCGACATTCCAACAACATAATAACAAAAAAATATATCATATATTAGTAGAGTAATAAGTTTAAGGTATTGTAATGCTTTAATGGACTATATGGAAAATTTAATTCTTATTAATTGTACAGCTTTATTTTTTTAGTATGTCTATGTAAAAAACATTATGCAATGATACAGGTGTACACAATGTGGAACAATACAATTCCGGATCATGTGATGTGTCATGTGATATAATATGAATTAAAATAATATCCATATTTTTATTCTTACTTATGTATAAAGGATTTAATTTATGATGATAAAATTTGGTTTGATCTCTTTACTAGATCAGCTTTATGATTTTTCTTGGTGAGACTATACTGAAATAAAATGTTCTATATTTCCACAAAAATGGAATAATTATGCCAAAATTTTAATTCCTTATTCGAAAACAACTAATACTTCATCCAATGACCAAAAAATGTTTTGTTTCTATGGAGTTTTTTTCATTAATTTTTCATAACTATGTTTTGATTATTTAGAGGTGTTCTCAAAAAAATTGTTGGGAAATCATTTTTGAAGAAACACTTTTATAAATTATATTATCCACCAATGATAATATTGGATAAACCATATGTGCCCTATTTTAATTAATATTAGATAAAATTTTGTCATTTAGGTTGATTATATTCTAAATAATTATTTTTGTTTCATTTTGTAAATAATAAATGGTTTTAATAACAAATTTGCATGTAAAATAACAAATCATATTAGATATAATTTCATATAGACTATTCAAATAAACCTAACATTAATTGAATGCAATAATGACATCCTAAATTGTTCATTTAATTTTTTTTTTTTCATAGGATTTATAATGAAATAAATTATCCTGAAATTGATTAAACATCAACAAAAACTGTTTGAAAAGAGGGCTAAATATAACATTTTACTAATATAGAAGGATTAAAATGACACATTAACATATGTGGTGGTAAATGAGAAATTTAGTTAGATTCATATGATTAAATTTTTTACATCACCAGAATATCGTAAATTTTAAGCAAGAAATGACCCTATAATCAAGAATTTATAGTATAAATGAATCGGTCATATTACCTCCCTACAATTCTACGATTACTCGTCCAAACATAATGAATTTACATTTAAATATAGAAAAGGTGTCTTGGATGATTTTTATTTAACTACTCAATGGTATGTCAATATAATCCTTCTATATTGGAAACTTGCTTTGATGAATGTATCATTTCTCTAGGGCTAAATTTGTGTAATTATTCGTTCAAAAGAAGATTATAATCCATGAAAACTAAAACAAACTTATCCAATTGAAAAAACAAAATATAAACCAAATAACCTAAAAATAAATGAACTAGATAACATATCCCAATGTAAAATAGATAATATAATTCATAATAAAATAAATAATGTTAAAAAAAATATTTTTATAATGATTTGATCAAATACAAATGAATGAAGAAACAAAAATAATTAATCGAATGACATTACAAACAAAAATAAAAAAATAATAAACCATATTATCTAACCCAAAATAGAAAAAATAACCTAAAATAAAATACATATATCTGGAAATTGAATATAATAACATCTCTTAAAAAGACCTAAACCAAATAAAACATTCAATAACCTAAAATCAACCTTAATCGAAAAAAATCTAATTAATCAACCTAAAAAATGAACAAATGACCAAATTTAATATCCATGAATTACATAACCCTAAAACAACCCAAATTAATTAAAAAAAATAAACCATATTACTTAACTAAATAAAAAATAACACAATGATTTATCTGATGGACAAACCCAAAATGACCTTATCCATAATAAAAAAAAATTATGTTTCTAAAATGAACAAAATTATATAAAAAATTACATAACATAAAATCAATCAAATGAAAAAAATCCAATTAAACAAAAATTACATAACATAAAATGAACCCAAAAATCTTTCCAAATGGGCAAATGGGAAAATAAGAGAAAATATTTCACCATAAAATGAATGAAATGAAAAAAATCATTAATGAAAGAAACAGATTCACTCAAAATGAATAAAATGAAAAAAATATGCCAAATATTCAAACCTATTATGAAAATGAAAAAATACTTCAATTACAAAAAACATAAAAAATGAATAGAATAGCAATGTTATCAAAATAACTGAGTGACCAAATTACTAAATAATATAACACAAATATAGTTGAATGGAAATCAAAATAAATGAAGAATAAAAATCATACCCATTTTTTGAAATATTATTAGTAAGTATTGACAACTATATTCCATTAGAATAAATTTTTTAATAAATTTCCTATTTATGTGCCTCTTTAATTTATTGATTTCTTCAATAACAAAAAATTTTAATTCAGTTTTTGATTTTTTACCTACTATATAGAAAAAAAATCATTACGTTAATATGATCTTCTAATTATACTGTAAATATAATAGAGATTCCCATAGGTGCATGAATTTCACATAATCAAATGTATATTCATTACCTTTTATATAAATATAATTGGAGAACTGATCACAATAACATGTAGTGAATCATCACTATAATTTAATATAATAGTAAAATGTTTTAACATGATGTGAGATGATGGTTAATCTCACATGTAATAAAAATCGAATTTGTTTTTGTTTTATTTAAATATTTATTCTAATTAAATAACATAGTATTATAGTAACCAATGACATTTATAGTAACTAAAATTCAGTATCAAAGGTATTATGCATTAAAAAACTACTTTTCTTAAGAAATAGGAAAAAAAATTTCGTTAAATGTATTGACATAATAAAATATTATATTTCTTCTTATTGATATCTAACATTTGGATAAAAAAATTAATAATTAAATTTATTGATCATATTACAAATAGTGTTCCCTAGAGTCCCTCATTGAGAAATAATATGAAAACAGTAATCCAGATGAATGATTTAGTATAGTATTAAGTGAGGGTAACTTGGGTAGAGGCTAATGTATACCCAGAACAAGCATTGTCCCCATTAAGAATTTTCCCCCATCAAGTGCCTCTCAAATTTCTCAAATCATTGAGCTATAAAAAAAGATTTTAAATGATGAAAAGTATAAAAAAATAGTTATACGTAAGCGTGAAAGTGGTAAACTGTTCACCAAATTGTCCCTTATTGTTATATAAGATATATGTTCATCATATACATCAGTTGTTTCTAATATTATTAATTCATGTATAGATGATATGTTCTCTTTGTATGATGCGCCAGGTGAAGTTAATGAGGGTCCAATGGAATGTCAAGGTGATAACTCTACTAGTGGTGGTGGGGATAGTGGTGAGGAAGATGATAGGTCTCTAGGTGATAATGTGGGTGATTATTATAATGGAACTAGTAGTGATGAAGGAGATATCAATCCCCTCCATTTTGACATTGAGAGCAATGATACATATGAGGATGATGTTTAATGACTACAACTTATTTATTGTGTTGACTTTATATTTTTTCATAGTATTGTAAATGGTTAGAAAACTATTGACAACCTCATAATTAAATGCTAAATATATAATAATTTTACTGTATTAAATGTGTTACATGGTTTGTAATTTATTTTTAGTTCCTATGAGAGGTGATGGATAGTGTGTCTACTATGAATTGGGGAAGAAAATATATATCCACGATTCTTTGAACCCTGGGTATGCATCAATTTTGGACAAGCCTGTATATCAACATTCTCAGGAAAGGTAGGTATATATGTATTCCCATAGTTTAATTCAATCCTTGTGTAATAAAAATTAGATATAATAAATACAACTGGTTTCAAAAAAACCATTGGTGTGGACCTATACTGATACCAATAATCCAACATATTCATAGAACCAGTAATATAGGCTATACCAATGGTTCTGGGTTCTATACCAATAGTTATAAACTGTTAGTATAGCTTTGTTTTACAAAATATGTATGATTCTTGGAAATAATAATTTACACCAAGATTAATAATTAGATAGGATATTCAATGGTTAATTAACATTCTTATTATATTCCATTTTATATATTTTAATATATAAAGACCATGGATAACATATGTTAACCCTAATTTTTGATTGATTGATGAGAATGTGAAATAATTTGTGATATTTCATTAATAGTTTTTACAATTATATGATTCCTCAATATAATTGTTGTATCTTTATCCCCACACAATACTTTTTTGTGTTAGTCTATTCTAGATGTCAGTTGGAATCATTTGAATAATATAAATGGACTCCAATGCAATGACTGTCCTCATGATCAACCAATTGAATTTGGATTTGGAATACACAATCAATTGACTTTTCCAAATCAGTAATATATTATTATGAATAAAAATATAAACATAGTTTATTTCTCTCTCTCTCATAATATAATATATTATATAGTTTCCTAAAATGATAAATGATAAAGAACCTCGATGGAATATTTTTTAGCTTCCTATATGTCAGGACTATGGGAAGAAGCACCCTGGTGAATGCCTCAATCGAAATGGGAGATAGTTAATGTTTCAAAAATAAGAACATATAGAATTTATTTTTTGAATAAATTGGAGTGACTTATACATGGTATTACAGTAAATCATTTTGAATCCTTGGTAACTCAATTTATTTTGTGCATAAAATTGGGCATTATATGCTTCTATGTCCTAATCTATGGAAAAACTCATAAATAATGAATGAAATAAATCTATATATATCATTGATGTGTATCAAGGTGGTTGATTAACATATATCTAGAACTATATATTTTAGGAATTCCTATTGACATTTATAATAATTATACTTTTAAAAATCCACCTGTTCACCATTTAGTGGGATTTGAGGTGATGTTTTTCAATTATTACCCTCTTTACATAGATTCCAAATACATTTATAAATATCTAAATCAAAATTGATATTTAAAATAGGCCAATGTTATTTTATTTTATTTTATCACATAAATGAATTATTTTTAAGGTATTTTTCATTTAATTTATATTATTTAATTGTTTTTGGGGGTTTCCCATGCATTTTTGGAGGAAATGGTGGGTGTTTATGATTTAATCCAAACTATGATCCAATTTCCAGATATAAAAAATTAATTTGTTTTCTTATATAACCACTACTTTTGTCAACATTTTTCAACCATTTCTCTTCCTACTTGTCCTACCCTTATGTATACAAACCACTGTATCCATTTAGACCCCATAGGAACTCATTATCATTTTTGATTTGGGTGATTTATATAGGTAATGGGCCAACTCGTGAGCTCATTTCCTGCATTAAAAAATATTATTTAATACCACATTCATTTTTTAATTTTTTTCAGTAATTCCACCTCCATATAAAATCCAAAACACTAATCTCACTCTCATGATTTATTTTCACTCTTTTGAACTCATTTTCATTGAAGATTAGGGAAACATTTCTCATGGTTTCTCAAATTGCCTATATTGGTGGAAGTAATTTGTTTCATCCATAAATCAATAAATTATAACTCTTTAACCAATTTTTGTCCCCACATGACCTCCATAGCCTTATTAGATCATCCTTAACTATTATGGTTGGTTGTATATTCAACTGTTTGTGGATTTGTGGAGATTTCATCAAGATATATCAAGTAAGTGGGTTTCCATCCTTCTTCCTCCAGTTTGATTAGGGTTTTTCCATTTATTCATGAAGTTCCTATTTTAAGTCAAGTAGGGATTATAACATAGGTTCTGAACTTGGGTTTCTTGATCTAATCATGTTGTCATAGAATTGATTGAACACCCTTTGTGATGCGGTGGTGGAGCGGGTGATCATTCACACAAGGATTTTGTGTTTTGACACTTGTGGTAGGTGATTCCATGTGTAGTCTTTGATGATTTATAATTCTAGGATTTATAATTTTATCATGTTCATATTCAATTCCCTTTGGTGAGAAACTATTTTTGTGGCGTTTTTATGAAATTTGTGATAAAATGGCATTTTTGTTTGAAAATTGTTTTTTTCTTGTATATACAATTTTGGATCATTTTGGACTGTTTTCTATTTGATGAATTTTTTTATTAAAATGTATTAGTGTTATAGATTCTAATTTTATGAATTATGGGTATGCATGTTGTGTTCAATCTGTGGTTTTCAATGGATTTTATCAGCAAAACATTTATAGATTTTGTGATGTTTTTTATAAAAAATGTAAATGTTTTACTTAGTGATATAACTGGTGAAAAGAATTTGTAGATAATTTTTGGAATTTGGGTGACTATAATTGATGATTTTAGGTGCAATTGTTTTTTGGTAACATGTTTAATTATTCTGACCATAATCGGAGACCCCCGTGTATCTTTGTTTTCGGACGTGAACTTGTATTCTAGTGATCCGGAGTGGGGTTTTCCCTAATTAAATTTGAAATTTCGACACTGGAAACACTAAAAAAAATATGTTGATGATTTTTGGGGACCACTATGTTATGGTTATGTAGCCAACTGGTGGATCATTCATGAGATCAAATATTACTATGGTTATTTTACACTAAAATACGACGTATATGGTGCCCATAACTGATAACTGCCTTGGGGTGTTCTTGAGATTAGTGGTCGTTGGCTCTTTTTTATTTGTTATTGACACTGGGTATGTTTAAAAAAAAGTAGATTCATATATTTATTAATTAAATATTTTCACACATTGAAATTTTTCTTTAAAAATTGATTACCTTTAAAAGTTACATTCTTTAGAATTTATTCCCACGATTTCATGTTTATCAAAATCTTGCATGATTTTCATCATGAATTTTTTAATATATGGAATCCTATTGGGCATTAGTTCACCCCATACTTACACCCCTAGAGTGTATGTAGACATAACAATGTTTGAGGTAGGTAATGGAAAGGCCTTGGGTGATAGAAGATAGGGTTTCTAGATTCCTCCCTTGGTGTGGTGTTGTGGAGACAACTCATGGGTGATAACCCGTTATTGTGTGGAGTCCATTGGTATGTTTGGTTTCTACTTTTATGTATCACTAAACCTATTGTGTAATGTATAAGCCTAGATGTTTCATTTGGTATTTTATTTAAGTAATGTTTTGAATAAATTTTTAGATTTGTTTTATTGATTATTTTTGGTTGTTAAAAGATTCTAAACTCAGGTAAATAATTTCATAACCATAATAAATTATACCCAAGAACTTATTCATCCCAAGGGGATAGGAAACGACCGTCAGGACTTACCATCGACCCGGACGAGTGAATGTTTTAATGGAATCAATATTCGGTTCATGAAAAAATGGTATCAGAGGAGGCTTATCATTTTGGGAAATATAATTTTTTTTGGGTGAGTACAGGTAGACATGATTTATGAATGTAAGGGATTGGAGTATTGGTTATGAGTAGGGTTCATGGACAATACATCTCCTAAATAACCATGAGTCACCATGGGAGTTTGGGCCTGTATGATTGACTTCTCTTCTTGGTGGGACGTATAGGCTACAGACTGCACATATATATTATATGGGAGTGATGTGGTTTTTTATTTAATTGTAGTGATGTGTTCGACTTATTTATATTTGATGTAATTTCTAAAGGATTTCATAATTTTTGTATTGTTTATTTATTTTTTCATTGTTCCCTTGTGTTGCAACATGCCTCCCCAAAAATCTCCCATGCACCCACGGGAGGAAGCCAAAGAGAGTTCTCCCTCACCACTTGATCAGAGGCAAGTAGAGGTTGTGGCTCGTGCTATCAATGATCCGAGATAGGGATTGGATCCTATTACAGCTATGGTTAAGAATGATGAGGCCGGTCTTATGAAAAAAATGACACGGAGTCTCTAAAAAACAGGACTCTTACTTTTAGAGGTAGCATAGAACCCTAGGAAGGGAGGAGTGGCTTGAAAAGATCAAGCACATGTTTGAGATCCTAGAAACACATAAGGAATTTATGGTAGAGTCCCCATATGTCATGTTAGAAGGACCCAGTCGTAGGTGGTGGGAATCAGTGCTTCAAATTGGGAAGCATGAGAAGATGAGATGGAAGGGCTTCATGGTAATCCTCATTGACAAATACAACCATGGCGTTTTGGCGTATGATCGATCTATATTGTTTGTGGAGCTTGTTCTGGGTGGATCATTACATGATGGAGTTTTCCAACATGTTTTCGAAGTTATTCTAGTATACTCCAGAAATAGTGTACAGTGATCTAATAAAGTCCCAGAAGTTGAAGAGGGGTCTGTGGAGAGAGATCTATTCCTATGTATTATTGTTCAAGATGATACCCTATGGAAATGTTTCTGAATGGGAATGTATGGTGGAGATCAACTGCAAGGGTGGGGATTATTTTCCAAGGTTGATATCAGGTTTGGGAAGTGGAATCTCTTCTTAGATGGAAATGAGGTCGGGGGAGCCATGAAAGAAGGGGGATGGCAGCTCAGGACAACCATCCAGGAAGTTCTCTTTAGTGTATTTTGATGCGAGGTCCGTTGTGTGCTACCTATGTGGGAGGCCACGGGACATCTGACCAGCATGCACTTTTCCTTCGAATCCTTATTATCTGTGTGGTTGTATGCGTCACTTGCATCTATTTTGATGGATGGGACATCCACTACCATGTGGAGCAAGATCAGCAGCTTCCAAAGGACTAACATCTTTGTCAGAGTCATTGTGGACCCGGGGATCTCAGATTGGTGGCCATGGGGACAGGGTTGGATCATCTTTTGGGAAGAGCCAATTTAGGGTACAACCACAATTGATTGGCCTTTCTTAAGAAGAGAATAGACATCTTCATGCTGTGTATCAGGCACCAATGAGATCAGAAGTGGGACCGTCAGTAGTTTGAGGTACCATTTTGATTGAATTGTTTATACATGATATTCATTTTTATATTAGTGCTACTTTTAAATTTATCTCTTCCTGTATTGTGAACATGTAGGATTTTCCAACCATGATTTTGCCTTTTTTGATGGAGTTTATGACTCTGTTTGGAATGAATAAAGAGTAGGGTCTCTGGTGACCATCGTGTGCACATTCTATGTCAGGGGATGAGATGGAGTGAGACAAATATGTCTTAGATATGGATCGATTTGAGATGATACTTGGAATGGATTAGCTGGTGATCTTTAAAATTCACATCAATTTCTATAGGCGGAGGGTGAGTTTCACAACACTTAATGAGTGTCCAAATATTTTTCGGGGTGAATGGTATCCTAGTTTTGGTCGTGTGGGACCTCCACAACCAGATTTGGGGAATATTATATTCTATATATCATAGTTCATAATTGAGGATGAAGTTTGTGATCCTAAGGGTGGGTTACGAAATTAGTAAATGATATCCTGAAGGTATTCCTAGATGATTTTTCAGGCATATATCCAGGGCATGACGTTGTGTTCTCAATCGATGTGGCACCAAGAATATTGTTGATATCTCATCCCTAGTATCATATGGCGTCCACAAAATTGATGGAATTAAAGATTTAGATGGATGATTTTGAATCCAAGGATTCAGACGCTGAAGTGTCTCTCCTTGGGCCACTCCTGTAAAGACATGAATTTTCCCTATAATATTTTTTATTAAATGTAACTATTCCAAGGCTGTGATATCTGACGATGTTTGATTTCGATGCCTGATGTTCACAGAATGTAATTTTAAACTTTATTAAGGTATGTTCTGTAAACGGTCGAGTGGGGAATACTAATTTCTGAACCAATGCTTGGAATTGAAATCCAAGGGCACCATTGAACTCACAGCTTCAGGATTCTCTTAAGGGAGCCCTAACCGCGACTATGGTGGGATGAGAGAGGAAGTTGGTTTTGCAGTTTTTGTGGAATATTAATAAAATAAATCTAATTTATTTTAAATATCCTCAACCACTCTTTAGGATTTGGTGGTGGGGACCACAAGGGGTGGTCGGGCATTTAATGAAGGACATTAAATGCCCAGTTACACAAAAATGTGTGACCACCATACATGCAATTAAGAAGTTCATTAATTTCACCTATTAATGAACCTCTCTTAAATATGTGTTGTAAACAATTAACTCTCATCGTCTGTTTTTTTTAATTCTTTTGCAAAAGGAGTGTTGTTATTGGGAGATTAGGATTTTCAAGGATCCTCATGATGAAAAATAGTTCCATCAAGCATGAACCAAAGATCATCTTCTAGCAACATCATTGGAGGTTTGATTTGGGATTGAAAAACACCAACCCATTTTCCAAAGTTGGACATTCTCCAACGACTCACGAGTTAGGGTATAGTTTTGTTTCAATATCAAGAGTTGTTGAATCACATATCTTATCCCTGGATAATATTATAATGCTAAGGATGAGGGCCAAATGAACAAGGCACGTCCCTATGCCTCATATTCAATCATTTCATTCTACACGGCTGAATTTTTGGGTTAGACAACACCCAATTCTGATGGTCAAGAAGAGAAAAGACGACCTGGTCGATCGGATGGAAAAATAGACCAATGAAGCTCACTCGGTGACCCAAGGATGACCACTAGTGTGGAACTGAAGACTGGCACCAGCCGGTGATGGCGGAAGTCGGCACAGGTTGGCTGCTGTGGGGGAGGCGTGCCATCGCGGGCCACATGAGGAGGCCGCAACACTAGGCTGCGACTGTTATCAGGTGTTTAGAACCGGCTAGCCACAGAGTTGGAGGCGCGCCATCACGCGCTACTGGAGGAGGAGGCCACATCTTTTCAGCTGTGGCAGTTGAGTAGGGAGGACGAGACTGGACGACCGTGGAAGCGGTGCCGAGTGGTGTCACGTGCTGCTAAAGGCGGAGGCAGGGACCCACTCACTGCTGGTCCTGTGGTGAGCAGGAGGCCCCACAAGGCACCACCTCTTCTGATCTCCAACGGCCGAACCATTTGGAAAAATGTGTGGGGGAGGATTTCCCCCACCGTGCCAGCGAGGGCAGGCCCCACACCCTCCTAAGGTCTGAGATGCGCCCACTTCCATGGAGGCGGCACCCACCTGCGGGCTGGGCAGCATCGCCCTACGGCTGGACCACGCCCCCCTGTGGGCTAGGCCGGACCACGGCTAGGTAGCCTAAACCCACCACGATCCAGTCCATCTGGGATGGCTAGGCATATTTGGGCAGGGCTAGGTTCGACCTAGGATGATTTGGGTCAACCCCAACTAGGTCTGGTCGAGCCAGCCCGAGTCGGGCTGGACACGGACCCATCCATGCCCAATTTCACTTAAACTTCCCTAACATGAAATCCATACGTCCATTTGACGAACCATCTGCGGTGCTAGGAGCCTTGGTGAGAGATGGTACTTTTTTATTACACCACTCAAATTTTGTAAAATGTTAGTGTATGGCTGGGTTGTATTGAACCCAAATCCAACCGTGCCCTCTATAATAAACCGCTTATAACTCACAGATCGAGCGTCTGATTAGAGCACCATCTGTCGTGTTGGAACCCTTACGACATGGAGGTTTTTTGGGTTACTCATTTTTTGAGTTTAGTTCTATTAGAGGTTATACTGATATCTCGAGTAGATGATTCTATGGAACTCAACTGCAGAAGGTTTAGGGAGTCCTATGGATGACTGTCTTTGAAGTAGCGACATTGTGTAGATCAACATTATAGCGACCCTGTGTGGATCAACATCGTTGCTAACAAACGAGGACTAGTTTTAGAGTGGCCCGTCGAGTATCATCAACCAAAAGGCCATGTGTGGATCAACATCAAGCGACCCAGTGTGGATCATCATTCCAGTAACCTTATGTGTATCATCAATCTAGTGACCCTGTGGGGATCAGCATTCTAACAACCCTGTGCTGATCAGGAGTACTATGAACTGATGTGGACATGCCTTATAGTGGCATGTTGTAGAACGTTGACTTACATCCAAGAGTGGATCGATTATAGAACAACTTCCTTGTGGATCAATTGTGGAACTTCTAAATGGAATACGATTATGTAGCTTAATAATAATCATCTATATACAAGATATTTGAGTTGTATACTTGGTGTGAGATTACTATTGTGTCGTGCTTTATGTTTGCAATATAACTTTGTGGTTTTTCCATTCTGGAACTTTGAGAGACTGTCGGGGGTATTAGGCTCCTACTGAGTATTGTTATACTCACCCCTAAATATATTTTTCCCACACCTTGTTCTATCTTGTGCATACGACAGAGATCTTTGACTAGGGTTTGGGTTCCAGGACTGGATGGTGCTTTGAGTTGGACCTTTAAACATTATGTGCCACAGAGATGACTGACCATGAGATGTGATTACCCTTCAAGTAGTAACCTTGGAGGGATATACCCAAAGCTGTTTTTCTGTGGTTGTTTTACTTTTCCATTTGGTTCATATTCCGAACCCATTTACTTATAGTACTCACCCTTTTTGTTTTTAATACGCATTAGTTTTACGACATGGTTTTTTCTTGTGGTATTCATAGACTGTGTGTTTTCAGGTTTAAAGGCAATGACTTCTCATTTTCAAAGACATGCTTTTTGGTGCAATTCACCATCTCCTAGCCTATGGAAGGAAGGCTTAGGGTAGTCACAACATAGGCCCCAAGGGACGGGTCATGAAAAAAGTGGTATTAGAGGAGTTGGTTCTAACGATGAACTAGGAATCTGATCCTTTAATAAAGTAATAGTATTAGGTGTTTTTGAATGTGGATAGTAGTTCAGGGAGTCCAGTGTTGGTTCAACATTCAATGTATCCATTCAACCGAACCCTAAATTTGGATTTCCTACTCGGTGCATGAAAACATTTATTGCCTGTGTTTTGGAAGTGTTTTATTTTTTATCACCTGATTCATCTCACTACATATAACTTATTAAAAGTGGTGCACATATTTACTTTTAGGATTACCCCACGTAGCTTTCCAGCGAGGATTTTAGTGATATTTTGTGATGACGGGCCACCGAGTGATGAGTCTTTCGTGTTGTGCCATCTTACAGTGATAGTACCATCGGGTTGTGTACCAGCAGAACCACTACCCATTCGGCAGTTGTTTCCACTAGCCCCACCATCATATAGTGTGTGTCGACTGAGTGTGTTTCATGAGTTTCAGTGGTAGGGGCTTCTAAGGTTCCGAGATGAGATTGATCTACAGGCGGCTGAGGACTGGCTGGAGGCTGTGGCCAGCGTTTTTCGCTTGGTTGGGACACCAGCTGACTAGATAGTTATCTTAGCTTCCAGTCTTTCACAGGGAGAATAAAGGAGATGGTGGAGCCTAACACTTCAGATACATAATGAGGTGACCCTCACCTGGGTAGATTTCGAGGGCCACTTCAGGGAAGAGTTTTTTCAAGCAACTCTTCGCTCTATGTGAATATAGGCACTGCTACACTTATAGTAGGGATTATTGATCATGGCCCAATACTCAGAGAGTTTCACCGACCTATCACTTTAATCTACTTGCATGGTGTGGGACCCTTTCTTTAGGTCTTGGACCTTAGAGAAGGTACTCCAATGAGAGATTATAGTTTTGATGGTATCTCGCACCATCCTGATGCATGCTGAAGTAATGGAGAGAGCGCTCTTGATGGAGAGATTCCTTGCAGAGAATACACAGACAGTGAGACCCTCCACCGGTCGACATGAATCAGAGTCATCTTCAGCTGGTAGTAGGAAGATGGCATCGAAGTCCAAGCAGACCAAAAATTCTAGTGGACGACCCCAAGACATAGGGACAGAGGTTTGAGGATCACTAGGTAGAGAAGGCCACCAGAGGAGTACGCTCTACTTCAAGTGTAGCAGTCATGGTCTCATGGACCATGACTGCATGACTAGCTGCACTGACAACCAGTAGACAGTCGAGGGACCTCCAAGGTATAGGCATAGATTCGAGCGGGGTGGTCTTCATGATATATGTGGATATGGTAGAGGAGTTGGTCATGAAGAAGGCGGTGGGAGGCGATTTGAGGTTCTACCACCACCGCCCCTAGGTGGTCCACCCCCGACTATAGGGAGCATGTGGACATGGACGAGCTCAAATCTAGGCCGTTAAGACCTATGACCATAGTGCTCTAGATATTATTCAAGGTATGATCTATGTCTACTACACATTTTCTATAGTATTTATAGAGATTGGATCAAATAACTCTTTTATTGCCATAGACCTCATTCGGAGGTCAAAGATTGTGATGGATCTGTTGGCTTGATCTATATGTCTATAGAATATTACGGGAGGGGATTAAAATATTACACACTGGTGACGACAGTGTGAGCTTACTCTAGAAGGTGAGAGCATCGGCTGGGAAATTCTAGTAGCAGTGTTGAGGCATTACGACATGATTTGTGTTATGGATTGTTTATCTATAGTCCATGTTAATATTGAATTCATTTGGGACAAAGTGCAGTGTGAATGTGAGGATGTTACTAGGTTTTCTTTCACCATTGAGAAATGGAACCTCTAAGGCATTGGACGGACATACTTGGAGGAGGTTGTATCCAATCACACATCAGTTGGCTAGACTTACCCTTGGACAAGTTGAAGTTTATATTATGAGGTATCCATTAGTGGTATGTTGATCTCTTCCCTAATGATGTTTGGGGACTAACTCCACAAAGAGAGGTGGACTTGTAAATCGACTTGTACCCC
Source organism: Viscum album (assembly GCA_963277665.1). NCBI lineage: Eukaryota > Viridiplantae > Streptophyta > Magnoliopsida > Santalales > Viscaceae > Viscum > Viscum album. Next base: position 1,903,880,287 of record OY728137.1, read on the forward strand.
GAGACCGCACTGATATCAACACTCGTATATCTGATGGATCCCACAGAGCTTCATGTGTTACGATTACAGTTGGATGAATTATAGAGGAAGGGGTTCATAAGGCATTGTGTTTCCCCATGGGTAGCCCTGATTTTGTTTTCCAAGATGGCAGATATGATTTTGAGGAACTTTGTGGATTATCGGCACCTGAACAAAGTGACCATGATGAATATGTATCCACCTCCGAGGATTGATGATCTCTTTGATCAGCAGATGGGAGAACATTGGATTTCAAAGATAGACCTCATATTACCATATCATCTGCTAAGGGTACGAGATGAGGATGTGTAGAAAACGAACTTCAGAGTTCTGTATGGACACTATGAGTTCTTGGTTATGCCATTAGGCTTGACCAATTCCCCTGCAGTTTTAATGCGACTCATGAACATGACCTTTCATCCATAGCTTCAATGATTTGTGGTGGTCTTCATTAATAACATCTTGATATACTCAGCGACGAAGGATGATCATGTCTATCATCTAAAAATAGTTTGGGATACACTCCGAGAGAACCATATTTCTAGTAAGCTCTTGAAGAGCTAGTTATTGATACGAGAGGTCCACATTCTGGGATATTCTATCTTTGAGGCTGGATTTATAGTGGAAATGATGAAGATAGAGGATGTTCTCACTTGGGATCCACCCAGGAGTGTGATCAAGGTGAATAGTTTCTAGGTGTTGTCTGGGTTCTACTAGAGATTCATACATTACTTTTCTAGAGTTCTGTCCCCCCTGTATGCATTGAAAATGAAGGGAAACCCCTTTGTGTGGACCTGGAGTTGGAAGCAGAGTTTTCAGGAGCTGAGATAGAGACTGATGAGTGCCCCCATCTTAGGGCTACATGAAGTGGAAATTGGGTATGTATTCTACTATGAAACATCCGGGACTAGAAACTGATGTGTCACGATGTAGGAGAGAGTGAGGACCGCTTATAGTTAACTACCGGTGAGATCGAATGAGTAGAACTACATTACCCATGAATCGGATTTAGAAATAGTTGTATTCTCCTTGAATATGTGGAATCAAAACTTGATGTGAGAACATTTTATAGCCTAATATGATCAGAAGTGTGTAAGGAATATCTTCTAACAGAAGGACTTTAACCTAAAACTGCACGTATGGCTAGAGTTCCTCCAGGACTATGACATTGAGATAGACTATACTCCTGGGATGGGGAATGTGGTAGAAAATGACTTAAGCGGGATGTATGGTCAACAATTACTTAGTGAGGGGGCATATAAACTTGTTGCGTTGTAGATATATTTCTTGGATAGTGAATGAGAATCTTACCTCCTATATATGATTGTCGCTCTCCCACTTCTACACCGAGTCTAGGAGGCACATCGTGGGGACATTTACTGTGAGGCCCTGCGCGCTATAATATACTCAGGACATGATCTTAATGGATTTGATGATGGTGGGGAGCATGTCATACTATTCTGAGGATGCACTATGGTACTAGTGATGTTTCTATAGTAGGTTTTGAGTGATTTACACATATCCCCTTTAGCAGTACATCCTGAGGTGGTGATGATGTATAATGAAATTCAGTGTCTGCAGTGGTGGCCAGGGATGAAGAATCAAGTGGCATAGTTTTTACCATAATACCACACTTGTCAGCAAGTGAAGGTCGAGTATCAGGTAATATCTTGATTATCTCATCCACATGAGGTACATGAGTGTATGTGGGATGAAATTTCCATAGATTTCATTACAGGACCACCATGTATGTCTTGGGGTCACAATTCCATTTGTGTTATCATTGAACGACTCACCATGTCGGCCCACTTCTAACCCATTCGAGATTAGGGAGAATAAGAGGGCTTAGGATACCTATAAGTACCGAAGATTGTATAGATTAAGGGGTTTCCATCGACGATATTCTATGACCATGACACATGTTTTACATCCTGGTTATGGAAGGTATTATAGGAGGTGTTCGGGACTCGGCTATGTTTGAGCACCACCTTTCATCCTCATAAGGATGGTCATACGGAGCGGACCGTACAAACACTAAAAGACATGCATCGTGCTTGCATCCTTGATTTTGGACATAGTTTGGAGATTCACTTTCCCTTGGTAGAGTTCACGTAAAAAATAGCTATCACTCCACCATCAGTATGGAACCGTTTGAGGCCTTGTACGATCGACCATGCAGATCACCTCTATACTGGACAGACCCAGGGGAGTCAGCACTTATGGGTCCAGAGTTGGAACGAGATACCATAGAGAAGGTGCATATCATCTAGAAGAGTATAAATACTGCACAGGTCTAGCATAAGTCTTATGCTGACTAAATACAGAGATATTTGGAGTTCGAGGAGGGAGACCATGTCTTCTTATGGGGCTCACCTTGATGAGGTTTGCGGAGACTTGGTTGGGGAAGACACGTTATCTCTAAGATTTATCGGTCCATTTCATGTTCATAGAAGAGTTGGTGAGGTGGCGTATCACCTAGCACATTCCCCACAGATACATCAGGTGCATGATGTTTTTCACATGCCACACCTAAGGAAGTACATGTTGGATCCATCACATGTTATCGATTAGGGTGAGCTAGACATTGATGATGGGGAGATGTTTATGAAAGTTCAAGTGGAGATTGAGGATTGACTGGAGCGGGTCCTTTGTGGATGATCGATACCTATGGTGCACATTCGTAGGAAGCACGGGAGACACCAACAGAGCACATGGGGTGGGAGGCATAGATTCATTAAATGTTCCCCACTTGTTTCTTTATTCTATATTGTGGATTTTTGTGATGAAAATCCCTAAGGTGGGGAGAATTTAAAGCCCTATATTTTCCATGTAATTTTTTTAATTATATGTAACAATTACTAGGAAAAAAAATCTAACAGAGTTCGATTTTGAATCCCATTGTGCCCCGAATGGAATTTTAAACTTTCTTTAGTCATGTTTAGTAAACGTGGGAGCGTGAAATCCTTACATTTGAATGAGTGCTGGGAATTAAAATCTAAGGGCACCGTTGAACATGCAGCACTGGGATTCGCTTAAGGGAGCCATAACCATGACCACAGTGGGTGAGAGATGAAGTTGGTTTTCGCAGTTTTTAGGGAAGATTAAGAATATAAATCTAACATTTTTTACATAAACTCCACCTCTCTTTAGTTTTTGATGGTAGGGACCATAAGGGGTGGTCGGGCATTTAATGCAAGAAATTAAATGTCAGGTTATAAAAAAATTTGTAATCACCCTACATGTAATTATGGAGGTTCATTAATTGCACTAATAAATGAACCTCACTTAATTATGTGTTGTAAAAAATTAACTCCCATCATATCTTTTTTTGAATTCGTTGGAAAAAGGAGTGGTGTTCTAGGTAGAGTTTTAGTTTTGAGGAGCCTCTGGAAAAAGAATGGATCCATCAAGCATGAACCATAAATCGTTGTTTTAGTGGCATCGTTGGAGGCTTACTTCAAGATCGATGAACACAAACCCATCATAAAACACGGGATGTTATCCAACACTCACCAGGTAGGGTTTTTCTTGTTTAAATTTCAATTTTTGTTGAATAAATTATCTTCTCCCTTGATAAGATGCTAACGTGGAGGGCGCGGGCCAAACAAACAAAGCCATGTCCCTCCACCTCTTGTTCAATCGTTGTGTTCTATGTGGGTGAATTTTCAGGTTTTAAAGAACCCAAATCTAGGGGTCATAAAGCGATGGAGATGACCCGTGAAGCCCGTAGGTGTGATCATATGGAAGAACGAAGCACTGGACCTCACCTGGTGGCCTACGAAAGACTACCACCATATCACCATTGACGTGCCCCAACAGGCGATGGTGGAGGCCGGGACCAGGTGGTCACATTGGTGGCAGTGCTTTTTGGCGCACCAATGGAGGAGTCCATGACACAATGTCGTGGAAGTTAGCAGGAGGATAGCACCAGACTACCATAGAGGGGGCGGCGTGCTCTCATATGCCACAGGAGGAGGAGGATGGGTGTTTTCAACAGTGGCGGTAGAGCCGAACGACTAAAACTGGGCGACCACAGAGGTGGTGTGGCTTGCTGTCGCGTGCTGCTGAAGGCGAAGGCAATGACCCACTCTTTACGGGTCTTGTGGGGATTATGAAATGCCACATGGCACTGCCGCATCTGATCCCGAATGGCCTTTCCATTCTGAAAGGGGGGTCCCCCTGCCAACTAGGGCTGTCCCCATGCCCTCCTACGGGCTGAGCCACGCCACCCTGTGGGCTGGGCTGTGCTTCCATGCGGGACATGTCACACACCCCTTTCATTAAAACCCCAGCATTTTATATTATGTTATCTCTTTAAATTAATTCAATTGTTTGATCTACTCGCAACACCGAGTTCGAGAACACCACGACTTAACAAACTAGCCATTCAAAAAACAGTTATAATAGAATTAACGCCATTATAATTTTATATATTCAATATAATTTTAACATTCATATTATGTATTTTTAGACATAATATAATAACAAATTCATATTTTCAGATAAAAGAAGTATTTTTACAAAAATACAATTTTACCGCCATTTAATAGCGAACCATTTTTAAAATCCAATATTTGACACTTTAATATATTCTATTTCCAAAAATATACTTCTTCTTAAAAAGGAAATAATGATTTAGCTTGGACAAATTTTTGGTCTTTTTCTGATAACTTTCATATTTCGATGAATAATGAGAAATACTAAATTTTAATTGAAGACAAATTTTTTGATCAAAATAATTTATATTGATAAATTATAAATTTTAATGCTTTTTAAGTACAATTATATTATATTTTTATCTTTTAATCCAATTTTGGTCTTCTGAAGTAAGTTTACATTTAAATCTGTCATAAACACATATCAATCTTTTGATAGCTTTTACTTCTCAAAAACCAGCTTTCTAGTTTTGACAATTGAAATTTATTTAAAATTAATTATTGCAACTTATATGTTACGAAATTGGTAAAATAGACATCATTTTTCAATTTTAAATATCAAAATTAGATTTGGGTGAATATTTGGTATTTTTCCGAAACCATTTTATTTTAATGAATAGTGAAAACACTACGCTTTTGTTAAAAACCAACATTTATTAAAATTATTATTATTTTTTAATTAAATATTTTTCAATAAAAAATATATTCATAATACCTATATTTGTTCATTTAAATTCATTGGAGTCATTTTATAATAGTATTAGATATTTAAATTTTTTTGAACTTTTTATCGTCTTTTACCCACCTTCGAGGCACATTTGCAAATTTGCATAAAACATAATTTTACCACTTCTATGAATTTAAGTTCAAAAATCTGAGAGACACGGTTGATATCAATAAGAAAAATTTGGTTTAATAGTATTAAAATAATTCTTGCTGAATAGTACCTTTGGAATATTATTTACCACAGCTAAAAGTAAATATGGTAATTAAATGTAAAAATTATATTATATTTACCCTAACACATGTCTTAATTCCATTGGATATGTTTATTTCGACCAAAATATACCGTAGAAATAAAATATGATTCTTTATATCCACTTTTATTGGATTAATACATTTATTATTATTTTATTTAAATATGAGTTAAAAGTGTTAAATTCAAAGGTTAATAGCTAAAAATTTTTAATATAGGGTTATACATAAGATAATTTTTACTAAAAATATTAATGAGAAAGATAAAAAGATTTATTAGAACATGGTATTTTTTTATAATATTTTGAGATTAAATAGTTAATTTTTTTATGACACAATGATGATACAATAATTTCCTTATTAAAGAAACATTAAGATAATTTATATTATAAATATTAAAATAAATGTAAATTGAGACTTTTGATGAATTAAATGAATTTTCTAGGTTAATATGACATGTAAGGGTTTATAAAATAAATTTTATCCTATGTGATGATGTTTTCATTTCTTTCACAATATCCAAATACTTAATAGTCTTAAAATTGACATAAATGCGTTTTTAAAACTAATACTGTATTATTAAATGATATAATAAATGTAAAAATATAAAATTTAGAAAAAGGACTTACATAATAATAAATATGGCATTAATAATATGTAATATATGACATAATAATTCTAATGTAAATATGTGTGTGTGTGTGTGTGTTAGTGTGTGTGTGTGTATTTACATATATCTCAATCAATTACTTCCATTCAATACGATACGAAAATTGAAATAACGTCCATGGGTACATATGGACTACCGTCTCCCTGAATGGTGATTCCATTTCATATTGATATGTATATATATCTATTTAAAAATTAATATTCTGAATATATATGATATATGAAACATTTTTTATAATCTGGAAGTATGTAAATAATGATCCAAGTGATACGATCAAGATTAGCATGTTAGAACACATACGATAAAGAAAGTGATTGTTACCTGAAATGTTAATTTTGGATGGAAATTATTATTAATGGGTAGTATAAAGTTATAAATTAATCATGTATGATATAATAAATATTAATATGGTTTTGGTATAATTTAATAACATACTATGGTAATTAACTTGAGTATAAACATACCCTCAACAAAAGGAATGTACAAGGTAAGGGTTAATTCCAAATTCTCATTATTATTCGATATTGTTTATGTGTAAATATTTTATGGGACATATTTATTATCCATTTCCATGTTTCATAAAAGAATTTTCCATATGATTCTTTTATGATAATCTTTAACTAAAACATCATTTTAATTATTTTAATCATTTATTCTTCTAAAATTTTTTCATTAATGTCCATATTTTCAAAATGGGTTTAAATATTTATTTATATGGACATGATTCTTTTAAAATGATAATTCCTTTCAAATATTTCAAATTGGTATGGGACACTTTGATTCAAAAATATCTTTTAAATGACTTCATTTATATATATGTGTCTTTTAAATGATTTCACAAAAGGTATATTTCTCTCAATATGTTTTACTAATAATTTTCAACTATTTCAACTTCATTTACTGGATATTATTCTTGATTGAGGGTGATTTTTGATAATAATGTATTCCAAATTGTATTGACTGAGTTATGATATTTTGACTTTGTATATTCCATTCTTATACCATTAATGGTTTGTGGTTAAAGTATTGATATTTCGTATGCTAGTTTTAATATGAATGTTTATGTTAGGTTTCAACATTTTCATATGATGAATGTAGAGGACATAGTATGTGATGGGTGGGGTCCACTATAGCTCCTCGATGCATCATTAGGTCTCATGAGACAAATTACTGTCTTTTCATAAGGCCGTGACAAAACTTTTATTTGTACTCTTGGAATGATGCATTGATTGTGCAGAAATGATGTCTGGCGCTAGGCATTCCCTCGTTATGAAATTATTTATTACATTTGGTTATTTGACTAGTAGAATATCAATGTTCATGTCTATAGGGTAATGTTTGATTTATTTTTGCCATTTCATGTCCAAGATTATGTTTTAAAAGGCTGTTGTTTTTATTTCACATCTATCTTTAAGAGTGTATAGCTTATTCCAAATTATTTACCCTTACTGAGCATCTGAGGTCACCCCTTTCTTATGTTTTATTTTTGAGGATGCCAAGAAGTGTATTATAATTTAAATGAACGTTTAATGTAGAAGAATAATGGGATTCTCACAGTATTATCTATGTTTTATTTTATTTAATGTAATGTTTGGGTATTTAATATGTTTTCCATGACTGTTAAACTGATCGGTCATTCGAGACTTGATTCCTTTTAATCATGCCAATGTATTAAAATAATACACCTACTCTGGGTAACTAGGGCCGATGAGTTACCGTCGGTATCAGGGGATGTTTAGTAGAATCCATGGGATAAATATTTATATAAACTCTAATTGTAGAACATTACCCTAAGATAGACATTGAGGATTAGTATATAAGAACATCAAAAAATATTCTTCTGTAAATACTCTATGGGTTTTCAAAGCAATACATCATTGTCTTGATAAAATCAGGTAGAGGTAGCTCTGGCATAGATATAGCAAGAAGTGAAAACTCTAATAAGGAGTTTTGGGCATGACTTACGGTATCTTGAAACATGAAAATGGGCCTTTCTGCACTCTTGGTTATGATACTCTCGAGGGATATTAATAGGATAATTTACATTTTTTTTAAACAATTATGAATGATTTACAAGTAAATACTTCCTTAATGAAATTTTTCTTATGACTATTGATTATATGCATAAACATTTCAATTTACATATGGTATTTTACAATTTTTTAATTATTCATTGTGATTCATAATGTAACCTATTGTATGACATTGTATAGAAATGGTGCCCAATAGATGGAATGAGAACTCCAGCAATACGCATGATCCAAAGAGTTATAAGGGTCATATCTTTCATGGTCTTAAGACAACATTTATAAGGGAAACAATATCCCACATACTCTCATCTTATAATGAAATAGTGTCCTATGTTAATAATATAAGAAAATAATTATCAAGTCTGATGGTTTTGAAGGGAAGAAAGAGAAAAAAAAGGATGGTTGAGAGAATGATGGATAATGGGATGAAGGGAATGAAGGATTTTCCCATGTGTGAAAATTATGAAAAAAATCACCTTGGTAAATGCATGAAGGGAATGGGAGTTTGTTATATGTGTTGATAAAAAGGAATCCAAGTACGGGATTGAAAAGGTAATAAATAGGTTTCAAATGTACAATGCTTAATCTTAAAAGAGTCGGGACACTACGCGAATCAATGTCCTAATCAGTACCGTATAACCCAAATGATGTTATTGGATAATAATGAAGTTATGATACTACTGTAAATGATGAAGGATGATAAGTGATATTATATAGTTATTAATGAATTGTGTTATTCGAGTATTGTGTTAATGATGTACAATTTATAAGAATTATAGAGTATATAAGGATTGTACTGCAGTAGTATTTCATTAAGGACTTGATATTATAAGGTACTAAGAAAAGTGACGCAACAACATGTTAATTGTTTTGTAAAATACATGGTTGAAGAAAAGATAATCCATAATATGGTCCTGATACTAAGGTAGTTATTTTGGAATAAGATATGAATTATTTGGATAAATTATATTGGATATTCTTTAATACCATTGAATGGATTAATGGTTTGTTTATTCCATCATGGATTGAGTATTCAGAATATTTGGATATAATGAGTATATATATTATTCTATAAAGAATAAGTGAGAATGAATATAATCAATAAGTTTTATGGTAATTCTATGTGTTACCATCTTTTAAGAGAATACATGATGAAGTTATTCACATGTTATGATGTGGGAAAAATATATCTTCATTATGTTTAACTTTGTTATAAATTTTGGACGTTGAGTTCGGATGGATCTATTTCAGATAAATCTAATTGTTTGAATGAATTAATTTTTACATTGGATACTATTGGTTAAGAATAAAATATTTCATAACATTATATTTGGATTGTTATAAAAAGGACAACCCAGAGTTCGGGTGACAACCTATCACATCTGGAAAGGCTGCGAGGAAAAAAACCCGCAACTGAATGGCGAAAAGGTTGCATCACCTACCACTGGCCTAAATGATGTCCTGGTTTGTATAATTTAGTTTTTTTAAATAGAGTGAAAATTGAATTATAAATTTATTATTATTTTTTTCAATTGAATATGATAAGGAAAAATATAATATTTTTGAATTATGTTATCTTTTGGAGTGAAATATGAATTTGTGATAGAAATTAGTTAAAGGATGGATGTATACTTGGCAGGTGTTTTTTTCTTCTTATTCTATGAATAAATGAATTTTTAAACATTAGGGAAGCGATATTGAAATGAAAAATGTATTATCCTAATACCTTAAGTTTTTATAACCGATTATATTTTAAATCATCATAGATTGGTGGATTTGAGGCCCTCAATTTTACACTTATTTGTTATTTATAACCTCAATCACTCCCTATAAATATTTACTCTTTTACTTAAATTGTGTGTCTATAATTTCAACTAATGATCTCGTATTCGAACCCCTAATTTTGTGGTGACTTTTTCATTTCTCTTTCCCTCTTATTGAGACTAAATTTTATTAACCCTATTTCAGATGTGGGTTTTCCACAGAGGTATTTTCTATTTTAAATCATTTATTTTTGAAGAAAAATTTCAAAATGTGAGGATTCAATTTTTTGAAGGAGGGGAGAATGTAACACCCCATGATTACATTGTATGTGATCTCTTTAAAATAATTCAATATATTGTGTAACACGCAACACTGAGTTCGAGCGCACCACATCTTAACAAATTAGCCATTTTAAAAGGTAATTTGAATATTATTAACTGCATTTTAATTTTATATATACTCCAAATAATTTTAACATCTATATGATGTGTTTTTAGACATAATATAAGAACAAATTCTGTTTTTCAAATAAATGAAGTAATTTTTCAAAATGAAAATTTAACACCTTTTAATGGAGAATCATTTTTAAATTCCAATATCTGACACTTTTTTATATTAAATTTGACAAAATAAATATCTTATTTATAAGGGGAACATAAAATTTTATTTTGGATAAATATTTGGTGTTTTTCTAATAACATTCATATTTTGATGAATAGTGAAAAACACAAAATTTTAATAGAATTTTTTTTAATAAAAAACCTTTATAGTTTTGAAATATACATTAAATTGGATTTGAAGTATAATTAGACAATATTTTTATCAATTAATACAGTGTTGGTCAATGAAAATAATTTTACATTTAAATCTGACAGAAACACAAATCAATCATAAGATAGTTTTAACTTCTCAAAAACCAGCTTTCTGGTTTTGAAAATGGGAATTAATTTTAAATTAAATAATTAAACTTATAGGTTTTTAATTTTGTAAAATAGAAATAATTTTTTAATTTTTAATATCAAAATTTTTTAGGGTTAATTTTTTGTATTTTTCTGAAATCATTCAATTTTTAATGAATAGTGACAAACCCAGTGTTATTGTTTAAAACTGAATTTTATTTAAATAAAAATCATTATTTATTTAAATTTATTTTAATGTAAAAATATATACATAATACTTATTTTAGTACAATTTAATTCATTGGATTCATTTTATAATAACAATAAATATATAATATTTTATTGACCTTTTTATCGTCTTTTACACACCTTCGATGAACATTCAGAAATATTCATAAAACATAATTATAAACTTCTGTGAATTAAGTTTTAGAAAACCAAAATACACATTTGATATTCGTAAGTAAAATGTGGTTAAATTGGGAGAAAATAATTTTGGGTGAATAGTAACTTTTGAATTTTATTTACCACAGTTAAGAGTAAATAGGGTAATTAAAGGTAAAAAAGATATTATATTTACCCTAACACATGTCCTAATTCCATTGGATAAGTTTATTTCTAAAATAATAAAACTTAGAAATAAAATCCGATCCTCTTTATCAACATGGATTAGATTAGGACTTTTATTATTATTTTATTTAAATAAGAGTTAAAAGTGTTAAATTAAAATGTTAATAAATAAAAACATTATTCATGAATGGTTGTACATAATATAATTTCTACTATAAATATTCATTATAAATATAATAATATTTCACACAACATGGTATTTTATTTATAATTTTTATACATTAAATAATTAAATTTATTTATTACATAATGATGATGCAGTAATTATCGTATTAATGAAATATTAAGATAATTGATATTATAAATATTAAAATAAATGTAAAGAGACACTTTTGATGCATTCCATGATTTTTTGAGGTTAATATGACATGTTAGGATTTGTTAAATATATTTTATTTGAAGTGATGAAGTTGTTATTTCATTAACAAAAACTAAATACTAAATAGTGTCATAATTGATATAAATATGTTTTTAAAACAAATACAATATTATTAAATTATATAATAATCCTAGAAATATAATTATTGACCAATGGACTTATATAATAATAGATATGTCATTAGTGAACCACTAGGGGTTCTCTTGACATTTTGTAGTAAGTTTATTAACAATAGGATATAAAAATACAAGGTGACATGGTAATATGATACACTATTTAACCAATAGTTAAATATAAATGATATAGTTAATATGGTTACCTACAGTTGTCTAAAACCTATTGGATGATATTTCTTTGACCCATTGTCATGACCCGACCCCTGGGGCCGTGCCGTGACTACCCCAAGCCCTCTTTCCATAGGCGAGGGGATGACGACCAGCACAAAAGGCGTAAATCCATAAACTGGAATGGCATTTCCTTTAAAACGTGAAATCAGACACAATAGAGTAAGAGCTGTAAGAAAAACACTAATTAAAACTATATACAAAAGGATGATGACTATATAGGGGCCGGAATACAATCCCAACAAGAAAGTACATTTACAACTGAAAAATAAGTACAGCTGAAAAGGGAAAAATAGCTGAAAGGTGAAAAGAAGCTCCTGGATCATCCACCATGGATCCTACGTGAAGGGAAGGTACATATAGCCTCCTCAGTGATCAACGTATGTCGGTCTCCCCCGTGCACTGACACATTGTATGGTCCACCTTTTGGTACTGTCCAGTTCTGGTACACTCGACCTCAGTCAGTGATGTTCGTCGTCTGCAACCAACACAACGAGGAGTGGGCTTAGCCCGTTTAGGAGTTAGTATAACGATACTCAATAAGGACCTCGAGACCCTCATGGTATCACAAAAATCCAAAAAGGATAAAACACAATGTTTGAAAACAACACATGTCCACACATAGGTATATGTTCATACATATACCTAAGTTATCTAGTAATCCATCTCAATATTATAATAAACCCAAAAGATACTAACTCAGCAAAACTAGGTCTTTTGTTATTGAAACCATGGCTTCTGGATAACTATTTCTCAATCAAGTATAGTGGGCATGTCACAATGCCAATGCGCTTCCCACTAAACATGGACTGTAGAGGTACTCCTCCTGTCGAGTATTATGGGTCTGTTGCGTCCCCAAGGCGCTCCCCACCGTGGGTCTTCCACGACACCAAGGCGCTCCGCCATGTAGCCTACGAAGTTACTCCTACTATCAGGTTCCCTATGTCTCACGCGACACCAAGGTGCTCCCCACTGTGGGCCTACCGCGACACCATGGCACTTCCCACTGGGCTCATAGAGACACTCAGAGTCCAAACGGTCTGTAGTCCACAGGTCTCAGCCATCTACTATGTCTCCGCACTCTGCTCGCTCGTCACTTGAAAGATCCGCTCCACGAGCTACTGGTCGATACTCCAACTATCCCGAAGTACCACGAAGAAGTATCGCAAAATTCAACCACGTCACTGGGGTCTCAAGGCAACTGACGACGTGCTAATTGGACACCCACTTAGTGAGTTATTAGCTTTTAGTCCCGAGGGCCCGGATGGATTCATGTACGATCCAACCTAATAGTATCTCAACTTTACCCTGAACTCTGGTGGGGTATACTCAAAGGGACCTCCAATGCTCCAAGATTACATGCACTGCTGACGGTTTGTCAAACAGACGTCCGCTGCCAAAGATATGTCCAAAATAATGAAATGGGTCGGTAATGGGCCCAGGTCTGGTCCGACCCAGTCGGACCTACCCGGCCCGACCTAGTCTGCGCCGACCCGGTTTGGATCGACTCAGTCCGACATGTTGGGTCTCGCCCAACCTGTTGGGCGGGCCCGCCTGCTAGGTTCGGCCATGCCCACTGGGCCGAGCCCCGCAAGCTGTGTGGGTAGTTCAGCCCATCGAGGCACAGCTAAGAGGGTGCAGCCGGGTCGGAGGGCCACGATGCCGCGAGGCGGGTAGCGGGCCAGCTCGTGAGGCTGGCACGGCCAGGGCGTCGGTTCGTCCGGGTGGCGACCGGGCAAGCCGGTAGGCTGCCGAGAGGCAGCCGGGAAGGCAGGCATGGTACCGGGCAGGCCGGGCAGGGTGCCAGGTGATCCGGTGGGCGGCCAGGCAGGGTGTGGCTAGGTCTGGCGTGGGCCGCGGGGTTCAAATGGGTGTGTAAGAGTCCGGTGGCAGTTAAGAGCTGGGTGGCGTGGGCCGGAAGCGGTGTGGCAGGGGTGGCTCTACCAGTTTGTCTGGCGGACGACACTGCTAGGGCGGCTCGGTTAGAGGGCTGCAGTTTGGCCCGGAGCACAGGAGTGCTACGGGGGCGGCGCGGTATGCAGAGATCGCGGGTCGCACTGCCTTTGACGTGGCCACCTTCGTCGTTCCGTCACCTCATCACCATGATGAAGATCATCACAATCAAGAATGGTGGAGGTGTCGGGACATGTTGGTTTTTCCTACATCCTCCGTGTTTAGGGTGGTATCAATTTTCTCATCATGAAGTAAGAGGATGAATAACAACTCACCCACAAACAAAAACCTTTCCAAACATTGAATAAGATTCAAGGAAAGAATCAACATGTAAAAACAAAATACCTTTATTTTTCATTCGTCTTTCGTTGATGACATCATGGAATGTATACTATGAAGATCGTCATTCATCATGACCACTCCACCCTTCCAATCACGGGCTATGTTGGCTCGTTTACAACGATGTGGAGGGTAGGTCAGTTGAAGTCGTACCATCTTGGTAGAAGCTCCGATGAAAATGTCAAAGAAGGTCGGAATTCATCGTTCTTCATTGGGAGTGTTCTTCCCTCTTCTCCCATGTTTTTACCAAGATGCCAACGAAAATAATAATATATAGGTTTATTTATTATTTCATCGGCACAGAATTCAAATGGTGAAATAATTTAATTGATTCACCCTAATTATTGTGGAGGATTGGCACAAGTTAATTTAGGGATTTGGCACAATTTAATTAAAGGGAAGGTGGAAGCATAATTTTAGAGGGGGTTAAGTGGCTCCCCGTCAATAATGAGGGTAGTTAAGAGGTTTTCCACTCCCTCCATTAATAGGGGAGTTTTACCCCTGTGGACCCCACGTCATAACGTCTCGTAGGAGGTTAGGTTATGGCAGGCCCCACCACCATAACCTCTCATGGGATGTTAAGGTGTAGTCATCCAACCTCCAACTTCTATGGGGAGATTTCAACCAACAAACCCCCACATGGAGGCTCAAATAAAATAAATTGATTCTCACTTTATTTTATTATTCTCCACGAAAACCCAAAAAACTAACTTTTATTCTCGACCCACTACCGTGGAAGTGAAATTATCTTTAAGAGAATATCATTTCAAGGAGTCAACAGTGTTCTCATATTTCAATTTCGAGATCCAGTTCAAAAGTTATAAAAAACTGCTCGTATGATTATTGAACGGACCAAAAAAAAACATCATAAATTGATTCCGGGCACACTGGGCCTCGGAATCATGCGCCATCTGTTTTTGAGGACTTGTAAAATTCCCATGTATTTAATAAGAAAAATTTCCATGGAAACTCCAGGTCTTTACATTCTCCCCACATCAGGGCTTTACATCCCCGTAAGTTACAACTCGAACTAATGGAATAAGTAGGGGTACTGAGAACACATCTGAGCCTTCCGCTCCCATGTGCTCTCTTGTAGGTTCCTATGCTACCGGTGAACACGTACCAGAGGTATCAAACATCTACATAGGTCCCGCTCTTGTTGATCCTCAATCTCCCCTGGAGCCTCTGGGAATGTCGCCCCATTGTCAACATCCTGCTCTCCATGGTCGATGATGTGATAAGGGTCGTGCACGTATCTTCTCAGCTGAGATACGTGGTAGACGTCATTCACCCAGTGCAACTGAGGTGGAAGAGCTAGGTGGTAAGCCACCTTTCTTACTCTGCTTAGAACTTGTAAAGGTCTGATGAACCTCGGAGATAACATTCCGCCTATGGAAAATCTCTATAGACCTCATCAAGGTGAGACGCGTAGAAAGATTTGGTCTCCATCATCGAATTCTAGGGTTCTTCATCTCTTGTCAGCATATGTCTTCTGTCTGCTCTTTACAGTCCTCATCCACTCTTGGATGATCTTCACCTTCTGTGTGGTAGCATATACCATTTCTAGTCCCACCAGTGCTGACTCCCCTGGGTCTTTCCAGCACAAGGATGATCTACCTGGACGCCTGTATAACGCCTCAAATGTTTCCATCGCTATAGTGGAGTGGTAGCTATTATTGTATGAAAACCCCAAAAAGTTATGTTATCCTCCCACCTTTGATCGAAGACAAGGACACAAGAAAGATGCATTTCCTCGAGTGTCTGAATGGTTCTCTAAGTCTGGCCATCTGTCTAAGAATGGAGGGTTGTGCTCAGAAGAAGCTGCATCCTGAAAACCTCCATCAACCCTTTCCATTGCAGGGGAGTAAACAGTACATCACAATCGGAGTCAATAGAGGAAGGTACTCCATGTATCCCCACAATAACATGAACATAGTGGCGTCCCCAGATCTCTACTGAACCCTTATATCTGATCGGTAGGAAGTGGGCTGACTTGGTGACTCGATCAACGATCACCCAAATCGAGTCATGAACCCTGGATGTTCATGGAAGTCCTTTCTCAAAGTCCATGGATATCCCATCCCACTTCCACTTTGGAACCTCTAAAGGATGAACCTAGCCTGCTGCTACCCAGTGCTCTGCCTTCACTTGCTGAAAAGTGAGGCATCGAGAGATAATCTCTTCTATTGCCTTCTTCATACCTGGCCACAAGTGATGTTTCCGAAGGTCCTCATACATCTTCTCCACTCCTAGATGTACCGATAATGGGGATGTGTAAAACTCCCACAAGACCTCCTACTGAAGTGACACTGGCCCCATAGTATGTCCTCTGAAGAGGATGACATGCTCCCCACTTTCAGAAAATCGATCAGGTGCCTTCCCCATGGATATCTAAGAACGTCGAGTCCCGTAGTCAGCGTCTCCAAGTTGGGCCTCCAGGACTCATTGACGAAGTGGGGGAGTGACTGTAATATAATATAGAAAGGATGTTGTATATCTATCCACAAATGATATCAGTAAGGTAGTGAGCTGCTCTGTCACCTCGCCTAGCAGCTGTATACCAGATCTCTTGTTGAGCACATCTGCAGCAATGCTCCCCTTCCCAGTAGTATAGGCTATCTCGAATTCATAGTCCTGGAGGAACTCAAGCCAACGTCGGTGTCTCAGGTTGAGGTCCTTCTGAGAGAATATATACATGAGACTCTTGTGATCTGAGTATATAGTAAATTTTTCACCCATCAGGTAGTGTCTCCACATCCTCATGGCGAAGACCACTGCTGCTAACTCCAGGTAATGGGTAGTACAGTTCTTCTCATGTTTTCTTTACTGCCGAGAACTATACGCGATCACTGCTCGCTCTTGAATCTGGAAACAACCATGTCTACTCATTGATGCTCCGTAGTAGACTACATACCACATGCTTCCCTCTGGAAGCCTCACGATATGGACACTTTTTATCCTCTACCTCAGCTCCTGAAAGCTCTACTCGCATCTCTTTTACCACACGAAGCATTTCCCATTCTTTGTCAATGATTATAGTTGTGTTGTAGCTCTGGAGTAGTCTGTAATGAACCTTTGGTAGTACCCAGCCAATCCCGGGAAACACTGTACTTCCATCACACTCCAAGGTGGCTCCCAAGATAGTACTTCCTCAATCTTCGCTGGATCCACTGCAACTACAACCTCTGAGATGACATTTCCCAAGAAGTGAACCTCTCGAATCCAAAAGGGCACTTCGATAGCTTACCATAAAGCTGGTTCTCTCGGAGTGTGTCTAGTACTACCAGCAAATGGAATTCATGCTCCTATTTAGTGTTCTAGTAGATCAGAATGTTGTTGATGAAGACTATGACAAAGCAATAGAGGTGTGGATGGAATTACCTGTTCATGAGTCCCATCAACACTGCTAGAGCATTGGTAATGCCGGAAGGCATAACCAAGAACTCATAGTGGCCATACCGATATCTGATGGTCGTCTTCTACACATCCACGCCTCAAACTCTAAGCTACTGATTTCTTAATTTGAGGTGTATCTTCGAGAACCACCGTACTCCCTTTAGCTAATAAAATAGGTCGTCAATCATCGAATGTGGGTACATGTTCTTCAAGGTCACTTGGTTCAGGCAATGGTAGTCAACACAATGTATCAATCTTCCATCGGCCTTCTTGGAGAACAGAATGGGGTCTGCCTATGGAGAAAAACTGGGCCAAATGAATCCCTTCCCCTAAAAGTCCTCTAGTTATACCTATAGCTCGTGATGCATCACGAGAGCCATCATATAATATGGTGTAGATATCAGTGCCTTCCTAGGGTACAAGTCAGTGTATAAGTCCACCTCTATGCAAGGATGTAGACATGAAACATCATCAGGGAAAGCATCTATGTAAAGACCCGTAAATTTCATGGAAATTTTTTTCTTAAATACTTTGGAATTCTACGAGTCTGTAGATTCTGACATCACTTGATTACGAGTCCCAGTGTGCCTGAAATCAATTTCAGAAGATTAGCTTGGGTATGTTTAGTGAGCGAATGAGCGGGTTTTTCTATCTTTTGAACAGGTGCTCAGAATTGAAATCTGAGGGCACCGATTAACTTGCAGTGCCAGTAATTGCATAAGGGGATCTTTAACGCAGTTGCATTTTATGCCGGTTGAATGTAAAAATTTTGGGATTAGTGAAAAAGTTAAATAAAATTGTTTAGAAAAATTTTATACACCATGGTGGTTAAATCCTACATTTGGATGTTAATGGTAAGTCCCATGCCCACATTACTTCCCATGTGTTGATATTTGTAAGGTGGGTCCGAAACAAGCCCCAACCTTTCATCTCCCTTGACACCCCCCTTAAACTCCATTGCATTTATTATTACAACCATTCTCTTTATTAAGTGTGTTAAACTCTCCACCTTCCTCCCAATTAAATTACCAACACATTATAATTAATTAAGGGGATTCTCCAATTAATTAATTATTTTTTTTATTCTTAAATCAATTGTTGTGAGAATAAAATAATAGGAAGAGCTTTTATTTTAGTTTGGAAATTGTGGTGTTGGAGAAAACCTAGAAAAGCTCTAGAGATATAGATAAACAAAGTTTTCTTCTCTTCGATGAAGAACACATCCAATGAAGAATGGCGCCCTCTTCTCTGTGACGTCGGTTCCACAAAGAACGAAGATGCGCCTTCCTTTCTCTTCTCCGCGATGCCGTTCTTCACAACGCCATCTACTACGATGTTCATCTTCCTTGAATCGACGATGTGTGAAATCTATTCATGGTAGGGGAATATTTTATATTCCACATTTATGTGGTATATACCATCGATATTGAGAATTTATTTGTAGTATTTATATTTTCGGATTCTTTACCCCAATTGAATTTTCATTACGAATGCGAATTAAATGAATTAATTCGTGGATCGAAAAAACCATGGGTTGAATCAATTAATTATTGTTTTTCAGGAAAATATCGACGTATGATGAATATCATTTTGTCAATTCCACGTGTTATTGATTCTCAAAAACGATGGCCTAACCAAACACGAACATCGATCCACACACAAACCATGCCATTCCCAATTTCATTCTTCAAGCGTTCATTGCATGTTATTCATCACAAAATAATTAAGCGCATTAAACGCTCAATGTCATGTTTAGCGTGGAATACGGACGCAGAGATCTCGACCCGAGGAACGTGAGTTTGCGGTCGTCACAATTTTGGAACATAGAAAGAAGATGTGGCAGCCCGCGGAAGGGGAGACGCGGTGGCCAGCGGAAGGTGGGTTTGATGGAAACCCGGAGGGCAGTGTCCATGCTGAGAAGGGGAAACACATTTATTTTTTTGTTTGGGATGCCGTTAAGAGGATTGATGTGCAGTGGTAGGAATTAGTGTGGAGCGTGAGTCATTTTTGGGATAGAGAATATATTGGAGAGAGAATGGAAATAAGATGGAGAAATAATAAAACAAATTAAAAATAAATCACTCAATAGTGGAGTGGGGCACGCAAGGATTTTGTGCATGGAATATTTGGGTGTGATAAGTCAGTGGATTATATTAAATTAAAAATAATAATAATAAAATAATGTTATTATTATTTTTGTTGTGAAAACCATATTTTGATGGTATTTTCTTCGTTCGACCTCAGTTTCATGAACCGTCAGTGGCAGTGTGACCCTGACATCGAGATGCAATTTATGAGTTCAATATTGGATGTCTTTTCGGGTTTTCGGATCGGGTACCTGAAGTGTTTGGAAAATAATAGATTTAGTATTAATATTAATTCTTCAACCCACTATAACTCCTGCATGCGACGTCTGATTAACTGGTCGTCAGCGGCGAAGTGACCCTTTATTTAAGACTGTCGATTCACGTCTAATGTTCGATACTACATTCTAGTTCGTGGCTTGGGTCCATGAATCACCAAATGATAATAATATTATTATTATTACAGGATCTTTTATTTGACATATCTCTCTCATACGGTTTCGGAATGATGAACCGTCTGTGACCTTGTGACCCTGGAATTAAGACGGATGTTTCAAAACCAATATTTGATATTTAAGTCAAGGTCGAGGCGTGGGCCCCATGAAGCCCGTTTCGCGCGGGTTGCGTTGAAATGAAACTTTTTCAATGGGTATCCGTTTTGGACTAATGGGTAGTCTATCTCATGTGTTTTCGGTATGGATCGCAATGGTGTGACCGGTTTGGTTAACCAATGTATTTTGAAGTATGACCAGGTTGGATCAAATATGAATCCAACCAGGCCCTCGGAGCAGAAACGCTCATAACATAAGGACCGGACGTCCGATTGAGGTGTTGTCGACTATGTTGGATTCATCTTGATGAGACAGTTGTTTTAACATACTTCACCTGAGGATTGGACACAATTGGATTTTGGTCGAGTTGGATTGTACCTGAAATCCAACCGGGCCCTTGGAACGGAAATGCTAATAACTCAAAGACTGGGGGTCCGATTGACATGACTTTTGTTGCATTGAGACCCATATGATGAGGCGGTACATTGAGATACTTCCACGTGAGATTACGTAACAAATGGAAGTATCAACCAGTCGCGCGTGGAGTTGACCATCCCGGAGACAAGCGTAAGGAGTGCGGAGACCTAGTGTCTGTAGACCTAACGACTGCTTGACCGATTCGACTGGGGTGATTCGATTAGCCTCGTGGACGGATCGCCCGGTATTTGGTGGAAGACCCATGGCGGACGGAGCGCCTGTTAGTGGGAAGCAGACCTATGGATCTCGACAAGAGGAGTACCTCTTACGGCTATTAGGGGGAGCACCCGGTATTTGGCGGCAGACCCACAGCAGACGGAGCGCTCGGTATTTGGTAGCAGACCCACTGTACTTGACAGGATGAGTACCTCAGCAGTCTAAGGTTAGTGAGAATCACCTCGAAGTCGCGGCAGGGCCAGCATACTCGACAGAGGAGGAGTTCTCTAGAAGTTTTGGTTTCGATAATGAATGTCCTGGTTTGAGCTGAGTCAATGGATTTTGTGTTTTCCAAATGATTGAGATGGGTTACTTGATAACATAGGTATAAGTATGGGCATATACCTAATTAAAAGATATCTATTGAGATCTTTCATTTGTGGTTTGTCCTTGTTGGATTTAGTGAGACCTTGAGGATCTCGGGGTCCCTACTGAGTATCGTTATACTCACCCCCACACGGGCTATGCCCGCACCTCATTGTGTTGGATGGAAACGATGGACATCGCTTATCGAGATAGAGTGTACGAGGACTGGACGGTACCTGGAGGTGGACACTCGGCATGACGACACACAGAGCGGACTGATAGACGCGGAGTACTGAGGAGGACATCTATACCTACCCTTCAGGTAGGATCCCGGAGGACTATCCAGGAGCTTCTTCCGTCTTCCGGCTTTTGTCTTTCAGTTGAACCTTCTTCAGTTGTGGTTGTACCTTTCTTCTGGGCATGTATTTCCGGACCTTTTGTATTTTCAGCACACATCTTATAATTTTTTTACTAATTTGTCCCTTCCTCTTGATCTCTGGTTGTGTGAGTTTTCATTTTATAAAGGCAATGCCTTCCCAGTTATACGGATTTACGCCTTTGGTGCTAGTCGACAGCCTTTGGACATTGGAAGGAGGGCTTAGGGTAGTTACGACACGGGCCCTGGGGGATGAGTTGGAAAAAATTTGTATCATAGGAGTGAGTTCTAACAAAAAACATATAACTATGATATATAGTTTCTATGAAGAAATATTGTTAAGGGTACCGAGTGAGGTTTTCAGTTCAGGGAGTCCAGTATTGGTGCGGTGGCCGATGTATCCATACACCAGGACCCTGACATCGGATTTCTGACTCAAAGGATGAAAAAACTTATTGCGTGTGGGTTTTCAAATGTTTTCTTTAAGTCAGCTCAAACTAGTTCAACTCACCAGGTATAGTCTTTTTTATGTGTCGCATCTGATCAGGATGCCTCCTCGCAGTCAATCAGTTGGAGTTCCCGAGAGTGTACACGATGACGGTCCACCGAGCGACGATGCTCCAATGCAGGACCCTCGTACTATGATGGCACATTTGGGTGGTGTACCAGCATCACCACCACCTGTCGGGCAGCAGGTGCCACCAGCCATACTAGCGGACGGTGCACACTAACAGAGCGCGTTGCGCGGGTTCAAGAAGTAGAGGCCTCCTAGGTTACGAAGCGAGACAGATCCTAAGGCAGTAGTGGACCAGATAGAGGCAAATACTATATTTCTACACATCGTTTAGACACTAGTAGAGTAGATAGTGATCTTAGCTATTGGTGTGTTCAAGTGAGTGACCATGAGGTTGGTCCGCATAGTGATGAGGCTTCCATACGTGGACCGATGCCTGAGATAGTACCTTCAGGTAATGTTCTAGCTCTATCACTACCTTTTCGTCAGTAGTTTCAACCGGCTGTACCAGTAGAAGACATATGTAGGCATAGTGCCTTACACGTGTTTCAGCATTAGATACCCACCAGGTTCCGAGGTTAGACTTACTCACAGGCAGCTGAGGACATGCTTGAGGAGGTGGCTCTGAGTTTTCTAGAGCTTATACAGCTTCTACAGGATGACGTGTCAGTAGCTGAGTATTCATTGAGGAGTACCGGTCATTCTGAGTACTTGATGACAATGATACGATCAATGCATTAGATCTCGGACCTCAGAGATAGGTGTATTCAAAGGACATCCAAGCTAGTAGAATTCATCTATGTATTTATAATAATGTTAGGATGCTAGATAGAACCTTTGTAGTTTAATGATATTTAGCTGAGCGGATATAGCTAGTGAATGTTAGTAGTGGGAAAGCAGGAAACCAGTGCCAGTCTCAAAAACATGGTTATGTAAAATGTTTCAAGAAGAGTAAGTGTTAAGGGTAGTTGAATCTGCAGAGCAACAGACATGGAAGTAGAGCTAGGAGAGCAGCATTATGTGGTGTGCATTTAAACATGTTACAACCACCCACCTTTGTATTCCCCACCAGGCTCAGGGAGCAAGAGGGCAGGGGAAGAGATTAGCTGCATGCGGTCAAGGATTCTGAACAAAGGGCTCTAGGAATGATTCGAGGTATGGTATATGTCTACTACTAGCTACCGTAACAACAGACATTGTTATAAATCATTCCTTCCTTCCACGAATCTTGTCCCAGACCTTGAGTTTCTGGTTAAGTCATTGACTTTACCCTTACATCTAGAGATACCTTTTGGAGGAGACTCGATAATAATGCTTGCACAGATAGTGTGATCTAACAGTTGAGGTGAGAGTTTCTGTTGTAACCTCTTAGTTACAACATCGAGGCCTTAGGACGTTAGTTTGGGTATGGACTGGGAAACCACATTTCATACATAGATTGATTGTATTAGGCAAAAAGGTTGTTGTTTATCTACAATGATGGAGCAGAGTTTTCCCTCGGTCGGAGAAAAGGGAAACCTAGGAAGAATAGGATAAACTCATGCATAGGGGGGTGCGGCCGATCATTCTTGAGTCGGCCAACCTTACCCTCATGGCAGCAGGAGTTTTGAGTTTATAGTTCCAAACTGGAAACAGAGGCCTCTGGAGTTCCAGGATGGCGACCATGTTTTCTTACGTGTGTCACCTCGATGAGATCTACGGAGATGTGGCCAAGCTGTAAAGTTATCTTTGAGGTTCATCAGACCCCTTTAGGTCCTCAGCAGGGTAGGCGAGGTTGCATACTGCTTTGTCTTTCCACCACTATTGCACCGAGTGCACGATGTCATCCTCGTATCTCAGCTGAATAGAGGTGTGCACGACCTAACCGTCATCATCGAACACTGGGAGCTATATATCGATGACATGGAGACTTTCATGGAGGTTCCAGTAGATATTGTGGATTGACCGGAGTAGGTCCTATGAGGATGGTCGATTCCTCTTGTGCGCATTCTCTAGCAGCACAAGAACTTCTGGAAGAGCACATATGGGCGGGAGGCTCAAATGCATTCTCAGTACTTATTTTATTTTACCTAGGGTGTGTTGAAGCATTAAGAGTACATAAATCCCTGATGTGGGAGTAATGTAAAGACCCTGAAATTTCATGGAAATTTTTTTCATAAATACTTTTGAATTTTACGAGTCTGTGGCTTCTGAAGACACTTGATTCTGAGGCCCGGTGTGCCCGGAATCAATTTCCAAAGTTTAGCTTGGGTACATTTAGTGAAAAAATGAGTGGGTTTTTCTAACTTTTGAACTGGGGCTCGGAATTGAAATCTTAGGGCACTGATGAACTCACTGTGCTGATAATTGCTTAAGGAGACCTTTACCGCAGTTGCGTTTTATGCGGGTTGAAATTTGAAATTTGGGGATTATTTAAAAAGTTAAATAAAATTGTTTAGAACAATTTTATACACCATGGTGGTTAAATCCTACATGGAGAAGTTAATGTTGGGTCCCACTCCCACATTACTTCCCATGTGTGGATATTTGTATGGTGGGGCCCACACAGTCCCCAACCATTCACCTCCCTTGAAACCCTCCATAAACTCCCTTGAATTTATTGAGACAACCATTCTCTTTATTAATTGTGTTAAACACTCCACCATCCTCCCAATTAAATTTCCAACACATTATAATTAATTAAGAGGATTATCCAATTAATTAATTATAGTGTTTGATTCTTAAATCAATTGTTGTGATAATAAAATAATAGAAAGATCTATTGTTTTAGTTGGGAAATTGTGGTGTTGGAAAAAACTTGGGAATGCTCTGGAGATATAGATAAAGAAAGTGTTATTCTCTTCGACGAAGAACGACACCCTCTTCTCCATGACGCCGGTTCCACAAAGAACAACGGTGATCCTTCCTTTCTCTTCTCCGCGACCTGGTTCTTCACGATGCCATCTACTGTGACGTTCATCTTCCGCGGATCAATGATGTGTGACGTCTTTGTGAGGTAGGGGAATATTGTATATTACTCATTTATGTGATTTATACCCTCGATCTTGAGTATTTATTTGTTGGATTTATCTTTGTGGATTCCTTACCCAATTGAATTATCATGAAGAATGCGAATTAAATGAATTAATTCGCAGATCTGAAAACCATGGGTTGAATCAATATCTTATTGTCTTTCTTGAAAATATCGAAGTATGATGAATATTTTTTTTTAAATTCCACGTCTTATTGATTCTCAAAAATGATGGCCAAACCAAACACGACCGAAGATCCGCACACAAACCGTGCCCTTCTCAATATCATTCTCTGCCCATTCATGGCATGTTCTTCATCGCAAAATAATTAAGCGCATTAAATGATCAATGTCATGTTGAGCGCGTCATACAGACGAGGAGATCTCGACATGAGTAATGTGAGTCATTGGTCGTCACAATTTATGAACTTAGAATGAAGATGTGGCAGCCTGCGGAAGGGGCGACACGGTGGCCGGTGGAAGGCGGGTGCAGTGGAAACCCGGAGGGCGGTTTCCATGCGGTGAAGGGGCAACACATTTATTTTTTTTATCCAGGATGTTGTTATGAGGATTTATGTGTGGTGGCTGGAATTAGGGTGGAGTGTGAATAAATTTTTGTGGTAGAGTATAGATTTGAGAGAGAATGGAAATAAGATGGAGAAATAATAAAACAAAATAAAAAGAAATCAATCAAAGGTGGAGTGGGGCACGCAAGGATTTTGTGTGTGGATGTTTTGGGTGTTTTAAGTTAAATGGATTAAATTAAATTAAAAATAATAGTAATATAATATTGTAATTTTTATTTTCGTTCGGAACACCATATTTTGACGTTATCTTCTTCGTGCGACCTCAGTTTCATGAACTGTCAGTGGTAGTGCGACCATATCTTCACGTCAGAATTTATGAGTCCAATATTGGACGTCTTTTTCAGGATTTTGGATCGGGTGCCTGAAGCACTCGGAAAATAATAGATTAAGTAGTATTATTAAATATTCGACCCACCATAACGCCTGAATGCGACGTTCGATTAACTGGTCGTCAGCGGCGACGTGGCCCTATCTTTCAGAAATTCATTTCAAGACTAATGTTCGATAATATATTCTAGTTCATGGCCCAAGACCATGAATCACCCAATGATAATAATAATATTATTTTTACGGGATCTTGTATCTGACATATCTTTCTCATATGGTGTTGGAATGAAGAACCTTCTGCGACGTTCTGTGTAAGAACCCGAATCTTCGTTTCAGGTATGTTTTTCTTTTTTCTGGAGTTTTTGAGAAAAATGGAGTTTCTGGTAATTTTTTATGTAAATTTCGTTTACATTCTGAGTACATGTCGTGTACTCTTTCCCCACTCAAAGTCTTGAACTGGCCATGTCCGGGCCACACAAACGTTGTGTAGGGGTGACGTAGAGGCTGATTTTGGCGGTGTATGGAAGGACATAGTACACTCCATGTACTCTAAAAGTACACATGGTGTGCTTTCTTTTTTTCATTAAACGGACCGGGGTCATGCCTAATCAACCAAAAGCTCTTATTCTCCAGCTTCTTCATCCAGGAGCGCCATGAACCCATGGATCTTCGACGAGCCACCGTTCCGCTGTCCGTTTTCCGATTCAAGCACTGTTGATTGCTTTGGAATCACAGCGGTGAGTTCTTCCTTCTCCATGTGCCTTGTTTACCAATTCCTCCTCCTTCTCAAGATATCATGGGTTGAGCGTTTTGGGTGTTTTCTCATATCTACACCATTCGGGGGAGAATCTGTCATCGTGGTTCAATTATATCAATCTCCAAGGATTGTGGTAGGTGTTTTGTGCCTTATCATTCAATGTCTTTGAGTTTTATGTGAAAATTCCTCCAATACCCGTGAACGGGGTATTGCGTGTTTACCGTTTTTCCTTTTTTGTTTTACTGCCTTCTGTGTATGCTCATGTAGAGATAAACTAATCATGTTAGAGGATATTTTGTGTTGTGGTTGGATGTTCTGCCATGCTTTTCTCTTTTTAAGACCTTTGGGTCTTATTAGCCTTGGCCGTTATGAATGTTTCCATGCCTTGTCTCTATAGGATGGAATGTTTTGCATTACATGGTTGTTCCCTTGTAGACTTTTTAGCTAAGTAGCTCTGTAGGTGGAAATTGGTTATCCAAGTAGCTCTATAGGTGTACTTTGGACTTATAGCATTATTATGCACTTACTGGCATGGGGCTGAGAGAACCTGATGCTACAGACTATAAGGGATAGACTGAGTGAGCTTCCCGGAATGTCTTGACATTATAGACTACAGGAGGGTAGACTGAGTGAGCTTCCTCGTTGAGTCTTAGACATTATCGGCCATGGGGAATAGACTGAGCGTGCTTCCTAGAGAGCCTTCAAATATTATAGACTACGGTAGGGTAGACTGAGTGAGCTTCCTCAGAGAGTCTTAATTTGTTTGAATCTTTTAAGAACATTCCTAGGATTGAGGAGGAATTGACTGAGTGAGATTCCTCATTGAGTCTATGGTATACTTGAGGCTATAAGAGGAATTGAATGAGATAGATTCCTCAGAGAGTATCTAGACTTTGGGGCTAAGAGGGTTAGACTGTGTGATCTCCCTGAGAGAGTCCTTGACTACCCTTGACTAAAAGGGGAATTGACTGAGTGTTCTTCCCCAGAGAGTCTCATAAATTCGTATGACCATGCCAGAGGGGTTATGCTGAGTGCGTTGCCCAGAGGGTTGTCGTACTTCTTGGATAGAACTAGAGGGAATGGCTGTGAGTATTTCTCAAAGGGTTTCCTACTTGTTAGCTATTTTCTTCACTACTGTTGTTAGTTGTAGATTGATTACTATTGTGTATCATCCTTCTTTACTTCTTACTGCTTTGTTGTTTCTATTTACTACTTATTTTACTTTTACCTTCCATTTACTCACTGACTATTAGGCCCAGATCTTTGGGTGAATTCCTACTAGGATTTAGTCTCACACCCTGTTTGGGTCATGCTTTTGGGCCCAAAAAGACTATTTTGTTGCAGGAAAAGACAAGGGCAGGCACCCTTCTAATTCTGGTACTTGATTTGTTGGAGCAAGTGAGCATGGGACCAAGCATTGTCTTTCCATGCTGTGGGGCTGTTTTAATTTCATTTGTACTCGTTTGGGTACTATAGTGTTTTCCAGTATTGTGACTTGTTTGGATACCTTCCTAGAAATGTATAATTCATCATTTCATATATACATATGTGCTCTAGTTTGTTGATTTAGTCTTTCGCTGTTTATGTAGTTGGTTATTACTACTTCCGCTATTGCATGTTTATTTTTCTTCAATTCTGTACTCTTCCAATGAGGGAATAGTTTCCCCACTATCACACCTAAGACCCTCGCTGCTAGTCGGTAGCCTCTAGAGTTTGGGGAAATGTGCTTGAGACAATGTGACCAACCGGGAGCGGGGTTCCTTTGGGTGGCTTCTAGAACCGAGTCGTTACAAAGTGGTATCAAAGGGATTCTCTTCTCTTGTTTTACTATTTGGAGTCCTTATCCAGGGATAGGACAGATTTGGTTGTTGGTAATAAGTTGTTCCCGGGAGTAGCTAACTCGTGATTAGGGAAAATCCATACTACATCATTTATTACTTTTTTCTGGTTTTGAGATTTTATGGTTGTTATGATTTCACATAGAGTGATTAACATGCTTTGTGTTGTTATTGTTTTGATATTACAGTTCTATTTCTATTTCAACCTTATGAGATGAGGGTATTCTATCTCATGAATCATATAGGCACTTGTTAGAAATCGCATGCCATGCATTCTTACCATTCCATCTTGGGTGCATTAGCGATTACATGCTGTTGTAGTTGACATTGTGTAGATTATGCATGATATTGTGATAGATGCTTGATATAATCTATGCTGCCTTGTTAGGGGATTGTTTGTATTGTACTTTTCTTAAATAAATGCCAAATTTTGATTCTTGAGGTGTTATGGGCCCTCTTGAATTGAAAGTTGGGGGATCATGATCATTTTTTCTCTTGTACATGACTATAAGAGATGGCATGATTTGATTCGAGGTCAGTATGGGCCTCAAAGATTAGAATTTGGCACCTCTTTACCTTGTTTTCAGTGTTTCTGGGGTTCTGTGCAGTTTCTGAGCTACTTCCCAGGAAAACCCAGAATACACAGCGTGGACATTCTGGTTACACGTCGTGTAGTTTTCAGGACATGTTACTTGCATGAACATGGTGTTGTAGAAATAACATCTGGAACATGCCGTGTACGGTAGGAACATGCCGTGTAGTTCGGATCCGTGTTCCCGACCGTGTCAATAACAACACGGGTCGGGGATGCTCGAGTATAACACGTTGTGTTGTTTTCCGAACATGTCGTGTAGTCTTGTTCAAGTACATGGCTATGTCACGAATAACATGGGATGGTGTCACCATCTCTTATACACGTCGTGTTTTTTTGGAACACGCCATGTAAGTGCCAACTATGTAGATGGTCGTGTTACTAACAACATGGGTTGTCGAGGCCGTGTCTAGTACATGTCGTGTCCCTAGGGAACATGCCCTATAGTCTGGGGTTAGTTGGACCATGTGGGTTAGCCATGTGAGGAGACACAGGTAGGGGTTTAGAGTTCAAGTACGCGCCGTGTAGTCCTTATACACGCCGTGTAGCTTTAGGTGTTACACGACCTGTTGGGAAGGGGTACACGCCCATGTTAATGGAAAAAGAAGACACGCTGTGTGGTTTTTATACACGTCATGTAGTCGTGTTTCTTAAAACATGAGAGTTTCTTTCCCCTGTTCCTATTTTGTAATCTTGTGTTTTCAGTCAATGTTAATACTTATCTAAGATGTGTTTTTTATATTTCATAGTTATGCCTCCGAGATGTCCTCCGGTCGTACGTCAGTTACAGATGGTGATCAGACACCGGATATGGCCGATCAGGGACCTCCTATAGATCCTCCTGCTATGCCAGCCTTCGCAACAGTAGTTGTACCCGTCGTAGGTGACGATGCACAGTTCAGGGAGGAATTCTTGAGGATGATACAGACCTTTTGGGGAGCGTCATCTCTATCCCCGTCGATGGCTGAGTGGACAAGGGTTTTTCTACAGCAGCATCCTCCTACTTTCTCAGGGGATGGAGGACCCCAGGCTACGGAGTCGTGGTTCGAGGCAACCCGGACTATTATTGCGCATCCGGATATACCCCAAAAGAAGAGGGTAAAGCTGGACACATATATGCTCAGAGACACTTCCAAGAGGTGGTGGTATGTGATCTCATAGTCAGGGCATCAGCAGGGTATGTCTTGGGATGAGTTTCGACGCACCTTATATGACTACATCAATCAGAATACCTTGAGGGCCGATCGCGCCCGGGATTTTATGAGACTGCAGCAGGGTACTCTTTCTGTTATGGAGTACTCGTCTTACATCCCTGAGCTGCAACATTTCACACCAATCCCAACAGTTGATGACTTGTTCCTTGCTAGGAAGTTTGAGGAAGTTCTCAGACATGATATCTATTCCTAGGTGAATATCTCCCAGGTGACTTCGATATCCTCTATCGTCAACCAGGTTATGATCACTGAGTGCAATCTGAGGGATTATGGAGCAGTGAGCCTGGGCGGTTCGACATCCAGTGTTGGTGTTCCTCCTATGGATTGTAGGAAGCGTCACAGAGAGTCTTCTCGAGGAAATCGGGGTTCACGGGATGTTTCTTCTGGTAGCCAGGTTGTATGATACCAGTGCGGTAGGAGCGGGAATACTAGGCCTTAGTGACCTAGAGATCTGATGGGGTGCCGATCTTGCAGCATGATGGTCCATCTTTAGTGTTTTTGTCAGATCGCCACATCATTAGCTAGTGGTTGGGTTTCCTCTATGACTCCGCGTTTTAGAGATGCTTCACCAGTTTCCCACCAGTCTAGGAACTGGAGTTCTTCTGGACATTCAGGCCGATGTGGTGGTCACGACTGTGGTGGTCAGTCACCAGGTCATCATTGACAGTAGAGTGAATCAGCTCAGAGCAGTCATCCATGGGAGCAGGGACGCGGTGTAGGCCAGTCATTCATCGTGGAGAAGACCTATCAAGAGCAGGATTCTGAACCTTCTACAGATCGAGGTACAATCTTATTAGCCTAAGTTTTATCTGCAACACTTTTCAATACTGGTGATTCCCATAGCATTATCTCTATTGCGGTTGTTGAGAGCCTTGGGCTCTGTATCTTTTTGTCTACCGGTTTTTTGACTCTTAACACACCATTGGGAACGAGGAAATCTAGCGTAAGTCAGTGCAGAGAGTGCCCTCTTGAGGTTTCGGTGTGTAACTTCTTATGGGACCTCTATGTCTTAGAGACGACGGGCTATGACGTCATTCTTGGGGTGTACTGGTCCGTTCCTTTCCAGGCAGTTGTCGATTTCAATCACTGTAGGGTGAGTTTCACATCACAAGAGGGTGGATCATTCGTTCATAGAGTCGATTGGGATGTATAGGCAGGTAGAGCTGGACTAGGGCATCATTGTCTAGGGGAAGATACAGCCTAGATTTCCAGTCTTTTTCTGGATAACCAGGGGACATCACAGTTACACTTTCCCCCAATGGTGGACTGTTATAGGGATGTTTTTCCAGAGGAATTTTTAAGTTTGCCTCCGGAGCGTGAGGTAGACTCCTCGATTGAGCTCATTCCAAGAGTGGAACCAGTGTCCATTCCTCCTTATAGGATGGATACAATTGAGTTCCAGGAGCTCAAGAAGTGGATGGAGGAGTTATAGGAAAAGGGTTTCATCTGACCCAGTAATTCTCCTTGGTGTTCGCATATCCTGTTTGCGAAGAAGGAAGATGGTACCCTTCAACTTTTTGTTGATTATCAGAAGCTAAACCTGTTGATGGTCAATAACCAATATCTCTTACCGAGGATAGATGACGTCTTTGATTAGCTTTGGGGAGCTCGGGAGTTCCAGAAGATCTATTTGAGATCTGGTTATCATCAGTTTCACGTTAGACCATAAGATATACCTCTTACAGCCTTTGGGAGCAGGTATGGTCTATACGAGTATATAGTTATTCCATTTGGTCTCATGAACGCACCTGCGGTTTTCATGGAACTGATGAACCGAGTGTTCCATCTGTACTTATAATCCTTTGTGGTGGTTTTCTTAGATGACATCTTGGTTTACTCTCACACTCGACACGACCATGCCAAACATCTTGAGATCGTTCTGGGTATACTGAGAGAGAATCAGTTATATGATAAGCTCTTGAAATTCCACTTTTGTATGGATCAGATTCACTTATTGGGTCACGTCATCTCGGAGGCTAGAGTATCTGTGGACCCAGAGAAAGTGAGAGATATAATCTACTGGGAGCAGCCGAAGAATATCTTTAAGGTACGGAGTTTCCTAGTGCTGGAAGGATACTACAGATGCATCATTCATGACTTATCGCTCCTATCAGCTCCGTTGATAGGTCTGACCAAGAATGGGGTAATGTTTTTATGGTCATATTCTAGTGATTCCGACTTTTAGGAGATGAAGGGAAGGTTTACATTAGCACCGATACTAGTCTTGCCAGAGCCAGGCAAGATCTACACTGTTTATTGTGATGCTTCAGGTGTCGGGATAGGAGCTATGCTTATGAAGGGAGATGGAGTAATTGCGTATGGGTCTCAGAAATTAAGGCCACACGAGAGAAATTACCCTACACACGATATGGATTTGGCAGCTGTTGTTCATGCCTTATGCTGTTGAAGACACTTCCTTCTGGGAGAGAACATTGTGGTTTTCACTGACCCCAAGAGTCTCAAGTATATCTTCACTTAGCGTGATCTGAATCTGAGACAGCGCAGGTTGGTCGAGTATCTTCAGTCCTCTGATTTCTAGCTCACCTATACGCCGGGAATGGGAAACGCAGTGGTGGATATGTTGATCAGGAGAACTCAGATTCCGGCACTTCAGGAGGCTAGTAGTGAGGGGCAGCTTATGGATCTGTTCACTAATATGCACATAGAAGTGCAATAAAGGCAGGGATAGACTATCCTATCTTCTGTACCTATTACCTCTATATTTTTTGATTGGTTGCGGATAAGGAAGCTATCATATTCAGAGGCCTTAGTCTTGTGGGATAGTGTGTTAGGAGGGGAAACTCTTCTAGGATGGACAGTGAGAGAGGATGAGATATAGCATTTCTAGGGAAGCGTATGGTTGCCAACAGACATACGCGCGGAGATGATGCGAGATTTTCATTCCTCAGTTTGGGATGTTCATTCTGGAATCAGCAAGATGTATTGTGATCTACATCGCCAATACTGGTGGCCAGGTATGAAGAGAGATTTTGTTGGTTTTGTCCCAAGATGTTCTATTTTTTAGCAGGTGAAAGTAGAGCATCAAAGACCATCGAGGATTTTGTAGTAGTTACCCATTCCTGAGTAGAAGTGGAACGATGTCGTGATAGACTTCGTGACCGGGTTACCAAGGTCATCTCAGGGGAGTGATGTTGTTTGGGTTGTCATCGATAGGCTTACAAAGGTTGCACACTTTTTGCCGATCAAGGATACCTTCAGTGTTGATGATCTGGGATGATTTTACATCCAAGATATTGTACGTATATATAGAGTTCCACACTCCATTGTTTCAGACATGTATATGCGCTTTACCTCTCGGTTCTGGCAGGGACTTATAAAGTCTTTGGTTGCACATGTACTTTTGAGTATAGCATAGAATCCCCAGACTGATGGACAGTCCGAGTGCACGATACAGGTGCATGAGGATATGCTCGGAGGGTGCATTCTAGAATTTAGCAGTTCTTGGGAGAATCATATTCCTCTGGTGTATTTCACCTACAACAACAGTTTTAATGTGACCATTCAAATGGATCCATAAAAATATTTGTACGGTAGGCCCAACCGATCACCCTTATGCTACCTGGAGGCAGGAGAGGCAGCTCTGCTGGGACCTCGTCTTGTTTAGGAGACCTCAGAGAAGATAGAGTAGATTCGGATTAGGATGGCTACAACACAGTCTCGACAGAAGTCTTATGCTGATCTTCGGAGGCAACCTCTAGAGTTAGAGGTCGAAGATCAGGTTTTCCTATGTGTCGCATAGAGGTTGGGACACAAGAGGATTCAGAGATACGGTAAGCTTTCACAATAGTACATTGGGTCGTTCGAGGCGTTGGAGAGAGTTGGACCGGTTGCCTATCAGTTGCAGCTACCTTAGAGGTACCAGGCTATGCACGACGTCTTTCATGTCTCTCAACTCCGATGATACTTTTCAGACCCGTCTCATGTCTTCCAACCTAAGGAGGTTGATCTTGAAGCGGATGCGCCGTTTGAGGAGCATCCAATCCAGATTTTCGATCGTAGTACGAAGGTTCTTCATGTGCGGTATGTTCCTATGGTACGGGTGATATGGCAGTATGGGCGAGTACAGGATGAGACCTGGGAGAGGGAGGCCGATGTACGATCATAGTGGTTAGAGCTGTTCGGGGTTTCCTCCTCTATGCCTCTCTAGGGAAATTCGGGGACGAATTTTTTTAAGGGGGGAAGTTTGTAAGAACCCGGATCATTGTTTTAGGTATGTTTTTATTTTTTCTGGAGTTTTTGAGAAAAATGGAGTTTCTAGAAATTTTTTAAGTACACGCTGTGTACTTTCTGAGTACATGTCGTGTATTCTTTTCCCACTCGAAGCTGTGTACTGGCCGTGTCCGGGCTACACACATGGTGTGTAGGGGTGATGTGGAGGCAGATTTTGGCAGAGTATGGAAAGTTCTAGTACATGTCATGTACTCTAAAATTACATGTTGCGTACTTTATTTTTTTTCCTTAAAAAGAATGGGGTCGCGCCTAATTGAAAAAAAGATCCTCTTCTCCAGCTTCATTGTCCGGGAGCGGCAGGAACCCCTTGATCATCGACGAGCCACCATTCCTCCGTCCATTCTCCGATTCGAGCATTGTCGATTGTGTTGGAATTGCAGCGGTGAGTTGTTCCTTCTACTTGAGACTTTTTTTCCAATTCCTCCACATTCTCAAGATATCATGGGTTGAGCGTTTTGGGCATTTTCACAGATCTGCGATGATAGGGGGAGAATCATTCGTCGTGGATCAATTATATTGATCTCCTAGAATCATGGTAGGTGGTTTGTGCCTTATCGTTCAAATTATTTGAGTTTTATGTGCAAATTTTACCAATACCCCTGACCTGGGTGTTGTGTGTTTACTTTTTTTCCCTTGTTGTTTTCATGCCTTGCTTTTATGCTGTTATAGATGTAAACAATCATGTTAGAGGATAGTTTTTGTTCTGATTTGATGTTCTGCCATGCATTTCTCTATTTACGACCTTTGGGTCTTGTTAGCCATTGGCCGTTATGATTGTTGCCATGCCTTGTGTCTATAGTATGGAATGTTTTGTATTACATGCTTGTTGCCATGTATAATATTTACCCAAGTAGCTCTGTAGGTGGAATTTGTTTAGCCAAGTAGCTCTATAGGTGTACTTTGGCGTTATAGAATTATTATGAACTAATTGGCACGAGGCTGAGAGAACATGGTGCTATGGACTATAAGGGCTAGACCGAGTGAACTTCCTAGAGTGTCTTGACATTATAGACTATAGGAGGGTAGACCAAGTGAGCTTCCTCATTGAGTCTTAGACATTATAGGCCATGGGGGATAGACAGAACGAACTTCCTAGAGTGCCTTCAGATATTATAGACTACAGGAGGGTAGACCGAGTGATCTTCCTCAAAGAGTTTTACTTTGTTTGAATATTTTAATAACCATCCCAGGATAGAGGAGGAATTGACCGAGTGGGATTTCTCAGAGTGTTTGTGGTATACCTAAGACTATAAGAGGAATTGAACGAGATAGCTTCCTCAGAGAGTCAGTATACCTATGTGCTAAGAGGGTTAGACCGCGTAATCTCCCTCAGAGATTCCCTGACTACCCTAGACTACAAGGGTAATTGACCGAGTATGCTTCCCCAGAAGTCTCATAAATTCTTATGACCAAGCCAGAGGGGTTAGAATGAGTGCACTGCCTAGAGGTATGTGGTAATTCATGGATAGGACCAGAGGGAATGGCTTCGAGTACTTCCCAGAGGGTTTCCTTCTTCTTTGTTGTTTTCTTCATTGTTGTTGTTAGTTGTGGATTAATTACTATTGTGTATCATCCGGGTTTACTGCTTACTGCTTTGATGTTGCTGTTTACTGCTTATTCTACATTTACCTACCAAATATTCACTGACTATTAGGCATAGATCTTCGGGTGAATTCCTACTGGGATTTAGTCTCACACCCTATTTGGGTCATGATTTTTGGTCCAAACAGACTATGTTGTTTCAGGAATAGAAAAGGGCATGTGCCCTTCGACTTCCGGTACTTGATTTCATAGAGCAGGAGAGCATGGGACGAAGATTTGGATTGCGATGCCGATGATCTGTTTTATTTTCTTTTGTACTTGTTTTGGTACTGTAGTGTTTTCCATGATTGTGACTTCTTTGGCTGGTTTCCTAGATATGCACCGTGCATCATTTCATATATACAATTGTGCTCCAGTTTTTTTATTTAGCCTTCCACTGTTTATGTTGTTGGTTATTACTACTTCTGCTATTGCATGTTTATTTTTCTTCTTCTGTGTACTCTGCCAATGAGGGCATAGTTTCCACACTATCACACCCAAGGCCCTCGCTGCTAGTCAGCAACCTCTGGCGTTTGGGGAAATGTGCTAGAGGCCATGTGACCAACCGGGTACGGGGTGCCTCTAGGTGGCTTCCAGAACCAGGACATTACATTGCGACCCTGGAATTAAGATGGATGTTTCAAAACCAATTTATGATATTTAAGTCGAGGTCGTGGCGTGGGCCCCACGAGGCCCGGTTCGGGCATGTTGCTGTGAAATGAAAAAATTTCACCAGCTATCTGTTTTAGACAAATGATTTGTCCATATCAGGTGTGTTTTGGTATGGGTCACAATGGTGTGACCAGTTTGGTTAACTGGTGACTTTTGAAGTATGACCGGATTGGATCGAACATGAATCCAACTAGGCCATCAGAGCAAAAACACCCATAACGTATGGACTCGACGTCTGATTGACATGCCGCCGACTATGATGGATTCCTATTGATGATACGGTTCATTTTACATACTTCACTTGTGGTTTAGACATAGTTGGAGTATGGCTGGGTTGGATTGTACCCAAAATCCAACCAGTCCCATCGAATGAAAATGCTAATAACTCATAGACCGTGCATCTGATTGACGCGAAGTTTGTTGCATTGATACCCCTATGATGAGGATGTACTTTGAGATACTTCCACAAGATTTTACGTAACACTTGGAAGTATCGACTAGTAGCTCATGGAGCATACCCTCACAGAGACGATCGTTCGGAGTGCGGAGACCTAGTAGCTGTAGACCTGATGACTGCTTGACTGATTGGACTCAGGGTGATTCGATAAGCCCATTGGACGGAGCACCCGGTATTTGGCTGCAGAACCATGGCGGACAGAGCACCTATTAGTTGGAATTATACCCATGGTACTCAACAGGAGGAGTACCTCTAACGACTATTAGGGGGAGCGCTTGGTATTTGGCAGCAGACCCATAGCGGACAGAGTGCCCGATATTTGGCAGTAGACCCGCGGTACTCGACAGGAGGAGTACCTTGGCAGTCTAAGGTTAGTGAGTAGCGCATCAGAGTCATGACATGCCAGTGTAATCGATAGAGGGGGAGTTCTCCAGCAGTTATGGTTTCGATAATGAAAATCCTGGTTTGAACTGAGTCAATGACCTTTGTGTTTTCCTCATGATTGAAATGGGCTACATGATAACATACATATATGTTTGGGCATATACCTATTTAAAGGTTATCTATTGAGATATTTACTTTGTGGTTTATCTATGAGGGATTTAGTGAGACCATGAGGGTCCCGGGGTCCCTACTATGTATCGTTAAACTCAGCCCTGCACGGGCTATGCCCGCACCTCGTTGTGTTCGATGCAGACGATAGACAATGCTGATCAAGGAACAGTGTACGAGGACTGGACGGTACCCAGAGGTGGTCACTCGACATGACGGCACACAGAGCGGACCAATAGACGCGAAGTGCGGAGGAGGACATATGTACCTACCCTTCATGTAGGAACCCTGAGGACTATTCATTAGCTTCTTCCATCTTCCAGCTATTTGTCTTTCAGTTGTACTTTATTTCAGTTGTAGTTGTACCTTTCTGTTGGGCTTGTATTTCTGTCCCCTTTGTATTTTCAGCACACTTGTCAAGCCAACTGATGAGTGATCGGCAACACCCTCCTCCGAGCAATTCTGTCCTGTTCTGTAAAGGCTCCCTTTTTGCCTGTGAAAGTGAACCTAGTCTCATCCATGTGGACACACCGCAATTTGCGCCTAATACAGTCAATCTGAGCAAGGACATAAGTTTACTAGTCCATGCCCAAGATAACGTTGTAAGACCTCGGCGCAACTATTAGGAGATCCCAGCCAAAGCTCTCGGATGCTAGAGTAAGCTCTCACTGTCAGAACTAGTGTGTAATCGTCGAGTCTACTCCCATGGGAATCTCTTGTAACGCCTCTACCCCAGTTACCTAGAGTTGGTGCATTATTATGTAACATTGTCTTGATTTCAAAATATCAAGCCTCAAAAGACCAATTAGTTTAGTATCATTGGAATCACTAGATACATTCATAAATGTTACATTACATAATAAAGTGAAAAACTACAATAAAATAGTCTCCATAGTCCACACTCATATCCCCTTCAGACTATCCCTACAGGCCAGTCATAAAATATTTCTTCACATCCTGGGAAAATAAAACATAGAAAGAGGTGAGCTCAGATTCTTATTAAGGATTTCAATATAGCAGAATCATTTATAAATAAACACAACCATTTAAGGCAGTGTATAACTAAAACAAAAGCCTTTTAAATATCAACTTTAGCATCATATGGAAAAAATTAAATGAAGTAATTCCATTTACTTATTCACATGCATATTCTACTAATCAAATAATCACATGAAGTATCAATAACCACTTTCATAATTATGGAATGCATAATGCCAGACTATCATAACCATGTAGCCGAGGTCTCGTGTCAAGACTACAAATACGATTTTGTCAAGGCCTCGTGCCAAGACACTATTTTGTCTCACGAGACCTACCAATGCATCATGGAGCAATAGCGGGCTCCACCCGTCACATACTAATTCCAATGCATTCCTTATATGAAATGGTTTAAACATATCATAATCCATAACATAATCGTATCACATAAAACATGTATAATGGAAACATACCATTTCCAAATATCAATCACAAGATATTAATACAACACATTTATATAATAAAACCATTTACTATACCAAAATAAAATAAAAGTAAAACATTGTATTTATTTTTTCATTTTAAAAATGTTATGACTTGTAGAGAAAGTCGAAACCCAAATAATGGTCACGGTGGCAGAGAAGTCGTTGTCACCACATACGTACGACAAAAAAATCATTTTTTTCGTTTAGTAAAACACGTCATATAAAAAGAATTTTTTTTGAATAAAAGTAAATTTCAAAGGGGTTTATACACCATATAAAGGAAAGTTGTGTATAAAAAAATATTCCTCAATGAAAGGAGATTGAGATGAAGTCCCTTACATAGTGTCCAATGTGACTCGATCGTTGTTTAATCTCCTGAATAATAAGCTAGAGTTAATTTCTACTTGATTAAGTAACTTTTTCAAGTTCAGTATTCCTTTTATATCACTTATTACCATGTAATGAACATTATGTAATTATTTAAGTTAATAACGGTCATTTTTTCGATCATTGGTACATGAGTCAAAAATAAACTTTTTATAATTAAAATTTGTTCATGTTGTAAAATATCCTGTATATATAGAATTATATTCATGATTTATATATCATATATATCATATATATCTAGTATATATATATTCATTTATAATATTACATAATATTTAGAGTTATGAAATGAAATGCATCGTTCATGGAGACGGTAAGTCGTACGTACGTATGAATGCTCCTTTCATTTCTCTTTCATATTTAATGGAATGAAATCATGATTATATAATGTTATATTATAATTACAGTATAATATCACATATAATATCATTTAATCCATCCTTTATACTTCCCACATATGGCATTAATGATTCAAATCACTTTGAGGTGGCGGTAGTCCGCACTTCCTAAAATGAAATTTTCACGTTTACCCATAATGGAAATCATAATGGTATGAAATAAATGAGAAATATAGAAGAATAAGGTAAAAATAAACATAATATATATCATATATATATAGTGAATTCTTAATGGCCACTATGAGAGGTGTTAAATGAATATTGAACAATCATCGTTTCGTGAGCCAGTAATTCACCACCCACAGAAACAGTATGTTCTTTAACCATTAGATGAAGGTGTGTGTAAGTTTAAATCAAATTCTTCTTCTAAAAACATCCTAGTATATTGAAGATACTGGTTTTGTCACAAAATAACATAATAAAAAGAGTTTAATGGGTTGGAGAAGAAAAATAATACAAAAGAACATAAGAGAAGACATTACCTTAAAATAGGGTAACTCTTTTTTATTTGAGCCAAAGGATTCCTTGGGAAGACTTCTACCCAATGTAAGGCTTCTAGGAGTAATAGAGAGAATTTGATAGAGTATTTGGGAAGATTCTGGCTGAGACAAATGACTTTCATGGTGTGAATGAGGTGGTAGTGGTGGGGGCCATTTATAAGAGGAGAGGAGGGGCACTCTTGGAAAGTCATGAAATATTACATTATTATGAAATGATTTTCCGATTTTAAAGTTCCCACAGTTATATATTTCTAGTATAAGGTGATAAGGCATCGAAACACACTCATCCAATAGGTTTTTTACAAGTGTATGTATTATATTTTACATTATCTTTTCGATTTATTTAAATCGTTAATTAATGAGGTAATCACTACATCATCATGGTGTCCTAAAAAATTTAATTTATTTAATGTCTAAAAATTATAAAAAAAATCATGTTGTATGAAATCTTTTTATATTTCTAATTAATATTTATAGTAAAAAATATGACTTGTATAACCCAATGTAAAAATTGTTTCAGTAAAACAATAAATGTTTGGGACACTTTTATTTTTACTTTAAATAAAAAGTTATTAATGTCATTTTCTTACCCAAGTGGTTCCATGGGGCCCCCAAGTTGACCCATGTATTTTCTTGGTCATCCATGACACATAAAATATGTTTAGGACAAATTAAAGGTAATGTCATATTATTATATCATTATATTTACCTTTAAATATAGTAATTACCTTTAATCGCTATCAATAGAACTTAAAATTTAGTATTCACCAAAAATTATTTTAATCCCACTGAACCACATTTTACTTATTAATTACAATGATGAATGTCAGATTTTTGAAATTCAAATCACAGAGGTGGTAAAATTACATTTAAATGAAAAATCCGTTTTTAACTTCCATTTAGTGGTTTCACTATTCATCAGAAATCGATGTTTTTCAGAAAAATACCAAAAATTCACTTCAAGATATATCTGATATTCCAAATTCAAAAATGATTTCCATTTTACCAAATTCAAAAAATAAAATTTGCATTAATTATATTTATATTTAATTCCCGCTTTCTAAACAAATAACGTGTTTTTAGGAAACAATAACTAGCAAAAGTTTGACAGTCGTTTATGTCCAATTTCAAAGTGAAATTAATTATAATGACCACCATTGGATAAAATGGTAAAAGAATATTCTAATTATACTTTAATACCACTCAATAGTATAATTTATCACTATAAACTATTTTAATTAAAAAATATGTTTTTAAGTATTGTTCATTATTCATTGAAAATTAGAAGTTCTCAGAAAAATACCAAAAAATCAACATAGGCTAATTTCGATATTACAAATCCAAAAATGAAGTCCATTTTGAAATATAAAATTTATAAAATTTTAAAAAGTGGTTATTACTATTCATAAAATCTACCTTGTTTAGTCGCGCTGTTTTAGAACTCGAGGTTGTGTACAACACACGATGCTCTATTATTCAAAGAGAGGCGTAACATGGAAGCTTGGGGTGTTACATTCTCCACTCCTTCAATAAATTGCATCCTCGCAATTTGAAAATGTTCTTCAAAAATAAAAGAATGAAAAAATAAAATACCTTTGTGGGAAACCCATATCCAAAATAGGGTTAATAAAAATATAACATTAAAAGAAAGAAATAGAAGTACAATGGTCACCCAAGATATCCCATACTCCGATTCTATAAAAACATGGAAATGGAGGAGAAACAAACCATCAATGTGTGGTGGAGATTTGTAGAAAACAGAATTAGGAGAAAGATAACTACAAGAAAATCAGAAACATGTGATTGGTTAAACAGTCATTGATTCCCTAGTTGGAAAAGTTAACTGATAATGTTTTTGATTT
Source organism: Viscum album (assembly GCA_963277665.1). NCBI lineage: Eukaryota > Viridiplantae > Streptophyta > Magnoliopsida > Santalales > Viscaceae > Viscum > Viscum album. Next base: position 1,903,923,092 of record OY728137.1, read on the forward strand.
ATGTTACCTTTCATAAAGTTGAGGAATTTATTTAGGTGATTTACTATGATTTTACGGAAATATACTTACTTTTCATGTAGACTTTCATTATTTTAATTTTTTTTTTACCACAAACCCATATTTCACTCTAAAAGGTAATAGAACTCAAAAATATTATATTTATCATAATCGTACAACGTTCCAAATATTTACACATACCATTTATATTAGGAAAACTATTTTGTAATAACCAGGGACTTCCTGTAGGCTAGTGGTACGTAATAATGGCTTGTCGCACTATGGTTGTGGTTTCGATTCCTACAGCTTTGTCCAATGTGATGGGTTATCCCCCGACCTGCAGGTTGTCCTTTTCCAAAAACTATAGTATTATAATATTCCGAAAATAAACTTCAGAAATGTTTTAACATTAAACAATACTATCCAAATTTCTACTTATTCCATTCCGACCATTATAGTTATCCAAAATAACTCTGTCCAAACTCATAGTCTAAATTTTATAAGGAATGTAAACACACTAAAGATCCTTTTTCAGTGTAATAACATGTGAACAACTTCATCATGTATTCTTTTAAAACACTGCAACATCCTGAATTACCAAAAATCATTATTGATTACATTCATGATACATTATTCCTTATAAAATACTAGATATACTCCTTCTATCCAAATATGTATACAAATCATTACTCATCTTCAAGGAAGTCAACAATATCCAATATAATTTATCCAAATCAATCATGTATTATTCCTAAATCACTATCTCGGTATCAGAACCATATTATGGTTTATCTTTATCTTGACCATATATTATCCAAAAAAATAACCTTCTATTGAGTCACTTTTTATGGTTCCACACAATCTCAAGTCCTTAATGAAATAGTATTGTAGTACAATCCATATATACTTCATAATTATTATAACAAGTACATCGTTGATACAACACTCAAATGACATAATTCTTTAATAACAACATAAGAACTCTAATCATTCCCCCTCATCTGTGGTAGTATCTTAACATGATTATTATCCAATAACATCAATTGGGACATACTCCGATGATTTGGAAATTGGTTTTCATAGTGTCCCCACTCCTTGAAAATAAAATCATTGTACATTTGAAAACTTTTTCTTACCCTTGCAGTCACACACATGGTATCCTTTTTCTACACACTTATAACAAACTCACATTCCCTTCAGGCAAGTACCAAGGTGTTTCTTCCCATAGTTATCACATATTGTAAAATTCTACTTTTCCCTCTAACATTTATCCATCTTTCTCTCTTCCATCCTTTTCTTCTCTTGATTACCTTCAAATCCACAGGACTCAAAGAATTCTTTACTAATATTATCAAAACATGATAATATTTCTCCATATATTGAGAACACATGGGATACTATTTCCCATCTAAATTTCATCTTAATACCATGAATGATATGATCCTTCTTACTCTTTAGATCATACGTATTGCTGGATTTCACATTCCTTCTACTGGGCACCATTTCTATACAATGGCATAAACTGGATTAGTTTTTGAATCGAAATACAAAATAAAAAACTTTCCAAACACCTAACATAAAATGAACAGCTTATGGATATAATCCATAATTTAAAAAAAAATTGGGGAAGTATATATTCATAAACCCTTTATAATGGTTTGTAATGATATCGTGAATTACCCTAAGCATATCCCCTGGGAGTGTCGTAACCAAGAGTGAAGCAAGGCCCATTTTGGTGCACCAATTCCCGTTCGATTCTAGCTCAAAGCAGTGTTTTTGGGTTTTACCCCTAGGTACATCTGTGCCAGAGCCGCCTCTACCTGCTCATATCCAGACAGGGATGTATTGATCAGAAAACTCTCAAAATCTCTACAATACCAAAATTTTAGGAATTTCTTCTATACTATTCCTCAATGTCTATCTTAGGGCTATGTGTGCTCTAATCAATGTTTATCTAAATATATCTTCCAAGGTTAGTACTAAACTGCCTCTGATACTAAATGTAACGCCTCGACCCCAGTTACCCAGAGTCAGTGCATTATTACGTAACATTGGATTGATCACAAAAGATCAAGTCTCGAAATACAGATTAGTTTAGTAGACTTGGAAACACTAGATACATTCATAAATGTTACATTACATCATAAAGTTAAAAACTACAATAACATTGTCTCCATAGTCCACACTCATATCCCCTTTAGACTATCCCTGTAGGTCCGTCATAAAATATTTCTTCACATCCTGGGAAAATAAAACATAGAAAGGGGTGAGCTCAGATTCTCAGTAATGATAACAATATAGAAGGAACTTTCATAAATAAACATAAAAAATTAAGGCAATGGATAACTAAAACAAAAGCCTTTTAAACATAAACTTCAGCATCATATGGAAAAAATAAAATGAAGTAATGCCATTTACTTATTCACATGTATATTCTACTAATCAAATATTCATATGAAATATCAATAACCACTTTCATAATGATGGAATGCATACTACCAGACAATCATAACCACGTAGCCATGGCCTCATGGCAAGACTACATATAAGATTTTTTCAAGGCCTCGTGCCAAGACACTAGTTTGTCTCATGAGACCTACCGATGCATTGAGGAGCTATAGCGGGCTCAACTAATCACATACTAAGTCCAATGCATTAATTAAATGAAATGGTTTAAACATATTATAAACCATAACATAATCGTATCACATAATTCATGTATAAAGGAAACATAACATTTACACATTTCAATCATAAGATATCAATACGACACATTGATATAATAAAAGCATTTTCAATACCAAAATAATAGAAAAGTAAATCTTGGTATTTATTTTTTCATTTTGAAAATTTTATGTCTTGTAGAGGAAGCCAAAACCCAAATAATGGTCACGAAGGCAGAGAAGTCGTTGTTTCCACATACGTACGACAAAAAAAATTCCTTTTTGTAATTTAGTAAAACACTTCATATAACAAGAATTTGTTTGAATAAACATAAAATTCAAATGGGTTTATACACCGTATAAAGGAACGTTGTGTATAAAACAAAATATGCTTCAATGAAAGGTGATTGAGACGAAGTCCCTTACCTCGTGTCCAACATGACTCAATCGTTATTTAATCTCCTGAATAATATACTAGAGTTAATTTATACTTTCATAAGATCCTTTTTCAAGTTCATTATTCCTTTTATATCATTTATTACCATGTTATGAATATTATGTAAATATTTATGTTAATAACGGGCATTTTGTAGATCATTGGTACTTCAGCCAAAAATAAACATTTTATAACTACAAGTTGTTCATGTGGTAAAATATACATTTTATCCAAAATTATATTCATGATTTAGATATCATATATATCATATATACCCAGAATATATATGAATTTATAATATTATATAACATTTAGAGGTAAGAAATGAAATGCACCATTCATGGAGACGGTAAGCCGTACGTACGCATGAACAATAATTTCATTTCTATTTCGTATTTAATGGAATAAAATCATAATGATATAAATGTATATTATAATTTCAGTATAATATCATTTACTCCATCCTTTATACATCCCACATATGGCATTAATGATTCAAATAACATTGAGGGGGCGGTAATCCGTACTTCCTAAAATGAAATTATCGCCTTTACCCATAATGGAAATCATAAAGGGATTCCATAAATGAGAAATACAGAAGCATAAGGAAAACATAAACATAATATATATCATATATAAATATAGTTACATATTAATGGCCACCATGAGAGGTGTTAAATGAAGATTGAACAATCATCGTTTCTTGATGTAGTAATTCACCACCCACAGAAACAGTATGTTCTTTAACCATTAGACGAAGGTGTCCGTAATTGTAAATCAAATTATTCTCATAAAAACATCCTAGTATATTTAAGATACTATTTTCCTTACAAAATAATGGAATAAAAAGTGTTTATGGGGTTGGAGAAGCAAAATAAAACAAAAGAACATAAGAGAAGATATTACCTTAAAATTGGGTAACTCTTTTTGATTTGAGCCAAAGGATTCCTTTGGAAGACTTCTGCCCAAAGTGAGGCTTCTATGAGTAAGAGAGGGATGTTTAGAGAGTATTTTGGAAGAGTTTGGGGGCCTTTTATAAGAGAAGAGGAGGGGCACTCTTGGAAAGTCATGAAATGTAATATTATTATGAAATGATTTTCAGATTTTAAAGGTCCCACAATTATATATTTAGAGGATAAAGTGATAAGGGTTATAACTCCACTCATCATATAGGTTTTTGACAAGTTTATGTATTATATTTTACATTATCTTTTCTTTTTATTTAAATCGTTAATTAACGAGGTAATCGTTGCATCATTATAGTGTCATAAAAAGTTTAAATTACATAATGTCCAAAAATTATAAAAAAAATACTATGAATTAGGAAATATTTCTAGCTTTCCAATTACTATTTATAGTCAAAAATAAGACTTGTATAACCCAATTTAAAATTGTTTTAGTAAAACAGTGCATGTTTGTGACACTTTTATTTTTACTTTAAATAAAAAGCTATTAACGTCATTTTATTACCCAAGTTGCTCCATGGGGCCCCCATGTTGACCCATGAATTATCTTTGTCGTCCATCACTGATCAAATAAGTGTAGGACAAGTGTAATGGTAATTTAATATTATTATATCATTATATTTACCTTAAATTACACTAATTTCCTTTAATTGCTGTTAATAGAACTTAAAAGTTACTATTCACCAAAAACTATTTTAATCCCATTAAACCACATTTTACTTCTTAATTACAATGATGTATGTCAGATTTTCGAAATTCAAATCACATAGGTGCTAAAATTTCATTTAAATGAAAAATCAGTTTTTTAACTACCTCTTAGTGGTTTCACTATTCATAAAAAATCGATGTTTTTCAGAAAAATACAAAAAATTAACTCTAAGATATATTTGATATTCCAAATTCAAAAATGATTTCCATTTTACCAAATTCAAAACCTAAAATTTTCATTAATTAATTTTATATTTAATTCCCTCTGTCAAAACAAATAACGTGTTTTTAAGAAACAATATCTATCAAAAGATTGACCCTCGTTTATGTCCAATTTCAAAGTGAAACTCATTTTAGTGACCACCATTGGATAAAAAGTTAAATTTATATTCTAATTATACTTTAAAACCACTCAATATTATAATTTATCACTATAAATTATTTTTCTTAAAAAAGTTGTTTTTAAGTATTTTTCACTATTCATCAAAAATTTGAAATTCTCAGAAAAATATCAAAAATTATACATAGGCTAAATTCAATATTCCAAATCCAAAAATGAATTCCATTTTAAAATATGATATTTATAAAATTTCAAAAAGTGGGTATTACTATTCATAATGGCTACTTTGATTGGTCGCGGTGTGTTAGAACTCGTGGTTGCGTACAACACATGCTGCTCTATTATTTAAAGAGAACCGTGAAATAGAAGCTTGGAGTGTTACATCGCTAGCCGTAAAGATCATACCAATGGCTCGGTCGGAATCTTTGAGCTCTGAATGAGGGCAGTGGAAATGAAAGAGTTACTGGAACCTGTATCTATTGGAAATGCAGCTATGGTGGAGTAGACACATATCATACCTCGAATCATCTATAGAGTGTTGTGATAGTAGGCGTCAGATTCATGGATCTGAGATCTCTACAAATCACCTACTCCCTATAGTCGGGGTGTACATCTTGGTGGTGGTGGCGGTAACACCTCAAAACGTCATCCAACACCTGCTACACGGGTAGCTCCTTTTCCCTGTCCACCTACTCCCAGAAGACCGCCTCAATCGAATCTCTGCCTCATCATGGATGTTCCTTCGACTGTCTTCTAATCATTAGAACAAAAGGTCATAAAGTCACAAGCCATGTGACCCCTCCCACTGCATGTGTAACATTTCCCGCTCCTGGCAGGTCTGTCTCCATTTCAGGTGCCCCGCACAACCGATCCTGAGTCATGCGGTCATCCACATGTGGGTCTAGTCCTCTTGGGCCTCTATGACATCTGTCTACTACCATATGTAGAAGACTCTGCTATGTGCCGACTGGTGGTTGATCTCACTACTGGAGACTTCTCAGCAAGGAAACTCTCCACATGGAGGGCTCGCTCCAACACCCATGCCTGCGTCATGACGCTGAGTGAGATCACTAATGATCTGATATCTTACCTGATTCCCTGCTCAAAGGTCCTGGCCCTTAAGAATGTGTTTCGTACAATATCTGTGGAGTAGCGTGAGAGGTCGGTGAACCACGCTGAGCAATGAGCTACAGGTCATGATACCCTGCTGCAGATAATGTAGATCATGAATGCGCACTGCGTGAAGAGTCACTGGGACAAAATCTCCCTGAAACAGGCTCTCGAAGTTTTCCCAAAAAAGCATCATATCATCGTGAACCTAGAGCATCAGGCTCCACCATATACCCACTGCTTCCTGTAGAAGGCTGGCACCATGTATCACCATGTGGTCTGCTCGTGTCCCAACCAGTTTGAAAACACTCACCACAACCTCCAGCAAATCCTCAGCTGCCTGTGGGTTTGTCTCTCCCCTGATCCTGGGTGGCCTTTGGTGCTGGAAGTCATGCAAAGCTCTAAAGCGGCGTGCATTGTCTGCTGTCGGGGCTGGTGGAATCAGTGGGACAATATGTAAAGGTACCGCTGGTGCCTCCGCTAGAAAAGGGCTCTACACTGAGGCCTCGTCGCTCGGTTGGATATCTGTGCATACAACTCTTAGGGCTCTAGCTGGTTGTCTGCGGGGAGGAATACCGAAAGAAACAGATGCGACACATTGTATGATTATACCTAGTGAACTGACCGTGTTGATACGACTTAATGAATACTTTTGAAAACACACACGCAATCAGTATTTTCTTACAATGGGTCGGAAATCAGAAGTCAGGGTTTTGGTGTATGGATATGTCGGTCATCGCACAAACACTAGACTCCATGAATAGAACACAACACTCAGTAACATTAACACGATTGATTCATAAAAAGACCAAATTCTTATGGTATGAGGTAGAACCGACTCCTCTGATACCAAATTTTCCCGACCCGACCCCGGGGCCGTGTCATGACTACCCCAAGACTGACATCCGTAGGCATAGGGCAGACAACTAGCACCAAAGGCGTAAATCCCTAAACTGGGATGGAATTTCTTTTAAAACATGAGAACACAAAAAACTGTATACGAGTTGGAAGTAAAACACTAAGTAAAACATTATACAAAAGAGTGCTGAAAGTTGAGGGGTTGGAATACAAGCCCAATAGGAAAGTACATGTACAACTAAAAAGGGAAAAATAGCTGAAAGGTGAAAAGTAGCTCCTGGATCGTACACCACAGATCCTACATGAAGGGTAGATATAGATAGCCTCCCCAGCTCTCAATTCCTGTCAGTCTCCTCTGTGCACTGACACATCGTATGGTCCACCTCCGGGTTCCATCTAGTCCTGGTACTCTCGTCCTCAGTCAACATTGTCCTTCGTCTGCAACCAACCCAACGAGGTGAGAGCATGGACCGTGAAGGGGTGATTATAACGATACTCAGTAGGGACCCCAAGACACTCAAGGTCTCACAAAAATCCAACAACAATAAACCAAAAAGTATGAAATCAAAAAATAATCCCACGTAGGTATATGCCGATACATATACCTAAGTTATCAAGTAATCCATCTCAATCATGAGGTAAACACAAAAGTTACTGACTCATATCATCCTAGATTTTTGTTATCGAGACCACTGCTATTGGAGAACTCTTTCTCAATCATGTTCAGTGGGCCTTCCGTGACACCAAGGCACTTACCACCAACCTTGGACTACTGAGGTACTCCTCCAGTCGAGTACCATGGGTCTGCTGTGTCACCAAGGCACTGCCCACCGTGGGTCTACTGTGACACCAAGGTGCTCCTCCACGTAGCCTGTTGAGGTACTCCATGTGTCAAGTACCGTGGGTTTGTCACGACACCAAGGTTCTCCCTACTGTGAGACTACCGCGGCACCATGGTGATTCCCACTGGGCTAGTAGAGTCACCCCGAGTCAAAACGGTCAGCAGTCGTCAGGTCTCAGCTAGTTACTAGGTCTCTGCACGCTGGTTGCTTGTCACCGGAAGGATCTGCTCCACGAGCTACTGGTCAATACTCCAACTGTCATGAAGTAACAAGAAGAAGTATCTCAAAGTTCCACCATGTCATAGGGGTCTCAACGCAATAGACTCCACATCAATTAGACGCTCGGTCTGTGAGTTATTAGTCTTTTACTCCAGGGGCCCCGGTTGGATTAGTTTATGATCCAACGTGATAGTATGTCAACTCTACCGTGAATTCCATTGGGGTATACTCAAAGGGACTGTCATGCTCCAATATTACCAGCGCCACTGAAATTTTATTAAACAGACATCTGGTGCAAAAGATACGGTCAAAAAAACTAAAGGGTCTGTAATGGGCATGCGTGCGGTCCGACCCAGTCGGACCGACCCGGCCCGACCCAGTCTGCGACTACCCGATCTGGGTCGACCCGGTCAGACCTGTTATGTTTGGCCCGACCCATTGGGAGATCCAAACTTTTAGGTTCATCCCGTCACACTAGGCCCAACCCAACTGGACAGTTGGGCGGTTCTGCTCGGGATTAGGGTCGGTTCGGTCGGGAGCGCCGCGAGGGGGACCGCAGAACAACTCGGGCGTCCTGTGCTGCCAGGGTACCGGTTTGGTTAGGCGGTGACCGGTCAGGCCGATATGCGGTTGGTCAGGAATATAGGCAGGCCAGCGGGTGGCATGCCAAGGCGCCAAGTGGGCCGGCGGGGAGCAGGCAGGGCGCCAGGAGGGCCGGCGGGCGGTCGGGCAGGGCCCGACATGTCCGACAGCGGGACGCGGAACGAGCCAGCACAAGTGGTGCGGTTCGGCCGGGGTGTGTGGAAGGCGGGTGGAGGCCGAGAGCTGGGTGATGTGGGCCTGCAGCCTAGGCATCGTGGTCAATCTGGCGGGCGAACGGCGCGTCCAGGGAGGCTCGGCTGGAGGGCCACTATTTGGCCCAGAGCACCAGAGCACCACAAGGGCGGCGCGGATTGAGGTGTCCGCAGGTAGTGCAACCTTTTTCATCGCCACCTTCATTGTTCCGTCCCCTCATCAACATGCCGAAGATCATCAAAAACATGAACCGCGAAGGGGTCGGGAAAAATTGGTTTGTCCCGTTCTCTCTGCATTTAGGGTGGTATCAACTGGCCCATCAATAAGTAAGAGGATGAACAACAACTCACCTAAAAAATAACCTTTCAAGCGTTGAAATAAGATTCATTGAATGCATCATCATGTAAACACTCCCTACCTTTATTCGTCGTTCTTCGTTCGTTGACGGAGTTGCCAAAATTAGAAAAAAAGGTCCTCGTTTGACGCGTCTGCTGCATGCTTCCAACCCTGAGTTGTGTTGGCTTGTGGATGACGATGTGGAGGGTAGGTCAGTTGAAGATGTCCCACGTTGGTAGAATCTCCATGGAGGAAATCGAAGAAGGTCGGTGTTATTCATTATTTGTTGGGAGAGTTCTTCCCTCTTCTCCCAAGTTTCCATCAAGATTCCCATGAAAATAATAATAGATACGTTTATCTATTATTTCTTTAAAACAAAATTCAAATGGAAACATAAATTAATTGGATCCACAAAATTAATGTCGAGGATTGGCACAAGATAATTAGGGGAGTTGGTAGAATTTAATTAAAGGGAAGGTGGCACCATAACAGTAGAGGAGGTCAAGGGGATCCCCCTTTTTAATGAATGGAGTTGATAGGCTTTCCGCTCCCTCCATTAATAGGTGAGTTTAGCCCCGTGTGGTCCCCACATCATAACCTCTCACGGGAGGTTAGGTTCTGGTGGGCCCCACCACCAGAACCTCTCATGGGAGGATAAGGTGTGATAGTCCAAATTCCAACTTCAATGAAGAGATTTTAGCCAAAAAAAACTCACATGGGGGCTCATATAAAATAAAGTGAAGCTCACATTATTTTATTATTCTCCACAAAAACCCAAAAAAAAACAAACTTTTATTCTCGACCCACTGCCGTCGAAGTGAAAGTCTTCTTAAGTGAATATCAGCGCTGCGGGTTCAATGGTGTTCTCAAATTTCAATTCCGAGCACCGGTTCAAAATTTATAAAAACCCGGTCGAACGTTTACGGAACGTACCAGAAAAAAACGTCAGAAATTGATTCCAGGTACACCGGGCCACAAAATCATGCGCTGTAAGTTTTTGCGGACTCATAAAATTCCATTGTATTTAAAAAAAATTTCCAAGAAAATTTCGGGTCATTACAACCATAACCACGTTATCATTGAATTAAATCCATATGGTGCTTTCAGAAACCAAAAATTATTTTATAATAAAATAACATTTCATGCTTTTCATAAAGTGCCCCTGAACTCTCTAATAAAATCTAATTTCCACTTCTCTCCAATTAACACCTCAAAATCCATTTTCCTCACCCACCCCATTCTCAAGTATCCTCCCAACTACCCTAAATTCATCCTAGATTCCTTACAATTATCAGAAATCCAACTTATGGAGCATTTTTGATCAAATCAAAAGGAAGCGCCTGAAAAAGACGTAATTTTTTTTCGTCATCTCATTAAGTGTTCTTTTCTTCTTCCACTTCATCCTTCTTTTTTGATTCAATACCAAAATAATAACTCTATTACCATATAAATGATATGAAATTATTATATATATGGTATGACCATATACAATATTCTATCCATCCTATTAAATACAATGTCATCGTACGTGCGTACGTACGACTTACCATCTCTACATCGTGGTGTCGTTTTTTATTCAAAAAGTCATTATTTGGATGGGTATAATAATTAGTATCATTAATGTAAATATTAAATATAACATGTTATTTTTTCTATGTAATTAAAATATCATCCAATTCCATACCATTTTATCATTAAGGAAATGATATAATTTCTCGTCTGTACGTACGGTTTACCTATCCACGACTCGATGAGATTCATTTCCATAGTTACCATTAAATGATGATTGTAAATATATATACTATTAATAATTATGTATTATATGACATAATAATGATATTGGATATATATATATATATATATTTACATATATCCCAATCACTTACATTCATTCAATAAGATAATAAAATGGAAACAACTTCCTTGCGAACTTATGGACTACCGTCTACATGAATGGTGTTTCCATTTCATATATATATATGTTTAAAATTTTTATTCTAAATATATATGATATATAAATCATTTTTTATATTCTGGAAGAATATAAATAATGATCCATGTGATATGATCAACAATATCAAGTTAAAACTCATATGATAAAGAAAGCGATTATTACCAGAATTATTACTTAAAGAAGGGAATTATTATTAATGGGAAGTATAAATTCATAAATGAATCATTTATTATATAATAAATAGTAATATGATTATTTTATAATTTAATACCAGACTATGGTCATTATAAAAGAGTTTAAACGTACCGTCGACTAAAGGAAATTAAAAGGTAAGGGTTAATTACTCAATCCCATTATTAACCAAGTTTGCCTATGTGTAAGTATTTTCATAGACATATTTATTATCCATTTCCATGTTTCATAAAATAATTTTACAAATGATTATTTTAAGATAATCTTTAACTAAAACGTCATTTTAAATTTTTTAAATATTTTTTCTTCTAAATCATTCTCATTAATTTCCATTTTTTCAAAATAGTTTTCTGGGTTTATTTATATGGACACTATTGTTTTAAAATGTTATGTCCTTTAAAAATATTCAATGTGGTTTGGGACATGTTGAATCAAAAATCACTTTAAAATTACTTACTTTATAAATTCGTGACTTTTAAATTGTTTCTCAAAAAGTATTATTTCTCTCAAAAAGTTTTACTCATCATTTTCAACTATGTCAACATCCTTTACTAGATATTATTCTTGATTGTTGTTGATTTATTATAATACAATATTATATATTGTACTGAATGATTTATGATAATTTTGACTTTTTATGTGCTATTTTTATACAATTTATGGTTTATGGTTAAATTATTGACATTTAGTATGCAAGTTTTAATACGATTGTTTATGTTATGTGTCAACATTTTCATATGAGGAATGCAGTGGACTTAGTAAGTGAATGGTGGGTCCTGCTATATCCCCTAGATTCATCGGTAGGACTAATGTGACAAATTAGTGTCTTGGCACAAGGCCTTAAGAAAAATTATATTTTTAGTCTTGGCACGATGCCTTGACTATGCGGTAATGATGTCTGGCATTAGGCATTCCCTCGTTAGGGAATTAATTATAACATGGGATTTTTCGAATAGTATAATATCCATGTGCATTTTTATATGATAATGTATGATTTATATTTTCCATATTATGTTCAAGAAAATGTTTAAAAATAATTTTTTATTAAACATCTCGCCTTAAATGTTTATAACTTCCGCTAAATTATTTTCTCTTACTGAGAATCTAAGCTCACCCCTTGATTTTGTTTTATTTTCCCATGATGCCAGGAAGTGTATTATGTTATACAAGATTGTTTAAGCTAGAAAAATAATGGGATTCTCAGAGGATTATCTAGGTTTTATTTTATGTAATGTAATGTTCATTTGTGTAAACTATTTTCCAAAACACTAACCTGATCGGTACTTCGATAAATAATTCCTTGTAATCAAGCCATTGTATTAAAATAATGCACCGTCTCCCGGTATCTATGGTTGGGGCGTTACAATGCATGACGGGCCGCATCTCCCTGCGGGTCGATCCGTGCCCCCAGCATGCCTGGCCGGACAACGAGCTAGCAGCCCGTGCCCACTGTGGCACAGTCCAGTCGGGCCAACCTAAGCATGTTTGAGTCGGGACGGGTTGGACCCTGGCCGGGTCGGGTCGGTGCAACCTGGTCTAGCTAGACCCAAACACAACCAGGCTGAATTTCTCATAAAATTCTATAACGTGAAATCCAAATGTCCATTTAAGGAACTGTCTACGATGCTGTGATCTTTGGGGCGAGATGACCATTTTCGAATACTCCACTTGAATTTTAGAGAAAGTTGGTGTATGACCAGGTTGGATCGAATATGATTCCAACTGGGCCCTCGGTAGTAAACCACAAATAAATCAAAGACTGTCCATCCGATTGATGAAACTTCTATCACGTTGTAACCCATATGACATTGCAGTCCTTTGGGTTACTCCATTATGGATCTTAGTGGTGGTCATGGTAGGACCGATATCTTTAGGAGAAGATTCTACGAAACCCAAGCTTACCGGGTGTGGGGAATCCAATGGATCGTTGTCTTGGATGTATCGAACCTACATGGATCAACATAATATAGACCCTATATGGATATAAAACATATCTACCTAAAGGGGCCCGATTTTATAGAGGAAAATTGAGTATCCATAACTAGAGACCCTGTGTGGAACACCATCGTGTGACCCTGTGTGGATTTGTATTCCAGCGACCCTATGTGGATCAGCATTCCAGTGACCCTATGTGGATCACCATTCTAGTGACCCTATGTGGATCAGAATTAGTGTGAACCATTGAGGACTAGCCTTATAGTGGCCAATTGTGGAACAACGACTTCCGTCCAACTGTGGATCGATAATAGAACAACTTCTTTTTGGACTAGTTATGGAACTTATAAATGGAATAAGATGGTATAGCTTAAGACTAATCATCTATTATCCTACTCTATGAGTTGTATACCTAGTGTGAAATAACTATATCCTCATTCTATGTGATTGAGGTCTTGTTTTGTGGTTTTTCTTATGTGGAACCCTGGAAGTCCTTCGGGGGTCTCAGGGTCCCTACTGAGTATTCTTATAGTCACCCCTACACTGGATTCACCCGTACCTTATTGTGTCTTCTACATATGAAAAACATATTTGACCGAGGTTATGGAGTTAAGAATGGATGATGCTCAAACATGGACCTTTAGATGGGATGTGTCGTAGGGACGACCGACCAGGAGATATACCAACCCTTTAGGTAGGAACCTTAGCGGGCGATTCCAGGAGCTATTTTTCTGTTGTTGTTGTTGTAATTTTCAGTTGGTCTTGTATTAAGACCCCCATTACATATAGTAATATCCCTTTTTTAATTTCAGTACACATCAGTTTTACTACGTTGGTTGTGCTCATTATATCCAAGGACTTTGTGTTTGCTTGTTTAAAGGAAATGACTTCCCATTTTTTAGGGATATGCCTTTCATTGCTAGTCACCAACCCCTGGCCTATAAGAAGGTGGTCTTTGGGTACTCACGACATGAGCCAAAGGGGATAGGTCATGAAAACGTGGTATCAGAGGAGTCAATTATACCAATGAAATAAGAATCTTTTATTTTAATAGAGAAATATTATTATGTGTTTCTTACCGTGTTTTTCAGTTAAGGGAGTCTAGTGTTGGTGGGGCTGCCGACGAATCCATACAAAAGGACCTTAAATTCTGATTTCCAACTCTGTGCTTGAAAATACTAATTGCATGTGTTTGGGAAGTGTTTTATTTGTAATACCTTTGTCCAGATCACCGGGAATAACTTATTGACCATGGCACACATGTTTCATTTCAGGATGTCGTCACTTAGACTGCCATCTAGTATTCCAGTAAGTGTTTGCGATGATGGCCCACCAAGAGATGATGCTTCAGTGCAAGGACCTCTTATGGTGACAGTACCATCAGGTGGTGTACTAGAAACACCACTACCTGTTGGTCAGTCATTTCCACTAGCTCCACCAGACGAAATTACATGTTGACTGAGTGCATTGCATGATTTTTCGTGGTAGATTCCTCCAAGGTTTCGAGGCGAGACAAACTCGTAGGCTACTGAAGACTGGTTGTAGGCTATGGCAAGAGATTTCTGCCTGGTTGGGACACCATCCAACAACATGGTGATCCTAGATTCCAGAATTTTCTAGGGAGAAGCCGAGAGATGTTGGATCCTGTCACTCCAGATACACGACGAGGTGGCCCTCACCTATGAATATTTCGAGGCACACTTCAGGAAAGATTATTTTCCAGTGAATCTATGATCTGTTCATATACAGGATCTATTACACATATAGTAGGGATGGCTGACCATGGCTAGTACATGGAGAGTTTCACAGAACTCTCGCTCTACTCTACTGACATAGTGCATAACCATTTCTTCAGAGCCCAAACCTTCAAGCAGGGACTCCGACGGGATATCAGAGCTTCGATGCTATCTCTGAGCATCCAGATGCATGTTGAGGTGCTGGAGAGATAACTATTGGTGGAGATATTCCTTGATGAGAAGACACAGAAAACAAGACCCACCACCGAGCAATACATAGAATAGTCATACGAAGCTGGCATTAGGCCGATGACATAGAGTTCCAAGAAAACGAGACCTTCTTATGGACAACCTTGAGACATAAGGTCAGATCTGTGAGGATCACTAGTTAGAGTAGGCTTGAAGAAGAGTAGAATGTGCTACATGTATGGAAGGAAGGGTCAAATGTCCCATGAATACCTGACCAAACACACTGATTAACAGTAGATGGTCAAGGTACGGCAGAGGGAGAGGCAGAGATTTGAGTGGGGAGGTACACAGGTAGCTGGAAGACATGGCAAAAGAGATGGTCATGTAGCATGTGGTTGGTGGTGATTCGATGTTCTACAGCCACCACCTTCGGGTGGTCCATCCCAACCACATGGAGCATGTGGACAGGGACGAGCATAGCTCCAAGAACCTGAGGCCTACAACTACGACGCTTCAGAGATGATTCGATGTACAATATTTTTTTACTCTAAATTAGCTACAGAACTTATATACCCATGTTACAGTCTCTCTTTCATTTCCACAACTCTCGTTCGGAGCACCAGGATTCTGAAGGAGTTGTTGGCTCGATCCATACTGTTAGACAGTATAATGGGATGGGATTCAACAACTACACACTGGTCTCTGAATTGTGATCTTATTATAGGAGCCAGAGCATCAGCTGGGATCTTCAGGTAGCAGTGTCAAGGCCTTACGACATCATATTATGTATGAAATATTTATCTACAATACATTATCTGATTGACTGCATTAGGCTCAATGTGCACTGTGTCTGTAGGAATGGTACTAGGTTTTCATTCACCGATGAGAAGGGAACCTCCACAACATATCATGGACTTACTTAATGGAGGGTGTAGCCGATCAAAAATCA
This sequence comes from Viscum album, assembly GCA_963277665.1. Lineage (NCBI taxonomy): Eukaryota > Viridiplantae > Streptophyta > Magnoliopsida > Santalales > Viscaceae > Viscum > Viscum album. The sequence goes on from OY728137.1 coordinate 1,903,939,316, forward strand.
GTTAGCTTGCCTTACCCTCATAGAAATTTATTTTGAGAGTCCCAGGTATCCTCTAGATGTGGTCCAATATGATGATGTCTTCTTTGATGATGTTTCGGGACTACCTCCCCATAAATTGGTGTACATTTACATTGACCATTACCTTGGGACATCACCGATATCTAGACCAGAATATCGAATAGATGTCGCGGTGCTTCATGAGATTCAGGTACATCTAGAGGAATGGAAGAATAATTGGTTCATATGGAATAGTGTTTCACCATAAGAAGCCCCCAATTTTGTTCACTAAGAAGGTAGATTGAAGTTTGAGGCTCTGTATGGATTATTGGTTCCCCAACTAGGTGACATAAACGTATTCTCCCCCCCTCCATGACTGTAATTTTTTTTTAAGAATTATTTATATTTTTCATGGACATATTATGTGATGTGATTATTAAAATATTTTATCAATTATTATTTTTATAATACATTTTAAATATAAAAAGTGTATTTTCTTGATGAAATTATCAATGGTCATTTTAATAATTCTTCTATTTATCCCTGATAACATCCCTTAATATAACATAATATACATTTAGGGTGTATGTTAATGGAATAGTCCTAATTTGTGAAGCCACAAAACTAGTTACCCAATGTCGGTGGATTATTTCATTGCATTTTCATGGTAATAAGAAATAAAATCTTGATGGATTAATCAGTTAGTAGCCTTGAAAACACTAGATACAAATATAAGTTTCACATTACATCATGATATAAGAAACAACATAGTATCTACGTTTAAAACCCTCATATCACTTATAATATCCCAGAAGGTCATTCATAATATACTTCTTCACATCCTGTGGAAAAATTTAACATATGAATAGGGTGGTCTTAGAAGATTAGTAAGGATAACAATATAACAGAATCTATGATAAATAAGCATAAACTTTTAATATAAGGTATAAAAAAATTCCCTTTAGAAAATAATCGTTAGCATAATATTATAAAAATAATTCCAATAATTGTATTTTAACATTCCCATAGATATTATACTAGTCAAATAATCATCTTTAATGTCAAGAACTAATCTCAGAAAGAGGGAATACATGTTTTCAGACATCATTAAAATACACTTAAGGCCTCATTATAATACCATACAAAAATGGTTAAAAACCCAAACAAGTTTGTCTCATGAGATCTAATGATGCATCCAGGGGCTATAGAGGGTCTCACCCATCACTTACTATGTCCCATATATTCCTCATATGAAAAGGTTGAAACGGAGCATAAACATTCATATTAAAATTAGCATATTAAATCATATTAATTTATCTAGAAACCATGAATGGTTTCAAAATAGAACATCCATTGTCAAACATATCATAAAACATTCAATACTATATAGATGATTGTATCATAATAAAATCATCTTCTACTAAGAAAAAAATCCCAAAAAAATATTGACATAGATAAAAATAATCTATTAAATTCGTTAAAAATCTTTGAGAGAAATATTACATTTTTACATTGAAAGCATTTAAAATAAAAAAAATACAATATTAAAAATTTCATTGTAAAATATCATTGAAATATTATAAGGTGAGCTTCAAAATGGAGAGGCATCATAATAGCGGAAAAAATCCACACACACCATATAAGTTAAAACCATTCTTTCCCAAATACAATGAAAAGCTCATTAAGTACCACATCTAGAAAATGATGGAAATATTCATTTAAAAATGTTTTATAGGAATTATAAAATGGGTAAAAATGAATATAAAATTTTTTATAGTAGTTTTAATTACATTTTAAGAAACAAGTACATGGATGATAATGATTTCCCACTAGATACTTATGCATAAAAAATCTCATATAAAAATGAGATTATGAAATATTCCATTACCTTGTACATTCATTTAGTCAAGGTTTCCCTAACCTCCTGTATAATGGTTAAATAAATTTATTAAATTATAAAACGATAGTATGAATATTTATGATATTAGATATGATCCTCTTATATTGTTTTGTCAATAATATTTTTGTATTACCATTGTTTTTGGTGTTAACTACATTGTTTTACATTACTTTTTTTAATGTGCATCTGGTTTCTTATGAATAGGTCTAATTTTATTAATATCCAAAATTAAATTAAGTCAATGAATTTTATATTTATTCATATTATATATTATATAGTCCTTCTTGAATGGTTAATATGTTCAATGAATCTCACCACATCGTGGAGATGGTAGGATGCACATATGCACGAGCGACAATATAATTCCTTCGAGAGTTAAATCGTTTTTATTTTGATGGTATATTAATTATAAAAAATAATTATTATGACATATCCATTATTTATATCAATTATATTCGTCATTTTACCAATCAAAATAAATTTGTGTCAAATATAAATTACAAAACGTCGTGGAGACGGTAAGCAATATGTAGGCATGTATGGGGATATAGTTATTTGTAGGATGAATAAAAGAAGGAATATTGTTGTCCCATAATCATAAAAAATCACAGAATGTATATGATACTAGTTTTATTACATTATTATGGACATAAAATAGGATGGGGAAGCATATGAAGAAATGAAATTGAATTGAATTGGTAAAATAGTTACCTCTTATTTGACAGCTTCACATTGATTTGATGAAAAATGGAATTCGTATGATAGTTTAATGAACACAATATGGAACCTATGATAAATTTAGGGAATATGGTAGGATGGGTGTACAGGTTTTGTCTAAGCCAATGGTATTTATAATTGTGAATAATAGAGAATGAGATGTGTCATTTTATAAGAGAGGGGAGGGGCACAATTGGAAACTATGAATCTATTTATTTAATATACATTTATTTTCATTTTTAAATACTTCCAATGTGAGTTATTTCTTGGATAATCTGACTATGGATTGAAAAAATCTCAAATTTGGATTTTTAGACATGATTATATCACAAAAAGAATGTTATCTGTTGGGTTTAACCCTTAGTTAAATTGTTTTACTCTCACTATTCCTACGTGTATTTTTATATTATAGTGTTAATATAGTTAAAAAACAATATCCAAAAACACCCAATTGGATCACTTATAACATTTTGAACAAAATCGAAGTTATTCTTCTAAAAAAATTATTATTATAATTTTTATATAATTTAATATTTTTTTAAAATCTCATTTTGTTGAATTATTTCACCATTTAAAACATAATATTTTTAATATCATAAAATAATGATTACATCCAGAATAATACATTAACTCATCTCAATCATGTCTATTTCATAAAAGAAATTTTTTTATGGAATGTAATATTTCAAATCATAAGTATTTTAATATTATTAATATCGTTTAATTGAATCTTACTTTAATAATTCAATTAATGAATCGTCATTGTCTCACCATTTAATTTAATTATCTAATTTCAGAAATATAAAAATAAATTACCATTATGTAGATAAAAATTTAATATTTCTAAATACTATTTATATTTGAACATACCACTTATATTACGTCATTTTATAAATGATATGTTTATTAAAATTTGAATATTACATTTTTAAAAATTATTTATATAGTATCGAATAAATATCGTAATCTAAAAAATGTGCAATCAAAATGATCATACTTTTCCCATAAGTTTTATTATGGTCCAGAGACACTTATCTAGTGAAATTAGGTCAAATGTTAGCTTAATTTTATAATATTTTTATAATATTTTTACCTTTAATTACCCTACTTACCATTAACTATTGAAAATAAAATAAAATAATTAATATTAACCAAAAAAAACTATGATAATAATAAACCCAATTTTTATTAATGATTAGATCAATGTATGCCTATTTTGGGAAATTAAATTCACACAAGCAGAAAGATTATTTTAAATGCTAATATGCATATGTGGTGAGAATGCAGGTAAAAGAGATGTTCAAATGATCAGTAAAATTTTTATATTGTATATCATTATAAATTGATTTCAATGAACTATATTTGGTTAATATATGTATTATTTATTTATTGATACTTTAAAATCAATTTATAGTAAAATAATTAATTAAATTCAATTGTTAACAACAATGCATTATTTTTTCACTATTCAACATAAATTGAAACATTTCAGAAAAATACCCAAACTCACCATAAGATAATTTTGATATTAAAAATTAGAAAATGATGTATATTTTAAAATATAAAATTTTTAAATTTTGTAATTTGGTTCATACTATTCATAACATCATTGTAAATGGATTTTTGGATGGTTTATTGTAAGCCCAAACTCGATGTTGTGTGTAGAGAAAGATATTGAATTATTTAAAATGAAGCATACCGTGGAAGAATAATGAGTTACATTTTATCATTTTTATATTAATATATTTTAATTATAAGAAATATATTAAATTTATACGGATTTCCTCTCTCCCAATAATGGAGACACTCCCTCTCCTGATATCAAATGGGATGGCTTAGCCAACCCATACATGATTTACAGTGACGATATTATCAATCATTGTGTTATGTTTGCATCTAGTGGAAATTGATACATGGTTGTTTATTTTATTTTGGTTGGTTCTCTTTCTGGTGATGAAATGGTGGGTGGGTTTCTTCACTCTGATATTAGTGATTTGTTTCTCAGAAGATGAGGGTTAGATATGCTCTTGGATGATGGAGACGTAGTGGTAGCTGAGTCTGGTACGACCATTCAGTGACATCAAGCATTTGTGTACCAGGAGGGTTCTCCAATCAAGTAGAGTGTGCAGAACTTTGGATATTTTTAGATTTGGTTAAATAATTTTTGTCAATAGTGGAATCAAAATTTTTTCCTTGGTGACGGTGTGTTTGGGCGATGTAGAAGGGTGGTGGCTAGTCTAGGATCTTGACGGTGGAAGATGTGCTTCAATGAATTTTGAAGGAGCGAATTCTCCAATGGTGTGTCTTCTTTGTGGTGTTTTGTCATGGTGATCAGGGTGAAAGGTTATAGATGGAACTATTTAATATGATTCCCTAGGTGGTGGTGATTAGTGGTCTCGGGACACGGGAGGATCCTTTTTTTGTTTGAAATTTTGCGATGAGGACAGGGTCATCGACCTTGAGACATTAGATACCTGAGGGAAGCGTGAGTCAAGATACCACCGACAACATCTTGTGATTAATTCTTTTGGCCTGTTCAATTGTGGTTTTTTTTGTGGGGAGGCCCATTAGGTGTAATATATTTTGGTAGTATATAGACTATGGTCTATTATTTTTTGGTATGTATCATTGCGTTGGTTGGGTATTTCACTCTGGTTTCTTTGTAGGTGGCATTGATTTCCCACTTTTTTGGTTGAAGGTGCTTTATGTGGCATTATTTTGTGATGTTTTTATGTACCATTATCTAAAATAATAATATTTTAGAACCATGTATTCTAAGATCTGAAACCATTCTGGTTTATATTATTTTTTCTATCTTGATGGTCTATTGTGATTCATACTAATAAATTGGTCGAAACATACTGTAATTTTTTTAAATATATTGAAATAGGGGTGCAGTAAAATTTTTAAAGAATCCAAATTGATTGGGGAAGAATATACTATAATGTTTTAAAAACATTTTTAAATTAATTATTAAAATAGTTTTATAACAATAGATTCAAAAAAATATCTGAATCAAACTATACTGATATGTCTACTCCAAATGTTTTATGAATCCATTTTTAAAATAAATACTTATGGCTTCAAACCCTTGATAAATTTTTTATTTCATGTATTGTGAATTAGAATCACATGGAAGTATGATAGAGTTTATACTCACACCCTTCATGTTCAATATGGTTAACATATAGACAAGATTATCCATATTGAATGTAAATTTATGTCATTGTTCTCTATCGTTGGGGATACATATTACCATAATTAATTTACATGAAATATTATAGATTCTCATTATGTAGTTTTTTTACTTTATAGCAATGGTCTATTTTACATTATTTTATCAATTGAAATATTATTACATTTCAAATAATGTTAATTTTTTATTAATATTTTTAGTCAAATATAACATGAACGTTCTAGTTTATGGATTTTATGATTAAGAAAAAATCATTAACAATTATCTTATTTTTATCCAACAACACTTTTTGGTAAACTATAGTGATAATGGGATGTGCTAGAGACTAAATAGATTCCCAATTTTGGCCTCATGATCTGATCTCGAAGGTATAGTTTTTATAAAATTGTGATGAAGTAGCTTTATTGGGTCAAGTCATGGGATGTATAATTAACATGGAGAATATTATAGTGGATATGTAGAAAATTCCCCCATATAAAAATATCTATCAATTTTATAGTGATTATAGTGTAACTATGAATATTGGTCAAATGATATATGTGTTCTCAGCTCAAAATATTTTTATTGAACTATGTTGTACTACAACGGATAGAGAAAAAAATATTTTATGAATTAATATAGAAATTGTGGATAATTTATCACATAATGTGGTTCTAAAATAATTTTTTAAATAATGGAAAAGTATTTTCTATGATCCAATTGGATTCCTAATATAAGTTATTTTTAAATCAACACTTATTATGAAATTTATTTATCTACTCAGAAAATGGATTGAAAATAAAATACACACAGGAATATGGTTACTTCTTGTCATTGTTATGAATTAAAATTGTATTAATGATGAGAATATGGGGAATTATATAATTTTTATTTGAAACTATTTGTATTTTTTTGTATATGCGGCCTACGAGTGTTATTATAGGTGTTGGTGAGGAGGAGTAAAATACTAGTTGTTTATCATATGGTTGATGGTGTTTTAATTGTTGGAAATATATTTAGGAGATATTAGATAATCAAAAGAGGGATATTATTTTTCATAAATGAGTTAAAATGTGATTATTTGAGATATTAAAGGTATTATGAACTTATATGAGAAGATTCAAGTTAACATAAATTTTATTATTGTTATTAATTATGTATGGAAAATTTAATCCCTGAGATATTTTAGGAAATTTGAAATGGGATGGGGAGTTTACACTGTGATACAAAACACCTCATTTATGATATAAAATATCTCCCTGAACATATATAAGACTAATAGTATATTTATATATAGGTATGTAATATTAGATTATTGTATTCAGAGATGAATTTAATATATATATATATATGATTAAATATTAGGTTCCATAAGATATATAAAATTCATTCTAGTTTACTTACAAATGACATGGCTGATGAATAATAAAACCCATTAAATTTCAAAGAATGCTAATTATTATTTAGTATCATTATAATATTAAATTCATTAATAGGTGAAATGGAGAATAAAAATTATAAAATTATTTCTTATTCATCAAGATTACAGAAAAAACTTATTTTAACCATTATTTAATATTTTTTGTGTTTATACTAGGAAAAAAATATGAATTTTTTGTGTGAGTTTCAAATGTGTTTCAAGTACATGGAAAAAATATTAAATTATTAATAAACCCCCATTATAATGGATTTTATTATATTTTAGGATGAAAATGATGGGATCTATAGTGATCGTAAATATATTTATCATAGATCAATTTGAATGATTATATAAATTTGGAGATCCTAATGATTGATTAAAAAGATCAGGGTTTTTAGTGAATCATGTAGTTTTCAAAATTAGAATTATTCAATGAATTATTATGATTAATATTTTTGTTTGAAAAGGGATGTGGCACTCATAGATATAAGGCAAGAATGTTTTTGTGAATAATGGTGATGGAGACATATGAATACTTATATACATAAAAGGAATAGAATGATCATATATATTTATCATATTGGTGACCTGTGTTTTAATTAATGATAATTATTCTGTAATATTTTATTTTGGATAAAGAGTAATAATTTGCTGTTTTTTTATAATATTTATTGACTTACTTATAGTAGGTTAAATGATATTCCCTTTCCTATAAAATAATAATTATTACAAAATATGAGCTTTTTGTTAGTAGGATAATAATCACCACAGACAAGGTATTGATACATACAAATTATAGGTAAAAACATTAATATACATAATAATACAATGTTTATTTCATTTTCTATGTGGTTTAGAGTGGTTTCTAATGAATAGAGACTAGATCATATTTTTTTCTGAAATGAAAATGTTTCAAAGTTGATTCATCCCCACACAAAATTTATTTTATCACATTTCCATGTAACCATTAAAAATTAGTATAAAATCCATGTTTAACTCTTAAAGGTATCTTTTATATATTATATAGATTAGTGAATGTTTTTAAATTATAATAAAATTTCATCTTTTTATGGTAATGGTTTATATAAATTAATAGATAGAGTAGATACCAATTTTTCTCACATGGAATTTATTATCCTTATCGTAAATTTATTAAATTCATACATCATAAAGAGACATTATGTTATTAAAAAAAATAACAAAAAACATGTGAGAATAATGGGAAGGAATCAAATTCACTATTTCAATCAAAATCTGAGGAAGATTTAATAAAATGCATGTGATGAAAACTATTTATCATATTAGGGTGAAACCTAATCATATTTATAGTGAAATGAAAAATGTGAAGAATTAATGTTACAACATTTTAAATGTTTGTTTATGGATATAAAAATTAATTATTATTAATTTCTGATGAATTATTTAAAAAACCTAATATAATTTCCTTCACCAACAATGTATATTATATTTTTCTTAAATAATTAATATTGTCTATAATACTGATTACAATTCATCTTTTATTTTTTTAATGAATGAACTCATAAAGATATATATCATTATGAATTTAATATTTTAGAGAATAATTAAAAAAATTACCCATTATTTATGTAGTTAAGCTTCCATTAAGTATACAAAATATATTAAAATGGTTATTCAATTCACAGATTTCAAACAATAATGATTGAAGAAGAAAATCCTTTCTTAAATGAAGGTGTGTTATTGCAAGGCTCTATTGAAACACTTCATATAATAACAAAATATTAAAATGGAAAAAGTAATTATCAATGTAAAATACCATACCAATGCATTGATTATGGTATTTTTTTTTTATTATCATTCATTTGTCTATTGAAATATGACAATGAAAATGATGATGAAAAACAACTTAGTTTATTTCTTTATCTAGGTTACTATTACAGAACAAACTAACATAAATAATTTCCAAATAATAAATTTCAACTTAAACACATAAGAAGAAACCCTTCATCCATAAAATAAGTTGTTATTGATAGTGTGAGTTGGATTTATAAATATGAATGATCAGGATAAATATTTTTGTTATTTATTATTATTCAAGAAGATAATGATGGTGGATCCTTAGAAGTTGATTCTTGATTATAAATTTTTTTATCCTAATGATAGTGATTCTCTTAATGATTAGGCCATGATAATTAAGATAAAAATCCATCTTAATGAGGTTTAATGTCTTAATTATGTGTGTTTATATCTTAAAAGATCACATGTAGAATTCAATTTGATCTAATTGGAAAAGGAAATCCATTTCAATGAAATTGAGATGTTAAATAATGATGTTACTAAATGACTGATGATAATTGATTATATTAATATGTTCATCATCCATATAGATTAATACATTGTAAAAAATATTATTTCCAAATATGAGTACTTTGTGAATATATTCACATCTAGTGGTAAAAAATCCATCATAGATATCAGTAGATATTTAAAAAAACATGAGAATAAATTTAATGAAAGTAAGAAAATTAATAACAATATTTTTTGTTAAATACCAAGATATATTGGTTTTTAAGGGGTTGTATTTCAAAAAAGTGGGTCTTATAGTGAAATATAAAAAAATTTATGAATGTTTGTTTTTTAAAATAATTAAAAATAATTAAATTATCAAATAATTATAATGATGAAAAGAGAAATAATTTCAATATTGGACGTATAAAAAATTATTGATTTTTTTTACAATTTCTTTGAATGTTCATATAATATTTTAACAATTGTTTTTGTGAAAATATCACATAAAATGAATGAATTTTAGAATAGATATAATCACATGCAGATATATAATTTCTACCAAATGAAGTGATTTCATTATTGTGTATAATGTAATGTTATATTTATTCATGAAGATGAAATTATCTGTCTAATATGTCTCTACGATGGGAATCAATTGATAATGAACAAGGTATTGAAAATAGTAGTTAAAAAATCATACATATCATAAATCATGTAACAATATTGAAAAGTTATATAGTTTTTAAAAACAACATTTTCTTTGAATGGTGTGATCCATATTTACACATATCAAATGACAATCACATTAGCTTACCATTCCTATTAAATAATCATATTATATCTTTATTTTGTTTAAAATAAAAATAATTAAACAAAGATAGCTCAACATGTTGAAATTAATTTCAATGCTTAAAAATGTGACAATCCATTGTCCATGGAACATGGGATCTCATAAAAATTTTATATATGGATTGAATAACATAAAATTTATTAAAGGATATAAATGGTGTCTATTTCTTTGATGAATGAATTTCTTTAAAGATAATATGTGTTTGAATTGAATTTTTTTTGGGATAAAACTATATATTATAAACATGTTCTCTTTGTTTATTCTCTAAATTAATTTCATGGATTTTGTAATAAAATTATATTGAATTGAATGAGTATTATTAATAAAAAATAAATGATACATTATAATTGTATTAAAACATTGAAATTATGATATCAAATATTTCAATATCTCATGAAAACATTTTTTTTATAGTGAAATAGAATTTTTTTATTGCATACTTATGAAGTCATAAAATTAGTAACAACATAGAATAAAAGGTTATCTTACCAATAAAGAACGTTAATGTTAATCAAGGAGAAATTTGTGAGAAATGATTTATATTCTATGACTGATACTATTAGAATTTAGATAATATGATAACAGTTAAATGATTTTAATATAAGTAAAAAAAGAGTAGATATTTGAACATAAAAGCCTTTATAATTGGATCACTATAATTTTTTATGTTTACATATTTAATTGGTAAAAATGTAGTGATAATTATTTGATCACAATCACTAATTAATAAGAATGAAAATCATTATATTTATCTACCATATATAACAAGTATTGTGTATCATCAAAATGATAAGATATTTCCATAGAACCAATATAGTTATTACTTAAGGAGTAATGGGTGTTTTTAATCCAATAAAAATTCATCAAAATATCATAATAAATACAAAAAATTATAGGACATTAGTTGTCCGTAAACTATAAGAAATAGTGATGTTTATGAAAGAACACAAATCTGGTTGAAATGGAATGAACTATTGAAATTATTTTTAATACTCCATGATATTTATATATTGAAGCCACTAAATCTACTGAATTTATTCATAAAATATGTTAAATGGGTCTAAATTTATATATGAATCCATATGAATTAGATTTTACAAATAATCACAATATTACACCATAACGAGTTTTTTATGTTGAAGCATAATCAAGATTGAAATCAAAAGTGGTGAAAGATTTCCCAAGACAACTAAAGATGGAGAAATTATAATACATACACAATATGACTACTAAAATATATTATACAAGGACAAATAAATGTTGTTAATTAATAATATTCTTATTAATGTGATAATCAAAATGATTTGACAACTATAAAAAAAATGTTACCATAAAAAATGCTTGTTTTGGAAAAAAATATTTTTTGATATCACAATAAAATAGTTCAAAAATAAAAAAAAATATAATGGTTAGTTACATAAGTTTATATTATAGAGTTTACATCCAAATTTATGATTCGTAATTTTAATAGAAGGATAATAGTGAATAAAATAATTATTCTAGAAATCAGAATGAATAGATTAAACCATTAGTGATTGTACCTACACATAATGAGAATAATTTCATTGGATTTTTTTACAAAATAATGATGTAAAAAGAAGTGATATTTATACAAATAAATCCTAAATTATTTTCAACATAAATTCAAAAAATTATTGAATGGTAATTTATAAAACTTTGAATCTTGTATCCTATAATTATTTAATAATAATATTTAATTCCATTATAATATATGTTAATTTCATCATCTATAATATTGATGTAAAATATGAAATTTTTAACCATTAGTGGAATGAGGAATTTAATATAGATAATCTTGAGGAATTTATACATTATATTTATGGTTTAAAATAATGAAAATTGAAGAAATATTTTATGAATTGAAATTAGACCGTACTGATATTTATTTCATGCTACCTGAATATTTGAGAAGAATATAATTTGAAAAAGTGAATGAAGAAATCAACTTGTTTATGAGTAATAATATCTCCACATAAATCAAAAAAAAAAAAGAAAATTAATATCAAGTAATTATAAAAACAATATGTTAATATTTTAATGTAAAAATAATGAAGTAAATTGATATTTCATTTCTTTGGAAGACTAAAATATTTTTTGGGATTAAAAATTTCCACAACTCCATAACCCATTTTTATTTCCCATGAAATGAACAACCACATTTCATTGAAATTATTTAGCTAAGAAGAATATAGAATAGATTCTTCACCAATTGTTGTTGGCATAAAATTGAGTAATTATGATGAATTCCATGTTGTTAATGAGAATGCATTTTGAATTTTTATTATCAGACTTTTATACTTCATAGAATGAATAAAAACCCATGCATATAGTTTCACTATTTATCATACATATCAATCAAATCAAAAGGGTATGCATCTTGTGGTAGAACATATATTTCAAATATATATATAAATTAAATCAATTGATGAACTATTTTATGTGTGAAAATGTGACATAGAATTAAAAGTATTTATAGATATTTTCTAGGTATGTCATGTTTATGATGGAAATTATTCATGGGGAGGATAATTATTCAATATCAAGGATGTTAGGCATGGATAAATAAGATGGAATCATCTATCACATTGAGTTATACTGGTACATAATTTTTAATTGATCCCATGAAGCTTCCCAAATAATTTTTATTGAGACTAAAAAATAATATATTTATTTATATATGTATATGATTTAAATATTATCCATTGTTTTTTTGTGAAAAATAATGTTCTATAATTTCTTGCAAGAATCAAGTACAATATTCATTATCGATGCACATGGACATGATATATAATTTTATGGAAGAGAATGTGGGATAAATAATCTTGAATGTGGATTTTGTTTAACTAGTGGACAATATTGGTAGAATTATTATAAATCATATCCATGATAAACAAATTTGAGATAATGATACAAAAAAATTGTATTCATCACTATTATCAATACCATTGTGGAATTTTTCTCATTTTCTATAAAATTTAAATCAAATTTTATTTGAAAAAAAATATTGATATTATACAGACCCATCCATAAACATTATTTAATCTTATTTTTTTAAATAAAGAAATCATTATCATATATTTTTTGATCTTTTCATGATAAAATGTTTACATAACTTGGTCACATATCAAAAATTAAAATACCGTATATATAAAATGTGGATCCTTCTTATTCATATCCATTTTTCCATTAATATACTTTTTTATAAATAAAACCAGATTTAATTTCTTGACAAATATTCATAACATTCATCATGAAACCAACATTTACATTAAATATCATTAAACCGTATTAAAAAATTTCAAAACATTAAATGAAGAAAAAAATCTCATTAAGAAAAATGGAAAAGATGTTATTCATTAAAGAAGTTTAAAACTTGAGAACTAATATAATATTTACCTCATCTCAATTTTCATTGAGTGAAATTCAATAAATCATTTTCACATGAAATCACACACATATTTATCTCAAATAGATCATTTATTACCCATAAACAACATTACAAATCTTGTTGGTCACTTGGGACATCATCCTTTGTGACATCCGGACCCTGGTCCCACACACTGGTTCCCCAAGTCGATCGGTTACATAAAGTTAGGCATGGATCCCTTTAATCCAGAGGCTTCATACTAGCAGTCAGGGTCTAATATCGATCATGGGGTGACTATATCCTCTTTATCAAAGTCTAATAATAGAAAAAATAAATTAACAATAGTCAACTGAATAACCAAACTAAATGAAAGAACCAAAATACATCAATATCACATGTCGATCGAAAACAGGAATACAATATCCAAACCAAATAATATATATTTCATGCTAAAATAAATTTCATGTGTCAAAATTAAAAGGATCATGTAAATACAAAGAGAAATCTCAAGGGGGTCCCAACAACTTTTCAAGTTCCCTCGCACATAATGCACCTCATATCAGCCATTTAAATTGGGTTCTTTACCTTATCCTACCAAAAAAACATAAAGTCTATTTGGTTATTATTCAGGAAGCCCGAGTAGGGTGTGAGTGAAACTTAGTAGGCCTCCCACAAAATCATCTAAACCAATTTCATGGAAATAAATATGTATGCAATTGTAAAAATAAAAATGTATAATTCATAATGTAAATACTTATCACACTTTATAATTCTTTAATTAACCACATAAGCCCTTGAGTTCCGAAAGACAACTGAATCCTCAATACCTGCATCATCTAGTGTTAGAGTCTAAACCATTTAACAATTGAATAGTTAAAATTCATTATTACACATGGCCTTACCTTATTAATTTCATACTTTTTCACATCACAATCATTAGGGGTCATAGTTTGATCCTAATCTAATTGGCATAAAAAATTGTGTCTAACACCCGATGGGTTTTTGGAGACATTGTCCCTATTCCATGCCTTAATTTTGATATGGGCATTTAGAGCCTCAATCAATGTCCCTCTCCTTGATATCATACATTTATTTGGAGGCATAGTCTCTACCCCACACCCTAATGTGACATGGGAATTTGGAGTCTCAATCCATGTCTCACAATCATATGTCAATCAATCACACATATATCACATATCAAATCAATCAAGGTAAGTGAAAATTTACCCTCCTTCCACATTTCAAATCATGATACACCATTTGATCTATCAAAATAAATCACTGAACAATAAATTTGTCATACTTAATTAAATGAACAATTAACTATTAAAACATTTTTTTCAATAGTCAAATCATATAACTCATCAACCCATTAAGCTGAAGTCCACCATGTAACAATTATCATTGTCAGTTAATCTAAACCTTAATAATTGACCTATAAATAGATCCCAAAATCCCACCTATTCAACAATTACAATATCTCATTAACTAGTTAACCAATTAACTAATCAAATTCCATAAATTTCTAATTTTTCTGTGTTTAACCCAATTCATTATAAAATTGAAATTATATTGAATCACATCAGTGGTCCCATTATTTATTTAATCAATTAATTTATTTAATACACGATTCAATTGAAAATCACTCCAATTAGAATTTCAAAACAAATACATGAAATTTTAATTCGATACTATGATAATTGAATTTACACCACCTACATCATATTCTATGAGAAATGATCGCAAAATAAATTGAACATCGAAGCGAAACAAACATGATCATGATGAAGAATGAGATCTAGAACTAAAAAATACATCCAAGATTAGAATAAACAAGATCCATAAAACAAAGGTCTAAAATCATCAATAGAAGTGGAAAAACATCATCATTCTATTCTGATATAGAGGGGGGAGATAAACCTATCCGGGAAGAATCCACATACCAGGAAAGTTGGAGATGCATCAATAATTCCTTTAATTCAGTAAGAATACTATTCTAGAGCCCTATGAATTCCTCCAGAATACTAAAAAATGTTTGGAATGAGTTTGGGTCTCTTTTGCATCAACTATGTATGATGTATGTGGGGTTCATGTTGAAAAAAAAATATAAAATTAAGACCCATATACACAGTTTCACAGGAAGGGGAGCAAGGCCAGCCATAATCATGTGTTCTAACTACGTTTCAAACCTTCTGAGATTTCATGGTTACTACTATTATGATTTATGGTTTTATAATCTACTTGAAAACCATGTGAATCTCCTAGGTTTGGGATTTCATGGTCTGTTGGGAAGGGGAATGGTTTGGGAAAACCAAGAACGAAAATTCCACAAACCCTCTTCCTTAAAATAATTCTCCAATTTCACCCAAAAACTCCAAAAGGTACACCCCAAACACTGTATTCTATAAAAATAAAACTGTACCTATAAAATATAACACGATATCAAAAAATGTTAGGATTGTTCAATCTCCCAACCTTATAACATCTCATTAGTGTGCATTACTCATTGAAATCTATAAGATTTTGTGTAAAAATGATTACTCTACTAGGCCAATATGTTATCTTCTCTCTCCAATAATTCCTCCTAAATGTGGTTATCTTTACATAATATACAAACTACTGGAAGAGTCTTCATCCAAAAAACATTCTCATTGTGTTCCAATACATGTATCAGATATTCCACAAAGGGAGCATGGATCTCAAGATCATCGTCATCCACCTCGATTAAATGATAAGTGTTATGATGATACCACCAAATCTAGCACACACACACAAAATAACTCCTTAAACATTTCTTCTATGTAAGAGAAAATCAGTATGCCACTAGCCCGATTCTCTCCACATCATCAAACTATCCAATGAACCTTGGAGCCTACTTACCCTGTCTCTGAATTCAATAGTTATCATTCTATGAGAATCCCAAAGGAATACTTGGTAACCCTTTGAAAACTATTGGGTCCTTTTACATTGAACTAAATTTGACTTTTTTTTGTGAGTTGTAGCCATATTTTTCCATATCAGCTGAACCTAATATGAAAAATCATATATGACATTCAGTCATAATAGATTGGACTCACCTGCCTCCATCCACGATATAAGTGACCTACATGACTTAGGATAAAATTCCTCAAATTACATCATTTTTATTATTTTTGGATTACTATTATTATCGTATAACTCCACCAATTCCTAGAGTTCTCCTAGGGCCAATCAATGTCAAATACATGGGCCTGAAGGATGTAATCAAGAATGTATATATTACATTCCAAAATCCCACATGTCTATGGGAGGAATTCCATATCAGTAAATACTATTTAAAAATAATCTTCTAAAAGCCCTACTAGAATCACGAAGTAATGAACATGTCATATTCTGAAACAATACTCCATGGAAGCCCATCCAAAAAGACTATTTACCGAACGAACATATCTCTCAACTGTTCCAATTTTAATGTCTCCTATATATGAAATAATTTCTCTACATTCATCAGTAAGTCTACAATAAACAAATAGCATCATTCTTTTGAGTTATCCTCAAGAGAACCAATAAAATTCCTATTGTAAAATAATATGAAACCCATTTTGGAATGAGAAAAAAATATTATAATCCACTCAGTTATTTATGCTCATCATTCTTCTGTTTATAGGTGTAGCATCATTCGACAAACCCTGATATCTCCTTTTTCATGGCCAGCCACCAAAATTGTCGTTGTAGGTCCCAATAAAATTTTGTCACACCTGGATGCACCACCCACATTGAGGGAAGAAATTCATGAATCACATCCACCTGAATACACATAGGAAAAACATACCAATTCCTAACATATATGCTCTCCTCCTTATATATGGTCCCATATGATAGTGATTCCCACCTTCAAGGCATTACCTCATGGATAATTATTATAGTTCCTTGGACTGTCTATCTCTAATCTGTCTCATAAGTGTATAGTTCACTAAAACTTATATGAGAGTCATCTATTATTAGATCACCTAAACCAAAACAAGAATCTCAGCTAGTAAGTTCACCATTTTTAAATTATCATTACACTAATGAACTACTTGTGTAATATATTTCATGGTTTTTTTCAGCAACAATGTTTCCCTTCTCATGAATATGTGCTAGATTGGTTTTAATGGACTACATAAACTCAACCAACCTCCACTACCCAAGAATAAAATCACATTATGGAAAGATATAAAATAAACTCTATTAATATATAAATATATATATATTTAATTTTCCCCCAACATATAATATCACAAATACATCAAGGGATAAACAACTATACCCAATTCATGTTCACCCACAGGGTAGTGAAATTCAAGTGACCTCAACTTCTAAGACCCATATAAGAAAAATCAATCTTACTACATCAACACCACTTCATTCCCTCTCCCAGAGGCATCAAAAACCATAGTATACTTCTCCATTCGGTCAGTTATAATCAAGATTGTTGTTTTTTTCAGTTTTTTCTCTTCTCCTAGATATAATTATCACATTATATATACAGTTAATACATTACCCCTTATTGTTGAAGACCCAAAGTGTTGCTTCTAGATGGGAAAATTTCTAGATGAACCTCCAATATTAATCTTCTAATCATAGAAAACCATAGATATCTAAATAATTCATAAATAGATACAATTAAACCAATTATAGAACTTTCTCTGGTTTCAATGACCGTCGTTTCTATAATATGATGTGACCTAAGAAGCATACCAATTAAATCTTGAGTTGAAACATAGATAACTGGTCATATAGCTCATGATCACTCAGTGTAAATATGATGAGGTGAAGATGTTTAGCATGATCATCATGAGTATTAGATCACAACAAGATGACATCCAAAAATACTATCACAAATTTATCTAGGTACGGTAGGAACATTTTGTTCATCAAGGAGACAAACCCTACATGTTCATTCATTAGCCCAAACGGTATGTTGAAAAACTCATAACATCAATACATTATTTTGAATATTATCCTTGGTGAATGCGTAGTTAAACTCTCAATAGATGATACCCTGATCTCAATTCAATCATGAATAAAAATTGATAACATATTAATTAGTAAAATTAATCATATTTACACTAAACATGATATTGGTTCACCACTTTCAATTGATTTAACATCTGATAATCAACACATAAGTATAAAATTCAGTTAGAATTATTTTAAAAAATACTAGATAACCCTACCGTGACATACATAGACTAATATAACCCCAATACATCAACTCTTCTACTAGAGTATAATTATCAATAAGCTATATTGGTTTCATTCGATATGGTGGAATAAAAACCGATTCATCCCCCAACAAGGACCAAATTTTTAATTCAACGTCCTTCTCAAGTGGCATCCTTGAGTAGTATTCGTGAAAAAATCAGGATACATGTCCACTACAGGTGGAAATAAGTCATTATTTACACCACATCATCTAATAAAATACATACATCCAGGGTGGTGGGCTCCCATAGTTTCAGATTTATTGTACTTATATGGCCTTCTAGGATATCTGACTCTCCAAGATGAATATAATAGTCACCCTTAAGAGATGTAAATTTCACATTCATGTTGTAACAATCTATGTTGTCTCAATATCTAACCAACCTACACATTCCAATAATTATGTTAAATCCTATTATATAAGGAAATTAAATATCCCAAAAGAAAAGATTATACCTGATCCTTGGGATAACATCTCTTGGAAAAATATATTTCTCTCAATCATACTTGCAATACTTTATTTATCGTCATTACCCCACTCAAAAGTATCACTTATAGGATCATATCATTAAAAATATGGGAACATATTAAATAATCTGAAGCACCAATATAAAATAAGGAACTACAATGTTTAGAATCTATAAGAATAGTACCTCTAACTATCTATGCCCCCCTATATCCATAAGTGTAGACTTAACTAATTGAATCTATCATCCCTTGTTCCCAATTATGTAGTTTGAGACCCTTAAGCTAAACTACTCTACATATTTGAGTTATCTTTCCCATACACACCATGTACACTACCGCTTCTATCATGATTAGTATAATTCCAAATATCATACTAATATAGTGTAGAAGATCCCATTTATGCACTTCGATTTTTCATATATGCTCCATCACTAACCATTTGTGATTGGTTCCTATGGATAGTTTACAGATGTCCCATATATATAAAATCTCATCACTCTATAATTGTATGGGGACAATGGATATGAAAATGGCCTGGCCAACCACAATGGTGGAAGAGTACTAAGGTAAGATCATTTGTAGCTGGTCATTCTCCCTGGCAACTCTTATTTTCAATGCTGGGGTAAAAATTATTATAAAGATGCTTCCATCTCTTAGAATATATATATCTTTACCATCAAACAAAAACAATATATACTCTAATAGATTCCTCATTCAGGATCCCCTAAGATATGATAGCCTAGTCCATCAGTTTAGAAATATTTTTTAGCTGAATGATATTAACATTGGACATAATCTAACTTTTAATCCCATCATAGAAATAGATTTATATAGTTGTATCATCTGCTACCTGTTTTGGAGAAAAGTGTTACATGTCAACAAGAAAACCAACATTGTCTATCATAGATATACTATTCTATGTCACCCACAAGAACTCCTCATCCATCTCATATCTAAGTGTTTCTAGATAAAGTTACTCCATGAACTCATCTAAAAATCACTTCAATGCCATACTGTCCGCCTGTCCCATATAGGCCTAAACACCCCATAAGTGATTCACTTATCCATTTAACATGTTTGTAGAAAACATGACCCTATTCCTAATAGGAGTCTCTAAATGGTAATGTATGTCTCAGATATACTTAGTCTAGAGCATAACAACCTCATTTACCCAACTCTAGTGAATTTTTAGGGTCTTGTAAATGAAACTATGGTGTCAGGTCAGACATACACCTCATAACATGCTCTAAGTCTCGCCATAAATTTATTTATGTAAGCAATGTTCTTATGAAACTGCTCTTTATCCCATTAACCCAGCTATATCAATGCCACATGTTTACAACAGAAGGTTTATCTCTAGACATGTCATCAGTTTATCCTCTCAAAATGTGTCATTTTAGAGTAATTTCACCATAATTCCAAACACACAAACATGGAGACAGAACACAACTTAAACGGATTTGACAAGAGGGATTCAATTTATTCCATAAAAATTCATTTCCACATTTCACTCTACACTATCAAAACTGAGGAACTACCACTACCCTTGACCATCTTATATCTATGTTTGGTTAAAATATGACAAACTAATTATCATTACTAATTTATCATTAAAATATAATTTATTCACTTTTTATATCATTTTAAAACATTAAATTTATTTTTAAAAACATTTTTTAATTAAATTTTACATGTAAAACAACATTTTAATTTTAATGAAATACCCAAATTCTATCTTTTTCATGAATATCTAAAAATGATGCATGTAAAGATAATTCCTGATATCATAGAATGATTCATTAATACTAAACTCTCATTCTATACCAGACCTTAAGTAAAATCTAAAAAAACTCATAAAAAATCACATCCCACAAAAAGTGCGTCACTCGAGATGAAATAACACCCAACTCTAATAGAACATAAAAAAATAGGAATTATACTACTTTAGGTACATGAAATTTAATGTCATGCATTGTTGTGATTTACCCATGAATGAGATCTTAACTAATGAACAAGTCATCCAATTCTACATCATACGTTTAACTAATTAGTAATAAAAAAACGAAAAGACAATCTTCCTATGATACCAATTTGTAACGTCTTGACATGGGTTACACAAACAAATTCCCCGACCTAGTCAGTTAAATGAATGTATGTTCATCTCCCTATATACTAGAAGCATCCAACTAGTACTAATGTTCTAATATCGATCATGGGGTGACTATACCCTCCATATCAAATTACCATAATAGCAGAAATAAATTAACAATAGTCAACTAAAAAACAAAATTGTATTCCATAAAAACAATGATGAATATGTAATGATTATTAAAAAGATGAATAAAATATCCAAACCAAATAGTATAAATGTCATTCCTGAATAATTGATAACTGTCAAAATGAAAACCCAAAACAAAGACACTAACACCTCCCATCAAGGTCCCAATGCCATGTATGTTTCCCTCATCCATGATTGATCCCATACTATCCATATAAAGACGGATATTTCCATTATCATTTACTATAATCATTAATTCAAATTAGTTACCTAATAGGTATCCCGAGTAGGGTATGATTACAACACATAGGTCTACCATGAATGGAATATAAAACAATATCTAGTAAATTATGGTGTTTTCAGATGTAATAATTATAAAGTCAAATGCTTAAAGTAAATATTTATGAAATTTTATCATGTTTTAATTAAACAAATAAACCACCAAGTTCCTAAGGAAACTTGATCCCTCAAAACCTACTTCATACCATGATGGAGTTTTAAGCATTTAATAATGGAAAATTAACAATTCCTTATATCATATAGGCTTTCATTATATATTTAATTCTATTTCACATTCCAGTTATTTGGAAACATATTCCAATTCCAATCTCATGGACATATAATGTTTTATATAACACTATATAGGTATTGAAAGCCTCAGTCCATGTCCCACACATCAATGTCACTTGGTTATTTTGATCATTTGTCCCTATCTCACACGTTCTATCACGAATGGGTATTTGGAGCCTCAATCCATCTCTCACCCCTCAATGACAAATTCGTATTTGGAGCATCAATCCATTTCTCTATACTTAGTATCACATGGTTATTTGAAGACCAATTACTTACCTCACCCTCATATATAAATCAACCACAAATATATCTCACATAAAATCAGTAACTGTTAATTGACATTAACACTCTTGTCGCATTTAACATCATGATATACCATTTCAACTATCAAAATAAATCTCAATTCAAAACATTAGTCGCATGGACTAAATTGATCATTTCAATATTATACAATTTTTTCAATATTGAAACCAACTTACCCATTAACCCATTATGGTCATGTCAACCATCTCATAATTACCATTATAAATCAATTATTAACCATATTATTTGACAAACTACATGATCAAAAAATAATATCAATTCAAAAATACCATTATCCCGTTAATTATTTAACCAAATTAATTATTGAAATTTGACCAGAATAAAATTTTCCCATGTTCAATAAAATTCATTGTCACATAGAAATTATATTAAATCATATCCCTGATCCCATAGATTTAACAATAATTTAATAAAATGAATTAAGATTCAACATCTAATCATGTTAATTGAAATATCATGAAACATTCACATGATTGGATTTCAAGACTATTATAATTGAATTTATATCACCATACTTAAAATTGGTGACAAAAACACATAAAAGAAAATCCAAAATTGAATAACAACAACCAAATTCATGAAAAAGTACAATATTTTGATCCCACACATAGATCCATCATCAAAATAAACAATATCCATCACACCTAGATCTAAATCAAACATCAATGGAGGAAAAACATCCCCTTATTCTCTACAAAGAGAGACAATTGAGAGAGAAACATAATAGGGAATAACCCATATTCATAAAAGAGTGAATAATTTTCAATACATCTTTCGATTCATCATGAACAGTGTTCGATGGACCTATGAATTCAACTGGATGCCTTTAAAAAATAGAGTAACGAGTTATGGCCATGTAGTGTCAACTCTGTGGGAAGTCTAGGGGGTTTCATATTTTTATTAACAATATTTTTCATAATAAAACCTATGTGAGTGATTTACTTTTTAGGGGTGGATGATTTACTATAATTGTGCACCATAACCATGTACCTCACTAAGGAGTGTTGCACCATTACTAATTGGAGGTTGAATGTTTTAAAAATCCATGTGCTAACCATATGAATCCCCACTATTTGGGAGTAAATGGTTTTCTTGGTTGGGAACATGGTTTGTGAAAAATGTTTCCTGACTTTTCAAAAACCATCTTGTAACACCTGAGATTTTTATGAGTAATATTTTGTTCAAAGGAATCTTTCACTAAACACTTTCTTGGCTTACTTTACATGCAATCGCGACCTTCCTCGATAGCTTGCGTCGTACGCAAAACCGAGTTTCACTAAACAACGATATGCTATTAAAATATTATTAAAACTAGCTGTTATGAATAGTAATAACCACTTTTTGAAATTTTATAAATTTTATTTTTCAAAATGGACTTCATTTTTGGATTCGGAATACCGAAATTAGCCTAGGGTGAAATTTTGGTATTTTTCTGAAAACTTTCAATTTTTGATGAATAGTGAAACCACTAAGTGGTAGGTTAAAAACTGAATATTGCATAAAACATAATTTTACCGCTTCTGTGAATGGAATTTCAAAAATCCGACAGACACGGTTGATATCAGTAAGTAAAATGTAGTTAAATGAGATAAAAATAATTTTTTGGTGAATAGTAACTTTTTACTTTTTTTACCACGGTTAATAGTAAATAGGGTAACAAAGGGTAAAAATGATATTACTATAACCCTAACACATGTCATAATTCTATTTGATAAGTGTAATTCGACCAAAAACAACCTTATGAATAAAATATTACCATTTAGGCCCACTTGAGTTAGATTAGGACATTTATTATAAATTTATTTAAAGAAGGGTTAAAATAGTTAAAATCAAAGTTTAATAAGTAAAACATTTTTAATATGGGGATATACATAAGATAAATTCGACTATAAATATTCATTAGAAAGATAAAAATATTTCCTACATAATGATATTTTATTTGTAATTTTTAGACATTAAATAATTTAATTTATTTATGACACATTGATGATGCAGTAATTATCTTATTAATGAAATATTGACATAATTGATGTTATAAACACCAAAATAAATGTAATTTGAGACTTTTTATGAATTACACTAATTTTATAGGTTACTATGATATATTAGTGTTGATTTAATCAACTTGGTTTGAACATATAATTCTTTAATGACTTTCACAAAAATCATATATCAAATAGTGTCAAAATTGACACAAAATAGTTTTTAAATCAAATATTATATTATTAATTGTTATTTTATTCCTAAAAATCTAAGGTTCGGCCAAATGACTTAGATAAGGATATATATATTAATAATAAAAAATTTGGGGTTCGTTTGGCATGTTATAGTATGTGTATTAACCATATAGTGAAAGAAAACAAAAAGACATGGTAAAAGTTAAATTATTTAACATAGAGTTAAATCTAATTGATAAGGTTAAAATAAAACCCTAAACTTGTCTAAATCCTATTGGTTGATAGGAGTTCTACCCATCCCCACTTTAGCTTCTAAATAAGACCCTTTGGAACCATTATAAACCGATTTTGTCTTTATTATAAAATAATATTTTGAGATATTCCTAAGGTGCCCCTCTCCTCCCTTATAAAAGGGCACCTCCTCCCCCTCCTCCTCACACCAATTTGAGCACTCAAGCTCGGACAACCCCTGCCATTTTCTCCTCTACACTTCCCTATAATAATCCTAGAGGTCCTGGTATTCTTCAAAGACCAATCTCAGTTCCCTAAGTGGAGGATTCAAAGAGGCGTTCCAAAGAAGAGGCAATATCCATTACCGATCTTTTCAATTTATTTCTTCTTCAACTTCTTCTTCTTTAGTTGTTTCATGATAAAGTAATAACATCAGTATTAATTACATACTGATATGTTATTATAAATATGAAACAACCCTAATTCACCTTCTATCCATCCTACGGAAAAATGAAATCACCGCGCGTGCATACGTACGGAATACCGTCTCCACGCCGTGGTGTAATCTATTTTCCACCATCACCTTACAAGGATGGGTATAATGGTGTAATGAGTAACTATTTATAATTATTATAAAGTAATATTGATACTGAAATAATATATATATACTCCAATACAGTTCCACGATCATAGCAATGATATCATCACTCGTGTGTACATACGGAATACCATCTCCACGATGTGATGCGACCCGTTCTACATGATCATCATTACATAGTAATTATATAAATGAATTGAATGAATAAATATGATATATGTTACACTAATACCATTCTGGATATAAGGTATCTATAACCATAAATGAATAATAAGAATTTATTCGGCAAAACACGCATAAGAACAAAAGGCAATAAGGACCCGAGTAACAAGTAACAACGAAATATTACTAACAAGAAGCTAAGAATATGACCATATATGATATCATATCAATATGTATGATTCTGGAATAAGTCAATAACATTATTTGAACCATTATACAGGAGCTTCGGACACGTACAAAGAAAATCGGACCTAAGGTAAGGAAAATATCACAATCTCATTTTTATCTGAGATTGTTTTTACTTTGGTAATTACTAGGGTGTATTTTATTATCCACATACATGTTCCCTCAATGTGTAATATTATTTCCATCCTTATACAATAGTTCATATCCAAGTTTTACCCTTCGGTAAGTTTTTTTGTAAAAGATATGAAAGGAATCTTTTGTCGTTTTTCGTACGAGGTACTTTTTGACTTTTCCGACAAAAGTACGAAGAATGTTTTTTTTAACTTATACAGAAAGAGTGGATTTTTAAAACATTGTTTCCAAGAATCCTCCTTTATAAGTTTTCATGTTTATTTTTAATCAACTTCTTTTAGTTTATAATTGTATGACATGTTAAGAAAAGAAAAGTGTTTTTGAAGTAGAAAGGATATTTTCCTCAAGAATGGAGTTCAAATGATTTATCAAAATTATTTTCCATCTATGATAATATAGGGTTCTGTTTTTATCCCTACTATTACATTGATTTGATTATGTTGTGAGGGAATTATTTTTATGATGTCATTTACCTTATATGATTTTTTTATGATGTCATGATGTTTCAAGAATCCCATTTTTGTTACATGTGTTATGCGATGATGTATGATTTATGATTATGTGGCACAAATAAGAAAGGATTCATTATAAGATGGGTGGGACCTATATCTCCCTCCATTGCATTGGGTAAAGATTTTATATCTCATGAGATAGACATGGCTGGAACGGTAGGTTATACCGGTTTAGTGAAACAGGACTGGAACGAGGGTGACTCAGTTCAGAAAGGGACTTTGTCCACTAAGATAGTATTGGCAATGAGTCATGACTAACAAGAAATGATTTTCCATGATTATGTGTGCATGCCACAAAGTTTCAAGTTTCATGTTATGATTATGGGGATCCCATTTTCACTTCTATGATTTGTTCCATGTTAAGATATTATGATCTCTTTGCAGGTTATGATTTTCAAAAAGATATGATATGATTTTTATTTCCTTTATTTTCCCTTGCTGAGCATTTGAGCTCACCCTTTTATGTTTTCTTTTCCCCAGGTTAGGAAGATGGATATTAAGTAGAATATGCTAAAAAGGAGCCTAGATATGATGAAATAAATGGGAGACACTGTAGAAGATTTATGAACCAGTTTTTTTATGTTTCCCAGTTTCTAAAGACACTATACCTATACGGTCCTTTGTGGTTTTGTCATATGTTGTAATAAGTGTGCTTCAATTTTGAAGTATTAACAATGTATATAAAGTATGGGTCATTATAGTTTGTATCAGAGGAAAGTTATAGTCAACCTTTGGAAACTAGGATGTGAAATCCTTAGTAAGAACCCCAAGGATAAGTCTAAGAATAGAACACAATCTTAGTGTTTTAGAAATGGCCATGAATACCCTAGGATAAGACCTTAAGTGTGAAATTTTATCCTTGATTATGTGGTTTTCCTATTATAATTAGTGTTGCTCACAATATTCTTCTTGGTTTTAGTCAATGGATGGAACCCGAAGGAATCGTGTTAATGAGGAATGCGATGGGCAATGCAATGATTGTCCCCCTGAGCAACCAAACGATATGGGAGCAGGAATGAAAAATCTTGTAGCCATGCTCACACAACTTTCTCAAGCTATGAATCATGCAGGACTTCCAAACGAGAAAAGGAAGGAGCAACATTCTGTTGAATCCTTCATGAGGCAGCGTCCACCTTCTTTCAGTGGGTCTACTGATCCATTAGTTGCTGAACAATAGATTAGTACTACTGAAAAGATATTTCCAGTTTTTCAATGTTCTGAACATGATAAAGTCATCCTAGTAGTGTATCGTTTGGAAGGAGATGCTGATCAATGGTGGAATCTTATTAAGAATACGAGGCCAAGGGATGAAATTGAGTCTATGGAATGGGACGAGTTCAAGAACTTATTTTTCAATAAGTACTTCCCTCGTATTCTCCGAACAAAGATGGAGAAAGAGTTTCTCGAACTGAAGCAAAGGGATGATGAATCTATTGGTACCTATGAAGCAAATTTTACAAGACTTTCAAGGTACGCTTCTGGTATTTTTATCCAACCTGAGAGTAAGATCGATCGATTCTTTAGTGGCTTAAAACCAAGTCTTCGAAGGGCGTTATCCATAAGGGACTTCAATAGCTACGAGGAAATAGTTCGATGTGCTCTCAAAGTCGAGATGGAGATTGGAGTAACCCATCAGTCATATCGGTTTGATAAGAAGAGGAAGATGTAATTCAAAAAAAAATATAAAGAGCACACTGAAAAGAAGATGAGCTTTCCCTTATGCTCAAAGTGTGGAAAGAAACATGGAGAGAGTTGTCTTAAAGGGACAAGTAAATGTTTCAAATGTGGAAAGGAAGGTCATCGGGCATTTGAATGCCGCGACAATGTGAAGAACATGTCTAATGATGCAAACAAAGGAAGGGATACACAGAATGAACCTACTACACTAAAATGTTTCAAGTGCAAGGAGATGGGGAATTATGCAAATCAATGCCCAAATACAAGGGTTAATGGTGATGGTTAACGCCAACAAAATCTTAAGGCTAAAGACAATGGAAAGTCACATGCAATTTCTATCAGCGATGTGAAGTACGATAACGAAGTGGTGAAAGGTACACTTACCATCCACTCTAAAGTAGAAAATGTTTTATTTGATTCGGGATCCACCCACTCTTTTATTTCTGAAAAATTTTCTAAGGGTATCACCGTATTACCTCAACAATTAGATGTTGAGTTAGCTGTGACAACACCTAATTGCACAACAGTCGCATCAATAGTTTATAATTCATCTCCGATTGAAGTTTGTGGGAAAGTGCTTCCTGCAAATCTTGTGATCCTTCCTTTAGTGGAATTTTATGTGATTCTTGGCATGGATTGGCTTTCTCTACATGGAGCTCATATCAATTTCCAAAGAAGGGAAGTCACATTTCATATTCCAGATCAATCTACGATCGTCTATCGATGCAAGGATGAATATATCCTTCCAGTGGAAATTCCTTCCATCTTATGGGACTTGATTCCACTAAGTGAAGGTTATTTATCTCAAATGGTTGGTGAGAAACTTACGATTAAGAATATGCCCATCGTATGGGAGTTTGATGATGTCTTTCTGGAGGAATTACCTGGTCTTCCACCAAATCGTGAAGTTCAGTTTTCAATAGAACTCGTACCGGGTGCTTTGCCTATTTCAAAGACACCTTATAGAATGGCCCCAATTGAGTTGCAGGAATTGAAGAAGAAACTCCAAGAGAATCTTGATAAGGGATTCATACACCCTAGTGCGTCACCTTGGGGAGCACCTGTTCTATTAGTTAAGAATAAAGATGGATCAATGAGACTCTGCATTGATTATCGAGAACTTAACAAGATCACTATCAAGAACAAATATCCTCTCCCACACATTGATGACTTATTTGACCAACTACGCGGAGCTCAATACTTTTCAAAGATTGATCTTCGTTCAGGGTATCATCAATTAAGGGTCAAAAGGGAGGATATACCAAAGACATCTTTCCGTACAAGGTATGGACACTATGAATTTATAGTGATGCCATTTGGTCTTACTAATGCCCCTGCTATCTTAATGGATCTAATGAATAGAGTCTTTAGATACTATCTTGATCAATTTATGTTAGTCTTTATAGACGATATTCTTATCTATTCAAAGAGCAAGGAAGAGCATGAAGATCACTTGAGAATTATATTGAAGACCCTGAGAAAGCAGAAGCTTTATGCCAAATTTACCAAGTGTGAATTTTGGCTTCAAAAAGTAGCATTTTTGGGTCACATAATCTCAAAAGAGGGGATATCTGTGTATCCAACAAAAACAGAGGTTATCGAAAGATTGTCCAGACCAACAACAGTAACTGAGATCCAAAGTTTTCTTGGTTTGGCTGGATATTATCGATGTTTTGTAAAATATTTTTCACGATTATCTAATCCACTCACCAAGTTGACTCGGAAAGGAGTTAAGTTTGTCTGGACAGAGGAATGTGAAGAGAATTTCAAGGAGTTTAAAAGAAGGTTATCCAATGCACTTGTGCTCACACTGCCTTATAGTGGAGAAAGGTTTGTGATCTATAGTGATGCATCCAAGAAGGGATTGGGGTGTTTTCTTATGCAAAATGATATGGTGACAGCTTATGCCTCACGACAGTTGAAAATCCATGAGCAAAATTACCCAACACATGATTTGGAGTTGGCTGCGGTAATCATTGCATTAAAGATTTAGAGGCATTACCTTTATGGTGAAAGGTTTGATATTTATACTGATCATAAATGTTTAAAGTATATTTTCACACAAAAGGAGTTGAATATGCGTCAAAGAAGATGGTTGGAGCTGATTATGGATTATGACTGCTCAATCCATTACCACCCTGGGAAAGCAAACAAGGTGGCAGATGCATTAAGTTGACAAGAACATGCTAGTTTATCCATGATGATGATCACAAAAGATCCAATATTTATGGATTTACAAAGGATGGATCCTGAAATTATAATGGAAGGGGAAAAATCTTATCTTTCTCAAATGAATGTTCAACCATCTATACATGTGAAGATTAAAGAGGAACAGAAAGAAGATGTAGAGTTACAAAATAAGTTGAGAAATATTCCTGAATTCAACCTTGATTGTGATGGGATAATAAAGTTTAGGAATCTGGTTTGTGTTCCTCCTATCCCCGAATTAAAGAAGGAGCTTCTAGATGAGGCTCATAGTTCATCATTCTCTATTCATCCTGGAAGCACGAAGATGTATAAGGACCTGAAAGAGTACTTCTGGTGGGATGGCATGAAAAGAGATGTTGCTGAATATGTCTCTCGATGCTTGGTTTGTCAACAAGTTAAAGCCGAGAGACAAAAGTCTAAGGGGATGTTACAACCATTACCCATACCCGAATGGAAATGGGAAAACATCACTATGGACTTTGTCACAGGACTTCCTAAAACATCCAAAGGCAATAATGCTATTTGGGTCATAGTTGATCGTCTTACAAAGTCTGCACACTTCATTTCTATTAGAGAGGATTTCTCTCTAGATCAGCTTGCCAGGATATATGTAAAGGAAGTGGTAAGATTGCATGGAGTACCACATTCTATTATATCTGATCGGGATCCGAGATTTAC
This sequence comes from Viscum album, assembly GCA_963277665.1. NCBI lineage: Eukaryota > Viridiplantae > Streptophyta > Magnoliopsida > Santalales > Viscaceae > Viscum > Viscum album. The sequence goes on from OY728137.1 coordinate 1,903,970,521, forward strand.
CTCAAAGTTATGGCGAAGTCTTCAGCATACTCTGGATACAGAGTTGAGTTTCAGCACTGCTTATCATCCCCAGACAGATGGTCAGTCTGAGAGAAAAATTCAAACCCTAGAAGATATGTTGAGAGCTTGTTCTATGGATTTCAAAGGAGGTTGGGATCAACACATACCTTTGGTGGAATTTTCTTATAATAATAGCTTTCACTCTAGTATTCAGATGGCTCCTTATGAAGCTCTCTATGGAAAGAAATGCAGGACTCCAAATTGCTGGGATGAAGTTGGGGAAAGAAAGCTATTAGGACCTGATCTCATTGATGAAATGACAGAAAAGGTCAGATCTATTCAACAACACATAAGAGCAGCTCAGAGTCGACAGAAAATTTATGCCGACAACCGAAGAAAAGACCTAGAGTTTGAAGTGGGTGATAAAGTGTTCTTACGAATATCTCCCTAGAAGAGGGTTATGAGATTTAGAAAGAAGGGGAAGTTGGGCCCTAGATATATCGGTCCTTTCGAAATACTGGATCGTGTTGGAAAGGTATCTTACCTATTGGAACTTCCACCAAATCTCTCTCAAGTTCACGATGTGTTCCATGTATCTCTCCTGAGAAAGTACATACCTGATCCTTCACATGTACTCAGCTCAGAAGTTGTACCGTTGGAGCAAGATCTTTCTTATGAAGAACAGCCGATAGAGATTCTGGATCGCAGCGAAAAAGTCCTACGAAACAAGACCACTCGATTGGTGAAAGTTTTATGGAGGAACCACCAATTAGAAGAAGCTACATGGGAGCTTGAGGATATGATGAGGGAAAAGTATCCTCATCTGTTTGTTACAAAGTGACGAATTTCGAGGGCGAAATTCTTTTTAAGGGGGGTAGAATGTAACACCCGAGATTTTTATGAGTAATATTTTGTTCAAAGGAATCATTCACTACACACTTTCTTGGCTTACTTTACACGCAATCATGACCTTCCTCGATAGCTTGCGTCGTACGCAATACCGAGTTTCACTAAACAACGATATGCTATTAAAACATTATTAAAACTAGCTGTTATGAATAGTAATAACCACTTTTTGAAATTTTATAAATTTTACTTTTCAAAATGGACTTCATTTTTGGATTCGGAATACCGAAATTAGCCTAGGGTGAAATTTTGGTATTTTTCTGAAAACTTTCAATTTTTGATGAATAGTGAAACCACTAAGTGGTAGGTTAAAAACTGAATTTTGCATAAAACTTAATTTTACCGCTTCTGTGAATGGAATTTCGAAAATCCTATAGACACGGTTGATATCAGTAAGTAAAATGTGGTTCAATGAGATAAAAATAATTTTTTGGTGAATAGTAACTTTTTACTTTTTTTTACCGCGGTTAATAGTAAATAGGGTAACTAAGGGTAAAAATGATATTACTATTACCCTAACACATGTCCTAATTCTATTGGATAAATGTAATTCGACCAAATACAACCATATGAATAAAATATGACCATTTAGGCCCACTTGAGATAGATTAGTACATTTATTATTAATTTATTTAAAGAAGGGTTAAAATAGTTAAAATCAAAGTTTAATAAGTAAATGATTTTTAATATGGGGTTATACATAAGATAAATTCGACAATAAATATTCATTAGAAAGGTAAAACGATTTCCTACATAATGGTATTTTATTTGTAATTTTTAGACATTAAATAATTTAATTTATTTATGACACAATGATGATGCAGTAATTATCTTATTAATGAAATATTGACATAATTGATGTTATAAACACCAAAATAAATGTAATTTGAGACTTTTTATGAATTACACTAATTTTATAGGTTACTATGATATATTTTTGTTGATTTAATCAACTTGGTTCGAACATATAATTTTTTTATGACTTTCACAAAAATCATATATCAAATAGTGTCAAAATTGACACAAAATAGTTTTTAAATCAAATATTATATTATTAGTTGTTATTTTATTCCTAAAAATCTAAGGTTCGGCCAAATGACTTAGATACGGATATATATATTAATAATAAACAATTTGGGGTTCGTTTGGCATGTTATAGTAAGTGTATTAACCATGTAGTGAAAGAAAACAAAATGACATGGTAAAAGTTAAATTATTTAACTTAGAGTTAAATCTAATTGATAAGGTTACAATAATACCCTAAACTTGTCTAAATCCTATTGGTTGATAGGATTTCGACCCATCCCCACTTTAGCTTCGAAATAAGACCCTTTGGAACCATTATAAACCGATTTTGACTTTAATATAAAATAATATTTTGAGATATTCCTAAGGTGCCCCTCTCCTCCCTTATAAAAGGGAACCTCCTCCCCATCCTCCTCACACCAATTTGAGCACTCAAGCTCGGCCAACCCCTGCCATTTTCTCCTCTCCACTTCCCTATAATAATCCTAGAGTTCCTGGTCTTCTTCAAAGACCAATCTTAGTTCCCTAAGTGGAGGATTCAAAGGGGCGTTCCAGAGAAGAGGTAATATCCATTACCAATCTTTTCAATTTCTTTCTTCTTCAACTTCATATTCTTTAGTTTTTTCATGATAAAGTAATAACATCAGTATTACTTACATACTGATATGTTATTATAAATATGAAACAGCCTTAATTCACCTTCTATCCATCCTACGGAAAAATGAAATCACCGCGCGTGCGTACGTACGGAATACCGTCTCCACGCCGTGGTGTAATCTATTTTCCACCATCACCTTACAAGGATGGGTATGATGGTGTAATGAGTAACTATTTATAATTATTATAAAGTAATATTTATACTGAAATAATATATATATACTCCAATACAGTTCCACGATCATAGGAACGATATCATCACTCATGCGTACGTACGGAATACCGTCTCCACGATGTGATGCGACTCGTTCTACATGATCATCATTACATAGTAATTATATAAATGAATTGAATGAATAAATATGATATATGTTACACTAATACCATTCTGGATATAAGGTATCTATAATCTTAAAAGAATAATAAGAATTTATTCGGCAAAACACGCGTAAGAACAAAAGGCAATAAGGACCCGAGTAACAAGTAACAATGAAATATTACTAACAAGAAGCTAAGAATATGACCATATATGATATAATATCAATATGTATGATTATAGAATAAGTCCATAACATTATTTAAACCATTATACAGGAGATTTGGACACGTACAAAGCAAATCGGACCTAATGTAAGGAAAATATCACAATCTCATTTTTATCTGAGATTGTTTTTACTTTGATAATTACTGGGTTGTATTTTATTACCCACATCCATGTTCCCTCAATGTGTAATATTATTTTCATCCTTCTACAATAGTTCATATCCAAATTTTACCCTTCGGTATGTTTTTTTGTAAAAGATATGAAAGGAATCTTTTGTCGTTTTTCGTACGAGGTACTTTTTGACTTTTCTGACAAAAGTACGAAGAATGGTTTTTGAACTTATACAGAAAGAATGTATTTTTAAAACATTGTTTCCAAGAATCTTACTTTATAAGTTTTCATGTTTATTTTTAATCAACTTCTTTTAGTTTATAAGTGTATGACATGTTATGAAAAGAAAAGTGTTTTTGAAGTAGAAAGGATATTTTCCTCAAAAATGGAGTTCAAATGTTTTATCAAAATTATTTTCTATCTAAGATAATATAGGGTTCTGTTTTTATCCCTATTATTACATTGATTTGATTATGTTGTGAGGGAATTATTTTTATGAAGTCATTTACCTTATATGATTTTTTTTATGATGTCATGATGTTTCAAGAATCCCATTTTTGTTACATGTGTTATGCGATGATGTATGATTTATGATTATGTGGCACACATAAGAAAGGATTCATTATAAGATGGGTGGGACCTATATCTCCCTCCAATGCATTGGGTAAAGATTTTATATCTCATGATATAGACATGGCTGGAACGGTAGGTTATACCGGTTCAGTGAAACAGGACTGGAACGAGGGTGACTCGGTTTAGAAAGGGACTTTGTCCACTAAGATAGTCTTGGCAATGAGTCGTGACTAACAAAAAATGATTTTCCATGATTATGTGTGCATGCCACAAAGTTTCAAGTTTCATGTTATGATTATGGGGATCTCATTTTATCTTCTATGATTTTTTCCATGTTAAGATATTATGATCTCTTTGCTGGTTATGATTTTCAAAAAGATATGATATGATTTTTATTTCCTTTATTTTCCCTTGCTGAGCATTTGAGCTCACCCTTTTATGTTTTCTTTTCCCCAGGTCAGGAAGATGGATATTAAGTAGAATATGCTAAAAGGGACCCTAGATATGATTAAATAAATGGGAGACACTGTAGAAGATTTATGAACCAGTTGTTTATATTTCCCAGTTTCTAAAGACACTATACATATACGGTCCTTTGTGGTTTTGTCATATGTTGTAAAAAGTGTGCTTCAATTTTAAAGTATTAACAATGTATGTAAAGTATGGGTCGTTATACATCTTCCTTTAAAAAATTCACCAATTTCTAAAAAAACACCTAAAGATAAAATATAATAAAGCTATAAATAATAAAACGAAATTTTGTATCTATAAAACATCTTGAAGAATACCTAGAAAAGGCTTGGATCATACACCATTCATATTAGTCTTACAAATGGAATAATTTTTATGGTAGACTTCAATCTCTAGGGTACCCAATGTATTGGATGGATATAAAATACCCACATGTCATTGTTTTCTCATTGAATCACCCATCCATGGTTAATAACGTAACCACCTATCAATGGTTTATAATGGGACCAGACATCATTGGTTTATGATATTACGAAACATCGACAGTTTATAACAGAAACTCCCTTGATTATAAGAAGTTTCCAAAACCATAAAAAATCATAAATCAATAAGGCTTGAATTTTCATCATAAAATCCATTAAATACATTTTAATCCATTATGGAAGAATCTTTCATATTTCTAAATATACAATTATATTATGAATTTTTTTCAATACCAATATAAAATTTTATTTTAAAACCCCATTGTCATTTATAAAATACTCATAAAAATATAAGGTGGGTTTCTATTTGAAGAAGAAAAGAAATATATTGATGGAATCCAAACATCAAATATTGGATATGGGGGTATAAAAATTCATTGTCTCCATACATGCCAATAAAGAACAATCCTTTTTAATTCTAAATATGTCAATAATTATATTAAAATACTCAATTATGTTGAAATATTTTAAATAATGATAAAAAATCCATTATAAAACACTCATAACAGGTATATACTATCATAATATAATTTAAAAACATGGATATGGGTAAAAAAGTGTGTATGAAAGAAAAAAATTAATCGATGATTTTGTTTATTGAAATGCAGCTTAAATTTTTTTAGACATATGAATCTTATGAAACCTAAAAACATTATAGTAAATAAATAATTAAATATCATAATAGTAGAAAAATTATATATATAAAAAGTAAAGAGGATTGTATATACAACATAGAAGGACTATTGGAGCTGAAGATAAAAATATGTCTCAATAAAAGGATATTGACATTAGGTCCCTAAAATGAATTTTGATTCACCATGTTTAGTATTTTTCATCTTGAATTTTCTTGAAATTTCCCAGAGAGGCTGATTTCATGACTACCCCAAGCCCACATCGGATAGGCTAGGGGATTTTGACTAGCGCTGATTAGGAATATCCTAAAAATAGGATGGATTTTGCTATGTACCTATACACACACACACTTCTCCAAACCCAGAATGATTAAATTTAAAAACACATTTTAGATAATGCATATAGACACTGTCATACAAGTAACATAATAAGATAGTGATTGAACTAGAAAGTTAATATAGATAGAATATAAACCCACTAAATGGGAGATTTTGTATAAGATAATGCACATGTTCCTGAATCTCATCCACCAAAATCCTACGTGTAGGGTAGTTGTAGGACAAATGTCTGATGTTATAGGAGCACACCTCATCTGTTTGATCACTCTAACAACCAACTGCTCTGGGTCCACCAAGTACTCCATCAAAGTTTCGATCAGCTTCACGAGATTTAATACGTGTGGGAAAATCCAATCTAGGGGTGAGTAAAACAACATTCAGTATGCCACCCTGAAACCACAAAGGAACACCACTAATAAATACATTAAGTATACCACATTAAGAACAAATGAAGTATACCAGAAAGAGATACATGTCATATACCTCAATGAAAACACATGAATTATAGTAATATCACACATGTATACATCTACAACATGAAAATAAGGATTATTAGGTGTAGTACACAAAACACAATGTATTTGTAAGACATTTAGTTTCAATAACACTAGGAGTGTCGATAATACATGGAGTGTCGATAACACATGGATCATTGATAACACATGGAGTGTAGATAACAAATGGAGAGTTGATAACACATTGATTTTTTACAACACACGATGTGTAGATTGGTCATGTAGCCCACAAATCACATAGTTACCAAGTCACAATGTTTAAAGATCACAACCAGCCACATCATTTTACTCATAGTGTGCTTCTTCTGGGTGAAACTGCTACTAAAACAAATAGGTCATATAGAATCTTCTCTAGAAACTCACCTAGTTTATGTCATATTGATCATTTCATTGTAAGGATCCCAATGTCATTGATGGCTAGTCAGACAGACCTTCTGTTTGATTGTTTTTCCAATTTTAGTGAAAATGTTTGACATAGATTGACCTGCCAACCCATCCTTGTTCGGTCCATCCAACCCCACCTCTCCCTTCCTTTTGGGCCAGGTTTAGCCTAGCCCAATAGCCGTTGGTCTTGGATTGATTGTGTGTTTGGCCACAGTATACTGGACTTCTATACCTAGCCTACCAGGCTATAGGAACACCCTATCCCGCTAAATTTGGGATGACCCCTTCTCCCACATATGATCAGCCCATCCACGTGCATTCATTCCACATAGTTCCCCCATGGTCAACATAGATTACCACTGCATCCCTGGCCTCCCTTTTGGCCTCCTACAACATGGGCTCCACATGGACCTTGTCACGTATGTGGCCTCATGATTTCGCGTCCCTAGTCACTGCTAGCGGCCTCTTCCTCTGTGTCCCTAACCACCACCAGCTATCACCATAGTGGCCCTTCAACAATGTGCTTCACCTGAACCCACTACTAGGTCATACCTCTTTCTTCCACCACCGTCCCTATAAGAAGACCACTATTATCCATGCACCCCACATACACCCACTAAAGCCGCTTTTCTAGTTACCACCGTGTGCCACTTCATTGCTCTCTCTTACCTATGTGACATTATTGTGATGTTAGATCCCTAGTCTCAGATCATTATTCCACAAATACAAGGAACAATGATCCTTCTATCATGTTTTGGGAATAATTAGAAACAGAGAAGGATTGGGAGAAATAGATAATTGCACAAGAATTCCCAAAGTATCGATCATAGCTGTTTTTTGTGTCATCCTCGACCCATTCATGTTATAATGAATAATATAGTGGGAATAAATAAAATATCTTTTACAAAATCAATCCGGATAACAAATCGACATAAATTATCATCCGGACAAAGATGATCAAACCACATATCAACCTGTTTGTGGGTTGTTCTACGTTTATCATTGAAAATTATGAATGGATGAACGAATCATAGTGACAACACCATACCTCGTGGTTTGGATCGATCGTTGATGATGACTAATTTTGTTGTCATCATCGACAAGTTCCTCCACTTTTTTTGCTCAAAAATTCAAAATATGCTCGATCTGTCATCTTTTATCATCGATTGGGTTTCCTTCCACATCTCATAGGAATTTCATGTCTATGATGATGACACTAAATTTCCGGAAAAATGTTTCATTAAAAACTAAATTAATGGTTCATTAATAGAATATTGTTTAAAAATATATTAATGAAGATCACATTCAAAAAATAATATTCACATAAAACCATTATTGGTCGATGTTAGGCCCTTCCTAAGGTAAAGTCATTGTTCTGAACTCAACAGTACCCTCATATTTCTAATATGGGAACCCTTTTAGATGGTATTTTTTATTAAAGGAAATCCACCTACACGGTTTATTAAAAACAGAAATTTTTTGGCTCATTTCTCTCAGGCACACCGGGCCATATAATTTCATGCCATCTTAACTCATGGCCTTGAAAATTTTTTAATAAATTTTTAAAAATAAAACTATAGAAAATATGTGTCATTACATTCTCCCAAACTTATTGATTTTCATCTGTAAAGTACAAAGAATATTTTCTCAACAAAATGATGAGGGTATTGAGCGTGAATTTGAACCTCCCGCTCCCATTTGATCAACTAGAGATTCCATTTCTACCAATGAATGTGAACCAGATGAATTGATCACCCATGTAGAATACTCTCCTATCAGTCTTCGATCTCCCCTTGGTACTTCAAAAATGTTTCCTCATCATCAATTTCCAGCTCGACCCAGTCGACGTCATGATATTTATGGTGCATGTAACTTCTCAACTACAACAAATAGAAGATATCAAGCACCCAGGGAAACAGTTGTAGTAGAGCTAGGAAATACTTCACCACACCAACTATACTTAGAATATGGAAAGGGATAACTTACCTCGTATATAATTTTCTACCCTGAACAAATCTCAACAATCCCCATCGAGTTGAGGCCTGAAAGAACACAAGGCCTCTCTCCTCTGACACCAAGGACCTCCTTATCCTGTCAGCATACAACTTCATTCGGCTCTGTATAGTCTTCATTTGTTCTTGGATTTTTTGCACCTTCTTGGTGGTAACCTGCACCAACTCTGGACACATGGGTGCTAAATCTCATAGGTCAATATATTAACGTGGAGGCATGCATGGTCACCCATTCAATTACTCAAATTGACCCATATCAATGGAGCAGTGGTAGATATTTTCATATGAATACTCCACCAGAGGTATGTCACCCTCCCACATGCGGCCAAGGTCTAAGATGAAAGCATGTGGCATGTCCTCAAGAACCTGAATGGTCCTATCCATTTGGGTATCCACATGCGGATGAAATTCCATGATCAAGCGTAACTAAGTCCCAAAAGCCTCGAAAAATCCCTTCAACAACCTGGATATGAAATAGGTATCAGGATATGAAACGATTATTGATGATGCTTGGTGAATTCGTACCATATCATACATGTAGAGGTGTCCCAATATCTCTATTGAACCCTACTCCATGATTATTATGAAGTGGGATGAAATGTTGTGTTAGTTAATGATCAAATGTATAGTATTGTTTCCTCTATATGTGAATGGTAAAAACATCACAACGTTCATCGATATCACATCTGACAACCACTTTGGGACCTTAAGTGGTTGGGTCAACCCCAATGGAACCTGGTCCTTAGCCTTCAATTGGCTGGAAAGTGAGGCATTGAGAAATGAACTCTTATATCACCTTCTATATCATTATAAAATAAGGCTGACATTAAAGGTCCTGGTATGACATCAAACCCTATGTGTACCTCCAAAGGGGATGTGTGGATCTTCCTCATAATCTCCCCATGCAACAATAGTGTTACAACTATGCTTCATTAGAAATTAGAGATTTCTCCCCATATATCGAGTATCGATCAGGTGCATGCCATGTGGAAAACTAACCACATCTGTTCTCATTGTCGGTATCCCCTAGTTGTGCCTCCCTAAATCAATGCAAAAACCCATAGACTAAAGGTAAGATTCTCTATTTCCATCCATAAATTATATGTGCACTGAGACAATCTTCTCTGACAACTCGCTCAGTAACTGCAAGCTGGATCTCCTACTGAGAGTGTCAGCCACCATGATCCCATTCCTATGATTATTGATAATCACAAATGTCATAATCATGGAGGATCTTTAGCAGTCACATTTGACTAATTTTTAGATCCTTATGAGAGAATATATAAGGACCCTCTTGTGGTTAGAGTAGATGGTAAACTGCTCACCCATCAGGTAGTTTCACCACATATTTCATATGAAGACTACCGCTACTAGCATAAGATCATAGACCTCATAGTTCTGCTCAATATTTACCAACACGTGAGATCCATGGTCAATCAATAATTTCCCCTACATTTGAAAAAAAAATCTGATTCTTTATGCATAGCAAAACACTATATACCAAATTCCCTCTTATCTTTGTCTTGATATTGGAATGCTCATAAACCTCAACCACATCTCTTGAACGTAAAACTGGAACTTCTCTATCCATATGAAAGGTATCCCCTTCCATTTACAGGACGTCAAGGGTGATTATACCATGGAAAATATATGTACAGATATCTGATACTACAAAACTAAACCCTTGAAACTCATCACCTCTGTAACTCTCTTCAGTGGATCCTATAAAATCAACGCCAAAATCATTGCTAGATTAACAGAAACTCCATCCTCTGAAATGACGTGTCCCAGAATGTGGACCTTTTAAAACAAGAACTATGACTTTGGGAGCTTCCCATAATGTTGGTTCATTCAGTGTTTTTCCTGAACTATCCACAAGTGTATTTCATGATCTTCATCATTCGCTATGTACAATAGGATTTCATCGAGGAAGACCACTGTGAACCGTTCTATGTATGGATGGAAGATCCATTTCATGTGTTCCATAAACATTAATGGGATGTTTATCACACCAAAGAGACTCACAATGTAATCATAGTGGCCATACTAACATCTGAAGGTTTTTTTTATACATCCTCATCCTATACATGAAGATGGTGATAACAAGATCTGAGTTCCATATTCAAGAACCAACTAACTCATTTATGTTGATCCAAGTGGACATTGATCCTATGTAGTGGATACTTGTTGCTCATAGTCACCTGATTCAGGTTCCGAGTGTCCAATAATGACCATAATCTCCCATATTCCTTCTTGGAAAATGAAATTAGGACTGCCTCTTGTAAAACACAGGGTCTCAGTAATCCCTTCCCCTACAACTCATCTAGCTCTACAATTAATTCCCAAAGATCTGCAGGAGACATTTGATATGTATGTGTCGATATCGGTGTTGCCTTAGGGTATAGATCAACTCCGAAATATACCTCCCTATGGGGAGGTATTCGGGGGATATCCTCAAGAAAGGAATCATTAAACTGTGCCAAAACTGCTGGAAACAGAGGGGTCCTTTAATTAACTACACCAAGGATGAGTCTATCCAACAGATGGGTAATTGGATGCACCATCATATTAGTAAATACATATTACACTACATGCATTTCCATTTCAGGAACAATGAAAAATTTGGTCCCATCACCATGGAAACACCACACTCTACGCCTTAAATAGAAAATAAAAGAATGGACTATAGATAATCAGTCCATACCGAGAATGATGTCATAAGACCTCAATGCCAAAACCATGAGATCAAATCCAAAACTAACACAACCAAAAGTATGTTCACACTATTTTAACTAGTTTGTGATCATCGAATCCCCTAATGTAGGAGTCTATAATGACATGGTTTGAGTCAAAAATTCCATTTGAATATGTCAGTCTCGAATAAGGGTTTTTGAAAGAAATGACAGTCTATCACGATTGTCTATAAAAACCACATCTAAGGTACAAAAGGCATAGATTATACCTCTAAAAAAACCTGGAGAACTAGGGCCATATGCCTCTATCATCTGTAGCTAGCACCATTAATGCCCACCTGTTCCCTAACCCCATAGTGGACTACCAGGGGTGTTGATCATAATAGGTCAAACCTCCACCCACCTTCTTCTACAATACCAACTCCTATGCCACATGAACCACTCTATTGAAGATCCTTCACAAGCCTCCACCTCTAACATGATAGTCCCTTGACCGTCTCATGATCATCTATACAACAATTTGAGAAATCACATGCTAGATATCCTCAACCTCCACACGAGTAAAATTGATGGTCTTTAAATTGACTAACTCTTCTCTAGGAGGCAGACATCCTTTATCCCATGCCTTGGGGTCGTCCCCAAGAGTTATTGACTATCTTGGTTCCCTGTGTCTTCTTTTGTCCACCTACCACTGATGACTGAGCTGTCTGGTGCCTGTTGGTAGCTCCCACTAATAGAATAAACTTCACAATAAATATCTCCACTAAAAAATATCACTCAAGTACACCAAAATTTGTAGGTATGCTAATGTATTTCATTGATTCCCTGATCACCCGTTGTAGCGAATACCTAATGGTTTGAGCCTTAAAGAATGGGTCTCACACCATATCCGTGGAGTATCGAGAGAGATTAGTAAAACTATATGAGTACTCACCAATAGTATTACTACCCAATTGTATATATAGAATCTATTGTCTACACAATGAGTGTAACATATCTTGGAATAACTTCTCTATGAAGAGTCTCTCTATGTGTTTTTAATAGAAATTCATGATATAATAAATTTGGGTCACTAAGCTCTACCATCACCCTGATGAGCCCTACAAAAACTCATGGATATGAATTCCATCTGGTCTGTAGGTGTCCTCTCAATGTGGAAGACACAATTCTCAATCTCCATCCAATCCTTGGCTACTAGGGGATTTTTTCACACCTAAAACTAGGAGGTCTTTACCTCTGAAACTCATGCAACGTGCTCAGTGTGCGTGCATCCTCAGCTCGTAGTGCTGGTAGTAACTACCACTCGAAGAGCGTCACTACAACACCCAAACCACCTAGATGTTCCATATCTATAACATGACCATGTACTAAAGCCTTATCACTATGTAGATCATCCTCATGACCATGAAACAGAATCTTGGATGACTATCTGTGGGCAGGCATCCTAAAAAAGATCAAGATGGCCCATTATCAATAGATTATACATCGTGAGAGGACTCATGAAGGACATGATAAAACACAAAAATTCAATATGATTCATGTCCCATTAATTTCACTATAACTAGTGTTTTTATTTTTTGAGTCGAAATGCATTTGTTCAGAGTCTTGTTGTATAGATATGTCAGTCGTTACAACAGTACTTAATTCCCTATCATGGAATCCGAACTCAACTCACATAACAATTTTTCCCTAAACCAACCTCTCAGACACAATTATTTAAGTAAAACTGAGATTCTACGATACCACTATGTCAAGAACCATCCTAGAAGGGTCCATGTCGTGACTACCCCAATCCCTCCTCTAATAGGCTAGGGGCTGGTGACAAGAACTGAGTATGCATATTCCACAAATGGGATGCATTATCATAAGTACATGTACACACAATGATATATCAAAACCCTAAATTATGAAATGTAAAAGAACTATGTAGATAATTTATGAATACATTAAGATACCACATAGAGAGTATCGCTGTAGGAAAATTTCAAATTAAACATGTCCAGAACATAAGCCCACCAAAAGAATGAATCTACTAAAGTGAATGCACATGTTACTGAAAATAATTTACAAGAAAATCCTACCTGAAGGGTAGTTTAATGAAAGAACTATGAAGCTATAAAAGCACACCTCATCTACCTAATCACTAGGATCACCACCTAGTCCTAGTCCACCTAGAAATCTATAAAAGAATCAATCATCTATAGAAGATATGACTTTTCTGGGGAAAGGCATCGTAGGGGTGACAAAAAAATACTATATAAGACACCCTATAACCACAAAGGAACACCACTATGAAATACGCAAATTATACCATAAAGGAAACTAATGAACTATACCACAATGTAATAAACTATGTATATCACAAGGAAAGCACAAGAAGTATATTAGGATCACATATGTATAAGTCTATAGCACAAATGTATAATTATCAGATGTATTCAATAGAACTCCCAGTATTAGTACGGTACAATGTTTTAATAAAACCTGGATTATGAATAAGACATAGAGTGTTGATAACACATGGATTTTTGATAACACATGGAGTGTCGGTAGAAAAAGGTGTGTCGATGACACATGGACTGTCCATAATAGATAGAGTGTCGATAACATATGGAGTGTTGATAACACACATAGTTTGGATAACACATGGAGTGTCGATAACACAGAGAGTGTGGATGGTTCATGCATCCACCAAATCATATATTCACCATGTCATATAGTCTCAAGATAACAACCATCCATAGGATTATACTTGTAGAGTGCTTGATTTTGGAGAACCTACATTTCAAGACAATATGTAATATGTAAACTTATATTACAACTCACTTATTATATATCAAAAAAAAATATCGTCACAATGTTCCCATATCCATAGATTTCTCGCCAAATAGTCCAACAGTTTGAAGTTTATACACATTTTAGTGAAAATGTCTATCCCAGGTATGGTCGAGGTCTTACTTGGCTTGACCCACTGACCCACCCCGTCCAGGTCCATCAACTAGTGCATCCTTGTTTTCCCATCATGGCCCGCTGTATGCGGGATGACCCCTTCTCCCACTTATTTTTTACCCAGCCACATACCATTGCTCAATGAGACACTCCTGAGGATAATACGAACGACCACTATATATCCAGTTTCCCTTGTGACCGCCACCACTATGGGCTTCATACAGACCCAACCGCATAAAAACCCATCAACACCCAATCCCAGGTCCCTACCTGTGGCGTCTGTCATCAGCCGCACTGTTGGCGGCCCATCCACCTTATGCTCCACCTGAACCCCCACCCCGTTGGTCCTTGCCTTTCACCGCCGATGGTGGCCCGATGTTCACTGCGCACCAAAACTAAATCGACCGAAGCCACTACTATGGTCACTTTTTTGTGCCACCATTGTAGACCATTGAACCTATATGGTGTCGTTTCGTTGTTAGATCCCTAGTCTTAGATGATTGCGCCACATATTGAGTGAACAAAGATCCTCCAATCATGTTTTTTTAATAATGATGAACATATAATGATTGGGGGAAAGTGATTAATGCACTTGCATGGCTGAAAATTGGATCTTTGAATTGTTTGTTTCAGGCTCAATCCATTCAGGTTATAATGAAGAATAATGATGGAATAAATCAAATCACTTTTAAAAAATAAATCCCAATAATCAAACCGAATAAATTGTCCAACTATGAAGATGATCGAACCACAGATCAACCTGTTTGTGGGTTGGTCCGCATTAATCATTGAAAAGTAATAATGGTGAAAAATACAAAGATAAAACACCATACCTTGAGGTTTGGATTGATTGTTGATAAAGATATATTATATTGTTGTTGTCGACAAAATCCTTCACATTGCTGGTGAAATGATTCACATCATACTCAATTCCTCATCACCATTCATCGAGAGGTTTTCCTTCCATTTCGTAGAGGAATTTTAGGGATATGTTGATGAAACTAAATTCACTGATAAATGTTTCATTAAAAAGAAAATAAAAAATAATTCAATAATATATTTTTAATAAAATAATTTTATGTGTTCATGTCTATAAAATAACTTTTATATCCAGCCCGCATCGGTTATTGTTATGCCCCACCTATGGTAAATTCATTGTTTGGAATGAAATTGTTCCCACATATTTCTAGTTCGGGAACCTATTTAGATGTTGTTTCAGATTAATGAAAACCCTCCCAAATTCTTTATTAAAAACTGAAAATTTTTGATTGATTTTTACAATGCACACTTGGCCCCAGAATCACACATCGTGTCAACGCATGGCCTTGAAAATTCCCAATTAATTTTTAAAAATATAAATGGATAAAATCCAAGGAATGAAATGAAAAATAAACATTATATAATTATTTTATTTCTTAACAACCATTTTCAGGTTTATTATTCCCATTATTTCTCCTACTACATTGTTATGTACAAATATGAAGTCAATTAAATTTTACATGAGATGTTTGGAATATATTAGGATTCTAGGTCCAGAATTGACATTGGTTGTTTGAATATTGGTCCAAGTAGTCATAATTTCTAAATATCCAATATAATAATATAGATATTATTGTAATTTTTTTAAATTAATAATATATTCTAAAAATAAATCATTAGTTATTTTTATGAAAAAAGATCTATGTTATGATCATGTAGAGGATATGCCAAACATATGCAAGAGTAACATATATATTTTTCAATGACCATTATAGAAATATGGTATGAATTAAATTATATTTTTAGAATGGAAATAATATAAAAATACAATATTATTTAGTTAAATATACTTATATATATGATCCATATTATTTAGTGATGAAAAATGAGTCGCATCGCATCGTGGAGGCAGCAGTCCACAGGTATGCACAGGTGAAGTTATCATTTTTAGTATAATTTATAAAATGATATATTATCCATTTAGAATGATAAATACATAATTAATATCAAAATTACATCATATATATCACATATATTAATGAACATTATCACAATTATTTTCTATGTAATATGTTAGTGAAAAACAACTCACATAGCATCGCGAGGTGGTAGTTGTCCACACACGCAAGCAACTTTACTGTATCCCCCACTAAATAGAATGAAATAAGATATATGTGATTTAATAATCAAATAAGTATTTTTATGTTCTATATAAATTTATATACTTTAAGTACATCATTATAACATGTTGTCAGTGGATATGATGGAAGATGAATGATATTGGTTCATGAAGTGGTAGTCCATCATAGATGTGAATTATGATTCCAGTTAGCATTTGATTGAAGAGGAGATGGATTTACGATATTACATTAAAATAATATAATAAAAATTTATTGGAGATAATTATGTTATTATATAATCAAAATTGAACAATATTTGATGGGGTTCTAAGCGTGAATAAAATAAAAACACATGGTTAGACCCAATAACAATTCTTCAGACATACTCCTAGTTATGCAGAAAATTACTTCATTGTATTGAATTTTCATAAACTAAGAGTTCTAGGAAATGGGGAGGGAATATATGAATATATTATTTTAGGTATTTTCAAATAAAATTTGATATGAAGGGATTATGTGTAGAGGATATGGGGTGGCCATTTATAAGTGAGGTGAGTGGCACACATGCAATGTTTTAAAGGAAAACGTTATAATAATGTTTTCACATAAAAACTGATAAAAATAGTTAATTATTGAGAATTTTAAATGATAAGGTATAAATATGTTAATACAGTGATTTTTATTCCTGTTTTTAGGCAATTTTATTCTTTATCTTTTTAGTTTAATTCATGGCGGACACTTCTTCACCTAAACTATGGTAGTTAATTTTTATAGTTTTTAAAATTCTATATGATAAAAAAGTAATTATAAGTTTTTATATCATATAAACTATTATTATTTAATATATTTTATACATTTTACTAAAATAAATTAATATAATTAAAAATAATAATTTTTTAGTTAAACCCATGGATGCAACGGAAAAGCGTTTTTTCATGAATTGTATTATAATAAGAAATATAATTCCATGTTAAATATATGGATAATAATAATCATTGTATGATACCCAATTAAAATTTATTGATATGTGATATATAAATTTCATATAAAATATTCCCCATAATGGATTTTATTAATTAATTAATATTGATAAACATTATGTACATTAAAATAGTTGTTAGAACAATACATTTTTAAATAAAAAATGACCATATAAAATAATACATTATAAGGTCGATTCAAAATTAATTATGTGGATTAAATATAATCAAATAATACATATTTTAAAATAAATTATATCAATAATATAATTTTACTATTAAATTACATTATTTATTTAAATGAACTATCTTTTTTACAAAAAATCATTATTTTTTCGTATTCATCGAAAGAATAAATATTTACATAAAATTCTAAAAATATAACCCAATGTTAAATTTCATATGATGTATTCATAAATTAAATTAAAATTGAATAATTAAAATGTTAAATTTATATGTTAATCATTTAAATAAATACCAGATAAGAACATAACTCAGTTAAATCTATTTCTTTTTTGATGTAAATGTTACATAATATTTTTATAATTAATATAGCTATATAATTAATGAAAATAGATTATTATCTCATTACATGGGTTGTTATATTATTCCTACTTTATATATATTGCATCCTATAAATTTTATTAACTTATTATTAATGTGGGTATATATTTCCATCGTAGTTTTTTTCATTCCCATGTTTATTATTCCACCTAAATTTTTTATATAAAACCATTACCTGGTGAAGTACCATACTTCATAACAATTTTTCCCTACAATGGTCAATTTAAACAGTCTATTCCATAAATGAATAGTTATTTTCTAATATAAATACAATATAGATCATCAAAAGACAAGAATCTCACATATATTTCATTATCATCAATACATGAGAAACGTTGTATACCAGGGATAAAATTGGGTTAAAATACACTCAGAATGAAAATCATCCATAATTGAATTATATTTAATTGATTCCACTAAATCAAAGACCCATATTTTTATTTTTACCAAAAAAACGATACGCTTATCTGTATAGACACATTAATAAACTGATCTCTGACTACTAATGAAATATCATTCCTATAGTTATCTACAATACATTTTTTCTGAACTAAGTTGTTGCCATATTTTGTTAAGACAAATACACATTATTAGAAATTATCTCAATAAGCTATAGTCCCAAAATCATCCATTATTCTACTTCTTAAAATACAAATTTCATCCAAAACCACTTTCCCATTAATTACTTATATGGTATAGTCTGAATAATGGAATTAAAATTATTATTAAAATAAAAATAAACCAAACATATATCATGATAAAAACTTCCATTGTAATCCATTTACCATGAATTAAACTTATCATCCATTTAATGAATAATCATCTCAGATTGGTCCTCAATTTTAGGATGAAATATTATACTAAAATTTTATTCATTTCCAAAAAACTTCTAATATCATTTATAAAAATTAGATGTGAATATAAGATCATTATAAGATATAGTGGAGATAGAATCTCCATATAAACTCTTAAGAATCATTAAAAATAGTAATTAAAGAATATCTAATGTCATAGTATGTTGATTAATAGTTAAATTTGATGGAAGTTTAATCATTCAACAATTACCCAAATCATATGGATACCTCATGAATTATTTATTGGTCCCACAATGAAATACCTTGATATAGTTTAACATTTCAACTCTAGTGTTATAAATAGTAGAAATAATGCGATTGAAAATTTTCATTCTTTTATTACATGATGGAATGAAAAAATTTTCTATTTATTATCAATGATCTCAATTATATTTTATCCCACTAGTAATACTCTTTATGGTCTCTATAGAACATAACAATACTAAGATGATTGGAAAAAAGGAACCTGGAGAATTACCAAATAACATATTCTTCATTTGGGAGTCATAAGGAACCAATAATCTTTTTAAATTTATTTAAACACATTCCTTATATATATAAAATTTTGGAATCATACCCTTTTCAAAATTTTATACCTTTTCTGGAATAACATAATCCTCTTCTAGGCATACTGACTTTGTTATAACAATTACAACTAAACTAACAATAATAAAATAGATGATTTCCCTGCATCAATGACCAATATTCTAGAATTAATTAATTATTTCAACAAAGAATCATGTTTTAAATTTAATATTGTTAATGTATAATTATTTTATTGAGTCAATGAATTTGTGACTTTGGTTTTTTGAAGTATGTAAATGGATAACTAAATCATTTTCCATTACCAATATCATCCATAATATTTGACTCATTTTCAAAATGTTCCTAGTGAATACATGATTAAAACTTCTATCATCAGAATATATTTTACACATTAATCCTTAAAAATTGTACATCCAAAATTTAATATAAAGACTCGGAACAAGTAATTATATTCTATGTGTAATGAAATTTAACTCGCGAGGTTTCAATTGACGTGATGAATAGGATATTAACTAATCATAGTGAATTACAAAACAATATAATCTCCTCAATGAAACAACAATATAGATGAAAAACTCACCCTTTTGGGAAATAAATTCCAATATTCGAGCATTCAAAAATCTGGTTTTCAATTTCTAAATATACCCACTGTAAAATTTATCTAGGTAAATTTAACTCTTTTTTGAGTTAACTATGTTGTTGGGATATACAAAGAAGAATTTTTTTTATGAAATACTTTGGTAGTAACCCATGAATAAAAAAATTATATTCTCTATGATATTTTTGGTTCTTGAACAATCATCAAGGGATATATTTTCCAAATATAAACAATTATCCTTCCTTAAGAAATAGTATGAAAAAGTAAATAAATTTTTTTTAAAAAAATCCACATGTAGTAAATTTTAAAAAAATTTCTCTTATTTAATTATTTATGAAAAATATATAGCTTCCTTTCTTATTGCTCTTATATTTTAGAATATACCAAAATTTCATTAGTAAAAAATTAAAAAAAAATTCCAATAATTTTTCAAAATTTATATTCATAAGATATGTACATATAGCTGTTGAATCAGACAACCAAAAGGTCATAAAAAGTAATGTATGTATCTATTTCAAAATTATGACTATAGAATATATGATTCCATCCAACCAATTGATTTTTCATAGGCTTGAGATAAAAAATCAAAAAACATAGATCTCTCTGGTTCTGATTAATCTTTTCAACAAAATGAGTAATAAGATACTTTTTATTAATAGTAATTTTATTCAAATATTTATAGTCAATGAAATTTTTCATTGAACCATAATTATTTTTATCAAACAAAATTGAAGAACCCCATGATATAGTAATTTTCTGAATGAAACCATTATCTAGAAACTCATATAATTAATTTTTCAATTATAAATGTTCTACATGACCCATTATACAAGGGGGTTATGAATAGGTTTAACATACAATACTATGTCAATTTAAAAATTAACCTCATATTGAGGAATAAAACCTAAAAAATTATTAGGAGGATAATATATTAATTCATTCACTACTAGAACAACACTAATTTAAAAAGTGTCATTATATTCAACAATATGAACTTCATAACATTCAGTACCATCAATAATCAATTTCTATCCTTTCAAATAGGTTATCAATGTGATGAAATCATTGATAATATTATTCTTATAAATTAAATATATTTTTGAAAGATAAAATGAATGAAAAATCATATTAAAAATTATTTAAAACACTTCTAGGGATAGTTCAACAAGAATTCTTAATAAATACCATCCCACTGATGATAATATGAAAATTACTATAAATAATGGTTAAGTTAAAACATTACCATAGTGTTTTCACATAAAATTGCCCCTTACATTCATGATGTGATATTCCAAATTCCAATGAATTTTTTTAGAAATGAAATGGTGTGACTTGAGAGAGTCAAACGGGTTACTATAATAAATTGAATAAGCATGGAACATATTTGTCTATAATTCATAAGATAGCCAAACATCAACAATAGACATAGAAAAATTATTTGACCACACCATTCTTCTTTAGGTGATGATTATTTTCCCATGAGTGACTAATGTTATAGAAATATTAGTGTAATACCCTAACTCATTTCAACTAAATCATCTTACTATCATCTTTTTATTATTCATCAGCTCATTTTCTTTATATTCAGGAGACATATGTCCAATCTTACTATATTATAACAACATCCTAGACTATTTTGACATTCCCCATGATGATTTTTACTACACATATCTCAAAATGTTAACATGGTTTTCATGCAACCATATTTAACTTATGGATGCTTTACCATTTCCATCCTTTTGATCCATTCATTGTCTTTTCATTCTAAGGCATATATGTTTTGGAAAATTCCATTTCCACTTTCACAACATAATGAAAAACATCTTCAATGCTTATAAATTCATGCTTGATCGATGATATTTGTAATTTTTCTTAATATTTACTAAAATATATTAATTTTAATATAATTTCCCCAACAAAATAAATTGTGTTCATGTATAGTCCAATATTATTTTATTCATATGTTGATAAAGAGTCATTATTTTTCCCCCTCAATTCTATGAATTGTTTTTCCATCCAGATTGATGTAACCTTAGAGAAATATTTATCATGGAAATTATTCATAATTTTTCCCATTTTATAACATGAAGATCATATTAATATATGGTATTATTCACAAGATAGAAACATAATTCTTTTTCACTTTCAAAATTATAAATAAAAAAGTTACCTTTTGATTTTATGAATATCTCTAAAAACTAAATATCTTCTCTAGATCATCAGTCAATCCTTAAGCTACCAAAGGGTCTTATTATCCAATGAATGATGGTGGGTTTTTTCTCATGAAATTATATAGTATACATATATTCCTTCATTGTAGGTCATATTCCAATATTCCATGGATAAAATAACCAATTATAATAGTTTTCCTCTGATCTAACACCATATAAATATATTCTATTTGAATTTAAACCATACCAGGATACTAACATGGAGGGATATTTTCCTCTCAGTTCATTCTCACTATAAATCACCTATTTTCTTTATTGATAACCAATCTCAGTAGAAAAACATACATGAACCATCATGGAAATTATAAGACTCTATATTAATTAAACATAACCACACTGTAAAATACTCTAGGGGTATGTTATTTTCATTATAATATGATCTAAAGATATATTAAATGACCATTAATACCAAATATTTGGACCCATAATTAAACACTTTCTAATAATGAAATTTATTTCATGAATCCATTATCAAATATTTGAGGTTATTTTTAGCTTTAGATTTTTATTTGTAATTATGTTATAAATCAAACATTAGAAAACTATATACATAAAAAATGGACAGTTAAGAACAATATCCATTTTTCCATAATATGATAATTCATAGAAATATAATATTTATTTTCATGAAATGTATTCAAAAATACAAATGTAACATATTCATTTACCTGACACATAAATAAACATTTTGGAAAACATTTCCAAAACATGGGATGAGAAATAAATTTCATTAATTGACAAGAAATAAGTTCTTAAATCTAGTGAAAGAAATTATAATATAGTCAAATAATGCCCAAAATTAGTTGTATGAGAGGATTTAAAATGATCATAATCATATATTTTAACATTATCAATATGGATCCGTTTTAAAATAAATATTTATAAATATTATTATCGTATTTTAATAAATTCCAATAGTCCCACTCCCCTCTCCTATAAAAGGGAAAATATTTTTCTCTTTTCATGAAACCTAAATATCTATTTTTATACACCAATACATTGCAAAATACATAAATATCATCCCAAAACATGTTTAAAGTCCTTGGATTGATTATACTACCAACCATAGTTTTCATAAGATGTAAATCCAAAAATGTTGTCTGAAAAAGTGGTGTACTTCTTAATTGAGATTTTCTGTTTTACTTATTCTTCTAAATATTAAAATATTCTTTTTTCTTGAAACAATAATTAATTAATTATTAACAATAAAGGGAGATATTATTATGTTACTATTATTTTCTATATTCACCTTCAACCACCATCAAAATTATAACGACCCATACTTTACATACATTGTTATTACTTCAGAATTGAAGCATACTTATTAAAACATATAACAAAACCATGAAAGGACCATATAGGTGTAGTGTCTTTAAAATTTGGGAATCAAAAACAGTTGCTTCATAAATCATCTACATAGTCCCCGGTTTATTTTGTCATATCTAGAGTCCATTTTGGCCTATTCTACATAATACCCTTCATCCAGACATGGGAAAAACATACAAAAGGGTGAGCTCAAATGCTCAGTAAGGGTAAACAAAAGAAATATCAATTGTATCATATTAATAAGAACATATCATTTTGAATATCATAACCTGCAAAAGAGAATATAATATCATAACATGGGACAAATCACAGTGGTGAAATGTAATCCCAATATTCATAACATAAAACATGAAACATTTTGGAAAACACACATAATCATAGAAAGTCATTTCATATTATTCAAGGCTCATTTCAAAGACCATCATAGCGGACAAAGTCCATTACTGAACTGAGTTCAGTCCTCGTTTCAGTTCCATTTCACTAAACCGGGTTAACCTGCCGTTCTAGAAATGTCTATATCATGAGATATAAATATTTACCCAATATATTGGAGGGAGATATAGGTTCCACCCATCTCATAATGAAACCATTCTTATGTGTGCCACAAAATCATAAATCATTCATCATGACATAACCCATGTAATAAAAATGGGATTCTTAAACATCATGCCATCATAACATAATCCATATAAGAAAAAAGTACACCATAAAATTAATTCCATAATAACATAATCAAATCAATGTAAAAATAGGTATAGAAATATAACCCTATATTATCCTAGAAGGAAAATAATGTTAATAAAACACTTGAACTCCATTATAGAGGAAAACATCCTTTCTACTTCAATTTTTTTCCATTCCTAACCTATCATACAATTTTAATCTAAAATAAGTAGATTAAAAATAAACTTGAAAACTTATAAAGTAAGCTTCATGGAAATAATTATATAAAAATCCATTCATGCCGTATAAGTTAAAAAAACATTCTTCTCATACTTTTGTCGGAAAAGTCAAAAAGTACCTCATATGAAAAACGAAAAAAGATTACTTTCATATGTTTTACTAAAAACATACCTAATGGTAAAATTGGATTTATAAAATTGTATGAGGATAGACATAATATTACATATTGAGGAAATATGGATTTGGATGATAAATATTCCCCAGTAAATTCGGAAATATAAACAATCTAGGATAAAAATGAGATTGAGATATTTTCTCTTACGTTAGGTATGATATGCTTTGTACGTGTCTGAACCTCCTGTATAATGATTTAAATAATGTCATTGAATTATTCCAAAATCATACTAATAGTTATGATATCATATATGGTCATATTCTTAGCTTCTTATTAGTAATATTTCATTGCTACTCGTTATTCGGGTGTTTGTCGTTTTATGTTCTTATGTGTGTTTTGCCGAATAAATTCTTATTCTTATATTTAGGTTATAGATAAATCATTTTCAGAATGGTACTAGTTTAATATATATCGTATTTACTCATTCAATTAATTTATATAATCGTTATTCAATGAATATCATATAGAATGAGTCGCATCACATCGCGGAGACGGTAGGCCGTACGTACGCACGGGCGATGATATCATTCCCATGATTGTGGAATTGTATTAAAGTGTATGTATACTAATTCAGAATCAATATTACCTTACAATAATCATATATAGTTATTATTTACACCATTATACCCATCCAAATAAGGTGGTGGTGGAAAACTGATTACACCACGGCTTGGAGACGGTATTCCGTACATACGCACGCGCGGTGATTTCATTTTCCGTAGAATGTATAGAAGGTGAAATAGGGTTACTTATTATTTATAATAACATTTCAGTATATGAGTGATACTGATTTTATTACTTCATAATGAAACAACTAAATAAGAATAAGTAGAAGAAGAAATAAATTTGAAAGAATTGGTAACTGATATTACCTCTTCTTTGACAAGCCTCTTTGAAACCTCCTCTTAGAGCACTAAGATTTGTATTTGAAGAAGACCGAGACCTCTAGGATTTATCTATGGAAGTGGGGATTATATATTGGTAGGTTTTTGCTGAGATTGAAGGCTCAATGTGGTGTGAGGAGGGGAGGGAGGAGGTTCTCTTTTATAAGGGAGGAGAGGGGCACCTTTGGAATTATAAGTAATATTAATTTATAATAAATTCCAAACCCACTTAAAAACTTCCAAAAATGACTCAAATCGTAATATTAGATGATATAGGATCGTAATCGCATCAGAAAATAAAATTTAGACTTGTTTCAAATTTATTTTAATCATTATAAACATGATTTATCCTTATATAATCTATTTAATTTTATTTGTGGTAATAATATTCTAAATTTTAAATCATTATAAATATTTAATTATATGTTTTGAATTATCCATAATTGTATACTTTATTACATTTTCGACCATAAAATTTTAATTTATTATTTTTAAATATTTTTTTGATTTTTAAACAATTTTATAATATGTAATTTCTATAAATTAACAATAGTGTCAATTTTGACCCTAGTAATTTATTTAAGATTAAATAAAATATATGCAGAATCTATTTTCGAACTAAAATATTTAATGAATTTATAACTTGTAATTTTAATCTAGAAAATTAGTAGATCACATTAAATGGTTCATATAATATTTATTTTTATACTTTTAAAATTATTTATTTGATATTTCAATGAATAAAATAATTTCAACATCACTATTGTGTCATAAATAATGAGAATTATTTAATCCCTAAAAATTATAAATAAATTCATATGATGTAGATATTTTTATTAGATTTCTATGGACTATTTATATTCGACGTTTTTTGATGTTTACCACTAAATTAAAATTATTACACTTATAAGATTTAAGAGAGGGACATGTTGTCACTTTCTATGATTTTAATAATAATTATATTATTTCATTTTCAAAAGTCTATAAAATGAATATATTCTGACCTTTAGGTGATATGGGTTGACATTTATTCATCCAATAGTATTTTGGCAGGTGTTAGGGTAATTTTATAATCTTATTTTTACCCTTAATTACTAGATTTACCTTTAACTGTAGTAAATAAAAACTACCGTAGTTACTATTCATAATATCAAAAAAAACTAAAGGTAATTTATTAACATAATTTGGACCCACTGAATCCAAATAGGAAATCCATTTTTCAAAATTCAAAACATAGAAGTTTCAGTAATTCATTTAAAATTAATCTTGTGGTTAAGCAAATAGGTTTCAAAAGTTAAAACATTGCCAAAGATTAAAATGTTTTTGCCTATAAATTCAATGTAAATTTAATTCTAATGAAATAAATTATATTAAATGGTAAAAATATATTCTATTTGTATATTAAAACCATTAAAAATTATAATTTAACCATATAAATTATTGCGATGAAAATAGATTTTTTTAATTAAAATATAACATGTTTTTACTATTCATTAAAATATGAATGTTATTAGAATAATATGAAAAATTTATCCAATGTTAATATTTTATATCATGATTTCAAAGATGAATTTTATTTTTTCAAATTAAACTTATAAACTTGTCAATAAATAGATTTAATGTTGTTGCGACATCAGAAGGCGGCAAAACAGAATTTTTTGAAAAATACTTATTTTACCCGAAAAATATATATGGTTCCCTTACGAATTTCTAAAAAATATGTAAGATGAATAAAAATTTTATAAAATTAAAAATTCAGTTAATAATATTCATAATGGCTAGTTTATAATATTATAATAATATATTGTTGTTTAGTGAACCTTGATATTGCATACGACACATGCTATCGAGGAAGGTGGTGATTACGTGTAACGCAAGCCAAGATACTGTTGTGTGTAGTGAAAGATTCTTTTGATGTTTTTTATAACATAATACATAAAAAAATATACATCTCATAATATATCAGGGTGTTACATTCTACCACCATTAAAATGAATTTCTCCCTCGAAATTTTTCACTTCGTAACAAACAGATGAGGATACCTTTCCCTCATCATTTCCTCAAGATACAATGTAACTAATTATAATTAGTGGTTCCTCCATAAAACATTCACTAACCGAGTGTTCCTATTCCATAGAACCTTTTCACTATGATAAAAAATCTCTATCATTTGTTCTTTATAAGAAAGTTCTTGCTTCAATTGTACAACTTCTGAGCTTAGTACATGTGAAGGATCTGGTATGAACTTTCTCAGGAGAGATACATGGAACACATCGGGATCATGAGATATATTCGGTGGAAGCGCAAATTGGTAATCTACCGTCCCAACATGATCCAGTATTTCGAAAGGACCGATATTGCTAGAGCTCAGCTTTCCCTTCTTTCCCAATCTCATTACTCTCTTCCAAGGAGATATTCATAAGAACACTTTATCTCCCACTTCAAAATCTAGGTCTTTTCTTCAGTTGTCGGTATAACTTTTTTGTCGACTCTGAGCTGCTCTTATGTGTTGTTGAATAGATCAGACATTTTCTTCCATCTCATCAACATGATCAGGTCCTAATAGTTTTCTTTCCCCAACTTCATCGCATCAAGTTGGGGTTCGACATTTCTTTCTATAGAGAGCTTCATAAAGAGCTATCTGAATACTGGAGTGAAAGCTATTATTATAAGAAAATTCCACCAAAGGAAGGTGTTGATCCAAACCACCGTTGAAATCCATAGATCAAGCTCTCAACATGTCTTCTAGAGTTTGAGTTGTTCTCTCAGACTGACCGTCTGTTTGAGGATGATAGGCAGTGCTGAAACTCAACTCTGTATCTGGAGTATGATGAAGACATCGCTAGAACATTGAGGTAAACCTCGGATCCTGATCAAATATAATAGAAAGTGGTATTCCATGCAATCTTACCACTTCCTTTACATATATCTTGGCAAGCTGATCAATAGATTAATCTTCTCTAATAGCAATGAAGTGTGCCGACTTCGTAAGATGGTCAACTATGACCCAGATAACATTATTTCATTTGGATGTTTATAGAATTCCAGTGAAAAATTCCATGGTGATGTTTTACCATTTCCATTCTGGTATGGGTAATTGTTGTAAAATCCCCTTAGACTTCTATCTCTTAGCTTTAACAGGGTGACAATCCAAGAATCGAGAGACATATTCAGCAACATATCTTTTCATTCCATCCCACCAGAAGTACTCTTTCAGGTCCCTATACATCTTCGTGCTTCCAGGATGAATAAATAATGAATAACTATGAGCCTCATACAATACCTCCTTCTTTAATTCTGGGATGGGAGGAACACAAACCCGATTCCTCAACCTTATTATCCCATCACAATCAAGGTTGAATTCAGGAACATTTATCACTTTCATTAGCGACTCTACATCTTCTTTTTGTGCCTCTTTAATAATCACATGCATAGATGGTTGAAAATTTATTTGATAAAGATATTATTTTTCCCCTTACATTATAATTCCAAGATCCATCCATTGTAAATCCCAAAATATTGGATCTTTTTTTGATCCTCATAAGGGATAATCTATCATGGTCTTGTCGACTTAATGCGTCTACCACCTTGTTTGCATTACCATGGTGATAATGTATTGAGCAGTTGTAATACATAATCATCTCCAACCATCTTCTTTGGCGCATATTAATCTCCTTTTGTGTGGAAACATACTTTAAACTTTTATGATCTGTATAAATATCACACATTTCACCATAAAGATAATTCCTCTAAATATTTAATGCAAATATTATCGTAGCTAACTCCAAATCACGAGTTGGGTAATTTTGCTCATGGATTTTCAACTGTCGTGAGGCATAAGCTATCACTATATCATTTTTCATGAGAACACACCCCAATACATTCTTGGATGCATCACTGTAGATCAAAAACCATTCTCTACTACAAGGCAGTGTGAGCATAGGTGCACCGGATAACCTTCTTTTCAACTCCGTGAAATTCTTCATGAAATTCTCTTCACACTCCTCTGTCCACATGAACTTAACCCCTTTTCATGTCAACCTGGTGAGTGGATTGGATAATCGTGACAACTCATTCACAAAACGTCGATAAAATCCATCCAAACCAAGAACAATTCGGATCTCAGTAATTGTTGTTGGTCTTTACCATCTTTCAATAACCTATGTCTTTTCTGGATCCGTATATATCCCCTCTTTTGAGATTATGTGACCCAAAAATGCGACTTTTTGAAGCCAAAATTCACACTTGGTAAATTTGGCATAAAGCTTCTCCATTCTCAGCGTCTCCAATACAATTCATAAGTGATCTTCATGTTCTTCCTTTATATTTGAATAGACAAGAATATTGTCTGTAAAGACTACCACAAACTGATCAAGATAGTGTCCAAAGACTCTATTCATTAGAACCATGAAGATAGTAGGGGAATTAGTAAGTGAAAATGGCATCATAATAAATTCTTAGTGTCCATACCTTGTACGGAAACACGTCATTGGTATATCCTATTTTGTGACCCCTAATTGATGATACCCTGAACGAAGATCAATCTTGGAAAAGTATTGAGATCCCCGTAGTTGGTCAAATAATTCATCAATGTATGGGAGAGGATATTTTTTCTTGATAGTGATCTTGTTAAGTTCTCGATAATCAATGCAGAGTCTCATTGATCCATATTTCTTCCAATCAAATAGAACATGTTCTCCCCAAGGTGATGCACTAGGGTGTATGAATACTTTATCAATATTATCTTGGAGTTGCTTCTTCAATTCTTGCAACTCAATTGGGGATATTCTATAAGGTGTCTTTGAAATGGGCATATCACCCAGTATGAGTTAAATTGAAAACTCAACTTCACGATTTGGTGGAAGACCTGGCAATTCCTCCAGAAAGACATCATTAGACTCCTGTACAATCAGTGTATTCTTAATCATGAGTTTCTCTCCAACCATATGAGATAAATAGCCTTCATTTATTGGAATCAATACCCATAAGATGGAAGAAATTTCCACTTGAAGGTTATATTTATCCTTGCATCGATAGATGATAGTATATTGATCGGGAATATTAAATGTGGTTTCCCTTCTTTAGCAATTTATATGAGCTCCGTCTTAAGAAAGCCAATCCATTCCAAGAATCACATCAAATTCCACTATTGGGAGGATCAAAATATTTGCATGAAGCACTTTCCCACAAACATCAATTAGAGAAGAATTATAAACTTTTGATGTGACTGTTGTGCCATTAGGAGTTGTCACAGCTAACTCAATATCTAATTGTTGAGGTAATACGACGATACCCTTAGAAAATTCTTCAGAAATAAAAGAGTGGGTGGATCCAAAAACAAATAAAACCTTTTCTACTTTAGAGTGGATGGTATGTGCACCTTTCCCAACTTCTCTATCGTACTCCACATCGCTAATAGAAATTGCATGTGACTTTATTTTGTCTTTGGCCTTAAGAGTTTGTTGACATCGATCATCATCAACAACCCTTGGATTTGGGCACTGATTGGCATAATGCCCCATCTCCTTGCACTTGAAACATTGAAGTGTAGGAGGTGAATTATGTGTATCCCTTTCTTTGTTCTCATCATTAGACATCTTCTTCCCATTATTTCGACATTCAATTGCGCGATGACATTTTTTCCACATATAAAACATTTTCTTGTCCCTTTAAGACAATTCCCTCCATGTTTCTTTCCACAATTTGAGCATAAAAGAAAACTCATCATCTATTAAGTGTGGTCTTTATATTTTCCTTCGAAATCCATTTTCCTCTTCTTATCAAACCCATTTGACTGATGGGTTACTCGAATCTCCATCTCAAGCATGATAACACATAGAACAATTTCCTCGTAGATATAGAAGTCCCTTTTGGATAACACCCTTCAACGACTTGGTTTTAACCACTAACGAGTTGATCGATCTTACTCTCATGTTGGATAATAATTCTAGAAGTGTACCTTGCAAGTCTTGTAAAAAACATTTCGTAGGTACCCACAGATTCATCATCCTTTTGCTTCAGTTCATGAAACACCTTCTCCATCTTTGTTCGAATAATACTAGGGACGTACTTATTGAAAAATAAGTTCTTGAACTCGTCCCATTCCATGGAATCAATTTCATCCCTATGCCCCGTATTCTTGATAAGATTCCTTCATTGATCAGCTTCACCTTCCAAACAATATACTGCTAAGATGACTTTATCATTCTCAGAACATTGATGGACTAAAAATATATTTTTAGTGGTGCTGATCAATTGTTCATCCACTAATGGATCAGAAGACCCGCTGAATGAAAGTGGACACTGCTTCAAGAAGTATTCAACATATTGGTACTCCTTCCATTGCTCATTTGGATGTCCTGCATGGTTCATAGCATGATAAATGTGTGTGAGCATGGCTACCAGATTTTACATTCCTGGTCCCATAACTTTTGGTTTCTCAGGGGGAAAATCATTGCATTTCCCGTCACATTCAGTATTAACACGGTTCTTTCAAGTTCAAGCCACTCACTAAAACCAATAAGCATAGTGTGAGAAAAACTAATCATCATAGTAAAACCACACAATCAAGAATAAAATTTTACATATAAGGTCTTATCATTGGTTATTCATGGCCATTTTTAAAACACTAATATTGTGTTCTTTTCCTAGACATATCCTTAGGGTTCTTACTAGGGCTTTTAAATCATAGTTTCCAATGGTTGAATATACCCTTTCTCCGATACCCACTATAACAACCCATACTTTACATATATTGTTATTACTTCAGAATTGAAGCATACTTATTACAAAATATAACAAAAATAATGAAAGGACCATATAGGTATAGTGTCTTTAGAAACTGGGAAACAAAAACAACTGGTTCATAAATCTTCTACATTTTCTCCCATTTATTTCATCATATCTAGAGTCCCTTTTGGACTATTCTACTCAATACCCATCATCCAAACCTGGGAAAAGAAAACATACTAATGGGTGAGCTCAAATTCTCATTAAGGGTAATCAAAAGAAATATCGATCATATCATATTTATAAGATAATAACATTTTGAATATATTAACCTGCAAAAGATATCACAATATCATAACATGGGATAAATCACAGTGGTGAAATGTAATCCCAATAATCATAACATAAAACATGAAACATTGTGGCATACACAGATATTCATAGAAAATCATTTCAAATTAGTCAAGCCTCATTTCCAAGACCATCATAGTGGACAAAGTCCATTACTAAACCGAGTTCACTCCTCATTTCAGTCATGTTTAACTGAACTGGATTAACCTGCCGTTCCAGCCATGTCTATCTCATGAGATATAAATATTTACCCAATGCATTGAATGGAGATATAGGTCCCACCCTTCTCATAATGAAACCATTGTTATGTGTTCCACAAAATCATAAATCATACATCATAGCATAACCCATGTAATAAAAATGGGATTCTTAAACATCATGCCATCATATCATAATCCATATAAGATAAAAGGACATCATTAAATTAATTCCATCATAACATAATAAAATCAATATAATAATCGGTATAGAAATATAACCCAATATTACCATACATGGAAAATAATTTTGATAAAACACTTGAACTCCATTCATGAGGAAAATATCCTTTCTACTTCAAAAACATTTTTTCTTTCATAACATGTGATACAATTTTAATCTTAATGAAGTTGATTAAAAATAAACATGAAAACATGTAAAGGAAGCTTCATAGAAAAAATGTTCTAAAAATCCATTCATGCTGTATAAGTTAAAACAACATTGTTCTCATAATTTGGATGGAAAAGTCAAAAAGTACCTCGTATGAAAAATGACAAAAGATTATTTTTATATCAATTACTAAAAACATATCGAAGGGTAAAATTGGATTTAAAAAACTGTAAGAGGATATATATAATATTAAAAATTGAGGAAACATGGATGAATTTGATAAATATTTTCCAGTTAATTCTGAAGTATAATCAATCTTGGATACAAATTAGATTGTGAGATTTTCCCTTACCTTAGTTCTGATATGCTTTGTATGTGTCTGAACCTCCTGTATAATGATTTAAATAATGTCAATGACTTATTCCAGAATCATACTCATTGTTATGATATCATATATGGTCATATTCTTATCCTCTTATTAGTAATATTTCATTACTACTTTTTATTCGGGTGTTCATTGGTTTATGTTCTTATTAGTGTTTTGTCGATTAAATTCTTACTCTTCTATTTATGTTATAGTTACCTCATTTCCATAATGGTATTATTGTAATATATATCAGATTTTATCATTCAATTCATTTATATAATCATTATTCAATTAAGATCATGTAGAATGAGTTGCATCACATCATGGAGACGGTAGGCCGTACGTACGCATAAGTGATGATATCGTTCCCACGATCATGGAATTGAATTAGAGTGTATGTATACTATTTCAGAATCAATACCACCATACAGTAATCACATATAGTTATTGTTTACACCATTATACCCATCCGAGTAAGGTGGTGGTGGAAAACAGATTACACCACGGCGTGGAGACGGTATTCCGTACGTACACACGCGCGGTGATTTCATTTTTTGTAGAACGGATAGAAGGTGAAATAGGGGTTTTTAATATTTATAATGACATATCAATATATGAGTGATAGTGACATTATTAATTCATAATGAAACAACTAATTAAGAAGATGTATAAGAAGAAATAAATTTTAAATAATTGGTAATGACTATTTTCTCTTCTTCGACAAGAATCTTTGAAACCTCCTCTTAGGGCACTAAGATTGGTCTTTGAAGAAGACCAGAACCTATAGGATGTTTCTAGGGAAGTGGAGAAGATATATTTTAAGGGTTTGGGTGAGCATGAAGGCTCAATGTGGTGTGATGAGGGGAGGGAGGAGGTTCGGTTTTATAAGGGAGGAGAGGGGTACCTTAGAAATTTTAAGAAATATTAATTTATAATAAATTCTATCCCAACTTAAAAACCTCAAAAAATGACCCAAATCCTAATCTTAGTTGAGATAGGGTTGTAATATAATCATCCAATAAAATTTAGACATGTTGGGAATTTATTTTAAAAATAATCAACATAAATTTTCCTTATATAATCTATTTAATTTTATTTGTGGTAATAATATTCTAAATTTTAAATTATTATAAATATTTACATATATGTTTTGAATTATCCATAATTGTATACTTTATTACATTTTATACCATATAAATTTTAATTTACAATTTTTGAATATTTTTTTTATTTTTAAAAATATTTATAATATGTAATTTCTATAAATTAACAATAGTGTCAATTTTGACACTACTCATTTATTTGAGTTTAAATAAAATATATACAGAAGATATGTTAGAAATAAAATATTTAATATATTTATAACATGTCATGTTTCTATAAAATTATTGGAGAACATTAAATAGTTCATTTAATATTTATTTTAATACTTTTAAAATCATTTATTTGATATTTCAATGAATAAAATAATTTCAATATCACTATTGTGTCATAATTAATGATAATTATTTACTCCTTAAAAATTATAAATAAATTCATATGATGTAGATAATTTTATTATATTTCTAGGGATCATTTATATTCAAAGTTTTATGATGTTTATCACTATATTAAAATTGTTACACCTATATGATTTAAGAGAGTGACATGTTGTCACATTATTTGGTTTTAATAATAATTATATTATTTCATTGTCAAAAGTCTATGAAATAAATCTATTCCTACCTTTAGGTGATATGGGTCGACTTTTATTCATTCAATAGTATTTTAGAAAGTTTTAGGGTAATTTTATAATCTTATTTTTACCCTTAATTACCATATTTACCTTTAACTATAGTAAACAAAATTACCGTAGTTACTATTCATAATATCAAAAAAATAGAAGTATCCTATTAACATAATCTGGACCCAGTGAATACAAATATGAATTCCATATTTCAAAATCTAAAACATAGAAGTTTCATTAATTAATTTAAAATTAATCCCATTGTAAAGCAAACGGGTTTTAAAAGTTAAAACATTGCCAAAGATTGAAATGTTTTTACCTATGAATTCAATGTAAAATTAATAAAAATGAGATACATTATATTAAATGGTATAAATATATTCTATTTATACTTTCAAACCATTCAATATAATAATTTATCCATATAAATTATTTAAATGAAAAAAGTTGTTTTTAATTAAAATATAGCATGTTTTTACTATTCATTAAAATATGAAAGTTATCAGAATAATATGAAAAATTTATCCAAAGGAAATTTTTCTATATTCATTCAAAAGAAGAATTTTATTTTTTCAAATTGAACTTATAAATTTTAAAAAACTAGATTTAAATTTTGTACGCCATCAAAAGGCGGAATAACTACATTTTTTTAAATATACTTATTTTAACCGAAAAATTTATTTAGTTCTCATACCATGTTCTAGAAAATATGTAAGATGAATAATAATGTTATGAAATTCAAAATTGAGTTAATAATATTCATAACGGCTTGTTTATAATATTATAATAATATATTTTTGTT
This sequence comes from Viscum album, assembly GCA_963277665.1. Lineage (NCBI taxonomy): Eukaryota > Viridiplantae > Streptophyta > Magnoliopsida > Santalales > Viscaceae > Viscum > Viscum album. Next base: position 1,904,006,538 of record OY728137.1, read on the forward strand.
AGTGAAACTCGGTATTGTGTACTACACATGCTATCGAGGAAGGTCGTGATTGCGTGTAACGCAAGCCAAGGTACTGTTGTGTGCAATGAAAGATTATTTTGATGTTTCATATAACATAATACATAAAAAATATACTTCTCATAAAATATCAGGGAGTTACAAAAATGGAGAGGATTTCATATTGTCTATGTAATCAAGACTACATACTCGTGGGATGATGTACTAATTTTTCCTTCCCCAACTCTCATGGATGGTTGTAATTTAGGAATTAATTTATATATATGACATTCATGACATATTTATTATTATTAATATATAATATATATTTTAATTTCATGCATCCCGACTCAATATAATCTGATAACATCATTCATGTGTATGTGTGGACTACCACCCCATTGAAGTGATTTGATTCATTTTTATCACCATATCATTTTTTTATAAAAAATTAGGGACACAAATTGTAGCCCAATTCATTCCCCATAAAAAATTATTAATATAAACAAAAGTTAAAAAAATCCGGATGTTCAAAGAGATTACATAGGTTTGAGATTTTGTGTGATACAAGTTGAGTCTTTATAAAGAAACAATACAAATTCTCAAATTGCATAAAAAGGACAAGACATGTCATCAAACTATAAAAAACATTATACAAATAAGGAATAAGTCTATTAAAATTTATGAAAACACAGACATGTATGGTAGCTTCGGAAAAGAACCTATTCAATGAAAAAAAAGTGATGATGATTAGATGATGCTTCATGCCCAGCAACCCTGATAATCCAGGGGAATAAAATAAATTCATCAAGATAAATAGTGAGATAACAATAATCAGATTAGTCATAATTGAAAACTGAATAATATTCCTGATAGGCAACTACTATCTCATACAAGAAATTAGAATGATAGAAATAAACAAAATGTAGTGGGGAAACATACATCAAAACCAGCATGATATGTTGCGATCAACATATCCTCATTGAATATGTCCATATGTAGTTGCATTGTAATTCAGAGGCAACCACCACACCGCTACACTTAAAAAGACTCCAAATCCAATCTCTTGAATGAAATTTTTCTTCTCTAGATGATGATCTTATCCCAAAAATCATTTACAATAGACTCCTATTTCTAATATAACACCAATATTAATTAGAGGAAACTAAATGAAAAAAATCCATCAGAGAACACCAATAAGATTATGATCAAAAAACATCTGATAGAGAGAAAAAGATGAAGTGAGCAATTCATGAATACATTTTTACGAAGGACACAAGAAATTGTAGAGATGCACAAAAAAATCAAACTCCTAGAAAGAATCATTGCACACACCAACTAGAAAATATCCAATATTACTCAAAATCCAAACATCCTTTTTACATTTAGAACCATGAGAATCTATGTAAACAAAAGAACAAAAAGAAAAAAGGTTCTAAAAAAATAATCCTCTCTTATCAAAATAAAATTAGAGCTAAAGCATCATCTTGAAATTTCAAACCTTGTAGTCCACATGACATCATGAAAATGATTAATACAATCAATAGAGAGGAACTTAATCCATAAAGTAGTTACAAGATGTTATGGTGAAATGAAATCATTACCATGGAATGTCCTTGAAATTGAAATCATGATTTTTTTTAATTCTTCCACCATCTTCATGAAAATATGCTTTCTGATTTTATGGTATGTTCCAAATAGATTTTACCATCTGTGTATCTTTTAAAAACTATTTCATATTTCTCTTCCCTTAAATCTTCTAACTCAACACTCACATCATCATTATACTGATATGAATACCTCACCATAGGGTCATCCACCTAAAAAATTTTAATATCATTTATGGGTCCTTCATCAAGGGATGTAGTTGGATACTCAGTAACCACATGTTCTTATTGAATCATGGTATTTTTCCTTCTAAGTTCCCTCTAATGATCTATTATAAATTTTCCTCTTGATGTTAGACTAATCATTACATCTCCAAGTCTTATTTTGTTCAGTGTAATATATCCATCAGAACCAGACATTGGGTTTTTACCATTACATGGAATCACCATTAAATTAGCATCCTCAACCATAACATTTTTCTTATAATCATCATGCATTTATTCACGACAATATGATTGGATGTTCATATCCTCCTCAGGCATGGATTGGGATACATCATCGATGGTGGGTATCTCATGACTATTGAGGGGCACCTTAACTTCATCAAGAGACTGAGGATTGTGTGAATCATCCAAAACCCCAGATTTTTCTTTAGTAGGGGTAAGAGAGCTAAAATGTTCATTTATAATTTGATCAACAATCTTATTAAGCTTTTCTCTATGATTATATCAGTATAATCATTCATTTTCATGTGATCTACTTTTTTATCCCAATGTGTGTTCAATCATGTGATAGGCATGAATGATAATATTTTCTCTTGAAAATTATTATAAGTCTTCCAATTTTAAAAAAAATAATTGCGGTAGTCGATATTTTCAAAGGCATCATCTTGGAGGAATACATTAAAACCATTTTGAATCTAAGTGTGGGATGGAATGGAAAAAGAAATATTGATTTTCCACAGATTTTAGAAATAGAGGGTCAAGAGAGGGTTATGGTAGTGGTATCTCATTTAGGGGGTAGACCAATAAGACTAGAAATACATAAAATGACTTCAAACATAAATAAATGTTTCATAAGACCAGGAAACCCTCACCAAATAAGGGAAATAGGAGGTTCAAAATCAGTACTAAAATTAGGGGACCATTTCAAAACCTTTATGGAATAACCCCTGAAGGTCCAGAAACCTCTTATCTAAATATGAAAATATTTATTTTCAAATAAAAAGTAAAAAATCACATGCGACAATTTTAAAAAACCAACATGAATGTCCGCAGAGCCAAGACCTTCAATTATTTTGCTTAGTAAAAATATTGAAGACTTGAACATGATAGACCATCCAAAAATAATGAAGACAAAATTGTAAGAAATGATCCTTAACAGTTCCTTTGAAAAAAATTTCACAGAAAGGCCCCTGTGTTGATATTTCTTTTGTTTGATGTGAATTGGTGGCTTTAGATCTCTGTGAACATTATTGGATTTTTGGCACCCCTCAATGAGATCCACAGGGGATCTATAATCTCAGTTAGGTTTTTTTATTATTCTCCTAGAGGTGTGCTCTCTCACAGTTCCATATAAGGATATCATTCTTTTATATCCATCACCATATCAAATGGATAATATAAATATATAAAAAAATTAAAAAAATCAAATTGTATTTATGGTATAATTTTCATTCTAGAATCGGTAATGTATTACATAAAATTTTATATAACAGTCATTTCAAAATGTAAACATTACTCAAAAATACATATGGTATACCATCTCCATGATTATAAAACATATCTTTTTTTATAACTATCTCTCGTGGTTTCTATTTAATGTTTAATTATTGTATAAAGAAGAGAATTATTTCCTGAATATATTATTCTAGGTGTTGTTATAATGAATTTTACTTATCAAATTCATTTTTCAATTTTGATATGAATTTATTAAATAATATTAATGTGATCATCAATGGTTATGTAATGGATTATAAATTGTTAAAATAGAAAAAATGGGATAATTTATAACACAATGAGGTTATGTGTAATATGTTTTCCAATGAATTTAATATTTTTGATATTTTTCATTACAAATATATAGATCTTAGTTTTAATTACATGTATCACTATGATTATCATGAATTACATGTAACCTCGATTTTAGCTTGCGCTATACAAAATCTTGAGTTTAATGGAAACATGAAATTATATTGAAATATTATTATGATAGTGAATTCAATTTAATTATAAATGAATGTATATATCTGATTAAAAAAATTATGAAAATAGCTTGTTTACATTTTTAGGTAAAAATAATTCTATTATGGAAAATTAATTACAAATTAATAAAAAAAACTGTATGAAAATAAAGGAAACCTTTATCGGGAAAACTAATTTTATGCTAAAAACTTGTTTTAACTTAGTGAATTAAGAAATAATGGTTTATGAAATATATTATTTATATTTATATCATATATATTAAATAAACTCTTAAAAATCCTTATAATGAGTTTTTAATACAAGAGATAAGATTCAATTAAATTATATGCTAAAAATAGTATATTTCTATAAAGTATTTTAGTTACTTTTTTCTCAATTAAATTAAAATTATTTTATGGAACATTTAAAAATTAATTTTTAAAAATACATTAAAAATTTTAATTCATTACTTCAAAACTATATAAGTGTATTTTTTTTAAAATTTTCTTAAAATATTAATATCTTGGTGAATAGTGAAAAGTATTCAAAATTAATTGAAAAATATCTCGTCATTTAAACTATTTATAAAGTTACATTGAATTTTAAATTTGTTTAAATTTACATATTAATTAAATTATATATCTTTCATTAAAAAAATTTCATTTTAATTTTTTCAATATTTAATTTTGATGTAAAATCATTGTATACATTTTTAAATTTTCTCTTTGAAAAACATGCTTTCTCATTACATTTATGGGGTTAATATTAAATTAATTTCGTCTAATACACAAAATGAATATTTTTTTTTAAAATGGATTCCATATTATGAATAAAAATAATTTATATTATCTTTCAAGTTCAAAAAAATTCATACCATAATGAATAGTAAAGACTGTAAAAAATTATTTATCGTCGATTAGTTAAAAATGGGTCTTCCATGAGGGTTAAACTAAACAAATATGGTTGGGAATTAACTAATAACTTGAATAATGTTTTTTGGATGTAAATTTCTAGATCCTATAGTGTATAAGTAACAATTTTTATTCATTTTTAAGACTATTTTAATGTAGAAATGTTGGAACACATTTTTATTTTCAATAATTACAAGTATGCAAATCACCTCACTTATAAAAGGACCCCTGCTCTCATATCCTCTTTACAATATAAAAACCATTTATTAAGACAATAACGACCCAATTAGCATCCAAAAATCATTACACTCATCATTTATGTTAATTTTGGGTTTATATCAAGCCTATAAATAAATTTGGTTAAAATATAAGAATAATACCTGAAGAAGAGGTAATGTTCTTCAATTAGAATTCTTATTTTAATTCATCCTCTAAAAAATTAAATATAATATTTTATATTGAATAAATGATAAACTAAATATATAAAATATTCATAAATTTTATTATGTTGAGGTAATTATTTACAACCAACCTAGTTCCGTCAAATGTGTAATGAAGTCATCATTCATGTGTGTGGGGGGGGCACCACCTAAAAGCAAAGTAATTTTTTTTCATTGCCACCTATCATGGCTGGGTTTGAGGATGTAAATAAATTATATATATATATATATATATATATATATGTATGTATGTATAAAATAATTATACCTCTGAGGTCATTATATAATATTTAACTTTTTATATACAATTTTATATGGGATACAACAACGTCGCTATTATGTATAGTACAAGATCGCCTTATGAAGTGATGTGATTTGTTTTTATCTAATAATTTAAATGTAAGATAATAATGATAAATTAATTTAATATATTTTATATAATTGAAATTATAATTATATTAATGAAATATTTATCATAATTAGAATATAATATATTATTTTCGTTTATACATTTTCACTAACTGAATGGTTATAATTCCATTCATGTACTTGTGTAATAGTGCCTTTATGAACTGATACCACTCAATATTTTAATATAATCTATAGAAACACAAGTACTTTTCCAAATATTATTACATTATTTTAATAGTAATTATCCATTAAATTTAAAAAACCAATCGTAAATTCATGTTTTTTTGGATGATTAAGAACATAAAAATAAAAAGGTAAAACTAGAATAAAATAGCATAATATTAAAATTTTATAATGGGATCATAAAATCCTTTAATCTCAAACATCCTCATAGGATGACCTATGGAATACATATACAAAAGGTATTTTTTAAAAATACTAGTAAACGAACAAGCATGGAAATAAGAATAACATATGAGAAAATGACATAACATTATATCATAATATACATGGTATATTTATGAACGTGTAGAAAAATATCATATCGAATATGCAATTATAATAACATTGAAATATATTAATTTTTCTTAAAAATATAACATAACGTAAACATGGGTCACATATATCTTCCAAGACTATTTCACATTGTGTAAAAATTCACATAATGGATTATGTTTACTACATAATACATTACATGACATTTAATGAGACTAAAAATTAACCAGGGAATAATATTTATATCATGAAAATCCCCCATGACATGATTTTTCATATAATTTCCATGTAAATAATCATGCATAAGGAATAAACATATGGGTTTCCCATGGAATGAAATGTTTATTATAATCATGTCTTATGTCACAACTAAAGTGAATACCATAATTGATTCCATGAAAAAATGGATTGAAACCACAATTTTACATTAATAAAGTAAAATAGTCTATTAAATTGATTAATTATGTCCCAATAATGTGAAAACATGTAAAAAGTGTGTTTTAGAAACATTAAAAAAATCAACATTAGTTCTGTTGAAGGGAAATATTTAATGATAATTTATAAGGGATATATAATAATTTTTTTGTATAAAAAAATTACCTAAGATAGTATTTAATTATTTAAAGAGATATTATTGTTAAATAATGGTTCTTTAAAATAGATTATGTAGTGTACATCAAAATGGTTACAAAATATTTATGTCCCCTTTAACCTTACATGCTTATTGAGAGAAAATGAGAAAGGAACCTTATACATCATGTATTTACCATAAAATAATAAATAATTCATATATGTTAATATTTTGGGTACATACAAATTTAATGAATTAAGATTATATAAGAATATTTAATAAGTACATTAGGTCTATGAGAGAGAAACTGTACCCTAATGGAAAATAGAGGTTCACAGGGAATCCCTTATCTTATGCCTGAATGTGTTCTGAACATGAAATTCATTTCTTGGATAATAAAATTATATCCATTAATTAATTAATTACGAAATTATTATACATTTATTTATTTTATTAATGATTTACTAAGTTCATTAATGACCATTTCAATTAGTTATAATGTTTAATTTCACTATTCTAGGAGCATTCATTGCATTATTTTTTCTTATATTCCTTTGAGTATAAATATCTGAGTTCTTTTAAAATGGAATAAAAACTATATAATTGGAATGAAATTATATTAATATTATTCCATAATTTAAAATATGCATTTATATTTTTTTCTAATATGATAATGATTCATTATGTAAAATTTTAGTGATTTTTATTTGTTTAGTTTTTTTTCATCAAGAAATAGTTTATTTTATTATATAATATATATATATATATTTATTCAACAAAAGGAAACATGATTTTATAAATATATAAATATTATTCAACCATGATAATGGTTTTATAACCATCCTTGAAGTCAGTAATGAAAAACCAAAACTCATCGTCCATAATGGTGTTAATCAACACATCACAGACACTATTTTCATTTTAAGAAAAAAAATGAAAATAGAAGAGTATTGATGATGTATTCTCTATTAACACAATATTACTACGATATATTTATGACACTAGAGTTATCATTTCAATATTTATAGGTGATTTTAGGAGAGTATAATAAATGAAAACAAATTAACAGTGATAGAAGAAGGATTTTACATCTTGAATGGAATCTCCTTAAGAACCTACATTAGGAACATGGGTTTGGTCTTTTGGTGACACCGACAAGATAATTACATGGGGAAGACGATTGGGAGAATAATTAGGAAGAATATAAATATTCTCTAAATTGTATATGTTATGAAAAGAATAGGTGATGCAATGTTGTATTTATAGAGGAGAGGGGATTTTGATTTTTATATTCGTATGTTTATAAGTTTGGATGATGAAGAAAAATATTCTCGATTACCCTGAAAAAAAATAAATTAAATGGTTTAAGATATTTACAACCAATGGGTTCTTAAATCATCCATACATCATCCATGTCTTAATAATTCATGAATTTTTTAAATATCGTAAATTATTATATTTCAAAATTAATAAAAAATTTAATTATTTAATAAAAATAAAATAAAATAAATCCAACTATTTCTCAACACATATATTTTAAAACATTAATTGAATGTTTTGAATATAATTTCATAAAATGAGAGTTTTTATTTTTAATTAAAACAACCATTTTTTAAAAAATATCGATTTTAATATTATAACGTATTTTAGGAAACATTGAAAAAATCAATTATGGTATCACAAATCTATATTATATTTATAATATAATAAAATAATTATTTATGAATTTATTTTATTAACATTAAATATCTTTTAAATTATTGTATTAATTATAATATTGGAAATGAATATTTACATTTCACAAAAATACCATGACTTTATATATAATATTTAAAAAATTGATTTATATATTTCATGATATATATATATATATAATATTTTAATTAAAAATATACCTAAATTTTATTTATAAATTAAAAGTTGGAGTTATTATTATAACATGCATATTATTATTTATAACCATCTCATTAATATTAAAATGGTTAGGTTATAATTGTAACATTACATTCTATAACTATCATGAGGGTTTATTACATTATATAAATACTACTTGTTACATTATTAAGACACTTATATATTCTCTCGTGGTTATATATATTTTCATCTTTTAAATGAATGTTTTATTATTAACTATATTATTTTTTTCTATATATTTTTTAATGACTGAAGTCATCTAGTTGATCGAGTATATCAAAATTTTCCAACTATTACTATCATGTTTTTTATTTATTGTCCCTCGATAATATTCAGTATTATTAGTTGTTAATTTTATTATTAATGTGTTATTCATCAACTATATGAATAATTTTTTTTGGTTATCTATGTGATGTTTTTCTTTTACATTACATGACATAATTTTAAGAAGTGAAATTTTCATTGATAGAATACTCGGTAATTACATTATCCCCCCTTATGAAATTTCACCATTGTAATTTAATTTTAATGTCTAAGGATAAAATATTTGAGGTTACTTCTCCTTCATGAATTTTACCATCACCCAATTTTTCTTTCCATACATATGGTTCCTAAATGATATATTTTTCTAGGTTAGTAGTTTTGATGCGTATAACTATATATATACAGTAAAATATATTAACATGTGGTAGATCATAAGAGATACCATTATATAATTATAACACCTATGAATTTTGTACATGTAATGAATCGAGTATGTATTTCCTTATGAGGGATATGTGTAATGTAACAACCCCAACCAAGAAGCCACTAAACAGGTGCTTTGAGCCGGGTGATTACATAACTAAAATCACGCCTCCCCGTACGCCAAAGGCTGCCGACTAGCAGCGGGGGCCCATGGAGTCTAGTGGAGAGACTATACACCATTTTTATTAGAGTAAGACACAATATAAATAATCCAAATAGTGGTAAAAATAACCAATAAACACAGAACATGTATAACAACCATTTCAAATAATAAATATGACAAGGCATACTACAAGTGCAAGAGTGAACAAAAACCCCAAATAAAGACAACGAAAAAATACCGAAAATGGTCCTGACTCCAAGTCTAGACCCTCCACCAAGTGCTACCCATGTCCATTAACTATCTAGTAAGGACCTTTTCCCTTTTCCTACCTACATTCATGAAGTCTGCTCGAGTACCCAAAAACACCCCGAGTAGGGTCTGAGTACAACTCAGTAGTCCACCACCAATGATGTCTACAAAATATACAGTATGAACAGGTAGTGCATGTAAAAGGAATATGAATTATCATTTCTAAGTAATTAATTAAGGTGTCACTAACAAGTTTAGAGCCAAAGGCAGTTCCACTTCCATTACCATTCATTTCACCCCATTTATCATCACTTTCCATTTCATCATATTTCCATTGGTTAATCACATACATTATGTTACATGGGTCTAAGGCCGGCAATAATATCCTAGAGAGTAACCACACCATTATCCAATATCACTTGGACTAACCCCCTCATAAAAACCATAACCTCACCTCAAATCCTCAATCTGGGTGGATTAAACTATTATAATAATAGATCATTAGTCCCCATTCATAACATGTGGATTTAGGGTGAATTTTAGAACCTCAGTCTTAGCTCAACCCGTGGGCGTAGATCCTCAAGTCAGACCCCACTCTACCAAGCCATGTACACATGCTTATTTATAAGTAAACATCAACCATCAAAACCATTGACCATCAGAAAACACTATTTGCAACAGCCCACATGGAAATCCACATGATGCCTTAACTCATTAACACACTATCATTTCACATCATTTAACCATTCACCCAACTCCCATGTGTTATGACTATCTCACTAAGAATTCAACACTAAACCCATAATCTATGCCATTATGGTCTTTAATCGGTTTACACATTAACCCATTTAACTCATTCAACATTTTCACGAATCAACATTTCAACCCATTCCAGACAACCTTTAGGTTATTTCTTAGTCTAGGGGAATCACCTAACTTATACTCCAGGTTCAACCAATCAATCCAACATGTTTATCAAGGGCTCTACAATTTATTACAACAAGCACCCTTGTTTAATATCAATCCCTAGGTCCGGGATTCCAGCGCATCCCACGGATGGCCCTAACTTAGGTCAAGTCCATACCAACACACCCCACATGGATTGTGAGGGTTTCTATTAGCCATTTTAATCATCATTATTACCATAGATTCCAAGGTTATTCAAAACATAACCATGGGGTACCAAGAACCCGACTAAACATGCACAAATACCCAAATAACCATGGGATATATCTTGTAAACCACCTACTTCAAAACCATGGTTGAACACACTATCAATCGATTCTTTAATCCTCGATCTGACCAGCCTTTGGAGATTCAACCTAAAACTCTCCCAAATGATAGGATTTTAGAGATTCAGAACAGGGGGAGAGAAGATAAAAACCCTAAACCAAAATGAGAAGCAAGGATGGGATTAGCTTTACCTGGAGCATCGATCTGCAACCAAAAGCACCAAAAACGCCTTAGAATCGAAGGAGATCCACCCTTTGGATGATTGGGTCCTCCAAGTTCGTCACTAGGGTTGAGAGGGGATGAATGGAGGAAAATCCCGAGTTGGGGTTTAAAAGCCCAGAGTGGAAAACTCGTAATTTTTCAAAAAATTTAGAGGTCGCACAGTTTGTCCACAATGTTTGGAAAACCGTGCAAAAACCTTGCACATGCTTCTGTCCAGAGAAGGAAGGGTCGTGCATTTTTTCCTGGGCAGGCCGCACGGTTTGCCCAAGGCGTGCGCAGACCGTGCACCCTTGCTTCTCTTCCCAGGTATTCTTTTCTTTCTTGCCTCGAGCCCCCAAAACACCCCCAAGACCTCTAATACTTTCAGAAGACATCCCATGAATCCTGAAACAAGGGATTGAACCAAAACATTAGAAAAACATTACCTTCCAAAAATCGGGATCTTATAACCTCCCCACCTTATAACGGCTCGTCCTCGAGCCGATTTTCGAAGCCTCGTTGATCCACCGAAGAGAAGAGTTTGGGACACTATGCCTGCTTATCCGATACTCGCTCCCATGTTTCTTGTTGGAAATTCACATGCTACCATAGTAATTGTAGTAATGGAACAACACTTCCTTGCAAGACCTTTTCACTACGATCCAACACATGAACCAGATGCTCCTCAAAGGATGCATCATCCTGAAGATTCACATCCTCAATATCATCCACATGAGATGGGTATGGGTGATACCGTCGAAGTTAAGACACAAGAAAACACGTCATGTATCCCACCATATCGCTATGGAAGAGGTAATCGGTAATCCACTGGTCTGATCCTCTCCACAATCTCATAATGGACCACATACCTTGGTGCTAACATGCCCTACTTCCGAATCCGATGGTGTCCCAACATTGGCGACACCCGAAAGAAATCATTATCACCACCCATAATTCAAGAGGTCTACACATATGATCTGCATATGACTTCTTCTTACTCTGAGCCATAGCCATCCACTTCTTGATCAACATAACTTCCTCTAAATTCTCCTGCATGATACATGTCCCCATCAACTTAGATTCTCCAGCCTCTAGCCTGCACAAAAGAGATCTATATGGCCTCCCGTAGTGTACCTGAAATGGTGCCATCTGAATTGTAGCCTGAAAAATACTGTTGTAGGCAAACTCAACTAAAGATAGGTTCCCCTCAAAATAACAACCAACATCCAAGACACAAGATCTTTACATATCTTCCAACACTTGGATTGTACGCTTCGACTGCCCATCCGTTTGCGGGCGGAAAGCCGTACTCAAATACACCTGTGTACCAAGCACCTTCTGCAACCCTTGCCAGAAATGTGTTGTGAAATGCGGATCTCGGTCCAAAACTATGGTTCACAGAACACCATGCAACCACACTATTTCTCGATCATATAGCTCACCCAACTGGTCGACTGTATAGGTCTCCCTAATTTGTAAAAAAATGAGCCACTTTCATTAACCGATCCACAACCACCCAGATTATATCACTCTTTCGCGACGTCCTCAGAATACCCATGAAATTATTCATCATTACATCATCCCACTTCCATTCCGGAATGGGTAATGGATGCAACAAACCACCAGGGGGTTGATGCTTGGCCTTCACCTACTGATAGGTATGACACCGTGCCACAAATCCTGCAACTTCCTTCTTCATTCAAGGACACCAAAACTGCCTTCGGAGAACACGGTAAATCTTGGTCAAACATGGATGCACTACCCACTTCGATTCATGGAACTCTAGAATCAACTCTTACAGAACACTCTCGGTAACAACCACACGATCAAAAACACGAACAACACCGTCCACGCCGACGGCCCAACCAGAAGGTAGCTCCCCACCATTAAGCTTTTCCTTCATGCTCAAACATTCCGGATCGTCAAGCTTACCTTCCTTAAATCGAATCAAATGTGTCGACTCAATCGTTAAGGAAGAAAGAGTGACCTGACCATTCTCCTCCTGCACCTCATGGTGCATCTCTGCAAACAAAGCCATCACCTTCCACTTGGTTCGTGATTCCTGAACCACCTGATTCTGAAACATCCCGCTCATAGAATCAGTAACATTGTTTCACATTCCTAGCATGTACACCGACTCAAAGTCAAAATACTAGAGATATTTAACCCATCATCACTACCGAAGATTTAGATCCTGCTGTGAGAAGATGTACTTTAGTCTCTTATGGTCTATAAACACGGTAAACCATTCTCCCAACAGATAGTGCCTCCAGCAATTCACAGTGTACACTACTGCAACCAACTCAAGATCATGAGTGGGATAGTTCCACTCATGGGATCTCAACTGCCTTGACCCATAAGCCACAACCCACTCTTCCTGCATCAACACAGCCCCACGTCCGACTCCGGACGCATCACAAAACTCGATGTACTTATTACACAGCTCAGGTAAGATCAAGATAGGTGAGGTCGTCAACTGCTTATTGAACTCTTGAAATGTATTCTCACAAGCCTCAGACCACTCGAACCTGATTCCTTTATTGGTCATTCCCGAGCATGGTGCTTCCAAGAAAGAGAAATCATGAATGAATCTTCAGTAATACCTGGACAAACCCATAAAACGCCAAACATAAGTAACACTCTTGGACTGATCCCAAGATACAACTGCCTGCACTTTCTATGGATCCACTAACAGACCTACATTTGAGATTATGTGACCCATAAAATGAACCTCACCTATCCAGAATTGACAATTTGATAGCTTGGCGTATAGCCGACGCTCTCTTAGCATACCCAAGATGATATCAAGATGTTAGGAATGATCATCGTGAGTTTTTGAGTACACTAAGATATCGTCAAAAAAGACAACCATAAACTGATCCAGATAGTGATGAATGATTCGTTTCATCAAATCAATAAACACCCCAGGAGAATTGGTCAATTCGAAAGGTATTACCACAAACTGAAACAACACGTACCGACTCGGGAAAGCTATCTGTGGTATGTCAGAAGACCTCACCCTCAACTGGTGATATCCAAACCTCAGATCAATCTTAAAAAACACAGATGCACCCCTAAATTGATCTTACTAGTCATAAATTCTGGGAAGAGGGTACCGATTGTTCACTATCTATTGATTCAACATTCGATTGTCAACACACAGCCTTAACAACCCATCGGCCTTATTTGAAAAAAGAACTGGTGATCCCCAAGGTGACATAATAGGATGGATAAACCCCTTACGCTCCAACTCCTCAAGCTAAACCTTTCGTTCATGGAGTTCTTCTGGTACCATTCTGTATGGTATAATAGAAACTGGCTCCGCTCCCGTCAACAACTCGATCATGAACTCAACATCCGTCTCGGGGGGTTACCCTGTGAAATAATCAGGAAACACATCTGGGAACTAATCCACCATAGAAGAAAAATTAGATTGTTCCCCTAAATCATCATCATCAAGCATGAGAAATGCCACCTGAGCCGTGAGTCCACTCATCTGTTGAAAAAACGGCCCCGCATGCCCTGCTCGAACGTCCCATTTGGCACGGTGGACATAAGCATCACCCTAAAGAAACCTGAATGATACTATATGATGATAACAATATATGTGTGCCTGATACAACACCAACCAATACATTCCCAATATTAGGTCAAACCTTAACATCTCGAGAATGAAAAAATCCCATAGAAAACGATACCCACCGACTTCCCAAGCACATCCCTTGCATTTCCTGATATCCTCAACACGCACCCCCAACGGAGTGTCAATTGGCATAACTCCACACGGCCTTTCCATAGGTAAACCCAGTGCTACCACAAGTTGAGTATATGTAAAAGAGTGTGTGGCACCTGTGTCAAACAATGTACTAGAAAAAGTAGAAGTTACAAGGATCGTACCTTGAAAAGTCGATGGTCCAGCCTCGCCATCACAATGTGAAAAATGAATTGCTTGTAGCTGACCTGCACCTCTACCCTAGGCTCCTGCCTTAGCACCCTGCACTGCACTGCCTTGCTGGCATTAGTGATCTTGCCCTGGAGTTCCGTGTCCACTGCCCCTGCCAGTACAGCCTGTGGAGCTCCAACTACCTGCCTGATACGGGGAAACAAATCCCCTTCCCGTACCCGGCACCTACTTCTCATCATCATGCTCACCTGTCTGCCTAGGGTTCCCGCATAATCACTGCACATGCCCCATCCTACCACACGAACCGAACTCAAGTGGAGTTCGAGAAAACTGACCACACAAATTCTCCATCCGGCTGCACTGATAAAAAACACATGGTTCCCACTCTTTGAGGCTGACCCCCTATTCTGACCACCTTACTGGAAACTTTATAAACGGCGCTTCCGACCATCGGAAGATGCACCAATTGTCTGCCCACCTGGCACAACAATCCCACCACTGGACACTCCCTTCAGGTTACCTTCAGATATGGGTGCCTGATCGATCACCTCTAAAAACCTCTTCAAGTGTAAGATATTCACTTAAAACCTGATCTCATGTCTCAGCCCTTCTTTGAAACGCTTTGCTACAAATACCTCATCCCCTACTAACACTGGGAAAATTGTCTCAAAATAGTGAAGCGACTAGCATTATCCATCACCGATAGTGATCCCTGAGTCAAGCATATAAACTCTACAGCTTGCTCCTATCTCAAATTCTCTAGGTAGAAATTCTCCAGAAACGTTTCCTGAAAAACCATCCACGACAATCCCTCAACCTGATCGATCTGAGCCTGAATGTCCCACCAACACCTAGCCTGGCCCCGAAACATATAAACGGTCCGCTTTACTCACTTTTCAATAGGGGTATCTAGATGATCCAGTATCGTCTAGATAGACTCTAACTAGAACTCCACTGCCGCTAGCCCACCCTATCCGGTGAAGGTCGGAGGGTGCTGCAGTTGGAACTCCCTGGCCAGCTCAAACAAACTTGGTGCAACCTGCCCTGGGTCTCCATCCATCATCTGAATAAGACGAGACATGTTCTCTCGGAACTGATCTTCCCTACCATAATTGATCACCACTTTTTCATTCTCTTCTAATGGAGGAGTGTTCTTAGCAATATCCTCCCATTGCCCAACTGGAAATCGATGTCGTGGTTGCATCTCTCTACATTTCCAAACACGAGATTTAGCATGCATACCATAAAACATTCACAACTTCATCAAAAAGATCTTGAATAGCTATAATAACCCATTTTCATATGCTAATTCAATAAAATTAGCACTTCAAATTAACTGCCCCGACCATCCTTAGCGTGGGCCATGGTCCACATGGGGTAAACTACCATGCACTACCACCATACTCACACAACGTTTTACAAAACATTTTCCACTTCATTTAAAACACTTATGTTTCACTAAACATCTTTTTCCCACTTGTTTTATTTCATTCTTCTCATTATTTCTTGGTTTCATGAAATGCATGATTCACCCTACCTTCCGGCCTCACACGCCCATCTCGTGCATGCGCCTAACACGATTCATGCCACCTATCTCCCTAGGTGCCAATAATGACGCACGAATGAAAATCCTCGTGTGGTTAAGGCCATGAGACAAATATCATAAAATAGTCCCATCAAAACACATGTGCATCAACCAATGGAGAAATTTTATCAACTGTAACAACATACAACCAATAATAACATTTCCCACCCAGGGTGACTTGGTTTCCCCCCCATACATGTGTTAGCTACTCAAAAGCATGACCTCATTACCATGGCCTGACACATCTTAACCCTTGGATACCTATCCCAAATAACAATACCTCAAAGAAGGATAAGAAATAACTTCTCTGATACCACTTTTTAAAATCCCCGACCTGGAATCCACTAAACCGGTGCTCCGAGCAGGCTGGTTACATGACCTTAAGCGCACCTCACCATACGCCAAAGGCTGTCCACTAGCAGCGGTGGTCTATGGAGTCATGTAGGTAGACTATACCCCCTTTATCTGAGTAATCCACAATAAAAATAAACCAAATAGTGGAAACAATAACCAATAAACATGGAACATGCATAACAACCATTTCCAATATTAAATATTCCATGTCATACTACAAGTGCAAGAGTGAACAAAAACCCATAATAAAGACAATGACCAAAATTCACGAAATGGTCCCGACTGAAAGTCAGAACCATCCACCAAGTTCTACACATGTTCATTCACTATCTTGCAAGGAACGTTTCCCTTATCTTGACTTGCAAACATGATGTCTCCTCGTGTACCCAATGGTGGCCCGAGCAGGGTGTGAGTACAACTCAGTAGGCCACCACTGACGGTGTCTACAAAATATCCAGTGTGAACATGTAGTGCATGAAAATGGAATATTAATGATAATTTCCAATTAATTAATTAATGTGCCATTAAAAATTTTATATCGAAAGTCATTGGCACTTCCATTACCATTCATTTCACACCTTTTATCATCACTTACCATTTCATCATATTTCCATTGGTTAATCACATACATTATGTTACATGTTCTTAAGGAAAACAATCACATGCCAGAGGGTAAACACATCGTTATCCAATATTCCTAGAACTAACCCCCTCATAGCAACCATAACCTCACATCGATGCCTCAGTCTGGGTGGATGAAACCGATAGGAGAATAGATCATCAGTCCACATTCCTAACTCGTGCATTTATGGTGGAGTTTAGATCCTCAATCTTAGATCAACCCGTGGGCATAGATCCTCAAGTCACACCCCTCTCTACCAAGCCATGTGCACATGTTTATATATAAGTAACCATCAACCATCCCAACCATTGCCCTTCGGCAAATACTATTCACAACAACCCACATGGGAATCCAAATCATGCCTTAACCCCTTAAAACGTTATCATTTCACATCATTTAACCATTCACCCGACTCCCATGTGTTATTCCTATCTCACTAAACATTCAACACTAAATCAATAATCTATCCCATTATGGTCATTAATCAGTTTACACATTAACCCATTTAACCTATTCATCATTTTAAAGAATCAACCATTCAACCCATTCCAAATAACCATTAGGTTATTTCCATGTCTAGGTAAATCACCTAACTTCTATTCGAAGTTCAACCAATCATGACAACATGTTTATCAAGGGCTCTACAATTTATTACAACAAGTCCACTTGTTTAATATCAATCCCTAAGTCCAGGATGCCGGCGCATCACATGGATGGCCCAAAATTAATTCAAGTCCATCCAAACACATTCCACGGGGATCATGAGGGGTTCTATTAGGCATCTGAAACATCCTTATTAGCAAACATTCCAAGGTTTTCCAAAACAAAACCAAGGGGAACAAAAAACACAACTAAACATGCGCCAATACCCTAATAAACATGGGATATAGCTTGTAGATCACCTACCTCGAAACCGCGTTTGAACGCACTCTCTATCGAGTCCTTAGACCTCGATCCAACCAAACTTTGGAGCTTCAACTTAAAACTCACCTGAAAGATAGGGTTGAAGTGATTCAGAACAAGAGGGAGAGAAGATACAAAACCTAAACCAAAAAGAGAGGCAAGGATGTGATTTTGACTTACCATGAGCTTCGATCTGCAACCAATGACACAAAAAATACCTTAGAATCGAAGGATAATCACCCTTGGGAATATTGGGTCATCCATGTTCATCACTAGGGTTGAGAGGGGATGAATGGAGGAAAATACCGAGTAGGGGTTTAAAATCAAATAGTGGAAAACTTGTAATTTTTTCTAACATTAAGAAGTTGCATGGATTGTCCGCATGGTTTGGAAAACCATGCACAAACTGTGCGCATGCTTCTATCTAGAGGAGGAAGGGTTTCACAGTTTTGTCAGGGCAGGCTGCACAGTTTGCCCTGGCCATGCGCAGACCACGCGCCCTGGCTTCTCTTTCCCATTTTTCCTTTCTTTCGTGCCCCGAGCCCCTGGAACACCCCCATGACCTCTACTACTTTTAGAAGGCATCCCTTGAATCCTACATTATATACTAACAACATGGTTAGATAATGTCCTATTAGATAGTTCACAAATTTGACCTGATCAAGAATCTATAAGAAGATGATGTACCTAGAACATAGTATTACATTCATATGAAATCTCATTATACTCTTCAATAGAGATATTTGGAGCAATACCATATCCCAATCCTAAAAAATTTGGACCCATTGATGATTTTAAATATATAACTTCAATCAAATTTTATATTCCTTGATGTGATGTTTAATGGAATTCCCCTTTTCTACCATTTCATCGACCATTTTAGATTATAGTATGTTAATTAACTTTCATCATCACAGTATTCCATTGGTCTATAACTTTTACCATAGTGGGATTCATATAGATTTATTTAGATGATTTATTGTAAACTATTGTTGTTAGAGAACATGAATAGAGCTACATATTAATCCCATCCTCCTTTGATGTCCATAGAATATGATCTGAACATTTATTCTAGTGTATGTATAGTCTATTAAGATTGGGAATCTGTTTGAGGATCATAATTTTTCATAAAATTCAACTCAGTATTTAGAGCATGTTGATATTTTTTCAAAACATATAGGTAAATCATATATCACAATTAGATACATTGGATTGTGGAATTCCAAGTGGCCCCACCACTTCTCTAATGTATATATGTTCCAGTTGGTCAAGTGATAGGTCCTCCAAAATCATAACAAAGTGAGAAATATTTTTAGTACATCCATGAAAACCCATATTTCATTATTTCGTCTAGATGTATTTGGTATTCTGGTGAAAAAGTCTATGGTTATGTATTCCCATTTCCATGATGTTATGGGTAACGGTAACATAATCCCACATTTACTTTTTTTTCATTCAGCCTTCACTTTTTGGTATACTAGGAAACATTATGTATGTTTAGTGATGTCATTCTTCATATTTTCCCACAAATAATTATCTTAGAGACCTTGATACATTTTTCCTCTCCAAGGGCGAATAGAGAATGTTCATCTATGTGCATCATAAAAAAGATCATTCGATATCTCTGGAATGTATTGTATATATATTCATAACCCAATCTTATGAATCCTTCCTCATAAATTTTGAAATATATGGATTTATCATTTTTCATATCTTCCACCTTCTTCTAAATATCCATAGCATGTCTTTGATCACCCTTTATCATCTCTAAAATGTATGATTGAATAATTATTTTATAAAATATTTAATATTTTACATCAATAATGAAAACCAGTTATATTATTTTCAAGTATAATAAGAGTGATTCCATTTCAAATTTCATTATTGATATTGTTATTATATCCTTTCAACTTAGTTAATGTACCTCGTTATTCTCTTTATAAGGATTGTAGTGGGTTTAGAAGTCATAATCCTTTATGAGAACTAACCATATTCGATGGTGCATATTATTCTCCTTCCATGTGAACATATATATTAGGATATAGTGATCATTATATGTCACACTCTTCTCCACATAGAGATATTTTCTCCAGATTGTTTAAGAAAATATTATATCCACCAACTCTAGATCATGTGGGGGAATTTTTTCTCAGGAACAATCTACTGACTTGAGGAAAAGGTTATCACATTATCATATTTCATCAGTAAAGAGCCTGTGAACTTATATGAAGAATTGATGTTTACTACTAATATTTCTCCAATTTTGGGTAGTGTTAGTAGTTATTCAGTGATAAGCGTCCTTTTCACCTATTTGAGGAAGTACACACATAATACCATCAAAGAAATTACACCCTATAGGGTCGTCATGTATAGTGTGATTGAAAATCATGAGAATTTATCCAAAAATCGTTTTTAGTACCCATATAGAATATGTAAACAATAGATAGTTGTTATAGATGTTAGAATGGGACACTAGATGATTGACGTTTTCTTGGAGGGATCAAAAAATATTTCATTGTTAGGGATAAAATACCCCATAAATGATACTTCTTCCATCCAACACCCAAATTTTATATAATTTCTATATATATTATCCCTCCGAAATCTTATTATAAAATTATTCAAATTCTCCTAGTGTTCCTCCTTGATCATGTAATATATCATAATTTTATAAACAAAGACAACCAAAACAATTTCAAGGTATCCTCTAAAAACCATATCCATTAAGTCTACAAATATTGTTGAACAATGAGTGAGTTCAAAAGGAATCACTATGAACTCATAGTGTCCATACCTCATTCAAAAGATAATATTGCTATTATATTCCTTCTATACCTTCAGTTATTTATATCCTAAATGATGATCCACCTTAGATAAATACATAGCCCCACACAGTTGACACAAAAGTTGTAATATATATATAATTGGATAATTTATTTCTATCATGAATTTTCTGTTCTCATGATAATAAATGTATATACGCATTAATCAATGCTTCTTTCTAAATAACTAGATAGTCTTGCCCTAGGATTAATAGCCAGGGAATATAGAACTCTTCTGTAGATTCTCTTCTATCATCTTCTTATGTTCCTCCAACTCAATGGTGGACATTCTATAATTTTTCCTTTATATGGGTTGATATCTATATAATAATTAATTTTAAACTCAACCTTTTGTTCTGGATGAGAACCATAAAATTGTTTTGAGAATAGATCTGTTTATTCCCCAAAAATGGTCATTTCTTAAAAAATAATCATATATTTTTCTTAATCCTTTGGGATAGATATACCTCCTCATATATAAATAATATCAATAATTGATATGATTATTTTAAAGGAGATTCATCTTCTTCATTACACAATTAGAGAATTGGAGGATGCCTCAGGATATGAAGTGTTATATCCCTTTCTGGGCTGTTGATGTTAGATTTATATAATGTTAGCCAATTTATGCTGGATATATCATCAAACTCCATTAATTAATGAAATAAAATATTTTCTATAATTCTCATTCCACAGACCATAACGGGGAGGAATAAGATACCATGGATTAAATAATTTACACATTATTTTTTCTCATATAAAACTCTTCTATAATTTCAAATTGAACCACTAATCAGCATCCCCATTAAAAAAAGGCCACTATCATTAATTTACCTCCTTTTATTCATAGCAGGATAGAGAATATATTCTCAATAGAGTTGATCCAATATTTTATGATGAGGATATTTTAATATACAGTAATGATTGGAGGCCATTTTTAAATACAGTATTTGACCACAATATTCTTCTTGTTAGAGGAAGGAAGGATTTCAATATGATTATAATTTTTATTCATTACATGAACCAATTTTATTAGTACATTAATGAGGTTTTAAGCTCGTGTTCTCATCAAATTTGGCATTCCATTAGTTAAACAATCACATTTACTATCACATTCAGTGTTGTAACAGGTTCTCTTATTTATATCCATTAATAATGAAAAAGGAAATACAATTATGGGGAATTTAATACTTAGATAATGAGAATTAAAATAAGATACTTTTTACATTGATGGATAAACATGTAAAGGAAATTTATATCCTATCCTATGATTCATTATGATTTTATTGATGATACCCATGGTGATAGAAATATCCCTATTATTATTACTAAATATATCAATTCATAATCATGAAAAATAACAAGAGTGATTTCAACGAGCATATATACTGAACCCAATATTTAACACATATTATTTAATGATTTTAGGATGAATTATCCCTAAAATACAAACCAAGTATCATAAATTCTACTATCATTGGAAGATTATATTCACAAAATTTAAAACATTTAACTAGAATAAAAAAAATTTATATTAATTCTCCACAATTATAATCAAACATCCTTTTAGATTCTACACATTCATCGGAAAACATGGGGTATGTATAGACAAACGAGATGAGCTAAAATATACCATTACGCAAATAAGTATGGAAAAGAAGCACAATATATGAGAAAAGGGAATTACATGGTTAAATAATTGGCATGGTGGATGAATAAATATGTATAGTTATATAATGAAAAAATTAATAATAAGATAAAATAAATATAGAAATAAAGTATCAATATACAACATGACATAAACATTTGTCAAGGCTAAATGCCAAGAATAGTTAACATAGTGGGAAAAGTCCAATATTCTATTAAGCTTACTCTCTAATCCTATACATGATGTCTCAGAAGATTAAAAATTACCCAATTCAATTGCTTTTTATCTTATCACAAATGTCATATTATTTTAATGCATACAAGTTACACATAAATGATCAAGAATAAGGAATAAACATAAGAGTTTCGAATGGAATGAAATGGGTATCATAATCATGTCATAAGGAATAAAAAAAAGATAATACCATAATTGTGTCCATTAATGAGTGTGATTAAATCATAATTGGACATTAAAAATAGAAAATATGAATATATCATGACAAATTATGTAGAAATGGAGGGAAAATATTTAATTCTTTTAAGAAACATTAGAAATCTTACGCTTTAGTGTTTTCTAAGGGAAATATTAACGAAACATTAAAGAGGGTAAAGGAATAATGTTTCACATAAAACCTGAAATAATGTAATTTTTCTTTTAATATTAAATTTATTATTTTTGAAAAAATTATGGTTTCTAAAAATATATTATATAGTGTACTTGAAAATGTGTTTGAAATTTTGAAGTTCTCTTTAGTTGGGATTTCATATCTTGAGTAATTGAGAAAGGATACTTATAAAAAAATAACTTCCCAACAAAATAAAGAATAATAAATCTAGGTAACTATTTTTGGATGATAAAAAATGATTTTATTAATATTAAACTATAAAAAATATGAATTATGTTTGGGAAAATAGATAAAAATCATAACATAATGGAAAAATTATAGTTTGGAGAGAATCCCTTACATTGTCCTTGAATGTTTTCACCACTTACAATTATTGATCTAGATTGTAAGATTAGATCTATTAGTTAATTAATTAATAATTTATTTTATTTTATTTATTTTATTAATTTAATTTCTATCTTTTTAGGGTATTTAGAGTTTTTAATTTTGTTATTTAGAGAGCATTAGTTTCATTGTTTTGTTGTCCATTCCCTTGAGTATAACATCAAAGTTCTTTTCAAATGGAAGAAAAACTATAGTTTTTTAAAAAAATTGTATTAATAAACATAAATTATTTTAATTTATCCTATAAATCATTATTTTTCTCAAATATGATAGTGTTTCATTACATAAAACATGAATAAAAAATGTTTTGTTTAATTTGGATGGTTTTCTATTATCATGAACTAGTTTTCCTTTATTATTTAATATTTTGTATATCTATTTTTCATAGAACAATAAAATTTTATTATATTCATATTTAAATTTCATTTAACCCTAATAATTATTTCAGGACCATCATTGATGTCGGTAATGAAAAAACAGCTAATCGACATCCACAAAGTTGGTGAATCAACACATCATAGATGATGTTTTCATTTTTTGAAAGAAAACATTAAGGTAAGATATTTTTTTATTTATATTCCCTTAACTCAACAATATTATATTATATTAAGGATAATGAAGTTATCCTTCCACTTTGAATATAGGAGGTGTGTGAATAAATATAAAATTAATGTACCTAAATGATAAAGAAGGATTTTTCCTCATGAATGTAGTATCTTCGATAACATTTTCTGGGAACATGTGATTGGTTATTTGGTGATATGATAATGACCATCATCTATGGAAGAATATTGGGATATGAATATGAAATAATATGAGGAAGTTAAAATTCATATAATGTGTGTTGATTTGAGGTGATGATGGGTGGCATTTTTTAGGGAGGTGAGGGTTTTTTTATTTTAGTGATTTGATTAGTATTTTTTCTCAAGAAAATCGTTGGTGTTGATTCCCATGAAAAAATAAAATAAACTGTTTTGGATTGTTCTAATCAATGGGTTCTTACCTCATCAACACATCATCCATCATGTAATAATTCAAGAATTTTTTAAACACTATAAATTATCGTCTGTCAGTATTCACTAAAAATCCCATTATTTAGAAATATACAAAAAGAATTATAAATTTATTGATGTTTTGATTTCAAATATGAACCCGTAATAAGAAAATACTATTATATATTTGAGATATTTTATTTTTAATTGAACCCATCATTTATTCAAAAAAATACCCATTATACTTTTATAATTGATTTTTTGAATATTTGGGAAGTTAATTAAGGTCTCATTATATAATTTATAATTTGAATAAAGTATTTTTGTTTATGAATCCATTATAAGAAAACTTATATCCTAATAATTTTATTCATTCTCATAATTTTAATATACAATTTGATTTTAATGAATCCTAAGACCAATTATTTCATTTTAAAAACATTTATTTACTAATTTCATGATATAAATATTTAATAATTTATTTTCAAATATAACCATATTTAATTTATTCCTACATAGGTGATGATACTATTCTAATGTCCATATTATGATTCTTTACGGTCTTATTAATTTACCAATGGTTAGGTTACTTTTCCAACAGTAAACTTTTTAATAACATTGAGGGTTTTCTACTTCCTATACATACATATTTTTTCATTCATTAGTCACATCTATTTTTTCCAAGATTATTTTTATTTTAATTAACTAAATAAATTTTTCATAATTAACATGTTCATTAATTCATATATCTCTCTTCATGAGTGCATTCATTCTAGTGGATTGTGGAGATCCTAATTTCAAATTCTTATTATCAGGGTTTTTATTTATTTTCCTATGGAAATATTTAAATTTATTATTTTTATATTTTCATACTAAATAATTATTCTTCATTTATATGATGAATGTTTTTGTTGGGTTCTCTATGTGATGAATGTACTTTTTACTAAATTTCCTAACTAAAGGAAAATTTTCTTTGACAAAAACATGGGTAGTTACAACCACACGACACAGATGATAAGTATATGAATATTTAATGAAATGGTATGGAAATATTTTATTAATATAAATATTTAAAAATAAAATATTAATTACCTAATATATATATTTATCATTGAAAAATGGAAATGTTACTTAGGATTGTGTATGGGTTACTATCTCGATGAGTGTAACATACATCATTTCTCAAGAACATATAGTTTTGATTGATCTTAAAATTAATACTGATTTATAAATATGATATTTTTCAACATTTATTATTCTATTTATAATAGTACCATGATCAAAATAAGAGTTTTGAAAATAGAAAATCAAAATATATTGAAAAAACAAAGAGGTTATTACAAAACATGTGATTTTAAAAAGGAATTTCCAATAAAAGGTTTATAAATTTCCATATATCTACAATATATGATTTAATATATTTATGTTTGGTTTGATAACCGTTTTATAAATAATTTATATTTATTTTATCAGATTTTAAAACATGTATAAAGGAATGCTAGAATTAATGTAATACATTTCTTGTCACTCTTTTATTTATAAGAGACATATGAGAATACACCACCCTTATATTATGTGTGGTGTATATAAATATCATATTAAATATTGTATCATGAATCACGTCATATTTAATATATTTAATGTCTCATTATTTGTTTTAATGTATTGGTGATTTTGATTAAATAAATTTTAAAATTGTAATGGATTTTTATTCTTTTTTTTGTTTCATGATTTCATATTCTGACTCACAAATAATTTTTTTTAGTGTAAATACTACCACTTTTACATATTATATAATTAAGCTACAGTTTTAATGATAAGAATATATTATTTTTTATATTATGACTATTTTTTCTCACAATTCAAATGATTACTAATGTCGTAAGGGATTTCATGTGTCTCCTTTATTTCTGGGAGACATACGCAGATTCACCAGTAATTTCATTTATGTGTTGTATATACTACCCATTTAAATTTTGAATAATAATTCCTTAAATTTAATTATATTCAATGTTTCATTTGATATTTTTATTTATTGAGTATTTAAATTCAATAGATTTCTAATTTTTTATAGGATTATTAATGTCACCTCTTTATCTATGAGATATATGCCAAATTTATAACTTTTTTCTCGTATGTGGTGTATATAATATGCCTGAACTAACTTTATATTTATTTTCATGAATAATATTTTTATTTACATATCTATTTTATCTCTATATTTCAGAGGTTCTAAAGTTAAAAATATACCCATGTGGTAAGGGAATAATGTCTCACATTTCCTTTATTGAGACTTAAGTATTACTATGCACCTGTCTTCTTTCATTAGTTATATATATATATAACATTTTAAATGTAATAACCAAATTTTATATGATCTAATTGTATTTTAAATTTGTTTATTTTTTTAATTCATGGGCATTAAGATTCAAAGCTACCAATGTGGTATCGTTTTTAAATTACAATCCAACATTTTATCGGGATTTCTAATAATTATCATTCCAATTATAAAATCTTATGATCTACCTCAATTGAAAATATTTAATTTTATTCTTCTTGGAATATCTATGGGGAAATCATCTTCTATATTTATATTATTCTTTTTATGTATCAATATTTAAACATAACTATATATTATTAATCTATGTTATTCCTCTCTTTGGTCAAAATTTAGATTTCATTCGAAAAACATATTTTTTTAATAATGCATACTTTTTTAAAAACTATATGAATGATTTATTAAATATATTATGATCGTTTTTTTCACTTTTTTTAAAAAATAATTTTATATTAATTTCATTTTTAAAAAAATATCTTGTTTCTCTTTTATAAAAAATGTGAAAGGAATTGTGGTTTTGTTGTATGTGAATTGAATAGAATTTCCAACTCTCATAAAAAAATTTTCCATGAATATTGAATGGTAATGTTCTAAAATTTATTATTAATGATATGGTTGTTATATATTTATTATTTTTAAAATGTTATTTACATGGAAGAAATGATATTTTCCTTAAGAAATATTTTTTTAATGATATTAAAAATATTCCATTACAGTTTCTGAATCTTGTTCTCAAATAATGGATTCGTAGAATTTATTTAGAATTTTGATTTTCATAAATTTACTTTCAGGTCAAAGTTATTTTACTCAATAATTGTCCCAATTGATCATTAAAAATCAATTTCTATCGAGGGTGACATCCTGTGATATAACATATGTTTTACAGGAGATTTGTACTAATTATACCATTATAATTCTTTTTCAGAATTTAATATAAGGAGAATTTGTTTATGAAACCTAATTTTTACAGGTTATTCTATAATAGAATTGTGAAATTATTTTTGACCCTTTTCTCTTTTATATAGGTTATGATATGATTAAATGTTAATGGAAAAAAATTAAATTTAACGGTTTGTCATATAATGAATGTTTTTTGATCCTTTGGAACACATATATATAATATTGGTTATATGATTACTGAGACACGTATCTAAATCGAAATAAATTTATATCGATATATATCGCATGATATAGCAATGATCGGAATAGGGAGTGAACCATGATTAGTAAGGGAATTTTCTAGTATGATTTCATGGGATTGAACCATGATTTTTGTTATAGTTTTTTTGGAGATAACCTAGGCCTCAATGATAGAATTATTTTTGATCATTGAAAACTATAAAATTTATATTTAATGTTTATTTAAATTTCATAATTCCATGTCTGATTTCGATGAAATTCACTCCTGGATCATGTTCTTTGACTTCCACATGATTCATGTTTTATAAAATGCCAATATTTATGAAATAACTCAATATCATGATATTCAATTTATAAGGTATGACTATAAATTATTTTACTCATGTTCTCATACTCTTTTGTTCATTATATAATTTTGTATATACCATTTGTATCATTACTTATCATCTATTCTCAACCATTTATATTTTTTCTTTAATAGACTATAAAGAAAAGTATTATGACGGGTATGTTTGTACTAAAGGGGACTATTATTATGGGAGATGCGGAAGATATTTCAAACAAATAGAGTATTTTTTTTACATTTATCTATATAAAATATATCATTATTTTCCTCATGCATGTGTTTATGTAACGTATTGAATGTTAAAATAAAAAGATATAATAACAATATATAAATAATGGGTTTTTATAGTTTGTATCAGAGGAAATGTTTAATAAACCACTGGAAACTAGGTTGATAAATATTTAGAGATATCCATTGAGAATTTAAAATTATATATCTATCTATGTCTCTAAGGATAATTATAAGGATGATTCAATGAATATGATATTGTCCATGAAATTTGGTAAAGGATTAATAAAGAGGTTTCCATGAAATTAAATCCTTATCTGGATTACACAAGTGGATGCAGATATGGCATAATTTCACCTAGCTAAAATTACACTAAAAATAGTGTATTAAACTAGAAATTTTCATCAAATAGTGCATAAAATATATCATGTTGGCACACATATTTTTAAAATCTTGGGGGTTATTCTTTGTAAATTATCAAAAAATATATAAAACAAAATAAAGTATTTAAATATTAAATGACTATGAATGACTTAGGATATACCTAAGGATTCATATATTATAAATAATGTTACCAGATTTATAGAACCTATATGTGTTTTTCTATGAATATGTTGTATTTAATTGTGATCAATGTTACTCAAACTATGATTTTTAATTATAGTAATTGGTGGAAACTAGAAAGAACGTGGTATACCTTGAATGTGGTGGAAATTTTTTGGTTCAAAATCTAACTAATATTATGATTAGAGAGAATGAATTTTTTTTATGAATAATTGTATATTATGAAAAATGTATAAAAATGTGTAACTTAACAAAATAAAAAAATAAAAAATAAAGATAAAGATTATGTTTTATAAGAGTTTTGGAAGTGGTGATAATGAAAGAAATTGTATTTAGTTTCTTATATTTTTGAAATTTCTGACGAACCATTCAATGGAAAATATCATATGGATGCGAATATTTTGTGGGTAAAAGAAAATTCTAACACAAATAATGTAACTGAAAAGGAAAAAAAGTAATATTTTTGTATATGAAATGGATTATAATAATGGTTTCCAAAAGGTATCTACAATGGATTAATTTTTTAAATGAGAAATGTATGTACATTATTCAAATTGATGACCAATAGGGAAATATCTAGAAGAGAATAAGATTGTTTGTATGAGTAATAGTTATATTGTTGAGGATGAACTATCCATTAATGAAATATTAGAAGTATATGTTGTTCTAATAGTATTATTTTCAATAATAAAATTATAAATACATAAATTGAGGTTGATGAATGTAAAGACGTTATTAATTTTTATTATTGTAGGAAAAATGTATTAAGGAATAAAATGATGAAGAATATTTAATGTATTGAGAAATAATTTGGATGATTTATGTATTAATGTATTTGAATTCATGAATAATGATTTATGAATAATGAAATATATAATGATTATTAGTTATAATTTTTTCATTAAGGATATTGAAAGATATGTTAAATGGTACTTATGAACTAGAAAATTGATTTAATGTAATGGTGATATACATATTAAATTTATATAATCCCTAATTTATTATAGGTGATGATGTAATAATGTTGGGATAAATTTATTTTCAATATAAATAAGTTATCTAGAGAGTATTTAAAACCATTAAAGTATATTGAAAATATTGTCTATGTTATTATTGATGTATTTGAAAACATTTTTTGATATAAGGAATATATAAAATAATATATGTTTTATTAATGTAATGAGGTAGCATGAATTTGTTTCAGTAAGGATTTATTATAATTTATGTAGTTACACTATTTCAAAATAATGCATGATAATGGTTGTCACATGTTTAGTATGTGACAATTAAGTGATGGTTCATGTTGTTAGAGGCATTAATGATAAGTTTATTTTAAAAATTTGTGACCTTATTTAAAAATATTATATTTCTAAAGGGTTTTATAGTTATCCAATTATGTAATTTTTATATTTGAACTTTGTATTTCATTTTACATATTACCGTATCACTTCAATATATTATGATTTATCCATATTAGATAACTAATGATAATTTTTTTACTAGAGATAAATAGAATGTTTTATAATTCATTTATGGATATTATTTATTTTTTTATACTTGAAAAAACATTATATTCGACTAATATATATCGTGGAAATGTATTAAGTAAAATCCCCAATGAAATTATAATAATGATATAAAAATATATCAATTTAATAAAATTTCATACGTTTTCAGTCTAGATGGAAAAGAACATCCCCAAAATTAAAAAAAAAATTAACCTAAAAAATGTGTGTTTTCTTGTAAATAGTATTTTGAATTACAGGAAAGTCATATTTCACACATCCCTTATTTATGGATTGTTGATTAATAACATTAGCTGATACATATAACATATTACTCTCCATCAGTATTTGGGTGTCATTTTTTATCTTCAATGTATGTGTTTTTTCCCACCTATGTAATCTTAACTAGAAACCTAGTATGTGTTATTCTAGAAGAATATCAGACATCTCATTATCATTTTGAATTTGATTTTTATCACTTTCATGATGTGTTCTTCTAAGAATACATTTGGACATGTTAAATATTTTATAATCTAGATGAATTTTAAAGGGGAAATTCAATTTTAGGCAGGTAAAATGCAACAACCCGTAATTTTATAAGTATATATTTTATCAAAATAATTTAATCTTTTAGATATTTTTCATTACATTAAACATGAATTTTAATGTTTGATACACATAAAAAATAGATTATCATATGTTACACACAACACCGAGTATATCATGTGCTTCCAACATCATAGAGTTTAAACAAAATGGGACAAACTAATAAAATATTATTATGACTATTATTTCTTATTCATTGGAATTATAGGTGTGAATAATATTAACCAATGTATGTAAATACATGGTTTAAAAATATATAGAATATTCCTTATTTGTTGACCTATAATCTGCAAATTAAAACAAATACTATTTTATATTAAGGAAATATGATTCATAATATAATTCTGATGTGAACAATTGTGTGTTAGCTCAATTAATTAATCCATTCATGTATGTTCACAAGTATTTAATAAATTTATATATGATAAACTCATTAAAATATTTTACATTAATATTATGTGTTTTATAGACAAGGGATTGGAATAAATACTATTTTATGCATGAAAACAGTATTTTTATTACAAGATTTATTGTCCTCGTTTCCAAACATAGTTTACAAGTAATTTTTTAAAATATTATAAAATAAATTTTAGAAATAAATTTTCATGTTTTAAATCAAAATTTCATAATTATCTTATGGTGAATTATTGAGAAATTTTTGAAAGGTTATTTTATAATGAAATGTGTAAAATAATGATTTTTAATTGAACTTTTAATATTCATTTAAGATATTTATAAAGTAAAATTATAATAAAAATTTGGTTTAAAATAAAATTATTTCATTAATAAATCTATTAACCAATTTATAAATTTTTTATCATTTTCATATTTAATTTTGATATAAAATCATTTTGAACTTTTGATTATTTTCTCTTTGAAATACCCACATCCCCATTTCATCTATGAAATTAATTTTAATTAAATTTATGAACATACATGAATGAAATTTGAAAAAATTTATTTAATGCCATGAATCATAATAATTTATATTATATAATAATTAAAAATAGTTTTTCCCATAATTAATAATATATGAGTAAAAATTATTTACCAAAGAAAACATAAAAATGGATTTACCAAGGGGGATAAAACATAATAGATTTTGGTTTAAATGAATAAAAAACATATATAAAATCTTTATTATTTATATATTTCAACCTGTAATATTTAATTATCTATTATACTCCATGTTTACACCTTTTGAAATATTAAAAAAATGTAGTAACACTATTTTCTTTTCAAAGATTCTATGTGTTACACCCACCTCCCTTATAAAACGCCACTTATCTCCTATATTATTCAAATAATATAACCCTTTTAGATCATCCATGATATTCCAAAATAACTTCCAAAATTCACCCGATCATCATATATTCCGTAAATTTAGATTATTTATTACCTAGGAAAGAATTTGGTAAAAACCTATGCTGGTAACATGATAAAGAGATAACATTCTTCAATGATCATTTTTTATTTCTTCCTCCACCTCCTTAAATTATAATTAAAAAATGGAAAATAATAATATCATTATCATAACAATAATTTGTGGTTATTATTTCATTTTACACCTTACCGTGATATCCACTTCCATTAAATTGGTTACAGAATCATTATTTCATTTTATGGAAGACAACTACCTAGTGAATTGATGTCATTCACTTAACCACCTCTCATTCTAGGGCATGATTGTGGAGATAAAGTAAATAATGATATTTATAACAAAACAATACCTATATAGTCATTATATAATATATTCCCATTTTAATTCAACCCTATAGGGTATTTAATTACATCACATGTGTGTACGGTGGACTACCGCCTCGCGAAAGGATGTGATTCGTTTTTCATTATCGCTTTAACTGAAAGATAATATGATTATTTTTAATGAATATATATGTTTTAAAATACATATTTACTATATTAATGACATATTAATCAGTATAAATGGATAATATAACATCCTATTTTATAACATTTCACTCATTCAAATACTATAACATCATTCCTGTATGTATGTACTACCTCCATCACGAAGCGATCTGACTCAATATTTTCATCACCATTACACATGGATGACATATATATTAATATTTAATAGAATTATATAGTATTAAGGACATGATTATAATTACATAATGATAAATTACTGTTTACATCCTTTCTATATATTTTTTTTTAAATTGAAATGTTACTCTTGCGTACGTATGACTTATCATCTCTATGATTATAATGTACATCTGTTATGAATAACATATTTAATCATTGTTCATAAAAGTCAAATTGATGAATAAATATTATTATTTTTTATTAATTTTTATTATATTAATTTTGGGACCATGATCAATGGTAGAGGACCGATGATAAAAAATAAAAACATATACGAAAAACAAAGTGTTTATTAAATAATACAAGATTTTAACAAGGCATTTTAAATAAAATTTAAATAATTTTTTAATTAAATCATATATGCTATAATATATATATCCATGGATTGATAATATATGCATACTAAATTTATATTTATTATATAGGATGTGAAATCATCTACGAAGGAAGTCAGGAACTATGGTAGGTTATTTGTACTCTGTCATTTATTTATGGGATATATATTAAAGTCCACTATTCATTTAATTTTTTATGTTACTATAATAAAAAATTTATATTTTATATCATTATTATAAAAAATATCATGATATTTAATATTTTGTTTTATGTTATGATTTATTAGGTCATACAATTCAAATGATTACTAAAATCGTAAGTGATTTTTATTATCTTTTTTATTTCCTGGAGACATATATAAATTCAACAATTATTTATTTTTATGGTGTATTTAATTCCACATTTATTTTTTCAATCGTAATTATTATGATTTTCATGATATTAATAGTTTCATATTTTGTTTTTATAAATTGAGTATTTTCATTCAAAATATTCCTAAAATAGTAAAGGATTTTTAATTCAATTTCATATCATAGAGACATATGAAAATTCACCACTTGATTATTTTTTTGGTATTTATAATACCCATTTGAAATTTTATATCATCAGACACATTATTTTATTGAAATTTAATGTTTAATTGTATTTTTTTTATTTTCATTTTCTTAATATTCAAAAAATTACTAATATGGAGAGGGATTTTTCATCTCACATTTATATCAATGAGGTAAATGTTATATTCCAACTTATTTATCATAATTGGTGATTATAATTTTCATGAAGATCATTTATATTGAATATTATTAAATTTATTGGGATTTACATATCCATTTTAGGATATATATTTTATTGTGTTTACGGTTCAAAAGATACACAAGTTATAAGTTATTTTTGTCTCATTTTTCATTCTAGAAGAAATTTTTCATTTTATTCACCCATATATTTTTGCGGTGTATATAAATCACCTTTTAATTTTCATATCTCTAATAAAATTATTATAATTATATTATATGTTTAATTTAATTTTATTATTTCATGAATATTGTGATTTACTGCTGCCAAAATGGTATGCTTTTTATCTTACGATCTTATTATTTATTTGGATTTCCCATGATTATGATTCCAGTGATGAAATATTATGATCTAACATTATAAAAATATTATCATTTTATCCTTCAATGGATTTTTCTATAGAATACATTTTTCCATTCATTATCCACTCCTTATGTACTCAATATTTCAAAATTATTTTTTTTTAAATAGTCTTTAGTTTTATCCCTGTCAAACATTTTTTTGAAAACTATGTTATCTAAAAAAACATTCATATCTTAACTATATTAAGATTATTTATTAATAAAAAATGTACAAGTGTTTTTGAAATAAATCTCTACATACTTTTCCAAAACAAACTATTTTTCTTTTAACGAAAATGTGGAACAAATCATCGTGTCAATGTTTACTGTATGAATGGAGTTTTCCACCATCGTAAAAATTAATTAATTTGAATACTTATTTCTATGTTTTCAAGATAATTTTCTATGTAAATAATTTCCACAATTTTTTATGTCTTCAATAGTAATTTCATATTAGAAAGGATATTTTTTCAATAATTTTATTAACGATTCTAAAATGATACTTTATAGTTTTAATATCATTTCCAAAAAAATGTATGTTCATTTTATTTTAATATTTTTCAATTTTAAAAAATATTTTAAATGAAAATTTATTTTAATCAATAATTGTTTTAATTTATCCTTTAATATTATTTACCATCTATTATGACATAAATTAATGTAACATATGATTTACAATGAATATAGAACCAAGAATACAATTCTTATTCATTATATTTTTTTTAGGATTAAAAGATGATTATAAAAACAAATATTATTCCATGGGTTATACTATGATAATTTTTTTTATAAATTCACTTATTTTATTACATGCTATTAAATAATTGATTGATGAATATATTATGAA
The DNA here is from genome assembly GCA_963277665.1 of Viscum album. Classification (NCBI taxonomy): domain Eukaryota; kingdom Viridiplantae; phylum Streptophyta; class Magnoliopsida; order Santalales; family Viscaceae; genus Viscum; species Viscum album. The sequence goes on from OY728137.1 coordinate 1,904,042,589, forward strand.
ATGTGCATCTTTTCATCAGGTTATGATATATAGGTATGTTTTTAAAACCTATTTCATTTAATGGGAAATGATATGAACATTGTTTTATGGTCGTTTGGAATACATAAAAATGATTTTTTTAAGTGATGGGTGGGACATATAACACCATCCAATATATTAGGTAAAGTGTCATATCTCATTAGATAGACTATAATGTAATGGGGAGTGATACTAATTAATAAGTGATGTTTTCTACTATTATTATCGATGTAGTAAACCTTGACTACTTGATGGTTTGGGGAGTGGTATAATTCTACTATGAAAGCCTTAGAAGTGATCCTTAACAACTATGAAAATTATTTTATATACATATGTGTTTTCCAATATTCCATGTATTATAACTATTTTATGATATATTGGCTCATTTTCTTTGATTTCCTTATAATTCATGTCTTATGAACTATCAATCATTATTTCCTAACTAAATATTATGATATTTTATATTCTTGGAATAGTTTTCATATACTGTAATCTTTTTATTTTACCCTTATTTTAATTTTATGCTTACATATCTCGTTTTTTACCGTGTCTGAGCATCTAAGATCAACCTTTCTTATTGTTTATTTCATTTCAAATAAGGAAAGGTATTAATTAAGGAATATTTCACCAAAGTAGGAGATATTTATGTTATATTAAATAATTATAAAATTTATTACCTTATCTTCAAAAAAACTAAACTATTATGATCCTCATATGTGTATTTATGTAAATTATTTAATATTCATCTAAAACAATGTAGTATATATGTTTCAAAATCCCCGGTCACTATATTAATAATCATTAAAAATGTTCTCAAAAAAATATTATCATGTGTTTATTATTCATGATGATAATGAATATATGAGTTGATTCAGGTTTATAGTAAGGGAATTTCTATTGAAATATTCTTTTAATGTCTCATATAGAAGTATATTTATTATATTTCGATGTTATTTATAAGTATATATTATTGTTTTTATATGGAGAAAATGAATAAAAATAAAAATTTTCATTTATTTTGGCATAATATCAATTATTTTAGAGGTACAATTTTTATGTGATATTTTTACATTCCTAAAAATGATAAAAATAGATTTTATATTTTATCATATACTATAGTAATTAATTTTCTAGCCATGACAACCATTATTAGAATTTTTATTCATTTAAAAGTGTTCAAATTTTATTAAATGAAAAACAATATTTTCATTTTTATTTGTATTTTGGCATTTAGATATATAAAAAATAATTTATATATGTGTTTTTAAAATTATACAGAAGGTTTTGTAATGAAAAGTACAATAAAAAATTTATTCATTCAATTTATGGTAATTTAGAATAAAATATGAAAAAATATTTATCCTGAAATAACTTATACCACTTGTTGAACCCCATTATATATGATGTGTGGCCTTGATGAAGCTTATTCGAAGAGTAATCCCATATAGTTCTCTAATAATTTTTTTTAAAGATATAAAGTTAACCGTTTTGGTTTCCCCTAAAAGATTATAGGAATATACTACGACGTACTTCATTGTAAGACCCTAATGAACATTAATTCGATATATGTAGTGGTTACTCAATCAATTTGAGTGTATATATGGTGGTAAATCTCATTATAACCGTGTGTTTTATTCCAGATGATACTATGAGGGATATTCCATATGTATGATTAATATGAAAATGATTTACAATGTTTTAGAAATGAATAATTTATTATATCTATGTGTTTTAATTAATTTCCATGTGAAATATTTTTTATTTATTTTCATGTGGAAATGATTTCTTATATCTTGATAAATATTAATTTGAGAAAATAAAACATTTTATGGGTTTTGGTTTTCTTCTCTAGACTAACAGATTAATTTCTTTTAACAACCCTTACTAACATTTTTCTAGTCTCCCCATGTATTAAAAAATTATTCATAGGGTTTGAATATGATTATGTATAATTTTGAAGTCAATTTGAAACTTTTTATATATTTAAGGACATTAAATATTTTTAGGTGTTAATTATTTTGTGTTATTTTTTATAAAAATGAGAATATATTGAATTTTGGGCAATAATGTTATAGTTCAAATTTTGTTTAATATTTAATATATATGGTCAGTTCCTTACATCCATAAAAGGTAGTTATAAAAAAATTAATTACATAATTAACGAATAGTAGTCTATATATATGCTCAAACATAGTTTTAATATTTAGTAATAATATAAAAAACAAATATATGTAAAATTTCATTTTAAAAAATTCATATATATATCATAAATATTATATATTAACATTAAATCAATCTTAGTAACACATAATGAATTATTGTGATGGAAAATAAATGATATCTCTACATGGATGTTATATTCCCCATATACACACTTGAGATTCGTTCATTTCAAATTTCATAAAAAAGAGGGTTGGTTATAGTGGTTTCATAATCATAATTAAATATTTCTAAATTTATATTAGTGATGTTTTTATTTTGATGAATACCACATATTTAGATTAGATTTGAGAAGAAAGAAATTAAAAAGCGGTGGTGTAAAATAAAATCAATGTATTCAATATTCCTCCTTTTGATCCCTTCACATAGACCAATGAAGTAAAAATTGAAAAATAATATTACTTGTATTTATTGGATATGGATGTTTGAAATAGATTTGGGTAAGGCTTGGTTTAGCTATTTGTCTCAATGTGGTTTAATGTAGAGAGAAGATGGTGTCCTTTTTTATGATAGGGTATGGGCACACCAAGAATATATCAATGAATTAATGTGATATTAAATCATTTTCATGGATTATTATACCATTATCAATTAAATATTTCACCTAAGTGGATAATGGAAATAATAATTCTAGTAAATATTATTTAGATATTTTAATGTGTTAATCTTACCGCTATATTTTAGTTAAACCCCACACCCTCATACAAATACCATTTTAACCATAAGAATTGAAATTAAATATTATTTTTCATATAGAAAGATATAAAAAAAATATTTGAAAATACCATATAGTAATATTTATAATGATAAAATATTTGAATTTTTTTGAAAGATTAAATTTCTATATATGTTAGAAATTATATTTAAACTAAACCCTCCAAATGTAAAATTAAATGTTTCTTTGAAAATAAAATAAAGAAAAATTAATTTTATTAGTATATGAATTATAATATTGACAAAAATGTTCTAATTTTTATTAATTTTAAAATAAATTATTCCAATTATAAAAACTATAGAAATCAAAATATGGATTTGAAAAAACAATAAAACATAAACAATATATGTACATTAATTATTCATAACAAAATATACCTTTTATTGAAAATTTTAAAAAATATAAAAGATGATTTTGATATGATGATTCCGAAAATGATAACCACATTGTTGATATTAATTTAATACCAGGTTCAGAAAATATTTTCTATACATAAGATGTAATAAAATACCATTTTATGATAACATTTATATGGCCCCATCCTAAAATATTACATAATTTTGAGTAAAGTTAATAATATGAAATTTTTTCACTTTAAAGGCAATTTTAGGTTTAACTAGTTAGGTAATTATCCTATAACTCATAAAAAAACATGAATATTAAAAATTAGACACTTATACCCACTATCAATTTTTTTTTCATAAAATAAAATTGATTATAAAGTAATTTTGTTTCATTTCATGTTTAGACATGATAGCTTTTCAATGAACAAATCAATGACTCTATTTTTCACTAATTCCTGTAAAAAACATTTCAACACATAGGATAAAAATTAAATGCTCAGTAATGGTTACATAAAATTAAAATCAATTAGTCTTGAGAAAACATGCAAATGGTGAATACTTTATCATAAATTAATACAATGAACCTTTTAGAAGTATTAAATACATTTCAATAAATATAAGCTCATTGATTACCTATTTGGTAATTAAAATATTACTTTAAAATCCATATAATAAAACATAATACATATAATTGTAACTTGGTATATAATCATACTTCAACGAAATAATTATATGATGGATTTCCACAAATATCACTAAATGGAATAACTATATGGCCGACTGCCATACCCAATTCATTGGAGGTTATAACATGACAACAAAACCTATATTTATCAAGAAACCACCCATATTTGGTTTATCACATATCCACCGATCATTGGTATTTCATGTAACCAACCATCAAATGACCAAGTGCCATAACATAATCATAACAGATAAAACAAGAATAACAAAAAAACAACATTTCCACATAGCAATCATAAGAGAACATTTCATGATATTGAAATAATAAATCCGTTAACAAAATCATATTCAATACCAAAATACATTAAAATGGTATATGGTAATTATTTTTCTTATAAAAACATCACAGCTTCTAGAGGAAGCCAAATATCCAATAATGGTTGTAGCGATGGAGAAGTCATTATCACCAAATAAATTTAAAAACCATTTTGTAATTTAGTGAATATTTTCATATATATATATATTACATTTTAAATATCGTTGAATGAAATTTAATGTCAAAGGGTTGATTAAACACCGTATAAACGAATATGGTGCATATTATCTAAATATGGATTAATAAAAGGAGATTGAGATAAAGTTACTTAAAATAAACGTTATTTGGCTTGTACATTATTTATTTTTGTCAACTATACAATTAGGATAATTTGTACATTCTTGAGAACATTAATCATGTTTATTAATCATTTTATATCACTTATTACAATGTAATATAACTTAAAAAATTATTTAAGTTCATATTAGATGTTTTTTCGATATTCGGTACGTGAGTCAAAAATTAACATGTTATTATATAAATTATACATGTGGTCATAGTCCATCATCTCCCTAATAATATTCATGATTTTAATGTAATATATATCATTATATTATGTATTTAAAATAATACATAATATTGGGAAAAAGGAAATAAAATGGAATATTCTGGGAGACGTCAGGTCTTACGTATGCATGAACGGTAGATTCAAATCTTTGTCATGTTGAAAGAATAAGAATGAAATCATAATTATAGTTTATATTAAAGTAATATATATCGCATAGGTTTAATAAAATAATCCATCATACTTCCAATGTATAGCATGAATGAGACATATCTCTTTCAGGGGGTGCTAGTCTACACTTCCTCAAACAAAATAATCATTTCTAGACAACATGGATCACATAAAGTTATGTTCTAAATATAAATTACATAAGAATAGAGAAAAAATATAATATATATAATATATAAATATTTTTTTGGATATAATTTACACCATGAGAGGTGTTTATCGAAAATTATACAATCATCATTTTGTGAGGTTGTAGTTCTCCATACATAGAATCAATATGTTCATTACCCATTAAATGGATGTGTGAGTTAGGGTATGTTAAATACTTATCATAAAAACATCCTAGTATGTTGAGGATACTGGTGTAGTTAGGTAATCATAAAAAAATAATTGTAGAGGGTGTGGAAAATATAAATGAAATAAAAAAGCATGAGAGAAGGTGTTGTATCTTAATGGGTTAAATTATTTTGGTTTATACCAAAAGGCTTTATTGGGAGGATTTTGGCCTAATGAAGGCTTCTAGGATATGATGAGGGATTCTTGAGAAATGTTTGTGGAGAGCATGTCCATTCCAAAAGGATTTATAGGTATGAGCATTAGAGAAGGGTGGGTACATTATAATAATAATTTTTTAATTCAAAATGATCCTACTTGAGATATGTCAAATATAAGATGTGGATAGTTCGAAATCCTCTCATACAATAATTTTTAAATATTTATTGAGTTTTTTTATACATTATCATTTCATTTTACCATTAATTATTCTATTTCATTTTTATTTAGGTATCAATATTTCAATTCTTAAAAGGATATTAATTTATTAAAATGGAGTAAATTTACAATAATTGGTAACTTAATTAACCTTTATACCTTATTAAATTATTATTGTGATTTAAAAAGAAATATTATTTTTAAATAATTTAATAAATTTCAAATTTTTTAAAACATCAATTATGTCAATTTTCAGAAGATTTATTTCGTTGAATTTAAATAAAATATAGAAAGAGATATAAATCAGAAGAAAAAAATTTAATATTTCAATAAATGTAATATTCAATTATAAAAATTGTTTATGAAATAAATTATTTCATATATTATTTTATTAATTTTTATAATATGATTTATTTGATATTTCTCTGAATACAAAATCATAGTTTCATGGCTTTGTCAATATTCATGGTTGTTATTTAAATATTAAATATTCTAAATAAATTCGCATGATGTATATGATTTCATTATATTTCAAGAGACTACATATGTTTATAGATTCATTAATTTTTTCAATACATTATAATTATTATACTTATAAGAGATAATAGGGGGACATGTGGTCACTTTCTGTTGTTTCAATAATAATTATATAACTTTCACGAAAAAATTCCATTAAAAAATTAAATTTTGATCCATAGGTGTTATGGGTTGACTTTTATACATCAAATAGGATTTCCGAAGGTTTTAGTGTAATTGTTTTCAATTAAAATATCATTTGTTGCCTTAATTTACCAAATTTACAATTAACCATGGTAAATAAAAATTGTCATAGTTACTATTCATCTAGTCCAAAAATAAAATGGACATATTTAAATTATTGGAACTTCTGATTCTAAATATAGAATCAATTTTTCCAAATTCGGAAGAAATAAGTTGTAGTAATTAATTAAAAATTAATTCTCATTTCCAAAAAGAGAAAAAAGTTATTTAAATGCAAAACCAACTAAAAGATTGAAATTTATTTATATAAATTTTCAATGTGAAATTTCTTCAAATAAAAAAGATTGGATTAAATGATAAATAAATAGTCTAAATATATTTTTAAAACAAATTAAAATTAAATTCTAACAATACAAATAAATTAGAATAAAGGGGATTTTTGATTTAGAATACATAATTTTGAACTATTAATTAAAATATGAATTGCATCATAAAAATTAAAAAGTTCTACCAAAGTAAAATTTGATGTCCCTCATTCAACAAAGACTTTTATTTCAACAATTATAACATATGAAATTGTCAAAAACTATATTTTAATAGGGTTCTCCTTCAAAAGTCTATAAAATTACCTTTTAAAATTATTATATTATTTTATGCATAAAATTTGATTTATTCTCATTTTATGTCTCTAGAATTTATTTGATAAATGTAAAACCATTTAAAATAAATGTATAAACATAATACAGTCTTATTTGTTCATTCTTTCCAATAAAACGACTAGGAGTTGACTTTCATTTAAAATAATAATATTTATATTGTATTATTTTTTGGTATAACGCAGCTTTGTGTCAAACATATGATTTCAGAGAAAATTTTTGTTTATTTTCGGGTACACTATTGAACATAACTCTCCATTTATGCAATGTACTATATAATTCATAAATATTAATAAATATGTAAAATTATTATGCTTTAAATACCTAGGATTTCAGATTCTTCCACCTTTTAGAAATAGCGTCCCATTAATTTTCGTTACTTATAAAATATTATGGGTTGTTTCTACCTCATAGAATTTTTTGATTACCATGTTTCATATTTAACAAGATGGTTATTCCTCAAATCCTTTACATAATAAAAATTATCTTATTCTTTCACACAGGCTCTTTATGATCAAGAATCTGGACTGGCTATTCCTCACACGAATGATTTCCTCCTAACTGAACTACTTTTGGACTCAAAATTGGAGATGGATAAGACACATACATTCATGACATTGAAACCTGAAAAACATTATGTAAATGGGATAAAATAAATTAAAACCCACTCTTTAGGTAACTAACCCAAAATTTTCTATGATTTCATAGGGTCAAAATTAATCTTGGACTCGTCTTCCCTTTCTTACCAAAATATGTGACACTTTTACATGGTAAAACATCTATAATGATATGACCACCTTTATTGAAAGAAATATTCCTTCATTTGGTTATCTGCATAAATTTAATTCATGATTTGAGCTGTCCTTATTGGCTTCAAAATTGACTGAACACTTTTTCCCAACTCTTATAGCAATTCTGGTCCCATCAACTTCCATTCACCATCTTCGTCGAAAAAAGCTGGAGTTCGAAACCTCTTTCTATATAATTCCTAAAATGGTTCTATCTGTACATTGGAAATAAAACTATTATTATAAGAGAACTCATCCAAAAAATTTGATGATCCGAAATTGCTTGGAAATCCATTGGACAAGAATATAGAATATACTCTAAAGATTGAATTATTCGTTTTGATTTCCCATCTGATTGAGGATTAAAATATATACTGAAATTTAATTCAGTACCCAACAACATCTGAAGGAATTTTCAAAAGTTATAAGATAAATTGAATCATTGTATTATATAATGGAGAGGGTAACTCCATGTAACCAAGCTATCTTTTTAATAAAAAATTGTTAATGTTGATCTAGAGATACAGTATCCAGAATAGGTAGAAAACAAGTTTATTTAGTAAATCTGACAACAATCACCTAGATCACAGTGTCACCTCAGGATGTCTCTCATAATCCCACTATAAAATCCATGGATATATTTTACCATTTCCTCTCTATCATTGGAAAAAGATGTATCATCCTAATTGGTAATTGTTTCCATACATTGACATGTTGAAAATTAAAACATCTCAGGGTAAATTCAACAATATCTCTTTTCATTTTATCCGACCAGTAATACTCTCGAATATATCTATCCATATTCTACTATGAGTATGAACTAAAATTATAGAAATATTATTATCACATGAAAACATTTTCTTCAACAGTTAATCAAAAGGAACACATAATCTATTACCAAAAAATCAAAACACAATCTCTATCAATGTCAAATTCAAGTATATAACCCAATAAAAAAATTCTACCTTTTTCTGAAACTCACTATCTTTATTCAGGGAATTCATAATTTAATAGGATAGTGATTATTCCACTGACACCTCAAACAATTCATAGTAATTTAATGCACCAAAAACTTCTAAGACAAAATTTATCAAATCATTAATCAAAGGATTGAGTTCCAAATGTTGTATGTTTTATGTAGTATTACTTTTTCTAATCAAACCATAATTCAATTTATTTCATTTTCCTATACTGTAATTAAAAATAAAATAATCATCCTTGATTATTTTGAGCTATCTCTTTGGTATCATGTTAAATTCATTCTTAGTGAATATTTAATTCAAAAGTTTTTAATCGGTAAATATTTCACACTTTACACAATGGAAATTATGCCTCCAAATTTTTATTGAAAAAATAGTAGGTAAATCCAAATAATGTGTACAATAACTTAACTCAGGAGGTTTCAACATTCTTGAAGCATAATCAATTACCTGATCACTCTGAAATATTAAAAAACCATGTACTTTCAATAAAGAATCATTTGAGATAATAAATACATCATTATTGGTAGGCATGGCCAAAATTAGAGAATTTACCTATCTTCTTTTTAGTTCCTGAAAACGATCATCATATTCTTTTATCCATATAAAATTAAATCCCTTAAATGTTACCATTGTTTTTAACCTAGATAACTAAGAAATTTTTTCAACCCTCATAAATAACCTTCTACTCCAAGAAAACTATGAATCCATGTGATATTGGTAGGTCTTTTCCACTCTTCAAAAAAAATGTTTTGAGCAGGATAAAAAGTTATTGAATATTTAAAGACTATGTGACTAAGGAAAGAAATTTTTTGCAACCAGAATTCACTCTTAATGAGAATTAAATAAATTTTCTTTTTATTTCTGGTTTTCAAAACAATCCATAAGTAACTTTAATGTTCCTACTTAATTTTAGAATATACCAATATATTATCTTTAAAAAATACCACATACTGATCAAAAACATATGTAGGACTCCATTGCTGAGATTTATAAACACAAATTGGGAATTAGAAAACAAAAATGGAATAAATTATATCTAATAATGACCAAATATCATTCAGAATGTTGTCTTGGGAATGTCATCCACCTCCACCTTCAAGTGATGGTACCCAGACCAATAATCAATCTTCGAAAAATAATGAGCTCCTTATAGCTCATCAAACAAATATTCGATATGAGATAAAGGATACATATTCATAATATTAATGTCATTAAAGGATCTATAATCAATTTAATGTCTCAAATAACCATATTTCTTTCTCAAAAAAAAACTGTGGCACCCATGGTGATGTTCTTGGTCGAATTAAACAATAATCAAAAAATTCCTGCCACTATTTTTTAAATTCCACTAGTTCTAATTAATTTATTTGATAAGTAAATTTATAAATAAGAATATCATTAGTTACTAAATAAAATGTATATTCAATATACCTATTAGGAACAATAATAAGCGATTCATTAGGAAAAAAATATATAAAATCATTCACTACTGTAATTTCACTAATCAAAACTATTTCATTATTTTATACAATATGAGCCTGATAACATTCAATACCATATTTAATAAATCTCTGAACTTCATAGTATATTATCAATGGTGTAAAATAGTTGAATAAAAATCTTCTTTACATTCTATTTTAGCATGATTAAATGAAATCCAATTTCTACCCAAAATGATATCAAATTCCACTTTGGGATGTTTAACAAGATTTGAAGGAAAGACAATCCAATTAATTATAATAGGAAGTTTCCTATAATTCTTGGATTATTATTACTTTTAACTAGGGATTTTACCAAAATTTATATATCACATTAATGAGGTATTATATCCAATTTATGTGAAAATCTCATGGAAATAAGAGAGTGTTAAGAGCCATAGTCAAATAGTGTATTGGCATTTTTTGAAAAAACCTATAACATACCTGTCACCACTTATTTTAATGGTCCCACATCAACCATAGTAGTAGAAAATTATTTTCTGTGCCCTTCAAAATTCGATCTTACTGGTTTCCCCTATGGGTAATCATCTTTTGACAGACATTGTCATAATGACCTATCTAATTACAACTGAAGCATCTTACCGCCAGTTTTTCATTTCAGGCATACTCATATTCCTTACAGTTATGAGAAATATGAATAGTCATACCACATCGCAATCACTTCCCAGATATTGAGATATATTCTATAGGATTGTTTTTCCACACTACACATATGTTGGAAATATTATTTATTTAACTTTGTATTTCATTGATGAATGATTTCACATTACATGATAACTAGATAACTTCTTTTGTATTCTCTCATAGAACACATGACCATTGGAAAAAAATTTCTAAAATCAAATAATTTCTGAAAAGTTTCTCTTATCTTTTAAACTCAGGATAAGATAATTCCCTTCTATATTTTTTCTTTAATCTTGAGTAAACCGATTTATCTTATTATTAACATACTACATAAAATTTGGGTTACACCTTGTAAAACTAGTGATATTTTCTTCATATGTATCCACATAATCATCCACCGTTTGTCTAAATTCCATGAACTTTTTTCCATCCCATGATGAATAGCATTAGGAAAATACTTATCTAGGATGATATTCTAAAATTCCTCCCATTCTATAGCAGCAATATCTTTTCTTCATCTAATATTTTTAATAATTTACCACCACTAATCTGATTCACCTTCAAACTAATAATAAACAAGACTTACCTTTTGATTTTCTAATCACCCCATTACATCAAAAATCATTTCTTGTTATTTAATCAACCCTTTTGCTTCCATAGGGCCAGATGATCCTCTGAATAATGGGGGATGTTTTTCTCATGAAATAGCCCACTATGGACATATTCTTCTACGATTGATCTGGTTGATCTCATGTATTAACACAACCATAATTTATCACATAATTCAATTGATCCATTACTACAACAAACTATTGAGTTCCATTTCTGACCATCTTAGGATAATAATTTGGATGGTTGTTTTACTCTTAAAACCTTACTTTCATGGTTTCCCTTTTTCCTCTACACAAAACCATTATGAACAACCATATCTTAGAAAAAGTAACAAGTTAATTTTCAAATGATATATCATTTCAATTTGACCATAAACTAAAAATAATTTATATATATTCTATTAAAAATAATCTTACACATAATGTTATCTAATGAAACATCTCATACCAACTATCATTCCCCCACTTTAAACATTAAATAATCTTGTTTTGTCAATTATTTGACATTATTTCCCTTTGAGGATGTTGTCAGGATTAAAGCATTAGAGAATTAGGCTGCAACACATAGTAAAATACATTATTATAACAATTTAGAAATTTCTACTCACAATCCCGTTTTTTCATAATAAATTCATTTAAAAAGAAACATGGCTTTGTTTCACATTTAGTCATTATAACATTTTTTTTATCTCATCCATGAATATATTCTTTTTTAAATTCTGTAAAATTCATTTAAAATTTTAGGATGAGAATAAAATTATCAGTAATGGATACATAAAAATCAAAATTCTCAGTCTTGAGAAAACAAGTAAACCATGAATACTTTTTCAAAAATTAATACCTTTCACCTTTAAGAAGTAGTAAAATAAATTCACAGAACATAAGATAATTACATACTATTTTTTATTCAAAATATTACTTAAACCCCATATAAAGAAACATAAAACATATAATGGTTACTTGGGACATAATCATACTTAAATGGAATAATCATATAATCGACTTCCAAATAAATCACTAAATAGAATAGCCATATGAATGACTTATATAACCAATGTGCTGGAGGATATAATGTAACCACTCATCCATGGATTATCGCTGAACCACCAATATTTAGCATATCATGTAACCATCCGTCTTTGGATTATCATATAACGACCCCAAAAATGTCAAAGTACCATAACATAATAATGAAACAAAAAATAAGAATAATAGGAAAACCGAATTTCATTATTGTAATCAAAAGATATCATTTAAAGATATAGACACAATGAATCTTTTATCAGAACATTTTTCAACACCAAAATAAAAGAAAAGGTTATATGACATTTATTTTCATTTTAAAAATAATACGTCTTATAGAGGAATAAAAATATCAAATAATTGTTGCAGCGGTGGAGAAGTCATTATCCCAGCATACATTAAAAACATTTCTTTTATCATTTAGTGAAAAGAATCATATAAAAAATTTCTATTTATAAAACTACTCAATGAAATTAAATGTAAAAGGGTTGAATATAAATCTTATTAATGAATGGGTTGTATATTTTTCTAATATGCCTTAATGAAAGGAGATTGAGATGAAGTCCCATACCATGAGTCTGATTTATCTTATACATTATTTATATAAAAAAATAAACATAGATTAATTTATACTTTCTTGAGAAACTTTATAAAGTCTATTAATCATTTTATATCACTTTTTCCTATATTATTCAAATTATATAATTATTTATGTTCATATTAGACATTTTTCTGATATTCTATACTTTGAGTGAAAATGAACTTGCTATTATGATAAGTATTCTTGATTTCATAAGTCCATCATCTCCAGATTAATATTCATGATTTAAATATCATATATTTACATATATATATATATATATATTAATAATAATCCATAATATATGGATTTTTTTAAATGAAATTCACGATTCATGGATATGGTAGTCCGTATGTACGCATGAATGATACTTATATTTAGTTGTCCTATAAAAAGAATAAGAATTGAATTATAAAATTAGTATTATATTAATGTCATATATTTTTTATAGGATTAAAACATACATCTTTTATACACTCTTTGTTTAGAGTGAATGAGTCATATCGCTTTGAGGGGGAGGTAGTCCACATTTCCTCAAAAGAAATCTTCGTATTACACATCATGGAAAGTATAATGGAATGTTCTGAATAAAAATTATAGTAGAATAGATATAATATAAATTTAATATATATCATATATAAATATAGTGTCCATAATAATGGAGACCATGAGTAGTGGTAGGAAATAATTGAACAATCATCATTTTGTGAGGTAGTAGTTTGTTATACAGAGAAACAATATGTTTGTAACCCATTAAATGGAGTCGTGTGTATGTTAATGTTGAAAAATTTTCATAACAACGTCCTAGTATATTTCGGATTCTGGTGTTGTTATGTAATCATAAAATAACATGTGTATATGGAGTGGATAATGGAAATTAAACTAAAAAGTATGAGAGAAGGTGTTACCTCTTTATCCGGTAACTTCTTTTGGATTATACCAAAAGGAATCATTGGGAGGATTTAAAACCTAAGGGAGGATTATAGGATGACTGGAGATATTCTAGGAAGTGTTTTTGACAGATATTGGAAAGAAAAAAAGGAATTAGATGTTTGACTTTTAGATAAGAGTGTGTTTCTTTTTTTTTGGAGAGGGAATGGGAACGCTTGGAAACTCTTAGAATATTAAATTAATAATATTTTTTATTTCAAAAAACTCCAAAAAGAGATATGTATAATATTATATGAGGATATTTCAAAAATAGTATCATCCAATAATTTTTTTTTCATGTAGTGACTTAATTTTAAACCTTATCTTTTTGGTTTAATTTTAATTATTATCTTTTAATTTTAATTGTGGTAACAACATTTTAATTGTTAAGAGGATATTAATTATTCTAATATGGGTTAAAATCACATAATTGGTCACATAAGAAACATTTAGACCATATAATTGTCAGTTTTTCATTTTAAAATATTTTTAGGATTTTTATGTAATTTAATATATTACTATTTTTATAAAACATAAATTATTTTAATTTTTACACTATTTATTTAGTTTCATTTATATAAAATCAATACATAGATATAAATATGAAAAATAATAATTTATTAGTCTTATATCATGTCATATTACCAACTTAAAATAATTTTTACATAGATTATTACATATAATACTAATATTGGTATTTATAATATCATATATTTGATATTTTTCTCAATAAAATAATTATTGTATCATTTTTTGTGTCAGCATTAATAGAAAATTTTTAATCTCTAAAAATTCTAAATAAATTCACATGATGTATATAATTTCATTATATTTATGTATACTACTTATATTCAAATATTCATAATGTCTGTCCCTACATTAAAATTACAATAATTATAATATATAAGAGGCTGACATGTAGTCACTTTATTTTGTCTTAATAATAATTATATCACCTTCATGATAAAAAATCCATTAAACAAATTAATTTTAATCAATATTTGTTAACTGTATACATTTTTTCATCCCATATAATTTTTATGGTGTTAGGTTAATTTTGTTGTTCTTATCCTATTTTTTATTATCATAATTTAACTGATTTATCATTAATAGCGGTAAATAAAAATTATCACAGTTATTATTAATCATGACCAAAAATAAAAATGACATATTTAGATAATTTTGACCTTATTTATACAAATATTGGAAACATTTTTCCAAATTTTAAATAAATAATTTGATGTTAATAATTTAAAATAAATTCTTGTTTTCAAAATAACAGAATTGTCTTCTAAAATGTAAAAAGTATCCAAAGATTGACATGTGTTTATATCAAATGTCAATGTAAAATTACATCAAATGACCAAAAATAAATTAAATGGAAAATATATTATAAATTTACTTAAAAAAAATAAAAATTTTAATTTAACAATAAAAATAAATTATATGAAAATGTTGTTTTTAATTAAAATGCACTATTTTTCACCATTCATTAAAATATAAATTTTATCAGAAAATTACCAAAATATGAACAAATGTAAATTTTGATTTCCCTATAATATAAAATAAGTTATTTTTTCGGATATATAATATAAAATTTTCAGAAAAATATATTTGAAAAATTTTCAACATCAATAGGGAGAAAAATGACCTTTTAAAAATGCTATAGTATTTTATGCTTAAAATTTGATTTATTCTCATCCTAAGCCTCAAAATTTTATTTGATTAATGTCAACCTGTTTAAGAAACATGGGTAATCAAAATATAGTTATCTATGTTCATTATCACTAATACAATTACTATGCATTAACTACTATTTAAAATAATAATATTATTAATGTTTTATTTTTCGGTTTAACTCATCATTGTGTGCAACTTATGATTTCAGAGAAACATGTTATCGTGCAACCAGTATGTTATTAAAAATATCACCACCTTTAAATAAAAATTACTATATAATTCATAAATTATAATAAATATGAAAATTTATTATTCTTTAAATACCAAGGATCTTACAACATATATTTGAAGCATAAAAAGAATTTATTGAAAAATCGATAGATTTTTATTACGAATTAATCTATATATTTACATTAAATAAAAAATTATGCATTTTTTTATGTAGTAAATCCTATTCATAACCAAAAATCCCAAGGCTGGGTGATAACTATAAAATTTATAAAATAATTAATAGTATAACATTTTTCAACTAAAATCAGTGTTTTTTATAAAGTATGATATCAATGAAAGCAATTTTTTATAATTTTAGTTCTATCATAATATATGAAGGTATTATAATCATTAATTATCATACACTACATTGGATTTATTATTCATGTTATCCCATAACATAATGTTTTCTATAATTTTCTTTTAATTAACTCAATTCATGGTGATGTCATGATCATTAAAACCCAATGAAATAAAAAAGAAACCATTCCTGATTTATAAAATTTAAATCCTTTTCAATTAAATATTAGAACACCAATTATATTTATTAAAATTATTCTCACACTAAAAACTCTAATAATTGAAATTAAAATTTATGAAAACACTCAAATATTTTTTTAAAAATGAAAAATCTTCTATATAACCAATTTTATATATTACTCATGATGGAAGACTATGATCTAAGACAGAGGGAAATTTCTACAAAAATAAAAAATTTGGGAAGAAATAAGAGGCGAGAATCGGTGAAATATGAAAATTAGATCTTATAATTCTCAAAAAAAATCTACTGCGGGTAAATGAATTTTAAATAAAAGTAAACATGAATATGATGTCAAATAAATAAGTACATTTATTCCTTCAACAATTAGAATTTAGTTTTAAGGTACACCAAACACGTTGTTTACATTTATAATAATTTCAATTTTTTAATGTTCTAATGTTTTTCTGGAAGAAGTGAAAATATATATGTCATGTAGTTACCACATCAATCTACAAAATAATGAAATTCATCTAGCCACATTGATGTTACTATAGGAGAAATTCTATGTGACCAGATGAAAAAACATATGTATGTGTGTTATAAAAGAATCAATTCTATAAGTATTTAACTAAATTCAAATGTAAATATCCTATATAATATATTTTTCAATGGACAGTATAATGGATTCCACCTGCTACTTGAAGACATCAAATGTCTATTCAGAAAGAAAATTAGTTTTTTTCTAATTACTAAAACAACCATATGAGTAATCATACTATCACATGGATCTCTTTAGTTTATCCTAGTGGTGAATGACTAAATATAACATGTCAGTAAAAGGTTAAGTGGCTACATTGGTGAAGTAACTTTAAATAGAGGTGACTAAAAGATAATTTGATAGTTCATATGTGAAATTGTAATGAAAATTTCGATTTAAAAGATAAATTGTATTTCTAAAATTCATATGGATATATTTATTTAAAAATAACTGAGATTAAAAGATATTATATATTACAAAATAGATTAAATAGAACAGGGATTAGATAGTGAATATTTTTCATGAGATAATATGCGAAGGGTTTATCATTATAAATAAAGTATGATAATGGAAAAATGTGAGAGATATTGAAGATACCTTGAGATAAGACTCTTTAGTTTACTATATGTTTCTATTATAGTCAAATCATTTGTTTATCATTGCTTAAACCATTGAAGACATTTCGGGGAGTGATTTTTGGAATATTTTACAACAATGGCTATTTATTGATTGTGCTAATTCAGAACACAATCTTCACTCCATTATTCCTTTGTCTATTACATTAAATTATATATTTCTATATGTTAATTTTTTTATATTTTACAAAATTATGTTAAATTATATTCGAGGTTAACAGATACTCATTTCATTTTCCTTATATATTATGTTTCTGACCAATAATTGTAGAGGAGGATGGGTTTATCCAAGATAACCCCAGGTGAATTCATATCAATACAACACAATTTTCGTTGGGGTTGATGTTTTTATGATTTAATAGGAATTTTTAGTAGGGTGTGAGTGTCAATTGAATATGATTAAGATACACCATGGAACTGAATATTTTGTTTTTAATAATTTTTTTTGTTCCTATTATTAATCTCGTTATTTTTTAAACTGCATTCACTAGATTCATCTCTATGAAATTTTTAGTAATTATTTTCTAAAAAATGTTTTACTAGTCAGATATATGATATTAAATTTTTTTAGGAAATATATACTATTTAATAAATGTAAAATGTTTTAGGAAGATAAATTACCTTAAATAAATTAATGGAGCTTTCATCTAATCTTTTGGAAACTCATTCAAATTGTTACTTTTTTTATACTAATAATATTTTATAAACTGGTCTATTTAGTGTGACTGGATTTAAAAATTGGTTTGAATTGAAATTTTAAATTGGTTTCTCAATTCAAATCTTTAATAAGGATGTTCATTGGGGAAAAAATTTGGGGTCATATCTTTGTTTTAATTCATTTTAATTATCTTTCAACCGCAATCACATTCTAAAAATTTTATTTTTTATATTAGTTTAATAACTATTCTATTTTTAATGATACATACGATGATTATATTGTTATAAATATAAATCATTATTTTAGCAGTCAAAATTATGGTCTGTGGAATATATAAAAATGAAAATTAATATTTTGAGCATGGATTTTGATATTCGGGGATCTATTTAAGATTAGTGGAAAAAAATCCAAAATGTATTTGAAAAGAATAATATTCATAAACTAAATCTGTATACAATTATTACATAAAATAAAGGAATTAATTTTTTTTTAATCAGGAGAGGATGAGATCAAAAGAATATCTTTCTATAATACGACATAAAAAAGATGGGACTCTATTTTAATGTCTCATAAAGGAATATCTAAAATTGAATAACATGTAAATTAATACATAAACTAAAAGTTAATATACCTTCAAAATTAATCTTGATTATTCAATTACTATTATTTATATCATGTTCTATGAATCCTTGTATATCATCATTTCATGTGGATAAAATATATTGGAAGAAGCTGAATTACTAAAGATCATAAGATACATAATAGATCATTAGAGATGTAATTTGGTCTCAATTTTTGAAACATGTGAACTTAATAAAATACCTTTCAAAGATATAATTGGAATGCTAAAAATGTATTATGAATATATAAAAATGAACAAAACTGATGATGGACCAAAAAGGAAATTATTTAATGCCTCAAAATAAAAAACAATGTTTGTTTCTAGAGTCGATGGTACAAGTAGATGTAAAAATAATACTGATAATGATAAATTAATTGATCATTTATCTTTATTAATAAACTTTTTACAACAAAAATGGTTTCATTGAAAATACAATTATAATGAAAATTATAAAATAAGAGGAAATTAAATGAAATTATAGGAAAAATGATGTATCATCAATGGAAATTTTCTTCTATGAGTTTATGATGAAAGGGAATAAAAAAGTAAGTTCGAAGAATAATTATAGGAAGTGTGATGGTAAATAATAAGTCCTAAATAATGTTTTTATTTCCACGTTGAGTACTTGTGGAGCTAACTCTAGTGAGAGAGACTCTGGATGAGAACATGTAAATGAAAATTAAAATATATAACTTATAGCTTTTTCTTTAGAGGTACAATATATTTATTTTTCTCATATATCATATAAAGATGAAACATCATATTATGTATTATAATAATATGTTTCATTGATTAATGATACAATAATTTAATTAATTTATAATGAAAAACATTTGGAAAGGTGAATTTTTATGAGCTAATGAATTTTTTTCATAGTAATAAAAATGAAAATAATGATTACCTATTAAAAGAATATCAATCTGAATGTATAAGTTGGGAAACATAAAAAATAATTGCAATTGTTTTCATAAGAGATGATATATTAATATTTTTCTTGGTGAAAAAATTTATATATCCAAATATTAGTTTGAGTTTGGATATAGAAAAAAAATAGAGTTTGATAAAAATTATTTTTATCAATGTGAAACTAATAAGAAAAAAATCTATTAGACTAATTATACATCTAGTTTTGGAAATAATTTTAACACAATTGGGAATAAAAAATATTTTATATATAATAATATTAATTATATTATAAAAAATCTTGAGAAAAAAAAATATGGATTCTAAAATTATTATTTTATATCTTTTCAAACCCATGAAAGTATGATTACTAATGTAAATTCTTATTTTGTTATCATTAGGAAGATGTTTTGAAATGATATATAAATCATATATGGTGTGTGGGTAGTATATATTTCAAAAATATGACTAGAAACTATTCCTGATTCATGAACCATATAAATGTGGATGGAGATCATGTCAAATTATATGATAAAACTAAATTGATGATTATTGGGAATGTATAAATCAACAAATAATAATCAGTTCTAATTTTTTAAATTTTTTATACTAATGATTTCAAATATAATTTCCTTATAATTAAATTTTTGTGTGATGATTTAATTCATGTTAAATTGGAATATAATATCAAAAAAATTGATTCCATAATTTTTTTAATATTTATTTCGTTGAGAGATGAAAATGTTTTTTATATTAATTTAGATTATTTATTCTCTCAAAATGATTATTTTTTATGTTCCATTAATGGGTAATAATGGATGTGGAATATGAGGTAAGGACATAAAAATATATACTCATATTAAAATATTAACAAAAATTGTTTAATAGAGGATCTATATAAACTATAATTCCTTAAAGACTATGTTTGGAATCCATGATACAATTGAAATAAAAAACACTTTGCATATAAAAGAAACATGTTTTCTACTCTAAAAACCCAGAACTTCTTCACATTTATATATTCTGAATATTCAATGTTTCAATTTTAGTAGGAAAATAGAATGGATGTGTAATTGTTGATGAATATTAATGATATATATGGGTGTTTTTCCAATCTCAAAAACATGATGCATCTTCTATTTTTTCTAAAAAAACTATTTATACCATTAGTTTAAAATGGATTAAACCATTAATTAGTGATAATGGAAAATAATTCTAGTATCAAGAGTTTGAATATACATTTCCACAGCATGTCATTACACAGAATTCCTCATCACCTAAAATGTGTCAATAAAATGGGCTTGTAGGGTGAAATACTATGAAAATTCGAGAAATTTATTTTATAATGATTATTGAATATAACTTACCAATATATTTTTGGGATGTATCTAATAATTAATTCAAATATTTAATCATTAATATTATAATTATAATTATCATGAAAAAGAAAAAAATGATTTATTTCATCATAGAAACCGGATATCAAATTAAATTACTTTTTTGGATACAAATACTTAATTATAAACATAATGGTTAATCTAGAAAAATAATCACCAAAAGGTACTAAATGAGTTATTATTATATATTTTTCCACTACTAATTCATAAATATTTCTTAATTAAAAATCAGTTTAGGAAAAATATGTCTATGACACCTTTTAAGATACATACCAACATGAACCCAAATCCCTATAGAAAATCTTGTGGAGGATATGTCATATGTGAGTATCAATAATTCCTTAAAAAATGACTTAAATTTTTATGTGAATAAAAAATCTCATATAAGAGTATGTCAATCCCCACTTTAGACTGGAAGAAAACATGGAAGAACAATATAATAAATCTACTAGAACTATTAGAACCCTCAAGGACCATCCCCATTTTATTGTTATAATAGACCATGATATATATACTCAAACTAAAGCATTACTATGAACCTAGTTAAAAAATATAGAATTTTTTTCTCAACACAAACCATATAACATCAATGAATATGGAAATGATGAGCATTGGGTGATAGTTATCCACTAATAAATAAATTAGTTTCAAACTACTAATGACTTAAAATTCACTAATTTATCGAAAGACTACCTCATTATTGGTACTGAGTGGGAATACAAAAAAATAAATGATGATTCATGAATAATAGTTAGATATAAATAATTATTTATGTCACAAGATTATTTACTTGAATAAGGTGTTGGTTTGAGAGAATCATGCTTACAAATATATAGACACAAGACCATTAGGATACTACATTCATGTGAAGAGAATATACATTTAAATATATACTTAATAGATATCAAAATGACATTTCTCAATGGTTATATTATTGAGGATGTTCATATAGAGAATTGTCTTATATTTTAAAACCATCACATCCCAATGATCTGTTCAAACATTAAAAATATCATTATGGTTCAAATATGTTTTTAATAATTGAAATGTAAGTCTCATATCCTTATTAATTTAGAATCTTATCCTAAACAGTATTGAATTCCATAAACTATACAAAACAGTCACTGGATTTTTGTAGTTCAAATCTACGATAATGATATTATATTTTTTTCAACAAAAAACTAATTGTATAATTAATTATTTAAAATAACAAAAATTAAATATAAAACATTTTTAATGTAAGATTTAATAATATGTCTTGTTTTTTTAAAATTTTCAAAAAAAAATTGATATTAATTTAAATTAATGTAAATTAAAAAAGTGATCTTCTATGAAATTTTTTCATAGATAGAATAAATTGAATTGATTAACATTTTATTACAAGATATAATCATCATAGAGATGAAAAAATATATGTATTTGACTGAATTATTTATAAAGGTTTGTTTGGGAGTTTTCTATAATTATCTAGTATCATTCTTGATATTATTTTTACTATATATATGTGTTTAAATTTCATGAAATTAGAAAAAATAAAACCTGAATAATATTAAAAGTATATTAAAATACCTCATGAATAATTCCATTTTTTTTATTATACATTAGAAGAAATTAATTTGAATGAGTCATTTATTATAACATATATTCTGATTGATAAATGTTTGATAGAAAAAACTGTAGAAAATGTCAACATTTAGAAATGATCCATGTTTCTTCATGTAGTAAAACATAGAACTACATTTCATTATTTACTAGTAAATATGACCATATATATTTAGGGAAATTTTGTGAAAAAAAATATATTGATGATACAAAAAATAGTGAATGAAGGATTTAACTATTTCCATATCCCTATGAATTAGGACAATAACAGTGATATTAAAATTCCTTATAGTCTTTTATCTAAATCGAAGACGTGGGATATTGATATAAAATATTACATTTTGAGAGACCATTTTCAAAATTGTTATATTACTCTTGATGTCATGGGAACTAAACCTTGTCATATAGATATTTTAACAAATCCTTCGACAATAGTTACACATAATTATATAAGAAAATAATTATGAATAATTATTTGTTATTTATCCTCTCATTTCAATTTTTGGCCCTTCTATTTATTTAATTCTAAAATATTGTTTCATATGATTTCTTTATTTTTTAAAACATTTTTTATTAATACTAATATTATTTTATGTTTAATGTGATGATTTTTGTGATTTGGTAACTGATGACTTTGTGGGTATAATATGTGGTCATTTTACCAGATATGAAAAATTGTTTATACTATCAATTATATAAACATGTATAATTTGTCATGCTATCAGTTTACCTTATGTAACCAATGAATGTTACAACAAGTCATGTCATTGGTTGTTTATGTAATTTTGACTTAAATAAGTTACCATAATAATGATTTTACATATAGTTAACCTACTCTGTCACTTCAATTTTATTAACTATGTTTTCCAATTTGAATTATTTTTCCATTATTTTAATTTCAATTTTTTGGAATAAATGATTTATTAATATAAAATAATAATTTTTAATGTTATGCTTCACTATCTTCACTTTCCTAATCCATATATATTGTATCTTTTAAATATCTCATCTACTAATCCCTTTTTCTCCTAAAACTGGACCCAAAACTATAGTGTTTTGAGTATTATAGGAGTAATTTTTTTAATGAAACGAGTTCTTGATTTCTCATCTCATTAATTTTTTCCCTTGATGAGAAATATGAAAATAAAATATATCTCATGTTTTTTAGTCATGCCTCACTAATATCTTTTGTTACATTTATTATAATGTGTTGAAAAATATGCGGATGTTGAATGAATATAGTCAAGTAAGAACATTTTTATGAAATCTATTTAGAAAAAATTATTTTTTAAGAAAGTGGTTACAAAATATAACCTATAATATGCATATATATTTATTGAAATATAGATTTTGATACTTGTGGTCCAAGGGATCTTATTCCAACTTTTGTGAATACTAAAATGTTTGAATATTCTTCACATTTATGGTATATCTGTTTAAATGTACCTCATATAGTAGAGTGGGAGGATTATCATGTTTATATCCTACTAGGGATGATCGAAATGATATTACAAATTATCATGGGGAACATACTAGTAGATGAAATTCCACAACATATACATTGGTATAACTATATAGAGAATGTATATTATTGGTGATATTCATCAAATATTTGATTAGACCCTGAAATGGGTATTCAGTGGATTAATACATTATGATATTTTTTCATGTATTCAAGGAATAATGGATTTCATATAATCTCTTCATCTTACATTTTGTGTGATTTTTTTAAACCCTCCTCCATGTTTACTTCATTTTCATATATTAATTATAGTTAATCCCTAGTAGAGTAATGATGTTCAAGTTCTCGAGGGGTGGGGGATAGTTTTATTAGATGTTTTTCCCTGATAATAATGTTTTAAGGTATATGTTGGTCAAATGGAACCCCTGGAAGAACATATTTATAGAATAAAATGATAATATCTATAAGAAATCCATTTTTTTCAAGGATATAGTGATTATAAGGGAGACAGTTGAATATTAGTATTGATCAAAATGTGGATATATTATATTCATGTGAGGAAATGAAAATGAATTGAATGTTGAAATTATTATTCCTTGTGTTGATGAAATGGTGACAAATGAGGATTCTTGGTGTCATACTAATGTAAATTTTTTGGATCTCCAAATTCACCTCTTAGTTTACCCTCTCATGAAGAATAGATGAGATGTAGAAATATTTATTATACTATGGTAACAATGAAGGATATTTGTAACGATACAATTTGTGAGGAAGGTGAATTATTGAAACCAAAAAAATAATTAAGGAAAAAATGATAAATATTCAACCTTGACTGATGTGATTGGATGGACTCCTAGACCTAGGGTAAGAGGATAATCTTTAGGGGGGGTATTCTTACGATAGTGGTGACCATGGAGGTAGTCCATATGACCATGACGGACAAGTGATCTTTTGTATTATAACAAATCATAAATGATAATTTATTACTCAAAGAGACTTATAAAAATGTTCTAAGTTATCAACTTATATAAATACAATGGGATATTTTTATAAATAAATATATACCTTTACTATAACAAAAAAATGATTAGTTTTAAGGAAAATTATAGTACAGGTCTTCTTGGACATATAAATAAAAATATATTTGAATGAATTAACTAGGTAATTGGATTTATAGTACAATGACATTATATAATAACAAATCATATGGTTTTTATAGTGATTTGGTTTGTATATGATATTCTCCTAATGTATCATCCCCAAACCAGGAGCTACTAAGCGGGTTCCCCGAGTCGGTCCACCACATGTGATCAAGAACGCCTCCCCTTATTACAGAGGCAGATGACTAGGATGAAGGGTCTAATAGAACATACTTGGGGGATAATACCCACTTTATCAATGTAATCCAAAATAGATAAAATATAATATGATTGTAAAAAACTAAATAATAAACATGATCTACAAAATCATTTCCAAAAACTAGGTAAAATTATATAGCCAAATATGAAATGTGCTCTATATTTTTATATAGTACCAAGTGTAAGGAATACCAAAAATAATGAAAATTTTAATAATCCCCCAAAAATACCACTAATACAGGTCTTTATCACTTGTGTATGAAATGTTTTACCCAACGAAACCATAATGAATAGCATTCTTCCCCTTTTCCAGACCAGAAACTATGAATTCTTATTGTGTACTATATGGAGTAGGGAGTGAGTAAAACCCAATATTTCTCAACTAACATTTTCTAAAAAATATCCATTTTTGGAAAATATTACATGAAAGTATAAAATGAATAAAAATATAAATAAAAAAATATTATTAGTTCCATTAAGGAAAATAGTTCACTTAGCTAGTTTCATAATTTCTTCCATGGGTTGGCCATTTTCATCAAATACACTTTGGTCTGTTGTGGACATATAATCTTTAAAAAAATGGTATGAATCATGTTGCCTATTTCACTATGAAAAAAATGTATCAAATAAATACGTAATAGTTACCTCAAAGCCTCATATGGGGTATTCATATTTCATGCATTCATTAGGGGCATAGAGCCTCAATCTCACTCCCTAACCCATAGATTATAGTGGTAGAAATTAGATCCATAGTCTAACTCAACCCATGGGTGTAGATCCTTAATTAAAATCCCCCACATGCCACCATGAAATGTTCACATTCTTCTTTAACCGTTGAATTCATGTACCATATACAACAATCATGCATTGAACACATTCACTATTTACAACCCATAGTTTATTAACACATATACCATCTTCATGACGTAACCCATTAACAAATTTCCCATTCACATGACTTATCACAATTTACACATACACCATTAATAATTAATAACTCACATACACATATACCATTTATATAAAGAACCCATTTAACACATTTATGTTATACCATACATCACCTTACGCCATACGATCAATGAACAACAATTAACCTCCCACATGGTCATGACACATATTAACAAGAAAAAAACAATTCTATTTTTACCTTCATAGCAGTTGATTACATGATGAAATATAACTACCATAGGTTTAATCTCATGAACCTTTCAATGTCATATTTAATAACACAATCTCATTTTGATGAATGTGGAGAACCACATGGGTGTTCTCTATTATATTTTAGTGAACCTCAATGCAACCAAGGGGGATAATTAGGGGTTCAATTCATCATTTACCCCACCAATTTATCATTTTTTTCTACAGTATTTGAATTCACCAAAGGAAGGTATTATAACACATCCATATACACATAAATCGAACATCAATTATTGGTGATATATCTTTTAGAACACATACCTTCAATCTAAATATGAAAACTCGCTTAAACATGACCATAGATCTAGTATCAAACCACCACTAAAGACCAATCCAAGACACCACTATAAAAAGAGGGGTTTAAAGCTTCCTAAGTATAAAAAATGATTCCAAAAACCATTATCTAAAAAAAGGAAGGATTTAGAGAGTTAGACTCAGCCATAACCTCAATACATGCCCAATAGAGCTCCAAATGGATTAGAAATGAGGGATATTGATCGTTGTGATGTATTAGAGGATGTTTTCACCACCCTTAGCTACTATAAAAATAATTTATTGGAAAAATGATTAGAAATAATATTTAATTTTTTGGAAAAATATTATATATCCCATTTTTAATGAGGCAGATAGTTTTGACACATGGTTCAACAGACCATGCTCCAACCGTGTTCCACCTACTATCTAAGAGGGGACAGGTTTCATGATCACATGGGAAAACTATATTGTTTTAAAAACCATGATGTATCTATGAGGGTTTCCTTGATATAATCCCATGTTTTTTAGTTCACCCTTTCATTGATTAACCAAATTTGCACCCATCCTATTTGAAATCACATTTAGGTTTTATGGTTACTAATAACTGTGTGAAAACAATGTGGCATGTAATTGATGGCCCTTTTCCCCTTTATTAATGTCCAAGACCCCTGGTACATCCCTAAGCTTCATCTTAAACATGGAAAACATTTTATTTACCAAAATATTGGGATTTAAATGTAAACATAAAAAATAACTTACTTCCTCGTATTTCATGGATCTTGTAACCTCTCCACGTTATAATAGCTCATCATTGAACCACACTCCAAAACATCACTCAATATCTAAGGTAAAAATAGCATTCCAAAATGCACAGATATCTATATCAATATACCATGTTTCCACAAGAAAATTAGCATGATACCATAGCACTCAATCCAAAGGCACAATCATTCCCAATAAGACATTCTCACTCCGAACAACAATATAAACAGATGATCCTCAAAGTATGAAATATTATAAAGCTCAAAAGCATAACATTACATCACATGTGAAGGTTTTGGATGACTATTTAAAAAATATTAAACACAAAAAAACATTGTGGATTCCAAGATTCCAATGTAGAAGAGTCAATCGTCACACCACTGATTCTATTTTCAATAATCTAACATTTCCCCACATTACTTGCTTCCAAATTACCCTATTTATGAATATATTGGTGTCTTAATCCTATAAAAACATAAAATAATACATAATAACCCACTATAAAATAATGATTACAATAAGTCAATCAACAGATTACATCCGCCTATTATGAGTCTTAGTCATACATTTATGAATCAATTAAACACTATATGGTGTTTCAAACACAAGACATGGTCCCAAAAACTCTAATTCCCTAACCTACACCCTGAATAACAGAGATATATATTTCCTAATGTATATCACCTTATATGGTTCCACCAAAATAGTCTCCTGCTAAATATTTTTAAAGGATAATTTTGTAAGCGTTATGTTTATGTCCCAATATCCCCAAACGCCTATGACAAATTCCCTAAACATGTCCTCTCTCACCAAAAATAATATTCTCTAACATACCATCTATCTACTAGTGAAAGTCATTACACAATAACACTTGATCAGTAAGATCCTTCAGAAACCATTTCTATATGTGAGATGTAAAATGTGGATCATTATCTGAAACTATAGTCTATGTCCCCTCTAGCAATGACTCTATTTACTGAAGAAACTACTCACCCAACTTGTCAAAGGTGAACATATCTCACATCATTAAGAAATGTTCCACCTTTTTCAACTAATCCTAAACAATCTATATTACATCATTCTTCTATGGAGTTTCTAGAAGACCAACTTCAAATTCATTTATGATGGCATCCCACTTCCATTTTTGAATGGGAAACAAATGTTACACACCACTAGGTCACTGATTTTTATCCTTCACCAACAAAAATGTGTATCAACATGCTACAAAACCCACAACATCTTTAATAAATATTGGACATAAATTTTTTCTACATAGGCCATGATACAAATTTTTTAATCCGGGGTGAACTGACCACTTTTACACCACTACTACTATACTTTCCCATAATAATAAACACTTTAGATCTTCATAATACCTCTCCTCGATCATGCTAAAAACCAAGGACTGAAAATCCAATGATGTGACAGCCCTCTACCCTTTTCCATCTTTATCCTCTAGATTCATCTAAAAAACAACACCATCATCATCCACTAGGAACTAGATTCTTAAACTGTATAATATTGAGTCCACCATCTCAAACCATAAATTTTTTTTTTCTCATTTCGAAAATGTACACAAACTCAAATTCAAAATAATGAATGTATTGAACTGATAATTCCTAGAAATTATTTATATTATAGTATTATAATATGTACTTATGGTTTCTATGATCTGTATAAACAATAATACTATCTCCCAATAAGTAAATTCGGTAATAATTTAAAGCAAAAGCCATTACTACAAACAAAGGTAATGTGTAGGGTAATTTCGATTACGATTCGTCAACATCCATGACCCATAATAGACAAAATGATTATCCAACATCAACACTTCATCAATAAAAACAATATACTCATCAAAAAACATGGTATACTCCTGACCTAGGTCAAGTGGTATAAAAATCAACATCATTTTCAACCGTTCATTAATTCCAGGAAATTATCCTCACATATCACATACCATTCATTCATGATACCCTTGTTTGTCAAGATTGATAGTGGTCCATCCAAATAGTTAAATTATTTTATAGACATTCAATAATTTCCCTCTAAACCAATAATTCATCTAATATGAGAATCATTCATGGGATACTACCAAGATACAACTTCTTTAACATTCTCGGATTCCACTATGAAACCTTCCTCAGAGATGATGTGAACCACGAAATGTTCAATGTCATTACAAAAAATCAATTTAGATATATTGGGGTATATCCTAATCTCACTTTGTGTACATAGAATTATGTAATTTTTTTTGCATGATCAACAATATTCTTGTAAAACTCCATGATTTATTCCATAAAATTTTTCAAAAAAACAATCTAAGGTATGGATGGATAATTTTGTTCATCAGAGCCGTAAAGTATACTAGCATGTTGGTTAATTCGAATGACATCACAAAAAATCATATAAACCGAACCTACTCCTTAACATATTCAATGGAATATCTAAAGGTCTCACCCACAAATGATGATAACCTAATCTCATATTAATATAAAATATTACCGAAGAACCTATCAGATGGCCAAATATGTAATCAATTCATCAAAGAATGTACTGATTCTTTCGTCCCATCTAATTCAAATTTCGATAATCGATAAACTTCTTGTTCCCATTATCCTTGTTAGAAAACATCTGGAGATCCTCAAGGTGACATACATAGAATAATAAACATTTTATTCTCCAATTTTACCAACTCATTTGTTTGTTCCTAATGTTCAGAAAGTTCCATTACATATGGTGGAATATATATAGTTTCTTCTCTATGCCATAACTCTATCTTGACCACAATATATATCTCAAGAGACTTAACCAAGAAGTCTTAGGGAAACACATCTAAAACCAATCCAACCCTACAGGAAAGAAAATATAGTTTACTCCCCCATAATTATGAACAATACATGCCACTTGGTTTGTGATCTTACTTAACTACTGATTAATGGGCCATATATGACCTTCATAGAAATACAATTTCTTATAATGAACAAATTTATTCCACTAAATGGATGTGAAAATTAACCTAAAGCATTGATGCTAGAACCCAGATCTTCGTTTTCATGTATGTATTTATTTTTCCAAGAGTTTTGGAGAAAAGGGGAGTTTTTGGAAATTTTTGAAGTACACGCCATGTACTTTCTGAGTATACGCAGTGTAATCCTTTGTCGCGCCAGGACATGTGCTGGACGTGTCTGGCCCAAACACACGGTTTGTTGGCGGTGAAGTGGAGGCCGCTTAAAGCGGAATACGGAAAAGTGGAGTACACTTAGTGTACTTAATAAGTACAAGCCATGTATTTTTTTCATTAAACGGACAGGGGTCATGCCTAATCGACAGAATCATCTTCTTCAGGGTCTGGTTCGACCGATAGATGTCATACGACCACATAAAATCTTTGAATCCCCGAGCCACTGTCTGTTCTTTGACTTGACCACTATCGATTGAGTTGGAACCACAATGATCTATGACCTTCTAAGGAGAATCAAGATATGTGGTTCAATTATATCGATCTCCATGGATTGAGGTAGGTGGTTATTTCCTTAACATTCAATATCTTTGAGTTGTATGTGCAAATTCCACCAATACCTTTGAACCGGGTATTGTGTGTTTACCTTTTTGCCCTTGTGGTTATTCCTACCTTGCCTGCCTGATTGTGTAGAGGTAAATTGATAATGTTTGTTGATAATTGGAGTGCATGGATGTTTTCCCATGATTTTTCTTGTTATGACTTCTGGGTCTTGTTATCCTTTGGCTGTTGTACCTGTTTCCATGCCTTGTTATCATAGGACGGATTTATGTTATTAACATGATTGTTTCTCTGTATAATATTTATCCAAGTAGCTCTATATGTGTACTTTGGTTGGCCAGGTAGCTCTATAGGTGTACTCTAGCCTTATAGAATTATTGTGCACTATCTAGCATGGGACCTTGAGAAATCAGTGATATTAACTATAAGGGATAGACCAATTGGGCTTCCCAGAGAGTCTTAGATATTATAGACTACACGGGGATGGAATGAGTGAGCTTCCTCATAGATTTTTGGACATTATAGACTTCAGTGTATAGACTGAGTGAGCATCCCAGAGAGTCATAGTTATTATAGACTACAAGAGTGTAGACCGAGTGAGCTTCCTTAGAGAGTCTTCATCTTGTTTGAGTGTCTTTAAAACCTTCCCAGGCGATAGGAGGATTTGATTGAGTGATCTTCCTCAGATATCATGTGGTATACCTTGGGCTATAAGAAGATTGACCGAGTGAGCTTCCTCAGAGAGTCTCTATTCCTTGGGGCCAAGAGGGTTAGACCACGTGATATCCCTCAGAGTTTCCCTGGCTACCATAGACTATAAGGGTAATTGACCGAGTGCGCTTCCCCAGAGAGTCTTATAAATTCGTATGACCAAACCAGAGGGGTTAGGCTGACTGCACTTCCCAGAGGGTTGTGGTACTTCTTGGATAGTACCAGAGGGGATGGCTATGAGAACATCCCATAGGGTTTACTATTTGTGTTAGCTTTTACTTCACTGAAACTTTTTGTTCTGTGGATTGATCACTATTAAATATCATAGTGTTTACTACTTACTAATTACTGCCTGTTATTGATGCTACTATTTACTTCTTTTTGTACTATTACCTTCCATATACCCACTGACATTTAGGCACAGATCTTCAAGTGGTTGCTTATTGTGATTTAGTCTCACAACCTATTTGGGTGATGCTTTTGGGCCCAAACAGACTATTTTGTTGTAGGTATAGACCAGGGAAAGAGCCCTTCGTCTTTTTGTACTTGATTGCTTTGGATAAAGAGAGCATGGGTCTAAGCATTGGCTTGTGATGCTGAGGAGCTGTTTAATTTCTTTTGTACATGCTTTGGTACTATTGTATTTTTCATCATTGTGACTTGTTTGTCTGATTTCAGAGATAAGTATCATGCATCATTTCATATATATACATATGTGCGCCAGTTGTTTTCTGATTTAGTCTTCCGCTGCTTATTATTGTTGTTTATTTACTGCTTCTGTTATTGCATGTTCATTTACTTCCACTATGTACTCTACCAATGAGGGAATATTTTCCCGACTATCACACCCAATGCCCTCACTGCAAGTTGGAAGCCTCTGGTGTTTGGGGAAATGCACTTGAGTCCATGTGACCAACCGGGTACAGGGTGCCTCTGGGTGGCTTCTAGAACCGGGATGTTACAAAGTGGTATCAGACAGTTGTTTTTTCTGGATTTACTATTTGGAGCCTTTAGCCAGGGATAGGATGGATTTGGTAATTGGTAATAAGCTATTCCTGGGAGTAGCTAACCTGTGTACATTGAAAATCTATACTACCTCGTTTATTGCAGTTTTTTGTTTTTGAGATTTTACGGTTGATATGATTTCACCTAGAGTGATTAACATGACCCGTGTTGTTATTTTTATTGTTATTTAGGTTCTATTTCTGTCTCAACTTGATGAGATGAGGGTATGACATCTCATGCATCATATAGGCACTTGTTAGAAATCACATTCCATGCATTCTCACCATGCCTTCTAGGATGGATTAGCGATTTCATGTTGTTGTGATAGACTTTGTGTAGATTATGCATGATGTTGTGATAGATCATTTGATAGAATCTCTTATGTCTGAAAAGAACTATTTGTATTGTACTTTTCTTAAATAAACACCAAATTTTGTTTCTTGGGGTGTTATGGGCCCTCTTGAATCAGAAATTATTGAATCATTGACCTGTTTTTTCTTATATATGATTATATTGGATGCCATGCTTTGATTTATGGGGAGTATGGGCCCTCAAGAATCAGAATTTGGCAACTTCTTTCCTTGATTCTATGTTTTCTGGGCTTCAGTACAGTTTCTGAGATACTTCCTAGAAAATCCCAGAATACACGGTGTGTTCTTTAAGACTACACGTCGTGTAGTTTCAAACCGTGTCACTAACAGTGTGAGCCAGAACATGGTGTTGAGGAAATGTCTTTAGGAACATGTCGTGTATGGTAGGTGCACGCCGTGTAGTATAGAACCGTGTACTCGATCGTGTCACTAACAACATGGGTCAGGGAAGATTGAGTAGAACATGCCGTGTTGGTAAAGAACACGTCGTTTAGTCTTGTTCCAGGTACCCGGCCGTGTCACGAACAACACGGGTCGATGATATCTTTTCTTATACACAATGTTTTTGTTCGGAACACGTCGTGTAAGGGTCAGCCATGTAGACGGCCATGTAGATAAAAACACGGGTTGCCGAAACCTTGTCTAGTACAAATGGTAAACTTAGTGAAGAAGCTGTGTAGTCTAGGGTTAAGAGGACTATGTGGGTTAGACATTTAAGGAGACTCGGGTATGGGAATAGAGTTCATGTACACTCCATGTGTGGGGACAACACACCATGTAGTTGGGGTTTTACACGACCAAGGGTGGCAGGAGTACACGCCCATGTCTTAGGTTTAAGTGAACATTCTGTGTAGTTGTTATACACACAGTGTAGTCGTGTTTTGTAAACATGAATGTTTCCTTCTCCTATTCCCGTTTTGTACACCTATGTTTTCAGTCCTTGATAATCCTGATTTAAAGTGTGCTATGGATATTTTCAGAGCTACGCATCCGAGATGTCCTCTGGTTGTATGTCAGCTGTCAGACGGTGATCAGACACCGAATATGGATGAACAGGGACCTCCTATAGATCCTCCTGTTATGCTAGCCTTTGCACCAGTATTCATACCCATCGCAGGTGCCGATGTACAGTTCAGGGAGGCTTTCCTGAGGATGATGCAAAATTTTCAAGGAGCGCCACCTCCTGCCCCGTCGAAGGACAAATTGACGCAGGTCTTTTAGCAGTAGCATCCTCTTACTTTCTCTGGGGATGGAGGACCCCAGGCTGATGAGTCATTGTTAGAGGACATGCTGACAATCATTGATCATCTAGAGATACCCGAAGTGAAAAGGGTAAAGCTGGATACTTATACGCTCCGAGACACCACCAAGAGGTGGTGGGAGGTGATCTCGCAGTCGGGCGCCATGAATATTATGTATTGGTATGAGTTTTACTACACCTTCTATGACTACTTTTACCTAGAGACCTTGAGGGCTGACCGAGTTCAAGATTTTATGAGTATATAGCAGGGTACTCTTTCTGTTATGGAGTACCCTCCCCACTTTACCAAGCTGCAGCGCTTCACGCCAATCCCAGCTGGTGATGATTTTTTCTTTTCTAGGAAGGTCAAGGATGGTCTTAGGTAGAAGATCCATTCCTAGGTGAATATATTCATGTTGAATTTGATATCCTATATTGTCAACCTGGTGCTGATCACTAAGCTCTACATGAGGGATTTTGGATCAGTGAGCCAGTGCGGTTCGACATCCAGAGCTGGTGGTCTTTCTAAGGATAGTTGGAAGCCCTGCATAGAGACTTCTAAAAGAGATTATAGTAGGTGGGATGTATCATCGGGCAGTCAGGTCGTATGCTACCAGTGCGGTAGGAGTGGGCATACTAGGCCTTAGTGTCAGAGAGATCTGACAGAGTGCTGATCTTGTGGAAAGATGACCCATATTCAGTGATTTTTTTAGATCTTCTCACCTTCATCTGGTGGTAGGGGTTCTTCTATGACCTCGTGTTTAGGAGATTCTTCTCCAGTTTCTCACCAGTCTGGGAACTGGAGTTCTTCCGGGCGTTCGGACCGAGGTGGGGGTCGCGACTATGGTGGTCAGTCACCATGTTACTAGCGACAGTAGAGTGGATCAGCTCAGAGTGGTCAACCAGGGGCACATGGCCGCGGTACAGGCCAGACCTTCCCCGTGGAGCAGACCTACCGTGATCAGGATCCCGACCCTTCTACAGTTCGAGGTATGATCTTAGTAGCCTCAGTTTTATCTTCATCTCTTTTCGATGCTAGTGTTTCGCATAGTATCATCTTTGTTGTTCTTGTGGAGAGCCTTGGGCTCTGTATCGTTTCTTCTATCGACTTTTTGACTCTTGACACACCGTTGAGAATGTGGAAATCAAGCATATGTCAGTGCAGAGAGTGTCCTGTTGAGGTTGAAGGGTGTCATTTCATATGGCACCTCTATGTCCTAGAGATGACGGGCTATTACATCATTCTCGGGATGGACTGGCTGGTTCCTTTCCAGGTAGTCATCGATTTCTATTGTTGTAGGGTGACTTTTGTATCACAAGAGGGAAGATCATTCCATCAAAGAGTCATGTGGGATGTCCATGAGGGTAGAGCTGGACCAGAGCATCATGGGCTAGGAGGACATATATCCAATATTTCTAGTCTTTATCTGGATGACAAGGGGACTTCACAGTTTGACATTCCTCTATTGGTGGATCATTTCAGGGATGTCTTTCTAGAGGACTTTTCAGGTTTTCCTCCGGAGCGTGGGGTATAATTCTCAAATGAGCATGTTCCAAGAGTGGAAATGATGTCTATTCCTCCTTATTGGATGGCTACACCTGTGTTGCAGGAGCTCAAGAAGTAGTTAGAGGAGTTGCAGGAAAAGGGTTTAATCTGATGCAGAACATCTCCTTGGGGTTTTCTTGTCCTATTTGCGAAGAAAGTAGATGGCACCCTTCGACATTGTGTGGATTATTGGAAGTTGAACTAGTTTATGGTCAAGAAATGATTTCCCTTGCTGAGGATTGATGACCTCTTTGACCAGCTTCGAGGAGACCAGGTGTTCTCGAAGATTTATTTGAGACCCGGTTATCATCAGTTGCATGTTAGACCATCAGATATACCTCTTACAGCCTTCAAGAGAAGTTATGTTCTATACGAGTATACAGTCTTGTCGTTCGGTCTCACGAACACGCTATCCGTTTTTATGGAACTAATGAACTAATTGTTCCATCCGTACATAGATTCCTTTGTGGTGGTTTTCATGGACAAAATCTTGGTATACACTCACACTCGACAAGACCATTCCATAAATCATGAGATCATTCTGAGTACTCTAAGAGAGCATCAGTTATATGCTAAACTCTTGAAATGTCACTTTTGGATGAATCAGATTCACTTCGTGGGTCATGTCATCTCATAGACAAGAGTATCAGTAGACCCAGAGAAAGTGATAGCTGTAGTTTCCTGGGAGAAGAAAAAGATTTCCTTTGAGGTGTGAAGTTTTCTAGGACTAGATAGATACTACAGGAATTTCATACATGAATTTTCATTCCATGAAGCACCACTAACAGGTTTGACCAAGAAGGGGGAGAAGTCTTTATGGTCAGATTCCTATGAGTCAGCCATTCATGAGCTTAAGGGGAGATTGATGTCAGCACCAATGATGGTCTTTCCAGAGTCGGGAAAGGGCTATACTGTTTACTGTGATAATTTAGGTATTGTGATGGGAGATGTACTTATGCAGGGAGATGGAGTAGTTGCTTATGAGCTCGGTAGTTAAGGCCACATTAGAGGAACCACCCAACGCATGATCTGGAGTGGCCAGCTATGGTCCATGCCTTATGCTATTGAAGACACTACCTTCTGGGATAGCACTTTGTGGTTTTCACAGACCACACCAGTCTCAAGTATATCTTCAGTCAGCATGATCTGAATCTGAGACAGTGAAGGTGGGTCAAGTATATTCAGTCATTCGACTTCGAGCTCACCTATACAACGGGAAAGGGCAATGCAATGGCTAATGCGTTGAGCAGGATAACTCAGATTTAGGCAGTTCAGGAGGCTAGAAGTGAGTGGAAGCTTATGGCTCTATTCTCTGAGATGCACTTGGAGGATCACGACAGACAGGGAAAAACATTCCTTTCTTCTGTAGCTGTTACCTATTCACTTCTTGATTGGGTACGGATGAGGCAGTTATCATACTCAGAATGCTTAGTCCAGCGGGAGAGTGTGTCAGGAGATGACCCAATTCCTGGATGGGCAGTGGGACATGATGAGATCTTATGTTTACAGGGATGCGTATGGGTGCCATCATACATACCTGAGTAGCTGATGCAGGATTTTGATTACTCAGTTTGGGCAGTTCATCAAGGCATCACCAAAATGTATCCTGATCTACACCGCTAGTACTAGTGTCCAGGTATGAAGAGAGATATTGTTGGTTTTTCCATGAGATGTTCTACTGGCCAGCAGGTGAATATAGAGAATCAGTGACCAGCAGGGCTATTACAGCAGTTACCCATTCCCAAGTGGAAGTGGAACGATGTCGCGATGGACTTCATGACCAGTTTGCCGAGGTCACCTCGATAGAGTGATGCTGATTGGGTTGTCATCGGCAGGCTTATGAAGGTTTCTCACTTATTTCCGATCAAGGATAACTTTAGTGTTGATGAGTTGGGACGTTTGTACATGTGAGATATTGTACGTCTACATGGTGTTCCACACTCTATTGTTTCAGATAGGGATTCGTTCATTAATACTCGGATATGGCAAGGACTTCAGAAGGCTTTGGGTATACAGGTACTTTTCAGTACAGCATACCATCCCCATACTAATGGCCTATCCGAGCGCATGATCCAGATGAAGGAGTATATGATCCATGATTTCATTCTAGACATTGGAGGTTCTTGGGATAAGAATATTCCTCTAGTGGAGTTTTCCTATAACAACAGTTTCGTGGAAACTATTCAGATGGAACCTTACGAGGAATTGTAAGGTAGGCCATGCTGATCACCCTTATGCTTGCTGGAGGCAGGAGAGGTATCATTTCTGGGATCTTGTCTTGTTCAGGAGACCTCAGAGTAGATAGAGTTGATTCGGAAGAGGATGGCTATGTCACAGTCTCCGCAGAAGTCTTATGATGATCAGCAGAAATGACCTCTGGAGTTCGAGGTCAAGGATCAGGTTTTCCTGCGTGTTTCACCGAGGTTGGGACACATGAGGATTCAAAGACAAGGTAAGCTTTCACCACGTTACGTTGGGCCGTCTGAGGTGTTGGAGATACTTGGTCCGGTTTCCATTCAGATGCAGTTACCTCATAGGTACCGGGCTATGCATGATGTCTTCCACATTTCTCAGCTCCAACATTACTTTTTAGACCCGTATCATGTCTTTCTATCCGAGGAGGTTTAGATTGAAGAAGATGCGTTTTTTGAGGATCATCCCATCTGGATTGTCGATCGCAGTACAAAGGGTCTCTATGGCCGGTCTGTTCCTCTAGTATGGGTGAAATAGCAGCACGAGCGAGTTCAGGACGAGACTTGGGAGAGGGAGGCTGATGTACAATCGCAGTGGCCAGAGCTGTTCGAGGTTTCTTCCTCTACAACTCGCTAGGGAAATTTGAGGATGAATTTCTTTAAGGGGGGAAGTTTGTAAGAACATGGATATTAATTTTTAGGTATGTATTTCTTTTTCCTGCAGTTTTTGAGAAAAGAAGAGTTTCTGAAATTTTTTGAAGTTCATGCTGTGTACTTTCTGAGTACACGCCATGTAATCCATTTCCATAACAGGCTATGTGTTGGTCGTGTCCTGTACACACACACGGTGTGTAGGGGTGAAGTGGAGGCCACCTAAAGTCGAGTATAGAAAAGTGGATTACACTCTGTGTACTCAAGAAGTACACGCTGTGTATTTTTTTCATTAAACAGACAGGGGTCGTCCCTAATCAACAGAATAATCTTCTTCTAGGTCTTGTTCAACCGATAGATGTCGTACGGCCGCAAAACATCTCTGAATCCACGATCCTCCATACTTTCTCCAAATCAAAATCCATCGATTGCATTGGAACCATAGCGATATATGCCATTCTAAAGTGAATCAAGCATCGCAGTTTAAGTATATCGATATCCTCGGAACATGGTAGGTGGTTTCTGCCTTACCTTTTGATGTCTTTTAGTTTTATGTGCTAATTCCACCAATACCCATGAACGGGGTATTGCATGTTTACCTTTCTTCCCTTTTGGTTATTCCTGCCTTGCCTTCATGCTTGTGTAGAGGTAAATTGATCATGTTCGCAGATAATTGGAGTGCTTGGATGTTTTTCCCATTCTTGTTCTTGTTAAGACCTTTGGTTCTTGTAAGCCATTGGCTGTTGTAACTGTTTCCATGCCTTGTGATCATAGGACGAATTGTTATTGTTAACAATCTTGTTTCTTTTTTGACTATTTAGCCAAGTAGCACTATAGGTGTACATTGGTTAGCCATGTAGCTCTATAGGTGTACACTGGCCTTATAGAATTATTGTGCACTGACTGGCACAGGACCCTGAGAACCCAGTGCTATAGATTATAATGGTTAGACTGAGTGAGCTTCCTTGAGAGTCTTAGATATTATAGACTATACGGGGATAGAATGTGTGGGCTTCCTTAGAGTGTCTTGGGAATTATAGACTACAGAGGATAGACTGAGTGAGATTCCTATAGAGTCTTAGTTATTATTGACTACAGGTGGGTAGACTGAGTGAGCTTCCTCGTAGAGTCTTCATCTTGTTTGAGTGTCTTTAAAACCATTCAAGGCTATAGGAGGAATTGACTGAGTGAGCTTCCTCCGAGAGTCTGTGGTATACCTAGGCATTATGAGGATTGACCAAGTGAGCTTCTTCAGAGAGTCTCTAGAACATGGGGCCAAGAGGGTTAGACCGTATGATCTCCCTCAGAGTGTCCCTGACTACCCTACACTATAATGGGAATTGACCGAGTGAGATTCCCTAGAGAGTCTTATAAATTCATATGACCAAACTAGAGGGGTTAGGATAAGTGCATTTCCCAGAGGGTCGTGGTAATTCATGGATAGGTCCAGAGGGGATGGCTTCGAGAACTTCCCAGAGGGTTTTCTGTTTTTGTTAGAAGTTTCTTCACTGCTACTTCTCGTTCTTTGGATTGATCAATGGTGTATATCATCCTATTTACTGCATATTGATTACTTCCTGCTATTGTTGCTACTATTTGCTACTTTTTGTACTCTTACCTTCCATATACGAACTGACTGTTAGGAACAGATATTCAGGTGGTTTCCTACTAGGATTTAGTCTGACACCCTGTTTGGGTCATGCTTTTGTTCCCAAACAGACTATTTTGTTTTAGGTATAGACAAGGGAAAGCTCCCTTCTACTTCTGGTACATGATTGCTTTGAGCAAGATAGCATGGGACTAAGCATTGTCTTGCGATGCTGAGGAGGTGTTTACATTATTTTGTACTTTCTTTGGTACTATTGTACTTTTTAGCATTGTGACTTTTCTGGATACATTCCTATATATGTATCATGCATCATTTCATATATATACATATGTGTTCTAGTTATTTTTTGAGTTAGTCTTCCATTGTTTATTACTGTTGGTTATTTAATGCTTATGCTATTGCAAGTTCATTTACTTCCACTGTGTACTCTACCAACGAGGGAATAGTTTCTCCACTATCACACCCAAGGCCCTCGCTGCTAGTCGGTGGCCTTTGGAATTTGGGGAAATGCTCTTGAGGCGATGTGACCAACTGGATACGGGGTGCCTCTAGGTGGCTTCTAGGACCAGGACGTTACAGGTTATAGTCAATATGGTCTTCAAACAGCACCAGGAAATCCATTTAAAATATTAGATCACAACCTAGAATATCATGAAAACACAGGTCCGATAGGAAACAATAACATCCAACCATAAGAGAATAATCCTTCAAAATCAAAATATTTTATTCATATACTACTAATAGTGTATCAATAGACATAACCCCATAATATTTCACACCACTATGTTTAAAAAATTATTAAAATATGTATATTCAATAGAGTGTGAGGAACCAATGAAAAATAAATAATTATCCAACTTGTAAGGTACATGAATAATAAGCCGAACAGTCAATGGTCCAACCTTTCCACCTCCCTCTGTAGTATAAACATAATGGATAAAACTCATCATTGTACTCTATGATATGGTATATGCTATTGGTTCTGCACTACCATACTAATATATAATCCCTTCTCCTAGAGTACCATGTTTTCCACCAGATCTGATATGGCTAGTAGAACTCCCAATGCAAACCCTATATTGGGTATCCAAAAGCCATGCCTTCATTATGAATAAATCCTGATCCACTAATATTTTTTTCTATTAAGGGATACTATAGAACATATTCACATGAATAATCTATCCCCATGCTTGAAAATATACTATGTTTCATGAAAACTAACCAAACAAGTGTCCTGAGAAGTCATACTAAAACAAAAACACCTAATTACCACCCCAATAGGTCAATCATCCACCCTAAATACTCTATCTACCACCACCTGGGTAAAAACACTCAAATATTAACTTTACACCATTATAATTCACACCATTGGATCACCCATCATGAAATTCATGTCCACCATCCAAAGACCTCTTATAGTGTTTTTCTTGAAGAAGAAAAAAATTCACCCC
Organism: Viscum album; assembly: GCA_963277665.1. NCBI lineage: Eukaryota > Viridiplantae > Streptophyta > Magnoliopsida > Santalales > Viscaceae > Viscum > Viscum album. The sequence continues at coordinate 1,904,084,926 of OY728137.1, forward strand.
CACATAAATCATATTTAAATGGATGATATTCACCTAGGATTTTATCTCATATCTATGGGCATCCAAAAAACGTTGTCTCATGGCAACCACACCCCCTTCCAATAGAGGAAAAAAATGCATTGCATGTCAGAGAAGTAGGAAGTATAATATATCACAATCATAGTCCCTTGGGTCTAACTAATAAGCTCCACGTCATTCTAATGTATTAATATATATATTTATAATTTTCATAGAAGTAATTCTTGTCAGTGATTCAATATCATACATTCTTCTTCCTTAGTATGAACTAGAATACCCCACCGGTGCATTGTCTTGGAGTTGGTGGTCTAGAACCAACTACTTTGTACATTATTCATTAAATAAAAACCTTATCACATCTTGATTGTTCTTCTACATGACATGTTATGTGATAATGTCCTAAGGACTGCTATTACATTAAATGGTCGTAGCGGATCCCTGCTATGATGAGAACCCGGAAGTGCCATAACACTGTTCTTGAATGTATTTTCTACGGCCGAATGATATTATTTGACGGACACAAATAATACAGGTCATTAGGGGTGAGGACTCATAAAACATTGAGGCACCTTCTCATGGTGTTCGCCCTTGGTAATATTCAAGAGGATATTATGAGAAAGAGACCCGCCAGTAGAAAATCCACATTTCATAGTGTCATTGGATGTTCATATCTGCGGACGTGTGTATTGGTCCTTAGACTTTAAGATTATTATTAATGGGTATTACAACTCGTGCACTTAGTTGTATTGATGAAAATTGTGACGACACACTATTTGCAGCGAGGTAGGATATGTTGGGTGCGTCACGAGTAATACCGCATTAATAGATAATGCGAGAATGGATTTGTCCCTTCTGTTCCATAACAGAAGTAGATATCTCAGGCCCTTTGATGTAATTGATATAGACTAAATAAATCAATGGCCATGGTAAGGTATGGGAAAGTTCAATTCTGGGAAGGTAAAGAATGAATAATCAAGCATATGGGTTGATGGAACTAGCATGCAACCTGCTTGATTGGAGATATCGAGACAGAGGGATTATATTACACGGTAAGTATTCATAGAAGGTGACACATCATTGCGAAGTTAACTTCTTTCTTTATGGGTGCCTTAGCGTGTTGCAAGACGCTAACCTTGGACATTAGGTAGGATCAGCCTAATGCCACTATGAAAGAGGCCTAGAGGGTCACACACTAAGTGTGTCCATGTATCTTAGTTAAATATTTATTTATCAAGTTAAATAAATATTATTCCCGACTGTGGTTTAATAGTAATTTAATGATGTATGGTCACACTTATTTTTGACACTAGTTATTCGAGATAATATATTATGAAATAAATAATATATTTATTAGTGAGTAATGCAGTAACATTTATTTAAGAAATAAATAGTCATTACTCAAGTTCTAATAAATGTGGTGGAGAAAAATGGAAAATAAAAGTACACGCCGTGTATATTAAATATACACGCCGTGTAGTTTAATGGAAAACAAGTACACGCCGTGTATTAATTATTACACGTCGTGTAGTTTTTTCAGTTGGAATTTTGAGTATTTAATATTGTTTTATTAAATGATATTTACTATAATCAGAGTGGGTGCATGTCAAGGAATTAATAATTAGACATGGGGGTTTTCAATAAGAGTTAATGAAATAAATAAAACGCCTAACACGTTTATTTATTGTCATAACTCTTTTAACATCAATCCCAATTATAAATATCCTCTCAACCCCAACATTTTAGAGAGCCGTTGTTGTGCACAACGGATTTGTAAATACTCTCAAGACAATATAGAATTCCCTTTCCACCAAGAACACCCTCACGATACAAGAGAATGATCATCCACCGGATCAAGGCGGTCGAAGGCGGACACGAAAGTGAAGGTTCTTCCATGCTAGTACCTGGAGATCCCTTCAGCGACGTCCGGAGATACGTGACACACATGTGGATCACTGCTAAAGGAATCCTACACTTGTATTCTACGACGCAACGATGGATCACCGAATCGTGGCCAGACTCATCAACGAAGAAAGAATTCCAATGAGGTAATTATTATGCATTAATTAAATTAATTATAATCAACATATGATGATCCTACTCAAGGGTTCTGGGACTCTTATTTTCTTTTCGTTCTTCATTTTATTCTGAAGATTCGATGTTTTATATCGTGACGGATCTCGGATTGAACGTTTTTTAACGTTAAAATTAATGTTAGGCTAACCCACCAATGTGCTTCCGCTGTGCCCAGAACCTACAAGTGGTATCATAGGGGTCAAATCATTGATTATAATTATTTAGTTTTTCGTTGGTAATTTACCCATTTAATAATTTAGTTATTTCAATTCATGTTTAATCATTCTGGAAATCTGAATATCGAGACCTATTCCTCCTCCCTAGTTTCTCGTTCACCTCACAGAAATGATTTTTTCTTTTAATTTTTATTAAAATAAAATAGAGGAACTCATCCGGAGGAGCCAAACGTTTCTGGCCATTTAACACCAGAATACACGGTTTGTATTCGGAAGTACATGTCGTGTAGTCTAGGTTCAATGAATTGACTGATCCGCCAAATCTGGTCGTGTATTGGATTCTTACTAAGAATATAAGACACCGTGTGTTGACCAGAAAACGGTGGCACACGGTTTCTGGAATACACACAGTGTGGTCCAATGAACACGACGTGTAGTCCCTTCGGGTAAGGGTTGGGTCGTGTACTCCGTACACGGCCTGCCCGACTGGAAACCGTGTAACGTGGAAACTACACGGTGTGTGTCCCACTGTACACGCCATGTACCCCAAAAATTTCCGTAGTACATTAACAAGCCCTATCCCCGGGCATGTACTTCGGATGGACGGTGAAGAAAAGCACAAGTCGTGTAGTCGGAACTACACGTCGTGTACTCACCCAAATTACGCAGATTTATTAAAATATATTATTATATTATACAAACCGTTGAGACGCGTACCATGGTGCGGGCATAAAGTTGAGGCATAACACATGATAGGTGTTTTATATATATGTGTTTAATTTAACATCTGCGTAATAAATGAGAATTCACCGGGTTGCTTCCAAGGTTCAAGTTACCTACAAGGATAATTTTAAATGAATTTATTTGTTTAAAATTATGATGGATGAGAATCTCAAGAAAATTCAGAAAAGGGATTTAAGATAAAAGGATTGATTAATTAATGAAAATTTATTGATTCGAGCGTGATTTATCATAAACAAGAATGATTAATGAATTGAATGCTAGTTTTATTTATGCGTAAATATCATTACATTTATGGATGATCATGAGCTAGACCAAGACCTTTATATGTGAATGGTTTCTTTTAATTAAATTATTTAAATTAAATTTTTTGGCCTGCGAGCCATCTTCTCATTAATAAGTAGGGCCTGCATGCCCAAGGATTATTTTATGTAAAAACCCCTTTTTCCCCTCACCTTCATTTGAGATAAATGCATATGTAATGGATGGAGCTCCCAAGCTAGTGGAGGCGGCTCATGTCAGGAGCCAAGGAGAAACCAATCCAAGGAGATACAAAGGTGGACAGGTGGAAGTTGTAAACACAAACCCGCAAGGTTCAAGGTGTTTCTCCCCTAGGTCTTGGGTTAGTTTATCAACCGATTGATAAACTAAAAAATAGAAAAGCTCTTGATCATACCATTTATTTTATTTATGTCAGTAGCATGGTTTATTTATTGTGGTGTGTTGTCACGATCACACAATTAATGAATTAAACGAGCATGCAAGATGGAACTAAAATAAAACCATCTTATACATAAATATTATCCTAGAAATGGTTATTGACTTAAGTATATCCCACTTAAAATTAAAAAGCATGTAATCAAAGATAATTAAATGGAAATTTATGTATAAGGATTAAATCCATCAAAATAAATATTAAGTCGACATAGCCTTCCATAATCTGGGTTAGAATCGAACCATAGTTCAAAGTTCTTGACCAACCCTTGTTGGGGTGCTTTCAATTATCTGGGAATTATAATTCAATGTTTTGTGTTGACTTGACTTGGTTCACATCAAGGGTTGACAGCCACAGCAGGACTTGGTGTGACCAAGAGGAAAAGGTTGAGGAAATCCAAAAAGGATTTCAGGATTGGGGAGTCCACTCAGCGGATCAAGGAGCTGCGAGTTAATGCAGTTGGAATTTGGAATGCCTACCTAAAACCCTTCATGTTTCTTGACCAACCCTATTTGGGATAATGCGAATGGGAAATATGGATCCTTGCCACTATAATATTCACACAACAGAATATTCCTAAGTCAATGGTGAGGGCTATTGGATTTCGATAAAATAGTGGGAGACTAATAAGTATTAATTAATTTATTTGTCTCAATTTTTGTATTAAAGTACTAAACCTTTTCTCATCTTAATTTGTAAAAACGGCAAGAAAATGACTTCAAACATATCATTGTGCACCATACTCGAAAAATAAAACCTTCTCACTGGCACCGATTTCCAAGAGTGGTAAAGGCATTTACGCGTTGTCCTTCGCCACGAAAGGAAATTATATGTACTGGAAGAGCCTATTCCAGTTGCACTTAGGAAAGAGGCTGGTGATGAGGAATTATCTCTCTACATGAATCACATGGATGATGCCATATATGTTCAGTGTTTCATGCTATCGTCCATGTCTATTGCACTCTTGAAGCAACATGAAAACATGGACGCTTATAGCATGATGTCTCACCTTAATGATCTCTACCAAGAGAAGGTGAGACATGAGAGGTATGAGATCTCCATTGCTTTGTTTACCATGATGCATGGATATTCTATGCCATTTGGGCCTCATGTAGTCAAGATTTTTGGATACATTGAATTCTTGGACATCTTTGGGATTAAATTCCCGGATGAGTTGCGTACAGATCTCATCCTATCATCACTGCCCAAGACCTTCTCTAGCTTTATTGTCAACTATAACATGAGCGGCAATGAGAAGAGTCTATCAGAGCATCTAACCTTGATTCTCCAGGTAGATAAGGACATGGGGCGTGAATAACCCGTGGTCCTTATTGTGAACAAGAAAATGAAGGAAAAGGAAAAGGGGACAAAGACTTATAAATGGTCTGAAGCCCCAGAGCAACGTCCCTCCAAGAAGGGGAAGATCCAGAGGCAGGGCAAGGAACGGGAAGCAGTGTGTTTTTCATGTGGAAAGCAGGGCCACTGGAAGTGGAACTACACACAAAAGCATGGGGACGCTAAAGGTTCATTTGTTATCGAGTGAAATCTTTCTATTTCTACACATTGGGTATTTGATACAACTTGTGCGTATCACATCTTTATTCAAATGCAGGAATGACGTAGATTTAGAAAGATCTTCAGAGGAGAGGTGGATCTTTGAGCTGCCAATGGCACAAGGATGGCTGTGTTGGTTATTGGCGACTACCACCTCCCATTGCCGACTGGGATGATTTTGGTTTTACATAACTGTTATTATGTGCCTAGTGTTACCAAGAACATAATTTCTGTATCATGTTTTGATATGGATGGATTTGATTTCAAATTTGGAAATAAGGGTTGTCACAATTATAAGAACAATGTATGTTATGGTATGGAACATTTAAATAATGTTTTGTATGTATTGAATTATGAAAACCAAGTGTTGGTAATCGATAATGAAAAAAACTCACATGACTGATACATCACCTAGTTATGGCATCACTTCCATGGTTATGTGAATGAGAAGCGTTTGACAAAGCTTTGCCGAGATGGCTAATTAGACTCTACTGAGCTAAAACCACTTGATAGATGTCATGCTTGTTTACAAGGAAAAATGACCAATCCGCCTTTTGGTTGACAAGGTGAAAGGGACACAGAGCTTCTAGGATTGGTACACACGGATGTGTGTGGACCATTTTCAGTAGATGCTAGAGGTGGATATTCATACTTCATTACATTAACTGATGATTTGAGTATATATGGCTTTGTCTAATTAATGAGGTATAAGTCAGAGTCCATAGAGAAATTTAAGGAATTCATGAATGAAGTAGAGAATCATCTTGGTAATAAGATAAAGAATCATCGATCGGATCGAGGTAAAGAATATCTGAACCAAGAGTTCATTGATCGTCTACGGGAGTCTGGGATTCTATCTCAGTTCACTCCTCCATATACACCACAGGGGAATTGTGTTAGTGAAAGGAGGGACCTCACCTTGTTGGACATGGGGAGGTCGATGATGAGTCATGCAAATCTTTCATTATACTTTTGGGGATATTCATTACAAACTGTAGCATACACATTAAACCGAGTACCAACTATGGTGGAAAATGGAATTCCATCCGAGTTATGGAATGGGAGGAAACCCACTTTTTCGCACACATGTGTATGGGGATCCGAGGCATTTGTTAAGGCCTTATCGGGAAAAAAATAGCACCCCGGGGCACTAAGTGTATCATTATAGGATATCCCAAGGAAACGAAGGATATTACCTATATAACCCTCAAGACAAGAAAGTGACTGTCACTAGTCAAGAAGTCTTTCTTGAGAGGGAGCACATACTCAAGAAGGATAGTGGGAGAAAGATTGACTTCAACGAAGTTGATGCTCAAGATACACAGGAGTTGGAACAGGAACAAGTTCCACAAGTCCCTGTGGAAGAGGTTCCAGAAACAAAAGTACTGCGTAGCAGCTCAAGAGAGGTAAGAGAACCAGAGACATTTGGATTCCTAGTCACCGAGGATGGTGAATCATTATTGCTGGACAATGATGAACCTCTCTCCTACAAGGAAGCAGTAGAAAGCTTAGAAGCTGCAATATGGCTAGAAGCTATGAATTCTAAGATGGATTCCATGCATCAGAACCAAGTTTGGGTTCTGGTCGATGATCCAGTTGATGTAAATCATGTTGGATGCAAATTTTTATTCAAAAGAAAGCTAGAAATGGAAGGTCAAGTTAGCACCTATAATGCAAGGCTAGTGGCTAAAGGATTTAGACAACATCAAGGAATTGACTATGATGAAAACTTATCGCCAGTTGCCATGTTTAAATCCATTAGAATCATACTTGCCATATCATCTTACCATGACTTCGAGATTTGGTAGATGGATGTCAAAACATCATTCCTTAACGGGAACCTTCTGGAAGATGTCTATATGACACAACCAGAAGGGTTTGTGACACCAGGTGAAGCCAAACGGGTTTTCAAGGTGAAGAAATATCTTTATTGATTGAAGCAAGCAACCAGGTCCTGGAACATTCGATTTGATGAAGCCATAAAAGAATTTGGTTTAATTAAGAACAAATGTGAGCCATGTGTTTATAAATGGTTTAATGGGAATTCGGTCATCATCCTAGTGGTATATGTTGATGACATATTGCTTATTTGAAATGAAGTACCGGCCTTACAGTCAGTTAAGGACTGGTTGAACAAGTGTTTCTCCATAAAGGACTTAGGATATGCAGCCTACATTATAGGGATCAAGATCATTCGTGACAGATCGAAGAGGCTTTTTGGACTAAGTCAGGGTACATACATTGACCAGATAGTAAAGAGATTTATTATGGAAAAATACAAGAGGGGATTGGTTCCAGTGTCACATGGCTAACATATTTCTATGAAAATGTGTCCCCAGACACAACATGAGAAAGATAGGATGAGTAAGATCCCATATTCTTCGGCTATAGGATCCATCATGTATGCCATGTTATGTACCAGGATTGATGTTGCCTATGCACTGAGCATGGAAGGAATATATCAAGAAGATCTAGGAGAACAACATTGGACTTCTGTTAAGACTATCCTTAAGTATCTGAGAAAACTACGGATATGTTCCTAGTGTATGGAGGAGACGAGGAGCTTGTCATTAGATGGTATGTTGATGCTAGTTTTCAAATACATCAGAATGATCTGAAGTCACAATCTGGATATGTTTTCTGTCTCAATGGAGGAGCTGTGAGCTGGAAGAGTTCAATGCAGCCAGTTGTCACCGATTCTACAGTGGAGTCCGAGTATATAGCGGCTTCTGATGCAGCCAAAGAAGCCGTCTGGATTCGGAACATTGTCGAGGATATTGATGTGGTTCCTAGCAGTAAATATCCCATTACATTGTATTGTGATAATACTACAACAGTGGCTCTTGCAAAAGAACCAAGGTCACATCAACGGACAAAGCACATACTCTGGATGTATCACATCTTGAGGGATTTCTATCAAAGGGGTGAAGTTTCAGTGAGCAGAGTGTCCACGGAAGAGAACGTGGAAGACCCCATGACTAAAGGCCTATCAAAGAAGAAGCATGAATATCATGTGAGAGCTAGCTGGTTAATGGTTGTTAGCAGTTGGCTCTTGTCCATGTGGGAGTCTGTTGGAGTTGGTGGTCTAGAACCAACTACTTTGTACATTATTCATTAAATAAAAACCTTATCACATCTTGATTTTTCTTCTGCATGACATGTTATGTGACAATGTCCTAAGGACAGCTGTTGCATTAATGGGTCATAGCAGATCCCTGATATAATGAGAACCCGGAAGTGCCATAACACTGTTCTTGAATGTATTTTCTATGGCCGAATGATATTATTTGAGGGACACAGATAATACAGGTCATTAGGGGTGAGGCCTCATAAAACATTGAGGCACCTTCTCATAGTGTGCGCCCTTGGTAATATCCATGATGATATTATGAGAACGAGACCCTCCAGTAGAAATCCACATTTCATAGTGTCATTGGATGTTCCTATCTGCGGACGTGTGTATTGGTCCTTAGACATTATGATATTTATTAATGGGTGTTACAACTTGCACACATAGATGTATTGACAAAAACTGTGATGACACACTTTTCACATCGAGGTAGGATACGTTAGGTGGGTCACGATTAATACCGCATTAATAGATAATGTGAGAAAGGATTTGTCCCTTCCATTCCATAACGGATGTAGATATCTCAGGCCCTTTGATAGAATTGATATAGCCTAAATAAATCCATGGCCATGGTAAGGTATGGGAAAGTTCAATTCCAGGAATTCAAAGAAAGAATAATCAAGCACATGGGTTGATGGCACTAGCATGCAACCTGCTTGATTAGAGATATCGAGACAAAGGGATTATATTACACGGTAAGTGTTCATAGGAGGTTACACGTCATTGCGGCGTTAACTTCTTTCTCTATGGGTGACTTTCCATGTTTCTAGATGCTAACCATGGAATTTAGGCAGGATCATCCTAATTCCACTAAGAAAGAGGCCTAGAGGGTCACACACTAAGTGTGTCCATGTATCTCAGTTAAATATTATTTTAACAAGTTAAATAAATATTATTCCCAACTGTGGTTTAATAATTATTTAAGGATGTTTGATCACATTTATTTTGACACTAGTTATTCGAGAGAATATATTGTGGATGAAATAATATATTTATTAGCGAGTAATTCATTTACATTAATTTAAGAAGTAAATAGTCATTTAATCAAGGCTTAATAAATGTCGTGGATAAAAATGGAAAATAAAATTACACGCCGTGTATATTAAATATACACGCCTTGTAGTTTTATGGAAAACAGTACACACTGTGTCTTAATTATTACACGCCGTGTAGTTTTTCCAGTTGGGATTTTGAGGATTTAATATTGTTTTGTTAAATGATATTTATTATAATCAGTGTGGGCGCATGTCATGGAATTAATAATTAGACATGGGGGTTTTCAATAAGAGTTAATGAAATAAATAAAACCCGTAACGCGTTTATTTATTTTCATAACTCTGTTAACCTCAAACCCGATTATAAATATCCTCACAAAACCAACATTTTAGAGAGCCATTGTTGTGCACAATGGATTTTGAAATACTCTCAAGACAAGAGGGAATTCCCTTTCCACCAAGAATGTCCTCATGTTATGAGCACAAGATCCTCCACCGGATCAAGGCAGACAAAGGCGGACATCGCAAGCGAAGGTTCTTCCACGCTAGCACCTAGAGATCCCTTCGGCAACGTCTGGAGATACGTGAAACATGTGTGGATCACCGCAAGAGGAATCCTATACTTGGATTCTACGACGCAATGACTGATCACAGAATCGTGACCGGAAACATCAATGAAGAAATAATTCCAATGAGGTAATTCTTATGCATTAATTAAATTAATTACAATCAACATATGATGATCCTCCTCAAGGGTTTTGGGAATCTTATTTTCTTTTCGTTCTTCGTTATATTCCAAATATTCGGAGTTTTATATCATGACGGATCTCGGATTGAACACTATTTAACGTTAAAATTAATTTTTGGCTAACCCACCAACGCGCTTCCACTGCACCCGGAACCTACACTTTGATAGTCCATATATTACATAAGATTCCAATTTAACTATAATCTCATTAGTACATTCCTTTTGATCAGGATTCATATTTATGGACTCCATCCAGAACTCTACTTCCTTAGGTAGACCCTTTGTAGCCATGGTTTGAGGTTGTTGCAACTGAAACTCTATAGTAAGGTTAAAGATACTCAGTAGAACCCATCCTCATTCTCATTACATCATATACATAATATGATCAAATATATCATGAAACCACTCCTCCCCTCAATTAATATGGATCAATGGGGTTTCATATTCCACTTTTAAGGGAGTGTTCTTGGTGATATCCTCATATCTCTCATCGAGAACACATCCTCATAGTGGAATATCTTTAAAATTCCAATCACACATCTTAAAATAGAAAACAAAAATCTTCCACAATTTGTGAAAAATAAACCAATCTACAAGCCACAAACAACCCATTATTCATAAAATTTCCAAACAGAAATAATAAAATATCTATCACTATACTAAACCATCCCAATAATGGTTCATGGTCAACATGGTGTAAAAAAACTTAGTCACTAGTCTTTCATTTGACACCATTTTGAATTAAATTTCCTTCATAAATAAAAATATTTCCCATTTAAGTGCCATTATACATTAAAAATCATCAAACCCAAATCATAAATAATTTATGAATATTATTTAAGATGTATTCTTTAAACTCTAATTTACATTCATTTAATTTAACCATAATAATCATCTTTAATGGACACTATTTATTTCAAAATTTGAAGGAAAATAAATTCATACATTTACTCACATCCCACATGTCATTATCATGTGTGTGTACCATGATGCATGTCACAAATTTCCCTAAGTTTTTAAGATGATATATGTATGCACAACGCCATACCATTTTTCCTATGAGATAAATATCATTAAATAGTCGCATCACATAACAAGTGCATCACCAAAGGTTAAATATCATCCAACCATAACAACAATCTTCTATAACAATAATCCACCACTAGATACTTAGGTTTTCCTGCATACATGAGATATATACTCTCATTGGGAATTTAATTTACAATGCATAACACATTTTAGTCTCCCATCAACCATTCCCAGATATTATGTCAACTATAAAAAATCAGATATGATACCACTTTTTAACATTCTCATCCTAGGATCCAGTAAATCGGTTACCCGAGTTGGGTCACCATATGACCTCATGTAAGACTCCACACACATTAGTGTTTTTTAACTTGAAACGAGGGTCTAATAGAACATATGGGGAGACTATAACATAATTATGAGAGTAAGACACCTCAAATATAATACAAAATGGTGAAATCAAATTAACTATAAACATTACCCATGAAAACATTTCCTAAAACATTGTATAATACTATAAAAAATAGTAAATATTCTATGTAATGTAATATAATACCATGTGTAACGAAAAACCCAAATATGGAAAATTTTAATAATCCCAAAAATTGGTTTCAGAATCATATTCTAAGCCCTTTATCCCTGAAATCCGAAGACCGAATCAACCATCTATCATAGGGCCCTTGCCCCTATCCTGATCTTAAACCATGATGTCTTATCAGGTACACAATAGTATAATGAATATGGTGTGATTTCAACTCAATAGGACCGCACTTACATTTTTATCCAAAATAGACTTTCTAAATTGATAGTTGATATTAGGAAAAAATGAACAAAAAGAAAAATAAATAAACCATGTACGATTAATCAACAAAGTTCACTTAGCATATTTCATCATTTATTCTATAGGTTATCAATTCTCCAAAAATAAACTTCAGGATATTTTGATCATATAAAAAATTCAAAAATGTGAATAATAATGTTTCCTATATCAATAGGGAAAACATTACATGATGAAATAAATATCACATTCCTTGGAGACTCAATCTTGGAATTCATATTCCATGCATTCTTTATTTAAATAAAGCCTCAGTTTGACTCCCTAAACCGTGCATTATAGGTATAGGTGATAGTGCCTCTTTATATCCTACCTCATGGGCATTTACCCTCAATTTTAATAACGGCATTCCTCAATTTTGTGTGAACATGATTTTTTAACCATTCAATGATCCTTACCATTTATAACCATCACATAGTGAACACATTTACCGTTTACAATCTATACTCCCCTCAAAAAATATACATTCTTCATTCCTTAACCCATTAACACATTTAATAATAACATGCATTGTAAAATTTAACATATACACCATTAAAAATTAATATCATACTAAAACATATTTCATTTAAAAAACAATACATTTAACACATTTAAAATATACAAACGGTCCCCTTATCCCATATGATCAACTGAAAAAATTAACATCTCTTTTGTTCAAAATCCATATTAACAAGACAACCTAATTTTCATTTTGGTTCCTTTCATAATGTGTGTTGACAATATAACCCTAACTTCCATATGTTCTATCTCATGAACCATTTCATTTAATATTTAATAACCCAATCCAATGTTTATGCATGTGTATCACCCAAAGTGTGGCCACTATCTTGGTCTAGTCATCCTCAAAGCATCACATGGAGATCATGAGGGGTTGAATCCATAATTTATCTATCCAATTATTCAATTCATACTAAGGGGACTGAATTCATATCAAGAGAGTACCAAAGGGAAACCATTATAACATAAATCAAAAATCAAGACTATGGGATATAAAATAGAGATAAAAAAACATGATTTTGAAGATAAATTCTCACTTACCAAAAGCCATTGACTTGATCTCAACCCTCATTCAAATACCAAACATATAATATTTTAAAAAAAATAGTCATATAGCATCAAAATTGAACAATGATTCCACAATCCGTACCCCATAAAAAAGTATGTATATAAAATTTTAGGCTCACCAGATACATCAATCCATACAGAATGATGATCTAAATAGAGTAGAAATGAGTGAGATAAATCCATGGGATGTTTGGGAGGTGGGATTAATCACCACTTGATACCATAAGTAATATTGGGAGGGAAATCAGGTAAGGAAAAATAATTCCGAGTGGGATGAAATGGTAAATTCATCATTTTTAATGAGGAACATAGTTTTTCAACATAGTTCGCCAAACCATGATCCAGTAGTGCACCACCCTCTATCCAAAGGCATCCAGGCTACAGGGTCTCTTGGGATGCCCCCACTATTTGAAAATCCATGTGGTAACCATATTTGTTGGCTATATTCAAGACTAAATAGATTCACTTCAATCATTTCATAGTTTCACCAACCATGTCCCCCTACCATAGGAATGCATGGTTTGTGTGTACGTTCACTACTAACCATGTTTCGACAATCCAAAATGAAATAGATGGACCTATTTTACCTTTTCTCATGTCCCTAACCCCTTAGGACCCCAATCATCCTACAAAACCAAGAAAATGTTACATTACACAATATAAATTTATTTAAATAAATATATTAATAAGAACATACTTTATCAATTGTATGTGATATAAATCATATGAAATCCATCCATATCGCAACTAATAATCATTCTAAATATTTTTTTAATAATTAATGTTTTAAATAGTTGAATAAAATATTAATGGGTGAATAAAAATTACTTTTCCCTATTTTTAGAAAAAAAATTCTCATATTTGAGAAGAGGATATCTCAAGGATTGTTTCTCTTGTAATTTTTCATTTTAAAAAAATGTCATCTCATGATAAATATGACGGAGAATGAAATTGAAAATCTAAGATATAATATTGGGTCCTTAAATGAAGACATTAAGGATATGATTCATATGATATATTAGATGTTTTTGATTGCTATATTTTAGCCTTCTTCAATGGTGACTCTATAACTTTTTCTCACCCTCTACTGAAAAATTCTATTGGTGAATATTTGATTAGACAGATTATGAGATATTAGATAAAATAGGGATTCAATATATTTTATAAGACTAATGATATACTATTTGATGGATAAAAATATTATTTTACAAAATTATTGGAGTTGGTTAGAATTAATGTAAATTGTATCTATAGTGGCAGATCACCAATTTGAAATTCTATTGATATATATCTGAGTAGACTTTTTACAATTTCATATATAAAAATATTATTTAGTTATATAGATATTAGAAACATATTTTGACCTCTAAATCAGGAATTGGGGACACTTTTGGATTGATTGATGACTATTATTCACACTATATACCATTTTCATGAAATAAATATGTTTTTTTGTGATGGATCAGGGATCACAAGATTTATAAGACCTCACTAGAATATAAGAGCCTTGTCTTTAAACTTCTAATACCACTAAAATAGAACCTCCAGATCATCTTATGACTTTATCCTCTACCTCTACCAGTTCCTCTAACAATCATTTTAGTTTTAATCCATAATAGGGTTTTTAGCATCATTAACATTTTCTAGGTGCGTGATCATTCAAAAGCCTTGTCCCAAATTTTCACCATTTCCCAAAACTTATATATTAGAATCCAAAGACAAAGGGAAATATAATATTCTTTCTAGTGACATAAAATATATTATTTATGAATTTTATTTTGATTTGAGTCACTAATATTGATTATGTAATTGTTTTTAAAATATGTATAAAATATATTATTTCCATAATTATTCTCTTTGATGTATAATTTATAATTTCTCCTCTCCTCCTACATTTTTTTGCAACAATCACAAATGAATGTCTATTATTGGGAAAATATAGCCATGAGTTTTTATCATTAAAAGGGGGATATTATAAGATTACATTGTAAGATCCATGTTTTAATCATCTAAATTCACATTTTTAGGTTATTATTAATTTATCTAAATTTAATGTTCACTTTTTTTTTGCAAAAAGATAAATCATTATTTCACGTGATGTCCTCGCATCAAAGTAAAACATTCTGAAATTAAATTGACTATATTGATGTAATAACATGGAAATTTCTAAGTTACCAAAACATCAAATAGGTAACAATTTATTAAATAAAAAATACCTAGGTATTAAACTAACTAGAGGATTACTAATCCAATAAAACAAAAAATTAATGTGAAAATATAAATGATTCAACAATATATATGAAGAAATCAACTGACCATTCAGATAGACAATGAAATTTTGGAAATGTATTGAACATACTTCATGAGTAATCAACTAAATTTATGATTGAATTTTGTGTCAATATGAGGTGATAATGTTACTATATTATGTAACCACAAAGTGAAGATACCATAATTCAAATTGACTATAGTTTTATCTCACATTAAGATAAACTGATCGTGCAAGGTGAAATTAAGTGACTTTGTTTAATTGAAATAGTAAATTGTTTTTGTAAATTTGAATGGATATAGTTTTAAAATTTTATTAAATTTAAAATAATTTAATAATTCAATATCAAATAAATCATTATATGTATTTTTTAAGAATATTAATCAATGGATAATTATATAAAGATTTATCTTTAATTAAAAGATACTACCATAGATGAATGGTTAGATATATTGATAATAAATCGAGAAATGTGTGACTAAATAAATATTTTCTTCCATAACACTCTAAAATTTACTTATTAGTGAATGATACAATCAATGTTTATCAACGATGTATATAAATACAATTGATAATGAAAATATGATAAAATATTTAGTATCTTAAAAAAATATTCACTCCTTTGAGCTATATCTTTTTTACTTTATATCCATGATGTTCTTATATTTAAACGTATATCTATTGTAATTTGATCCTTATTTTTACTTTAGTTTATATGATTTACTTTATTTAATCATTTAAATTTTGTATCCCATGATTAATAGTGGAATATGAGGGTTATATTATGTACTTATCTATTTGTAGTTGTCTATATACATCATAATTTTAGTTGTGGATTGTATTTAATAGTATTTAATAAACCTGATTGGAATTGAGTGAATATAAAATTTATAGGACTATGTTCCATCAAGGAAATGTACCACATGATTTACATTACATTATGTTTTATTATTTATTTCATCATATTAATTTTTAAAAATATTTATGTACGTATATCTATCGTATGTTTCCAACTATTATTTTATAAGAAATTATTTTATTAATAAATATCTTATACTTTAAAATATCATAATATATTTTATATTTGTTTTTTGTAAAATATTATTAAATGATAACTATTTTAGAACTAAATTTTAACAATCCTATAATAAGACCAATGATAAACAGTATAATAGAATCAATTTATTTATAGTTAATTATCTGTTAAGTTGTGATAATTTAATTGAGGGATTTTAAAATGTTCTTAATAGAAATTTTATATTGGAATCTAAATTAATACCCCCACACGAGTCATCTAAATGGACCAGTAGATTTCATATTTGAATAAAACAATATATAAGGGTTTTATAAGGTTAACCAACTCTTTTTATCAACAATATATGTCCAAAATTCCATGCATGAATGATATACCTTCACACATATTCATTTTAATGCCAATAATGAGTAAATGAGATAAAGTGGTAAGATGGTCTTGAAATCATACACGTATTTTAGTGAAATATCTATAAAAAAGGTAAAAAATTATTTTATAATATAATGAATCATATTCTTCAGTCCACCCGATGTCATTCTAATGATAAATGAAATGTCTACATTTCTCATTGTTGAAAGTAATGAACAAAGGGTATGAAAATGAATCATAGAATTTTTTGGTAAGTTATGTTGGAATTTCATCACATCTAACAAAGAGAAAACTAAAAATTCATATAATGAATCTTAAATAGTGACATAATGATGTGTATCAAAACATGGTTTTATATGGACAATTATTTATCTACAAACTACAAAAAAATCATTATTAACAATTTTGACGGATTTTTCTCTTCCAAAACTATATCATTGATGAAGAACCATGATGGGGATATTATGAAAAAAATTTAATGAACTATATTTTATTCAATATATAAATAACATGGGAATTATATTTTACAAAATTTCACCATATCATTAATAAATGAAATGTTTTACTAAATTCTCCATCTAAAGAATCAAAAAATAATCCACTATTAAAATTTTTTATCTTTTTTAATTTTACTATAGGAATTTAAATTCTAGGGTCATTGTAATGTTCCCCTATTATGGTAGAAATATATGTATAACCCTAAAACTTCATGTGCAGTTCCCAAAATCATAGGAATTTAATTCAAAAACCATGATCTAGTGGAATGAATCGTAATGTGGTTATAATTTACATAGTAAATAATAAAATAATTTTGAATATAACTTCATAATAAATGTTGAATTTTAATTCATTTTACCTTAATGACATTATAATACATTTTATATTACATCAACTAATACATGCCATGATGAACATTGTGGTGTAGATTTTGTTTTTATTTAAATTCAACATTTATTAAAACCATTACAATATCAAAAGAATCACTAATAAATATATGATAATATTGAAATAAATATAATATGGGAACACCAATAAAACTCATGAATTAATATATCAGGAATCTATTCATGGAACACTAAAAATTTGAGTGTTGTCCAATAAATCCATGATTATAAATAATAGTATTTTTTAGATAAATATACCCAACATAGTAATGATTATTATGAAATGAATTGATCCATCAAGACAGTGGTTGGGTTCATTTTATGGAATTTTTTACACCCCATGCCATCCTACAATAGAATAAGGGTGGATAACTAGAACATTAGAGGCTTATAACATAGTATAAAATTAATGATATTATATAATCATGCATTGTACATTTTTATCTGATGGATAAAATAGATAATATAACATAATAAAAATATAAACAACTAAACATTATAAAACAATTCAATGGGTTATAAAATAAAAGCATAATTTCTTTAGGAAATTAATTAGTTGAGTATATATATAGATATCCTTTAAATATGATAGATAAAAGTTATTTGAAAGAACCAAAAAACTTCACACACTTTAATATTGATCGGTATATCACATAGTCACTTACACCGTAAAATAACACTATTAATTTTATTCGCATCAGTAAGCATCACCAATAGATAGCCCTGAATAAGAAATGACAGATCCAATTACATCAAGACCTCATTTGAGACCTATTTAATCAACAAAGACAGAAAAATGTAATTACCATCCGAGAGTGTGTATAAACATACATAGTAGGATGACCCAAAACTACTATGGAAGGAAAATACTATTTTTCATTTCAAAAACCCTGGTATAAGAGATTATCTTCTAAGATGATATAAAATTATATATATCTTCCCAACATTTGAATAAATTGGGAAATAAATATGTCCTAATCATCATATCGATTATTCTCAAAGAGTATACCGTATGAGAATAATGTGATACTGAAAGTATTGAAATGTAAAAAAGTTTTTATATAATGTATTATAAAAACATCACATCAAGAAGGAATTAAAAGAATGTTTGAAGAGAAAAAACATTCAAACCATTCCATAAGAATTTCCCCTATAATTCCCACATTTCTACAACATTGAAAAAAGGAGGACTGAAAACTTGGTGAAGTATACACTTCAACAATGCGGGTACCACAATTTTTCACATGTAATTATTAACACCATGCTTTAATTCTACAAACCAATAAAGATATGAAAAAATGAGAAAAAATAGAATTAAATCAATAGAAAACATAACCCATGATATTATAACAACAAATGTATACTAAACTATGGAGAAATATGATAATTATTGAGATTCATTCTCTACAAATCTTACTTGTATAGAGAATAACATATCATCCCACTAATTTAATCTACTCCAATCTAGAATACAATGAGAAATATCTATAACTATAATAGTAAATCATGCTCCCCATGTTTGAGGATGGGATACTAACGCTAGTGGATTATCCATTAACACATTTGGATTATAGTATATAATACTTAAAAAATATCATATTGAATGGTGTGTGATAATCACAACTCTAGACTAAAGTGAATAAAAATTTATAAAAATTATATATAAGCATCAGTATATTATGAAATGTTTCGAAAAATAAATTGAAACTTGTATTTAATTAATAAGAGACTAGTTAACAAAACATTAAGTATAATGTGTCATATTTAATGTTTGATTTTTTTTAATTTTATTTTCAGATAATAAATTATTAAATTTAAAATAAAAATATGATTAAATAAAATTAATTTTTTGATACAAAATGTGAGATTTAATTATGTTATGTATTTTAGATCGTTCAAGAAACATTAATTATTGTGTGATTAGTGATATGTAATGATTTTAATAATTCTATAACTATTATGAAATTATAATAATAAAATAATTACCAAAACAATTATTAAAAAAATATACACAAAATATAAATTTTTGAATTAATATAGATGTCAATAAAAACTATTTCTTACATATAATGTATATCATGGTCATTTTAAAAATCAATATAATGTTTCTATTAAAATAGAAAACTATTTATTATTATTATGTATTAATAATTTGTTTAAAGTATACTTTTTTTATATTTAAAATAAAAATAAATCTCATTTATTGAATCATTATTCAATAAATTCTGAATAATTCAATATTATACATGATTTTGGTATGAAATAAATTATTATGCATAAAATGGATTTGTATTAAAAACTATTTTTAATCATGTTTCATGTATTTATATAAAAATTATTTTTTAGTACTCATTAAAATGTAATCATGTAAATTGGTTTCCCTAGACTGGATCAAAATATTCACATTATTTTATATATCCCATCTAATTTCTACTAATAGTGAATAACTACCACTATAGAAATATGACTTCGTGGTTATGGATAAAATGATTATGAAGAAGGTTAATATAAGAGATAATGCATATAATATCTATAAATACATCCTAATTTTTTTATCTAATTTTATATCATCGTTAATGTAACATATGTTCAAATATTTTCCCAATTTTTTCCTCAACAATTGATTATGATACTACTTATGTTCAGAAAAAATACATTCAAAAAGCTCATGATCTCTTAATTAATACTTTTTTCTGCTAACGAAAATGATAAAATATATATATATTTGGTTATTAAAAAATAAATAAATTATGATTATATTAATGTTATTTAAATTTTATTTAAATTTAATGATTTTTTAAAATTATCGAATATTCCTACAGAATGCCAACACAAACTTTCTAAAAACATTACAAAAATAATATAAACGATTAAAAAACATAATAAAATTGATGGATTTGATAAATTATTCTATTAGATGAATATATATATATAATATTGAATTTTAAATAACTAATTATTTTTTATTCTAACTCAGTTATTACAATCATGATCATTAAATTTTTATTATTTGTAAAGTATAAAAAATCATGATATGGATATTTAATGTTAAATAATATTTTATTAAATCATTTAAAAATAATAAAAATATTATTAATGTACATGTGAAAAAAATGGTAATTAATATTATAAATGGTCATTTTTTCCATGTGTATGTTTTAAATTTCATTCTTGGCCCTTAAAGGTGAAATATTTGAGAAAATGCCATTATTTTTTCTTATAAAAGGTGGCTCAGTTTTATTATTCCAAAGACATGTATGGGTATTGTTCTATAATAAACATATCATAAAATACCTCTCCAAAAATGAAATATCATTTTATTAATCAATTTTTTGGAACATAATCCTTTCTGTGAAATATCATATATTTGATCGAAAGGAGGGAATCAAAATAAGTGGTAATCGACTTATCTACATTATTTCAAGATTATTCCTTCTTGTACATCATTAGAATATGTTATTAACATTATTATATAAATAAATTAGTGTCATTAATATAATAAAATTATATAATTGAGATGGAAAAAATGTTTTCCACTTCCATTCCACATTTTTACAAAAGAAAAAACACTCTTGTGTGCATAGATAATACTACATGTAGGAAGTGGTGTGTTGTGTTTTTCATCACCACATCAAACGAAATGTTATAAAATTGTATTTAACTAATATATATGATACATATGACATAATTATTATTATATAATGTAAATATATTATATAATTTCTTGATCCACCATCTGTTGTAAAATTATAATATCTCTTCTATATACATGCCCATTTCTACGAACCAGTAAGTAATGTAATTCTTCGTGAATTTTTTAGTCACAAAGTATGCTATATAGATTGATTTAATAAATAATTATAATATTTAAAATAATATTATTAAAATTTTAATATAAATATTTATCCCCTTTGTTAAAATATAATTGATTTGAAAATAGAAATATTTTTCATTTGTGTGTGCAGACTACCACCTATATCAAATAATGTATTTAATTTTACCTAAATTAATTTAATGATTAGTTATAAAAGTATATTTATTTCTTAAAAATATAATTATAGAATTTCATTCATTATAGATATTACATAACCATGATCTCTTTAACCATGGTCATCCTACCGAGTTTGTTTTATTTATTATGAATCGAACATTCTCAAAAATATTCAACGTAATGTCAATCAATTTTATATCATATTAAATCATGTTAATAATTGATATTATATAAGTAATTGTAGTTTAATGAATATGAAAATGCAACTTATTAACTTATTTAATTAATGTAATTTTATAATTTTTTATTGTAAAATATGTACAAGGTGCATCAAGACACGATATAAGGGAGTTTTGTTCAAAACATTGTTTTATATGTTTTCAAGTCATTATCATCCAAGTCTATTTATGTTTAAATGCTTAAAAACTATTATTATATACATTATAAATTAAATATTATGTTCACTATAATCTATCTTTATAATACATTATAATTTCATTAAAATGAATATTTTTAATGCATTTTATTTTCACTTTCATTAGAAAAGTTAAAAATTATTTTTTATTTTTTATTTTTCCACATGAATATGTTTTAACAAAATAATTAAGATTTTTTATCAATATTAATGTAAAATTTTATATATTTTATTTCAATGTCTATCAGGTTCAAAATTTTCTTGATTTTCCCAAATATTTTTAAAATAGAATGATTTTTTCCTTTTTATGAGTTATCTAATAGGGATTCTCCTTATAGTATCCAGTGGAAAATTATAGGAATTTGATGATGAACATTAAAGATTCATTTTTTTAATTACAAATATGTTATATGAGAATTTTATATATCATGTGTGGGGTTGATATATCCCTCTATTTTATTATATTATGATATCTTTTCTAGAAGAGAATGGTAGACTATATCGTGAAGGCTATTCCTCAATAAGGTCTCATATAAAGGTATGTAATAGTTTAATTTTAAATATAATGTACCAATAAGAATACATTTATTTTAAATTATTTTATAGAGTTACAATGGAAAAATTTTGATTTCATGAGGTATATAAGTACATTTATTAATCGTGTTTGTAACAACCCAATGTTTCATTAATGGAAAATCCCTCTTGATCCAGTTAAATTTATCTTTATGAAAAATGTTTTTATAAGATGTCATCTTATTTGGTTTTATGTTAAGAATCATTGTCCGTTGTTAATATAGCCATTGAACTGTGACCACGTGATTAGTATAAATATAAGACATTAACAAATCCAATTTACTCAGAAAAAAGAAGCGATGGCCTCATCCAGAAGAATTTATACATACGAAGCCCATTTTTCGGATCTCAGAAAAGAGGTGGCATCCATGGGCTTCTCCCTTGACAAATCCCAAGCTGAGCTTCACCATGTCAAGCTCGAACGGGACCGTCTGCTGGAAAAGTTGAAGTTGATAGAGATTACCACTCGAGCGATGTTATCCGAGCCACCCCAAGAGTCTGTCACCATCGCACACCTTACCATTATGTATTATGCAGCTGTTTTAAGGGGTTATGTAACAAATAAGTAGTACTATGTTCATGTACATTATTTTTGTATATATTAATGAATATAATTTCTCATCATTTTTGTTACATTGTAAATAGTTTTTAAAGTAAAAATGGTGTTTTTAGTTATTATTTAATTAAGAAATCTATTTTATTAAATTAAGGGATTTTTGAATTAAATAATATTTTAATAAATTAATATTATTATTATTAAATTAATATTTATTAAATAAAAATGATTTTATAATTTTATGAATGCAATTAAATTTTTTATTAAGGTTCGAAAGCCATTTCTATCAAAACCTGTGAATTTTCGATACATGTCAGTTTTTATTTTAAAAGTGAATATTCACATATTTATTAAATTATTTAGATAAAATAAATGTTATTTTTTGAATCAGGACGTCAAAATTATCCAACGGTGAATTTTTCAGAATTTTCTGAGATAGTCAAATTTTTGGGTAAAAATTAAATACCATTTAAATATATAATGTGTTTTATGACATCATAATGACATAATAGTGATGTCATAAAATACATTAATCTTTATTTTCAGCAAATATATGTTTTACCATTAAAATAATGTGATTTTGGGTTTGTTTGACTTACTTTTCAAAGTATTAATGGACCCCTCAATACTTATTCAACATCTCGCCTTTTTAAATTAATTTCCATGGGAGTGTGACTCACCACCACATAAGAAACACTAATATTTTAAGAAGTTCGGAATTTGGCCTTATAAAATAATGTTTTCCGCTTCCCTTTTCCAAAAACCATGGGAAACAACTATGGTATGGTTTGTGGTTTGGATTAATTTAATTTAAGGGGTCCCAAACATAAATAATAAATAATTCATTCACCATTCCTATATAAACTCACCCAAGATCCCACTTACTCCTCACTCAATGCCATTTATGTTCGTCCAAACTCTTCCCTACTCTCTTTATAATCCTCCCAAGGTGCCCCAAGATCCCAAGAAGCCTCTCACAAGCCTCTCTCTATCCTTTGGAAGCACACTTCCAAGTAAGGGTTTTTTCTGCCTTCCACATTTTTTTCAATTTTCTTTAAGTTGTTCTGCCCTTTTAATTTCAATTATGAATGGTGGGGTATGGTTTCTCACCTCCCCCATACTGACCTCTTATTGTTTGAATGATGGGATACCCCTTTCTCTTTCATTAAATGTCTCCCATGTACACTCGTTACTATGCCGAAATTCTGAAAGGAACTTCTCTCTTCTTTTACATTCAAGCAATACTTTTGTATCATGAAACTAAATTCCATTACAATTGTTGGGAAATGTATCTATATAACCTCCTTACTTTCCATTACATGTAAATATTATAAGGAACCCCTTTCTCTCTCATCATCCATTTTTATGAATTCTTAAGTCGCGCCGTTATGCTGCCGAAATCGCACTGATTTTCTAAGGCAATGTCATTGTGTAGTGAATACCATACCCATTTCTCCATCAAGGGTATTAACATTTATGCACATTTACTTATTTATTGTAAAGTTTCATGTATGAATTCCACATTCCTTTATCATGGAATAAATGATTATATTTTATGAATCCATGTTTTATGATCCATGTGGCACACTTATGCATGAAATGAAATGTTTAAGAATGGTGCGCCCTTATAGCGCTCTAGTGCATTGGTTAAAGTATAGTATCATGATATTTCATGTGAAATGAGTTTTGAATCATGCTAATTCAAGTGAAACTATGTTTCACTCATTAATCATGTGCAATGAGGGTTTACTCAAGCATTATGTGCAATGAGCCTTGGCTCATGATAATTCCATGTTAAGTGTTGTTACCACATTTCCATGTTATGATTATCATGAAGTATCATGCCTTTATGTTCATGTTTCTTTTATTCTATATTGATATTCCTATTGTCTAACATGTATTTTACTCCTCATTTTATTTAATGTGTACTCCCTTACTAGGATTTATAGCTCACCCATTTCTTATGCACGTCTTCAGGTTATCCAATGCAATCCTAAGTATGAGGGAATCTAGTGGTAATGTAAAGTAAGTTTTCAATAAATTTGTTGTGTTTCATGAATTATGTTTTTATGTAATGGTGCTAAGCCCCAAAGACACTAACCCTCTGAATCTTCTTTGTTGTATCAAGTGAAGTTTTATGTAATAAATCAGGTTTAAGTTTTTAATAAAAGAAGGGTTGTCATAGTTGGTATCAGAGGATAGGTTTAGTTATTTTTGGGATTAGGAAACCCTAGTAAAGCCTTAGATACAAGACTATGTATAAAAAAACATCCCTATGTTTTGGTAAATACTATTTAAGTGGTTTATCAAACAAATACATCCCTGTCTGGATATGAGCATGTAGAGGTGGCTCTAGAACAGATGTATCCTAGGGGTAAAACCCAAAAACACTGCTTTGAGCTAGAATCGAATGGGAACTGGTGCACGACAATGGGTCTTGCTTCACTCTTGGTTACGACACTCCCAGGGGATATGTTTTGATAAATTCACAAGCATAGTATGAACCCTTATTAAGGGAATTAAAAAAAATTCCCTACGAATATATGATAGAAAGTAGATCATGAAAATCCCAGATTGAAGCCTATAGACTCATGAGTTAAGGAATGAAATTTTATTTATAAGTCATCAACTTTTGTCTTTGGATTACCCTTTATGTGTTACCCCTAAATTTACTTTTATTCCATCCAATGGACGGTAATAGGAGGACTCGGGCTAACAACCGTTGTGATGATCAGTGTGATGACTGTACTAATGAGATGCCCAATCCAATGGGAGCAGGAATAATGAACTTTGTCACGCTTCCCTCTCAACTAACTCACGCTTTGAATAGAAACACGGGTCAAGAGGAACGTCCAAACCCCCCTAAGAAGGAACAAGTCGCTATCGATAGCTTCATGAGGAAAATGCCTCCTACTTTTAGTGGATCATCTGATCCCACGATCACTAAACAATGGATCAACTGCATTGAAATGATATTATCCATCCTCCAATGTTCTGAACAAGAGAAGGTTCTCCTGACGGCTTATCGTATAGAGGGTGAAGCTGAACAATGGTGGACATTGATCAAAAATACAAATCTTGAGGGGGAGATCGAGGCGTTGGAATGGAAGAATTTCTGGAAGATGTTTTTCGATAAATATTTTCTGCGCATCCTCTGGCTTAAGATAGAAATGGACTTCCTTTACCTCAGGAAAAAAGATGAATAATCTGTTGGATCGTACAAGGCAAACTTCACATGGCTTGCACGATACGCTTCCGGCTTTGTCGTTACCCCCGAATGCAAGGTCGACCGCTTCTTTGGTGGGCTGAATCCTAGCTTTCGGAAATAATTAGCGATCTGTGACTTCGACAGTTATGAGGAAATTGTCTGATGTGCCCTCAAGGTCGAAATGGAGATCGGGGAATCACAGGGGTATCATGGGGACAAGAAGCATAAGGTGGACTTCAATGCTGGTGGTCCGATGGATAAATCCAACGGTGCAAAGAAGATCAAGCACCCCAGTTGCCAAAAGTGTGGGAAGAAGCACCCTGGAAATTGCCTTTAGGGGACGAGAAAATGCTTCAGGTGTGGAATAGAAGGGCACCTCACTATTAACAGTCGGCAAGAAGGACCCACGGCTGCGACAGAGGAGCGGAATGCTTCGTTCGAACCTCAACGCGTTGTTCAATGCAACAAATGCAAAGAACCCAGCCATTTTGCAAATTAGTGCCCTAATCTAAGGGTTATTGTAGGCAACCAACAACCTCCAAGACAGCAAGGAAGAGCTTTTTCCATCACTTCTGCTGAAGTGAACCCCGAAAACGAAGTGGTGACAGGTACGCTAGTTATTCATTCATGAATAGTGAACATACTTTTTGATTTAGGTTCTACGAATTCTTTTATATCTCGAAAGTTTAGTATAACAATCCCAGCACCACCACAAATCATGGAAGTAAAGATGTCGGTGAGTATGAAAAATGGGGCAATTGTTGCATCCCATGAATATAAGTCCTCCCCTATTATAATCTGTGGATTGAATTTCCCAGCGAACCTCATCATACTCCCTCTAGTGGAATTTTATGCAATTCATGTCATGGATTGTCTTTCCTACTATAGAGCCAACATAAATTGTCGGGAGAGGTAAATCACACACCATATGGAGAATCTATCCTCAATTCTTTACAAGTTTCTGGAGGAAGATGAATCTACTTTAGCTAAATCATCTCAACCATGGATATTACTGCCTTATGAGCATGAATATCTGGCTCAGATGATTGAGTCCAAGGAAAAACCATCCTTGACGAAATGCCAATTGTGAGGGAATTCACTGAAGTGTTTCCCGAGGAACTGCCTGGTCATCCTCCAAGAAGAGATGTTGAGTTCTCAATTGAACATATACCTGTGGCACTACCAATATCCAAGAATCCATATAGAATGGCTGTTGTTGAGCTTGAGGATCTGAAGAAACAACTACAGGAGAGTCTGGATAAAGGGTTTATATGCCCAAGTGCTTCACCATGGGGTGAACCAGTCCTCTTCGTCAAGAAGAAGGATGGGTCAATGCGGCTTTTCATTTATTATCGTGAACATAACAAAGTCACGATAAATAACAAGTATCCTATCCCAATAATCGATGAATTGTTTGATCAGCTGCGTGGAGCACAATACTTCTCCAATGTGGACTTGCGGTCGGGATATTATCAAGTAATGGTGAAGACGGAAGATGTCACCAAGACTGATTTTCGTACAAGATACGGGTACTATAAATTCATAGTAATTCCTTTCAGACTCAACAATGATCTAGAAATATTCATGGACTTTATGAATAGAGTCTTTAGAGACTACCTTGACAAATGTGTTGTTGTCTTTAAGGATGATATTCTAATATACTCCAAAATCAAGGAGGATGATGAGGAGACTTTAAAAACTGTACTAGAGACTTTGCGCAAGGAGATGCTCTACGCAATGTAGAGCAAGTTTGAGTTCTCGTTGATGGAGGTCTCATTCTTGGGCCATATCATCACAAGCAATGGGATATCTGTGGACCCCTCCAAAATAGATGCAATTGAGGGATGGTCGAGGCCATCATCGGTAACAGATATCCGTAGTTTCTTAGGGTTAGCTGGACATTATCGATGATTTGTGAGAAATTTCTCACGATTGTCCAACCCTCTTACCAAGCTAACTCGAAAGAGAGTAAAGTTTTCTTGGAGTGATGAATGTTAAGGAAGCTTCAAGGAGTTGAAAAGAAGGCGTATCACTGTGCTCGTGCTCACTTTACCCACAAGTGGGGAACTTTTTGTGGTATTTAGTGATGCCTCAAAGAAGGTCTTAGGCTGTGTGCTGATGCAGAATGATAAAGTGATATTATATGCCTCAAGGAAGTTTAAAATCCATGAGCGACACTATCTAACGCATGATCTGGAGTCAGCGGTAGTGATCTTTTCATTAAAAATCTGGCGGACTTATCTCTATGGAGAGAAATGTGAGATATATACTGACCACAGGAGTCTTAAATATATATTCAAACAAAAAGAGCTTAATATGCGCCAGAGATGATGGATAGAGCTCATCAGGGATTATGATTGTTCAATACATTACCACCCTGGGAAAGTGAACAAGGTGGCAGATGCCCTAAGTAAAAAGGATCCCGCAATTCTATCAATGATGAGAATTTAGAAGGATCCAATCTTCTTAGACTTGATGAAGATAGACGTGGAAATCATAAAGAATGGAACATCGTCAATCCTTTCCCAAATGATTGCTTAACCATCTCTTTTGGAAAGGTTAAAGGATTCTTAAAAGGATAATGTGGGAATTCCAGAAAAAGTGGAAGCTATCAATAAAGGTAAATCCTCGGAGTATAATGTTAATGAAGAAGGAATTGTGCGGTTTGGGAAAAAACTATGTTTTCCATCATGTCCGGAGCTGAAGAAGGAACTTTTCGATGATTCACATAGTTAAAATTTCTCTATTCACCCAGGGAGCACAAAGTTGTATCGAGATCTCCGAGAAAACTTTTGGTGGGATAATATGAAGAAGTAGATCACCGAATATACATCAATGTGCCTGATGTGTCATCAAGTGAAGGTAGAGAGGCAGAAGTTTAAGGGGATGATGCAACCATTTCCCATACCAGAATGGAAATGAGAGAACATCACCATAGACTTTGTCACCGGACATCCGAGGACATCCAAAGGCAACAATGCAATATGTGTTGTTGTGGATCGTCTTCCAAAGACTGCACACTTCATTGATATTCAGGAGGATTTTTCATTGGATCAACTAGCATAGATATATATCAGGGAAGTGGTAAGGTTGCATGGAGTACCACTATCAATTGTGTCTGACCGAGATCCAAGATTCACCTCTATGTTTGGGAAGAATCTTCAACATTCTCTAAATACTGAACTGAACTTCAGTACGACCTATCATCCTCAAACTGATGTCCAATATGAGTGGAGTATCCAATCAAAAGATGATATGTTGAGAGCCTACTCAATAGAGTTTAAAGGAGGATGAGATCAAAATCATTCTCTTGTTGAGTTCTCTTATAATTACAGTTTCCACTCGAGAATCCAAATGGAACCATATGAAGCCCTGTATGGGAAAAGGTGCAGAACACCGACATGTTGGGATGAGGTCGGTGAATGTAAGCTGCTTGGACTAGAAATGATCGAGGAAATGGTGGAGAAGGTAAAAACCATTCAGTATCATATCAAGGCAGCTCTGATTCAATAGAAGAGTTATGCCGATAATCGTCGACGAGACCTTGAGTTTAATGTTGGAGACATGGTTTTTCTACGCATATCTCCGTGGAAGAAGGTCATGAGATTTGGAAGGAAAGGGAAGTTAAGTCCAAGGTACATCGGCCCCTTCGAGATTCTTGATCGTGTTAGGGCTGTGGCCTATCAACTAGAACTTCCACCTTCCATGGCCAAAGTACATGATGTCTTTCATGTATCCCTCTTAAAGAAGTACATATCAGACCCTTCACATTTACTCTCTTCTGAGGTGGTACAATTGGAAGATGATCTTTTTTATGAGAAGTGAGCAGTGATGATCTTAGATCATGGAGAAAATGTTCTACGAAATAAGACAATTCCCCTCGTCAAGGTGATGTGGAGAAACCACAAGTTTGATGAAGCGACTTGGGAATCGGAGGATATGATGAAGCTGAGTTACCCGCATTTGTTTTAGTGTGGGAAAAGAAAAATTTCGAAGGCAAAATTTTTTAAGGGGGGAATATTGTAACGACCCAATGTTTCATTAATGAAAAACCCTCTTGATCCAGTTAAATTTCTCTTTATGAAAAATGTTTTTATAAGATGTCAACTTCTTTGGTTTTATGTAAAGAATTTTTGACCATTGTTAATATAGCCGTTGAACAGTGACCACATGATTATTGTAAATATAGGACTTTTACAAATCCAATTTACATAGTCAAAAGAAGTGATGGCCTCGTCCAGTAGAATTGCTCCATACGAAGCCCATTTGTCGGAGCTTGGAAAAGAGGTGGCATCCTTGGGCTTCGCCCTTGACCAAGCCCAAGATGAGCTTCACCATTTCAAGCTCCAATGAGACTGTCTATAGGAAAGGTGGATGTTGATAGAGATTACCACTCGAGCGTTGTTATCCGAGCGACCCCAAGAGTCTGTCACCATCGCACACCTTACCCTTAGGTCTTATGCGGCTATTTTAAGGGGTTATGTAACAAATACGTAGTACTATGTTTATGAACATTATTTTTGTATATATTAATGAATATAATTTCTCGTCATTTTTGATACATTTTAAATAGATTTTAAAGTACAAATGGTGTTTTTAGTTATTATTTTATTAAGAAATCTATTTTATTAAATTAAGGGATTTTTTAATTAAATAATATTGTAATAAATTAATATTAATATTATTAAATTAATTTTCATTAAATATAAATGATCTTATAATTTTATGAATGCAATTAAATTTTTTATTAAGGTTCGAAAGCCATTTCTGTCAAAACCCGTGAATTTTCGATAAATGTCGGTTTTTATTTTTAAAGTGAAAACTCACATATTTAGAAAATTATATCGATAAAATAATTATTATTTTTGTAATCAGGACATCGAAATTAGCTAACGGTGAATTTTTCATAATTTTTTGAGACAGTTAAATTTTTGGGTAAAAATTAAATGTCGTTTAAATATATAATTTGTTTTATGACATCATAATGACCCAATAGTGATGTAATAAAAAAATATAATCTTTATGTTCATCCAATATATGTTTTACCATTAAAATAATGTGATTTTGGGTTTTTTTGACTTACTTTTCTAAGCATTAATGGACCCCTCAAGACTTATTCAACACCTTGCCTTTTTAAATTAATTTCCATGGGAGTGTGACTCCCCTCCACATATGAAACCCTAATATTTTAAGAAGTTTGGACATTGTCCTTATAAAATAATTTTTTCCTCTTCTATTTTCCAAAAACTATGGGCAAAAACCATGTGATGGTTTGTGGTTCAGATTAATTTAACATAAGGGGTCCCAAACCTAAATAATAAAGAATCCCCTCATCTTTCCTATATAAACCCTCCCAAGCTACCACTTCATCCTCACTCAAAGCCCTTGAAGTTCGTCCAACCTCTGCCCTACTCTCTTTAGAATCCTCCCAAGGTGCCCCAATCTCCCTAGAAGCCTCTCACAAGCCTCTCTCTAGCACTTGGATGGACACTTCCAAGGGTTTTTTCTTCCTTTCAAATTTTTGTCAATTTTCATTAAGTTATTTTGCCCTTTTAATATCAATTATGAATGTTGGGTTATGGTTTATCACCTCCCCCTTACTTCCCTATTATTGTTTTAATGATGTGAGAACCCTTTATCTCTCATTAAATGCCTCCCATGTACACCCGTTACTATGCCGAAATTCCGAAAGGAACTTCTCTCTCTTCTTTTACATTCAAGCAATACTTTTGTATCATGAAACTAAATTCCATTACAATTTTTGGGACATGTATCTATATAAACTCTTTACTGTCCATTACATGTAAATATGATGAGGAACCCATTTCTCTCTCATCATCCTTTTTTATGAATTCTTATGTCACGCTGTTACGCTGCCAAAATCACACTGATTTTCTAAGCCAATGTCATTGTGTAGTGAATACCATGCCCATTTCTCCATCAAGGGTATTCACCTTTATGACCATTTACTTATTTATTGTAAAGTTTCATGTATGAAATCCACATTTCTTTGTCATGGAATAAATGATTATGTTTTATGAATCCATGTTTTATGATCCATTTGGCACACTTATGCATGAAATGAAATGCTTAAGAAGGGTGCGCCCTTATAGCGCTCCAATGCATTGGGTAAAGTATAGTATCATGATAAGACATGTGAAATGAGTGTTGAATCATACTAATTCAAGTGCAATGAGGGTTTACTCATGTTTCATGTGCAATTAGGGTTTACTCATGCTTTATGTGCAATGAGCCTTGGCTCATGCTAATTCCATGTTAAGTGTTGTTGCCACATTTCCATGTTATGATTATTATGCTTTATCATGCCTTTATGTTCATGTTTCTTTTATGATCTATTGATATTCTTATTGTCTAACATGTATTTTACTCCTCATGTTATTCTATGTGTACTCCCTTACTGGTCTTTATATCTCACCATTTTTTTATGCATGTCCTCAGGTTATCCCATGTAATGCTATGTACGAGGGAATGTAGTGGTCATGCAAATGAAGTTTTCAATAAAGATGTTTTGTTTCATGTATTAAGTTTTTATGTAATGGTCCTAATCCCTAACGAAACTAAACCTCTTGATCTTCTTTGTTGTATCAAGTGATGTTTTATGTAATAAATCATGTTTATGTTTGTAATAAAAGAAGGGTTGTCATATTGTCGACCTTATAAAGGAGAAAAAAAATTTATGGAATATTTTTTCCTGAGAACTTATGTTTAATAATGAAACTATCAAAGATTTAATTTTTAAAATTTCCTTAATAACAATTAATTTATGAAAATTAATTAGTAAATATGATTGTACTTATGTGTCAATAAATGAAACTTTGAGGAAAATGTGTAGTATTTCAAAATGAAAATTTGTTTATACATTTTTATATTTTAAAAAGGGACTAAAATTTTTCAATTATTTCTATATCCATAATATACAATAGTTTTCTCATATTATGATTTAGGTTTTTAAGGGTATAAGGATTTATATTTATTATAGAATTTTTAATCCTGAATATAATTGACTGAAAATACAGTCATAAATGAAATAGGATTGTAAAAATAAGAACCTATTTTTGAATAATGATTATAAATGTCCTATTTTTCATGTATTGATTTTAAAAAATATATATTACCATTTTTAACATATATTTATTAATATATTAATGTGATATACTGTCAATTATACCCGTAAATTGCGGATGATTATGTCACAAGTTTTTATATATCGCAAACCTCGATTATGATATTACCCATGGGGGTAACAACTCCACATATAGAAGAATAAAAATATCAAGTATGATGGATGTAGATATATTAATCTTAACTTATATATAGGTAGACGGTCAAATTAATCGACTAAGTGGGTATAGTTTACATATATGATGATGGATGTGGATCATCTATCAATCACAATATCCCTAAAATCGTGGTTCCCATCCTCAATAATTCTAAAATCCTCATACCTAAATGTTTTCATCGACCCTTGAAGAATATAATAAAAATATACTTATCGCAACTCTAAAATGGTCTTGAATGGATAATGGGTCCAAAAAAGTATGATTTAAATGTAAAAATAAATTGAATATTTTATTTTTTTCGTTAATGGATATAAAGTATGGAGGATGTGAAAAATTTCACTTATGTGAAAATATGGCAATGAAGTGGAATCCTGGAATTCCCTTTAGCACCCTATTTGGGGGGTCCTAGTTCTCTTAATAACCCAATTAATGTTGTATCACATGGATTTGTGCTTCCTATGCATGTCACATACCTTCTACCTACCGAGAAAACTGTTTCACTGTAACTATTGGTTCGGTCTGTTAGACTAGGATTTCCTTGAAAGACTAATATATTTTGTCGAGATGGACGAGTAAGACCATCCATTTACTATTCCAAGTTATAGGATATTATATAAAAAGAATATAAATTTGGGTCTCGTGGACATTTTGGTGGTTCATTCCAACCATGTGTTCCACTATTTTCACTGACCATCTTAGTCATGAGATTTTGTAATCCTCTCCATGTATGTGAAATAATCCTATTAATCATTGACAAATATTCCATCCTAACACCACATACCCCCAATATATACACCTCCCTCGCACTTCCACCTAATTCTTGAAATTTTAAAACTGATATTATCATAGTTTCGTAATCTTCATGTCCTAACCAATTTCATTTTGATATATCTACCCACTACTCACAAATTTAAGGGTAGTAATCCCTTTTCCAATATCTGTGATAATGGGAGAGGGGGGATGGTGAGAGATAGAGAAATATATAGAGAGAGAGATATAGATTGTGTGTGTGTGAGAGGTAGTGTCTGAGAGGGGATAGATATAGGGAATAATAATACGGGATGATAATGAATTACTCATCCTATATCTTCTAAAAAATTTATAATCACCATAATACGGTATGTGGAAAATATCACTACCATAGAAGTATTATGGTTCAGGGATTTAAGATTTATTAATGGAATTTTTTTGAACAGAAAGTGATTTGATAATTACAATGTGGTTAACGAAAAAATTACAATTAATAAACAATGATCCAAAATACCCTTAAACATATTAGTTAAAAATTCAAAATAATAATATTAAATCCGTGAATACTGATGAAAAATTATTAATAAAATTATTATATTGAGTTATATAATTCATTGATGGGGATAGTTTCTAATTGCGTTTCTCATAGTTATTGTAATAATATGATCTTATTTAAAGGGGATACATTAGTTTCTCTTGAAAATACTCTCACATTATCTATTAATATATTTTTAAATTAATTATCGATTTTATGGATATTAATAGTATAATTAGGGATAAGTATGATTATATAAAAAGATGTTAGATCTTGTGGTATTCTATAGAATACTCTTCATCAAGTAATCTATGAGAACAATTGATGGGGACTCGAATTATAGATCCCTTATTGTAAAAAACTAATTCGATATGAATCAATAGTCTTCTATATTCCATATTAAATATTATTTTACAAAAAATGTATTATTCTAATGAACCATTATGTATGGAAAAAGATTATATATTATTGTTATTAAATTATTCATCATTATATAAAATTCCCATAATTTATCACTATTTTAGCCCATTAGTAAACACAGAACCCTAGGATAAAAAGAACAATATGAATATTTTCATGAGGTCATTCACTATGGTATGTATATTTTTTACACCAGGGGAGATACAAAGTCATGGAAACCTATAAATTCCCTAAGTTCATGATAGGAAACACACTTTCAACTACAGCCTCCTAGCCATTAATATTTTTTATAAAAAAATGAAATATAAAAAAATTTAAATAAGGAGTCTCATAACACAACCACATAGGGAAAAGACCCCAAATTTATCTTCATGTCATTCATCATTGAGGTTCATTACATAAGTAATATTAATACTCAAATAAATAAAATGGGGAAATCCCTATTCGTCTCCTATAATATCAAACTCATCTCATATAAATGGGAGACCTAAATTGAATAAAACATTTTATCAATTTGATTATTTACAAAAAAAATACATCTGAAAACTTTTATCATCTACTTGTTATACCATCACATGTTTTGATGTGAAACATTGATAAATAAAAATCCATTTCAAAATAGTCCACCAAAAATGTTATTACTGGTGGGACTAATAATTTCCCCACATATATAGAGTATTCAATAAGGCTATAATATGAGACAATCCAATGTAATCAATAATCCACCACTAGGGATTTCATTGATTTTCATAGTGAAACTAAGAGCGTTGCAACCAAAAATACTATCCAATACATTAAATAATCCAAAAACTAGTATAACACATATATAAATATACTAGTGGTATAAAAAATTCATGAATAAAAAAATATAATAAAAATTATATAAATGGAAATATTCAGTGAACAATTAATATGAAAAACCACCCAATTTGATAGAAAAAAAATATTTCAATATATTTTCCCCTATAATGATATCAACAAGAAATAGTCATTGAAACCATCATGAAGAACAATTATCATACATCGCATCTACAATGTTCACCTAGAATCAAGAGTAATCATGTAATTTTATGTCCAAATCTTCCATGGAACCATCTAATCCTTCTGTTGTTTTATTAGAAAGAACATCTGTTAGAATAAAATATTTATAGGGTTAAGTATAAACATCATCAATATAATTCACCAGAATCCATAATGAATGATATAAAATTAGTCAACCAAAAACCAAATGTAAATAATAGTATCTAGGAGTAAGTTAATAAATGATATATATATGATCAACTAATATTATTCATAGGGATTCAGAAAATTCTCAAAAATCTCAACACTACTCCTTGAAGAATAAAACTCGTCAAAATATAAGGATCTTCAATTTACTAAAATCTCTAATGATTCTTATGTTTGCAGCCAAGATACACATCATATAATTAAATAAAACCCAATGTAATTTAATGCGTCCCAATTCCCAATGAATCCATTATAATTACACCCTCAAACCAGATCATTGCTATTAAAAAAATAGTGGATGAACCAACCATTTTAAATTATGTATGTCATTCATGGAGGTGCCAAATTATTTTATCCATAATCAATGATTACATCTCATTTTTATAAAATCCCATGATGAAATTGAATCATTATTGAGAATTTATATCAATAAAAGAAGTATTATAACACAAATATCATTAATACCTATCTATTTTGTAATGCTAAGAACCATGGAAAAAGGGGGAGTCATTGTCTCTATATCCAAGGAATGTTAAAATGATAATGTCATCACATGAATCCATTAAACCAAATGTAATAATAATATTGGGGAATTTTTATGACCCATTAATTCAATAGATACCCTAATATATTATCACATTAATGTAATAGTAATGAAAAGTAATATTTAATTATGAATTTATTATTATTGAAAAAAATTAAGATATGGGTAATAAATATTACAATTTAGTTGGTCCTAGGTAACTAAATCAATATATATCCACTTTCACTAGGGAAAACAACTAATTACCTTCAGCCCTTAGCACCTAGATGATATTAACACTTATTTCTAGGATATAGATTAAAGAATTACAGCTCCCTTGTTTTCCTACATAGAATATCTTCCTACAATGACCTAATATTTCATATAAGAATCCCTCAA
The DNA here is from genome assembly GCA_963277665.1 of Viscum album. Lineage (NCBI taxonomy): Eukaryota > Viridiplantae > Streptophyta > Magnoliopsida > Santalales > Viscaceae > Viscum > Viscum album. The sequence goes on from OY728137.1 coordinate 1,904,122,461, forward strand.
TAGATAATACTTATGAAGTATGTACATATCCCACTACTGTGAAAATGGATCATTAGTTGGAGGAACTTATAATGTAGTATCATAATATGGTGTGATGGTATCATTTCTACTATGAACTGCAAAAATCTCAAGGGAGAACATTCGAATTCACAACTATTATTTAAATATATCAAAATCCCTTGAATACTCATAATGTGATGTCTAATCATTGAACATTACTTTCTTTAAACCCTTACATATCATAACTCTTCCATAAAGGGTGGATAAATATCTCGATTGAGATTCTAAATAACAAAATTATTTTTGGAATACACCATATAATATATATATATATATACAATTATGAATATATCCTCATATCCTCTATAAACTAGGAATTTTTCCTTCACATACCGGTGGTTCATCAATATAATGTGGACTAAAAACCAAATTAAATCCCTTTGGTTTGCCTCAAATAATCCAATCATACTAAAGGAACATGAATAACAAATCATTGTACATATCATAAAATACATGACTAAACCAATCGATATAGTATATAGGATCCATGTAAACCTTTAATCTATAATCATTTTCATGAGGATACTATTTTAGAGAGATGTATACAATGTGATGTATGTAAAAATAGACTCTTAGATTTGTCTATGTTAAATATTATCAATATCTTGTCCTTGAATATACCCGATCATACTACAAGCCACCACTTATATCAATCATGATGGATCTTGATCTTATGAAGGTATACTGATTCCCCTAATCTCTATAAAAAGAAGCATGTGATCAATAATGTCTTAGTGCAATTTAAGACTTCTATTTCATTTCCAATCTATAATATATTGAAAAAAAATATTATTCAGAAAATAATTTATATACCACTAAACAATTTATATAAAAAATTATTCTATCCATTATTTATGAATTTTAATTCCCTTAGAGAATCATCAAAGTAAATATTCAATACTAATTATTCTTTCTTCAACCAAAAATTCATATTTTCCACATTCAAAACAAATTGGGGTAAATTTACTCACAAACCCTCTTACACATTCCATATAGAATTGCTCTATAATTTTCCTTTTTATGTATGTTGTTTTATATCCATTTTAAAAATCATATAAATAGATAAATCTATTATTAGAATTAGAATTAGAATTTATTTTTTAACAAAATACAAAGTTTAATCATAGAAAGTACCTTTATATTGTTTGGAAACGTTTTTTCCTATCCAAGATTTATAAGTATTTAATATGTCATCATTGGAATGTATTTTATGTAATATATTTCTAAAACCAATTGTCTTTAGATCTGAGGGAAATTCCATAAAAAATCTACATTGTTTGGGTATATGGAATCTATTTCTTAAATCATGTTTCTCTTGAATCAAGTATCATATATGTTACATACTATTTTAATATAAGACCTAGATTCATTATTGTAAATTCATAATGGGTGGAGATAATTAAATACTATATGATAGCATCTTTCTTGTTATCCAACCTCTCTAATACTCATACAATGAACCTGTACTTTTAAAACATCCACATCCATGAGGTTTTTTGGAATTCATCCCTAAACCAATTATTTGGTAAATAAATATTCAAAATCAATGATGTCTATATTTTTCCCCCTTCTATCATGGGGATCTTCCCCATGTTATGTAATAGGACATTTAATTTCAATATTACACTTTTTTATAAGGGTTCGTGTACGTTATATCAATCATTTTCTTTATGAAATCATATAAATATACACATGGTTTCCCATGAATCAATTATTTTAACTATGGTAGTCCCAACATATTCATTTTGTCCCCAAACGTGTAAATTCTACAACATGATTTTATTCCATTTGTATTTTTATATACAGAACCATTTTATGCTATATTTGGAACATGATTCAGTATGTGTGTTTTTCTATGTAATATGTATCCCAAAATGTATAATAGAAGATGAGTGTGAATAATAATTGACCTCACCATGTCTAAAAATTTGTGATTCCTCTATTAACATAAACTCTTAAATTATATTGTATATCGACAATTGAATTTAGAGAAAATCCCACACTTTTAATAATAAGAAAAGAACTCTTCATATTGTTTTTCTCTATTATGTACAAAGTAGAGTTTTGTTAGCTTCTTTTTGAGATGGTTGTAAACATAATTCCTTTATTAAATTAAATTATTAAATAACTCTGGGTTATACATCATTGAGAATTCAAAATCATATCTAATAAATTCATCAATAAAAGATAAAAATTAGATGTATACCACCCTTTCTTTAATTGGCAATTCCCCCACACACATATGTATGAAACAATTCTATAAGGACTATAGACCTTTCACCCATTCAAATAAATAGATTTATGAAAAAAAAAATTATATAATCAATGTTGAAATATACATAGTAGTTTACATTAAAATGAATCGGAATTCCAACGTAGAAATAATTTAATCAATCTCTTATTATTCACATGGAATATTAGGTGATCCCTCATCTAAGTGTGATATAAGAAATGAAAACAAAATACATTATCAATTTTCAATAATTGGATTTTTTATACCAAAAAATAATGATCATTATTAATATTTTTCATATCATATGATTGGATACATTTTTAAAAATATAATTTTTCATTCCATTAATTGAAAATAGAACAATATAATCAAGACAATATTATGAAATAATATTTTTTGTATTTATTTTATCATAATAAAATTTATTTAAAATAATTATCAATCAAGATGGTAATATAATTTGGTAGTATATAATATTAAATAAAATGAGCCTAGAATTTTTCATATCCTATCAATCCACCTCTCCACATGAAACTCCTCAAAAATTACATTTTTTACTTTTGGATATAAATGTTGCACACTAAATGCTATATTAAATTACCAATTTTTATAAATATATTAGTTCAAATAAATAATGACTGAATTGAAAGATTCAAATTTCTTCTTTTAAATGGTTTTGTTCTTCTTCTATGGGAAATTATTAATATAAAAAACAAATAGTATCCCAATCCCTTTTAAGAACCTAGATCGTTCTATTCATGCAAGGGAATTATACTTAATAATTATATATATATTTATTAGTATATTTATTCATAATTTAAATTGATATTATTTAAAATATGTACATATAGATTTAGATTATTCAGGTCATTATGTACATGAAAAATATGATTAAAGACATTTTGGAATGTCATAATAGTGTTTTTTCAAATTAAAATTCCTATAAAAACTAGAGAATCAATGAGGGAGTGAGGGAAATAATAGATTTGTGCACAATTCAGATGGTAGCCTATAACCAAGAATGACTCGATGCTCAATATAGCCAATCATCTAGACCACATGTGGTCTAGTAGGTTAAGACTCTATATTTTTCACATAAATATTGCCTTGGTGATCTTAAACCACTCTAATATAGCTCTACCATAATAATGATCATAGGGATGGGTGGAAATGCTTTATATATCCAGTTTATTATGTTGCTACAAGAGTTTACTGTTCATGGATAATGTAAAGAACCAATGAAATATAGCACAACATCCAAGTTATTTAAGTGGAGAATGATATCGTTCTCACTCACCTTCTTATTCGTTTGATCAGGAACTACATCTTCAAGAATGTAAATATTATTTTTATAACACATTAAAATTTGAAATAACCTAAAACATGCCAATATATTAAATCTAGAGATGAAATTTTCTTCATTTAGTATAGGTCATTGGAATGTTATTGAAATTACAATTTAGTGTGAATGAAATAAATATAGAATTACGTAATTTAACATTATTACCAATAGGTGAGTGGACATAATTTAATTATCTTATCAATATCCCACTATTTTATAACGTACCAATATAACTAACATTTAGGATTATAGTTAATTTTTACATTGAAATTCTATTGTATAGAATCCATATTTCCTCTTCACATAACCCATGCAATAAAAATGATTTTCATTGTATTTATTTGGAATATAATATGTAATATTTTTAGATATATGCACTAATACGGATTGAGATTCTTAGTCCTAGTGAGTCCAAAATTAATTTTTTGAAATATATTAAATATATTCAAAATCATGCATCCGTATTTTTATAGGAAAAGTGGAATAACCCTTAAATGTATTCCTGGATCATAAATTTTAGGCCTCCATTGAGTTCAAACCATGGGATTTACCCTAGTAATGGAAAAAAATTAAGCATTAAGAGTTTGGTTAAAACTCATTGCAGCCACAAATGATAAAATAAATACATATATTAAACTATTTTATTTCATGGTGTATTGACCTAATTAATTCTTCTACTTAAAAAAACATGTGAAAAATTATAATGGATGTAAGCATAATATTGTGAAATGAGAGACAACATTGGGAATAGCCTGGGAGAATGATGAAGAAGGATCAAGGATTGACTACTCCAACAATTTTTTAGGATCTCACATAAAAATTGATGATGATTCATTAATAATCATCAATAAATCCCCCATTAGTTCTGATGTTCTATTGATATGGATTTATCAACAATTTATTATCCTCTACCAAAAGTGCATAAATTGACCAATAGATTGATTCATGGATCGATCATATTGTGGGTGTTAGTTAATATGTAAGGATTTTTTGAATGGTATTTATTTATTCTAGAATCACTATTTGTTTTTTAATGGAAAATTTTCAAGGCCAAAATGAACACAACCGAGGTTCATTCTTCATTATTCATTCCATGTATTTTTTTCATCTATTCATCATTCATTAATTTCAAACATAATTTCCAGTAGGTGATTTTAATAAAACCAGACAAGAAATCAATATGAAACCATTTTATAGAAAAATATAATGATATCACATATCTTCGCTTCGATCAATGATGATATCAAGCTAAAATGATGGGGATGATGGATCAAGGCCAAATTGGGGAGGTTTGTTTGCATGGTTGAGTGTTGCAATTATGGAGTAGTTGTGGATAATTTATGATCAAATCTAACAGAAAGAAATTAGATATCATCTAACTATTGAGATTATAAAAAAAATCTGTAATCCTAAGGTGTGATTTGTACTGGATTCGGTGATGGGAGTAATGGATTTTGAATCCACGTGAATTACCTTAAGGTTCTATTAAATTCCAAACTACCCAACATTTAACGTATCAACACACACTATATATGGATCCCTGGATATATGGTAATGGTTTCAAAATGAGGTATGTATCACATATAATGTGATAGCTATCACATAGTGTGTGACTCTTACTTGGTTGAATTGTGTGTAACACATAGCTTACACCGATATAAAAATGAATAAAGAGGCTCTGAAATTCGAAATACTGATTAGAAGAAATTGAAACCTATAAATGGAAATAGTCAAGAGTATATGAGGCCATAAAATTTAATAACATGGACATGGAAACATGGAAGATCCCTGATGTGTGGGTAGAACCTTGTTCAAACGGAACACGCCTTGTACCTATAGTACACAAGTTGTACTGCATTAAAGATGGATTATATACCTTTTCCACTTCATCCAAGAATATATTTGTTATTGTAAATGCCTTTTATCCATTCCCTAACTTTTTATTATGGACATTCATACTATGTATACGATTTTGATCCCCCATAAGGAACATTATTCTGGGACATAGTTGTAAGGTTCTCTCCATGAGTCTTGGAGTGAGATCATCTAACATCAAATTTTTCTAAGGGGTTCGTGGTTTCATAATGAACAACATTATGCCAGAATAAATCCCCTACATAGATGCAAAATATATATTGGGATGTGGGAATACCCCATTTACATTGGTGTGATCCCCATATTTTTATCAATATATTTAGAAATATATAATTTATTTTATATAGAGAGACCCAAAGAGAATTAAAACTCATATGGACCCCTTCATTTCTATATGACTCATTGAGTGTTTTCTCTTGGATGATTGTGATATGGAACGCTTGAGGAGGATCACATTTAAGGATATACTATTGATATCTTACATTGAGACTGTGTGTTTACTGTCGGAATATGTGAATATTATTGTTATAAAATCCATTGAAATATACCTATGTTTAAATGACTATTATTCTTAATGCTATATTCATAGTTATTTGAGTCGTCTTTCTTGGTATTCATATACTCATTGCTGCATGGAAGTTCTCCACACATGTCATTTCAAATAAAGAAGAATGAAATTTTTATGGAATCCAAGAGTGACCAGGATCATGTAGTGATTAATGAGATAGGATTATCAAGGTATGATCCTATTCATTCCTTGACAATGGTCCTCTTCTATTGGATTAAAGTTGGATTTTATTTCAATTTCTTTTAGAATGGTTTCACCCCCAAACCATATTAGTCGTCAACATTCACTCCCAAGAGAAATATAGTTGAAAAATAATTTACTGAACCCATGATGGTACCCATAACTCATAATGGGGTGTCATTGAATTTTAACATATGATTTTCTATAAACTAATAAACCCTTGATGTTACCCATAACTCTTTAGTGAATCTTATATGGATACATAAATTCTTCAAAATAATAACTCAACATTTATTCATTAAATATGATATTATCTTACACAAAATCATGTCTAATAGAATCTTGGGTTCAACCTTGTACTAATAGAATATCAAATATCATGACATTACCATAGAATTCATATGTAGTTATTTGATTAAAATAAAGTTCACTAAAGGATGATGAATATGATTTTCATATGGCTGATTTGAAAAAATAAAACATGACATTCCAAAATAAGGACAAGGGGGTTAGTGTTCCAAATCTATCATTAATCACTTCAATCATCATGATAACATAATCATTGTCCTTTTCCATTATCTTGATAGGTTATTAGCTTTGATAATAATTATTAACCCTCAAATTTGGGAACATGATAGAATAATTACAAAACCCCTTCTAATTGACATAGTGAAGTGTGGGAGGTGTGTTCTATGAAGATATCACCTTATTCTCATCATTATATGACTTTTACCATCACATCAGAATTCAGTCCATCTATGACCATACTTTCTACTATAAAAAAAATAGTTACCACATTAAGACATTTTAATCCATTATTTTTTCAACAATTTGAACAAAATGGAATTATAATCATTTTCTCTTAGTGGTTGTTATATTTTCATCTCAGTTACATTTTTCTATTATTATATATACCATGATAATAATATGTAACTCAATCCTCCATTTCAACTTATACAGAACATCAAAAAATATAATCACAACTACTAAAGTATCTTTTAGAAAACACCCTTCAGATATTTTTTAATACAATATTTAATCAATAAAAACTACATACATGTTAGAGGATAATATAGGAAACATACCTTGATAGTCATTTAAAACATTATCCATAGGTACCAAAAATATTCTTCGTTCATTTAAATTATCCTATGTAACTTCACCATCTTCATATAATGAATACAAGAAAATTACATATTGAAAAAAAAAATATTGAACTCATCACAATCAATTGAGTCAATTTTACCCAATCAACTTATATTCATGGAAAGTGAACAACACTGTTCAACTTCATATTCCAATAAATAGATACCCAAAATGACTTTTTATTGTTTTGAATAGTGGAAAATATAAAATATCATTTCAGTTGTACTAATCAATTCTTCAAAATCTATCGAATAAATGATTCCACTAATAAGAAGGTGAATATTACATGATAAAGGACTCAAAATAAATTTTTTCACTCTATTTCATGTTTTTATGTTTAGAAATATTCATGGGTTCAAAATTTTTTATGATAATAGAAATTTGGTTTTGAATTCTTACTCGTATAATGTGTGTATTTTCATTAGGATCATCATTTCATTGTATATTTCACTCTGTATTGACACTATTACATCTACTTCTATCCATTCGATGAAACCAAAAATGATTTTCCATAAAAAAAATCTTTGTGGGGAACAACATAATCCAGAAAAATCCCTTACAAGATGTCTAGATCATGATACATTGTCTTCACTATATAACACATTATATTTAACTTAGGCCATATGTAATAACCATATACATAAATACATCATGATGGTTTGTAAAGGGTTTTTTAATTTGAGGGCACATCCCCTAGGAGTGCCAATGAAGGTTCCCAAAATGGAATATCTTTATGCACAATGTAAAAAATTCAGTCTTTCTAAATGTACCGTTATATGAGTTATTACCCCATGATGCATCTATGCTAATAGAAAATCCACTTATTATAACCATACAGAAATGTAATTTACATAAAACCATTTTCTCTATTATTTAAAAAAATTATAGGAAATTTTAATAATAATAGAATAATACATAGAAATTTACTTACAAACATCCTTATAAATATCCATAGAGACATAATTAGAGATATCACTGTTGTTTCTCATTATAGATTCCAATTATTAACAAAAAAATCCATTTGATACCTATTATATTGAACATGTGTTTTACAATTTCAATATAAAATTAGTTTAGATTTATATAAATTATATTACATATATATATATGGATTTGGAATGTTATAGTTTAGTTCCATTATATAATTTGATAGAAATCTTCTTAATTAATGAAATATCTTCAATATATCCCATAAAGATATTACCCATTACTACTCATACATAAAACATATCATCACAACAGGGGAAAGGATACATATGAATAGGGGATATTATATTCTCAGTAATGGAGGATAAGGTAGATACGTAATAATAACACGATAAAAATTATATAAGAACCTGAGGATATAATTTTAAATCCAAACATTTTATATAAAAGATCTCAATCATGATTCATGTAATCATTATTGTCTGTTTATATGACATAAATAATAAACAAATAATATAATATTATCCATGAGAGAATTACATTTAAAGAAGACATTGCTTTTTGGAATACATTATGTATATAAAATATTATTTCATGGAAATCCCCCAAAACATTCATAACACATTAGGCATGGGCTAAACACATATGTACTTTCCTCAGAAATTAGATAACCACACCGATAACCCATTTTTCAGAATTATTCTAACCACCCAATACCCTCGTTTTTGGGATTGATTTGACCACCCATTTACCCTTTGATCCCATTTTACATTTATCATTATCAAATTCACTAGTGATTGATATAGGTCCTACCCATCTCGTAATGAAAGTCATACATATGTGTTCTATAAGACAAATAAACACTCACTATATTCTAACCCATTAATAATGGGTTTCATAAATGTTTTATCATATTTTAACATGTATAAAATGGAATGGATTCAAAACAATTCCTTTATCTATTCCTTACTTAACCAATGGAAAAGGTAGAATGCTTTATACAATTATTATCATTCTATAACATGTTCACGTGTAATGGTTTTCAAAAACATCATTCCAATATAAACATATACTATTCATAGAAATAACAATAAAATTATATTTGGATCATTAACAAATAAAAGAATATGTTAACTATATGGATGTTATCTTATATATATAATGTTGTTTTAAAGTAAATTCACTCAAAACAATCATGAAGAATATATCATTCTGTGGAAAATAACATTTCAAAACTAAGAATTATAATATATTATTATAATAATTTTTCTTTAAACATAAATATGAAAACTTATTATGGTTGTTCTAAATACATTTCAAACATTTCTTCAGTAAAATATATTTGAAACTAAATTTAAATAGATAAGACTTTTTGAAAATATATTTCATTTAATATAATATTAAAAACATATAATAGAATATTTTAAACATCATGAGTGAATAATGGTGGAAAATTTCCTAAATTTCATTAATGTTAAAATAAATATTCCCTTAACAATTTTTGAATATTAAAAACTTGCATTTTTTTTAAAAATTACATGAATATTCATTTCAAAATATATTTTTTGAAATTAAAACATGGTAAAATATGTAATTAATATTTAATTTTTCTACTGGTAAAAATGTTTTCAAAACACTTTTTAAAAACATAGTATTTGAAGAATATATATTATCGATCGAAGAGAGAAATGATATAATATATTCATAAAAAAATGTTATCAATTATAGTATATACCAAAGACTATAAATAATGTAATATAATTGTAAATTTAATGAAAAAACAAAGGTTTGAAAAATTGAATCATTACATTAGAGTGGGTTCAGAGGATTTTATAATTATACACATAAGAATAAACATCCCAACAAATGGTGATACTGTAATATGAAATCTTATCCGCTTTCATATCATTGAATCATAATACCCATGAGTAAATAAAATAAATTAAACATAAAATATAATTAGGATATTTGAATTAAGGATATTACATGCATAATGGGTATTATATACACTTATTGAAAGAATATTTGGGCATAATATAACATATTTCTTAAAAATAAAAATTGATACAAAATTTCATACTGCTTTACTAATCTTTTTAGTCAAAAATACCAATATTAATAACATCAAATAAATCATTTATTATCAAGAAAATATGTACATTCATGATATAAAATGTCAAATAGATATTATATAAACCAAATATAAATTAATTAATTTTGAATATTATTATATCTCTCATCAAAAATTGAGAGACTAGAAAATCCCTTCCATTAAGACTTGACATCATTTTGTGAGGTAGTCATCCACTATAAACATGAATGATGATTTTTTTTCCCATTTGATTATTGGGGAGAAGGTTGTTGGAAATTTACATAACATTAAAATATCTCAATATTTGGAAGATCCTGAGGTGATTATATCTTCATTTTAAATAATAATGAAATGGGGTGGAGGAAGAAATAGAAAAACACTCATTAATGAATGTTACCTCTTATTATTGAATCCTCATAAGGTTTGCAATAATTTCGCTCATCAAAAAAATTTATTTCTAAAATAATCCCTCTAGGATAATAGTATAGATATTTTTATGTGATTTGGTTAGGTCTTTGGCATTCTAATAGGGTTTGACGGTGTTAACTAGAGCGGATAATGGGTGGCCTTTTATAAGTGAGATAACTGAGACACTTGAATTTTTTGGAAAATGAAATGGCGAACCAGTGTTTTTCACATGGAATAAGGTCCAAAATATATTATAACATATCATATAATTTATATGTTCAGAATAATCAAATATTGATTATTGTATAAAAAATTCATTTTTACCCTTATATTTTTAGTTTAACCGTATGTAAACACATTTTTACCTTAACCACGTAAAATAATTTTAAAGTTTTTTACTAAAATGTATGGTAAAAACTATTGTGACCATATTAGAAAATATAAATAATTATGAATCTGAATATGGAGTATATTTTTGAAAATCACTACTTGTAGTATAAACATTAGTTTTAATATTTATTCCATAAATACGATGAGAAATAAGTGTTTTAAGGAGAAAATGTTCTAATTTTTACAAAGATGTTATATTAAAATTCAGTATTAAATTGATTTCAATGATCTAGTTTAAATTAATTTATGTATACATTTAGTATTGAATATGATGTAGATTACCTTGACATATAATTTTCTTAATATTATCTTTATATACATGCATAAAGATTAGGTTCAGTGAGAAATTAAGAGGATAAAAAAACTATAAAAAGTGTTTTTGGTAATTATATTGTTTCTTATTTCTCATCGAGGTATTGGTAAAATTTATCCAAACATTTAACAGATTTTTCAAAAAAAAAGATAATAAATATTATAGAATACTCAAAATAATATTTATATATTATATCAATATTTATTTGGAATTAATATTGCAATTATCTTGGATATTACTTTCACTTCATGATCATTGGTGTTTGCTGTTGTTCATGAAGTCATTATAATCATAGTTTAAATTAGTGTATTTTTTTTAGAGACCATAATTTAAGAATGAAATTACATTTATGATGGGAATATAATTTTTTTAATGTATGGTAATAATTGATCCTTCGAAATCTATTATCGATATTATTAAGTTTTCATCATCATGTACATATGATTTCTATGTTGGGTTTAATTACTAACATATGTCAAATTCGAGGTGGGCCTTATGGTCCCACGTTTTCTCTATTTCATACTAATAAGGATTCCAATGGGTTTGGTACATGATAATGTGGTATCAAAGCATTGTATAATATATCGTACACACATAAGAGTTCTAAATAGGTGAGGATTATAGTTGGAGAGTGGGTTAACAACATCAATCGAACCATGTATGTAACATAGGGAATAATGATCCTCTATGAAATAGGTGATTGAAAGCCCATGTGTATAGGAAGCAATAAAATTAAATATCATTAAGTATTATCATAAGTGGTTCATATTGTGTGTTAGTGACCTATAAGTTCTAAATTCATCTTGTTTAATTGTTCTATATTTTGATTAGGGAATCTGCTGTGATTTAAGATGATGTTAAATAAATGAACATAAAAACAACCATTTTTTTGTTTTTTTATTTATTGTTGTTTTTTACTAATGGCTCGTTATCAGATTATTCATGAGGTTTTATCTAGGGAAGTGTTGTCAGACCCTCTAGCAGATAGACATAGAGTTAATGATAATGAATATGACTATTAATGGAATATATTCAGTGAATTTTATTATCAAATATTACTATTTCATAGAGATTTTTTTATTTTTATATAGAGATGAAGTTATTGGATCAATAGAGATATTTTGATTTTATTTGTTCTAAGATGAAGAATTGGATTTCATTTTTCATTATCATGTTTCATTGAGCTACCCAATAATGACAGGTCACATTTCTCAGATACTGTAATGATTATTAGATATTGTTAAATTAGTACCATGATTAATTTTTTTTATCAAATTTCCTATTTTAAATTTTAATGATTTATAGTGGGAGAAATTACATTATAATTAAATGTAAATATTAAATATTTGAGAGTTTTGAATTTTATTCAGCGTTCATAACCATGATTCTTTTTATCAATTTTTTCATGTGGAATATTGTATATAATATATCGATGACATGTAACATCAAATGATATTGCACCAAGATATACTATTTTGGGTTTTAACATACATTGAGGTACATGAATAGTCTATCTAATAGATAATATGTTATCACTATCCAATTATTCATGTAACTTACTTTATCAAAATATCATCATGATCAATCTTTCTAATTAACACACTAGATTTTCTAGAATGTATAAATTATAGCTTACATAGAGGCCACATCACCTCACTTGATGGTTCTATTGAGAAACTAGTTCTTAGAACAATATTTAGAGATATATAATCACAGTATTTTCTTATAGTGTTCAAGGTCACTAATAGTTTGAATTTTTATCTTCTCTTAGTGGTCATTATAGAGCTCATGTTTTTCTTCTGGTGAATAATTTTTAATGGATTCCACCTAGACCTTATTAATATTATCAATATTCTGTTGAATAGTGTTTATGATTATAGATTGGATAATAGATTATGCAAATAATATCTCAATAATAGTCCACATTCATAGGGATTTAGTTTTTATAATTGAAATTGTGGTAGTCATCATTAGGGTTAGTGAGGATAATGCGATATGTTTAGATAAAAGCATGTTATGGAGTTTATAGATCTATTTAGACCATAAATAATTCATGGTGCAATATATAAATAGTATACCATATTATAATACTTTTTCAACAAGATATTTTTACTCCATTATTGAATCCATCATAGCTTGAGCTTTGTGTTATATGGATTAAATACATGTAAGGACTTTGGTATTTTTATGGCAGTTTCAGATTTTCCTAGATTATATGTGGTGTGTCTTGTTTATAAACAAGTGATGGTGATACATCAATGGTTGGGAAAATTTGTAGGTTATTAGTTATTATAATATTGAAAAATCATTAGCATAGAGTGGTAGTATTTAATGTAGAATGTCTTTTGTTGGCCCTAGTAGATAATATTTTTGATTGTTGGGGAAAGAAATTATTCAATGTTCCTTAGTGAGAGAATGAATCTGAATGTCAATTGGAATGTTATATTTTATTAACCAAACATTACATTAATTTATTCATTTTTTCCTGAAAATTATCCTCTTTCATTTATTATTGTTTTTAATGTTTTAATTTTTATTAAAAATAATTCATGTTCATAACTTGGTAATGGTTTGGAAAACTACTACTAAAAACATTGTTTTAGGGGAAACAATATTCTAGTATAATATTTTTTATTTAAGAAGCTCTGAAAAACCATTCCACATAACCATGTTGGTCATAATGGTTGATTCTAGGGACTCATCCTTGATGCAACATAGTTTATAAAACTATGTATCTAAATAGCTCAATGTAAATAAATATTTAAAACTTTGTTTCTCTATAACACTTTTTAGGGTTTCTCATTTTCCCTTATAAAATTATCCTAGGAAACGTCGAAAATCTATAATTATGACACCCTTTCATCTCCCATGACTCCTTTTCCTACTTTCTTGATTTTAAGTGTATTCAATATAGAAAATTACCGTTTTTAAATCATTTTCCCTCCCGTTTTAATAAATAACTTCATTTCATCTTCCTTCTCTAATGGACAATGTGGATAACCCGAATGGTTATGGTAATACCAATATAAAGTGTAAATGATGATTAGGTGATGACTATGACTTATCCTAACATTATCTTCTTATATTCAAATTTATTTCCACATTGAATTGAGATTATTGGTTACATACCATACAATTTATTTTTGATTACCACATGTGATTGAATATATAATATAATTTTTCACATATGTGAAATTAGATTATGATATTTCTATTTTATCTAAAAAATAATTATATTATCAAGTGGTTCTCAAATTCTATTAGGGGTAGGATTTTAAAATTCATTTCTATTATTACACCAAATAAGTTTTATTCACAACACATTTTTTATAAAATGTGATAAATCGTATGTCGCAAACTATGTGAGAAATTCTTAGCCTAAAAATGGGTTTGTATGTTTGAATATTTCTTCTTGTGGTTTTTCATTTTATAAAATTAGTGTGTATTTAGAGTATTAAATGATTTGAGTGGTTTTTTATATCTTTTTTATATGTTTTTAAGTTATTGATATATTTATAGGAATTTTTATTATATTTATCCTATATTTCAATGTTTTTGTGATTAATTATTAATTTTCTTTTCATGGTGGTGTTATAATTTCATTATAATTTATATAAGAAAAGAATATTTGTTAATGGGAAAAAAACATATATAGGTGAAAATTAATGTGACCTTTTTATTATTGTTTACATATCTATAGAATATATATATATATATTTATATTTAAACATTACTATTATATAATAGAGGTAAAAGGATATGATTCGTTGAATGGAGGAATGTTGTGTGTTATGGGTAAATTATTCAATTTGTTCATGATATTATATGTTATCAAGTTGTTTCCTCACACCCCCTTTAAAAATATCTTTGATTTCATGAGTAACTAAATGGGAAATTTGGATAGATATTGTCTGCTAGATGAGATTACTTTTTAACCAATATACCCTAGTTATGATTATAATCTATCTAGGGGAGTGTTTTCCAATGAGTCTAGATAAGAGTAATTTCTGTGATATATAGTCACTATTTCTAGATTGGTTAATATATGGTTCCACCCATATATGTTTTGTCTTTTTTGAGGATTTCCAAAAATAGAGGCACATGATGTAAATTATGTGAGGACACATAAGTTATGTTGTACCTAACATGTTAGTTTCCAACTTCCCTATTATGACATTACATACTTGATGGATAATGTTTAATTGTGAGTTGTGATTTTTTTTATTCAAATGCATTTCATGATAGATATTTTCACATGGTTTCATTTATTATGTTACCATGATATCATCCATTGTTTTTAATAATCATTATTTTATGTTGATAAAAATTAAAATATTTTTTATATATTATATTTCTCCCAAATGATTTGAAATTATTTACCTAGATTTTAATAAAATAATGTGTGTTTTGAAAAGGATTGTTTTTCTAATTGTTATGTGATTTTCTCTATAATAAAAAAAATAATGCATTTTTTTTCTATTATTTGAATTCAAATGATAATTTTAGGATTATTTTCTAATGATAATTTTATAGATTCATGGTGCTATCCACGTAGTAATTATCTCACACCCTATATATATACCTTGGTGTGTATGTAGACTTACTAACCTTTATAATGTATATGGGTCATAAAATATGTGCTAGGTATCTATCCTTCATCATTTGGGAAGTGCAGGATTATAAGATTTAGTGGTAACCTTGGTTCCCTCGCAGAGTGCAATATTTTTTAGACTTTTAGATCATTTTACATCTATTATGTATTCACCATATTAGTCATATAAAATATTTTTTACTCGATGTGTATTGAAAATTTATATATCTCTTTGTTATATTCTGTTTATCATTTCCTAATCAGAGGATGTAAATTCATGCTCACTTATTCCATATTTTTTTATTTTATATAAAAAAAATTTATTATTTTTCATATATGTATTAAATATTTAAATACATCATTCTATATTCTTAGTAAGTGATTGATATTGTTTTTTTTGTGGTTTAAATAATTCCCATGGGGTATATTGGATACATTCACCACATGTGAACTACCCCTTAGTACATAGAACATTTTTTATTCCTTGTGGTGTAGTAGATATAATGATAGAGAAATATAAAATGAGTTCATTCATTACGTAATGGTATTAGATCACCATTTTCATCTATGGAATAATAGATGAAAGTATCTACAGTGATCAAAACATGAGATATATGAATTAGAGTGTATATCTAGCCTTGTTTCATGAAAAATATTGAGTTACCATCAGTGGATATAAATTTACATTTGAGTTCAATAATTTTTTAGATATTTTAAAATATTTTTATTTATTTTAATATTGTAAGGATTCCTGGTGATTTCCTTCAGAATACGTGGAAAATAATTTTTTTCCCAAATACAGCATAGAGGCTGACCATGGTTTTCTTACATGAGAAGCATTCTCATTTTTTCAATTACATAATATAAATCACATAAGAAATATTCTTGTTGTTGTGTTAATTTTATTATATGAAAATAATGTAATTTAAGAAGATATAACAAAAACAAAAAAGTAAAATTACATATAATAAAAATGGGGGTTAAAAAATGAATGTAGCATTTGTTTTATTTTGTTTTTACATTCCATTAATATCCATACTGGTGTCTAAATATTGTTTGATAATTAAATAAATAAATCTCTATATTAAACTACTGTTAAATTATTTAGTGTTGTGAAATTCAAAATTAATTTTTCAAATCTCAATTGCACCTCCTCCTCTAATAAATATTGATGTGATGACTCAATAAAGAGTGTGACACCATCCCTAATATGACTCCAATATATTTCATTTTATCCACTATACAGATCAACATTTTCTTATGAAGAGTTTATGTTTAGTGGATTAAAGGGATAAATTTTTTACAATGAATAGAAATGAGTTTGATTTTTGTGTCATTTAGGGAAATCACCACACTCGTGCACGTTACTCATTCTCATGATCAACTTAAAAAAACATGAGTTCGTGTGAAAAATGAATGGAATCATGAGTTACCTCCCATGGGCTAAGCCTAGTTTTAGCACGTTATTTTTAATTTTAATGGGTAATCATGGTAATATGATAAATATAAAAAGAAAAAAAATTGGGAAAATAATAAAACTAGAATAGATCATAAAAGAGGGATAGATGATGAATCAGAGAGACAAATAAAATAAAATAAAAAATTAAACACATGAAATGATTAATATAAAATATAATGAAGAAGAAAACGAAGAATAAAAATAAGGTGCATAAACTAAAAAAATGGGTGGTGAAAAGTTTATTTTAATCCATGATTTTATATTCTTAAAAAATTGAACTCACATATAAAATAAACTATAATAAAATAATAATAAAAATAAACAGTAAAAAGGAAAATAGAAGATGAAAAATTCTATATCAACCCTTGGAAGAGTTTACTTCAGCGGGTCTGAGCTCGCTCTGAAAGTTTCACAGGTTCTTCTTTTATTAGAAGATATGGAATGAAAATAGTCTTATCAAATTATCTATTATCCTTTGAGATCATCAGATTCAATATTAGAAATATCAACATCAAAAATTCCAAAAGGGAAACATTGTGAATTTAGAAACTATTGGGGGAAAACATGGTATTTGAATAATTAAATGTGGAACATGTAGTGTAGGAAACACATAAGGTGAATATGTGTATGTACACTTTTCAAGGTATTAGGTTTAGTCCCCCATCGCAGGGATTATTGAAAGTGGAAGTAGTGGTGGCCACCTCCCCATCCTACATCCATTAAATTAGAAAGAGGAACCTTTAAAATAAACCAACATGGGGTCAACTATGTGAAATGATTAGATAAGAGGTAGTTGTACACCTTGGAAGTGATGATAAATTTCAATCTTGTGGTATCAGTAGCCATTAATGGCATTTCTATTTTATAGCACTATTTTCTGGTGTGTTTTGGGGATGGGAAGCATGAGAGCATGGTTGGTGGGAGTGTTCGATTGTTCTTAGGTGCAAATAAAGTAGGATGAAATCTTTTTTTCAATTTGAACACTAACTGAAATCATTTTCATCTAACATTGAGTCACACAATGGAGGCACAAGCCTTTATATGAAAATCTCTATGAGCTTGGTCCTGATTGCATGTAATGTGGATGTGCACCAACATGACACCACACACCTTGCCCACACAGACAAGCATCCCACAGGATCCATCGATCAACAAATATACACCATGGGCCACTTATGCACATGAACAAATACAATTTGTGTTGTTAGATTAAGAGGGCTCTCCTGGTGGGTTATGTGATCAACTAGCCCACTTAAGACAGATAAATGGTATGTGGACCCCAATTGAGAGATTATTAGGATTGACCAAATTTTTTTAAAGGAATCAATAAATAGTGAGTTCAAAAATAAAATCTAATAGTCAACTTCATAATAAAATAATTATCAAAATCCAAAATTAAAACATTTTTATTTGTTTCAAACAATTTTCATTAATTATCATAATCTCCCAGAATTCAGTAATACATAGTAATACATGGGAAAGATTATTATAATACATTAAAAATCATTATAATTTTTTTAAAAATAAACATTGTACTTCTTTCTATCAAATATTCCCACACATAAACCATTTTTATCCTTAAGCATTACTTCTCAACATTGAATTAAAAGGAACGAAATTATAAAAATATTTGTCTTCCAATATAACAACATAAAACAATTATTAATGTCAAATAAAACTTACAATTATAATATAAAATATCAATTAAATTTATAAAATTTTAATTAAATAATAAATTTAGTCATTTTATGTTTTCCCTTTTGAGAAATTATGGAATATCATCTTTAATTCATTTATGTTCCTCAATTAATTATTATTAAACTGGAAAAATCATGATCTACCTCACTTGTATCTTTTCTATCAAATCTCATTATAAAATTAATGTGGATTTGTTCTCATATCCTGAGAACATTATTCAAATCCATAAACATTTAAGTATTATACATTATTGCAATAGTAAAGATAAAAAGTCACCTAAAATAAGTATGTAATTTCATCCAATGATCAAATTACTCTAAGGATTATGGTATCTGTGAATTTATGATTAAAAATTAAGCCTCAATTATAATTTTGATCCCTTAAATATAGAAATAATAATATGAAATTTAAAATTATATTTAAATTCTACACTTTTATTTGTAACAACTCACACAATCCAAAAAACTCAATGTAAGTTCCTGATATTGAATGAATAATTAATGATGGACATCTTATTTAATTTTCCATATATTACATTAATAAGATTTTTCCCGAGTACCCTTTTTCAATTTTTGTTATACTTTTATTCTAAAAATGAATATTAAACCCACATCTTAAAATCATTTGATAAAAATCACATGTCAAGTAACAGTTATTCTTTACTAATATATTTCACAACCCATTCTTTTTTTTCAATTTTTTCCACAAGGAAAAACAATAATGTATACATAATGATTCAAAAACCATTCTCAATATACATGTGTAACACCCCCGCAGTCATCAATACAAGATATATCACCCCTTCAAATATTCCTCTTCCCACCCTCACACCTCAACATTACAATATTACTATAAATAACAAGGGGATGGTAGTAATATATAAAAATTTCTTCAACCATTGCTAATCACTGACATGGTTATTCATGGTCACTATGGGATAAACAATGATTGATGTAAATGTTTTATTTGAGGATATAGGATTTTAAAAAGATCCCTCAATTAATTTTAATATGTTTTTCCATAATTATATCCATGACAAGGTCAAATTAATGTTCTAGAATGTTGATTTTCCCATGATCACTGAAGAACTGTTCTTAAGAATAAATTATTAAGTACTTGGTATATAAATCCTAATGGAATGTAACATATTTTTTTTGGACAATCACCAATGACGTGATTTATAATAAAAAATAAATTCACATGAATTTGAAGAAGTCAATTCAGGAAAAAAAAATAGTTTTGGATCATTTATTTACATGTATCAAGTAGTTTTCTCAGATCACAAGTCTTAATTTTAATATCCATTATTAAATTTATTAATTTAATTATCCATTGTTATAATTCAATTTCACTAGAATTAAAATAAAATAAATGGAATCATAGTATTCCTAAGAGACTAAAATATACATGTTTTGTCCAATAAATCATGAGCATGGGAAAGCAATTTCCAGTTTAAATCTGAAAATTGATTTTTGGATAAAAAATGTAGAGAGTTTTATCATAAATAATTTAAGAATTAACTCATTATTCCATGATGTATATTCATATTTCATCCATGTGTTTATGGAACAACCTTCTAATTTCATGATCCTATACAGTAAATTCATTGAATTAAAACACAAGGATTCTGTCATTTATGCTCAAAATGAGAAGATGGAGTAGGGATCCATATTAAAATAATTCAAAAAATTTAAATTTAATTATAAAAATAATTTAAAGGTATAAATATTGGTATATTCCACAATATAGGCCCCAAATTTTTTCTGCATAGACAGCGATGTACATGATATTTTCAATAATATAAAGGAGGTTGGAGATTTTTGTATTTTAACCAACACATGTGGGGTTTCCCACCTTGCATGTCTTTTTTTAAGGAATGGTCCATGGATATAGTATACTAGATTCAAAAACATCCTAATTATGTACATCTTGAACAGTTGGTGTAGGATTATGTATAGATCATCATCTCCCGTAGTTCACATTTGTTTAACCTCATCCCTCATTTCTACTGTTGGCTAACCATAGACTACATGAATTATATATTTAAATGTAATATAAGCATGTATTTTTTACTTAAATGAAATTTAAATTTGAATTTTTATGAATAAAATTAACTCTTTCATCATGATAAAATAGAGTATTGATTTCCTAGGGCATAAAATATTAGAATTCTTCCTGGACCTCATTAAATTTATGTCCATCAAAAATAGGGAGCTCCATGTGTTTGGTGAATGTTATTTTTCATCATAATCTTCCAAGGAATAGAAATTTTTAAGGATATAAAAATTCAATGTAGTAGGAATTCATAATAAATTCTATCTAAAAAAACAAATAAAATTAATATTTAGATAAGATAAGATAAACTCCTTAAATTGGACTAGACTCAATCTATTCTTTTGTGCTAAATGTCACTTGATGTTGGTAATCTATCTATGGAGGAAAGTAGCTGGGATCCTCCATCTATTATTAAAATTAAACCACATTATTGTTGTCTTTATACAAAATAGATATATTAAAATTCAATGGTACTGGGTATTTTACATTGTAGGGGTTGAGGATTCATGTTGTACCTCATAATCAATGTAGGTGACATATAGAACTTTCTGACTTCCCATAATTATATGAGATGGAATGTCTTATTAATATTGGATCCTCTATATCTCAGCAATGTCATCATGGATCAATTCATTCAACTATTTCTATTTTGAATACTCTTAATTCATTTCTATATCATCTATGATGTCCTCAAAAATATTTGGATGGTCCATTGGAACTTCCTTTATGGCCTCAAATATTTTCAAGCTAATTTAAAGTTCATCAACCAGGATGATAAAATATTGTGGGAAGATTCCAATATTTATGAATATTTTCTTCTTCTTAACCATTATCATAATAGAATATTCTATTCATTTTAGGTAATCCTCATCATAATATTTTTAGTATTATTTAATATTTGAGAAATTGTTCCATGAATTGAAAAGGTGTCATTGGAAAAAAACATGGAAACAAAAAAATGGTATTTTTAAAAAATTAGTACTATCTACAATGAGAAAATAGATAGAAAAGATAAATAATGATTAGATCCCCAGAATCAGTGTATTTTTTGACATATTCATGTTTCGTGGTGTGGAAAATGAAAATATATTTTTCATAATACAACATAGAGGTTGATGTCGGTTGTATCACTTGGAAAGATTTGTTAGTTTTTAACCAACTTAATATATTTCACAAAAAAACTATTTATTTTTATTTTTTATTTTTTATTCTATTATATGAAATGGAATTTTGGAAGATAATTGAAATTTTAAAAGGTAAACTTGCATGTGTTAAAAAATGTTCTTGAAAAGATAAATTTGGCATTTGTGTTTTGGTTTATAGGCCTCATAATTCTTCTTCATGGGCTTTAATTTTAGTATGATAGTTTATTTATGAAATATAATTCTTAAAAAAATATAATTTGTTTTTAGATTGGAAATATTTAATTTTTTAGAATTATTAATTCCGCATCCTCTTATAATCAAGGATTATGACACAACTCAAATTAGATTGTGACCCCATCGAGAACCTGAATCCATTATATGCATTTTATTCCACTGAACAACTACCCATTATCAAAAATTGATATTATGTTAATTATAAGTGAGGAATAATATTTAAATATGGAATACAAATGTTTTTTATATTAGTTTCATGGTGGTAAATCTCCTCAAACATGAAGTTCAGTTGTTCTCATCCAAAAAATAAAAATACAAAACAATATAAGTGGAATTTTACTAGAAAAACCAATTGCATCCCCCAAGATAAGACTCAAGCTATACCACCATTTTATAGGGTATGTCTTCATGGTGGGAAATTGAGAATTAAAATAAGGAAATAAAATGATAAATTAATATAAATAAAATAGAATATTGGATAAGGAAATAAAGAGAGTGAAAAATAAATAAAAAATTAAACACACGAAATGAATAAAATTGAAATAATTATATTATATATAAAATAAGAAAAAAAATAAAATATAATGAAAAAGAAAAATATAATGAATTAAAAAAAGGGTAGAGTTAGAACAATGAACATCAGTTATGAATCTTTTTGTTAAAGAAAATTTGGATTTCTTTTTCTCATAAACGAAATTGAAATTATATAGATTTTAAATAAGAACATATTAATAAGAAAATTTGATTAAAAATAATGTGTAATATAGAAGAAAAAAATTTGGTCGCATCTCTTGGAAGCCTCTCCATCAATTGGTTTGAGCTCCCATTGGAAGTGGCATGGGTTCTTCTTTAAGGGGAAGTAAATGAGGGGCTTTGTTCTTCCCAAATCATCAATTATACTTATAAATATTCACATTTATGTTACATAATATGAACATCTTAAATCCCATGAGATACCCTTAGTTAAATTGAAATCACCTAAGGAAACTGGGTGTTTGAATAATGCATCATGGACCATGTACCATGATATCTGCATGGGGTGAAGGGAAATATGTGGTCTTTCCATGGGCTTGTGGTTAGTTCTACATTGTATAAGTAATCAATATTGGTATTATAGGTGGTGGAATACTCTTCCCATGTCGTTATAATTTTTCAGATTAGCCTTCATAAAAATCATCTTGTTTGTGGGATAAGTCTCCTAAGGTGATCAAAGGTGGAAGTAGGATTTGACAGTGGTGATAGATCTCGATCTCATGGTATTGATGGTCTTCCATGGCATTTTTGGTGTGTAGTTGTTGTGGATGTAGCTTAGTAAGTGTGGATATTATTGTATTATAGTATCAACTAATTTATAATGAATTTTTGGTGTGCATATATTTAATGGAGCTATTTTTTTTTAAAAAAATGAATATTAATCGATATCATTTACACCCCATATAGAGTCAAATACAAGATGAAAGATGATTTATAAGGAAATATTCAAGAGCAATATCTAGATATCATGAATCCGGGATGAGATCTTATGTGAACCACAAACACACACACATGACCAATGTGGGACTTATTCCCACTCCTAATCCCCATGGGGTTCAGCACCCAAGGGCCACCTATGCAAAATAATTGATCCACCATGTACGACCAGAATACGAAGGCTCTAATGGTAGGCCACGTGATCGGACAACCCTCATGGGTTAGTTGAATTGTTTCTGGATCATTTTTATGGTATTCCTAGTCTGGGGATAAATTATTTTTAAATGAAACATGAAATATTTAATTAATAAAACATTAAATATGATTCTATATCATCATTAATTAAATTTCTCAATTCAAAAACCAATTTTTTTTCATACCATTTTATATCATTATTCATAATTAATCCGAAATTGGTAAAACAATGTAATACATGTTTAATATAGTAAAAATATATTATAAACCAACAGAATTTTAAAAAAAAAATCTTGAAATTTGGGTCTATAAATTCTATTATGGGTCTATAATTATTTTTTAAAATCCATGTTTTCAATAAATGAATATAAAATCCATGATCCATATAATGACCCCTACTTTACATACATTGTTAATACTTCAAAATTGAAGCACACTTATTACAACATATGACAAAACCACAAAGGACCGTATATGTATAGTGTCTTTAGAAACTAGGAAACATAAACAACTGGTTCATAAATCTTCTACAGTGTCTCCCATTTATTTCATCATATCTAGGGTCCCTTTTAGCATATTATACTTAATATCCATCTTCCTGACCTGGGGAAAAGAAAACATAAAAGGGTGAGCTCAAATGCTCAGCAAGGGAAAATAAAGGAAATAAAAATCATATCATATCTTTGTGAAAATCATAACCTACAAAAGAGATCATAATATCTCAACATGGAATAAATCATAGAAGTGAAAATGAGATCCCCATAATCATAACATGAAACTTGAAACTTTGTGACATGCACACATAATCATGGAAAATCATTTCTTGTTAGTCATGACTCATTGCCAAGACTATCTTAGTGGAAAAAGTCCCTTTCTGAACCAAGTCACCCTCGTTCCAGTCCTGTTTCACTGAACCAGTATAACCTACCGTTCGAGCCATGTCTATCTCATGAGATATAAAATCTTTACCCATTGCATTGGAGGTAGATATATGTCCCACCCATCTTATAATGAATCCTTTCTTATGTGTGCCACATAATCATAAACCATACATCATAGCGTAACCCATGCAATAAAAATGGGATTCTTAAACAACATGACATAATAAAACAATTCATATAAGATAAAGGAATTCATAAAAATATTTCCATCACAACATAACTAAACCAATGTAATAATAGGGATAAAAACATAACCCTTTTATTATCTTAGATGGAAAATAATTTTGATAAAATACTTGAACTCCATTCTTGAGGAAAATATACTTTCTACTTCAAAAACATTTTTCCTTTCATAACATGTCATACTACTTTAAAATAAAATATGTTGATTAAAAATAAACTTTAAAACTTGTAAAGGAAGTTTCTTGGAAATAATGTTTTAAAAATCCATTCATTCCATATAAGTTAAAAAACCATTCTTCGTACTTTTGTCGGAAAAGTCAAAAAGTACCTCATATGAAAAAACGACAAAAGATTCCTTTCTTATTCCTCACCAAAAACTCACCGAAGGGTAAAATTGGATTTAAACTATTGTAAGTGGATGGAAACAATATTACATATTGAGGGAACATGGTTGTGGATGATAAAATACACCCTAGTAAATACTTACGAATAAACAATCTCTGATAAAAATGAGATTGTGATATTTCCCCTTACCTTAGGTCCGATTTGCATTTACGTGTCCGAAGCTCCTGTATAATGGTTTAAATAATGTTATTGACTTATTCCAGAATCATACATATTGATATGATATCATATATGGTCATATTCTTAGCTTCTTGTTAGTAATATTTCATTGTTTCTTGTTACTCAAGTCTTTATTGCCTTTTGTTCTTATGCGTGTTTTGCTGAATAAATTCTTATTCTTATTTTAAGGTTATAGATACCTTATATCCAGAATGTTATTATTATAACATATATCATATTTATTCATTCAATTCATTTATATAATTATATGTAATGATGATTATGTAGAACGAGTCGCATCACATCGTGGAGACGGTATTCCGTACGTACGCACGAGTGATGATATTGTTCCTATGATCATGGAATTGTATTGGAGTATATATATATTATTTCAGTATCAATATTAAATTATAATAATCATAAATAGTTACTCATTACACCATTATACCCATCCTTGTAAGGTGGTAGTGGAAAACAGATTACACCACAGCGTGGAGACGGTATTTCGTACGTACGCACGCGCGGTGATTTCATTTTTCCGCAGGATGGATAGATGGTGAATTAGGGTCGTTTCGTATTTATAATAAAATATCAGTATGTAAGTAATACTGATGTTATTACTTTATCATGAAACAACTAAATAAGAAGAATTTGAAGAAGAAAGAAATTGAAAAGATCGGTAATGGATATTACCTCTTCTTTGAAACGCCTCTTTGAATCCTCCACTTAGGGAACTAATATTGGTCTTTGAAGAAGACCAGGGCCTCTAGGATTATTCTAGGGAAGTGTAGAGGAGTAAATTTCAGGGGTTGGCCGAGCTTGAGTGCTCAAATTGGTGTGAGGAGGAGGGGGAGGAGGTTCCCTTTTATAAGGGAGGAGACGGGCACCTTAGGAATATCTCAAAATATTATTTTATATTAAAGTCAAAATCGGTTTATAATGGTTCCAAAGGGTCTTATTTCGAAGCTAAAGTGGGGATGGGTCGAAAGCCTATCAATCAATAGGATTTAGACAAGTTTAGGGTATTATTTTAACCTTATCAATTAGATTTAACTCTAAGTTAAATAATTTAACTTTTACCATGTCTTTTTGTTTTCTTTCACTATATGGTTAATACACTTACTATAACATGCCAAAAGAACCCCAAATTGTTTATTAATAATATATATATCCATATCTAAGTCATTTGGCCGATCCTTAGATTTTTAGGAATAAAATAAGAATTAATAAAATAATATTTGATTTAAAAACTATTTTGTGTCAATTTTGACACTATTTGATATATGATTTTTTTGAAAGTCATAACAGAATAATATGTTCGAACCAAGTAGATTAAATCAACACTTATATATCATAGTAACCTAGAAAATTAGTGTAATTCATAAAAAGTATCAAATTACATTTATTTTTGTTTTTATAACATCAATTATGTCAATATTTCATAAATAAGATAATTACTGCATCATCTTTGTGTCATAATTAAATTAAATTATATAATGTCTAAAAATTATAAATAAAATACCATTATGTAGGAAATAGTTTTAGCTTTCTAATGAATATTTATTGTCGAATTTATCTTATGTATAACCCCATATTAAAAATGATTTACTTATTAAACATTGATTTTAACTATTTTAACCCTTCTTTAAATAAATTAATAATAAATGTCCTAATCTAACTCAACTGGGCCTAAATGGTCATATTTTATTCATAAGGTTGTTTTTGGTCGAATTACACTTATCCAATAGAATTAGGACATGTGTTAGGGTAATAGTAATATCATATTTACCCTTAGTTACCCTATTTACTATTAACCGCGGTAAAAAAAAGTAAAAAGTTACTATTCACCAAAAAATTATTTTTATCTCATTGAACCACATTTTACTTACTGATATCAACCGTGTCTGTCGGATTTTCGAAATTCCATTCACAGAAGCAGTAAAATTATGTTTTATGCAAAATTTAGTTTTTAACCTACCACTTAGTGGTTTCACTATTCATCAAAAATTGAAAGTTTTCAGAAAAATACCAAAATTTCACCCTAGGCTAATTTCTGTATTCCGAAACCAAAAATGAAGTCCATTTTAAAAAATAAAAATTATAAAATTTCAAAAAGTGGTTATTACTATTCATAACAGCTAGTTTTAATAATATTTTAATAGCATATCGTTGTTTAGTGAAACTCGGTATTGCGTATGACGCAAGCTATCGAGGAAGGTCGCGATTGCGTGTAAAGTAAGCCAAGAAAGTGTGTAGTGAAAGATTCTTTTGAACAACATATTACTCATAAAAATCTCGGGTGTTACATTCTACCCCCCTTAAAAATAATTTTTCCCTCGAAATTCGTCACTTTGTAACAAACAGATGAGGATACTTCTCCCTCATCATATCCTCAAGCTCCCATGTAGCTTCTTCTAATTGCTGGTTCCTCCATAAAACTTTAACCAATCGAGTGGTCTTGTTTCGTAGGACTTTTTCGCTACGATCCAGAATCTTTATCGGCTATTCTTCATAAGAAAGATCTTTCTCCAGCGGTACAACTTCTGAGCTGAGTACATGTGAAGGATCTGGTAAGTACTTTCTCAGGAGAGATACATGGAACACATCGTGAACTTGAGAGAGATTCGGTGGAAGCGCCAATCGGTAAGCTACCTTCCCAACACAATCCAGTATTTCGAAAGGGCCGATATATCTAGGGCTCAACTTCCCCTTCTTTCCAAATCTCATAACCCTCTTCCAGGGAGATATTCGTAAGAACACTTTATCACCCACTTCAAACTCTAGGTCTTTTCTTTGGTTGTCGGCATAAATTTTCTGTCGACTCTTAGCTACTCTTATGTGTTGTTGAATAGATCTGACCTTTTCTGCCATTTAATCAACGAGATCAGGTCCTAATAGCTTTCTTTCCCCAACTTCATCCCAGCAAGTTGGAGTCCTGCATTTCTTTCCATAGAGAGCTTCATAAGGAGCCATCTGAATACTGGAGTGAAAGCTATTATTATAAGAAAATTCCACCAAAGTTAGGTGTTGATCCCAACCTCCTTTGAAATCCATAGAGCAAGATCTCAACATATCTTTTAGGGTTTGAATTGTTCTCTCAGACTGACCGTCTGTCTGGGGATGATAAGCAGTGCTGAAACTCAACTCTGTATCCAGAGTATGCTGAAGACTTCTCCAGAACTTTGAGGTAAATCTCGGATCCCGATCAGATATAATAGAAAGTGGTACTCCATGCAATCTTACCACTTCCTTTACATATATCCTGGCAAGCTGATCTAGAGAGAAATCCTCTCTAATAGCAATGAAGTGTGCAGACTTTGTAAGACGGTCAACTATGACCCAAATAGCATTATTGCCTTTGGATGTTTTAGGAAGTCCTGTGACAAAGTCCATAGTGATGTTTTCCCATTTCTATTCGGGTATGGGTAATGGTTGTAACATCCCCTTAGACTTTTGTCTCTCAGCATTAACTTGTTGACAAACCAAGAATCGAGAGACATATTCAGCAACATCTCTTTTCATGCCATCCCACCAGAAGTACTCTTTCAGGTCCCTATACATCTTCGTGCTTCCAGGATGAATAGAGAATGATGAACAATGAGCCTCATCCAGCAGCTCCTTCTTTAATTTGGGGATGGGAGGAACACAAACCCGATTCCTGAACTTTATTATCCCATCACAATCAAGGTTGAATTCAGGAACATTTCTCACCTTCTTTTGTAACTCTACATCTTCTTTCTGTGCCTCTTTAATCTTCACATGTATAGATGGTTGAACATTCATTTGAGAAAGATAAGATTTTTCCCCATCCATTATAATTCCATGATCCATCCATTGTAAATCCATAAATATTGGATCTTTTGTGATCCTCATCATGGATAAACTAGCATGTTCTTGTCGACTTAATGCATCTTCCACCTTGTTTGCTTTCCCAGGGTGGTAATGGATTGAGCAGTAATAATCCTTAATCAGCTCCAACCATCTTCTTTGACTCATATTCAACTCCTTTTGTGTGAAAATATACTTTAAACTTTTATGATCAGTATAAATATCACACCTTTCACCATAAAGGTAATGCTTCCAAATCTTTAATGCAAAGATTACCGCAGCCAACTCCAAATCATGTGTTGGGTAATTTTGCTCATGGATTTTCAACTGTCGTGAGGCATAAGCTATCACCATATCATTTTGCATAATAACAAACCCCAATCCCTTCTTGGATGCATCACTGTAGATCATAAACCTTTCTCCACTACAAGGCAGTGTGAGCACAGGTGCACTGGATAACCATCTTTTCAACTCCTTGAAATTCTCTTCACATTCCTCTGTCCAAACAAACTTAACTCCTTTCCGAGTCAACTTGGTGAGTGTATTAGATAATCGTGAAAAATCTTTTACAAAACTTCGATAATATCCAGCCAAACCAAGAAAACATCGGATCTCAGTTACTGTTGTTGGTCTTGACCATCTTTTGATAACCTCTATTATTGCTGGATCCACAAATATCCCCTCTTTTGAGATTATGTGACCCAAAAATGCAACTTTTTGAAGCCAAAATTCACACTTGGTAAATTTGGCATAAAGATTCTCCTTTCTCAGGGACTTCAATATAATTCTCAAGTGATCTTGATTCTATTCCTTTCTCTTTTAATAGACAAGAATATCGTCTATAAAGACTACCACAAATTGATCAAGATAGTCTCTAACGACTCTATTCATTAGATCCATGAAGATAGCAGGGGCATTAGTAAGACCAAATGGCATCACTATAAATTCATAGTGTCCATACCTTGTACGGAAAGCCGTCTTTGTTATATCCTCACTTTTGACCCTTAATTGATGATACCCTGAATGAAGATCAATCTTGGAAAAGTATTGAGCTCCGCGTATTTGTTCAAATAAGTCATCAATGCGTGGGAGAGGATATTTGTTCTTGATAGTGATCTTGTTAAGTTCTCGATAATCAATGTAGAGTCTCATTGATCCATCTTTTGTCTTAACAAATAGAACAGGTGCTCCCCAAGGTGATGCACTAGGGCGTATGAATCCCTTATCAAGATTCTCTTGGAGTTTCTTCTTCAATTCCTGCAACTCAATTGGGGCCATTCTATAAGGTCTCTTTGAAATAGGCAAAGCACCCGGTACGAGTTCTATTGAAAACTCAACATCACAATTTGGTGGAAGACCTGGTAATTCCTTCGGAAAGACATCATCAAACTCCCGTACGATGGTCATATTCTTAATAGAATGTTTCTCACCAACCATTTGAGATAAATAACCTTCATTTAGTGGAATCAAGACCCATAAGATGGAAGAAATTTCCACTGGAAGGTTATATTCATCCTTGCATCGATAGACGATCGTAGATTGATCTGGAATATGAAATGTGACTTCCCTTATTTGGCAATTGATATGTGCTCCATGTAGAGAAATCCAATCCATGCCAAGAATCACATCAAATTCCACTAAAGGAAGGATCACACGATTTGCAGGAAGCACTTTCCCACAAACTTCGATCGGAGAAGAATTATAAACTTTTGATGCGACTGTTGTTCCATTATGTGTTGTCACAGATAACTCAACATCTAATTGGTGAGGTAATATGGTGATACCCTTAGAAAATTTTTCAAAAA
Organism: Viscum album; assembly: GCA_963277665.1. Lineage (NCBI taxonomy): Eukaryota > Viridiplantae > Streptophyta > Magnoliopsida > Santalales > Viscaceae > Viscum > Viscum album. The sequence continues at coordinate 1,904,154,163 of OY728137.1, forward strand.
TAAAAGAGTGGGTGGATCCAGAATCAAATAAAACATTTTCTACTTTAGAGTGGATGGTAAGTGTACCTTTCACCACTTCGTTATCGTACTCCACATCGCTGATATAAATTGTATGAGACTTTCCTTTGTCTTTAGCCTTATGATTTTGTTGATGTCGACCATCATCATCAACCCTTGGATTTGGGCATTGATTGGTATAATGCCCCATCTCCTTTCACTTGAAACATTGAAGTGTAGTAGGTTCATTCTGTGTATCCCTTCCTTTGTTTGCATCATTAGACATATTCTTCCCATTATCGCTGCATTCAAATGCCCGATGACCTTCCTTTCCACATTTGAAACATTTAATTGTCCCTTTAAGACAACTCCCTCCATGTTTCTTTCCACACTTTGAGCATAAGGGAAAGCTCATCTTCTTTTCAATGTGCTCTTTATATTTTCCTTTGAATTCCATCTTCCTCTTCTTATCAAACCCATGTGACTGATGGGTTACTCCAATCTCCATCTCGACTTTGAGAGCACATCAAACAATTTCCTCGTAGCTATCGAAGTCCCTTATGGCTAACGCCCTTCGAAGACTTGGTTTTAAGCCACTAAAGAATCGATCGATCTTACTCTCAGGTTGGATAATAATACCAGAAGCGTACCTTGCAAGTCTTGTAAAATTTGCTTCATAGGTACCAACAGATTCATCATCCCTTTTCTTCAGTTCAAGAAACTCTTTCTCCATATTTTTTCGGAGAATACGAGCGAAGTACTTATTGAAAAATAAGTTCTTGAACTCGTCCCATTCCATAGACTCAATTTCATCCCTTTGCCTCATATTCTTAATAAGATTCCACCATTGATCAGCATCTCCTTCCAAACGATACACTGCTAGGATGACTTTATCAAGTTCAGAACATTGAAGAACTGAAAATATCTTTTCAGTAGTACTAATCCATTGTTCAGTAACTAATGGATCAGTAGACCCACTGAAAGAAGGTGAACGCTGCCTCATGAAGGATTCAACAGAATGCTGCTCCTTCATTTGCTCGTTTGGAAGTCCTGCATGATTCATAGCTTGAGAAATTTGTGTGAGAATGGCTACAAGATTTTTCATTCCAGCTCCCATATCGTTTGGTTGCTCAGGGGGACAATCATTTCATTGCCCATCGCATTCCGCATTAACACGGTTCCTTCGGGTTCCAGCCATTGACTAAAACCAAGAAGAATAGTGTGAGCAACACTAATTATAATAGGAAAACCACATAATTCATGAATAAAAATTTCATGCTTAAGGTCTTATCCTAGGTTATTCATGGCCATTTCTAAAACACTACGATTTTGTTCTATGCTTAGAATAATCCTTAGGGTTCTTACTAAGGCTTTCACATCCTAGTTTCCAAATCTTGACTATACCTTTCCTTTGATACCAACTACAACAACCCCTACTTTACATACATTGTTAATACTTCAAAATTGAAGCAAACTTATTACAACATATGACAAAACCACAAAGGACCGTATAGGTATAGTGTCTTTAGAAACTGGGAAACATAAAAAACTGGTTCAGAAATCTTCTACAGTGTCTCCCATTTATTTGATCATATCTAGGGTCCCTTTTAGCATATTCTACTTAATATCCATCTTCCTGACCTGGGGAAAAGAAAACATAAAAGGGTGATCTCAAATGCTCATAAAGGGCAAATAAAGGAAAAAAATCATATCATATTTTTTTGAAAATCATAACCTGCAAAAGAGATCATAATATCTTAACATGGAATAAATCATAGAAGTGAAAATGAGATCCCCAAAATCATAACATGAAACTTGAAACTTTGTGGCATGCACACATAATCATGTAAAATCATTTCTTTTTATTCATGACTCATTGCCAAGACTATCTTAGTGGACAAAGTCCCTTTCTGAACCGAGTCACCCTCGTTCCAGTCCTGTTTCACTGAACCGGTATAACCTACCGTTCCAGCCATGTCTATCTCATGAGATATAAAATCTTTACCCAATGCATTGGAGGGAGATATAGGTCCCACCCATATTATAATGAATCCTTTCTTATGTGTGCCACATAATCATAAACCATACATCATAGCGTAACCCATGCAATAAAAATGGGATTCTTAAACAACATGAATCATAAAACAATTCATATAAGATAAAGGAATTAATAAAAATATTTCCATCACAACATAATTAAACCAATGTAATAATAGGGATAAAAACAGAACCCTTTTATTATCTTATATGGAAAATAATTTTGATAAAATACTTGAACTCCATTCTTGAGGAAAATATCCTTTCTACTTCAAAAACATTTTTTCCTTTCATAACATGTCATACGACTTTATAATAAAAGAAGATGATTAAAAATAAACTTGAAAACATGTAAAGGAAGTTTCTTGGAAATAATGTTTTAAAAATCCATTCATGTCGTATAAGTTAAAAAAATCATTCTTCGTACTTTTGTCGGAAAAGTCAAAAAGTACCTCATACGAAAAAACGACAACAGATTCCTTTCATATTCATTACTAAAACTCACCGAAGGGTAAAATTGGATTTAAACTACTGTAATTGGATGGAAACAATATTACATATTGAGGGAACATGGATGTGGATGATAAAATACACCCTAGTAAATACTTACGAATAAACAATCTCGGATAAAAATGAGATTGTGATATTTCCCCTTACCTTAGGTCCGATTTTCTTTGTACGTGTCTGAAGCTCCTATATAATGGTTTAAGTAATGTTATTGACTTATTACGGAATCATACATATTGATATGATATCATATATGGTCATATTCTTAGTTTCTTGTTAGTAATATTTCATTGTTACTTGTTACTCGGGTCTTTATTGCCTTTTGTTCTTATGCGTGTTTTGCCGAATAAATTCTTATTCTTCTTTTAAGGTTATAGATACCTTATATCCAGAATGGTATTAGTGTAACATATATAATATTTATTCATTCAATTCATTTATATAATTACTATGTAATGATGATTATGTAGAACGAGTCGCATCACATCGTGGAGATGGTATTCCGTACGTACGCACGAGTGATGATATCGTTCCTATGATCGTGGAATTGTATTGGAGTATATATATATTATTTCAGTATCAATATTACTTTATAATAATCATAAATAGTTACTCATTACACCATTATACCCATCCTTGTAAGGTGGTGGTGGAAAATAGATTACACCACGTCGTGGATACGGTATTCCGTACGTACGCACTTGCGGTGATTTCATTTTTCCGCAGGATGGATAAAAGGTGAATTAGAGTTGTTTCATATTTATAATAAAATAGAAGTATGCAAGTAATACTAATGTTATTAATTTATCATGAAACAACTAAATAAGAAGAAGTTGAAGAAGAAAGAAATTGAAAAGATCGGTAATGGATATTACCTCTTCTTTGGAACGCCTCTTTGAATCCTCCACTTAGGGAACTAAGATTGGTATTTGAAGAAGACCAGGACCTCTAGTATTATTCTAGGGAAGTGGAGAGGAGAAAATGGAAGGGGTTTGCCGATCTTCAGTGCTCAAATTGGTGTGAGGAGGATGGGGAGGAGGTGCCCTTTTATAAGGGAGGAGAGGCGCACCTTAGGAATATCTCAAAATATTATTTTATATTAAAGTCAAAAATAGTTTATAATGGTTCCAAAGGGTATTATTTCGAAGATAAAGTGGGGATGGGTCTTAATCCTATCAACCAATAGGATTTAGACATGTTTAGGGTATTATTTTAACCTTATCAATTAGATTTGACTCTATGTTAAATAATTTAACTTTTTCCATGCCTTTTTGTTTTCTTTCACTATATGGTTAATACACTTACTATAAATGCCAAACGAACCCCAAATTGTTTATTATTAATATATATATCATTATCTAAGTCATTTGGCCGAACCTTAGATTTTTTGGAATAAAATAACAATTAATAATATAATATTTGATTTAAAAACTATTTTGTGTCAATTTTGAAACTATTTGATATATGATTTTTGTGAAAGTCATAACAGAATTATATGTTCGAACCAAGATGATTAAATAAACACTAATATATCATAGTAACCTAGAAAATTAGTGTAATTCATAAAAAGTCTCAAATTACATTTATTTTGGTGTTTATAACATCAATTATGTCAATATTTCATAAATAAGATAATTACTGCATCATCGTTGTGTCATAATTAAATTAAAATATTTAATGTCTAAAAATTACAAATAAAATACCATTATGTAGGAAATATATTTATCTTTCTAATGAATATTTATTGTCGAATTTATCTTATGTATAACCCCATATTAAAAATGATTTACTTATTAAACTTTGATTTTAACTATTTTAACCCTTCTTTAAATAAATTAATAATAAATGTCCTAATCTAACTCAAGTGGGCCTAAATGGTCATATTTTATTCATAAGGTTGTTTTTGGTCGAATTACACTTATCCAATAGAATTAGGACATGTGTTAGGGTAATAGTAATATCATATTTACCCTTAGTTATCCTATTTACTATTAACCGCGGTAAAAAAAAGTAAAAAGTTACTATTCACCAAAAAATTATTTTTATCTCATTGAACCACATTTTACTTACTGATATCAACCGTGTCTGTCAGATTTTCGAAATTCCATTCACAGAAGTGGTAAAATTAAGTTTTATGCAAAATTCAGTTTTTAACCTACCACTTAGTGGTTTCACTATTCATCAAAAATTGAAATTTTTCAGAAAAATACCAAAATTTCACCCTAGGCTAATTTCGGTATTCCGAATCCAAAAATGAAGTCCATTTTGAAAAATAAAATTTATAAAATTTCAAAAAGTGGTTATTAATATTCATAACAGATAGTTTTAATAATATTTTAATAGCATATCGTTGTTTAGTGACACTCGGTATTGCGTACGACGCAAGCTATCGAGGAAGGTCGTGATTGCGTGTAAAGTAAGCCAAGCAAGTGTGTAGTGAAAGATTCATTTGAACAAACTATTACTCATAAAAATCTCGGGTGTTACAATCCATATGGTAATGGTATGTTATTCTCTCAAATGATAAACAATAATACATAAGTGTATTATATAGTGACTCGTAATACATGTTGAATGAAGGCATCCAGAATCACATTCGAGGGACTGAGTATTAAATAGTTGGAAACCATTTTCCAAGCTCAACCCCTTGAAAAACATCCTTAGGAAATTTTTAGGAAATTTTTCATTTAGTGGGGTTTTAAATAAAATTTATATTAAGAAAGAGTTATTGTATATACTAGTCTCTAGAAAAGTTTCTAAATTAGTAAATGCGTACATGAACCCTTTTACTCAAAATCAATCAATCATTCTAGCAGTAGAAATAAACAACTAAATTTTGGATTGATTCCTTAATGGATATTTTATTACTAATGATAGTGAAATGGTTTTGTAAATTTACATAACATTATATGTGGTATTAGTTAATAAGTTTATGGCTGTAGAGGCAATTTTGGTAGAATAAAATTTTATGGAATGTGTTCCATTATCATATGGAGACTTTATTGTTCATATGTCTAGTGGATATTAAGGTAATAATATTCAATGAATGATACTAGTAAAAAAATTTGTTAGTCCTTCCACCATGATCCTACTTAATTTTTATGGAGGTTATCAGTACTGTGATTTTAGTGGTGGGAGAATGTAATTTATTTTAATTTTATTCAAAAAGGCCAATGGATTTTACTCAATGTGGCCTATAATATAATAATAAAAACCTTTTAATTTGAAATTTTTGTTAATGTGTTCGTTAAACAATTTCATTAATTTATATATGTGTTTGATTCCCACAAACACCCACATTAATTTCAATAATTAAGTTTCTTTTACGTAATTTTTAGGAAGATATATTATATTACAGTATTTATAATGGAGGTGTATTCAAGTCATTGATCCACAAGACATATTTGTTAATGTATTGTGGAAATGTTTTGAATGTATTCATAATCACTATTCATTCACTAGATTTCTATGAACAACATGTGTTTTTTTGAAACCATGTATTTAGAATGAAAAATATTGATCAACAACCCTACATTTGGTAGTCATCATACCATTTATTAAATGAAATTATGGTTTCTCATCCCTAGTTTTGTGAGACATTTTAGACTTTCATCCCTAATGTTGATTTTAATTATTATGTAAAGGATCACTAATTTTAACTAATAAATGAATAACTATGAAATTCACGGTAATGTCTTTGATTATTTCAATGGTCTCAATATAATTAAATATTGATTGGAATCCTCATTATGACTAATTCGAAGGCTCTCATTTAGAATTGTAAATCATTTCCATTCGTATGGGATTATGCTTCTCTCTTAAATGATTTTGAATTAAAATATTAGTGATTTATTATGAGAAATTTCTGGATCTAGTTTGACCTGTATATCTTCGACCTACACTATAATTATTAAATATGATCATCTCTTAAATATACCCAGACATTCACAAACACTATCATTTTTTTTGAATTGATAGGTTCTTTAAAATAATAGTGTTTCATCGCATTCTAAGAATTTTTTTTGATAAATTAATGTTTTTACCTATCTAATTGACTCGTAGTTTTAGTTTTATCTTCTACTATATATTTTTGTCACATGTGCTTCCACATGTTCGATAAAGAGTTTCTAAGAGTTACACATCAAAGAAATTCTTGTTTATTTATGGTTATGGTGTTTTATCTGTATTTGTTTCAAGAAATATTATTCAATGATAAAGATCATTTTATTGATGGTGTACATTATTAATGATCTAATACATCTATCATTTGTAACTATAACAATGTATGAAACATGTTTTCTCAATCAAATCATTCCATATTGATTTATTGGAGTATATATTACTTAAAATACATCAGGGTGATGTTTTATCTTGTCGTACTAATATATGGATTTATAATTCCATGTAAATTAACCATAAAGACTTAAAATACCTTATTGTAATAGCATCAACATCATGTACTCATTAATGGATGTCCCGGTTAAAGGAATTACTAGAGAAATTACTGAACACAATAAGATATTGTTTGTGGAGTTGAATAAGTGTTAATTATTGCCTAGACCTCTATACATCATTGAGTTGTTTTTATTTATTATTTATACTCCTTACACAACATTAAGAGAGAAAATTAAATAATACCTTTGTCTCAAGAGGGATAGTTTGAATTCTTAAATGTTTTTAAATGATCACAATTAAACTCCCACCCCACCTCTGACATCGTTTTCATATCCATTCTTAAAAAAAGTGCAAACAAAGGATGTTCTCTATTTCTATATTTACCTTTTTGGAAATAGATGGATATTTTTGTGTTTCAATTTGATAACAATAATTGGAATAAAATTATAGACTCTATTGTATATAAGATTCTTTCTAGAAATCTATATCAACTCGATAGTAACAATTCGTATCATAAAAAGTGATCTATTATTATTTTTTTATAAAATATTAATATTATTTTGTGAAAAGCTGATATTAAATTTCAAAATGAATTAGAATTTGAGAAAAAAGTGATTTGATATTTTTTAGCTCTAACAAGTCATGAGTTAATAATTTAGATGAAGTTAAATCCAAAAATAACTAATCATATAAAAGGTATGTCTATGAAACATGATCCATATTTTAATGGGGATAATTAAGGATGATTGAATGATTTCATAATTATATATTTATGGAATATTAGAATATTAGTTTCTTTAAAAGATGTAGTGTTTTATAAAATTCCTAAGGAATACATGGAACATTTGGATAGTGATAAACAAAAAGAATATGATCTTAACTTAGAAGAAATTTTTTCTGTTGTTTTTGGATCAGGTACTAATGATTATAATAGTATCTAAATGTTTTAATTCAAATGAAATGGGAAAATATATTTCTATTTTATATTAATGAGATGAAAATATAATATTATTAAGATACACTTGGATAAATTGAAATTTTATAAAAAAATTTCGAATGATGTGGACAGAATCACTCACATGAATGGGATATTGACTGAGCTAGTCAATAATACATCTGCATTGGGAGATCCAATTTCAAAATCATATCACGTCTTAAATGTACTTAGAGATTTACCAGTAAAATTGAATGATATATATACTTCTATATTACATTCCTCACTAGTTAAAAAATTGGTAATGAAATTACTTATTGGTATATTGATGATGTACGAAACTGAGATGCAATATGATGCTAAATATAATTTTTCTCACAGGAATGATTAAGCTACTATTAGAAATAATTTTAATGAATCATCATATTAGGGGTATATAAAATCAAAAAACAACTATTTTTCATATCTCACTACATTATTTGGAAAAATTCAAAAAAGAACAAATAAAGAGGAAAATAAATATATATGTTATGAATACAAGGAATAAAGTTATACAATATCTAAACTACATAAGATAAAATATCATGGGATCACAAACTCTGAATGTAAATGAAATAATGTTAAAAATATATGTGAAGTGATACTTATTCATTGAATGATGAATCTACTACGGACTCTGAAGATGATCATAAAAATAAAGTGGTGAATTCATATCTTATGCCACATACTGATGTGGTAGAACATTCTTTCTTTCATAATTCTAGTTAAAAAATATTATAATCAAATAAATATATTTTGTTTACTACATGATGATAAGTTTGAATCCCAAAAAACATACCATAAAAGTCATATAATATCTTATAATACTATTTATATAGAAAAATTGAATTTTTAAGACATTATATAGAATATAAAATCCAATATTTACAATTTTTTTGTCTAATATTTTTGATGAAAAAATTGGTGAATTGTTATGTGATGTAGTAACATTAAAAACATCAAATATTGATATAAAAGGATAAAATTATTTAAATCAAATTATTGAAAATAAAATAAAATCAATATAAGAAAATATGGAATTAATATTAATATTGAATGAATAATGTTATATAGGAATTAGTTTTTTCAATTATAAAATAGAAAAACATTTATACTAATAAATGATTTTATTTTAATATCAATATAAATTTAAAAAATGATGGATTATTTTGAAACATCAAATTTATGGTTTAAAAAATTTTATTTTTCTAAATTATTGTCTAACATGAATTAAATAATATGTATTCAAAAATAACAATACTAGTTACCTAAAAATTGAATTAAAAACTTTGTTGAATCCATTAGAATTTGGGCACCAATACAAATTTGTATTTAATGATTTTATAAGAATACAAAACAAAAATATGTGGTATATTATAATAGTTGTTTTCTGAAGTAATATATAGAAATTTCTACAAATAGAGTGATCAACTCTAAATAATTTCATTATCAAAAATTATTTTAACTAGAATCAAATATCTAAGAAGTATTTTATTAATATATTCATATATATATATATGTGTGTGTGTGTGTTTTTTTTGTATAATAATTATTTCATATAGGGGGAGTGTGATATTTTTTATTTAATTGATAAAGACTACCTTATTTTTTTCATCTTTTCTTAGTCTATGTAATCATATAATTGCGTTTATCCATCTTAAAATAAATATAATCATTATTTTAATGATTATGTAACAAAGTACTTTTTTAATTATCAAATGGTTTATATTACCTTATTTAATGATTTAAACCTATATATAGCTCAATATTTTGTAGCATTTTTTAAATTTTTATTATTTTTTCACGTAATATTTTCTCAAAAAATATTTTTTATATTAAAAAATGCCTTCTAAAAAATTAAAATGTGTAATGATTCTTCAATGATTTCAACTAAAGAATGTGATGTGTCATCTGTATATTATTAGAAAAATATATACTTTTCCCTTTAAAATGCTATAATCTTCTTCATATTATCTTCTAAAATTATTAATCTATAATCTTTGAAGTATATATTTCAAATACATCTGAAAAAAATCCCAAAAAATATGAAGTCTTTAAAAATATTATGTTAAAAAGAAATGGTTTCTAAAAAATGGTAATTATTCTTCTAATAAGTCAAGAGAACAATTTGTTTTGTCTGTTAAAGATTCATTTTAAAAGTATTCTTAAAATATAATGATGTTCATGATTGTGAAAAAATTTGATGCTTCATCCTCTAAATTGTTTAAAAGTGTAATGTTTTAGTAGGACCTTCTATTTAAGGTTATTACAATTAATAAAGAAACAATGATGCTATGTACTAATTTGGCATAGTCTATAATGTCATCAAAATAAATATAAAAGCATTATCATGATGTTAAAGAAAGTTCAATTTTAAAATAACTTTTTAATCATTCAAAAGAAAAATGTAAAGCTAGATAGAGCAATTTGGATGTGAAGATATTTCTAAATTTTACCTTGAGAAACTGAAAGTGTTCTTGGCTGAACAGTTTTCATATTCATCATTATATCAACAAATGAAACATGTTGAAAATATAAAAATACAACAACCACTAGTACTATAAAATTTAAGTAAAAAGATTGTTGTTTGGAATGATCAAAAGATAATTATAATGTTTTGTATCACCCTGATATTTTATTTATTGTTGTGGTTTATTTTCACTGTTTTATATTTTATTCCATTAATATTTTGTTTGAAAAAATGTGTAATAACTTGTTTCTTAATTTAATTTTAGGTTTTATACCTTATAAATTTTGGATAAATGGTTTTATTACATATGAATGTATTTAAAATATTATTACATATTTACAAATAGTAAATTATTTTAGTGCTAACAGTTTTAAATAATTGTGTTCAATATTAAATTTATAAAAATTTATTAGTAACATTTTAATTCGATGAATATCATTTCCAAATTTTCTATGCCATAGGGGAAGTTATATTCATAATATTAATTATGTATTTTATTATTTTTAAATATGTTTTTTATTATTCAAAAAATAGTATATATACTACTTGGTTTAGTCATTATATCTTTTTTGATGAAGTTTTAATTTTAGTGGAGCTTTTATTGATACAATTTTCTCTTAATATTTCGATGTCACGAAAAGGGAGACAAATATTTTTGTTTATCATGGGGGACAAATTTATATTATAGAAAAATTTAATTTTTATGAGGAATAATATATATGACAGTTTTATGTATGATATTCTCATATGAGAAATATAAGACAAATATGAATGAGATTAAATATTCATATAATTTATTTATTTATATTTGTGGGAAATTATTATTTTAAAATATTTAATAAATATTTTATATTTTTTATGATATTTTAATTTGTTTTGTGAACATCATAAGGGTTTAAATTATAGATCATCTTGATTCTATTTTTTTAATATATTTTTGCTTTTGATTCTCACAAACAAACACATTTATGTTATTAAAGATGTTAGTTTTAAGTAATTTTTATCGGATAATTTGGATTAAAATATTTTTTTAAGTTTTATTAATTTCCTTGATTCATTGGAAATATTTTTTAAACTATAATAGATGCGTTTTGAGTGTATTATGGAAACAAATTTCATAACCTACGTTTGAATGGGTAATATGTGGTTTGGAAACCATATGATTGGAATGAAATGTATGGATCATATACCCTATGATTGGATGAAAACCAAATTTTTTGAATGGAATTATTGGTTTATAAAACTTATTTTTCTAAACAATCATATTTTGTTAACCCTAATTTTGCGGTTTTCTTCAACACGTGATGGAATCCTACGTTTGACTGTTGAACGATGAAATATTATCTATGATTACAATAATAGTTCTAATATATGTAAATATTTATTCAATGTTTCATTATTAACGATTTAATGGATTTAGTTTCAATAGAGTAAGTTAATTTTAATCTTATAGGATGTTACTACCATGGTGGATGATTTTGAATTAAAATATTAGTGATTTATTATGTGCTATTTATAGAGATGCATTGAATTGGAGATTTTAAACATATATTATAAATATTGAAGATGATTATACTATAAATAAAAATAGGAATAAAATAAAATATCCTAATTTATTAAATTCCATGTCATTGTAAATAATAGATTTTCATCACCTAGAGTGATTCACAATAGGAAACATTAGAACATACATGTGTAAATATATCTGATCGACTCAATACTGCTATTATCTTTACTGAGGTATATTGTAGTTACATCATCATTTACAATTTTAAAAATGAATTTATTGTAGTTACACATTTTAGGAATACATGATTATGAAAATGCCTATTGTTTGAGCTTTTATTTTTTGAAGAAAACAATTACAACATTAAGTATCATTTCATTTCTAATGTGTACTATTGAATATAAAATAAAACTATCAGTTACCTTTATTGAAGTGAGAGAAAATATTTATCTCAACCTAATCAATATCTCTTTATTTATTACTGTATCAACTACTAAAAAATTCCTCCTATAGAGTGTCACCTTGTTGTTCGATGATATGTATTTGTTTTCTTTATAAATGAAACATAAGGACTTATAATATAATTATTGTAATGGTATAAAATACTTATGCTCTATTGTGGAATTCCCTAGTAAGAGGTCATACTAGAGAAATCACCTAACATTCTAAGAGAGTGTTGCTTGAGTGGACCTGGTGAAATTTTTTCCCTAAACCGCTATATGCCATTATGTTCTTGTCTTTATACATTTCCAATTCTTAGTCGACTTTAAAAGGGAAAATGGAATTATATCATGTCAAGAGTGATTCAGTGAATTCAACAATGTTTCTAAAGGATCATAATTCATCGCTCCACCTATTGTATCTTTTTTATCTGTCTCTATTAGAGAAATATTTCAATAGGGGGAGAATTATCATATAGAGATTTAATAATGGTAGTATTGTGAAAGAGATCTCATTACAGGTGAATAGGTAGATTGATAAAAGTAAGTTTCTATACATTTTTCTGAAAATTATTTTACATTATTGAAGTATCTATTTCTATATTTCATGAAGAGGGATATTGAGACAACAATTTGATTCACTTATTGTTTTTTTCTTGAATATTATAACGATATGTGTCAATGGTGTAAACCAATCATAGTGATACGGTTTTCATGTAATTATCTAACAGAATAAGATTTATATATAGTGGGGAGATACTTGGAATGTATTATTATCTAATTTAGTATAAGTATACATAATCATTTATCTAATAAAATAAATTATATGGGTATAAAAAGCAAGAAAATAACATTAATCATAACTATTTGAAAAATACAATTAGTCTTTTGGGTTTATAATTTTCCCCATTCTCGATAAACATGTTTGTTTCTGGAAGACTTTGGGCTGATTCCACTTATTCTATCAGGGATCCATGACCCTCTCTATTTATTTCATGTATATTATTTATGGTGTGTTCCAATTACTCTAACTTTTTCTATATCATTTTATAATCATTTTATGTTCCATCATCTTGCTTCAATGGAAATGGTCGATAATAAAAATGGTTTGGGTATTCAAAAATAAAATTAATTGTTAAGACCATGTGGGTTGGATCACTTCTATTATCATACTCTTATCATGTTATAAGGATTCGTATTATCCACATCGGATTGTGGTAGGTTTTTCAATACCCCAACATTTATTTAACAAGTAATTGTTTTATTTATTTCTTAAAATAGACTTTCAATTAAAATAATGTTTCATACAATATATATGTTTTATTTTGAATTGAACTATTATTTTATTTTTTATTACTTTTGGAAAAATGTGAGGTAATTTAAAATTCAACTAATATTTAAATTCAAGGGTTATTTTATGAAAAATAAAATTTTCTCAAAATATCACAATAGGGTTTCTCTCATAACTATTGAACACATAATGGTTATTTGGTTAATCAATGGTTTTTTAAATTTTCTTATTTATGAATTTTATTTTTATTCTATGAATTTTAGGCTTGTTTTGTTTCAAAAATGTTAACTGCATTTTTTTTGTTCTATGTTACAGATAAATTTTACGGATAAGTGTATTTGATTTTATATTATAATATAATATTATTTCAATGTGTTTTAATTCATTATATAATTTCATATGTGTTTGGTCTTTTTATTTCTCTATCTTGAATAGAACTAAATATCATTTAGAATGTTTTCTTATTACATATCTTTATTTAATGGAGTGGATTTTTTGATGGGTTTTTATAGGTTATATGTTAGTATTTATTTTGTTTTTATCTTTAAATATGATATAATATTATTTTACTCTTCTCCCTTTAAAAATATGGAATGGAATCCATGGGTAGCTAAGTTCGTATCCAATGATGACTACACTTATAGTTGTCACTACTCACTAAATTGCATTCCCTAACTAATTTTCAATCATTATCAACCAGAAAGTCTAGTTGAGAGTATGTATGAATTATTTATCTAAGAATGAATGATGTTCAGAAATATGATTTGGAAGACCCTAATCATTTACAAAGGTATGTTCTTATTTACATTTATATTAAACTCAATATTTTTGGTTAATTAAATGGTTATCAAAAGTATGAGGATTACCAGGGGTGAACCTAGGGTTAAAGGAATGAAAATGGGGAAAACAATCATCTATTTCATTTTTCATTTTTGGAACTCGTTTAGTAATAATTGTGAACCAAAACAATATGAGGTGGGGAGGTGGGTAAAATTTTGAGAAACCATTCAACATGGAACCTAAAACAATGTGGGCCTGTAAAAAGTAATTTCTCATATCCCAAAAATGGTTTTCAAACCATTAAATATTCCTATGATACCATATAACAAGGAAACCTATTTGAACGATGGCAGTTCATGTTCAAAACATGGTTTGAAAAAAATTTAGGCTCATTAAATGGGGTAAATTTCCCACGTTCCACCTCAGAACAGTGTGAACACTCACATGGTTTTCCTCTAATTTCAACTTATCTTAGAATGGGTTATGAAATTTTTTTCCCTTCTTATCTAGGTATTATTCAACTGTCATTCATATCCATTAAGAGTGTGGTTGGGTGCCATTTGAAGATTAGGGTGAGTCTAACTCTCCTTTTCAATATATTTTCAAAGGAATTCCTTTTGTAGTTATTCTTCCCCATATGATGTCATAAACCCATGTTTTTATTATAAATTCTATGTTGAGGCTTTTAATTTTATATTATATCAAATAATAGAATATGTTTATGTTTTTTTCATCTATTACCTTTATATAGGTGGTATATATGTATTTATCATAGTCTTAATACCCAAATTTTATGTGTATGTGGTTTTTTATGATGGCTCTATTTTTTTAATTTTGTTTCCATGGTTGGGAATGTTAATTGGGATAATTTAATGATGAATTTAACAAACATGATTCCATAAGGATCCATTGATTATTAGTATACCTTCTCTACGGACACCCAAGGGTTTTCCTATTCAATGAATATTGTATTGGGTTTATAAATGTTTAGCTGAACAGTTCATGAGATAGAAAAAATGATAATTGTGTTTCATCTAAAAATATAGAATATGGTGGAAACTTTACTATCCTTAATGTGTAAAATTAATTTTGATAAATTCTCTTAAATTGGTTAAATGGTTAAAGAAGAATGATCATGTCAATAAATGGTACGAATGATGTGTAAAACTAAGGCTCTGATCGCATGGTTTAGGGTACACTAAAACTCTATTCCATGTAAATGAATTTTATTAATGTGGTGTAATACAGAGGATATACTCCCATGGGTCTCACTAGTCTAATTATATAGGTCCCACTAATGTATACTATGAATGGGGTGTTATAATTAGAATTTACAGTCATGTTTTCGGATAGACAGATTCTCTAGTTACCCCCATTGTATGGTGTATTGGGTTTCTAGAGTGAGGATTCGTTACCTTGGGTAATAGTAGACTGATTTTAATGTCCCCGCTAATATATTTCATTGGATAAGGTGTACATGCATTATTCCCTTACTGAATGGACAATATGTGATTTCTTCGGCTGAAGCTCAGAGGTAATATGATATTTGCATTATTTTGGAAAATAAATGTCAATGTGATGTGGGGATATTTAACTTCCTTATATAATTTTTTTTATAATATATAAAATCATTTTAGATTAATATGGGTAACTGGTCTTGCACAAATTTACCCATGATTTTAGGTTTCAGCAGTCACCTGTAGTTTAGCTTGGGTTGTCGAATCCTTAGAGATGTAAGAAGTAACCTACAGACACATACATCTTATGGATTGTTTTTTGGATTGGAAGTTGCCATCATGGGTGGTTTTAGATGGTTTTAAATTAATTTTAAGTAACATAAGTTAATTCAAATAATAATAATGAGTTGATCCTAGGTTATCACTTGGGGGTGGATTGGATGAGATTCTTTTTTAATGGTTCCAACATCTTATATTCGAGATAGGATTATTTAAGAAGATCAAAAAACATCATCACATACAAGTATAATACCAACACACAATAATACAAATCTATATACACATGGAGGATCAAATTTAGGAGCACTCCAAGGTAATGGTTCGTATTAGCACTTGAAGTATGTGTCCTTAAAATTCAACAAGGACTGAGAAGTTTCAAAATCCTTAAAAAAAATTCATAATAAAAAGATGTGATTAGAAATGAATGGGGTAGTAAATAACATCAAATATGGCCCCTTTACACTCCATTGGATCAACCCATAAGTTTTTTAGCCCCCCCTCCCATGATTCTATCGTTTAAATGGAAGCATGATGTAGACTCATGACGGCAGAAATGGAGACGTAAGAATACAATGAAATAACAATCACTCTCACGTTGTGTGATAATTTTACATGGTTTAGTGTGAAAGAATTCACACATTGAACCAAAGGTACCAAATTAATATGAATTAAAATAGAATAATTTGGGAAGAATAATTTTTTAGGAAACTAAAGTGAATTGAACAACATACATGTGAAATACAAACTTGAGACAAAAAAATTACAACATAACATTTCAATGAAAGAAATCATTATAGATGATAAAATCCTATAAAAACTTCCACAAATAGGAATTTTATGATCCTTTGGGTGATCCTACCATAGTTAAATTCATCCGTCTTGAGTATTGTAGGCCTAGGGAGGTGGAATGTGAGGGAGAGAATACTTTTCCATCCTTGACTCAAAGTGGCATCTAGCTTGCATCCACCGAACATAAGTGCCTCTAAGACCTTTTAAATGGCCGAATTGACATATTACATAGAATGGGAAAATTAATCTACAGATGTCTAAAATGAATCTAAAAACATTCACCACAAAATATGTTGTGGTTTTCGAGATATTATTAAATTGGTGGGCTGTTTTTCATGCCACTGAATCTGGACCAAAATTTCATCTTCCACTTGGGCCACTGTGAACTCCATTAAAATTCCAAATTAGATCTTGTCACAATTGGATGAAATTTTATCCCTGATTTCCCCTATCTTCAAATAAAATTTGAGAATCATTGGGCTTGTATCGTTTCCTCTATAGTCTCTTTATTGGGCTGTTGTCCTGTTTACTTTGCCTAGAATTTTGTTGGTTCAAGGCCAACTTTGGTTCTCTTCTAATGTGAACTTTCTAGAGCTCCTGAAACATGATTATTTCCTTATATCATGGGAGACCTGAAAATAATATATGAAAATAAAATCAAGATCATTTTGTGTTTTAAGATGTGTTCAAATATGTACCAAGTAATAGTAAACCTTAACAAGGAATTTCAATCATAATGTGAAATAATAATCAAATTGTAAAATACACTAAAATTAAGTTTATGAATAATTAGTCTCATGAGTATTATAATTATTAAAAATTAATATTAGCCTATTTTAGTGGCTAATCAGTAACACAATGAATTATTGATGGAAGTGGGTAATATAAAATATATTAATTAATGTAAGTTAGTTTAACATTTTTTTTATTTTGAAATTAACCATACATATTAATATATTGCTTAGACCTTATATTTTTTTAGAAATAGTTAGTTGTTTCCTACTCGGCTTTACTCACACCCTACTCAGGATGCTGCTGGGTACTCGAGCAGATTTCATGGCCACATACCATGACAAGGGAAATACACCAATGACTGAGGGTTAATTTGGGGTCTAATTCTATTCATGGATGAAGAAATCATAAAAGGTTTTGAGATATTTTTTACTGATTTTTTGAACAAGTATTTTTTTAATATTAATACTGGGTGATGTAATGCAAGATATAAATTATTTATAATTTTTTAGTGGGAAAGTTCCCAGTTTTGGGAAATTCATTTCAATTCTTATTAATTTTTATACTATTTTATTTAGTTCATATCATATTTTTTCTATATTACATTTAAAAAGAGGTTATAGGCTTCCCATATATCTCATTATACCATTAATTCTAGCTTTACAACCTATGGTATATAACGATCCATGTCAGATGTCATGTGGTGCACTCGCTTGTGGCATTATATTCGTGTCTTTTAGGTCTGGCAATAATTTTTTTATCATTTTAGATTCCATTGAATTTTCTATATTGTATTGGAATGGTATAAATGAAATTATTATATATTGGAACTTGGAAATAAACTACTACATGGGACTAGAAAACCCATGTATGGGGGAAACTCAAGTACCCAAAATGGGATTGTTTTTTTGAAATTCATTGTTTCCAGTGAGTGTTATTTCACCTTGGGTGATTCATGTAATGTGGGATATATTTCTTTTATGGGATACATAATATGGGAAGAAATGGAACAAGGTTTTTCATACATGATTCATTGTCAACACTTATGGATATTTGTAATTTGCTTCATGTTAGGAACACCCAGGAAAAAAATATTATAGAATATTATTGGATTTGGAAATACATTTTTATATTTAAAGTGATAATGAGGAAAATATAATTATAAATATATTATAATTATATAAATAATATAAATAAATAGTCTTGAATGGTTAAAAGTAGTCCATAATGAAAAATTTTAATTTATTTAAATAATTGAATAATCTTAAACAAAGGAGGGTCAATATGTTGTATAATGAAAATGTGAAATTTTAATCATTGGTTTCTCAAAGATATCCATTTATTATTGTTGGGATTCATGATGGTAGTGGTATATATTTTATAATGATTATGGGGATAGTATAAATATAGTGGGTTGTTTATCACTAGTATTGAGAATTATTTTTAGTATGCTTTGGAAACATTAGGCTTTTTTTATATGTATTTTTAGGGTTGTAGAGAGATTCCATCATGAAAAATATAACATTTGGGATACATGAATACATCACAAATAATTATCCCATATTTAACGAGTAAGATACACTATTAGTTCCAGGTAATTGGGTGAATAGTTGTTTTGGGAAAAAATTTCTCATGTAATGTAGTTTATGGAGTGATACCTAGTGAATGTTACAACAAGTATCTTTTACTTGAACATATTGTTTTAGTTGAATCAGCCTTTAATAATTTATAGAGATGGTGGACATGAGGTAACCATGTTATTGATATAGGACACCCATATGATTCTATATCACTCAGATATACCTCTTGAGAATAGAATCAATTTCGATGCAAATATGTTCTGAGGGCCAAAAAATCACTGGTGGGGAATCCCAGTTTAGATTAAGATGGTCAATATTATGCAGTAGAAATATTTTCATAAATTTATTCTCGAAAATATATATTTTGTTACATTGAGATATGTTAATTTCAGAGATTTTATGAGGATGACTTAGGGGACTATGTCTGTGATGGATTTTTTGGCCACTTCCCTTCATTGAATTATTTTGTTCCATTGTTGGAAGGGGAAATGATATCTACCCCTAGATGTCTTCATGATGTAATTAGATATGAGATTATGTCCCGAATAAATAAAAGTTATTTATAGAGGGTTTTTGAGGTGGTGGATCAATATGTCATTTCAAAAAGAAACCAAAACATAGATTCTAGTGGTGGAAATGTGGTTTCGGTTTAGTAGTACAGTTTTTCATATTTCAATAGTAGGAAGCATCATTTGGATGGTTCTCATGGGGGAGGTTGTTGATAAAGTGTCTTGGGGAGAGCTTTGATATCTTAAGGGGTGACCGGGTTTACTATTATCAGTATGGCTTTTCGGGAAACATGAATTGTTACTGTCACCAGCCACAGATGGAGTTGTGATTGTATGCAAGGATGGTACACATGTAGTGGTTATAAAGTTACCCTTAAAGGGGGGAAGTGATGGGTTTCATGACTTATATTGAGTGAAATAATGGAGTATGCTACCCCATAACTGGAAGTTAGTAGGAGTTCCACTATCTGTACCGGCCACGGTGGCATATTTGGTTCCCAAGGATAGGAACTTCCACATCATAAAGGATGTATAGTTCAGTGAAATTTGTATGAAGCATATGGTTGAAATTCATGTCATTTTCATGTAGTTTTTCTGGCACAATTTAGTGGTGAGGTTGGGTAATCAACGATTCAAGGTATGATTCTTGCATCTTCCTTGATTTTTAGTTCTTTATTTAATATATGGGGCTTGAATTGTTTTATATCATCATTGTTTGTGATTATTTTGGATATAGAAGTGAAATATTTGTTTGCAATCATGTATATTGACAACCCATTATGGGTACAAGAATAAAATATTTGGTGTTGTACAGTGTGTGATCTCGAGGTCGGTAGGTGACACATCCTTTACAAATTTTTGGTGCTCAATATTTTAGGTTTTCACATGATAATAGAGATTCACTATTCAGTTACATAACAGGATCATATTTATTTTTACAATCATAGATTTATTTTCATGTCTGTTAAAGGTGACACTTGTGTTCACCATGGGGAATGGTATATTCTGGCAGGCCATGTAGGACCAATTATCCCACATCTAGCTGACATCACATTCCATGTTTTGATTCTGTTTCTCGTTGATGAAGAAGTTTAGAGTGATTTCATTATACCTTTATTGTACTGTTTCTATGATTTATTTCTAGAGTACTTCTTAGGGCTTCCACCTAATAGAGAGATTTCAATAATGATTGAGATGATGTGTTTAGTGGAGCAGGATTCATTCTACCATATAGAATGGTACTAGCATTAAATTCAGAACTATGTACTGGGTTAGAGGAAGTATAGAATTATGGTTTCTTTCATCCAAGTATATTAACATGGTGTTATCCAATGATTTTTCTAATAAGGTTGATTGTACATAGAAGTCGTTTATTGATAACATAAAATTTTATTTGTTGAAAATTAATAATTTTACTATTTTTGTCTTATTGATGTCTTTTTGAAAAGATGAATGGTTCATCAATGTTCTATATAATTTATTTGAGGTCATTGTATCATCTGATGGAGTGAGAACATTGGATAAAAAACATCATGATTTTATGAGATGTTATGGGTTTTATGACTTCATCATAATTCCATTGTTTTGAAAAAATGCTTCCTAATTGTTTATGGACATAATGAACAAAATCCTTCATCTATTCTAGTATCCATTTTTTGTTCTTTCATCAATGAAATATTGGTGTACTCCCAATCTCATTAAAATAATGATAAACAACATTACATTTTCATAAGTACATTATGAAAGATTAGGATATACACTAACATATTTATCTTCTATTTCTAGAATGACTAAGAACCTTTTATGGGTAATATCATCTATGATAAAGTTGTGTCAGATTACCTATATATGGTGAAAGAAGATGTACCATGGGATCTTCCAAATATTTTATTACTTATTATTTTTTTGGGTTTATCATGAAATTATAGAATTTTAATCAAGGTAATTTCTCTCTTGGTAGCACTAATTTAGATCTTTTCCATGAAGGGTGATTATTTGGGTGTTCTAGATCATGAGAAAAGTAATTACCAAAAATGAAAAAGTGTTTTACTACTACACTGATTTTGATCATTCCTGAGATGGTTAAGGAGTATACGTTTTTTATGTATATGACATTGGGTATGGGGAAATGTTCATGCATGAAAATCAAGTCGTATCATATGAGTGATGCCGGTTTAGATAGAATAAAAAAATATAATTGATTCAGGATCTCGAGCTAGTTGTGGTGATATATTTCATATTTTGGTGGTGATATTTATTTTTTGGGAAAAACATTTTCCTGTAAAGAGACCATAAATTCATGAATTACTTGTATTTTCAATGAATTTTAAATCTCTATAATTGGTTGAGTATATGAATTAATTCATCTCTGATTTAGATTCTTTGCCTGTGAAGGGGAATAGGGTTTTGGATGTGCTGAGTTAGAAGTCACATATTCACATATTTCTAGATTTTGGTTATAATTGAATGATATTTTCCTTGTTCAAAGAGATTCATATAGGGGTTTAGGAGGGATATGGATATATGAACATCATATTCTTGTCAGATGCATCACAATTAAAACATATATCAAGGAGATAAAATTTGATGATCCAATGTTTTTTTACCTAAGGAAATACTTGATGGCGTGAAGTTATCTTTTGAATAGACTATTGGTGATTATGATATCATTTATTTTCATGGTTGTTTTGATGAGCCTAATTGAATTTGGGGTGAGATAATGCATGAGTGTTGTGCCTTTAAGTGTGTATTTCACCCTAGATTGACCAAGATGTTTCTTGAAATTCATTTATAGTTCATGTGACCTAGAATGTGAAAGTATATTTTTGGTTTCATAACATAATGCTTCAATTATTAGCTGGTGAAGGTCGGCCATCAGTGACATGGTGGTGTTATTCAGCCATTTTCCATTCCGAAATTGATATGGAAACATGTCACGATGTATTTTGTTGTAGGTAGCCCAAGGATTCTATGGAAGGATGATGCAATATGGGTTATTTTGGTTTAGATGAACAAGGTATCCCATTTCATACAAATTCGAGAGTCATAGAACAAAGACCCTTTGGGTGACATTAATGTTATGTAGGTAGTACATTGTTATGTGGTTCTTTGGAGTATTGTTTGAAATCGTGGTCTTGATTTTACTTTGTAATTTAGGAAAATTATATCAAAGATATTTGTAGGGTTGTCATTCTAGTTCAAACATTCAACCATATAAATATAGGATGTTAGATATGTAATGACCCTCAAATTCCTTGTAATTTATTTAAAATTTTTTTGGAATTATTAGGTGTCTGCAAAAAATGACGATGTGTGATTCTGATGCCTGGTGTGCTTGGAATAAATATATGATATTTTTTTGGGTATGTTCAGTAAACATGTGGTATGTTTTTCTACCTTTTGATCTTGGGATCAGATTAAAAATCCTAGGGCACCATTGAATCTGGAATCTAGAGATTCACCTAGAAACAACATATCTTCCGCCAGCGAGGGCAGAAGGGAAAAGTTAATTTTTAGACTTTTTGAAAAAAAATATTTAAAATAATTATTTTAATCTTTTCCCTCCATTGCATGGAGGACGATGACGCTGTGGCGTAGAGATGATGTGGTGACATGGAACATTAAATTAAACTCATGGATGACCAATATTTTACAATGTAATAGGGAATTAAAAGTTACAAAACAGCACTACGATGTGATGCCAGGTCATTATGGAAACATTGCAGTATGGTTCTATAAATAGTTTGAGGTGTTGGAAAAAATATGTAAGAAGGGT
The DNA here is from genome assembly GCA_963277665.1 of Viscum album. Taxonomy (NCBI): domain Eukaryota; kingdom Viridiplantae; phylum Streptophyta; class Magnoliopsida; order Santalales; family Viscaceae; genus Viscum; species Viscum album. Next base: position 1,904,177,681 of record OY728137.1, read on the forward strand.
TTGGGGAATTCTCAGTCAAATCTTTGATGCACATCCACCCCAGCGCAGAATGATGAACGATGAAAAATTCCATTCAAAGGACAGAACTGGGAAGCATCGTCGATGCTGTAATCCCTCGAGGACGAATGTTCAGTGACGAAAAACAAAAAAGGGAGGGGTTATGGTGTTTTGATGTTCCCTGTTTTAATGTTCTTGAAAAATATAATGAACGTGGACCAACCAACTAATGGGTTGATCTATGTCTCATCTAATCATGTATATGGTTGTTGCAGGATCGTAAACTAAGGGATTATTCTTCCTTTTGTTATAATTAATTTTTTCCTAGGGCTTCCACCTAATAGAGAGATTGAGATAATGATTGACATGATTTTTTTAGTGGAGCATGTTTCATTCTACAATATAGAGTGGTAATGGCATTAAATTCAGAACTAAGTACTGGGTTAGTGGAAGTACATAATTATGGTTTCTTTCATCCAAGTATACTAACATGGTGTTATACAATAATTTTTATAATATGGTTGATTGTACATAGAATTATTTTATCGATAACATAAAATATAATTGGTTGAAATTTAATAATTTTACCATTTTTGACTTATTGATGTATTTTTGACAAGATGAATGGTTCATCAATTTTCACTATAATTTATCTGAGGTCATTGTATCATCTGGTGGTGTGAGAACATTGGATAAAAACATCATGATTTTATGAGATGGTATGGGTTCTATGACATCATCATAATTTCATTGTTTTGGAAAAATGATTCTACATTGTTTATGGACATAATGAAAAAAAATCCTTCATCCATTCCTGGATCCAATTTTTGTTCTTTTATCGATGAAATATTGGTGTACTCCCAATCTCCTAAAAATAATGATAAACACCATGACATTTTCTTACGTACATTACAAGAAAATAGGATATACGCTAACCTTTTTATCTTCTATTTATAGTATGACTAGGAACATTTTATGGGTAATATCATCTATGAGAAAGTTGTGTCAGATTACCTATATATGGTGAAAGAAGATGTACCATGGGATCTTACAAATATTTTATTACTTATGAGTGTTTTTTGGGTTTATCACGATATTATGGAATTTTCATCAAGGGAATTTCTCTCTTGGTAGCACTAATTTAGATCTTTTCTATGAAGGGTGATTATTTGGGTGTTCTAGATCATGAGAATAGTAATTACAGAAAATGAAAAAGTGTTTTACTACTAAACTAATATTGATCATTCCTGAGCTGGTTAAGGTGTAACATTGTTTTTTGATGCATATGGCATTGGGTATGGGGAAATGTTCATGCAAGAAAATCAAGTCATGGCATATGAGTCATGCCAGTTTAGATAGAATAAAAAAATTAATTAATTCAGGATCTCGAGCTAGTTGTGGTGATTTATGTCATATTTTGGTGGTGACATTACTTTTTTGGGAAAACAAATTTCCTGTAAAGAGACCATAAAATCCTGAATTACTTGTTTTTTAGTGAATTTTAAATCTCATGCATTATAGATGGGTTGAGTATAGGCATTCATTCATCTCTGATTTAGATTCTATGCGTGTGAAGGGGAATAGGGTTGTAGATGTGATGAGTTAGAAGTCACATATTCACATATTTCTAGAGTTTAGTTATAATTGAATGATATTTTCCTTGTTCATAGAGATGCATATAGGGGTTTAGAAGGGATATGGATATATGAACATCATATTCTTGTCCAATGCATCACAATTAAACCATATATCAAGGAGATACAATTTGATGATCCAATGTTTTTTTACCAATGGAAATACTTGAAGGCATGAAGTTATCTTTTGAATAGACTATTGATGATTATGATATCATTTATTTTCTTGGTTGTTTTGATGAGCCAAATTGAATTTGGGGTGAGATAATGCATGAGTTTTGTACCATGAAGTGGGTAGTTCACCCTACATTGAACAATATGTATCTTGAAATTCATTGATATCTCTAGTGACCTAGAATGTGAAAGTATATTTTAGGTTTCATAACATAATGCTTCAGTTATTAGTAGGTGAAGGTATATCATCAATGACATGGTGGTTTTATTCAGCCATTTTCCATTCCGAAATTGATATGGTGACATGTCACGATGTATTTTTTTGTAGGTAGCCCAAGGATTCCATGGAAGAATGATGCAATATGGGTTATTTTGGATTATATGAATAAGGTATCCCATTTCATACAAATTCGTGAGTCATAGAACATAGACCCTTTGTGTGAAATTTATGTTATGTAGGTAGTACATTGTTATGAGGTGCTTTGGAGTATTGTTTGTAATCGTGGTCTTGATTTTACTTTGTCATTTAGGAAAATTATATGAAAGAGTTTCGTAGGGTTGTGTTTCTAGTTAAAACATTCAACCATAAAAATATAGGATGTTAGATATGTAAAGACCCAAAAATTCAATGTAATTTTTTTAAATTATTTGGAATTATTATGTGTCTGCAAAAAATGATGGTGTGTGATTTCGATGCCTAGTGTGCTTGGAATGAATATATGATCTTCTTTTTGGCAAGTTCAGTAAACGTGAGGTCTATTTTTTCTACCTTGTGAACTTGGGCTCAGATTAAAAATCCTAGGGCACCATTGAATCTGGAATCTAGAGATTCTATTAGAAAAAACATATCTTCCGCTGGCGAGGGCTGAGCAGAAAAGTTAAGTTTTAGAATTTTTGAAAAAAAATAATTATTTAAAATAATTATTTTATTATATTCCCTCTATTGTGTGGAGGAAGATGACGTTGCGTCGTAGAGATGATGTGGTGACATGGAACATTAAATTAAACTCATGGATGACCCATATTTTACATTGTAATAGGGAATTAAACGGTGAAAAACAGCACTACGATGTGATGTCAAGTAATTATGGAAACATTGCAGTATGGTTTTATAAATTGTTTGATGTGTCGGAAAAAATATGTAAGAAGGATTTGGGGAATTCTCAGTCGAATCATTGATGCACTGACACCCCATCAAAGAATAATGAATCATGAAAAAATCATTTCGAATGACAGAACTGGTAAGCATTGTCGACACCGTAATCCCTCGAGGACGAATGTGCAGTGACAAAAAACAAAAAGGGGAGGGGTTTATGTGTTTTGTTGTTCCCTCTGTCCATGTTCTTGAAAATTATAATAAACGTGGACCAACCAACTAACGGGTTGATCTATGTATCTTCTAATCAGGTATACTGTTGTTGCGGGATCATAAACTCAGGGATTATTCATGCTTTTGTTATTATAAATTTTTTCCTCGTGATTAAAATGCTATCACAGAGGGAACATGTTGAAACTAAAAAGGCACAAACCAGCTTCTAATCTTGTTGTGGATGTGTTCTTTGTTGTAGAGCAATGAACGCGGCGACATGGAATTTGAGGGCTGCGAAACGATGACATCATTCCAGTGGTCCACAGAAACAACTGCCAGAGCGCCATGCTGGAGGAGGCCGGAGGAGAACTGTGGAAACTAGTCCTGGGTGGTGGAAGGGGGCACGCCATTGTGCACCATGGTGGAAAGTGGTTGTCGTCCCGAGCCGACCACTCATAAGATTGGCAGTGCCACCGGCGGCATCAGCCGCGACCACCTGGCTGCACTAGGAAGGGGCAGCACAAACCCCACACTATGTTTCATCGTTGTCCCAATTCCATGCCACGTCGCAATGGACAAAATATTCTCTAATAGACAAGGTGAGCTGGGTGAAGTGGTCCGACTTCTGGACGATCGGGCTGGACGCGGTCAGGGCCGAACCCACGACCCAACGACCCAATGCAGGTGGGTCGAGCCCCACCCGACAGGCCGGGCCAACTATGGCCTGGGCCATCCAACCAATTGAGATGACCCTGATGGGAAAAACCCATTGGAACTAGGCCAACCCTTAACGGGCCAGAACTAGGAGGGGTCAGGTAGACCCCATCACCCTTTGCGTTGGGTAGGTCTTTCCAAGTCAAACTGGGCCCAGACCCAACCGTCCCCCCAAAAAAGTAACGCCCGTAATTGAAGAACCGGGTGTCCGTTTCACATGTAGACAATGGAGTTGGGATCAATTGTGAAGTGGTCCATTTGGTATTTTCTATTGGTCCTAACTGAGCTGGGCCAGACTGAGGTGAGAACAACCCCATATCATAGAAAATGGTGTAACTAATAGACCAGATGTCTGATCAACACAATGTCTATTTCATAAGGACCCTTGTGACAATGAGGTTATTTGAAGATACTCTATGTAAATTTTGATGGAGTTTGACATGTGATCTGGGTTGGATCATACATGAACCCAACCAGGACCTTTTTACAAAAGTTCCCATATCTCACAGACTGGACGTCCAATCGATGTGTCATCTATAATGCTAAGACCCCTATAACGGGGACGTCCCTTGGGTATGATTTATGAGGGACTTCATACCATTTTAAATATGACTGATGGATTTAGTTATAGAGTCTTATAGAGATCAGGCGTGCTTCATGTGGGAATCGAGCAGCTGGCTATGACATGAAGAGGAAAACTGGCCAACACATGTTAGCATAAAAAAATCAGAGTGGGATGATCTAGTTGTATGAATAATAATCCCTACCTATATACCAGAGTTCAATACGGTTCAGTAACATCAACCAATACGGTTCATCACTAGCGACCAATACAGGTTAACACCAGTGACCAATACGTTTCAGCACTAGAGACCAATATGTGTCACCACTAGCGACCTATACGAGTCAACATCTAGCGACCAATACGAGTTAGTATATAGGAAACTATGTGGGTTAGTAGGGGAGTTACTATGAATAGGATTATATGGATTTAGGACCACACTACTGGAAAGATGATCTTTCCCAACACTTCTATACCAACGGTTTGTAAAAACCGTTGGTATAGCTACCATTTCCCAACAGTTCACCAAAACTGTTGGGAAAGCCATATATTTCTCCACCTTTCCCAACGGTTTGACAAACCGTTTGGAAAAGGGTGTGTTTTGGGCCTCTTTCCCAACGGTTCACCAAAACCATTGGGAAAGAGTGACCTTTCCCAACGGTTTTGGTGAACCGTTGGGAAAGGGTGTGGGAATTGAGCCTCTTTCCCAATGGTTTTGGTGAACCATTGGGAAAGAGTGACCTTTCACAACGGTTCACCAAAACCGTTGGGAAAGGGTGTGAGAATTGAGCCTCTTTCCCAACGGTTTTGTGAGAATTGAGCCTCTTTCCCACCGGTTTTAGTGAACCATTGGGAAAGAGTTACCTTTCCCAACGATTCACCAAAACCGTTGGGAAAAAACACCCACAAATTCAACATTCGACCTAAATGGATTCAGCCCACTCTAACCTATCCCAACGGTTTTGAAAACCGTTGGGAAAGGGCTATCCCAACGGTTTTCAAAACCGTTGGGATAGGTTCTTTAATTCTTTTCCAGCTCTACTAACCGAGAACATTATATAAATCAAAATTTTAAATAATTATGATAGTACATATATATATTTATGAAATTATGTTTACAAAAGTGATGTTAGCTTAGTGGTTATGTCGTTCGATTATAAACGAGGGGTCCTGGGATCAAATCCCAGCGGATGTTTTATTTTTGGAATTTATATACCAACGGTTCCATTACCGTTGGTATAGATTTCATATTACCTCTACCAACAGTTTCCAAAACTGGTGGTATAGGTCTATAGCAACGGTTTTTGGAAAACCGTTGGTATAGACCTATCCCAACGGCTTACTTGGCTATGGTTCTTCAAACCGTTGGTATAGGCTATACCAACGGTTTGGAGGCCTATACCAACGGTTCCAAACCGTTGGTAAAGGTTAGTTTTCCAGTAGTGCCAGTCATCCATATCCCAGTAACCATGAAGTTATACCGTTTTATTGAGCTGTCTCTTTTGCTTGTACTTCATGATTTAGATCATGCTTGTGATATTAACTTTTTTTTATTTCATGTGATGTTTTACATTGAGGATTACTATGGGAAGTTCAGGGTTCTTGAGGACCCCTAGTGGGTATTTTTGTACTCTCCCCTACATGGGCTCTTCCGGCACGTGTGTTTCTGGTGCAGACTACAGACGAACTGAGACTAAATTTGGTGGTTCGGGACTTGGTGCATCTTGGTGTGATATGTCCAGTCAATATCCTATTCTTTAACATCCATCCTATAAATACTACCCTCTATGTAGGTCTCCTGGGTAGACGCAACAACTATTTACTATCCTCTAGTTTCGTGGGATTTTATTCTAGCCCATTGTTTTTAGTTTACATTTTTACTTGTAGTTGTACATTACACACATGTTTTTACCATACTTTTGTAGTTTGTTTACATTAGTTTCCCATTTTGACTGTGTACAGATCACTAAGTCAATTCTTTCCCTATTTGGAAAATGCCTTCATGAGCAAGTCACCAACCTCTAGCCTGTGGATGGAGGGTTTGGGGTAGTCACGTCTAGGCCCCGTTGAATGGGTCATGACAAAGTGTTATCAGAGGGATGTTATCGGGCTCACCATGCCCTACAACTACCACCCCAGGTGGCCTACCACGAACTCAGGGAGCAGGTGGACGGGGACAGGCCCAACTAATGGTAGTAGAGGCTCACGATCCTGACATCCCTGAGATGATATGAGGTATGATCTATATCTTCTCTACATTAGCAGTTGTTATTTTTTACATTGGTGATATTTATTCATTCCTTGTCGCAGAGTTAGTTCAGGCCTCTGAGATTCCAGCAGAGCTTTTATCTCGACCATTTCATTTGGATACTCCAATGTGGGAGATTCTAGAGTCACACACTACTGATGATAGTGTGATCTAACTCTCATAGAAGGGAGTTTAATATCGAATCTTCTATTAGAGGAATTGAAGCCCTACAATGTCATTATAGGAATGGACTTGCTATTAGAAATTCATGGACAGATTGACTTCTTGAGACGTATAGTGTGATGTACGCATAGATATGGAGGCCATTTATCCTTTGTTAGTGAGATGGAAAATAGAGCAGTAAGAGATGGACTTGCACTCAGGATGGTGCAACCGATTACATATCACATAACTTTCATGGACTTCGACCAAGTGGATGAGACGAGTCTGTTGAGTCAATAAGGTTTTCCTTATGACTTTTCCATTCCTTCTTGTTTTGAAAATCACAAACACCTTATCTTTAAGGAAAATCGCTTTTGTAAGGAAAAATGCTTTCTTAAGGAAAATTGCTTTTATAAGGAAAAATGCTTTCTTAAGGAAAAACGCTTTTATAAGAAAAATTTATCCTTATCATATTTTTTTCTTAAGTATGAAATTCGGATTCACTTTCTCGGAATCATAAAAACTTTGATATAAAAGTATTCTGTTTTTAGGATTCGGTTCTGGACAAGAACTATAAGGAAGTTTCATTCCGAATTCCGGATATGAATTCTGACTTAGTTCTATTCCAGATTCAGGATACGAATTCTGAAGAGGAATTCTCATTACGAATTCTAATGAAGAAATCCCATTCCGAATTCTCATTACGAATTCTGAAGAAGAATTCTCATTACGAATTCCAATGAAGAATTCTCATTACGAATTCCAATGAAGAATTCTCATTACGAATTCTAATGATGAAATCCCATTCCGAATTCTCATTACGAATTCTGATAAAGAATTCTCATTACGATTTCTGATGATGAATTCTCATTACGAATTCTAATGACGAATTCTCATTACGATTTCTGATGACGAATTCCTATTCCGAATTCCTATTCCGAATTCTCATTCCGAATTCACCTATTAAACAGAATCTGATTATCATTGTTTTATACACTCTGAATTTATTCACTCCGAACTTTCACTCCGAAATTTCTATTCCGAACTTTTATGTTAGAGTTTAAAACGATGTCGTACTTTCTGTTACACTTGTTTTGTTATAAAACGATGTCGTCCATTTTGTTATAAACTAACCGTTGTCTAAGTGACACATGTACAAGTCCCTCCGAACTTTAAGGGAAATATGACCGTTGGAGAGGAGCCGACCTTACCTATAAATAGGAGCTCATTTGAAAGAGCTCGGTGCTGATGCATATGCTGATTGCTGAAAAAGTGCTTACATGCTGTTGAAGTGATTTCTAGAGAGAGAGTCTCTTATTAACTCTCAAAGCTTCGTGCGACTCCGAATGTTGGTGATTACATTCGAGGGCTTCCGGGGATAGGAAGACAGAGGTGCCGACTACCTTAAAGTTCGAGGGCTTTCTTGCTGAGGAAGACAGAGGTTGCCAACTACCTTGAAGTTGAGGGCTTGCGGGGATAGCAAGACAGAGACTCCGATCTTCGTATCGAGGGCTTACCCTGGTGTTGGTAAGACAGACTTGCTTGAAAGTATAAATCAAGGGACCTTTATCCAAGGTTGTTGGATACCCTTCTCTTTGGGTTAAAAGACTATTATCTTGTTACTAGTAGTTTTACTACTTGTTGTTATTCCGCAGCAATTTGTATCTTAAGGAAAGTATAACTTTCTTATACTTCCTTACTTACTCTGATTAGTTTAGATTCTATACGCTTTAAGGTAGAATCTTATATTGTAACTTTTGTTAAGTTCAGTTCGGTGTTAGAGTTGTTGTGAATCTACTTAGTTTAACTTTGTTAAACTTAGTCCTTTCCTTTTCTTAAGGAAACTTTAGTTGTTCATAACTAACTTTAAAGGTTCCAAAGGAATTTTTAAAGTATACAATTCACCCCCCTCTTGTATATTGAGCATCTCATATCATATTTCGATCCTACAATTGGTATCAGAGCTTGGAAACCTCTTACTCTATACCATTCTTACATTTGGTATCAGAGCTAAGGTTACTGAAATACTTGTACTCACATACAAGTTTTTCTTTCTCATTTTTCCATTCCGAACTTTGTCATTCCGGATTATCCATTCCGAACTTTTCTCATTCCGAACATTTTGATTACGAACTTTTGCTACTAACTAGTTTGTGTGCAAAGTAATTTTTAGTATGGCAGGAATGAATGTTGGATCTATTGACAATCTGAATCCTACAAGACCACCTATCTTTGATGGTAATGATTATGAATACTGGAGAGATCGTATGAAGACTTTTGTTATCAATACTGGAGTAGACAACTTTGTCATGCTTACTGGTGACTATAAAATTCCTGACAAGGAAGTCAGAACCTTTACTAACCAGGAAAAGCAAGAATATCAACTCAATTATAAGGTACGCAATACTTTATTATGTTCAATGACTAGAAATATATATAGCCAAATTTCTTCTTGTGAAGCAGCTAACTGTATATGGAAGAAGTTAGAGGTTACACACTTTGGGACTTCTAAGGTGATTGAGACTAGAAGAGCTATGCTTAGAGCTGAATATCATGGCTTCAGTTTTCCTTATGGAGAACCTATCTGTAAAGTTCAACAAAGATTTATGACAATCGTCAACAGTCTACAATCTATGGGAGAAAAAGTTTTAGATTATTAAGTTCTTGTGGACAAGATAATTGATATTATGCCCAATGAGTGGGAATCCAAGAGAACAGCTATAGATGAGAACATGAAGGTTACTCAAATTACTCTTGATGAATTATTTGGAACTCTTATACAACATGAGACAAGAATGAAGAGAGATGCTGACAACATTAAGAAGAAGAATGGAAATGGAACAGTTGCTTTTACTACAACTTCGAATCAGATGAAAGCTAAGACTCCTGAGAGAGTAACCAGATCCAAATCTAAGAAAGTCATTTTCCAATCCGAATCTAGTGAGAGTGAAGTTTCAGAAAATGAATTAGCCAATCTTGCTCGAAGGATGAACAAGATATCTGGGCAAAGAAACTTTCAATCCAAGTATAAGAAAAAGGATAGGAAAGATAAGAAAGATGGAGAAGTTACTTGTTATGAATGTAAAAGAGCTGGACATATTAGACCAGATTGCCCTATGCTCAAAAAGAAAGAAAGGAAGGAAAGACATTCAGACAGAAACAGGAAGAAGTTTTACAAAGCCAAAGCTAAGAAAGTTCTGAAAGCTAATGACACCTGGAGTGCCAGTGGTGGTGACTCTTCAGATGAATCTTCTGAATATGAATCTTCAGGACAGAAGAATCTTGGTCTTATAGCCAGATTACCCATTGAAAATCATTGTCTTATGGCTAAGGTACGAAATGCTGAATCATTGACCAATGTTTCTTCAAATTCTAATGATAGTAAGTATTATAACTCTTTTGATGAAGAATCATCTTCTGATGAGGAAAATACATTACCTACTTATGAAGAAGTCTCTAGGTTTGCTGAACTTCTTGAAATTGAGAATTCCAAACTCAACAAGAAACTTGATAAGGCAAATTCTAGGAATTCTATTCTTACTAAAGAGATATCAGATCTTTCTAAAGATCTTGATAAGAAAAATGCTGATTTTGAAAATATTTCAAAAAATCTTGAGGAAGTAAGTTCTGAGAAGAACAAACTTGCTAAAGAATTAGAAAAAGTAATTTCTAATAAAAAAGTTTTCAAGCTTAACTCTAGTTCAAAAACTAATGATTTTGAGGATAAAAACTTGGTTGTAAAACTCAAGTCCGAAATTTTTTCCTTAAAGAAGTGTTTATCAAACTTTACCCATGGTAAGGAAAATTTTGATAAGATGTATTCTCAAAGACGACCTTTAAGAAATAAATCCGGATTTGGTTATACCCAAGAAAAACCTGTTTTCAGCAACAATTATTTTGTTCCTCAAAGTGCCCCATTTTGCACTAAATGTCAATGTGGTGGTCACTGGGCAAGAAATTGTTCCTTAAACAAAACCCAATCCTTATGTTTTCATAAAGCTTACTTTTCTAAGAAAATGTGGATACCAAAAATTTTATTTTCCGAAAATCACGGATCCAAACAAGTTTGGATTCCGAAAGTCTAACTTTGTTCTTAATTTCAGGAAAATAAAGAAAGTTCCAGCAACAATATTTGGTACATGGATAGTGGATGTTCCCGGCATATGACTGGTAACAAAAGCTTTTTTGAAAAGATGATCAAAACAAAAGGAGATATTATTCTTCAGTTTATCGGAACGCAAGATCAACTTGCTGATATTTTCACAAAATCTTTATCTTCTGATAGATTTGAATATATTAAACAGAAGTTAGGAATGATAACCGTAAGTTAATCTTCCTCAATTAACTTTCTTTTGAAAAATCTCCTTACAGTAATAAACTCCTTTTCATAGGGGGAGTACATTTGTTTGTTTATTTAACAAAGTTTTTCAAAATTTTGTTTTCAAACTTTTCGGAACGAAAATTTCCGGAATGGAATTTCCGGAACAACAATTTTCCAGAAAGGATATTTTCGCACAGAATACTTCTGGAATGGAAGTATTCGTATTGAAAATTTCCGGAATGGAAAACTTTCGTACTGGTATTTTCATAACGGAACTTTCGTACTGAGTCTTTCGTATTGACTCTTCGTGTTTACCTTTTCGTATTGAGTCTTTCGTATTAACGTTTTCGTATTAAGGTTTTCATATTTAGTTTTTCGTATTGAGCTTTTTGTAGTCATCTTTATATTACCCATTACGAATAACTTTCCTAAGCTAATCCGAAAGGTATGATTTCCTTACTGAAGTTTTCGTAATCATATTTTACTTGCTAACAATTTCTTATAGTTTGTTTTTGGTTTTTGAATTTCTTAAATCTTTACTTTAATAAAACCTCAAAAAGATCGGATTCAAGCTTTCAACCGTTAGATCTGATCTCAGATCATTCTAAGCCGTTAGATCAACCGAGGAAGTTGAACCGTCATCCCAATGCCTATATAAAGGGGACCCTATTTTCTCGTCCCACATCGATTTCAAGCTTTTGCGTGCTGAAGCTCTGACTCTCTGATTTAAGGCCATTCCGAACTTCAGTCTTCTCAGTTCCAAACTTCTCAGAGACTTCAGATCCGAATGTCTGCAGAGTTAGCTTCTCAAGAGATGTCTTCAACCAAGCCCTTTTCTCAGTGGTTAGTCTACAGAGAGCGGTTAGTTCATCCGAATTTCTTCAGCAACTATGATTCTATCATTTCGAAGAATATCAAGTTAAATGGCTGGGAGGATGTTGCGATATCAAAAACCGGCAACCAAGATGAAGTCTACTCAGATTTGCTTGTCGAGTTTTATGGGACAGTTGCTTTCTTCGTGGAAGATAATAGAGAGAAATTTTCCTTCAAATCGTATGGAAAGACATATAAACTATCTTACACCAAGGCTGCAAGCTTGGTAGGGCTGAGTTATGAAGGGGAAGCTGAGTTTATCTCGCATGTTCTGCCAGACTCCTTGGGTAGTTTCAACAAGGAGAAAGCCTTAGAAATTCTCGGATTAGATGATGATAAGGCTCCGAAAATTGCAACCCTTTCTAAAAACTTCCGGATTCTGGAGTTATGGGTGCAAGGGCTTATCATACCGAGAAAAGGAGACAAGGACAGCTTGAAGAAGAGTGAGATATACATCTTGGATTTTCTGATAAATCTAAGAAAGTTCAACCTGATGAAGCATATTCTTCTCAACATTGATAATTTGAAGAAGGGGAATCTGAGAGCTCAGATAGTGATGTACCCGGCAATATTATCGAAGTTGATAGTTCGGTGCCTAGAATCCTTCAAGGTTGCTTGTAGTTCTAAGCCGAAAGTTTGCAAGATCATGTTGCTCAGTGATGCAACTCTTAAAAGGATGAATATAGGTTTTAACAAGGAGTCAGGGAAATTCATTGATCTACCGCCTCAAGCAGAAGTGACTCCGAAAGTGGCCGATCCGGAATCATCAAAGCCGGTAAGAAAGAGGAAACAGAAAGAAGTGGTAGGTGAAGCTGAGGAACCCAAGTCTAAGGAAGTCCATTCCGCACCTCCTAAGCCTAAGAAGAAGAAGACATATACTGATGAGGTTGCAGCGAAGTGGAGAGCTGACAAGGAAAAGAGGAAGGAAGGAGATCCGCAGTTCGGATTGGATCCTGCAGAGGCAAAAGCTCTGAAAGAAAAGGCTGCTGATGAGCTTGAGAAGCAAGCTAAGGAAAAGAAGCTGAAGAAGAAGTTGTCAGAAGCTGAGGCTGTGCAAGCTTTGTTGAAGTTTAATGAAATGGTTTCAGCAACCATTCCCGTTCCGAGATCTTTTTCTCTGGAATCTCTACCTGAGACTCCAGGAAGAAATCTTGTAACTCCGGAAGAGGCTGTTCCTACTGAGGAAGTAGAGCAAGTAGATGAGGTTGAAGAAGCGGCTGAAGGAAGTGGTGAGACAGGAGATGTGCTCAAACAAGTAGATGAATATAAGGGAACTCCTTCGGAACACCTGTCGCTCCGAACATCTGAAGCTCAATCTTAAAAGCTTGCTACTCCTGTAATGGAAGAAGAAAATGGAGAAGAAGAAGTTACTTGTCAAGAAAATATTTTACTTGATGCTGCTCAGATGGGAAATGTGGAAGCCAATGTTCAAGAAGTTGCTGATGAGGAAGATAAAATTGTTCAAGTCTCCGATAGTGAGAACAGATCTCCGGAACAGGTTTCAATTCCGGAAAAACAAAAGGGAAAGCAAATTCTTGCTGATACCCCGAGTTCAGGAAAAAGTTTGAGGAAGTTGGAGCTTATTGAAGAAGAAAATTCTCCTAGCAAGATTTCTGATTCGGAGTCATCATCGTTGGGGCACGATTTTGTTGTACAATCCTTGAAGAAGTTGGTGGGAACAATTCCGACCTTCTCCAGTATTGACTCTCGGTGCCAGATGCTCCAACATACAATGAATCAGAAAACCGACTCCGTATCCATGGTTATGGATAAATGTGTTGAGATAGAAGCCCAGTTCAAAAATTTCTTTATTGGTTACGAAGCCCATAAAAGATCGTGCAAAAGGATGACTAGCTGGTCAAAGAAGAATGTGGAAGAGATGAGGTTACTGGATGAATTTCAGAAGAATGTTAAGGATGCATTTCAAACCGAGGACAAAAAGTTTCATGAGATAACTGCCTCATTCGATGAGAAATTGACAGAGGAAAAGAACATTCGGAGTCAGGAAGTAAGAGATCTGAATGGAAAGCTCAACTCTGTTAATCAAAGTTGGAAATTTGAAAGGGATCATCGGATCAATTTTCTAGAAAGGATAAAGTCTCAGGAAGAGAAAATGGAAGCTCAGGAAGAAAAGTTGAAGGCTCAGGAAGAAATCATTCAAGCTCAGTCAGCAAGAATAGTTGCCTTAGAAAAGCAAGCAGAGGAAGATCATAAGGATCTCAAGAAGATCAAGACAATTCTCAAGGGGCTCATGTCGAAGGAGAAAGATCCGAAATGACCAATCCGATCTTTTTATTGTAATCTGTTTTTGTTGCTGACATTTCAAATATAATGAAAATTATGCTTGGTGTTTCTATTGCTGTCGTTACTAATCTTTTCAGGTACTTTGTTATTTTTTTTCATTCCCTCCAATTCTTTTTGAAAATCACAAAGGGGGAGAAGGAAAAGATCCTTAAGAAAAAGAGGAAATCTAATAAGTGCTTATCAAAGGGGGAGAAAGAAAAATACCCAAGGAAGATAGAACTCTAATAAGAGTTTGTTTAAGGGGGAGTTTTTCTTAAAGAAACATCACTCCGGAAATATGAATACGATCCTTAGAGACTCAAAGCCTAAGGGGGAGTTAGTCGTATTCATCTATTTCTTAAAACAAGGGAGATAAGCTTTAATATGTTTCTTTCCTCTAAGAATAGCTTTTTCGTAAGGATGTTTGTGCATTCCAAAAAGGGGGAGATTGTTGAGTCAATAAGGTTTTTCTTATGACTTTTCCATTCCTTCTTGTTTTGAAAATCACAAACACCTTATCTTTAAGGAAAATCGCTTTTGTAAGGAAATATGCTTTCTTAAGGAAAATTGCTTTTATAAGGAAAAATGCTTTCTTAAGGAAAAACGCTTTTATAAGAAAAATTTATCCTTATCATATATTTTTCTTACGTATGAAATTCGGATTCACTTTCTCGGAATCATAAAAACTTTGATATAAAAGTATTCTGTTTTTAGGATTCGGTTCTGGACAAGAACTATAAGGAAGTTTCATTCCGAATTCCGGATATGAATTCTGACTTAGTTCTATTCCAGATTCAGGATACGAATTCTGAAGAAGAATTCTCATTACGAATTCTAATGAAGAAATCCCATTCCGAATTCTCATTACGAATTCTGAAGAAGAATTCTCATTACGAATTCCAATGAAGAATTCTCATTACGAATTCCAATGAAGAATTCTCATTACGAATTCTAATGATGAAATCCCATTCCGAATTCTCATTACGAATTCTGATAAAGAATTCTCATTACGATTTCTGAGGATGAATTCTCATTACGAATTCTAATGACGAATTCTCATTACGATTTCTGATGACGAATTCCTATTCCGAATTCCTATTCCGAATTCTCATTCCGAATTCACCTATTAAACCGAATCTGATTATAATTGTTTTATACACTCTGAATTTATTCACTCCGAACTTTCACTCCGAAATTTCTATTCTGAACTTTTATGTTAGAGTTTAAAACGATGTCGTACTTTCTGTTACACTTGTTTTGTTATAAAACGATGTCGTCCATTTTGTTATAAACTAACCGTTGTCTAAGTGACACGTGTACAGGTCCCTCCGAACTTTAAGGTAAATATGACCGTTGAGAGGAGCCGACCTTACCTATAAATAGGAGCTCATTTGAAAGAGCTCGGTGCTGATGCATATGCTGATTGCTGAAAAAGTGCTTACATGCTGTTGAAGTGATTTCTAGAGAGAGAGTCTCTTATTAACTCTCAAAGCTTCGTGCGACTCCGAATGTTGGTGATTACATTCGAGGGCTTCCGGGGATAGGAAGACAGAGGTGCCGACTACCTTAAAGTTCGAGGGCTTTCTTGCTGAGGAAGACAGAGGTTGCCAACTACCTTGAAGTTGAGGGCTTGCGGGGATAGCAAGACAGAGACTCTGATCTTCGTATCGAGGGCTTACCCTGGTGTGGGTAAGACAGACTTGCTTGAAAGTATAAATCAAGGGACCTTTATCCAAGGTTGTTGGATACCCTTCTCTTTGGGTTAAAAGACTATTATCTTGTTACTAGTAGTTTTACTACTTGTTGTTATTCCGCAGCAATTTGTATCTTAAGGAAAGTATAACTTTCTTATACTTCCTTACTTACTCTGATTAGTTTAGATTCTATATGCTTTAAGGTAGAATCTTATATTGTAACTTTTGTTAAGTTCAGTTCGGTGTTAGAGGTGTTGTGAATCTACTTAGTTTAACTTTGTTAAACTTAGTCCTTTCCTTTTCTTAAGGAAACTTTAGTTGTTCATAACTAACTTTAAAGGTTCCAAAGGAATTTTTAAAGTATACAATTCACCCCCCTCTTGTATATTGAGCATCTCATATCATATTTCGATCCTACAGAGTCCACATTTTCTAGCGGTGGTGGACAAGTATGAGGATGTCTTTCTTGAATATGTGACAGGACTACCTCCTCCCAGAGAGGTAGACTTCTGTATTGCCTTGTACCAAGTAGCGACACCGATATCTACTCTAGCATATCTGGTGGCCCCTACAGAGCTCCCGGAGATGAGGTTACTATTATAAGACATACAGAGGAAGGGACTCGTAATGCCCATTTTTCTCCATGGGCATGTTGTACCTCTCGAACCCCTCAAGGTTTTATTTTCATGATCACAATCACCCTCATATTTTTCAAATCCTCTTTCAAGTGTTTTTGGATGATAGGAATCAATTCAGGTGGCCAAGGAATTGGGCCAAGAAAGAAAGGAGGCAAAGTGGACTGAAATTCAGTCCACCGGCCAACCGATGGAAGTGCACCGGCCAACCGATAGGAGCCTGGACAGAAGGCATCCTTCTGTCCAGACCACCGGCCAACCGGTGGCACACCAGCGGCCAGCCGGTGGAACCTGCACTCAAAGGGAAGCTACTGCCTCCCCACTGGCCAACCGGTGGCCTCAGCACCGGCCAGCCGGTGGTACCCTCTCAAAACAGTGCCAGCTACTGTCTTGCCACCGGCCAGCCGATGGATCTGGCACCGGTCAGCCGGTGGCCCCTGGACAAGAATCCTATGCCTTTTTGCACACACCGGCCAGCCGGTGGGACTGTACCGGCCAGCCGGTGGAGCCAGTCAAACTAGCCGTTGCAGTTTGACCAGGCTGGCCCACTTGGCTCCCAACGGCTCTTTAAGCCTTTCCAACGGCTCCAAAGCCCTCCAACGGATACTTGAAGGTTCCTAGCCTATAAATAAAGGCCTAGGAAGCCCCGGAACTTCACCCAAGCCACCGGACACATTGTTGATCATTTTGGCGAACCTCCGGCGGATTTCCTCAAGGAACCCAACGTGCTCCAATCCAATTCCCAATCCAAGAGCACCTTCAAAGAAGCTTGGAAGCGGCCTTCAACATCTCCAATCAATCAAAGGCGCCCAAGACTTCCTCAACTACGGTTTTTCTTGTTTATTCATTTTGAGCTTTAAAATTGGGTTTGTGCCTACAAACCCCAAACCCTTTTCTCATCCCCTCTTTCTTTTGGGTTTCACATCACCATTAAGGTGTGAAGAGGTTTCTTCAAGCCTTTCCTTTTAAAAGGCTTGTGTTTCGGTGAGCTAGCCTTCACCCGTTAAAAAGGCTAGTGGGTTCTTTCTATTCCATTGAAAGCAAGTGGGTTCTTGCTTAACCACTAAAAGCAAGCTGTAATAGGTCCTAGTGCTACCTCAAAGCCTAGTGGGTTTCTTGCTAAAACCATTGAAAAGCAAGCGGTAGGAATCTCTCAACGGTTGAGTTGGGAGCGGAGACGTAGGCCGGGTTTTTGGCCGAACTCCGTTAACAATTTCTTGTGTCTTGCTTTATTTCCGCTGCATTTCAACTTTGATTTTTAATTTGTTAATCAATTTTTTAAAAGGCAATTCACCCCCCCTCTTGCCATCCTTCTCGCTTTTGTTCCGACCCAACAATTGGTATCAGAGCGACGTATTTGAATAATTCCTTAACCGGTTTCAAATTAAAGATCCTAGTTTTTTTATGGCTTCTACCGCTTCTTCCTCACAATCCCCCGAAGGACATTCTTTGGATCGTGCTCCATTCTTTGATGGAACCGATTATAGTTTTTGGAAAACCCGCATGGCCACATTTCTTAAAAGTATTGGCTATCCAATTTATAGAATTGTTATGCAAGGATTTTCCCTCTCCTCTCCCGATGAGTCTAAATGGACCCCCAATGATATTGCAAATTTCGAGCTTGATGGAAAATCCATGAATGCTCTTCATTGTGGCTTAGACCGTAATGTTTTTAATCGTATTTCTACTTGCTCTACTTCGCATGATATTTGGAAATTTTTAGAACTAACCTATGAAGGTACTAGCGAGGCTCCAAAGCAAGAATCCGATCAAAAGCAAGAACCCGATGCAAAATCCGTGCCCAATTTCCCACTCCACAAGAAAAGGGCCAAGAATAAGAAAAAGAAGAAGGCTTCAAAGGCAACATGGAATGATAGCTCCACCTCTTCCTTCTCCTCCTTCTCCTCAAGCGACCAAGGTAAAAAATGCCTAATGGAAAATCATGAGGTATCATCTTCCGACTCTTCCTCCTCTTGTTCTTCAAATTCAAATTCTTTCAATCATATGTCTTATGAGGATCTCCAATACTCTAGAGACCAACTAGAAAAAGGTTTTCATACTTTATCGTCAAAATTTGTTTCTTTAAAAAAGTCTTTCAAAAAGCTTTCCTCCGAAAAAGACCAACTTCTCAAAGAGAAGGAGGAACTCACCCTTAAAATCCAAAATTTCCCAAATGTTGATTCTATCGAATCAACCATCAAGGACCTAAGGGAGACCCTAGCCAAGTTCACCCAAGGTGAACAAAATTTGAACAATCTCCTAGGTTCCCAACGAATATCTAGAACCACCAATGGACTTGGCTATACCAACCAAGCCTCCTCCTCCCATGCACCCACTGTTTTTGTAAGGGGGAGCTCTTGTTATAAATTTTGTAATTATTGTAAAAAACCCGGGCACCTCATTTATGAATGTAATTGTAAAAACGCCCGGTATGGTCAACCCAAGAGTATTTTCTTTTCGGACGAATTTTATAGGAGAAGACCCGCTATGAGACAAGTTTGGATTGAAAAATCCCTTCTAGCGAGTCTCTCCGGGCCTAAAATCATCTCTTTTCAAAATCCCTCTCCCCGGTGACTTTTTGTTTTTATTTAGGGGGAGTTAGGATCTTTTAAGCTTTTTTGTGTATTCAAAATTTTTCCTTTCAATTTCAACACTTGGTTTCAAAACTCTCAATTTCAAAAAATTTCATTTGGTTTCAAATTTCAAAATTCAATTGGTTTTTTATTCAAAACTTTCAATTCAAACTGTTATTCAATTTTTGATTCAAAACTTTCAATTCAAACTGTTATTCAAATTCTCATTTCATTTCAAAAAATTTCAATTGATTTAAAATCTCTTTTTGTTTTTCAAAGTTTTCCCTCAATCAAGTTTTATGCCCCATTCTATTTTGATAATCACAAAGGGGGATAAAATTCCTTGATTGATTGGGGGAGAATCCTTTTCATCGTGCTTAGCATTTCCTTTCAATTTCAGTATTTTACTTTGATTGTTTTGGTGATTGTGATCATCAAAATAGGGGGAGATTGTTGTACCTCTCGAACCCCTCAAGGTTTTATTTTCATGATCACAATCACCCTCATATTTTTCTAATCCTCTTTCAAGTGTTTTTGGATGATAGGAATCAATTCAGGTGGCCAAGGAATTGGGCCAAGAAAGAAAGGAGGCAAAGTGGACTGAAATTCAGTCCACCGGCCAACCGATGGAAGTGCACCGGCCAACCGATAGGAGCCTGGACAGAAGGCATCCTTCTGTCCAGACCACCGGCCAACCGGTGGCACACCAGCGGCCAGCCGGTGGAACCTGCACTCAAAGGGAAGCTACTGCCTCCCCACCGGCCAACCGGTGGCCTCAGCACCGGTCAGCCGGTGGTACCCTCTCCAAACAGTGCCAGCTACTGTCTTGCCACCGGCCAGCCAGTGGATCTGGCATCGGTCAGCCGGTGGCCCCTGGACAAGAATCCTATGCCTTTTTGCACACACCGGCCAGCCGGTGGGACTGTACCGGCCAGCCGGTGGAGCCAGTCAAACTAGCCATTGCAGTTTGACCAGGCTGGCCCACTTGGCTCCCAACGGCTCTTTAAGCCTTTCCAACGGCTCCAAAGCCCTCCAACGGATACTTGAAGGTTCCTAGCCTATAAATAAAGGCCTAGGAAGCCCCGGAACTTCACCCAAGCCACCGGACACATTGTTGATCATTTTGGCGAACCTCCGGCGGATTTCCTCAAGGAACCCAACGTGCTCCAATCCAATTCCCAATCCAAGAGCACCTTCAAAGAATCTTGGAAGCGGCCTTCAACATCTCCAATCAATCAAAGGCGCCCAAGACTTCCTCAACTACGGTTTTTCTTGTTTATTCATTTTGAGCTTTAAAATTGGGTTTGTGCCTAAAAACCCCAAACCCTTTTCTCATCCCCTCTTTCTTTTGGGTTTCACATCACCATTAAGGTGTGAAGAGGTTTCTTCAAGCCTTTCCTTTTAAAAGGCTTGTGTTTCGGTGAGCTAGCCTTCACCCGTTAAAAAGGCTAGTGGGTTCTTGCTATTCCATTGAAAGCAAGTGGGTTCTTGCTTAACCACTAAAAGCAAGCGGTAATAGGTCCTAGTGCTACCTCAAAGCCTAGTGGGTTTCTTGCTAAAACCATTGAAAAGCAAGCGGTAGGAATCTCTCAACGGTTGAGTTGGGAGCGGAGACGTAGGCCGGGTTTTTGGCCGAACTCCGTTAACAATTTCTTGTGTCTTGCCTTATTTCCGCTGCATTTCAACTTTGATTTTTAATTTGTTAATCAATTTTTTAAAAGGCAATTCACCCCCCCTCTTGCCATCCTTCTCGCTTTTTCTCCGTCCAACAGGGCATACCCAGTGATGTTTTCCAAGAAGGAAGGAAAAAGACTGAGGATCTGGGTGGACTTCTAGCTCCTAAACTAGGTGACTGTGAAGAAAGTTTATCCTCCTCCTAAGATTGATGAATAGTTTTCTTAGTTGAAAGGAGAAACATGGTTCTTGAAAATAGACCTCGGACTAGGCTACCATCGGCTCAAGTTATAGGATGAGTATTTCCCGAAGACAACCTTCATATATCGGAATAACCATTACGAGTTATTGGTGATGTCATTTGGTGTATCCAATGCTCCATAAATGTCCATGGGGATCATGAATATGATCTTCTAGACATACCTAGATCGATCTGTGGTGGTCTTCATTAATGAAACCTTGGTGTACTTGAAATACGAGGAAGAGCACATTGTACAGTTGAGGATAGTTCAGGACACAATCCGAGAGCACCCGTTATATTGGAAGCTCTCGAAATGTGAGTTCTAGATATAGAAGGTCAACTTTTTGGGACATGTCATCTTTGAGGATAGAGTTTCTGTGGATCCAGTTATGATCGAGGCGGTAAATTCTTGGGAGCCACCCAAGAGTGTTAATTAGGTGCAGAGCTTCCTTGAATTAATAGGCTACTATTGGAGGTTCATACTTGATTTCACTAGAGTAGCAGCGCCTATGAATACCATGACGAAGAAGGTTAAACCCTTCATATGGTCAGAGACATACTAGTAGTTCTTTCAACAGCTGAGGAAGATATTTACAAGTTCTACCATAATGAGGTTGACAGAGGAGGGAACAAACTACATGGTTTACTATGATGCATCAGGGACTAGAATAAGTTGCATCTTGATGCAATATGGTGTAGGGATTTCTTATGACTCACAGTAGATGAGGATTCGTGAGTAGTATTATCTGACACTCAACTTGGAGTTGGTAGCAGTAGTCTTCACAGTGAAGATGTGGAGACACTACATGGTGGGTGAGCGATTCATTGTTTAATTAGACCACAAGAGTCTTAGATATATCATCACACTGAAAGATATGAATCTGAGTCAGCGGATTTGTCTAGAGTTCCTCCAAGACTGTGACTTTTAGATATTCTATTCTCCTAGTATGGGGATCATTGTGGCAGATGCACTTATCCAGAGAACTAGTTTGCAACAACAGAATGAGACTTCAGAGCAGTTATCATCACTTTAGATATTCTAAATTTATAGAGATGAGATAGTCTAACTCCAGCTAATGGTAGTTTCCCCTCTACTCCATAAGCGATTCAGTGAGGAGAAACATGGAGACAATAGCTGTGTGACAACATGTGGCCAATTATCCTCATTCCATGCACCGAGAAAATATTCTGAAGGTGTGGAGCACAATAT
Source organism: Viscum album (assembly GCA_963277665.1). NCBI lineage: Eukaryota > Viridiplantae > Streptophyta > Magnoliopsida > Santalales > Viscaceae > Viscum > Viscum album. Next base: position 1,904,199,985 of record OY728137.1, read on the forward strand.
CTTTTTTAGAGGACTTACAGTTGTACCCGTGGAGCAACGAGGGGAGGTTCTAACAGAGTTCCACACATCCCCCATGGATGTAAATCCATCCATGATGAAGATGCATCAGGACCTTCAACATCAGTACGGGTCACCAGGGATGATGAAAGTTGTGGCATATTATGTTTCTAGATACCTCAGCTTCCAGAAAGTTAAGGTCGAGCACAAGGTACCATCAAGAACGACCCAACCCCTTGAGATATTGGAGTGGAAGTGAGAAGGGATATCAATGGACTTCATGACAGGGTTACCACATACGTACATAGGTCGCGATGCCATCTGGGTGATCATTGAACGACTCACCATGTCCTCCCACTTCCTTTCTATTCGAGAGAAGGGTTGAGAAGAGATCATGGAATTTCTCTACGTTCATGAGATCGTACGACTTAACAAGGTTTCCTTTGACAATAGTCTTAGACCATGATGGAAACTTCACACCCCGGTTGTGGAAGGGATTACAGGAGGCTTTCGGGACACGACATCACATGGGCACATCTTCTCACTTCCAGATAGATGGTCAGACTGAGTGGACCATCTAGAACATAGAGGACATGCTTCATAAATGTGTCCTCAATTTTGGTCGCAGTTGGGAGGACCACATACACTAGGTGGAGTTATCTCACACCAACAACTATCAATGCACCATTGGTATGGCCCCTTTTGAGGAATTGTATAGATGACCGTGAAATTATCCCTTATGCTGGATGGAGGAGATCCATCACTCATGGGCCCAGATATTTTACATGCTACCATAGAGAAGATGTAGGTCCTATGAGAGTGGATGAAGAATGCACAAAGCTGATAGAAGTCATATGATTATAGGTGATGGATGCCAATGGAGTTCCAAGAGGGTGAATATGTATTCTTGAAAGTCTCCCCTAGATGGGGATTACCAATATTTGGACGAGGTAGAAAAATATCATAGAGGTTTATCAGAACATTCGAGATACTTTAAAAGATATTGAAGGAGGAGTAACGCTTGGTACTTCCACTGCAATTAGAGAGGGTGCCTAAAGTCTTCCACGTATCCAAGCTAAGGAGATACATGTATGAACCACCACATGTCATCAACCATAGAGAGCTAAAGATTGATGATGGGGTGAAATTTGCGAAGAAGCTAGTAGAGATAGAGTGTCTACAGGAACAGATTTTTTATGGGTAATCGATACCTCTGGTGAAAGTTCTGTTGCAGCGCGAGATTTTTTATGAGAGCACCAGGGAGACTGACTGAATGGCCCGAAGACCTTAATTTTTATTGATTTTTGATAACCCCCCTGCCAAGGGATGCATGGGACCCCTTACAAGGCCCATAGTCTGAGATATTACATGGCCCGTAGGCTTAAGAGATTACATGACACGAAGGTCTTCAGGAATTCAACCAGAAAATATACAAGGAACTCCCCCTCCCCAGCATCTACATCATGATAGTATCTCTCCACCTTCGCATGATCATATGGATAGGCTTCTGGTACAAGTAAAGTCTGGTCCCGAAGGAAAAAACCATACCCTCCCATTATGAAAAATCCATTATGCTCTTCTCTGGTGATTGCATCTGCTCTGAATCCTCTTCTGGGGATTCTCATTTTTTGTATTGTGTCTAGGTCAACTACAGGTGGCCTGAAGGCCTTTAAGGTGGCTCAAAGGCCATAAAGTTGGGCTGAAATCCTACTGACCCAAAGGCCTGGGTGGCCCGAAAGCCTTAAGGACTCCCAGCCCAAACTGGTGGCCCAATGTGAATAGTTCCATCTACTAAAGTACTGGACATTACATGTTACAGTAACTGTTTCAGTGCCTGCTACCGTACTTACACAGTGTACAGTTCTACTATAGTACCAGTACATTGTACAGTTCTGCTACAGTACCCGAATAGTGTACAGCACTTCTATAGTACCCAGAAATATGACTCTACCTGGATTTGAACTTGGGTCTTGTGGATGAACTTATGGATATCTCGCCAACTAGGATGAGGCTCATGTGCACACCAGGGAGCTAGATGCTCATATGTGTGCACAATACACCGCTTTTTTTTGTAGTATTGTTTGGATTTCGGGGAAGTAAAGTCCTAAGGTGGGGAGAATGTAAATACCAGAATATTCCATTTATTTTTTTATTTTATTAGTATTATTAAAAATTTGAAAAAATTGACAGCGCATGATTCCGAGACCTGGCAGGCCATGAATGAATTACTAAATTTTTTTTGGTACGTTTAGTAAACACTTAGGAAACCTTTTCTATATTTTGAACCATGGCTCAGATTAAAAATTTGAGTGCGCCATTGAATGCAGAATACCAGGATACTCCTAGAAACGAATTATCTTCATACAGAGAGGGCCGAGCGAAAAAGATAATTTTTGGAATTTTTGAGAAAAATAATTATAAAATAATTTAAAATAATTATTTTATTATATTCTCACCAATGCACGAAAAATGTCAATGCATCATGGCATCGACGATGCGGTGATAGGGCACATTAAATGAAACACATGGATGACCCATATTACACAACGTAACAGGGAATTAAATGGTGAAAAATAGCATAACGACATGATGTCATGTCATTATGGGAATGCTACAACGTGGTTCTACAAATAGTTCTATATGTCGATAAAAATAAGGTGGAAGGATTTGGGGGATTCTAAAGTGAATTTCTGACGCACATCCACCCCAGCGAAGTAGGATGAATGACGAAGAATCACTTTTGATGGTTTGAAGCAGGAAAAGTCATCGATGGTGTAAACCCTCAAGGACGAAAATGGGGTGAACAACATCATAAAATGTAGGGGTTTTTGTGTTTTGATGTTCCCCCTCTTCCTGATCATGAAAAACATAATGAACGCAGTCTAACTAACAAACAGGTTGACCTGTTTCTTGTCTAATCATGCATGTGTTTGATGTGGGATCATAAACATGGTGATTAATCTTTTTTTTGTTATTATAATTTTTTTCCTCATGTTTAAAATGCTAATGCGGAGGGTGCGGGCCAAAACTAACAAGTCCTGAACCGTCCTCTAATATTTTCCTAGGTGCGTTCTTTGTGGTGGAGTAATGAACATGATGACAAGGTGTTTGAGGACTGTGAAATGACTCCATCATTCAGGTGATTCAAGGAAACAACTGTCGGCATGCCATGTTAGTGGCGACCATCAGTGGCTGGAGGAAACCAGTGGCAACCGACCACAGGCAATCGAAGGCAGCACACTTTGACTCATCACAGTGGCTAGCGGAATTTGTACCGATCCGGCCATGTGGGAGATGTGTGTCACCCACAGGCACCACTTGAAATTGCAGGCACGAACCGCAGGCTGTGGCCGGTGGGGGCGGTGTGGACCCCGCGTCATGTCGTTCTGTGGCTAACAAAATGGCCCTGCATCCATGGGGCTAGCTGGGTCATGTGATCCACTTTCATGTAGACCAAGACGAATGTGGGCCAATCGAATGGGTGAGACCCACATCCTAGTAGGCCAGCACGGGTTGCCCAAGCCCCAACATGCAGTCCAGACCTTGGTGCGAACACCCATATTTATCATGAAGGGGTGTAACAAATAGATCGGGCATCTGATTGACGCGATGTCTGTGTCCTAAGGACCCTTGTGACAAGACTGTACATAGGAGAAACTTTATGTTAGTTTTGAAAAAGTTGGACATGCGACCTCGGTTGGATTAGACATGAATCCAACCGGTCCCTTTTAACGATAGTGTCCATATCTCACATATCGGACGTCCGATCAACGCATCGTCTATCACTTTGGGACCCCTATAACGGTGAGGTCCATTGTGTATTATTTTTTCTAGACATCGTACCTGTTGAAATATGACCAATGGATTGAAGAGAAAAGTTTTCCGAAGATCAGACATGCTTCGTTTGGGAATCTAGCGACTGGAAATGACATGAAGTGGAAGAGAGACCAATAAGGGTCAGCATCAGAAACTCCATAGTGGGAAGATCTAGTTATATGACTAATCATCCCTACCTCTATACCATCGACCAATATGGGATATTGTTGACGCTCCTTTCGTCACGGAATCTAAAGTTCGGAAAAGGGAATATCTGAGCTCAAAGTAATTAAATCCTTTGAAGAAACATCAAAAATCGACAAAGGGATGGAAAAGGAGAACATTGCCCATAAGTCGCGCAAGTTCCCTCTTGGTCGCGCAAGTACACTTGCGCGACGCCTCAACACTTGCGCGACCCCTCATGGTCGTGCAAGGGACTTGCGCGACAGATCTGGTAACCGCCCAGTAACCGCCCGGGGTCTTCTTTTGCCTATAAATAGACCCTGTGGGCCCCCCATTCGAGAGGATCTTTTTCCAGAAACTCGGATCAAAGCTCCCGACGCCCAAGTCTCTTCTCAAAGCTTCCAGAACACTTCTAAGGTAATTTCTTACCTAGAATGGAAGATCTAAAGGGAAGAAGGAAGGCCAAGTGTTGAAACTTATCAAACACTTGCACGCCGACTTAAGTCCTTCAATATAACTTGCGCGTCCCCTCTCTGGAAGAACCTCAAGAGGATGATAAAGGGTTTAATAAAGAATCGCTCAAGTATTTCAACTCTGGTTGTAAATCGCGCAAGTATCCCTCATGTCGCGCAAGTATACTTGCGCGACCAATACTTGCGCGCCGCCGCAGGACTTGCGCGACTTTTAATACTTGCGCGCCCCTATCTTTTTGGGTGCCCATCTTGCCCATTTTACCCCTCTTAAGCCATTTCACCTTTCCTATTCAAGATTCAGTCTTCAAGATACCCTTCAAAAGCCATTTACGGCATGATTTCTTGATTTGACATCCTTATCTGAAAGGAATTCTGTGAAATACCTCTCAACACCCAGTGATTTAAACATCTTTATGTCACCAAAGATTGAGAGTTCATTCATTTCAACCTCATCCTTTAAGATGAGAAAATTCTAACCTGGGTCTCCTTTTCAGGAATAAGACTCAGTCATAACCTTGGGCTTCCTTTTTAGGAGTAAGCCCCAAGTCCCCTAACCTAGGCTTCCTTCTCAGGAATAAGTCCTAGTCATAAATCTTGGGCATCTTTCTTAAGAATAAGCCCCAATCAAGTTCCCAAACTTGGGCATCCTCCTCAGGAGTAAGCCCCAAACCTTAATCCCTAACCTGGGTCTCCTTTTCAGGAATAAGACTCAGTCATAACCTTGGGCTTCCTTTTCAGGAGTAAGCCCCAAGTCCCCTAACCTGGGTCTCCTTTTCAGGAATAAGACTCAGTCATAACCTTGGGCTTCCTTTTCAGGAGTAAGCCCCAAGTCTCTTAAAATTTCTCTTAACCAGTCATAAATTACCTTTGATTTGGGTTTCCTCTTTAGGAATAAAACCCAATCATAAGTCCCCTCCTAACTTGGGCATCCTCCTTAGGAGTAAGCCCCAAGATTAGAGTATTCAAATCTCCATGAAGCACATATAACTTTGTGGACCCTGTTCTTGGATTTTCTCCCTAAAAGTAAATCCTAAACTTTCGTCTATCTGGGCAGTCATCTATACATAAGCCCCAAAACAAATTCTTATGATTGCATCTTTTATGGCACAATTGTCTGAATTTTACCAATACCTCTTGTTTCTCACACCGAGCATGACTCACGTGAGCTTAGAGTGTAAAAGTAATTATGACATTCATCTTTGAGCCATCAATCATAAAACATCATATCCCATTCCTCGAACTACGTGGGTTCTGATTCCTTTTTCAAAACAAAGGATACGTAGGTAGCCCATTTATGGGTTCGATCCCAACATTGAAATAATCTCTGTCCTTCTGAATGACGATAAACTTCAAGTGCCCCACTGAGTGGCTTTAAAACCAGCCTGGTCATCAAAATGACCAAGAGACTTTTATATAAATGTTTTGAAGGATACCATTGACCAAGAATCTCTAAACAAATATAGATGATTCTATATTGATGAAGAACCTCAAATACATATAAAAGATTCTCTAAATTTCTTGCATATTTAATCATTGATTGTTAAAACTAAAGGAAAGCTCATTTTATACTTGGTAATGTAATAAGGATTCACGAACTTAACTTAAATCTATAAAGAGAGTCCCGGAGTAGACAATAATTCCCCTCAAAAAGGTGTGATGAGTCCGACCTCCCATCCTCTCGACCAATGGAAATTCCTAAGCCTCATTAGCCCACAAGCTAATGAGCGCCTGCCTTTGGAAAGTAGGTCCAAACGGATGTGGAATCATTGGATGTTTCCGGTTCTACGAACAAACCCGTTAGAAACCGATCGGAACGTTTGAATCTCCCGCCCAGGAGGTCATCCCCGGATTCCGCGCGAAACAAAAATGGTGAACCCGACGTGAATCCTTAACCAAATTAAAGTGATGTTCTTCTTATCTGTTAGGCCCTTTGGGCCAACAAGGCAATCATTGACATATGATCATCCAAAAGATGCAGTAGCCGGATTCATCTTGATTATGTCTGTTACATGGAACAGTCACTCTTTTTTCAAGATCTTCTACAAAAAATGGCTTTCCTTAAATTCACCCCTGTGAATACTGCTGCTGGGAACACCTCTACTGTGAGGTCTACTGCCGTGAAAACCAATACTGCTACTCCTGCTGGAACGTCATCCGCTCTTAGGATGACATCACCAACTCAGCGTCTTCAACGCTGTGTTTCTAATGCACTGGTTAAGGAGTACCGTCGCAACGGTACTATCCCAACTCTGGAGGCCGCTCGTCAAGCCCTCCAAGTTAACAATTCTACCTGGTCGTCCGGACAACGGCGACCAGCAATCAAGAAGCAGACGGTGCTGACTACCGTCTCCAACCGTTTCGGGTCGTTATCCCCGGAACGCAATTTCCATTCACTCCCTTATTCCGAGGAAGTGAATGAGCAGGTCCCGCAGGACCTTAAATCAAAAAGACAGGAGTCCTTCTCAAGGGCTCCCATCAACAATCGCCGCCAGACTCGTGCGGTAGTGCGCCCTCAACATGATGAGGGTACCGGCTCCAGGCATTCATCTCAGGTTCCTCGAACCCGAGCAGGCAAGATGAATCACCTGAGACGGAATCCGGTTAATAATAGGCAGGTTGTCATCCCTTCCATCTCCGGAGAAGTCCACCAACCTAACTTGGTGGCAAACAATGAGCAGGCATACACACATGCCCGTTTTAATCCCGCTGTCCAGCAGACTCGCCTGGCAGCATCAAGCCGATCCCGCCAGGCAATTCCGGCGGAGTACCATATGCAGGAGCATACACCTGCTTATACATCAGCAGTTAGTCAGCAGGCTCGTCTGACTACATATGATGGATCTCGTCAACCGCGTTTGGCGAAGTGTAATCAGCAGGCACATACACCTGCTAATACTAATCAAGTCTACCAACAGTCTCGTTTGGTAGCGCACGGAGAAGTCAGTCGGAAAGCCCCGACGACAAACAGGAGGCAGACTAAACTCTCTGCCTCCACACTTGAGTACTGTCAGGATTCACTGACAGGAAAAGGAGGACAGGAGCAGACACATACACCTACTCCAAGCCCGGAATGGACGTATATCCCTGTTCCGGCGGCTGAAGTCACCAAACATATTTTGTCAATGGTGAAAGAGCAGAAGAAAATTCCTGCTCATATTCTGGATTCTTTCCAGGATATCATAACAGCTTCAGCATCATCTCAGGGACAGACACATAAATCTATCCCTAGCAGTGGAGTGACACATCAACAATTCACTCCGGAACAGACACACACATCTGTTCCAGTCCAAGAGGGTTGTGGGGCCTACTCCCCCATATCATATGGACAACCAAGTCAGGCACATACACCTGATTTGAGCGATGATCGTCAGCCTAACCTGACCATCTTTCCTGATCAGGCACATACACCTGCTCAGAGCAATCACTTTCGTCATCAAGTGATTTCTAAAACGAGTTAGAAGGCATCTAAGAAAAAGATCCGCCCAGCACAGTCAGGAGATCAAAGGCCAATCTGCAACAAGGCCATGCTCGATGCTGGAGTTCTTGAAGCCCTCAGACATTTATCTGTCGGAATTCAAGATTCTACTCCCTCAGTTCCCAATAACAGGAACATTAATCCCGAAGGTCTTCAACAGACACTTCCTCATGAAGACTTGCTTCATGAAAATTCGGTCAATCTTGAAGTTTCTTCTTCAGATGAGAACCACAGGAACCCTCTGTGTGGTCAGAAGACCAAGGAGCAAGAGATCTCATCTTTTGCTGTAACCCATCATGAAGGTCCTCCTCATGGTGATGAACTTCGCTGCGAAAGTCCTCTCCGCAGTAGTGATTCACATTGTCTCGAAAATTCTTCAGAAGGGAATGTAGTGACGAGAAATCCCTCCTATCTCGAGGCACTTGCAAACGTAAAACCAGTCATGTCTGAAGTTTTACTATCGGCAGGTGAAACTCTTTCTCCATCAGAAGATAGCCTGGGGTTCAGGTTATTCTCCGAACCTTCCCTGGGTCATTCATCTTCCAGCATGAATAGTGATTCCTCTACCAATCTTGTTGAATCTGATGAAGCAACAAGGAAACACCAACTCTGGTCCAAACAGGTAGAAGAATCTTCATTTAATGATAAAGAGGAAATGCTGAACATGAGGAAAAAACTGGCAAAAGGTGAAGTACCAGTCATGTTTTGGCCTTTGGCTGATTCACAGTATGACATTCCAAAGATGTTGACGGATGATGGAATCCATGATATTCGTCTTAACATATGGAAAACTCTTTGTCAATTAAAGAAGAAGGTATTATCTTACGATGAATATGAAAATCATCTTAAGATAATAGAAGGGTTACAACGCCAGATTGATTTGGCATCTCTATCAGTCTCTCGGTATCCGAAAGCTGAAAAGCAACAGAGAACCCTTCAACGTTCATGCCTTGGCGCACTAAGAAGATTGCGTCAGTTAATATCCAATGCTCCATCTAATGTTCATATTAGAGGATGGGGTGTTCACGGAGCACTACATTTCACAGTGCTTTCCGGTCAGCAGAGCCCGCCGAAAATGGTCTCATGCAATGTTATTGCCCTTGGCCGGCCACAGTCAATGGGCTTTGTTCATAATCAAAATCTTGCTCGAGATCAAGCTTCAACTAGTTCCTCTCAAAGTCAAGTATATAGAGAACAGGTTGTTGAATTGCTCCTACATCAAGCAGGCGAGAATATTGCGCAAGCCTCTCGTCTGGAGCAAACACGTCATCAAATGACAGAAGTTTCGGAAATCATCCAACGGTCTGTTGAACCAGGTGATAAAAGTGGATACAGGTAAATGCATCCAGCTAATTTCCGAACTAAGATCCGCAAGATCAAGAGAGATTTCAAGAAGATCTCAGACATAGCATGTCAAGAGACACCCCAGCTTGCCAGACTGGGGACTTCTCTAACCCAACCCTCAGAATCAACGAATGGGATTCGAGGAGTTGAGCAGAAGCAACAGGAACACCCCCAGTCCACCGGACTGGGGACTTTTTCAAATCTTCAATCCCTCCCTCAGAGAAAGTCAGTATTCTCTCGATTAGGGAATAAGCCTCAAGAGGAAAGAAGAGCCAAGATGTCAGGAGATTCTCTCCGAGTGACGGTTCTCCAAGAAATTCCTGAGGGGTCAAGTCAACGGAATGCCATGCCTTATCATGGACATAAAAGGAGACAATATCATAGAAATGCTGATAGAAAGGATTCCATGAAATATGCATCCATTAATGTCATCACTGCCGTTGCTGCTGATTCACCAAATGAGGCTCAATCAGAGGGATCAGATGAAGAGGTTCCTGCTCAAGAAGTTGCGCACACAGACCTAAATGAAGAAGGTGTGTGCCCACGTAATCAAAGGCTTACCCAAAATCTGGGTATTCCTTCAAGTAACCCACTTCCCCCTCTCCGAAAAGGATCCAATAAGGGGAAAGGAAAGAATCAGGTTACTTCTCACCCTTCCTCTGAAGGAGGTCAATCGCTCTCATTAGAGCAAAGGCTTGCACAACAGGAGGAAGAAATGAAATAATTAAGAAGGTTGAATGCAGAACTACTTCAGAGTAGTCTTCTTCTTAAGAATGCTGAAGTCCGACAGCCGAAGGAATTTGTTGTAACTACTGAGATGGATCAGGAATATCCTCCTTTATCAGTACACCCATAGAGGTCTAATCCTACGGGTCAAACGCAACAACGGTTGGCAGCACTACCATTAGTTGCAGCACCAACCTCCACGGCTGTCCAAGCTCCATTCATTGCACCTACCCAAAACCAAGTTCAACCTGACGTTTCTCAAAAGTTAATAACTACTATTGAGTCATTAACAGCTCGGTTAGAAACTATGGAAGGGAAACGGGCGCAAGTTCAACCTGAAAAGAAAGTTTACCCTGAATGGGTAGATTCAATTTCTCCTCCATCCAGCTTTGGAAACCCTATTTTCCCTACTTTCAATGGATCAGGCGACCCTGAACAACATTTGACGCATTACGTGTCTTGTTGTGATCCTATGATGGGAACTCCAGAACAACAAGAAGCAGTGAAACTCAGATGCTTCGTGCGAACCTTGCAAGGACCAGCTTTTGTCTGGTATACAAGCTTGCAATCCCGGTCAGTCATCGGATGGGAGGATCTTCGTCAAAAATTCCTTCTTCAGTTCAGCTCAACTTTGCCAAAAACGACAGTTTTCGATCTTACAAACTGCAAGCAAAGGGAGAATGAAAGAGTCTCTGATTTCATTTCTCGTTGGAAGGGATTAACGTATTCCTTGAGTTTATCACTCCCTCAGGAGGAATTATTGCCAATCTGTGTGGCAAATTTGCGTGACGAATTACTCACGCCATTGATCCCTGTGAAATACACAGGAGGGTTTCGAGACCTTACTTCAATCGCTCAACAGATTGAAGATTCCCTTATGCAGGCTAAGGTTAAATCTCGTGTAATTCCATCAGCTCCAGGAAGAAGAATGGGTAAGGAAGAAACTGCTACAGTTATGCTTAAACAGGCACCTATACCTATTTCTACTTCAAAACCTTCATCTTCTCGAAGGGCTCCACCTCCTGAGCGCCAACAACAAAGGCTGTTTCGTCCAAATGATCAAAAAGATCAACGACGAAAAAAATTTGAGGATATGAAGAGTAAAACATACTCTTTCCGAAGTGAGCAAGTTCCTGGTTACTTCATTTCAGCTCTGGAAAATAATTTGGTTCAATTACCAGTGCCGAAGAGACCAAACAACGAAGGAGATGAAGACCGTCCCAATTATTGTCCCTTTCATCAAATGTTGGGACATCCCATCCAGGAGTGTTTTGTCTTTAAAGACCTCCTACAAAAGATGGTTGACTTGGGACAAGTCAAATTGAAGGGTTCTTCAGCTCATGTAGCGTGTATTACCGCTACAGATCCAGAGGAAGGAGGCGAGTGGCAGGAAGTCAAAAGCAAAACTGCGAAAAAAATATGATGATTGGATGGTCAGAAAGACAATCAATCGGACCCATTCCATTTTGCGAACACAATTGAAGAAGCCAATTGTGTCTCCTACAAAAGCTGCAGTAAAGCCTCCATCAAAAGACAAATCCTCAAAAGGGCAGCGCAATTCAAAGAAGAAAGAGGAATCAGGAGAAGATGAGTATGTATCAAAGCCTAAATTGTCTTTGACTCTGGCAGATTTCATGCCATCTACTTCAAAGCAACGGGCACCGTCCCACCAAACGGCACAGCATAAACAGGCTAACTTGGCAGAGTCTTTATCAGACGAAGAATTGATCTTTGGTTCTGTTAATATGATTCAATTAACAGATTCATATTCCAGTCTTGATGAGCCTGAATTCCCTGTATCAAATAAAGGAACCCGAGGAAGTTCTAGAGGTTCAGGATATAGGGGAAGACGTGGATCTTTCCGAAGCCACTACTCTAATTCTACCCCTGCTAGCACGGTATATGCAGCAGAAACTCGTGGTAGAGCCCTTCAGCAAGCTCAAAATGAACAAGCAAGTTCTTCTGCCAATGGCCAACTCAGCTTCGGCACAGTTATTTTGGAAGACCGATTAAATGTTCCATCTTCTTTATCTCAGCAATTAAATGGATCTAATCAGTATAATTTTCCAAAACCAAAGATGTTGCCAACTTCAATACAAGAGGCATCAGCTTCCAAAGCATCTGCTTCCAAGGTACCTGCTAAACCACATATTCCTATTGGGAAATGCAGGCCTCTAGATCAAAAGTATGATATATTGAAACACTTGGCCCAAGTACCAGCCAAATTATCAATTTTGGATGCTTTGAATCTATCAAAAGATCTTCGGGAAGCACTCATCGAAGCTTTGTCAAGTCCTCAGGAGTTTGAAGCTGAAATTGCTGCAGCTGAAATTTATCACATAGAGAATAATCCTGCAGAATGCCATGCAGTGATATCTTTTACTGATAAAGATGAAGATGATGTTGTGCATGGGCACATAAAACCTTTGTACCTATCTGGCAAAGTCAATGGTATAGATGTTCGAAGAGCTTTTATTGACAATGGTTCAGGAGTCAACCTCATGCCCATTCGCACACTTCGTCGATTGGGCCTCACAGAATCTGATTTATCTCCTTCTACCATGATGTTGCAAGGATATGATAAAAATGAACAAGAACCACTGGGAGAAGTTACGCTCAGAACTCAGTTTGGAGATCTTGTTTCCAATTCAGATTTCATGATTGTTGATCAAGACTCAGCTTTCAATATCTTGCTTGGAAGACCCTGGTTACATCAGCATGCAGCTATTCCGTCATCATACCATCAATGTCTCAAATACTGTTTCGATGGTCAAGTTGGAACATTGTATGGTGATAAGGCCCCGTTCAAAACATGTGAGTCTCAATACATTGAGGCGGAATTTTATCACATGAAGGGAAGAGAAAAATCTACAATGAAGGAAATTACCAAAGTTAATGCTCCATATGGTTTGGAAAAAATTCCAATAAATCCATTTTCACATGTGAGTACAGATTATGTGTTACCTATCAGTCAAATTGACAAAATAGGCCCAAATCAAAATACTCTTATGGAAATATCCATAATGTCAATTACGGCAATCGAGCCAGACAACATGGGAGAAATTGGTAACTTACCAAGCAGTGATGAAAGCATAAGTGGTGACGTTTTCATTTCGTCTGCTGAAATCCAACAAGTCTATACTTCGCTAATCAGGCCAGAAGAAGTTATAGCAACACCAGAGGTGAATGTTGATGTCGATTCTCAATCCATCATCTCCTCTTTATTTCCCAAAGAAGACCCTTTTTCATCAATAGGGTCGGAAATGGAAGCTTCTTCTTCAAAATGTGAAAATTTTGACATCTCTTATGATCATGAGAATTTCGTTTTTTCATCTACTTTTCAAGTAGAAACGGAAGATATAACACATGATGAAAGAGGAAGAGGAAGATCTTAGAGATGCTCCTCCAGCATTTGAAGAGGGTATCTCTACCACTGTGGATGAACTCAGAGAAGTAAATCTGGGTACAGAGAAAGATCCACGCCCCACTTTAATTAGTGCGGCCATGACCCTTGAAGAACAAGAGATGTATATTTCTTTTCTAAAGCAAAATAAAGATATCTTTGCTTGGAATTATACAGAGATGCCTGGCCTTGATCCTGATGTTGCCACCCATCATTTGGGTTTTCCAAAAGAACATCGAGGATTCAAGCAAGCCGCGAGAAGAACACACCCAACCTATGCTTCCAAAATCGAGGCTGAAGTGGATAAGCTTATCAAAGCTAACTTCGTCAGAGAAGTTCAATATCCCAAGTGGTTGGCTAATATTGTCCCAGTAAAGAAAAAGAACGGACAAATTAGGGTTTGCATCGATTTCAGAGATCTTAATCGGTATTGTCCCAAAGATGATTTTCCAGTTCCGATTACAGAACTCTTAATTGATGCGACGGCTGGCTATGAAGTACTTTCTTTCATGGATGGATATTCTGGATATAATCAGATCCGAATGGCCCCAGAAGATGAGGAATATACAGCCTTCAGAGCTCCTCAAGGTGTGTTTTGTTACCGGGTGATGCCCTTTGGTTTAAAGAATGCAGGTGCAACATATCAACGCGCCATGCATCGTATCTTCAAACCTTTTCTAGGGAAATTTGTTGAATGCTATGTAGATGATTTGGTGGTTAAATCCAAACAACGTTTTGATCACTTGGATGATTTGGAAATCATATTCCACAAGCTTCGACAACATAATTTGAAGATGAACCCCTTAAAATGTGCTTTTGGGGTAACCTCAGGAAAATTCCTCGGCTTTGTTGTACGCCATCGTGGTATTGAAGTCGATCCTGAGAAGACCAAATCAATCCTTGGTATGTCACCTCCTCAGAATTTGAAAGAATTAAGAGGACTTCAAGGACACTTAGCCTATATTCGGCGTTTCATCGCCAATTTGGCAGGAAAAAGTTTACCTTTTACCAAATTATTGAAGAAAGGAGTCACTTACCAGTGGACTAAAGAATGTCAAGAAGCATTTGATGTTCTCAAGAAATACCTCTTAAGTCCACCAGTACTCATGCCACCTGTTGAGGGTAGACCTCTTATCCTCTATGTGACAGCTTTAGAGCGATCATTGGGTGCCTTTCTCGCTCAAAAGAATGATGCTGGGAATGAAAATAGTCTCTACTATCTCAGTAGATCTATGCTTGAAGCAGAAACCCGGTATTCGAGTATTGAAAAATGCTGCCTAGCATTAATCTTTGCAGTTCAGAAACTGAGACACTACCTGCAACATCACGAGGTCCAATTGGTATCTCGTAATAATCCACTCAAATTCATCCTTAGTCGTCCAATGCTTACAGGACGTCTGGCAAGGTGGGCGGTTATTTTACAGCAGTTCGACATCCAGTATGTGTCTCAAAAGGCAATTAAGGGCCAAGCTCTGGCTGATTTCCTGGCTGAACACCCTTCAGTGGAAGACACGTATTCAGATATCGAACTCCCTGATGAGGAAGTTTTTTCTATTCAAGAGAATCCTCAAACATGGGAAATGTATTTTGATGGTGCTTCTAGAAGTCCAACAGGGAAGAAAATGGAAAATCCTAAATTCAACAAAGTTGGTTTAGGAATTGTGCTCATTTCTCCAGATAAGGCAGTGTTACCTTATTCCTTTTTATTGTGGGAAGGTGGTACCAATAATGAAGCTGAATACCAAGCTCTCATTGCAGGCTTGGAGTTAGCGCTTCAAGCACAAGTGAATCACTTAAAGGTGAAAGGTGATTCAGACCTGGTAATCAAACAAGTCAATGGGGATTATGCCATCAGAAAAGAAGAATTAATCCCTTTGTATGATTACGTCAGAGAGTTAATGTCGGAATTCCCTTCAGAACCGACATTTTCTAATGTCCCAAGATCACAAAATGCTCAAGCTGATGCACTGGCTAATATAGCCACAGCTTTAGCAGATCCAAATCGGGACGAGACAACCATCGGTATTGCCCACCGTCGTGCAATTTCACCTTATGTTCAAGTCAGAACAGAGGAAATTAATGAAATTAGTCCCATTCCTGAACCATATGGTCATACTACAGGATGGATGTCACCTATCAGGGAATACCTTCAAAATGGAACACTTCCACCTGATAGAGCCGAGAGAGAACAAATTCGGCGACGTGTGGTCAATTTTACTCTTTATGATGGTCCAAACCACCTCGAGAAAATTCTCTACAAATGTGGTTTTGATGGAGTTTTCTTCAGATGTATTGATGGTGAAGAGACAATGGCTGTCATAAAAGAAGTGCATGCAGGAGTCTGTGGTGCCCACCAGTCTGGACATAGATTGTCTGATCAAATTCGAAGGCTTGGATACTTCTGGCCTTCAATGATACAAGATTGTGTTAATTTCACAAAGAAGTGTCATTCATGCCAAGTATATGCCAATTTCATTCATCAACCTCCATAGTTGCTTCATACAGCTAAATACTCATGGCCATTTTCCACATGGGGAATGGATGTGGTGGGACCTTACCCTTCAGCTACGGCCAAGCAGTTTAAGTACATTCTTACTGCTACTGATTTCTTTTCCAAATGGGCAGAGGCAGTACCTCTCAAAGAAGTCAGTTCTAAATGCATTGTTAGCTTCATCAAGTCTAACATCATTTCTAGATTTGGTGTCCCTCATACCATATTGACAGACAACGGCACCAACTTCTGTTCTTCTGAGGTAAAGAGATTGTATCAAGAATACAACATTAAGTCCAACCATTCATCTCGATATCATGCAGCGGCTAATGGCCAGATAGAGGCCTTCAAAAAGACTCTTTCAAATATACTGCAAAAGATGGTGGATAAAGATAAGAGGTCATGGCCTGATAAACTCTATCATGCTTTATGGGCTTATCGGACTACCACTCGCAATGCAACGCGGTCTACTCCATATTCATTGGTATATGGAACAGAAGCAGTCTTGCCAATTGAAGTTCAATTGCCCTCACTCAGAATAACCATTTGTGATCAGTTATCAACAGATGAGCAATCCCAAAAGCGTTTGAATGAATTGGAACAGTTAGATGAGAAAAGATTGTGCACTTTGCACCACTTGGAAATCTATCAGAATCGAATAGCACGAGCTTTTAACAAAAAAGTTCATCTTCGTTCATTCATTCAGGGAGAATTGGTATTGGTTATCAGAACACCAATGATACCAGGAAAGAAACCTCCCAAGCTTGAACCAAAATGGGAAGGACCTTATTCAATACATAAGGTATACTCCAATGGAGCGTATTCTCTAATCTCAATGGATGGAGAACACATCACGACTCCAACTAATGCCAGATTTCTGAAGAAGTATTTTTTATAAACACAAAATATTGTTCCTAGAACCAAGACTTACAATTGGTTCATACACCAAGGTCCGGTATGACCTTAAACTACACCAAGGTCCGGTATGACCTTAAACTACACCAAGGTCCGGTATGACCTTAAACTACACCAAGGTCCGGTATGAACTTAAACTACACCAAGGTCCGGTATGACCTTAAACTACACAATGGTCCAGTATGACCTTAAACTACAACTTCGTCCAACATGACGTTAAACTGTGTCACCTTCAATGTCCGAGATGACATTAAACTAAATTATGTCCCTGCAACATGACATTAAACTGTGCAGCACCAATAATCCTAACTGCAAGACTTTAAATTGCATAGTCCCTGATTTTGTCCTACATGACAATAAACTGTATAGAAGTTCCTATATTTTGTCCGAGATGACATTAAACTATATTTTGTCCTAGCAACATGACATTAAACTGTGTGGCACTTTCATCGTCCAGCATGACATTAAACTGTGTTAAGTCCCTTATTGTCCTACATGACACTAAACTGTATTCTGTCCGAGATGACATTAAACTATATTGTGTCCTAGCAACATGACATTAAACTGTGTGGCACTTCCAACGTCCAGCATGACGATAAACTGTAAAAAGATCAGAACTGATATCCTCATATTGATTCACCTTAGTCTTAGCTACATGACTTTAAACTGTACAGCATCAGTTCGTCCTTGCTATATGACGCTAAAACTATACAGCAATGGTCCAGTATGACTTTAAACTGCAAATTTGTCCCACACGACATTAAAACTGTGAAAAAGTTCCATAAACAGTCCAGCATGACCTTAAAACTGCATCATTCCTGGTCCATGTATACGACCATAAACTATTTGCAAATATGTCCAGCAAGACGTTAAATTGTGACGTCCTAACTACATGACGCTAAACTGTATAAAAGTCTCTCACGTCCGGAAAGACGTTAAAATATATAATCATCAAAAGTCCATCATGACATTAAAACTGCACAATCCCCCTTTCGTCCAATATGACGTTAAACTGTATTGTCCCCATCGTCTTAACTACATGACGTTAAACTGTACAGAAAGTTCCTTTTTTTATGTCCTACATGACATTAAACTGTACATCGTTAAGGTTGTTATTACCTCTTGTTTCTCACACCGAGTATGACTCACGTGAGCTTAGAGCGAACATCAACCATAACACTCCCTTTGGGCCACTAACCATGTGTAAGTCCCAACAACATTATTTAGATCATTGTCCACAAGAACAACTTGATCATTAATTCATTCTTTAATTGAACTACACGGACTTTGATCCTTGCCCTCCAGGCTGGGTATGTAGGCAACCTCCCAAAGGTTCAAGCCCAAAAACAATCTCTTCACATTGGTTCACCACCATCTCATATGATGATGATTTGTGAAACCACCCCTGGAATCAATATATTTACATTGATTCACTTTCGTCCTTGTTATATGACGTTAAACTATACAACACTTTTGTCCAGTACGACAATAAACTACAATATTCTTTGATTTCCTCATTTGAGAAGGAACCATTATTAACATTGATTCTTTTTCAATCATGGTTTTCATTTTCAAAAAGACTACGTACATACATGGTAATGCCTAAACTTTTTATCTTAGGTTAAAACCATCATTGCACTAAAGTCCCTTTTCACCCTTCACATGTACGAACCAAATTTGTACAAAGGGTAGTTTCTAGAACTACGTGGACTTGATTCCCATCTTTATGGGATACGTAGGAACATTCGAGTGTCCCTCGAATCCAGTCCCAAGCCTTTTGGGCCTAACCCCAAATTTCACTTTCAGTCCCTTGGCTGAAAAGTCCTCATGAAAACACACACGGTGTATTCATTATTATGGTCCGAATTCTATGACCCCAAAAACTAAGATCACTCATCCTTTCGTCTTGCACGACGTTAAACTGCATTTCAAGAACTATGTATGGCTTGATTCTCATTCTTATGAGATACGTAGTGAAGTCCAAGTTTCAATTCAGGACCCAGCCACAACATGATTATGGTTTTCATTGACCTATGTATCTCCATATACATTGGAAAATACCCATCTTTATGTATTATAATCCTAACCTTAAATATTTTCAGATCTTCATAACCCTTTTCATGACTTATGGTCACAAAAATGTCAAACTTCTGAGAATTCTTTTGCCTGACTATGCAGCACGTGCCCATAGGTGGCCTTGCATAAATAGTCCACATAACAGACTTTTCAGCCAAGAGATGCTATTTATTTGACCATGCAGCCAATGCCCATAGGTGGACCTGCATGTTTTCAACCCCCTAATGGGTTTGTTAAATAATAGTAACTTCATTCATGGGAAGAATGCCTCTTTTGTCCTTATTTGTCTTAAACGACAGTATGTAGGGATCCGCAAAAATAGCCATCCTTAACATATTTGTCCCATATCCTTTTTCATGATCTGAAAGTATTCAAGTCTATGGTTTATTCTTCTTCCCTACGTTTGGGTCAGACCTTCGTAGGAGTGATATTCATCCAGTTCTTCGATATTCTTGTTTGGAAATATCTTCTCCATATTCAAGTACCTCTTTCCATACAACAAACTCTATGCTTTAGAAAATTTGAATCTCCATAAACTTTCACTGGCTTTTAGCACTAGGAAAGTAAATTTCTGAGAGTTCTTTTGCCTAACTATGCAGCACGTGCCCATAGGTGGCCTTGCATAAACAGTCCACATAACAGACTTGTCAGCCAAAAGATGCTATTTTATTTGACTATGCAGCCAATGCCCATAGGTGGCCCTGCATATTTCAACCCCCTAACGGGTTTTGTTAAATAATAGTAACTTCATTCTTGGAAACTACTTCTTCTAATTCTATTTAGCTCTTTTTCATATCATTCCTCAGATTCAAATATTCTTAAGTCATAGTTTACATATTTTCTCTCATACTTGAGTATGGTAATTTTTTTTCAGATAAATTATCAAGGAATTGAATCCATTTTAATCCATTTTTCGGTCAAAGCTATTTCGACCTTAAACATTAGCCTCTTTTTGTCCGGCTTGCATGACTTTAAACTGCCCACACAAAAGACAGAGGAACTATGAATAAAAGTCAAAGTTCCAGCTCACTAAATATACATTTTTTGTATGATTTAGCTAATATTGAGCAATTAAAAGATTCAAAGTTTGTAGGGTTATTTGTAAATAATCCTAGTAAAAATCAAACTATGATTACTAGGCCCATTGGCTTAAGTAAATTTGAAGCAGGTAATGAAAGAATGCAGGTACAAATGATTGGAGACGAAAGTGTTTTTCATTGATACACAAGAGTTAGAAGGACATCCACAGATTGGAGTCTCTTCTCTTTTTCAAGAATTACAAGAGGCTTTCAACATAACACTTCATTTGATTTACGGCATCCCGTGCTTCATCAGTAACCACCTGGAATTCATTCATTCAACTGGAAACAAAAAGGAGATGCAGTGATACCAGCTCTTCTTGGAACAATTGTAAAAGGATGTTCTTGAGTGCGGTTTGAGAAAATTTTCTGCTGATCAAACAGTGACTCTGTTTCTGTCCAAGAGACTTGGAAGATGGATACATGGATTTGAGAATGGAGCATTGGAAGTAAAGATCCATTTGAAGAGAGTACTCTTTTCAGATATTGCTCTAATACCATGTTTGTCTTCTCTCCACCAACCGGTAGTGGAAAACATTTCAGCCCATGGGTTTGCCATTTTTATATCTGCAAGGAAATGGCATGCAAGGAGAATTTGAAAGTTCACACCATTGTTGTTGCTTTTAATGCACAGCATAACCGAAATGAAGGAGTAGCAGCGCAGCTGCATTTCAGGTGTATAGTTGTTTGCATTTGGAACATTGACTCCTTGCAAGTGACCATGACCACATAGAGACAGGTAGATGCTCTGTGGGAAATTAAGATGATATTTCTTCAAGTACTTAGCCAAATTTGGAAGAGTGCTGTCGCAGGTGTCATAGTAATCAGGGCCAATGATGTTCATCATGTCATCAATCCGCTTGCTAGCCAGTTCATAAGTCGTTCCAATTCCCTTGGGAACCACTGAATCTGCACAAAAGATGAATAAACTAACTCTTAAATGGGTTTATTTTTCATAAATTTTGTGAAGAAATTTGAAAAAATGGCTAAGGCATTAAGGCGCGCAAGTCTACAAAATGGCGCGCAAGTGATCACGTGTCGCGCTAGTTTTCGTCGCGCAAGTATAAACCGCGCAAGTACGAATACCTTTACAGGAGCGCGACATCAAGGAAAAACAGAGCAGACTTGCGCGGCTTAGGTGACCTGCGCGGCGAGAGCTCGAGAAGGTATGAGGTCCGGAAATCCGGATACTTGTACTGAGGTGAGGCCGTATATTTATAGGCCAGGAGGCCTACCTGCGCGCCATACCAGAGGGTTTAAGGCCTGCGCGACGCAGACTTGCGCGCCTCCCTCTGCGCACTGAAGACTTGCGCGCCGCCCTTTTCCTTTAGAGGGATTCGATTTCCTCAGAGTCAAATCCTCATTTTCTCTCCGGATCCAACTCTGAGGGGGGACTTTTGTTGACGCTCCTTTCGTCACGGAATCTAAAGTTCGGAAAAGGGAATATCTGAGCTCAAAGTAATTAAATCCTTTTAAGAAACATCAAAAATCGACAAAGGGATGGAAAAGGAGAACATTTCCCATAAGTCGCGCAAGTTCCCTCTTGGTCGCGCAAGTACACTTGCGCGCCGCCTCAACACTTGCGCGACCCCTCATGGTCGTGCAAGGGACTTGCGCGACAGATCTGGTAACCGCCCAGTAACCGCCCGGGGTCTTCTTTTGCCTATAAATAGACCCTGTGGGCCCCCCATTCGAGAGGATCTTTTTCCAGAAACTCGGATCAAAGCTCCCGACGCCCAAGTCTCTTCTCAAAGCTTCCAGAACACTTCTAAGGTAATTTTTTTACCTAGAATGGAAGATCTAAAGGGAAGAAGGAAGGCCAAGTGTTGAAACTTATCAAACACTTGCGCGCCGACTTAATTCCTTCAATATAACTTGCGCGTCCCCTCTCTGGAAGAACCTCAAGAGGATGATAAAGGGTTTAATAAAGAATCGCTCAAGTATTTCAACTCTGGTTGTAAATCGCGCAAGTATCCCTCATGTCGTGCAAGTATACTTGCGCGACCAATACTTGCGCGCCGCCGCAGGACTTGCACGACTTTTAATACTTGCGCGCCCCTATCTTTTTGGGTGCCCATCTTGCCCATTTTACCCCTCTTAAGCCATTTCACCTTTCCTATTCAAGATTCAGTCTTCAAGATACTCTTCAAAAGCCATTTACGGCATGATTTCTTGATTTGACATCCTTATCTGAAAGGAATTCTGTGAAATACCTCTCAACACCCAGTGATTTAAACATCTTTATGTCACCAAAGATTGAGAGTTCATTCATTTCAACCTCATCCTTTAAGATGAGAAAATTCTAACCTGGGTCTCCTTTTCAGGAATAAGACTCAGTCATAACCTTGGGCATCCTTTTTAGGAGTAAGCCCCAAGTCCCCTAACCTAGGCTTCCTTCTCAGGAATAAGTCCTAGTCATAAATCTTGGGCATCTTTCTTAAGAATAAGCCCCAATCAAGTTCCCAAACTTGGGCATCCTCCACAGGAGTAAGCCCCAAACCTTAATCCCTAACCTGGGTCTCCTTTTCAGGAATAAGACTCAGTCATAACCTTGGCCTTCTTTTTCAGGAGTAAGCCCCAAGTCCCCTAACCTGGGTCTCCTTTTCAGGAATAAGACTCAGTCATAACCTTGGGCTTCCTTTTCAGGAGTAAACCCCAAGTCTCTTAAAATTTCTCTTAACCAGTCATAAATTACCTTTGATTTGGGTTTCCTCTTTAGGAATAAAACCCAATCATAAGTCCCCTCCTAACTTGGGCATCCTCCTTAGGAGTAAGCCCCAATATTAGAGTATTCAAATCTCCATGAAGTACATATAACTTTGTGGACCCTGTTCTTGGATTTTCTCCCTAAAAGTAAATCCTAAACTTTCGTCTATCTGGGCAGTCATCTATACATAAGCCCCAAAACAAATTCTTATGATTGCATCTTTTATGGCACAATTGTCTGAATTTTACCAATACCTCTTGTTTCTCACACCGAGCATGACTCACGTGAGCTTAGAGTGTAAAAGTAATTATGACATTCATCTTTGAGCCATCAATCATAAAACATCATATCCCATTCCTCGAACTACGTGGGTTCTGATTCCTTTTTCAAAACAAAGGATACGTAGGTAGCCCATTTATGGGTTCGATCCCAACATTGAAATAATCTCTGTCCTTCTGAATGACGATAAACTTCAAGTGCCCCACTGAGTGGCTTTAAAACCAGCCTGGTCATCAAAATGACCAAGAGACTTTTATATAAATGTTTTGAAGGATACCATTGACCAAGAATCTCTAAACAAATATAGATGATTCTATATTGATGAAGAACCTCAAATACATATAAAAGATTCTCTAAATTTCTTGCATATTTAATCATTGATTGTTAAAACTAAAGGAAAGCTCATTTTATACTTGGTAATGTAATAAGGATTCACGAACTTAACTTAAATCTATAAAGAGAGTCCCGGAGTAGACAATAATTCCCCTCAAAAAGGTGTGATGAGTCCGACCTCCCATCCTCTCGACCAATGCAAATTCCTAAGCCTCATTAGCCCACAAGCTAATGAGCGCCTGCCTTTGGAAAGTAGGTCCAAACGGATGTGGAATCATTGGATGTTTCCGGTTCTACGAACAAACCCGTTAGAAACCGATCGGAACGTTTGAATCTCCCGTCCAGGAGGTCATCCCCGGATTCCGCGCGAAACAGATATCAAGAAAGACCAATATGGGTCAGCACCAATGACCAATATAGGTCAGCACCAATGACCAATACGGGTGAGTAACACCGAAAAATACAGGTCAGCACCATCCACCAATACAAGTCATCATCTAGCGACCAATACGGGTTTGAAAGCAGTTACCTATGTGGGTCAGTAGTGGAGTTACTATTAATAGGATGATCCGGATTTATGACTAGTCATCCATATCCCAATAACCTTAATGTTATATCATTATAGTGAGCTATATCATTTGCTTGATCTTCATTATTTAGATCATCCTTGTGATATTACTTATTTTATTTCCTATGATGTATTCCATTGTTGATTTCTTAGAGACCTTCGGGGTCTTGGGGTCCCTTTCTGGGTATTGTTATACTCACCCCTACAAGGTCTTCACCCACATGTGTGTGTCTGGTGTAGAATACTAATGCTCTGAGGTAGACTTTAGAGGTTCAGGATGTGGTGGAGCTTGGTGTGACAGGTGCAATTGAGACCCTCTTCTTAGAATTCATACATAAATATACTACCCTCTAAGTAGATCCCCAGGGTAGATGTGATGTCATGACCCCCTCCCTACAATATGTAGCCCTCCTGGTCTGGCAATGTGAAAAGGGAGATAATCAACCCTGAGTCCCGCCTCCAGTAGGCCCCGGGTAGGCGACTAGCTCCCAGGGTATAATAAACACACAGATGGGAGGCATTACCCTCTAAGAGAACACATGCGGAAGATACAGATAAGATAGATACCCACCAACACCAAATCAGAACTGAAATATAAAATAAACCCATGTTCATATATGAAATGTCATAGAAAATCACTACAACTAAAATGGAAAACTAGAAGTACCAAAAAGAAAGTAAAATGGCAGCGACAGCAAGCCCGAACATCTCCTCCAACCACATGCTAGTCCTTACTAGATTGATCTCCAAGCTGCTCAAAGTGACCAGAAAAGAAGCTTATATATGTGTAGGGTGAGTATAACAGTATACTCATTAGGATCCTCCCCGAAGCCTCTTGTGGAAAAATAAAGAAAGAATGCTAAAGCACATTGAACAACAGTGAAAGGAACTCATCCCCAAATAAGGTACACTATGTTCCCAACCTCACCATGGCCACTCTCACCAAGTAACGCATAAAAGAAAATATCACATAGAAAAAGATATCAATTGTACCCCGCTACTACTTCTTCACTGGTTTTTCTCTTTTCCCCAATGACATACGTCATGTGCATCTCTCTCCAAAGGCTTGCCCGTATACACCAGGGCTATGCTCCACAATCTACAACATGTGCACCACAAGGATTTCCCACATACACCAGGGCTAAGAACCACACCATCCTCACAACCATTAGTAATCAGGTAGTTTATGGGATCCACCACAGCCCGTATAACGTGTATCATACGTTGTGTATTCTACCTCAAGCCATTACAGCCCATACACCAAGTAAGGATCCTCAAGCCATCACAGCCTATACTCGTTACACCTATATTAGTCCATAGGATACTATATCCAGAATATATGTGTAGAAACAACCACAAGCCATTACATCCCTCAACACACACATACGGGGAAAACTAACCGTTGTGCCAATGGAAATAGTATCTACCAAAAGAAGAGAGTGAGGCTAAAGGGGGTAGTCAATGATTCAAAATCCCATCAGAATGTGGGGGAAAACACCCCCAGGGCTTAGAATATCTAGGGTTCCGGTTGCCCTTACTGAAAGGGTGGAGTAGAATATAGAAACAAAAAATGTACAGAATATATAACTCACAACCACACTATGGCCATTACATAGTCTTAGTCTCAATTGTAGCTAACGTCTCCCAGACTCCGGGCTGCTATTTCTAGGACTAGGTAACCTATAATATCACAACCAATTAAAGAACTTCATTAGGTTACTTCATTCCCTTTTCCATCAGTTCCACTTTACATTAATTAATTGTTTTCACATTAATTAACTAGGAAGACAACCACATTAAAATTCATTGGCATCACATTCAAAAACAATTGTTCCTTTAATGATTCAACATCACCATTAAATTACAGCATCTCCATCCCTGTGGATCATCACCATTTAATCAATATTTCATTACTGAAATTACTTACCCCTATTCCCAGGCATTCTAGAAAAGCAACATATGCTATTAAACACAAGGGGGGTCAACACGGTGAGTAGATGTACTACACGTCGAGTCTTTGCTGCCTATAGCAAGAGCATAGACCCATCCTCCCTCGAAAAGCTATACATGGAAAGCACGTGGCAAACCCCGAGCATCTTCACCTCCATTGGAAGAAGGGTAAGCCAGACTAGCTTCCTTGAGCAGTGGGAAAAAGTAAAGCAAATAAACATTCAATCAAAGTCACCATGCATCCAACAAACACATCCATCCCATTCCATCATCACTTGTGTCCTCCCTGACACCCACATGCATAAACCGATGCATCTCGCCACTCTAGGCATCATCCGATGCCAAAACCACACGGCCTCCATGCCTCCACATCTCACAACACCCTCCGAGGGTCACATCATAGCACAAGATTTCACAACACCCCTCCAGGGTCACAGTAAAGCACAATATATCACAACACCACTCCAAGGTCACAACACAGCACAAGCAGCATGAATACAAACATCGCATCGAATGAGATCTTGGCCCTTTAACAAGGCATCTAGCCTTCATACGTAATGAGCACTCATTTCTCTAAAGCACAAGGCACTCGGCCTTACGAACAAGAGGGTAACTAAGAACCCTACCACGCGTTATCTTTTATTAACCAACCGGTTCATTAATCACTCTTGAATTAACAGATTGAATTCATAGGTTCCAGTTCCGTGAAAACGAATCAGTAATCTATCACAAAATATTTAACATTCTTACTGTTCCATTTTGATTAAAATAAAATTAGAACTACTACAACAATTAAAAAAACCGGATTCATTTACATGCCTCATTATCTTTATCCAATTGATTATCAATTAATTTCAGCATTACGTTCTTTATCAATTTCCATCCAGAACGAGCTACTGAACAAAGCAAGAATAGATATCACTCTATCTAGAAAAACATGAGGCAAACCGTTATCACAGTACAAAGCAGCAACAACAAGCGACCAAACCAATTCGTTTAATCTAGTTCAAGTATTTAATTAGGTCAATTACACTGTGATACAAAGGGCTAAATCATGATAACTCTACGATTGCACATAAACAATTAAGGAATCCACGAATCCCTTGCCTCAAATGTTTTCGAGGAAATCCACAATGGTCAAAGAACACCCAAGGAGACCAGGCTGATTCACCAAGGATCCTCCCTATATGTCCTCTCTTAACACAACCAGAACCAAAGATCATCACAAACTTCATCCAAACACTTAGATCTACCCAGAACAGGCATATATCTAAGATCCCGAGAGAAAACGATGAGTAGATCTAGGTAGATCTAAGAAACCAAAAAAAAGGATCACTTACCTCGTGAAACTGGTTTCGATTCACGAAGAGAAGCCTCTGGATCACCTCCAAAATGCTTGAGAGATGTTCTTCCACCTCTAAGGAAGGGTAGTCCCGAGTTATGGCTGCTTAGGGGCTTAAACGATGTAATTAAAGGCAAAACAAGTTAGATTCACAATTTTTGGATCTAAATTTAAGTGCCCGCACGGTTAGTTCACAATGTTTAACAAACCGTGTGTTAACCATGCGTTATCTTCTGCCTTGACAACCCCTCCTCACACGGTTAGTCTGCATGATTAGGCAAACCTTGCACTAACCGTACATTAACCACTACCCTCAGGACCAGCCTTGCATGGTTTGGCCTCATGGTTTAGGCAAATCATGTGCCAACTATGCGAAAGCTATTATCCATTATATTTCCTCAAAATCCCACCCAAACGCACCCCCAAGTCACCTTTACTTTCCAGAACAGCTCTAGTACTGCATTTTCAAAAAGGAATGGACCGGAGAGGTCTGGGCCATTACATCAGATACCTTTCAAAACATTTTCATCCTCGAGAATCCAAAACCCACATAAAGAGAAAATGAATTATGTTCTGAACAACCACCCACCGAGATACCTGTCAAAAGATAGAAATCCACCAAAGAAATGAAAGGATTCATCTCATAAACAAGAAGGTTCCACAACCACATAAGGAATCTTCATTTCATGAAAGAGTTAATCATTAAACAACCCTGGGTACTGAGCATGTATCTGTGACTCATGTTCCCATGTACTCTCATCCATGCCATCATGTCGCCACAAGACACGAACTAAGGGGATGGAACTCCCGCACAACACCTTATCCTTGTGGTCATGGATCTTCACAGGTCACTCCTTAATGATAGCCTCATCATCAACATCGATCTCTCCCTAGTCGATGATGTGGGAGTCGTCATGAAGATAACGACGAAGTTGTTATACATGGAAAACATCATGTATCCGACTCATCTGAGGGGGAAGTTCGTCTTAATACACCACAGCTCCAACATGATCAAACACCTCGAAAGTCCCAACAAAGTGGGGAGAAAGCTTACTCCCACGACCAATCCTTTGCTGCCCACGACAGGGATTCACCTTCAAAAACACATGACCCAAAACATTAAACTCTAAGGGTCTTCTTCATTGATCTGCATAGGATTTCTGATGATCTTGCACTGCCATCATCCTCTCAGGAATCACTTGAACCATCTCTGTTGTATTCTTCACTAGTTCTGGTCTGAGAATTGCTGACTCTCCGACCCCAGTCTAGCACATCGGAGAACGGCAAGGTCGGCCAAACAAGGCATCGAACGGCTCCATACCGATGGTGGAGTTGAAACTATTATTGTAAGAAAACTCCACCAAGTGTAAGTACCTCATATATGAACTTCCAAAGTCAAGAACACAAGAGTGTAACATGTCTTCAAGTGTCTGGATGGTTCACTCTGTCTGACTATCCGTTTGAGTATGAAAAGCAATACTAAGTCATAGTTGAGAACCAAAAGTATGCAGGAGACCTCTCCACACCCTGGAGGTAAAACGAGGACCTCGATCAGAAATTATCATCCATGGGACTCCATGAAGTCTCACCACCTCCTCTAGATACTGCCTCAACAAAGCATCCACTGAGCTCAACTCCTTGATCGGTATGAAGTGGGCTGATTTTGTTAAACGATCCACTACCACCCAAATAGCATCATGTCCTCCTTAAGCTTGAGGAAAACCTGTAACAATGTCCACTGAGATGTCCTCCCACTTCCACTGAGGAATCGCTAATGGCTGGAGAAGACCACCAGGAACACAGTGTTCGGCCTTCACCTTCTGGAAGACTAAACATTGAGACACAAACTCCTCAACTACACGCTTCAGCCCAGGCCGTCAAAACTGACTCCTCAAGTATTGGTACATCTTTGTCACACCAGGATGTAATTATAAAGGCGAACTATGGAACTCTCTAAGAACCATCTCGCGCATCGCCAAGGGAACAAAAAGTCTTCCATGATACAACACTCTGTGTTGTTCATCCTCAGACCAACCATCAGGGTCCTCACCACAAATGACTCGGTCTCTCCAAACCTCCACCTCAAGATCCCCCAACTAGGACACTTCCACCTTCTACACCAAGGATGATTGTACCATCATCTGAAAAAGACAACATCTATCTCTTACTTCACCCATATCAAGATGCAATTCTCACAACTCTTCTATTACTCTACAAAAATCACCGGATTCACGCACACCACCGCTACGTGACTTTCATCTCAGTGCATTAGCTACAAAATTCCCCTTTCCAGGTGTATACAATATTTCAATGTCGTATTCCTTCAATAACTCCATCCACCGACTCTTTCGTAAGTTCATGTCACTCTGGGGGAAAACATACCTCAAAATCTTATGATAGGTGAAAACCACAATGCGCTCACACATGAGGTAATGTCTCCACAACATCAGAGAAAACACCATCGATTCAAACTCAACATCATGGGTGGTGTAGTTACGTTCATGGGGACTTAACTGCCATGACAAATAAGAACAAACTGACCTCTACTTCATAAGAACACAACCTAACCCCAGACATGAAGCATCGTAGAAAATATCAAACTGAACTCCTTTAGCTGGAAGGAAATGGAATGGAGCACTTACTATCTTTTCCTTTAGATACTCAAAAGCTGCCTGACACTGATCAGTCCATATAAATGGCTGATCCTTCTTGGTAAAAGATGTCAGAGGAGCCGCAACTCGTGAGAAATTAGCCACAAACATCATGTAGTAGCCTTCGTGACCATGGAAACTTCTCACCTCTGAAACTGTATCGGGGGCTGCCCCAGACACAACTGCTTCTATCATCGATGGATCCACAACTACTCTATGTTGGGACACAACATTCCCTATGAAACGGACCACTCGATCCCACAACTCACACTTCGACAACTTCCCAAACAGTTGATGTCGACGAAAAACTCCCAAAACGGATCGTAGATTCTCTGCATGCTCCTCTTCAGATGTGGAGTACACACGGATTTCATCGATGAAGACTACCACAGACATGTCTAGGAACTCACAAAACACAAAATTCATCAATACCATGAACACAACTTGATCATTCGTCATGTCGAACGATATTAAAATGAACTCATAATGCCCATGACGAAAACAGAAAGCAGTCTTCGGAATATCCTCATCCTTCACACGCATTTGATGATATCCTAACCGTAAGTCGATCTTTGAGAACCAACTTTCACCCTTCAGTTGATTGAATAAATAATCAATCCACCGAAGAGGATAGCGGTTCTTTATTGTCAATTTGTTTAAGCGACGATAATCGACAAACAACCACAAACTTCCATCATCCTTCTTTATGAACAGAACTGGTGCACCACATGGGGAAACCGTAGGTCAAACAAAACCACACTGCAACATACAATCAAGCTATATAAGAATCTCTCGTAACTCATAAGGGTCCATCCTATATGGATACATAGAGATAAGAGACGCTCTTAGCTGTATCTCAATCCCAAACTCGATCTCTCGTCTAGGGGGTAATGCTACAACTTCTTCTGGAAAGACATCAGGTTACTCCACTACGACCCAAGGAAACACTAACTGCCGAACCTTTGATGAACATAGAATCATCCCAGCTGCCATGGAATATAAAAATGGAACGTGCCTATGACCCATCCGAGGATCTCACTCACCAACAAACACCACCTGCTCTCCATCCGCACCGATGAAGATGACCTTATTCTTGAAGAAATACACGATAGACTGCACTGAATACAACCAATCCATGCCGAGGATGGCATCATATGGTTGTATCCGTAAACATAGGAAATCTCCCCATGAGTGGTGTTTCCCCAACACTAGATCAAAGTCTCTACATACTTCAAATAAGTTAGCTCGACCTCCAATGGGCGTAGTCAACACCAAGGGCACTGGAAGCCTCACTACCTCAAGTCCCAAAGAATGGACAATGGTATGTGATATGAAGGAGTGTGTTTCTCCTAAATCAAAAAAATAATACACCAAGGATGAATAAAAGAAAAGGGTACATCGAACGACACCTGGCTCACCAGGTGTTGGCAATGCTACAGCATGAAGCTAACCACGACCTCCTCCACGGCCTATCTGACCCTGATGAAGACCACCAAAATGGCTGTGATCTGCTCTCTGAGGACGGGGAGCATCATGGAGCTGTCCTCTGCCTGCCCCATATCCCCTCTACTGATCTAAAGCTGGTGAAACTGGATGCTGCTGCCTCGGCGGAAACTGCCTCAATGGAGGAACCTGGAGCGTAGTGACTGGTGCACGATGACTGATCTGAATGGTCGGACAATCCCCCTACTGATGGTCATTACCAACACAATAAGAACAAGCACTCGATCCCTTGGCATAGGCCTGAGAGTTGTTGCCTCCGTAGAAACGATATGTGAATGGCTGGGACATACCCACAGCTGAATGGAAACTCTTCTGCCCTGATAACCGGGAACCCCGGACTACAGCCTTGCTTCGTGAGGGATCATGAAGATCCCCTTCTCATGATGATATGGTGCTATCCAAAGTCCTCTCAACAACCTCTTCCCTTTCCAACACCTCGAGGTATGTATTCAGAATACAAGAGGTGACCTAACGTTGGATCTTTGGATGCAAAGCCTCCTCAAAATGCCTCGCTCTGGCCTCCTCATCTGGTAACAGGTCCGACGCATATCATAAAAGGTTAATGAAATGGATTCCAAACTCTCGAACACTAGAGCTTCCCTGTCGAAGGGTAAGGAGCTCCTGGAGACTGGACACATTTGTAGTTGAGGAAAGGAACTCGACTCTAAACTTGCCTCAAAACTCCTCCCATGTGATCGTTGACTCCTCATGATCCCCAATGAACAAGAACCACCATTTCCTTGCTGATCCACACACCATCGTCATAGTAAAGGGAACCCAGTGCTCTTTCTGAGAACGGATTGAACTGAAGCCTATCTCGACCTCCTCCAAGTAGTATTCTATGACTGTATCTGAAACAGAGCCCTCATACTTCTGCAGACTCTGGTCTAAAAATCTTGGGGTGTCTTCCTCCAAGTGTTGTATTCTTCAACCTCTACCCTACGGGGACTTGTTGGAATAACCTACAGGTCATATTCTATGCAAACCTGACGAGGATGTCGACCTGGATCCATACCTGCATAATAAAAAACACTTAGAGCTCCTAATACTGGAATATGGAAGACTCAAAATTAATTAATTAATTGTTTTCTTTCATTTGTTTTAGGTTAACCTATCCCAAGGTCTACCCATTCACACACAGGCACAAAGAATAATGATGCATGCTCCTTTCCATGGTCTCTACCCTGCATCTAGTATCACCTTGTTTAGTAGCCATGGTAAACTTAATGGACCGTACATCAGATCATATGGGGCCCTAAACACCTATGTCTTAGCTAGTTTCTAGTGATTACCAAACTTGCTAAACATGTATGACACCATTGCCCTACCAACCCATGAAACGCCACATGTGCCTAACTCCATACTCTATCCTATCCCTCAACTAGAACTCTGATAAAACTCTATCATGCCCCCTCCCCACAAATTTTACCCCTCTTAGGCCGAAAATGTGAAAAGGGAGATAATGACCCCGATTCCCGCCTCCAGTAGGCCCTGGGTTGGCGGCTAGCACCGAGGGTATAATAAAAACACAGATGGGAGGCATTACACTCTAAGAGAACACATACAGAAGAGAGAGATAAGATAGATACTAACCAACTCCAACTCAGAACTGAAATATAAAATAAACCCATGTACATATATGAAATTTCATGAAAAAATACTACAACTGAAAGGGAAAACTACAAGTACCCAAAATAATGTAAAACGACAGCGATCGCAAGCCCGAACAGCTCCTCCAACCACAAGCTAGTAGTAACAAGCTTAATCTCCATCCTGCTCCAAGTGACCTGAAAAACAGTTTATACATGCCTAGGGTGATTATAACAGTATACTCATTAAGATCATCCTCAAAGCCTCTCGTGAAAAATTAAAGAAAGCATGCTAAAGCATAATGAACAATAGTAAAACTAAATCTTCCCCTAAGTAGTTATACTATCTTCCCAACCTCACCATGGATACTCTCAAAAAGTAACACATAAAAGAATGGATAATATAGAAAAGGATATCAAGGGTACCCCGTTACTACTTCCCCACTGGTTTTCCACTTTTCCACAAGGACATATGCCTTGTGAATCTCTCTCCAAAGGATTACCCATATACACCTGGGCTAATCTCCACAATCTGTACTACATGAACCACAAGTCTTGCCCGTAGACACCTGGGCTATGCACCACACTATCCTCACAACCAATAGTAAACAGGTAGATTCCGGGAGCCACCATAGCCCGCATAACGTGTATCATTGGTCGGGTATTATACCTCATTCCATTACATCCCATACGCCGAGTAAGGATCCTCAAGCCATCATAGCCTATACACGTTACACCTATAGTAGTCCATAGGATACTATATCCAGAATATATGTGTGGAGAGAACCACAACCCATTACCGCCCTCTACACACATATACGGGGAAAACTAACCGTTGTGCCAATGGGACTAGTATCTACCCAGAGAAGAGAGCGGGGCTAATGGGGGGTAGTCATCCATTCAACCTCCCATCAAAATTTTGGGGAAAACACCCTCACAGGGCTCGGAATCCCCGGGGTGCCAGTTTCCCTTACTGATAGGGTGGAGTAGCATATAGAAACACAAAATGTACAGATTATATATCTCACAACCACACAATGGGAATAACCTAGTCTTAGTCTCAACTATAGCTAACGTCTCTCGAACTCCGGGCTGATATTTCTAAGACTAGGTATCCTATAAGCACACAAATAATTAAAGAACTTCATTAGGTTACTTCATTCCCTTTTCCATCAATTTCACTTTACGTTAATTAATTCTTTGAACTTTAATTATCCATGAACACAACAACATTAAACTTCATTGGCGTCACATTAAAAAACAAATGTTCCTTTAATGATAAAACATCCCCTTTAAATTCCAGCATCTCCATCCCCATGGATCAACACCATTTAATCAATCATTAATTATAGAAATTACTTTCCCATATTCCCAGGAATTCTAGAAAAGCAACATATTCTAATAAACACAAGGGGTCTCAACACGGTGAGTAGATGTACTACCCATCGAGTCATTTCTGCCTATTTCAAGAGAGTAGACCCATCCTCCCCTGAGAAGCTAGACACGGAAAGCACGTGGCATACCCCGTGCGTCATCGCCTCCTTTAGAAGAATGGTAAGCCAGACCAGCTGCCTTGAGTAGTGGGGAAAATTAAAGATGTTAAACATTCAATCAAAGTCACCACACATCCAACAAACACGTCAATCCCATTCCATCATCACATGTGTCCTCCTTGACACTCACATGCATAAACCAAATCATCTCACCACTCTAGGCGTCATCCACTGCCACAACCACATGGCCTCCATGCCTCCACATATCACAACAACCTCCCAGGGTCACATCACAACACAAGATATCACAACACCCCTCAAGGGTCACAACACATTACAAGATATAACAACACCCCTCCAGGGTCACAGCACAACACAAGCAGTAGGAAAACAAACATCTTATCAAATGGGAATTTGGCCATTTAACAATGAATGCAGCCTTCATATGTAATGAGCACTCATCGCTCTAAAGCACAAGGCACTTAGCCTTACGAACAAGAGGGTAACTAAGAAACCTACCGAGTGTTATCTTTTATCAAACAACTTGTTCCTTAATTCCTCTTGAATTAACATATTCAATTCGTAGGATCCAATTCTTGGAAACCTAATCAGAAAGCTATCTCAAAAGATTTAACATGATTACTATGCCAATATGAATAACATCAATTTAGAAAAACTACAATAAGGAAAACAACCAGATTCATTTATATGCCTCATTATCATTAGAGAATTGATTATAAAATAATTCCAGCTTTACATTCCTTATCAATTTCCATAAAAAATGAACAATTGAACAAATCAATCATAGATATCACTCTATCTAGCAAAACAAGAGGCAAACCATTATCACAATACAAAGCAACAACAACAAGAGATCAAACCAATTCATTTAATCCAATTTAAGTATTTAATTAGGTCAATTCCATTGTGATCCAAAGGGCTAAATCATGCTTACTCTACGATTTCACATAAACAATTAGAGAAGCCAAAAATCCCCTACCTCAAATGTTTTCGAGGAAAACCACAATGGTCGAAGAACGACCAAGGAGACCGGGATGATTCACCAATAATCCTCCCTATATCTCCTATCCTAAAAAAACCAAGACCAAATATCATCACAAACATCATCCACACACATAGATCTACCCATAAAGGGTGTAGACTTAAGATCTTGAGAGAAATAGAGGAGTAGATCTAGGTAGATCTAATAAACCAACCAAAAAGGATCACTTAACGTGAGAAACCGGCTTCGATTCACGATGAGAAGCCTCAGGATCAAATCTAAAATGCTTGAGAGAGGTTCTTCTACCTCAAAGGAAGTGTAATCCCGAATTATAGCTGCTTAGGGGATTAAACGAGGTGATTAAAGGAAAAACGAGTTAGATCCACAATTTTAGGATCTATCATTAAGTGCACGTACAGTTAGTCTGCATGGCTTAACAAACCGTATGCTAACAGTGTGTTAGATTATGCCTCGACAACCCCTCATCGCATGGTTAGTCTGTACGGTAAGGAAAACTGTGTGCTAAATGTGCATTAGCCACTTCCCTCAAGACTAGCCTTGTAGTGTTTGACCGCACGGTTTAGGCAAACTGTGCTCCAACCGTGTGAAAGCTATTACCCTTTAAATTTCCTCAAAAGTCCACCCAAACGCACCCCCAAGTCACCTTGACTTCCCGGAACACCTCTAGTACCGCATTTTCACTATGGAATGGACCGTAGAGGTCCATTCCATTACATGTGACAACTGCTTACTTTTCTACAGTTTCTAGGGCTTGTATTTTGGCCCACTTTTTTAGTTTTTAGTTGTACTTGGGTTTTTACTTTACTCTCCTGCTTGTACCTTACTTTTGTTGGTTGTTTACTTCAGTTTACCTTTTTATGTGTATACAGATCTTTGGTAAATTCCTTCCCTGTTCGGGAAAAGCCATCAGGTGCTAATCACTATCACCTAGCCCTTGGAAGGAGTTCTTGGGGTAGTCATGTTTGGGGCCCGTGGGATGGTTCGTGACAAGATAGTACTATTCAGATTCTAGAGTCATGTTGGGGGAATGTGTTCACAATTTTGGTGGAACATGTGAAAATAACCTGGCTCTTGTTTATTTAAGTTATATCAATAGTCATCTTGTTATTATTCATAGGACACCATAAGAGGTGATCAATAGTTTATCAAGTTTATCATTATTCTACTGGATGGAAGCTATTGAGTCAAATTGGTTGTGAACAAGTCTCGTTACTGATATGTGAGAGAATGTTCAATAGATTTAGAAACATATGGATATGGATTAGAGTATGTATAATTTATATTCTTATTGACGAAACCAAACTCCTGAATTGTTTGTTGATCTTCATGTGTTCCGTTGTGTATCTCCATTTTGGTTCACCGATAGATTTGGGAATATGTAAATTTTGCACCCATTTATGTGGGGTCATTTAATATTATGGAGATCATCAAACTCCTACCCTAAGTATTGGACCCTCTAAAATTGTATATGGTAATTCATGGTGTTATTCATGTTTTATAACATTAGCAGCATCACCCTGACCCTTATTATAAGTACTCCACCTAATTACATCACATAAACAGGATGTTTAACTAATATCTCACCTATATTCACATTGGGGATATTTTAGAGTTTATATTTTTGGAGATTTAGTACAAAATACATACATAACATTATACATTCATACAAAGTTGACACTGAAAAGATATTATCCATTTATTCCTAAATATAAAACCATTCATATAAAATGATATTTCTTATAAAAATATTCATATCATATATCTTGGCTTCATTATTTGTCTTACGCATCCATATAACCTGTGAAAATCAATTATAAACCTGGGATGAGAACAAAAATCTCAATAATGGATATAAAAAGAAGGATAGAAAAAATTAGTCCATGAATACTTGTATATGTATGAAATCATTTTCAAAATGACATACTTGTCACCCAAAAAATATATACATTGTGAAACATGAGATCTCCACGTGATTTCCAAAAAACATGCTAAACAAAAATAAGACCATAAAGTTATCTTGGGGAATTACAAACATAGTTTTATAACCATCATGGATTCCTTAGGATTTTTAACCATCACAACTACCATACAATGTAATCCTCATGACTACCTTATTGTGTAACCATCATAGTTACACATGAAGTAACCATGCGGCGAAAATACAACACACACATACCCAATTCAAGATATGGAGATATAGGTCCCACCCTTAATTATGAAAAATAACCAAGAAATTGAACATAATAATTCAATAGGAAAAATTTCAAAAAATTATTACTTTTGAATTTTTTGAAACAAAATTTTTGAAAGTGGATTTGAATAGAAAATCCCCTTACTAATATCATATAATTGAAGTGAGACATTATAGAGTTGATGGAATATGTAAATAAATTGTACATACACATAATTCAACATAACATATAAAATTTTCATTATGTAACCCCCCTAGATTCCACGGCGTGTTTCCCTTTGAATAATGAAATAGCTTGGGTTGTACGCATGTTGGAGCTTTAACAATCCACAACCAATCAAACTAACTGTTATGAATATTAATACCCACTTTTTGTAATTTTATAATTTTTATCATTCAACATAGACTTCATTTTTGGATCCAGAATATCAAAATTATCTTATGGTGATTTTTTGGTATTTTTCTGGAAACATTCAATTTTTTATGAATAGTGAAAAAACACTACGTTATTGGTTAAAACGTAATTTTTATTTAAATAATTCGTTATTTTATTTTATTTATTTTTGGTAAAAATTGATACATAATACCAATATATGGTCAATTTAATTCCTTGGAGTCATTTTATAATAATATTAGATATATATAACTTTATCGAACTTTTTAACGACTTTTACCCACCTCCTAAGAGCATTTCCAAATTTGTATAAAACTTAATTTTACTGCTTATGTGAGTTGAATTTCAAAGATATGAGAGACACAGTTAATATCTGTATGTAAAATGTGGTTCAATAAGATGAAAATATTTTTTAGTGAGTAGTGACACTGGACATTAATTTTCATCGGTTAAAAGTAAATAGTGTAATTAAGGTTAAAAAAGATATCATAATTACCGTAACACATGTCCTAATTCTATTTGATAAGTATAATTCGACCAGAAACATCCTTAGGAATAATATATGATCCTATTTGTTCCACTGGGATTAGATTAGGATATTTATTATTATTTTATTTAAATAAGAGTTAAAAGAGTTAAAATCAATGTTTAATAACTAAACCATTATTAATTTAGGTCAATAAAGAAGATATATTTTACTATAAATATTCATTAGAAATATAAAATGATTTAAAACGTAATAGTATTTTATTTATAATTTTTTGACATAACATAATTTAATTTATTTATGACACAATGATGATGCAGTAATTACCTTATTAATGAAAGATTAAAATAATTGATATTATAAATATATAAATAAATTTAATTTGATACTTTTAATGAATTCATATAATTTACTATGTTAATATGAAATGTTAGGGTTGATTATATGAATTTTTTTCTAAGTAATAACGTTGTTATGAATTTAATAGAAATGAAATTCAAAATAGTGTCAAAATTGACATAAATAATTTTTTAAAATTAATATTATATTGTTGACTGATATTCTGTTCTTAAATATCAATGGTTCGGCCAAAAGTCTTAAATATTATTATATATGTCATTAATGAACCACTTTATGTTATCTTGTAATTTTATAGTATGTTTATTAACCATATAATTTAAAAATACCAAGAGACATGGTTAATGTCATACTATTTGACTAAGAGATAAATCTAAAAGATAAGGTTAATACAGTAACACAAACCTATCTAAAACCTATTGTTTGTGTGGTTTTTGACCCATCAACACCTTAACCTAGAAATAAATCATTTTCGAGCAATTGGAAAATAAAAATGATTTTACTATAAAATAACATTTCTGGCTTTTCATAAAGTGACATTCACCTCTCTTATAAAAGAGAACATCCTCTTCTCTTAATAGCTGTAATATTTTCTTTGAATATATGGAGATATTTTCTCTATGGTGAAAATTTTGAGATATATACCGATCACAAGAGTTTGAAGTATATTTTCTCATAGAAAGTAATCAACATATGAAAAATGAAATGGCTTGAAGTAATCAAATATTATGATTGCACGATACACTACCACCTGGGGAAGGCAAATAAGGTGGAAGATTCATTTTGCAGAAAAAATCATGGAGTTTTGAACAAGATGAGAGTTGAAAGGGATCCTATTTTCATGGATCTAGTGAAAATATATATGGAAATCATCGTTGAAGGTGAAACAAAAATAATTTTTCAAATGGTTCCCAAACCATCTTTGCAAGAATGGATAAAAGGTTCTCAGACTGATGATGTGGAATGTCAAATAAGATTAAATATGTGAACGGGGGGAGATTGATCGAATAAGTATATTAAAATGGAATTTTGAAATTTGGGACGAGGCTTTGTGTTCCTAAAATACCTGATCTAAAAAAATGTTGGATTATGCTCATAGCTCCAATTTCCCTATACACCCTAGGAGAACCAATATGTATAGATATTTGAAAGAACATTTTTGTTGGGACAACATGAAGAGGGAGATTTCTGATTTTTTTTCATGATGTATGGTTTTTAAACAAGTGAATATTGGAGGGAAACAACCAGGAGAAGTTATGAAACATCTTCCCATACCTGAGTGGAAATGAGTTAATATTACGATGGGCATTGTCATGCGTCTTCTAAAGACTCCTGGAAGATATGATGCAATATGGATCAAAATTGATCATCTTACCTAGTGAACACATTTTCTTGCTATAAGAGAAGATTTACCAATTGAACGTTTAGATAGACTGTATATTAATGAAGTTTTAAGACTTCATGGAGTACCCCTATCGATTGTTTTTGATCGTGATCCCCATTTTACATCATGATTCTAGAAAAGTCATCAGAAATCCTTGGATACTGAACATCTTTTGAGCATTGTTTACCATCCTCAAACTGATGGACAATCAGAACAGACTATTAAAACTTTAGAAGACAATATGAGATCTTTCTCACTTGACTTTCAAGGTATTTGGGATCAATATTTACCTATGTTAAAATATTTCTATAACAATAGCTTCCATTCAAGTGTTCATATGGCACCATATAAAGCGTTATACTAAAAGAGATTTTACACACCAACATGTTGGGATGATGTTACTGATAGAAAACTCATAGGCCTTGAACTTTTTGAGGAAAAGAAGGAAATGTAGACTGTAATCCAAACCCACATCAAAGCAACTCAATTTTGGTAGAAGAGCTATGCTGATAACCGGAGGAAGGATTATCAAATTCAAGTTGGAGATCATGTTTTCTTGAAGGTATATTCATGGAAGGGAATTATATGATTCAGTAAGAAGGGTAAATTGAGTCCCAAGTACATGACACCTAATGAAAATATACAATGAACTAGGATTGTATCTTACCAATTGGCAGTGCCGCCATGTCTCTCTATATTTCATGATGTGTTCCACGTATCACTGTGGAGAAAATACATGTCTGACCCAACCTATGTACTTGACTAAGAGGTATTAGAACTGGAACCCGATCATTCTTATTCTAATGATCCTGTCAAGATTCTGGATGCAAGAGAAAATGTGTGGAGAAACTGAATGACTCGTCTGGTAAATGTTCAATGGAGAAACCATATGCTGGAAGAGGCAATGTGAGAACTTGAGGAACTTATGAAGTATAACCACCCAAATCTTTTTATGCAGTAATATTCTAGAAATTTTGAAGATGAAATTATTTGAAGGAGGGGAGAATGTAACAACCCAATCTTCCATGGTACATTGTCCTTTGCATAGTGCAATATCTTTTGTTGTACGCAAGTTGGAGTTTTAACACATCATAACCAATCAAACTAGACGTTATAAATTATAATACCCAGTTTTTGAAATATTATATATTTTATCATTCAAAATGGACTTCATTTTTAGATTTGAAATATCAAAATTATCTTAGGGTGAATTTTTGGTATTTTTCTGAAAACCTTCATTTTTTGATGAATAGTGAAAAAACACTACGTTATTGGTTAAAACAAAAATTTTATTTAAATAATTAGTTAATTTATTTTAATATATTTTAGGTCAAAATGGATACATAATACCTATATATATTCAACGTAATTCATTGGAGTCATTTTATAATATGTTCAGATATATAAAATTTTATCGAACTTTTTTCTGTTTTTTAGCCATCTCTTAAGAGTATTTCAAAATTTGTGTAAAACAAAATTTTACCACTTCAATGATTTGAATATAAAAAATCTGAGAGAAACTGGTAATATCATTATTTAAAATATGGTTCAATAAGATGAAATTAATTTTTGGTAAATAGTAACTTTTGACTTTTATTTACCACGGTTAAACGTAAATAGGGTAATTAAGGGTAAAAATGATATAATAATTACCCCAACACATATATGAATTCTATGGGATAAGTATAATTAGACCCAAAAAACATAGGAATAATATATAAGCCCCTTTGGTCCCCTTGGATTAGATTAGGACATTTATTAATATTTTATTTTAAGAACAATTAAAAGAGTTAAAATCAATGATTAATAAATAAAACATTTTTAATATAAGGTTATACAAAACATATATTCGACTATAAATTTTCATTATAAATAAAAAAATATTTCACACAAAATGGTATTATATTTATAATGTTAAGACATTAAATAATTAAACTTATTTCTGACAAAATAAAGATGCAGTAATTTATTTATTAACGAAATATTAAGATAATTGATATTATAAATATATAAATAAATATAATTTGATGCGTTTAATGAATTTAACTAATTTTATATGTTAAAATTACATGTTAGTGTTGATTAAATGAATGTTTTTAGAAGTAAAAATGGTGTTATGAATTTTACAAAAACAAAATACCAAATATTGTCAAAATTGACATAATAGAGTTTCTAAAACCAATATTATATTATTAATTGATATTCTATTCCTAAATATATTTGGTAAGGACGAATGGATTAAAAAATATTATATATGTAATTAATGAAAAAATTTAGGTTATCTTGGAAGTTTATAAGAAGTATATTAACCATATAATGTAAAAATATAAAGATACATGGTAAATGTGAAACTATTTAACTAAGAGTTAAATATAAAAGAAAAGGTTAATATAGATACCCAAACTTGTCTAAAACCTATTGGTTGAGTGGGTTTCAACCCATCCCAACCTTATCTTCGAAATAAATCATTTTGGAGCCATTATAAATCGAATATGATTTTATTATAAAATTATATTTAAAGGTTTTCCAAAAGTAACCCCCACATCTCTTACAAAAGGTCACCTCCCCTTCCCTTAATTTCACACCTACAAAGCCTTTTGGATCGGATATCCCCAGCCCATATATCCTAACAACTATCAAACCTTAATCCTAGAGGATTTCCTTTGGACAAAAAGCCTTCCTATGAAGCCCTTATGATCAAATCAAAAGCAAGAACCTGAAGAAGAGGAAAATATTTCAACACCTCTTTCAAGTTCCTTTCTTCATCCACTTATTATTTATTTGATGTTTCCATTATAAAATAATAATTCCAATATCATCTATATAATGAGATGTTATTGTAAAAATGGTACAACCATATTCATTATTCTATCCATCCTATAAGTTACAAAGTCCACATACATGCATACGTTTGGATTACTGTCTCCATGTCGGGGTGTAGTTTGTTTTTCAAACACTTCGTCATTTGGATGGGTATAATAGTGAGTATAAATGATGTTAATAATAAATATAAAATTACAATGATTCTGTATATATGATATACCATCCAATTATATATATTTTAAATATCAAAAGAATGACATTATCACTAGTGTGTTTGTACGGATTACCATCTCCACGAACGTGATGAGATTTATTTCCCATCATCTACATTCAAGACTAATTATCATTTGATGATTAAAAATAATGATTATAGACTTAATATCATTCTTAATATGAATAATATAGATCATATCCATAAAAAAATTACTTACGTTACAAAGCATAAAAGGAAAACAAATTAGGTAACACCCAAAACGATGATACTACTAAATTATCTGTAACAATGAAATATTAGAAGATCATATATGATATCATATTAATGTATATGTTTCGTGTATAATTTAATAACAATTATTTTACCGTTATACTGGAGGTTAAACTACCCTATATCAAGGAAAATTATAAGGTAAGGGTTAATTTCACAATATCATTATTATCCGAGGCTGTT
This sequence comes from Viscum album, assembly GCA_963277665.1. NCBI lineage: Eukaryota > Viridiplantae > Streptophyta > Magnoliopsida > Santalales > Viscaceae > Viscum > Viscum album. Next base: position 1,904,243,705 of record OY728137.1, read on the forward strand.
TTGCCATAAGTATCTATTGGGAAATATTTATTATCAATATCCATGTTTTATAGAAGAGTTTTAAAAGGGAATCATTTCAGTGAATTTTTACTAAACCATCATTTTAAATGTTTTAAATATATATTCTTCTAAATCATTCTCATTAATGTCCATGTTTTCAAAATGGGTTTTATGGATTTATTTATATGGACATGAATTTTTTTAAAATGTTAATTAAATTTAAAAGTTTCAATGTGGTGTGGGACACTTTGATTCAAAAATTTCTTTATATGCCTTCCTTTTTAAATTGTGTGACTTGTAAATTTTTTCATAAAAAAGGGATATTTATCTCAATGTGTATTACAAATCAATTTTATCTATGCCAACAACCTTTGATATATTTGAAACATGTTTGAAGTTGGTTTATTATGATACAAATACTCCATATTGTATTGAAGGTTTTGTGATATGTTTGACTGTGGATGTGTTATTTTTGTACCATTCATGGTTTATTTATAAATTGTTGACATTTCCTGTTCTAGTATAAATACGAATGTTTATGTTATGTTTAATCCTTTTCAAATGAGAAATATATTGGACATAGTAAGTGACCAGCGGAGCCTGCTATAGCTTCTCGATGCATCGGTAAATCTCATGAGACAAACTAGTGTCTCTGTACACGTCCTTAACAAAGTCTTATTTGTAGACTTCGCAGAAGGCCTTGACTCTGTGGTTATGAATACTAGAATTATGAATTTCATCATTATGAAAGTGGTTATTGATATTTCATGTGATTATTCGACTAGTAGAATATCGATATTAATTATTAAATGGCATTATTTGATTTTTTTTTCTTTTCCATATTATGTTGATGATCATGTTTAAAAGGCTTTTGTTTTTTTATTATTCATTGAATTAAATATTTATTCTTAATTATGAAAGATTATGCAATATATTTATCCTTACTGAGCATCAATGACCACCCCATTCTATGTTTTATTTCTCCCAGGATGAGATGAATTATATTAGGAATAACCGGTAGGGATAGTTTAAGGGATATGAGTGTGGATTATAGAGACTATGTTGTAATAGTTTTTTATTTTATAATGTATTGTAAAACTTATGAATGTATCTAGTATATCCAAGGTTACTAAACTAGTCTGTATTTTAGGACATAATTATTTGTATCAGTCTAATTTTTTGTAATAATGCACTGACTCTGGGTAACTGGGGTAGGGGAATTATTGTTGGTATCAGAGGAACTTTAGTAGAAATAATGGAAACAATATTTCTAAAAACACTGATTAGAGAACATTACCCTATGATAGACTTTGTGTATTAGTATAGATGAACGTCGTAGAATTTTAGTACTATATTGATTTTGTGAGTTTTATAAGAAATACATCCATGTCAAGATACGAGCAGGTAGAGGCGGCTATGGTACAGATGTACTAATCAGTAAAACTCGAAAACACCGCTTTGAGATGGACTCGAATGGGAACTAGTGCATGACAACAGGCCTTACTGCACACATGGTTACAAAACTCCCAAGGGATATTCTTAGAATAATTTTCACTTTCGTTAAAATCCATTATGAAGGATTTTTGAGTATATACATTCTCTATTAAAACGTTTTTATGATTATGGATTATATCCATAATCTGTTCAATTTATTTTAACTCTTTTACAAGTTTTGAATTATGGATGTTGATTCATAAACTAATCTAGTGTATGCCACTGTTTAGAAATGGCACCTAGTAGAAGGAATGTAAACTATATCAATGCACCTAATCCATGTAGGAATTTTACTCCTACTCAAGATAATTATAGTGGAGCTGGTGAAGCAACAGTTGCTGATCAACATATCACCATACTAGACAACTCACTTAGGTTATGAATTATAACTTTACCCGTATGGAGTACACAAATCCACAACGAGGAGGATCAATGTTAGACCGATTCATGAGGATTCATCCACCAACCTTCAATTGGTTTACAAATCCATTATTATCTGATCAATGGATAAATTCCTTAGAGAATATAGTTCACATATTGGGATGTAGCGAAAGGGAAAAAGTTTTCTTTGCAGTTTATTGCCTTAATAGAGATGTTGATCAATGGTGGTCATTGATTCAAAACACAATGGTAGATGATGAAGTATCAAATATGGAATGGAGGTAGTTTAAAGAGAGATTCCTAGAAAATACTTTCCTCATGACCCTCGAGCGTATATGGAAAGATAATTTCTGAGCCTGAGGAAAAAAGAGGATGAGAATGTCGCAAAGTAAAAGGATATCATTAATAGGATAGCAAGGCATACTACAGATTATATATGTAACCCAATAAATAAAATTGATTATTTCTTTAATGGGTTAAAACCATTTCTCCATCGTGCATTATTCTGACAATCCTTCTCATCATACAACGATATTGACTCATGTGCTATCAAGACCAAAAAGGAATTATCTAAGTCTTACGACTATAAAGTAAAGAATGGGAATACGAGATATTATGAACACTCTAGGAATGGAAATAAGGGGAAGAAATAAAAAGTTGAATACCCATCCTGTAGTAAATGTGGGATGAAACACACCGATACATTATTAAAGGGAATGGTAGTCTCTTACAAGTGTGGTGAAAACGGACACGAAGCACATGATTGAATGGGGAAGAAAGAGGCAATCAATCATGAATGATACAATTTTATAGAATGGTGGAATTATGAAAATTAATATCTTAACCACCAATTAATCATAACTCAGAAAAGTCCATGGGATCAAGTCGAAGATTAAGCATTCATGACTGCTGAGATTGAAGCTCTGAATGATGTGGTGGAAGGTAATTTAATGGTTTCCTCGAGTTTAGCCAATGATTTATTTGGCTCTGGATCATTACATAGATTCATATTTTCTTAGTTTGTATGGAAAATTAGATATTTTCAATTTGACTTAACAAGGGAGTTGTCATTAAAAACTCCTAAGGGAAGTGTCATTGAAAATAGTTTTGTGAATCAGTTCCCAATAAGGAATATAAACATTATTTATCTGCTGATCTCATCATCATACCCATGATTGAATTTTATATAATCCTCAGTATGGATTGAATTTCAGACAGTGATGCAATAATTAATTGTAAGATGAAGGTGGTTAAAATTTTCGATGATTATAATGAGTACCTTATCTTTAAAGCAGAAATGACACTATCTGATTCTTATCTAGATCCACTCGCAGTTGCTCAACTAAATTCAATTCTTAGGGAGGAAGAGAATGCAATAACTATGGGTGAGGAAAGGAATGTTCAAATATAGTACATACCTATTGTGTGATAATATATTGATGTGTTTCCAGAAGATTTACATGGACATCCTACAGAAAAAAAATGAGTTTTCCATTGATTTAATTCATGGTTCAATGCCCATATCAAAGACCCCTTATAGAATGGCCACTGTAGAAGTAGTGGAACTAAAAAAAATTAGAGGAATTGAGTAACAAGGGATTTATTCACCCTTGTGATTCCCCATGGGGATCCCCCTCCCTTTTTGTAAAAAAAGACGTATTTATGAGGTTGTGCATTGACTACAGGGATATCAATGTTATAACAATAAAGAACATGTATCCCCTACCTCACATTGATGATTTATTCGATCAAATTAATGGAGCTAAATATTTTTCGAAGATTGAACTTCGATCTGGATATCATCAGTTGTCTGTAAAGAAGTAAGTCATTCTGAAAACAGAATTTTGAACTAGGTAGGGGAATTATGAGTTTACAGTAATTCATTTTGGGATGACTAATGCAACTTCTGTTTTAATGGATCTAATAAACAGATTTTTCAAGGAATATCTTCATGACTTTGTTGTGGAATTTATTGATAATATCCTGGGTTACTCCAAAAGCTATGAAGATCATGAAAATCACTTGTGAACCATTATAAAAACCCTCAGAAGAAATGAATTATACGGGATGTTGAGGAAATGTAAATTATGTCTTCAAGAGATTTATTTTATTGATCATATTGTCTCTAAGGAAGGAATCTCTATTGATCCTTCTATGAAAAGGGAAATCAATGAATGCCCAGCAGTAACGAGTATAACTGAGGTACGCAACTTTATTGGTTTCGAAGTTTATTATTTTCGTTTCGTCCAGAATATTTCAGAAATTGGCTAGCCCATTAACCAATCTCACACAAAGTGGGGTTAAATTGGTTTGGAAAAAAGATTGTGAATAATGTTTTGTATAATTGAAGAGAATATTATTCAATGATTCTATATTGACCCTATCATCAGGGAATGATGGGTTTGTTATTTATAGTGATTCATCAAAGAAAATACATGGTTGATTCCTTATGGTGAATGATATGGTTATTTATTATGAATCACAACAGGTAAAAATTCAAGAGGAAAACTATCCTACTCATGATCATGAGTTTTCAGTTGTAATATTTTTTTTGATGATTTGGAGAAATTATCTCTATGATGAAAAAAGAGAGATATATATCAATAACATGGGTTTGAATTATATTTTCTCACAGAAAGAACTCAGCTGGACGCAATGGAGTGGTCTTGAACATCTCAAGGATTGTGATTACATAATACAAAACAACCTGATGAAGGTAAATAAGGAGGACGATTCTTTGAGAAAAAAGGATCATGGATTTTTGAACAAGATGATAGTTGAAAGGGATCCTATTTTCATGGATATTGTGAAAAGGGATATTGGAATAATCATGGATGGTGAAACGTCAATACTTTTTCAAATGGATTCCAAACCACCTTTTCTAGAACGGATAAAAATTTCTCAGACTGATGATGAGGAATTTCATAAGAAGATTAAATCTGTGAATGATGGGAGATTGATCGACTTTATATATGAAGATATAAATTTGATATTTAAGAAGAGACATTGGGTTCCTAACATACATGATCATAAGAGGTAGGTGTTCGATGAGGTAGATAACTCCAATTTCATTATTCACCCTGGGATCACCAAGATGTATAGAGATTTGAAGGAAAATTTTTTGTGGGACAACATGAAGAGGGAGATTGCTGATTTTCTATCAAGATGTATAGTTTTTCAATAAGTGAAAGCTGGAAGGAAACATCCTGGAGGAGTCATGCATGATCTTCCCATACCTAAGTGTAAATGTTATTATATTATGATGGATTTAGTCATGGGTCTACCAAAGACTCCTAGAAGGAATGATGTAATATGGGTCATTGTTGATCATCTAACCAAGTTATCACATTTTCATACTATAAGAGACGATTTACATCTTGAACATTTAGCAATAATGTATATCAATGAAGTTGTAAGAATTCTTGGAGTACCCCTATAGATTGTTTCTGATCGTGATCCCCATTTTACTTTATGATTCTGAAAAATTATTCAGAAATCACTAGATACTGAACATCATTTGAGCACTACCTTCCACCCTCAAACTGATGGACAATCAGAACAGTCTATTAAAATACTAGAAGACATGTTGAGATCTTGCTCACATGACATTCTAGGTATGTGGGTTCAATATTTACCTCTGTTAGAACGTTCATATAATAATTACTTCCAATCAAGTATTCATATGGCACCATATGAAGCGTTATACAGAAAGAGATGTCGCACACCAACATATTGGGATGATTTTGGTGAATGAAAACTCGTAGGCCCATAACTTTTTGAGGAAATGATGGAAAAGGTGAAGGTAATCCAAACCCACATCAAAGAAGATCAAATTAAGAAGAAGTTCTATCATAATAACCGAAGGACAGATTTAGAATTTCTAGTAGGAGTTCATGTTTTCTTTAAGGTATCATGATGGATGGGAATTATATGATTCGGTAAGAACGGTAAACTGAGTCCCAGTTACTTCAGATCTTTCTAAATTCTAGAACAAAATGGGGTTGTAGCTTACTGTTTGGATATACCACCAAGTCTTTACAAAGTTCATGATGTTTTCCACGTATTACTGTTGAGAAAATAAATTCTTTAACTAAAGTATGAACTCACCTATGAAGAATTAGAACTGGAACCCGATCTGTCATATTGCGAAGAACCTATCAAGATTCATGAAACAAGAGAACAACTGTTGAGAAACTAGATGACTCGTCTGGTAAAGGTTCCATAGAGAAACCTTAAGCTGGAAGAGGAAATGTGGGAACCTGGGGAACTTATGATGAAGAACCACCCAAATATTTTTATGTAGTAATATTCATTAAATTTTGAGGACGATATTATTTGAAGGAGTGGAGAATGTAACACCCCCGTCTTCCAAAGTACGTTTCCCTTTGAATAATGAAATAGCTTGCGTTGTACGTAAGTTGGTGTTCTAACACACCAAAACCAATAAATCTAGCCATTATGAATAGAAATAATAAATTTTTGATATATTATAAATTTTATCATTCAAAATGGACTTAATTTTTTGATTTAGAATATCAAAATTAGCTTAGGGTGACCTTTTTGTATTTTATTTGAAAACATTCAATTTTTGATTAATGGTGACAAAGCACTGTGTTATTGGTTAAAACCGACTTCTTATTTAAATAAATAGTTATTTTATTTTAATTTATTTTAGGTCAAAATGGATACATAATACTTATATATGTTCAACGTAATTCATTGGAGTCATTTTATAAAAAGTTTAGATATAAAAAATTTTATCGATCTTTTTACTGTCTTTTACCCACCTCTTATGAGCATTTCAAAATTTCTATAAATCATAATTTTATCACTTATATGAGTTGAATTTAAAAAATTAGAGAGACAAAGTTAATATTAGTATGTAAAGTGTGGTTCAATAAGATGAAAATAATTTTTTTTTTGTGAATTGTATCTTTTGTCTTTTATTCACCACGGTTAAAAGTAAATAAGGTAATTAAGAGTAAAAATGATATGATAATTACCATAACACATGTCCTAATTATATTGGAAAATATTAATTTGACAAAAAACAACCTTATTAATAAAATATTATCCCCTTAGGTCCACTTAGATTAGATTAGGACATTTATTATTATTTTATTTATAGAAGAGTTAAAAGAGTTAAAATAAAAGTATAATACCTAAAAGATTTTTAATATAATGTTATACATAAGATATATTCTACTATAAATTTTCATTAGAAATCTAAAAATATTTCATATATAATAGAATTTTATTTATTATTTTATAAATTAGATAATTAAATTTAATTATGACACAACGATGATGTAGTAATTACCTTATTAATGAAAGATTAAAATAATTGATATTCTAAATATCCAAATAAATATAATGTGAGATATTTAATGAATTACACTAATTTTATAAGTTAATATGACATTTTAGGGTTGATTAAATGAATTGTTATTGAAGTAATCATGATGTTATTAATTAAGAAAACAAAATAGCAAATAGTGTCAAAATTGACATAAAAGAGTTTTTGAAACAAATATTTTCTTATTAATTGATAATCTATTCCTATAAATCTATGTTTTGGACAACATTGATAAATAATATCATATATTTTATTAATGAACCAATTTAGGTTCTCTTGAAAGTTTATAGTATTTGTATTAACCATATAATATAAAAATACAACGAGACTTGGTAAATGTCAAACAATTTATCCAAGAGTAAAATCTAAAATATAAGGCTAATATAGTAACCCAAACATGTATAAAACCAATTGGTTGAGTTTTTATTGACCTATCCCCACCATAGCCTTGAAATAATACATTTTGGATCCATTATAATGAGAAAATAATTTTATTATAAAATAATATTCCAATCTTTTCCTAAAGTTACCCTCACCTCTCTTATAAAAGGGCAATTATTCTTCACTTAATTTCACACCTCTAAAGCCTTTCAGTTCAGCCAAACCCTACCCAAATATCCTCCAAACTATCCTCCATTAATCATAGAGGTCTTACTTTGGCCAGAAAGCCATCCTATGGAGCTCTTTTGGTCAAATCCAAAGGAAGAACCCAAAGAAGAGGTAAAACTTTCACCATCTCTTTCAAGTTCTTTTCTTTATCAACTTCATCTTTCTTCGATGTTTCAATTCTAAAATAATAACTAATGTATCTTATAAATTCTGTGATGTTATTATAAAAATGTTACAACCATATTCATTATTCTATCCATCCTAAAAATGACAATGTCACCATACGTGCATACATACGGATTACCGTCTCCACGTCGTGGTGTATATTGTTTTTCAAACACTTCATCATTTGGATTGGTATAAAAAAGAGAATAAATTATGTAAATAATAAATATAAAATAATAATAATTATTCATATATGATATACCATCAAATTATATAAAATTATAATTTCAAAACAATGATATTTTCACCCCTGCATACGTACGGATTACCGTCTCCTGGAATTCGATGAGATTCATTCCCCATCGTATACATTCAAGAATAATTTTCATTTGATGATTAAAAATAAGGATTAGATAGTTAATGTAAAACTGAATATGAATAAGATAAATCTTAACCATAACAAATATTACATACGTAACAATGTATATAATGGAAAACGAATCAGTTAACTCAGGAAATGTTGTTACTACTGAAATATCATTGACAAAGCAATATTAGAAGGTCATATATGATATAATATTAATATATATGGTTCTGGTATAATTTATTAACAATTATTTCTCTGTTATACAATAATATAACCAACCCTGGACCAAGGAAAAGTACAAGGTAAGGGTTAATTTTACAATCTAATTATTATTCAAGGTTGTGTTTACGTAAGTATCTACTGTGACATATTTATTATCCATGTCTTAGTTTCATAAAATAGTTTTTAAAGGGATTATTTTAAGCGAATTTTTAAATAAGAAATCATTTTAAATGTTTAAAATATTTATTTTACTAAATCATTCTCATTAATTTCCATTATTACAGAAAGGGTTTTAAGGATTTATTTATATAGACATGAATGTTTTTAAAATATTAATTCCGTTAAAAAGATTAAAAGTGGAATGAGAAAAATTGATTCAAAAATGTATTTAAATGTGTTCCTTTATAAATTGTGAGACTTGTAAATGTTTTCATAAAATAGTTATATTTCTCTCAAATAGTTATAAAAATAATTTTCATCTATGTCAACATCCTTTGATGGATTTTAAACTTGTTTGAAGTTGATTTATTATAACAAAAATCTTCTATATTGTATTGAAAGTTTTGTTATATGTTTGACTGTGGAAGTTTTATTTTTATACCATTCATGGTTTATGGATAATATATTGAAATTTTTTGTGCTAGTTTTCATACGAATGTTTATGTAATGTTTAATCCCTTTCATACGAGGAATACATTGGTCATAGTAAGTAATGGGTGGAGCCCGCTATAGCTCCACGATGCATCAGTTGGTCTAATGAGACAAATTAGTGTCTTGGAACAAATCCCTGACAAAATCTTATTTGTTGTCTTGGAACAAGGCCTTGACTATGTGGTTATGAAATCTGGAATTATGAATTCCATCATTTTGAAAGTGCCTATTGATATTGCAGGAGATTATTCGACTAGAAGAATATCCATGTGAACAATTAAATGGAATTATTTGATTTTATATCTTCCATATTATGCTAAAGTAAATGTTTAAAAGGATTTTTTAGTCTTATATATTTCTTTAAATGTTTATGATAATTTATGAATGTTTATTATATATTGTTATCCTTACTGAGAATCAATGATCTCCCCTTTCTATGTTTCATTTTTCCCAGGATTAAATTATATATATTACGACTGACCTTCAAGGATAGTCTTTGGGATATTACTATACCCTATGCAGTCTATGTTGTTGTAGTTTTTCATTTTATAATGTAATGTAAAACTTATAAATGTATCTAGTATTTCTAAAGATACTAAACTGGTCGGTCTTTTGGTACCTGATTATTCGTGTCATTCCAATTTTATGTAATAATGCATCGACTCTGGGTAACTGGGGTTAGGGCGTTACATATTACACAAACAATTTTAATACCACGTAAATAATAATGTAGAATTTTAACCCAATGAATGGAAATTTGGTTAAGAATTCCATTACATTAGGTTATTCATACTTAAAACATTATTAAAACTATTATATAATAATTGAAAGTGTGTTTTAAATTTTTTATAGAAACATATTCATGTTTATTGAAACTTATATGATTAGTTCATAACATCATTATATTCATTAATTAATAATGTTTTGTTCCTTACATTGTTTTATTATTGTATTTTACATGATTTCAATGGATAGTTTGAATTTCATATTCTTTTCATATTGATATGAAATTCTATATAGTGGAAAAAACTGATATTAATATTTATCTAGAATATTGAATTATACCATAAATCATTTTTTATCACATACGATGATGATTCAGTAGATAAAATATTAATGATATTTGTTTACAATATTTTTGGTGGGTCCTTGATAATCATGAATTTGATTCATTTTATTAATTAAATTTATGAATAGTAGATCATTATAAAACATAAAATATGTTACATAAGATATTTTACATTATTTTCAACAATTAAAATGGGTTTATAAATAGTTTTTAAGGATGTAATGGAAATTTCAAACACATCATCCACTATTTTTGTAAACGACAGATCATGAATGATGTCTTTTTAAGAGGGATATAAGATGAAGTAAGTTGGAGAATTTTATCCATAAACATGATAAAATCCATAATATATATGATTCTGGAGCATTCATTCCCCATGGACAATGGTAAGAGAAGATAGTATAAGAAAAGAAAATGAATTGAAAAGAAAACACAAGAATAAAAAATTAGATTCTTACCTCTTGATCTCTTCTCCTTGAGATCCACCTTACAGACTTTTGTTTTGGACATTTGGTGAGTCCAAAAGGTGATGGACCTAAGAAAGAGGTTTTGGAAGGTTATATGAATGAACATATAAGAGGAGAAAATCTATAGAGGCGTGAGAGGATGAGTGTGGCGAGGGTGGTATTTATAGTGGAGCAGAGGTGGGGTTTTCAGTATATTAATATTTTTTCTCAATACTCTGAATAGTCTTTATTCAATTGATACCAAATAGTAATATGTACATGTGATTTAGTGCCATGTGTTTTTAAATCAGCTTTGCATACCCTACGATGCTGTAAAATTTGAATTTTTTATTTATCATAATTTATTGTATTTTACACTTCAAAACAAAATTCATGAATTTCATAAAAATAAAAAAAAAATCACCATAACCATTTCATGATGTCTAGAATTCAAAAATGATCTCACTTTTTAAAATTAATTTTCTAAATATTATTAGTTTTCCTTTTAAATAAAATCATTTTTTATTCAAAAATAAAGTATGAAAAATATAACTCATTTTTAAACACTTGGAAAAATTAATCATGGTATTCATATCTTATAAACATAACAATAATTGATTTAATATTAATATGGGTCATATTAATAATAATAAAGGTTGGTTAACATTAAAATGGGTATGATACTATTCACTAAAAATCATGTTTGTCTTATCAGACTCCAAATAACTTACTAATCACAACCGTGTATGTCTGTTTTTCAAAATTAAAATCACATATTTGGAAAAATTATTTTTAACTGACATGTGAAAATAAAATCCGTATTCTAAATTATATTTTCATATATAATTTGTGTTTCAATAATTAATTTGTAAAAAAATTGGGGTTTACATTCTCTCCATCTTTTGGAAATTGTCCAATCACAATTCTTATTTACATTTTTAACAAGTTTGTGTACCTTTCCCTCTTTGTATTTTCATTTTCATATGTTAAATCATAGACCATGTGGTTTCTCTAGAAAAATATTTACCTATTTTATTGCCTTATTCTTAAAAAATTGTTCACATTGATCCATAATTTGAACTGGTTTCTCACCATAATAAAGGTTATCTCACAGCTAAACTACTTCTAGACTCAACGAATGAGATAAATCTGACGCATTTTTTCTCAACAATGTTACTTGAAAAACATTGTGTACCTAATAAAAACATTGAGGAGGATCTACTTGGTAGAATATTGATCCGACATTCTCTAGTATTTCATGAGGTCCAATGAACTCTTGATTTAGCTTTCCTTTCTTTCCAAAAAAAATATAACACATTACCATGGTGATATTCTTAGAAAAACATGATCACCTACGCCAAAAGAACATACTTTCCTCTTATTACATGGTTAATATTTTACCCTACTATAAGATTTCATCAAGTATTGATGAATCATATTCACTTTTTCTGCCACTTCCTCAACTAATTTTTTTTTATCCAATTCCTTTCTATGAGATCATCCCAAAATTCGAGAGTTTGACACTTCTTCTGATACAATTCCTTAAATGGGTCCCTCTGAATATTAGAATGAAATCTGTTATTATAAGAAAAGTCAACTAAAGAAATAAGTTGATCACTAATTTCATGGTAATCCATTGAAGAAGACCGAACCCCATCCTCCAAAGCCTAAATCATTCATTCTGAATTACCATCTAATTGAGGATAAAAATTTGTAATAATTTTTTTTTTGCCCAAAAACTGTTGAAGGCCCTTACAAAATATAGTAGTGAATCTAGGATCCCAGTAAGATTCAATTGAAAGAGGAACTACATGTAACCTAAAAATCACAATGGCGTACAGTCGAGAATGTTGATCTAGAGACATTGTATCTTTAATTTTATGTAAATGATAATATTTCATCATCCGATCAACAATCACCCAAATCACATTGTTACCTCTTAAATTCCTTGTTATTAACCCCATTATTTCCTCTGATACATTTTCACATATTCACTATTTCACTGAAAAGGCTAAATAATACACCTCAGTAACTGCCTCTCTACATTAACATATTGACATGTCAAACATTTCATGGTTAAATATGCAATATCTCTTTTCATTCCATCACACCAATAATAATCCTAATGTTTAATGTACATCTTAGTACTTCCAGGATGTACTGAAAGTTGAGAACTATAAACTTCACTCAATAAATATTTCTTCAAATAGAAATCACAAGGCACAAAAAACCTTTTTCAAATCATATAACACAATCCTTATCGAGGTTAAATTCTATAAAATTACACATTTTTACCAATTATACATTTTTATTTAGCTCAGGGTCTTCCTTTCGAACATGCATAATTATGTTTGACAATGATGACTGCATAGAAACTAGAAACCAATCAGTGGAATTTGATTCCCCAATAACAACGAAGCCAAAAATCATGAAATAATAAATCAATTTGTTTTTTGAAAACATTAAATAGTTAATGATGCATGATGTTTTCAAATCATGTAATCCAAAACATTGATTTATTTTCATGGATTGTATTTGATCATGAAATCGTAAAGTTTTATCAAGTTCAATGGATATTATCTTCCACATGTTTAATTGCATATGAGTTAATAAACACTTCAGGATTTTATGGTTAGTATATATTTGAAATTTTTTTCTATATAAATGATGCTTCTAAAATTTCCATGAAAAAACCAATTTTTTTAATTCGAAATCATCTGTGTGGTAATTTAACCTATGAGGTTTTAGATATCTTAAAGCATAAACAATTACCTAGTTATTTTTCATCTTAACACAACCAAGTCCCTTCAATGAAGCATCATTGTAGATGAAAAAATAAAAATTTGAGGAATGTATGGCCAAAACGGAACCATTCACCAACCACTTCCTTAGTTCCTAGAAAAAACATCACATTATTCTATCTAAATAAATTTAAACCTTAATAATGTTTACATAGTTAGAGGGATAGTTTATTGTGATGCTTTTTTATCAAATCGTCGGTTATGACTGGATAATCCAAGAAAAATACAAATTTATTTAATATTTTTAAGTCTTAAATATCCATGAACAACTTTTTATGGAAGGATATACTATTATCCCATCATCATTTAAAATGTTCCCAACAAAATAAATCGATTGCAACCAAAAATCACACTTTCTGAATTTTCCATAGAGGTTATTTTTTCTATTAAGGTTTTCAAAACAAACCTTGGATGTATTTCATGATCCTCTTTAATTTTATAAAACAAAAAAATATCATCAATAAATAACACCACAAACTTGTACAAGAAATCATGAAATATTCTATTAATAAGATACATGAATACAATAGGTTCATTAGTTAACCCAAATGGTGTAACAAAAAATTCATAATGCCCATATACAATATCGAAAGTAGTCTTCTGGATGTCATCTTCTATTACTTTCAATTGATGCTACCCGACCACTTGTCAACCTTAAAAAGAGTTTGTGGTCCCTAAATCTGATTAAAAAATAATAGATAGAAGGAAAAGTATACTTGTTTTTAATATTGATGTTATTCAATGTTTTAGAATCAATGAAATGTCTCATGGAACCATATTTATTTTTAACTAACAAAGAAGAAGCAATCCATGGTGAAGCTATATGAACAATGAATCCATTATCAAGAAAACCTAGCAATAAATTTTTCGATTCAATAAGTTCCATTTAATCCATTCGATATGGGGGTTTTGAAATGGGTGTATCATGATGAATAAAGTAATTTGTGAAATCAACTTCATATTCAGGTATGAAACTAGGTAACTCATTTGAAAAAACATCATGAAATTCATTTACCATTAGAATATTAGTAAACTAAATAGTTCCCTTGTTTTCAAAAATATGAACAAGATTAATTTCATTTCCATCTTTAAAAAGTTTCTTCGCTTTAAAATCAGTTATCAATTATATGTGTTTGTTCATGTATATAAACTAAAACTCTTTTGAAAAAAAAGATCATTATCTCTACAGTAAATTTATCATGATAAATTGAAATCTAATCCACTACCAAAATAACATCAAACTCTACTAAGGGATAAAAAATAATTTTTTAGGTAATTCATTTTCATTTATAACAATATAAATTTTATAAAAATTCCATTCTGATGTAATAATTTCCATTGTTTTTTCCTATTGAGTTCTGGTCTCATTTTTTGACTGAAACATCCAATTTACCAGAACCTTTCTCATAAATAAAGGAATGTGTAGATCCCATATCATAAATGATTTAATAAAAATCATAGTAAACAAAAATATTATTTGATGGTACATAGTTGGATGGCATGACATCTACTGACAAGGTCACAAATTCTCTCACTACACCTTTATGCTTATATTAAGCCTTCTTTAAAGCATTTAGATCATTCAATGAAAAGATATTTTCATAATGACCCATAACACCAATTTAAAAACAATTTATTTTTTTCTTATTAGGGGTAGTCCTAGGATCATTTTCATTACAATCTCGGTCCTTATGTCCAAACATACAACATTGAAAACATTTCCCTATTTTAGTATGGAATTCACTAGGTTGATTTTTACAACACTTTTCACTAAATGGAAACTTGAATTTCTTACTATCATATTTATTTGGATAATTCTGTAACACATGAGATTTTTATGAGAAATATTTGGTTTTTATGTTATATACATCATCAAAGGAATCGTTCACTACACACAAAACTATCTTGGCTTTCTTTAAACGCAATCACGACCTTGCACGATAGCTTGCGTTGTACGCAATACCAAGTTTCACTAAACAATGACATGCTATTAAAATATTATTAAAACTAGACATTATGAATAGTAATACCCACTTTTTGAAATTTTATTCTTCAAAATGGAATTTATTTTTGGATTCGTAATATCGAAATTATCCTAGGGTAAAATTTTGGTATTTTTCTGAAAACATTAAATTTTTTATGAATAGTGAAACCACTGGGTTACTATTTAAAAACCGAATTTTTATTTAAATAATTATTTATTTTATTTAAATTTATTTTAGGTCAAAATTGATACATAATACCTATATAAGTTCATTTCAATTCATTGGAGTCATTTTATAATAATTTTATATATATAAAAATTTTATTGAACTTTTCAACGTCTTTTACCCACCTCCTATGATAATTTGGAAATTCACATAAAACATAAGTTTACCACTTCTGTGAGTGTAATTTCAAAACTATGAGACACGCGGTTATTATCATGGACTAAAATGTGGTTCAATGAGATGAAAATAATTTTTGGTTAATAGTAACTTTTTACTTTTATTTACCATGGTTAAAAGTAAATAGGGTAATTAAGGGTAAAAATGATATTATTATTACCTTAACACATGTCTTAATTCTATTGGATAAGTTTAATTAGACAAAGAACAACCTTAGGATTAAAATATGATAATTTAGGTCCACTTGGATTAGATTTGGACATTTATTATTAATTTATTTAAAGAAGGGTTAAAATAGATAAAATCAATGTTTAATAATTAAATATTTTTTAATATAGGGTTATAAATAAGATAAATTCGACTATAAATATTAATTAGAAATTTAAAAATATTTACTACATAATGGTATTTTATTTATAATTTTTAGACATTAAATAATGTAATTTTTTTATGACACAATGATGATGCAGTAATTATCTTATTAGTGAAATATTAACATAATTTATGTTATAAATACCCAAATAAATGTAATTTGATACTTTTTATGAATTCCAATAATTTTATGGGTTACTATGTCATGTTATTATTTATTTAATTAACTTTTTTCTAACTAATCATGCTGTTATGAGTTTCACAAAAATCAATTACCTAATAGTGTCAACATTGACATAAAATAGTTTTTAAAAAACATATTATATTATTAGTTGTTATTTTATTCATAAAAATATAAGGTTCGGCAAAATGACTTAGATATGGTTATATCTATTAATAATAATCAACATGGGGTTTTTTTGTCTTGTTATTGTAATCTTATTAACCTTATAGTGTAAGAAAACAACAAGACACGGTAAAAGTTAAATTATTTAACTTAGAGTTAATCCTAAATGATAAGGTTGAAATAGTAACCTAAACTTGTCTAAAATCTATTGGATGATATACTCTCGACCCATCCCCACCATATCTTAGAAATAAATCAATTTGGAGCTATTAAAAACCGAATATGACTTTATAATAAAATAATATTTTAAGGTTTCCTAAGGTGCCCCACTCCTCCCTTATAAAAGGGCACCTCCTCCCTCTCTTCATCACACCACATTGAGCCTTCAAGCTCGGAAAAACCCTGAAAATTTATCCTCTAAACTTACCTAATAATAACCTAGAGGTATTGGTCTTCTTCAAAGACCCTCTTTATTTCGCTAAGAGGTGGTTCATAAGAGGCGCTTCAAAGAAGAGGTAATGTCCGTTACTGATTCTTTCAACATTATTTCATCTTCTACTTATTATTCTTTAGTTTTTTGATTATGAATTAATAACATAAGTATCACTAATATACTGATATGTTATTATAAATATGAAGCAACACTATTTCTCCTTCTATCCATCCTACGGAAAATGAAATCACTGTGCGTGCGTATGTACGGAATACCGTTTCCACGCCATGGTGTAATCTGTTTTCCCCCACCACCATACTTGGATGAGTATAATGGTGTAAAGAATAACAATATATTATTATTGTAATGTGATATTGATTATGAAATAGTATACATACACTCCAACACAGTTCCATGATCATGTGAACAATATCATAGCTCGTGCGTACGTATGGTCTACCGTCTCCACGATGTGATGTGACTCGTTCTACATGATCATCATTGAATAATGATTATATAAATTAATTTAATGAGTAAATATGATATATATTACACTAATACCATTCTAGAAATGAGGTATATATAACCTAAAAATAAGAATAAAAATTTATTCGACAAAACACACATAAGACCATAAAGCAACAAACACCCAAATAACAAGTAACAATGAAATATTACTAATAAGAAGCTAATAATATGACCATATATGATATCATAACAACTATTATGATTCTGGAATAGGTAAATAACATTATTTAAATCATTATACAGGAGGTTCAGAGATGTACGAAGCAAATCAGACCTAAGGTAATTGAAAATATCGCAATCTCATTTTATCCGAGATTGTTTATACTTCAGAATTTACTGGGGAATATTTATCATCAACATCCATGTTTCCTCAATATGTAATATTATTTATATCCAACTACAATTTTTTAAATCAAATTTTACCCTTCAGTGAGAATTTAGTAAAAGATATGAAAGGAATCTTTTGTCTTTTTTCGTACGAGGTACTTTTTTAATTTTCTTCCCAAAGTATGAGAAGATTGTTTTTTACTTATACAGCTTGAATGTATTTGTAGAACATTATTTCCATGATGCTTAATTTAAAAGTTTTCAAGTTTATTTTTAATCAAATTCTTTTAGTTTAATATTTTATGACATGTTAAGAATGGAAATGTTTTTTTGAAGTAGAAAGGATATTTTCCTCAAGAATGGAGTTCAAGTGTTTTATCAAAATTGTTTTCCATCTAAAAAAATATGGGGTTCTATTTCTATACCTATTTTTACATTGATTTGATTTTGTTATGATGGAGTTATTTTTATGATGTCCTTTTATCTTATATGGATTATGTTATGATGGCATAATGTTTAAGATTTACATTTTTTACATAGGTAATGTTATGATGTATAATTTATGATTTTGTGGAACACATAATAATGGTTTCATTATGAGATGGGTGGGAACTATATCTCCCTCCAATGCATTGGGTAAAGATTTATATCTCATGAGATAGACATGGATGGAACTACAGGTTAATCCAGTTAAGTGAAATAGGACAAAAACGAGGAGTGAACTCGGTTCAGAAATGGACTTCGTCGGCTAAGATAGTCTTGGCTATGAGTATTGACTACTAAGAAATGATTCTCTATGCTTATGTGTGTTTGCCACAAAGTTTCATGTTTTATGTTATGATTATTGGGATTACATTTCACTATTATGACTTATCCCATGTTATGATATTATGATCTCTTTTGCAGGTTATGATTTTCAAAATTTTGTGTTTTTATGAATATGATATGATTAATATTTCTTTTGAATTCCCTTATTGAGAATTTGAGCTCACCCTTTTGTATGTTTTCTTTTCCCCAGGTCAGGAAGAAGGGTATTAAGTAAGATATTCCAAACGGGACTCTAGATATGATAAAATAAAAGGGAGACAATATAGATGATTTATGAACCAGTTGTTTATGTTTCCCAATTTCTAAAGACACTATACCTATATGGACCTTTCTTGGTTTTCTTATATGTTGTAATAAGTGTGCATAAATAATAAAGTAATAATAATGTATGTAATGTATGGGTCATTATAATTGGTATCATAGGAAAGGTATAGTCAACCATTGGAAACTAGGATGTGAAATCATTAGTAATAACCCTAAGGATATATCTATGCATAGAACAATCTTAGAGTTTTAGAATGGCCATGAACAACCTATTATAAGACCTTAAGTGTGAAATTTTATTCTTGATTATGTTTTTTTTCCTATTATAATTATTATTTCTCACACTATTATTCTTAGTTTTAGTCAATGGCTGGAACTCGAAGGAACCGTGTTAATGCGGAATGCAACGGCCAATGCAATGATTGTCCGCCTGAGAAACCAAATGTTATGGGAGCTAGAATGCAAAATCTTGTAGCCATGCTCACAAAACATTCTCAAGCTATGTGTCATGCAGGACTTCCAAACAAGCAAAGGAAGGAGCAAAATTCTGTTGAATCTTGGATAAGGTAGCATCCACCATCATTCAGCGGGTCTTCTGATCCATTAGTGGCTGAACAATGGATCAGTACCACTGAAAAGATATTTTTAGTTCTTCAATGTTCTGAACATGATAAAGTCATCTTATTAGTATATCGTTTGGAAGGTGATGCTGATAAATGGTGGAATCTTATTAAGAATATGAGGAAAAGGGTTGAAATTGAGTCCATGGAATGGGATAAGTTCAAGAACTTATTTTTAAATATGTACTTCCCTCGTATTCTTCGAAAAATGATGGAGAATGACTTTCTTGAACGAAAGCAAAAGGATGATAAATTTGTTGGTACCTATGAAGAATATTTTACAAGACTTGCAAGGTATGTTTCTGGTATTATTATCCAACCATAGAGTAAGAATTATTGATTCTTTTGTGGCTTAAATCCAAGTCTTCAAAGGCAGTTAGTCATAAGGGACTTCAATAGCTATGAGGAAGTCATTTTATGTTCTCTAAAAGTTGAGATGGATATTGGAGTAACCCATCAATCATATGGGTTTAATAAGAAGAGGAAAATGGAGTTCAAATGGAAATCTAAAGACCACACTGAAGAGAAGACGAGTTTTCCCTTATGCTCAAAGTGTGGAAAGAAACATGGAGGGAGATGTATTAAAGGGAAAAGTAAATGATTCAAATGTTGAATGGAAGGTCAGCGGGCATTTTAATTCCATAATGATGGGAAGAAGATGTCTAGTGATGCGAATAATGAAAAGGCTACACAGAGTGCACCTCCTACACTTCAATGATACAAGTGCAAGGAAATGGGGCTTTACGCTAATAAATGCCCTAATCTAAGGGTTGTTGATGATGATCGAAATCAACAAAATCTTAAGGCTAAATACAAACAAAAGTCACGGGAAATTTCTATCAGTGATGTGGAGTTCGATAACGAAGTGGTGAAAGACACACTTACCATCCACTCAGAGGTAGAAAATGTTTTATTTGATTCTGGATCCACACACTCTATTATTTCTGTTGAATTTTCTAAGGGTATCTCCGTATTACCTCAACAATTAGATGTTGAGTTAGCTATGATGACACCTAATGGAGAAACCGTGGCATCAAAAGTTTACAATTATTCTCTGATTGATGTTTGTGTGAAAGTGCTTCCTGTAAATCGAGTGATCCTTCCTATAGTAGAATTTGATGTGATTATTGGCATGTATTGGCTTTCTTTATATGGAGCTCATATCAATTTCCAATGAAGGGAAGTCACATTTCATATTCCCTATCAATCTATGATCGTCTATCGATGCAAGGATGAACATAACATTCCATTTGAAATTTATTTCATCTTATGGGTCTTCATTCCACTAAATGAAGGTTATTTATCTCAAATGTTTGGAGAGAAACTCGTGATTAATAATACACCCATTGTACGGGAGTTTGATGTTGACTTTACGGATGAATTGTCGGGTCTTCCACCAATTCGTGAATTTGAGTTTTCAATAGAACGTGTACCAGGTGATTTACCAATTTCAAAGAAACCATATAGAATGTCCCCAATTGAGTAGCTGGAATTGAAGAAGCAACTCCAAGAGAATCCTGATAAGGGATTCATACTCCCTAGTGCGTCACCTTGGGGGGCAACTGTTATGTTTCGTAAGAAGAAAGATGGATCAATGATACTCTGCATTGATTATCGAGAACATAACAAGATCACCATCAAGAACAAATATCATCTCCCACGCATTGATGACTTATTTGACCAACTTCACAGAGTTCAATACTTTCCCTTGATTGATCTACATTCAGGGTATCATCAATTAAGGGTTAAAAAGGAGGATATACCAAAGTCGGCTTTCCGTACGTGGTATGGAAAATATGAATTTATAATGATTCCATTTGGTCTTACTAATTCCAATGCTATCTTCATGGATCTGATGAATAGAGTCTTTAGAGACTATCTTGATCAGTTGTGGTAGTATTTATAGACGATATTCTTGTCTATTCAAAGAGCAAGGAAGAACATGAAGATCACTTCAGAATTATATTGAAGACCCTGAGAAAAGAGAAGCTTTATGAAAAATTTACCAAGTGTGAATTTTGGCAAAAATAAGGTTGCATTTTTGGGTCACATAATCTAAAAAGAGGAGATATCAGTGGATCCAGAAAAAATAGAGGTTATCGAAAGATGGTCAAGACCAACAAAAGTAACTGAGATCTGATTTTTTATTGGTTTGGCTGGATATTATCGACGTTTTGTGAATGAATTTTCACGATTATCTAATCCACTCAACAGGTTGACTAGAAAAGGAGTTAAGTTCGTGTGGACAGAGGAATGTTAAGAGAATTTCAAGGATTTGAAAAGAAGGTTATCCAGTGTACCTATGCTCACACTGCCTTGTAGTGGAGAAAGGTTTGTGATCTATAGTGATTCATCCAAGAAGGGGCTAGGGTGTGTTCTCATGAAAAATGATATGGTTATAGATTATGCCTTGTGACAGTTGAAAATCCATGAGAAAAATTATCCAACTGATGATTTGGAGTTAGTTGCGGTAATCTTTGCATTAATGATTTGGAGGCATTATCTTTATGGTGAAAGTTGTGATATTTATACTGATCATAAAAGATTAAAGTACATATTCACACAAAAGGATATGAATATGAGCCAAAGAAGAAAGTTGGATCTGATTAAGGATTATGACTACTCAAGTCATTATCACCTTGGGAAAGAAAACAAGGTGGCAGACGCATTAAGTCGACAAGACCATGCTAGTTTATACATGATGAGGATCACAAAAGATACAATATTTATGGATTTACAAAGGATGGATCTCGGAATTATAATGGAAGGGGAAAAATATAATCTTTCTCAAATAAATGATCAACCATCTATACATGTGAAGATTAAAGAGGCACAAAAAGAAGATGTAGAGTTACAAAAGAAGGTGAGAAATGTTCCTAAATTCAAGCTTGATTGTGATGGGATAATAATGTTCAGGAATCGGGTTTGTGTTCCTCCCATCCCAGAATTAATGAAGGAGCTACTGGATAAGGCTCATAGTTCTTCATTCTCTATTCATCCTGGAAGAAAGAAGATGTATAGGGACCTGATAGAGTACTTCTGGTGGGATGGCATGAAAAGATATGTTGTTGAATATGTCTCTCGATGCTTATTTTGTCAGCAAGTTAATGGTGAGAGATAGAATTCTAAGGGGATGTTACAACCATTACTCATACACGAATGGAAATGGGAAAACATCACTTTGGAATTTGTCACGAGACTTCTTAAAACATCCAACAACAATAATGCTATCTAGGTCATAGTTTATCATCTTACAAAGTCGGCACACTGCATTGCTATTATAGAGGATTTATCTCTGGTTCATCTTTCCAGGATATGTGTAAAGGAAGTGGTAAGATTGCATGGAGTACCACTTTACATTATATCTGATCAGGATCCAAGGATTACCTCAATTTTCTGGTGAAGTCTTCAGCATACTCTGGATACAGAGTTGAGTTTCAGCACTGCTTAACATCCTCAGACAGATGGTCAGTCTGAGACAACAATTCAAACTCTAGAAGATATGTTAAGAGCCCGCTCTATGGATTTCAAAGGTGGTTGGGATCAACACCTACCTTTGGTGGAATTTTCTTATAATAATAGCTTTCACTATAGTATTTAGATGGATCCTTATGAATATCTCTATGGAAAGAAATGCAGGACTCCAACTTGCTGGGATGAAGGTGGGGAAAGAAAGCTATTAGGACCTGATCTTGTAGACGAGATGGTAGAAAAGGTCAGATCTATAGAAAAAAACATAATATCAGCTCATAGTCGACAAAAATGTTACGCTAATAACCGAAGAAAAGACCTAGAGTATGAAGTTGGTGATAAAGTGTTCTTACGAATATCTCTTTGGAAGAGAGTAATGAGATATGGAAAGAAGGAAAAGTTGAGCCCTAGGTATATCGGTCCTTTCGAAATACTGGATCGTGTTTGGAAGGTAGCTTACTGATTGGTGCTTCCACCAAATATATCTCAAGTTCATGATGTGTTATATGTATCTCTCCTGAGAAAGTACATACCCGATCCTTCACATGTATACAGCTCACATGTTTTACCGCTGGAGAAAGATCTTTCTTATAAAGAACAACCGATAGAGATTATGGATTGTAGTGAAAAAGTCCTACAGAACAAGACCAATCGCTTGGTGAATGTTTTATGGAGGTACCACCAATTTGAAGAAGCTACATGGGCGCTTGAGGTTGTGATGAGGGAAAGGTATCCTCATCTATTTGTTACAAAGTGACGAATTTCGAGGGCGAAATTCATTTTAAGGGGGGTAGAATGTAACACCCGAGATTTTTATGAGAAATATTTTGTTTTTATGTTGTATACATTATCAAAGAAATCTTTCACTACAGACAACACTAGATTATCTTTCTTTACACGCAATCACGACCTTCCTCGATAGCTTGCGTTGTACGCAATACCGAGTTTAACTAAACAACGATATGCTATGAAAATATTATTAAAAATAACCGTTATGAATAGTAATACCCACTTCTTGAAATTTTATTTTTCAAAATGGACTTCGTTTTTGGATTCATGAATATTAAAATTAGCCTAGGGTAAAATTTTGGTATTTTTCTGAAAACATTCAATTTTTGATGAATAGTGAAACACTTGGTTACTATTTAAAAACCGAATTTTTATTTAAATAATTATTTATTTTATTTAAATTTATTTTAGGTCAAAATAGATACATAATACCTATATAAGTTCAATGTTATTTATTAGAGTCAATTTATAATAATTTTAGACATATAAAAATTTTATTGAACTTTTCATCGTCTTTTACCCACCTCCTAGGAGAATTTGGGAATTCACATAAAAAATAATTTTACCGCTTCTATGAGAGGAATTTCGAAAATTCGAGAGACAAGATTAATATCAAGTACTAAAATGTTTTTCAATGATATGAAAATAATTTTTGGTGAATAGTAACTTTTTACTTTTATTTTCCACGTTTAAAAGTAAATAGGGTAATTAATTGTTAAAATGATATTATAATTACCATAACATATGTCCTAATTCTATTGGATAAGGGTAATTAGACCCAAACAACCTGAGGAATAAAATATGACCATTTAGGTCCACTTGGATTAGATTATGACATTTATTATTAATTTAATTAAAGAAGGGTTAAAATAGTCAAAATCAATGTCTAATAAACAAATCATTTTTAATATAGGGATATACATAAGATCAATTCGACTAAAAATATTCATTAGAAGGATAAAACGATTTCCTATATAATGGTATTTTATTTATAATTTTTATACATTAAATAATTTAATTTAGTTATGACCCAATGACGATGCAGTAATTATCTTATTAATGAAATATTAACATAATTGATGTTATAAATACCCAAATAAATGTAATTTGAGAATTTCTATGAATTCCAATAATTTTCTAGGATAAAATGACATGTTATTATTTATTTAATTAACTTTTTTCAAACTAATCATGTTGTTATGAGTTTTACAAAAATAAATTACCAAATACTGTCAAAAATGACATAAAATAGTTTTTAAAAAAAGTATTATATTATTAGTTGCTATTTTATTCCTAAAAATATAAGGATCGGAAAAATGACTTATATAAGGTTATATATATTAATAATAAACAACTTGATGTTCTTTTGGATTGTTATAGTATGTTTATAAATCTTATAGTGTAAGAAAACAAGAAGACACGATAAAAGTTAAATTATTTAACATAGAGTTAAATCTAAATTATAAAGTTAAAATAGTAACCAAAATTTTCCTAAAAGCCATTAGATGAGATGATTTCGACCCATCCCCACCTTAGCTTCGAAATAAATCAATTGGGATCTATTAAAACCCGAATATGACTTTATAATAAAATAATATTTTACATTTTTTCCTAAGGTGCCCCTCTCCTCCCTTATAAAAGAGCACTTCCTCCCACTCTTCATCACACCAATTTTATCCTCAAAGCTCAGAAAACCCCTAAACATTTCTCCTCTACACTTCCCTAGTAATATCCTATAGGTCCTGGTCTTCTTTAAAGACCACCTTTAGTTTTTTAAGAGGAGGTTAAGATGAGGCGCTTCAAAGAAGAGGTAATGTCCGTTACCAATTCTTTCAAATTTATTTCTTCTTCTACATATTATTATTTTGTTGTTTCATTATGAATTAATAACATAATTATCACTAATATACTGATATGTTATTATAAATATGAAACAAACCTATTTCTCCTTCTATCCATCCTACAGAAAACGAAATCACCGCGCGTGCGTACGTACGGAATACTGTCTCCACGCCGTGGTGTAATCTATTTTCCACCCCCACCATACTTGGATGGGTATAATGGTGTAAATAATAACTATATATGGTTATTTTAATGTTATGTTGATTCTGAAATAGTATACATACAATCCAATACATTTCCACGATCAAGGGAAAGATATCATCGCTCGTGCGTACGTACGGTCTACCGTCTCCATGATGTGATGTGACTCGTTCTACATGATCTTCATTGAATAATGATTATATAAATGAATTGAATGAGAAAATAGGATTTATATTACAATAATTCCATTCTGTATATGTGTTATCTATAACCTAAACAGAATAATAAGAATTTATTCGACAAAACACACATAAGAACATAATTCAATAAACACCCTAATAACAAGTAACAATGAAATATTACTAATAAGAAGCTAAGAATATGACAATTTATGATATCATAACACCGAGTACGATTCTAGAATAGGTCAATAACATTATTTAAATCATTATACAGGAGTTTTGGACATGTATGAAGCAAATCGAACCTAAGGTTAGGGAAAATATTGTAATCTCGTTTTATCCGATATTGTTAATACATCAGAATTTACTAGGGAATATTTATCTTTCATATACATATTTACTAAATATTTAATATTATTTCTATCTAACTACAATTGTTTAAATCTAATTTTACCCTTCGTTCAAATTTTAGTAAATGATATTAAAGGAATATTTTGTCATTTTTCATACGAGGTACTTATTGACTTTTTCGGCCAAAGTACGAGAATAATGTTTTTAAATTATATGGATTAAATGAATTTTTAGAACATTATTTCCATGAAGCTTCCTTTACAAGTTTTCAAGTTTATTTTTAATCAACTTCTTTTAGTTAAATATTTTATGAAATGTTAATAATGG
Source organism: Viscum album (assembly GCA_963277665.1). NCBI lineage: Eukaryota > Viridiplantae > Streptophyta > Magnoliopsida > Santalales > Viscaceae > Viscum > Viscum album. The sequence goes on from OY728137.1 coordinate 1,904,270,534, forward strand.
AAAAAAAAATTTGAAGTAGAAAGGATATTTTCTTCAAGAATGGAGTTCAAGTGTTTTATCAAAATTATTTTCCATCTAAAATAATATAGGGTTATGTTTCTATCCCTATTTTAAAATTGATTAGATTTTGTTATCATGGAATTATTTTTATGCTGTTCTTTTATCTTATATGAATTATGTTATGATGGCATGATGTTTAAGATTCCCATTTTTATTACGTGGGTTATGCTATGATGTTTGATTTATGATTTTGTGGCACACATAAGAATGGTTTCATTATGAGATGGGTGGGACCTATATTTCCATAAAATTCATTGGGTAATGATTTATATCCCATGAGATAGACTTGGCTGGAGTGGCATGTTAATCCGGTTCAGTGAAACGGGACTAAAACAACGAGTGAACTCGGTTCATAAATGGAATTTGTCTCCTAAGATAGACTTGGCTATGAGTCTTGACTACAAAGATATGATTCTCTATGATTATGTGTGTATGCCACAATGTTTCATGATTTGTGTTTTAATTATTGGGATTACATTTCACTATTATGACTTATCCCATGTAATGATATTATTATCACTTTTGCAGGTTATGATTTTCAAAATGTTGTGTTCTTATGAATATGATATGATTGATATTTCTTTTGCATACCCTTACTGAGTATTTGAGCTCACCCTTTTGTATGTTTTCTTTTCCCCAGGTCAGGATGAAGGGTATTAAGTAAGATATGACAAAAGGGACTCTATTTATGATAAAATAAATGGGAGATAGTGTAGATGATTTATGAACCTATTGTTTATGTTTTCCAGTTTCTAATGACACTATACCTATACGGTCCTTTAATGGTTTTGTTATATGTTGTAATAAGTGTGCTTCAGTTCTGAAGTAATAATAATGTATGTAATGTATGGGTCGTTATAAATTCCTTCCCATAACATTCCATATATAACTCTTCTTAACCTTATTGTCGAAGTGCATGTGGCCATTAGTAAACTCCATCCCTACACTCTCAACAAATCAGACAAGTTTCTTATAACAATTGAATTCATGAGAGGCCAATTTGCATTGATACATTATCTTTAATCCTATGTAAAAGCAATGGATCTTCCTATTATGATATGGACTACGATTTGAGGCATTATAATCCAACCGAGTGAATATTTCTTCACACACAACCATTGAATCTTCCTCATTTTTCTTCAATTAATGGAATTGATTCTCTGTCCTAAGTCCCCCCAGCTTAAGAAAACATATTTCAAGGAAAAATTATTTAAATTTATTCCAATATAAGGCTAAATCTCTTATCCTTCAATTATAATTTTTTACCATTGATCTGATTAATTGTCAAAATGATTAATGAAAATACTCACCTTTTGATTATCTGAACAACCCATAACATCCTTTATCTTTTTAAGGGAATTAATTTATCCTTCATCCGCTACTGGTTCAGAAGATCCTTGAAATCAAGAGGGTATTTTATTGTAAAATTTTCCAATATCATAATGTTCCTTTGTGGTACCTCTGGTTGTTCTATCACATGGATTCCACCTCTATTTATTTCCTACATATCTTGAGACATTATTATTAAAAACTACTCATCTCTAATCTCTGTTATTCCAGGTTGTAGATTCATAATGATATAATTCTATCATTGCCTCTCCACTTTAGCGTCCCAGTTTCTTCTATGGAAAACCATTCCAAAAATACATATCTTATTAAAGAAACATAGTTATCATTAAATGATATATCTCTTCAAATTAACCATAGAGTAAAAAGAAATTATTGTATTCTATTTACATCGTCATGACCCCTAATGTTATCTAATCCATACTCTGATACCAACTATAAGTACCCTATCTTATTACTTTACACAATCTGGAATTGGAGTAAATAATTCACTTCATTTCACTTAATTTATAATTGAGAGTTTACAGTTTTAGGGACATGGGTCATAATACCGACATAAAATTTCGTATTTATATAGAGTAAATACAACGAACATAATTTTTTTATTTTACATTTTAGTCATCTTAGTGACAAACAACATAAAGGCCAAACACATTGGGGATCTAAAGGATTATCTTCTTAGGAAAAAAATGTACATAAATAACATTTAAAACACAATTTTTTGTAATTCCCTCTTCTCTAGATTCATGTTGGCTCTTAATCACTCCTTAGTACCTGAAGTCACATGAGGCTATATGGAAAAACGAGGTAAGGTAAAAGCCCCGTTATAGGATATGTAATAACCCAAAACAGCATAACATGGGATTATCATAGTACGTATCATCAAAACATAGGAATATGATCATAATCATGAAAGGAAAAAATAAGAAAAAACTTTTCAAGTGGTAATGCATACAAATGTAACATCATGTCATAGTATTTCATTGCCACACATAGTTATGAAAAAATATAAGATCTGTATCACTCATAATTAACATTTTATTAATGAAATTCATTACATTACCTAATGAATTGGAAAACTGTATAGTTTTGGGCACATCCATCATATCATAACATTCATATTGAGCTATATTATTCTGGGAGCACCCGTCACATGATAACATTTACATTACCATGAATGCTGAATTAAGCATATTTGAAAATTAAAAATAAAATAACCCATATAAATTAATGTGCTAACATCATAAATAATACATTAATAAACATTTTTGAACCCAAAATAACAAGGGGATACCATTCTTGATGTAATTTCTCAGACATCTCCGGTCCATTCCGTTGTGAAAATGCAATGCTGGAGGTGTTCTGAGTGGTCAACGTGACTTGGGGTTGCGTTTGGGTGGACTTTGAAGGAAATCTAAAGGGTAAATAGCTTTCGCACGGTTGGCGCACGGTTTGCATAAACCATTCTGCCAAACTGTGCTAGGTTGTTGTTGGAGGCAGTGGCTAATGCACAGTTAGCGTATAGTTTGACTAACTATGTGGACTAACCATGCAAGAAGTGTTTGGTGAGGCTAAAGCTAACGCACAGTTAGCACACGGTTTGTTAAACTATGCAGACTAACTGTTCAGGCACTTAATGTTAGATCCTAAAATTGTGGATCTGAACTCTTTTTCCGCAAAATGGATCGTTTAAGCCTCTATGTGGGCATAACTCGGAATTACCCTTCCTTCAAGGTAGAAGAACCTCTCCCAAGAATTATGGAGGTGATCTGGAAGATTTTATTGGCAAATCGAAGCCGGTTTCTTGAGTTATGCGATTGTTCTAGCTTGTTTTCTGAAATCTACTTAGATATACTCCTCATTTTTTCTCGGTTTCATAGATCAATGCCCGTTATGCGTAGATCTAAGCGTGTGGATTTCGAATATGATGAGCTTTGGTCTTGGTTGTGTAAGGAGAGGAGATCTAAGGAGGATTCATAGAGAATCGACCGGGTTTCTTGGGTGTTCTTCAACTGTTGGGGTTTTAGTTGAAAACCTTTGAGGTAGGGGATGTGTGGCTTCTCTAATTGTTTATGTGTAATTGTAGAGTTACTATGATTTAGCCCATTGGATCACAATGAAATTAACCTAATTAAATACATGAACTGGATTAAAGGAATTGGTTTGATCGTATCTTGTTCCTTTGTACCATGATAACGGTTCCCCTCTTGATTTTCTAGATAGTGTGATATCTATTCCTTTCACATTAGCATGTTGTTCATGATGAAATTTATGAAGAACTTAAAGCCGGAATTAATTGATAAATAATTGTCTAATGATAAAGAGGCATGTAAACAAATACATTTTTTCTGGATGCGATTGTTGATCTAAATTGATGTTAATCAAATCGAAGTCGATGTATATGATTAATTCCGTTGGTTGGTAAATCTAAAAACTGATGGTGCTTTATGTTTAAAAGCTAGATGACTTGTTAAAGATCCAAGATCCCAAATTGATATGATGTTTACATTCCTACTGCTTATGCTATCATGTGATCCTGGATGGATGTTGTGATGTGTGGGGGCATGGAGGCCTTGTGGTTGTGGCAGCAGACGACGCCTAGGGTGGCGACATGCATCATTTTATGGATGTGGGTGTCAGAGAGGACACAAGGTATGGTGGAGTGTTGAGATGCATCGGTTTATGCATGTGGGTGTCAGGGTGGACACTAGGGTGATGGAATGGGATGGATGTGATTATTGGATATTTGGTGCTTTGTTTGGTGGTTTATCTACTTCACTTTTCCCCACTACTCATGGCGGATGGTCTTTCTTACTCATCTTCAGAAAGAGGCAAAGACACGCGGGGTATGCGACATGCTTTCAATGTTTATCCTCTCAAGGGAGAATGGGTCTATGGTCTTGCTATAGGCAGCAAAGACTCGACGGGTAGTACATATACTCACCGTGTTGAGCCCCTTGTGTTTAGTAGCATAGGATGTTTTTTTAGAATTCTTGGGAATATGGGAATGTGATTCTTTAATGAATGTTTGAATAAATGAGTTTAACCTATTGTGTTGGAGTTTGTTGAAACATAATGATGAGGTTGATAAATTTTGAAGGGACAGTTGTTTTTGGATTTGATGTTAATAAATTTTAATGTGGAATTGTTCATGGTTAATTAATGTTTGATGAATTAATTAACGTACAGTGGAATTGATAAAAATGGAATGATGTAATCTAATAAATTCCTTAAATAATTGTGTTCTTATAGGATACCTAATCATAGAAGTGTCATCCTAGAGTTCGAGAGACGTTAGCTACAGTTGTTTCTAAGACAAGGTTATTCCCACAGTGAGGTTGTGAGTTATAGTATATTCTGTACATTTTGTGTTTCTATATGCTACTCCACCCTGTCAGTAAGGGCAGATGGAACCCTAAGGATTTTGAGCCCTGGGGGTGTTTTCCCCAACAGTCTGGCGGGAGGATGAATGGCTGACTACCCCCTTTGACCACGCTCTCTTCTATTGGTAGATAATAGTTCCATTAGGAACAATGGTTAGTTTCCCCATATATGTTTGTATAAGTCTGTAATGGCTTGTGGTTATTCAGACACATGTATTCTAGATATAGTATTCTATGGGCTACTATAGGTGTAATGTGTATAACCTGTGATGGCTTGAGGATCCTAACTCGGTGTATGGACTGTAATGGCTTGAGGTATAATACTCGATGTATGATACATGTTAAGCAAGTTGTGGTGGCTCCCGAAAACTACTTGGTTACTTTTGGTTGTGAGGATGGTGTGGTGTTTCGCCCAGGTGTCTGCAGGAAATCCTTTGTGGTGCACGTGGTGCAAATTTTGGAGCAAAGCCCAACTGTATACGGGAAAGCCTATGGAGAGAGATGCATAGGACGTATGTATTTTGGGAAAAGTGGAAAATCAGTGGGGAAGTAGTAGCGGGGTACCCTTGATATTCTTTATTATATGATATATTCTTGTATGCATTACTTTTTAATAGTTTCCATTGTGAGTTTGGGAACTTAGTATACCTGTTTTATGTGACGAATTAGTTTCACTTGTTGTTCACTATGCTTTAGAATGATTTCAATACTTTTGCATGAGAGGCTTCGGGGAGGATACTACTGAGTATACAATTATACTGAACCTGCTTATATATAAACTATTTTTTAGTTCACTTCGAGAAGGTTGGAGATCAGGCTGGTTACTGCTAGCTTGTAGTTGCAGGAGCTGTTCGGGCTTGTGGTCACTGCTATTTTTACTTTATTTTTGGTACTTGCAGTTTATTCCTTTTAGTTGTAGTACATTGGCATGGCATTACATTTGTGAATTTTGGTTTCTTTTACATTTCAGTTCTGAGTTGGATTGGTTTGGTTTCTATCTTATCTCTCTTTTCTGTATGTGTTCTCTTAGAGGGTAATGCCTCCCATTTGCGTGTTTACTATACCCTCGGTGATAGTCGCCAACCCGGGGCCTACTGGAGGTGGGAATCAAGGGTCATTATATCCCTTATCACATATCCGTCCAAGGAGGGGTACACATTGTTGGGAGGGGTCATGAAAGAGTGGTATCCGAGATCTCGTTAAGGGATAGGATGGATATTGTAGTTAGTCACATGTGAGGTTCCATGGGTTGGTAGGGAAACAATGTCATTCAGGTTTAGAAACATAGGTAATAAATTGAGACTAGTTGAGACATAGGCATTTAGGGCCCCCTATGATCTGATGTACGATCCTTTAAGTTTACAATGGCTACTATACAAGATGATACTTGTTGTAGGGTAGAGACGTAGGAAAGGATCATGCATCATTATTCTTTATGCCTGTGTTTGAATGGGTAGAACTTGGGATAGGTTATCCAAAAACGAATAAAAGAAGACAATTAATTGATTAATGTTGATTCTTCCATATTCCAGTCCTAGGAGCTCTAAGTGATTTTTATTTTACAAGTATGGCTCCAGGTCGACGTCCCCATCAGTTTTGCGCCATAAATGTCTAGCAGGCTGTTCCAGTAGATCGACACAGGGTAGAGGTTAACGATGACGACACTTGGAGGAAGACCCTCTTAGTGTTTTAGCGCCAGAGTTTTCATGAAGTATGAGGGATCCATTTCAGATGCAGTCACGAAAGACTAGTTGGAGGAGGTCGAGATAGGTTTCATTTTGATCTGTGCTCGGAAGGAGTAGTGGGTGTCCTTGGTTGTGACGATGCTGCGTGGAGAAGCAAGGAAGTGGTTGTTGTTGTTCCTCAAGGATCATGAGGAGTCAGTGATCTCAGGGGTGGTGATCTGAGACACGTTTAGAGTGGAGTTCCTTTCTTCGACTGTGAAAGAGTCTAGTCTCCAGGAGCTTCTTACCTCTCGACATGGGAGCTCTACTATTTGAGATTTTGGAATCCGTTTCAGGAACCTTTTACGATATGCTGTGGACCTATTACTAGATGAAGAGGCCAGGGCGAGGCTTTTCAAGGAGGGTTTGTGTCCAGATATCCTACACCAGTTCATCCCATTTATGCTGAAGACATATATTGAGGTACTATAGAGGTCATAGGTTGTCGAGAGGACTTTATCCCGGACCGGATCATCACGAGAAGGGGATCATCATGATACCTTGGGATGCAATGATGTGGTCCAGGGTTCCTGGTTTTTAGGACAGAAGTGTTTCCATTCAATCAGGGGTAGGTCCCATCCCTTCACTTCTTATTCACCAGAGGCAGCAACTCTCCAGCCTATGCCAAGGGATCAGGCACTTTTTTTCTTGTGGTGGTCATGGTCATCAGTAGTGAGAGTGCCCGACCTTTCAAAGATATCATATTGCACTAGGTGTTATGCTTCAGGTTCCTCCATTGAGGTAGTTCCAGCGGAGGCCGCAACAGCCAATTTCATAACTTTTAGATCACCATAGGTTAGATGAGTCAGGTAGAGGACAAATCCATGATTCTCCCTATCCTCAGAGAGTAGAGCGTGACTGTGGTGGTGGTCGTCATCAGGGTCAGAGAGGCCATACAGGAGGTCGTGGTCAGATTCATGCTCTAGAGTTGCTAGAACCAGATGATCTAGATGTCGTTCGAGGTACCCTTTGCATGTTTTATACCTTGGTATATTCCTTTTTTTATTGATGAGTGACACACTCCCTCAGATCACCTACCTTTTCAGTGCATTGGGACTTGAGGTAGAGAGGATTCCAGTTCCCTTGGTGCTAACAACGCTAGTTGGAGGTCGAGATGACTCGTTTGAAGTATGTAGATATTTTGAGCTAGTTTTGGTGAAACATTGTTCTTGGGAAAATTTCCAATGTTTATTAATACAACCATATGATTTCATTATCAGCCTGGATTTGTTTAATTCGGTGGAGGCTATCATGGATTGCTTCAGGAAGAAGGTTGTTCTCATTGGTGAAGATGGAGAGAAAGTGGTGTCTGTTGGTAAGCGAGATCCTCGGATGGGTCATAGGCTTGTTCCATTCTTATCATCCATGACAGCTGAGATGATGATGAGTTCTTCATAGGTTTAGCAGTTGGCGTTTCCTAGGGTCGTAGAGGAGTATCCTAATGTCTTTCCAGAGGAGGTTGTAGCATTACCCCCTCGACGAGAGATCGATTTTTGGATCAAGATACATCTTGGAGCATCTCCTATCTCTATGTATTCATATAGGATGGCCCCTTTTGAGTTACGAGAGCAACGTATACAGCTTGATGGTCTGTTGTAGTGCGGTTTTGTTCAACCAAGTGTGTCACAATGGGGTGCACCAGTTCTGTTCGTGAAGAAGGTCGACAGAAGATTTTGGTTGTGTATCGATTATCGTCATTTAAAAAAAGTGAAAATAATGAATCTTAATCCTATTCCACGGATCGATGATTTATTCAATCAACTGAAGGGTGAAAGTTGGTTCTCAAATATCGACTTGCAGTCAGGATATCGTCGGATGCATGTGAAAGATGAGGATATTACGGAGACTGCTTTCTATTGTCATCATGTTCATTATGAGTTCATTGTAATGTTGTTTTGTGTGATGAATGCTTCAGTTGTATTCATTGTATTGATGAATGATGTGTTCTGTGAGTTCCTAGACTAGTTCGTGGTAGTTTTCATTGATGACATCCTTGTGTACTCCACATCTGAAGAGGAGCATGCAGAGCATCTATGAGCTGTTTGGGGAGTTCTTCGTTGACATCAACTATTTGGGAAGTTTTCAAAGTCTGTGTTTTGGGCTCGAGAAGTCCATTTCATGGGGCATGTTGTGTCCCAACAGGGATTAGCTGTGTACTAATCAAAGATAGAAGAAATTTTGTCTTTGGAAGCCCCCAAGATAGTTTCAGAGGTGCGATGTTTCCTTGGTCTCACGGGATACTACAGGAGGTTTGTATCCAATTTCTCCCGAGTTGGAACTCCTCTGACATCATTGACCAGAAAATATAAAGCAATCATATGGACTGATCAGTTTTAGGCAAATTTCGAGTATCAAAAAGTGATGTTAGTAAGTGCTAAAGTCCTTTTTCTTCTAGCTGAGGGAGTTAAGTTTGAGGTTTTCTGCGATGTTTCGCATCTGGGGTTAGGCTGTGTTCTCATGCAACAGAGGTCCTTTGTTTCTTATGGGTCTCTATAGTTATGTGCCCAGGAATTAAACTATGCCACCCATGATCTTGAGTTGGCAGCCATGGTGTTTTCTCTGAAGTTGTGGAGACATTTCCTTATTGGGGAGCGCTTTGTGGTTTTCACTGATCCTAAGATTTTGAGGTGTGTTTTCTCCTAGCATGACTTGAAATTATGATAGAGTTAATGGATGTAGTTCTTAAAGTAATAAAACTTCGAATTTTCATATAAACATGGAAAAGATAATGTTGTAGCTGATGTGATGAGCCGATAGTCACGTAGTGATGCTGTGCGTGAATCCGGTGATTCCTGTAGAGTAATGTAAGAACCATCAACATTGCATATTGATACGGGAGAAGCTGGGGGTAGATGATGCCGTTTTCAGATAACGGTACAGTCATCCCTGATGCAGAAGGTGGAAGAATCCCAGTTGGGGGATCTTGAGGTGGAGGTCTTGAGAGACCGAGTAGTTTGTGGTGAGGCCCTTGATGGTTGGTCGGAGGACAAACAACACTCAATGTTGTATCATGGAAGGCTTTTTGTTCCCTTGGTGATGCGCAAGATTTTTATTCTAGAGTTCCATAGTTCGCGCTTAGTAGTACATCCTAGCATAACAAAGATGTACCGATCCTTGAGGAGTCAATTTTGGGGGCCTGGGCTGAAGTGTGCGGTTGCGGAGTTCGTGTCTCGATGTTTAGTCTTCCTAATGGTGAAGGATGAACACCATGTTCCAAGTGGTATTCTTCAGCCATTATAGATTCCACATTGGAATTTGGAGGACATCTTGATGGACTTTGTTATCGGTATACCTCGAGCTCTGGGAGGACATGATGCTATTTGGTTGGTAGTGGACCATTCAACAAAATCGTCCCACTTCAAAGCGATCAAGGAGTCAAGCTCAGTGGTGGTTTCTTTGAGGAAGTATCTTGAGGAGGTGGTGAGACTTCATGGAGTCGAAAGGGTGATAATTTCTAATCAAGATCCTCATTTTACCTCCAGGGTGTGGAGATGTCTCAAACATGCTTTTGGTTCTCAAATATGCTATAGCACTGCTTTTCATCCTCAAACAGATGGTCAGATAGAGCGAACTATCCAGACTCTTGAAGACATGTTACACACTTGTGTTCTTGATTTTGGAGGTTTATGGATGAGGGAAATACCCTTAGTGGAGTAAGCTTAAAATAATTTTTTACAGTCCACCATCGGTATGGCAATGTTTGAAGCCTTTTATAGACAGCCTTGTCGTTCTCCGTTGTGTTGGACTAGGGTTGGAGAGTCAACAATTCTCAAACCGAAACTAGTGAAGAATACAAAAAAAGATAGTTCAGGTGATTTGTGAGAGTATTAATACACCACAAGATCATTAGAAATCATATGTCGATCAAAGAATGAGATCCTTAGAGTTTAATGTTGGGGATCATGTGTTTCTGAAGGTGGCACCCCGTCGTGGACAACGTATGTTTGGCCACGGAAGTAAGCTTTATCCTAGGTTTGTTGAGCCTTTTGAGGTGTTAACTCGTGTTGGAGCTCTGGAGTACTGAGTAGAACTTCCCCCACAGATGATTCAGATACATGATGTTTTCCATGTATCACAGCTCCATCATTATCTTCATGATGACTCTCACATCATCTATTTGGGAGAGATTGATGTTGATTATGATCTAACCTTTGAGGAGAGACCTATGGAGAACCAAGAATGCAAGGATAAGGTGTTTCATGAGCGTTCTATCCCATTAGTTCATGTATTGTTGAGACACGGTGGCTTGGAGGAGAGTACATGGGAACATGCTTCAGAGATACGTGCTAAGTACTAATAGTTGTTTGATGTTTAACTCTTTTCATGTATCATTGTAACTTATGTATTTGTGGAACAATCATGTTTATTAAATGACACCCTTTTTTGATTTTGTGTCTTTCTATCTTTTGAGAGATATCCCGATGGGTGGTTGTTCAGACCCAGTTTCGTTCCTCTTTAGCTGGGTTTTGGATTCTCGAGGACGAGAATGTTTTGAGAGGTATCTGATGTATTGTCCAGGACCTCTCCGGTCTATGACTTTGTGAAAATGTGGTGCGGGAGGTGTTATGGGAGGTCAAGGTGACTTGGGGGTGTGTTTGGGTGGACATTTAAGGAATGCTAAAGGGGAAATAGCTTTCGCACAGATGGCACATGATTTTCCTAAATAGTGAGGAAAAACCATGCAAGGTTGGTGTTGGAGGAAGTGGCTATCACAGGGTTAGCACACAGTTTGATCAACCATGACTACTAACCATGCATTCACTTAATGTTAGATCATAAAATTGTGGATTTGAACTATTTTTCCTATAAAAGGTTCTTTTAATCGTCTATGTGTCCATAACTCGGGATTACCCTTCCTTGGAGGTATAAAAACCTCTCCCAAGCATTATGGAGGTGATCTGAAGGCTTTTCATTGTAAACCTAAGCCGGTTTCTTGAGGTATGTGATCGTTCTTGCTTGGTTTCTTTGATCTACTTAGATATTCTCCTCCTCTTCTCTCAGTTTCTTAGATTTACTCCTGTTATGGGTAGATTTAAGCGTGTGGATATCGAATATGATGAGCTTTGGTCTTGGTTGTGTTAGGAGAGGATATCTAAGGAAGATTCGTGGAGAATCGACCCAGTTTCTTGGGCGTTCATCGACAGTTGTGGTTTTCACCAAAATCCTTTGAGGTAGGGGATTCATGGTTTTTCTAATTGTTTATGTGCAATCATATAGTTAGCATGATTTAGAAGTTTGGATTCCAATGAAGTTGGCCTAATTAAATACTTGAACTGGATTAAATGAATTGGTTTGATCGCATTCTGTCGATTTGTACCATGATAACGGTTCACCTCTTGATTTGCTAGATAGTGTGATATCTATGCCTTGCTTGTTAGCACGTTGTTCATGATGAAATTAATAAAGAACATAATGCTGAAATTAATTGATAATTAATTGGCTAAGAATAAAGAGGCATGTAAATGAATCTGGTTGTTTTTGTTGTGGTTGTTGATCCAAATTGATGTTTTTCAAATTGATACCGATGTATGTGATTAATTTAGTTGGTTGGTAAACCTGAAAACTGTTGGTGTTTGTTGTATGAAGCTAGATGCCTTATTAAAGGTCCAAGATCCCAAATTGATGTGATGTTTACTTTCCTGCTTCTTGTGTTGTGATGTGATCCTGGATGGATTTTATGATGTGTGGGGGAATAGAGACCTTGTGGTGGTGGCAGCAGTTGACATCTAGAGTGGAGAAATGCATCAATTTATGCATTTGGGTGTTATGGAGGACACTAGGGACGATGGAGTGGCGAGATGCATCGGTTTTTTCAGGTGGGTTTCATGGAGGACACCATGGATGATGGAATGGGATGGATGTGAATGTTAGATGATTGGTTCTTTGTTTGGTTGTTTACATGCTTTACTTTTCCCCACTTATCAAGGAATCTGGTCTTGCTTATTCATCTTCCAAAAGAGGTGAAGACACGTGGGGTATGCCACTTGCTTTCCGTGTTTAGCCTATCAAGGGAGATTGGGTCTACACTCTTGCAATAGGTGGAAAAGACTCGACGGGTAGTACAACTACTCACCGGGTTGAGCCCCTTCTGTTTAGTAGCATAGGATGATTTTCTAGAATTCCTGGGAATATGGGAAAGAAATTCTGTAATGAATGTTTGAATAAATGATATTATCCCATGGGGTTTGAGTTTGTTGAAACATAATGATGAGGTTGAGAAATATTTAATGGACAGTGGTTTTTGGATGTGATGTTAATGGAATTTAATGTGGAATTGTTCATGGTTAATTAATGTTTAAAGAATTAATTAAGATATAGTGGAATTGATAAAAAGGGAATGAAGTAATATAATAAATCCCTTAAATGTTTTTGTGCATATAAGATACCTTGTTTTTGAAGTGGAAGCCCAGAGTCCGAGAAACGTTAGCTGCAGTTGTGTCTAAGTCATGGTTATGTGCATTGTATGGTTGTGATTTATAGTATATTCTGTACTTTTTGTGTTTCTATATGCTACTCCACCCTGTCAGTTAGGGAAACTGGAAACTTGGGGATTCTGAGCCCGGGGGGGTGTTTTCCCCAACATTACGGTGGGAGGAAGAATGGCTGACTACCCCCTTTGACCCTGGTCTCTTCTCTTGGTAGATACTAGTTCCATTAGGCACAATGGTTAGTTTTCCCCATATATGTTTGCAGAGGGAAGTAATAGATTGTGGTTATTCATAAACATATATTCTTGATATATTATACTATGGAGTACTATAGGTATAATGTATAGGGTGTGATGGCTTGAGGATCCTTACTCGGTGTATGGGTTGTAATGGCATGAGGTACAATACCCGACGTATGATAGACGTTATGGGAGCTGTGGTGGCTCCCAGAAACTACCTGGTAACTTTCGGTTGTGAGGATGGTGTGGTGCTTTGCCCAGGTGTCTGTGTGAAAGCCTCTGGGGTGCACGTGGTGCAGATTGTGGAGCTTTGCCCAGGTGTATACGGGAATGTATTTAGAGAGAGATGAAGAGGACATATGTCATTGGGGAAAAGCGGAAAACTAGTGGGGATGTAGTATCATGGTACCTTTGATATTCATTATTATATTATATAATGTTGTATGCGTTACTTGGTGAAAGTATCCATGGTGGGGTAGGGAACTTAGTATACCTATTTAGGTGACGAGTTAGTTTCAGTTGTTGTTCACTGTGCTTTAGCATGGTTTCTTTAGTTTTGCATGAGAGGCTTAGAGGAGGATCCTACTTAGTATACTGTTATACTCACCCTATGTATATATAAACCGTTTTTAGGTCACATGGATTGGGTTGGAGATCATGCTAGTTACTACTAGCTTGTGGTTGAAGGAGCTGTTCGGGCTTGTCATCGCTACTGTTTTTACTTTATTTTGGGTACTTGAAGTTTTTTTCCCTTTCATTTGTATTACTTCTTCATGGAATTACATATGCGCATTTGGGTTTTGTTTACATTTTAGTTCCGATTTGGACTTGGTTGGTGTCTATCTTATATTTCTCTTCCGCATGTGTTCTCTTAGCGGGTAATGCCTCCCATTTGTGTGTTTAGTATACCCTCGGTGCTAGTCGCCAACCCGGGGCCTACTGGAGGAGGGACTCGGGGGGTCATTAACTCCCTTCTCACATTGCCGGCCTAGGATGGGTACACTTTCTGTGGAGGGGGTCGTGACACTTGACATATAAAAACCAATGATAGGTGAAGTAAAAAAACAACCTTTGAGAAGTAAAAAGAGGTTGTTTATTTGTAATAAGAGTTAGTTTGTAAGAAAACTAGGTTTTTTCATAAATTAAATTAAAAAATATATATATCCTAGAATAGGTTATATGAGTACGAAGAAATTATTCTTAAGTAATTTCCATACTAAAAATCTGTTGAAAGAGGGGAATCCCAAAGTATGAGAGTTGGGTTCGAGAATTACCCATTACCTTTTATCTGAATGCTTTCATCACATTAATGTCCAGCATAACCAGCTTATATTCATTAATTAAAAACTACATAACATTTTATAAATCAATAAGATACATTATGGTTATATGAAGTTAACTAATCTACTTATTAATGAGTTATAGAGGTTAAATTCATTTTTCGAGAACGTTCATTTTTAATGTTTTCTTGAACGGTTCACTTGTATTCATGAATGAAAGTTAATCTAAAACGGGGAAAACATATATTTTTTTGAATATATGTTATTGGTGATGTTAAATTACTAGAAATAATTTTATAAATAATTTTTTATACAACTTGAGAATGAATCATTAGATAATAATTTCGGGATGATCGTTTGGGATAATTCATGCAGTTCTTCGACCATAATGAACTTGTTTTGTTTAATCATTTTGTAATATGTAAATAAGTTATTTCCATAACATTAAACTAGAAATAATACATATAAAATGAAACGTTTCAACCATAAAAATTGATTCATTATAGGATCTGAATGCTCCAATAAAAAATTAATACATGTCATTCTTGAAGGTGATAAAATAACACCTCACAGAAATCATTTTCCATTGTAAATTAAAAAGATATTGTTGAGGGGGTGGATGATACTTTATTCCATTAGAATCATAAAAGTACATTATATTTATGAGATTAGAGTTAACATAACATGTGGATGAGGATAGGTGGGGACAGATTAATATAAGAAACTGAAACTGAATGGACATTAAAGGAAAATAGAGAGGGGAATTACCTGTTGAATCCTTCTTAAAGAACCTTGGATTGGTTATTTGATGAGAACAAAAGATATGGGATGTCTGGGAGGTGATAGGGAAGATTTGCGGTTAGATATTAGTCAAGGCGTGAATCTTGATATGTGTGAGGAAATTTGGTTGTGAAGGGTGATATTTATAGTGGAGGGGAGAGGGGTTTTCTAAATATTAAATTAATTAATTTGTAATTTTTCCAAAATACAATTAATAGTGATGATTACATGAAAAATATTACTAATAAGTGAATTTTAGATCGAACCAATTTGTCTTACATCAGCATATAATAATACATGACTTGATCATTACTGTATTTAGCATATTTTTGTAAATTATAGTATTTCACTATTTATAAAAAATCATCTATTTCAGAAAAATAACCCAAATTAAAGCTACCCATTTTACAATTTTTATAATAAAAAAATGATCTCCATTTTTCAAAAATAATTTCCTAAATATGATTAATTTAATTTTTAATTATAAACTTATTTTTCTTAAAAAATACAGATTCTAATTTAAAAACTAATTTCATAAGGCATTAAAAATTTATATAAGGTCTAATAAAATTATCTTAAATAATTAAGACATATTATTTTTAATTTATGAAATTAATTTAGGATTTTTTTTTTTAAATTTATTTATTAATTATATTTATTTATTTATGGATTACAAAATATGAATACTTTTACTATGGTCATATTGTCATTAATAAAATGGCTAAATTTTTTTATTCATTCATGGGTATGGTTAATATTATATTGAATGATTTAATATTCCTTAGAGTCATAATAATATTCATAAGGGTAGGTTAATATTTATAATAGTAGATTACTATTCACAAAAAATTATGTTTGTCTTATCAGACTCAAAACATTTTGCTGATCGCAACCGCATATGATAGATTATTAAAATTCAAAATAGGGAGTTGAAACATTTTTGATTAAAAGTCACATATTAGTTCAATATTGATTAATGTGGAATTATGTTTCCTAATGTGATTGAGTATGCCATTAATTCAATAAGGGAAAATTTGCATTGATAAAAGTTTGGTACGTTACATTTTCCCCCCTTTTGAAATTCAGCCCATGAACTTTTTTTTACATAAACAGGTGAGGGTACTTCCCCTTCAATGTGTTTCCAATGTTTCCTCTTTATATTTATGGATCCTCCACAAAAATTTCACAAGGTGGGTTGTCTTGTTGCATAGATCCTTATCTATCTAGTCCAAAATCATTACTCGATTCTCCTCATAAGAGAGATCATCTTCAAGATTTACCACATCTATGTTCAATATATATGAGGGGTTAGCTATGTAATTCCACAGGATTGATACGTAAAACACATCATGAACTAGATCCATATTCGATGGATTTCATACGGATAAGACACATCTCCTATATATTCAAGTATCTCAATGGGGATAATGTACCATGGGAATATCTCCCCCTTTCTTTCCAGACCACATGAATGTCTTCCATGGTGATATTCGAAGAAAGACTTTATTTCTAACATAGAACTACAAGTATTCTCGACGATTGTCAGCATAACACATTTTATGACTATGAGTATATTTGATGTGTTTCTAGATGAATTGAACCTTCTCTGACATCTCTTTCACATGAATAGGTCCAAGTAGCATTATATCTCGAACATCGTCACAAATAATTGGATTTATACATCGCTTTCCATAAAGGGATTCATATGGATCTATCTGAATACATAAGTTGACTCTATTGTTATATAACAACTCAACCAATGAGAGATGCTGATCCCATCAACCTTCGAATTCTAGAGAGTAGGATATTAGCATTTTATCAAGCTTATGAATAGTTCATTCAGATTGGTCATCAGTTTGGGGGAGATAGGTTGTGCTGAAATTTAATTCAGTACTCAATGAATATTGAGGACTCCTCCAAAATTTATTTGTGAACCTTGGATCATGATCAGAGATAATCGAGATCGGAAACCCATGAAGTCTCACCGCATTCTTTATATATATCATTTCAAGGTGTTCATGTGAGAGCTTTCCAAATAGAGGTAAATTCGGTAGTGTTGGTGAGTCTTTCAACCACAACCCATATCTCATTATTTTCCTTGGACGTCTTTGGGAGACCAGTGAAAAAGTCCACAATGACATTATCACATTTCCACAACGGTATAAGCAATGGTGGAATTCTCCCATTGGAATTTTGTCACTTTACTTCAACTGGAAGACATGTTAAGCACATTGAGAAATACTCTGCAATCTATTTCTTCATGTTTTCCCACCCAATGTTTTCTCAGAGATCTCAGTACATCTTGGTGTTACCAGGATGGATAGAAAAAGTTGATCTATGTGCATTTTCCAATAGCTCGTTCTTTATCATGGGTGATGAAATCACACAAAGCCGCATTCCAAACCGAATCATACCATCATCATCAATAAGGAACTCTTGTATCTTCCATTCCTTTACTATATTCACCTTCTTCTGTAACTACATATCATCCTTTTGTTCCTCCTTCATCTTATCTTGGATAGATGGTTTCACAATCACTTGGTTAAGGTATGATGTAACCCCCTACCCTTATTATTTCCAAATCCATCCTTTACATATCAATGAAAGTTGTGGCTTTAAAAATTCCTAACATGGATAACATATCAAGTTCTTTTCATCATAGAGAATCTGCCACCTTGTTATCCTTTCTATTATGATATTGAGTATAGAAATTATAGTCTTTTATTAGCTCAAACCATCTCCTTCGATGCATTTTGAGCTCCTTTTGTGTGAATATATACATCTGGTTCTTGTGGTCATTGTATATGTCTCACTAATCATCATAAAGATAGTACCGACATATTTTCAAGGAAAAAATAATGGGTACCAACTCTAGATCATGTGTCGGGTAGTTATTCTCATGGATCTTATACTACCTGTTGGAATAGGCTATCACATTATCATTTTTCAGAAGTACACAACACAAGCCTTTATTTGAAGCGTCACTATATATCACAAAACATTATCCATTTTTTGGTAATGTGATTATATGTGCATTGATCATCCTTCTCTTTACCTCCATGAAGATTCCCTTATATTATTCATCCGGACTTACTTTATGCCATTCCTTTTTTAACATTGTTAGTAGGTTTGAAAATCATTAGAAATTTCTCAAAAAATTCCAGTAGTACCCACTAATCCATGAAAACAATCAATTTAGCTGACACTATAGGATTTGTTCCATTCCTCAATCTCCTTTTTTTGAAGGGTCTATAGAAATTCAAAAACATTTGATCACATGTATTAAAAACGTGACTTGATTCATCTAAAAGTCACACATTCTAAAATTTTCATACAACTTATTCTTTCTCAATATCTCCAATACAAGTCTTAGATGTTCTCAATGTTCCTTCATTATCCTGGAGTAGATGAGAATAACATTGATTAACACAACAACAATTTTTTCTAGGGAATGTCTACATAATCTATTCACCAAATCCATGAATATTTTAGGGGCATTAGTATTTCAGAAGAGAATCACCAGAAAATCATAGTGCCCATACATTATACAAATAAACTTTTCTAAATATCTTTTTTCCTAACATATATATGAGGATATCCAAAACAAATATCCAACTTTTAGAAGTATTGAGAACTTCATAACTGATCGTACAAGTCTTTAATCCATGAAAGAGGATACTTGTTATTTATGGTAATCTTGGTGATTTCACGATAATTGATACATAGGCTCATTGTTAAATCATTATTCTTTAGAAAGAGAACTGGAAAACTACAATATGTTTTACTAGGGAGTATAAAATAATTTTCCGAACTCCTTTTAATCTACTTTAACTCATACATTTCAAAAAGAGCCATCTTATAGGGAATCATTGAGATATGAGTCGCTCTTTGTATGAGTTATATGGATAAATCTACATCACTGTCCAAGGGAAGCCCTGGAAACTCTTCAAGAAATACATTACCATATTCCCTAATAATGGTAATTTCATCTAGTTTGACACTTTCCTTTGACTCAACCATTTAATAAAGTTATGCCTCTTCACATGGAATCAATGCCAACACATAGGAATGATTTTCTAAAAGAGATTCATGATCTTCCTTTCATTTTTAGTGGATCATGGGATGTATTAGAATATGAAAAGATATTTCTTTTTCTAGACAGTTAAAATGTGTTCTATATAATGAGATCCAATCCATTCCCATTATATCATCGAATTACCCCATGGTAAGTATGAGGAGATACGTAGGAAGAATAATCCCACATACACAAATATGATTATAGTCAAACACTTTGGTTGCAATGATTTATACTCTAGGTGTTTTTGCAGATATGTCAATATCAAGGTCATGGGGCTTCGACTATATAGTTCTATCAAACTTGTATAATATAAATGAACGCGTAGAACCAGTATCCAAAATGAAATTTTGCATTCATGAGAAAATAGGATGTGTACCTTGTATGACTTAATTATATTGCTCCACTGATGCATTAGTGGTGGAATATGAATTCCCTTGTCATTTGGCCTTTGTGGCTACTGACACTAACTACCCTCGAGAATCAAGGTTTACTGCACTGCCTTGTACAATTTCATTTCTCTCTATAGTTTTAACATAGGACCATGTGTGGAGATCTCCACTCTTCAACCACAATATCCATCCTTTTCATGTCTTTTCCACATTCATGAGCTTGGTGGCATTCTCTCCCAGACATGGAGCATTTTCTTCATCACATTGGGGAAATTCCAATGCTACATCTTCCCACATTTTTTCTTATGGGTGGTTGAGTTTTCTTTCCACCATTATCATTAGATTCTCTATCATGAGACTCCATCATTTATTTCCTATAACCATATCCATTGGACCATTATCCAAACTCAATATCCACTTTGAGGGCAAATAGAACAACATCTTCATAACTCCCAATTTCTCAAATTTCGAGACCCTTTCAAATGTGTGGTTTTAATACACCAAAGAATACCTCAATTTTTCTATCATTGTTGATAACAAATCCTGAAGCGTACCTTAAAAGCCTTGTGAAACTCACTTTGTAAGTTGTGATAGATTCTACATCCCTTTTCATGGTCTCTATGAACTCTCTATCAATCGTCATATGAAGTGGTTTTTGGAAATACATGTTAAGAAACATGATCCTAATGTATTCACATTTTATATCTTCAATTTCATCATCCGTATTGGTGTTCCTAACCAAATCACACCATTGGTTTCCATCTCCATCTAGAAAATAAATGAAAAGAGTCACCTTCTGCATCTAATAATAGTGAAGCAAAGAAATTATCTCCTCCACGGACATGATCTATTGTTCCGCAACTAGAAGATCCAAAGACCCACTAGATTTTGGTGGTCATTTCTGCATAAAACACTCAACATCCATCCACATCTTATTAGGTTTAGCTGGAAGGTCCCCATTATTCAGGTTATTATTCATAACCTAAAATAGTGGTGTATAAATCACTATAATGTTTTGAACTCCACATAATAATACACTTGGGATGTCATTCAGGAAATAATAGAATTATACCCACATGAGTTGTTGGCCTGGTTTCTTTGGTTTCCCACCATTTTCTAAAATAGATATTGTTAGAACCAAACATAAGGGAACAATTCCTAGATAAATAACTTATTAATTTTTCAATTTAAAATAAAATCATAAATTAGGGGATATCTATGTAATGATTCTTTGGTGCATATTTATACTTAGACTCATGTTAGAGGTTTTCTCTAGGGTTCTCTAATCCTAATTCACAATTTAACTAAACCTTGCCTCTGATACTGACTATAGAGATCCTACTTTTCTTAAATTAATTTTACATCATCATTGTGATAAAAAACCTAAAAACATTACACATTGAGGATCTGAAGGTTTATTTTCATTGGAAAACATGGACCATACATAACATTTACAACAAAAAAATATATATTTAATTCCCTCTTCTCAAGATTGATGTTGGATCGTAACCTCACCTTTGTACATAAAGTCACTTAAGGATATATATCAAAAGGGGGTGAGTTAAAATCCCAGTAAGATGATAGATAAGAACATGAAACAACATAAAAATGGATGATAATAATAATTATCACCATATCATAGGAATAAGATTATAATCATGAGAGGAAACATTAAGAAAAGTTATAGAATGTCGAACTGCATAAAAATGAAACATCACGTCTTAGTGGTTAAAATCAAAACATAGTTTTACACAATTCTAATATCATGTCCAAACATAAATAAAATATACCTCATGAGATTATTCACGTTACCAAATTTATTGGAATGATTTATAATTCTGATTGCACCTGTCAGATCATAACATTTATATTACGCTATATAATTAGAGGAACACTTGTCACATCATAACATTTACATTATCATGCATGAAACATAGAAACTAATTCAAACATAAAAATAAAATAAAACATGGAAATTAATTGGATTTACATAAAAAATAATACAATAATAAACAATTTCTCACAATAGAAATTGGTGATATCATTCTTGACATAAAACAATTAATGATGAGTGATGTAGAAACAATCATTGAGAAGTAAAAAGAGGGTCTTCATTTATAAGAAGAGTTCAATTAGATGAAAATAAGGTTCTATAATAAAATTAAATTACAAAACATTTATATCCCACGATAGTTAATATGTGGATAAATAAATTATTCTAAAGGCATATACATCCTAAAAATGGGTTGAATGATCGAAAACCCAAAATATGAGAGTTGGGTTCGAGAATTTCTCCTTAACTTTTATCGGCACACTTTATTCATATTAATGTCTTGTATAACTAGATTATATTAATAAATTAACAATTAAATAACCTTTCATACATTAAATAGTTTCATTAGGGTTTCATTAAGTTAACTTGTAGGCTTTTGGCTGAGTTATAGAGATTAAAATCATTATTCAGGAATGTTCATTTTTATAATTTTTTTCAAAGGATCACTTGTATTCACAAATGGAAGTGCACTTAAAACATCAATAGACATAAAAAATTGTAATTATATGTTATGTATTATTTTAAAAAACTTTAAATGTTCCGATAAATAATTTGATGTATGCTATGATAATGAATCATTAGATAAGAATTTAATGATGATCGTTTGGGTTAATTTGAGCGGTTTTCAACCACAACGAACTGGTTTTGTTTAATAATTTAGTAATATGTTCATATGTTAGTTAGAAAACATTAAATAGGATATAATACACATAAAATAATATGGATCAACCATAAATTTGGTTTCGTGACCAGATCTGTAGGCAGTAGAGGTAAATGAAAAAAAAATGTGGTTCTTGAAAGCGATATTTTATCACCTTAGAGACAAAATTTTCCATACTAATAAAAATACGGGGAGAAGGGGGTTGGATGATAAATTCTTCCATTAGTATCATAAAATTCCATTATATGTAAAATATTCAGTTAAAATACCATGTAGATTAGGATAAGTGGGACATAGATAAAGAAAAGAACTATAAATTGATGGGAAATTAAAAGAAAAAAAGGGGAATTACCTATTGAATCATTCTTAAGGAACATTTGATTGGTCATTTGAATGGACCAAAATATCATGGACATGGGGGGGGGGGGTTAATTAAGATTTATGGGAAGTGTATAGACACGTCTTGAAGCTTGAGAGGTATGAGGAAATTTGGGTGTAAAGGGTGATATTTATAATAGAGGGGAGGGGGGTTCAATATTATATTCATTAATTTTGATTTCTCCACAAGAAAATTAATAGTGATGATTAAATGATCCATAATAGTAGTAAATGCATGTTAGTTCGAACCAGTTGGGCTTACATAATCATAACAGCATACATGACTCTATAATTAAATAATTTAGCATATTTTCTAAATTATAGTATTTCAACATTCATAAAAAATTAAAGAATTCTAGAAACATAAAAAAATCACCCTAACTATTTTTTGATGCGTAGAATCCAATATGGAAATAAATTGTTAATTTTTTTTTCTAATTATAATTAATTTAATTTTTAATTAAAATCATACTTTACTTGAAAAATACATATTTTAAAATTAAAACTAATTTCATAATGCATTCAAAAA
Organism: Viscum album; assembly: GCA_963277665.1. Classification (NCBI taxonomy): domain Eukaryota; kingdom Viridiplantae; phylum Streptophyta; class Magnoliopsida; order Santalales; family Viscaceae; genus Viscum; species Viscum album. The sequence goes on from OY728137.1 coordinate 1,904,293,863, forward strand.
TACATATGGACATATAAAATTATCATAAATATAAAATTCATATAATTGATAACTTATGAAAACAATTTAGGAACATAAATTTTATATTAAATTAACTAATTAATTATAAATATTTATTTTTGTCTTACAAAAATACCAATACTTTTACTATGGGAATATTTTCAATTATAAGTTGCCTAAATTATATGTAATCATTCATTGGTGAGGTTACTATTATTTTAGATGATTTAATATTCATAAGGTTCATATTACTACTCATAATGGTTGGTTTCTATTCAACAAAAATTATGTTTCTTCTATCAATCTCCAAATATCTTACTGATCGCAACATTGTTTGTCAAATTTTCAAAATTCAAAACCCTGATGTGACAAATATATCCTTAAAGGTCAAATAGTAGTTCATTTTAGAATGATGTGGAATTTTGTTTCCAAATGTGAATGATTATGAAATTAATATATGAAATTGAAATTTAATTGATAAATGTTTGGTTCATTAGAGTAAACGCCCCAAAAATAATATTCATTTCTTCATAAATATCAAACATTTCAAATAAAACATTATTTTTTGGACAAATCTTCATAACATTTAACGAGGATTCCTTATTATTCTTAAACATCCTTATAACCTATGAAAATCATTTAAAAACCTGGTATAAGAAGACAAAGATCAAAAAGGGATATAAAAACAAGTAAACGCCACAAAAATAATATCCATTCCTTATTGTCATAGTTTCACATGGACTAACAATATGGATGACTTCCAACGTACACATAACCAATGAATTGAAGGGAGATATATGTCCTAACATAAATCATAAAAAATTCCAAGAAGCTAGAATATAAACACACAACATGAATAATTTCATAATAACATTTTTTTATGTTTTTAAAACATAATTTTTAAAAGTTAATTTTCAAATAAAATGTCCGTACTAATATCAAATAATTTATGCAAGCCTTAATATAGTGAATGGAATATTTATATAAACTATAAATACACATAATTAAACAAAATATTATCATAATTCATTATAAAACAATTTATATACCACGTAAATATTGATGTTGAAGGTTCACCCAATGAATGGAAATTGAGTTATGAATTCTATTACTTTGGGATAGTCTTACTTCATACACATTTAAAAATATGGTTTAATTGTTAAAAGTGTGTAATAAATATCTTTGATAAACATATTCATGTTTATAACACCTTATATGATCATTATATAACATCATTCCATAAATTAATAAATAATATTTTTTTCCTTATATTGTTTTGGGTTATTTCTTTACATGATTTCCATGCCCAGTTTGTATTTGATTTTATTGTCTTGCAGAATTGAAATTCTAAAGTGAAATGAAAGGGTATTAATATTTTTATAGAATTTTAAATTATACCATAAATAATTTTGTAATCATATATGATGATTAGTCATGAGATAAAAAAATTAATTATAATAGTTTAGATAATTTTTTGCGGTTCCTCGATAATCCTTAACTTTTTTCATTATATAATATAATTTTAATCCATATAAAATCATTACAGAACATAAAATTGTTTACATAATACACATTAAATTCCTTTTCAACACTTTTTATTGGTTTCACAATTTTTTTTGAAGGATTTAAAGGAAATTTCAATCACATCGTCCACGATTTTGGTAAGTGACGTATCACGAATGGTGTCTTTATAAGAGGGGGAAGAGATGAAGTAAGTTGGTGATATTGTTCTGAACACATGATAAAATAAATAATATATAATATTTTGGATCTTTAATAACACTTGGATAAGGTATGTAGAATATTTTATTAGAAAATATGCTTAATTTAAAAGAAAACACAACAATAAGAAAGATGATTTTTACCTCTTGATCTCTTCTCCTTGAGATCCCCCTTAATGCCTTTTGTTTTGGAATTTTGGTGAGACCAGTATATGATGGATGTTGGGAAGATCCTTGGTAATATTATTTTGTATAACATAGACAATTCTCAAAGAATTTGAGCTGTGAGATCAAGAGGGGGAAATGGTGGTATTTATAGTGGAGGAGAGAATGTGTTTCACATTTTTTTAATCATTAGTTTAATATTTTTTTCTCATGAATATGAATAGTATTGATTCATGTGACCCCAAATAGTAATAAATTAATTTTTTTGAACCATGTATTCTTACATCAACCTTGAATCACCTTTGATGCAATTAAACATGTTTTTATCATTTCTCGTAATTTATTGAATGTTATTATTCATCAATATTTCACAAATTTATAAAAAATCCAAAAAATTCACCCAAACCATTTATAGATGTGTATTATTAAAAATTTAACAACATTTTTTTTGAATAATCATTAATATTGTTAATTTAATTTTTATGTAAAATCATAATTTATTCAAAAATAAAAATTTCAATGCAATAAATTATTTTTTTAACACCATGTAAAAATAATCAAGTTGTCATTATATTATAAACATAATAATAATCAATTAACTATTAATAAGGGGTATATTACTATTCCTATGGTTATCTTACAATTCATAGTGGTTGGTTACTCTTCACCATAAATTAAGTTTGTTCGATCAGTCTCTAAATAACTTAATAATTGCAACAGTGTTTGTCTTTTTTTTCGAAATTGAAACCACAGAAGATGAAAAATTAGTTTTAATATACATGTTAAAATTATGTCCTTAAGAAAAAGTTTATTCTCATATATACATAGTGTTTCTAGTATTTATTTTAAAAACATTGTCATGTTACACTTACGATATGAATTTTGTGGATATTTTAGATCTTCTAGATAATTCATATTTTTATGATCATTTGGTTTTTATTATGTATCATTGTGAGAAAACAAAACAATGTAACATTGTGTTATTAGTTCAATTGTTTTTGTTGAATGGTAATATGAAAGAAGAAAAATTTGAGAGTGAGGTAGATATAAAGGCATAGTGGCTTGATCTATATACCATGGAGGCTTAGAAATGTTTGGGAATGTGGCATGAGGATGATATATTATAAGGTGGGGGTGGTTGTAATAACCTTAACTTCTAATAATGTGTTTTCTTGCTTATGGTTTCGTTAAACTGTCCTTGTTATAGTTAAAAAATAGATCTTGAGAGTATGAAAAGTCTCAGTGGGTTTATCTGAGGTTTAGAGCATGAAAATGTTAAAGGTTTATTCATTGAATGATTCACGGTTAACACATGGTTATAAATAAATATGCACCCAAACTATGTGGCCCGAGTAGGTGGGTAACTAGTTTTGAAATAATGAAATAGAGATCCTAAAATCAGGTGGCCATGGACAAGGCCCTTTCATAGGGAAATGAAAACATTTTTGACATCGTAATGGTTCCTAGTAGAAAATTTTAATAGGCCTCAATTTTTTAGATGGTGGATCAAGGTACCCACATGTTTTGGAAAATAGTGAACCGAAACCATATAACTGATTAAAAGGGGGAAATATTCCATTCCCCCCCAGACCTCATGATATCATTCCAGATTTTCCTCAAATTTATCCCAACATTATCAAGGGTTATGAAACATTTCCTGTAAATATATCCAAGGAATATTCTCCCTTTATTCAAGGCCATTTAGAGACCAATTATTTATCAATCAATGATCTAGGTTTGATTAACAAATTGTTTCCATATATTTTCCTTAATGGGCCTTCTGTATAAGTTATTCTCTGTTCATATCCCTAAAAACAATATTTTATATAAAATTATATATTGGGTATTTTAAGGTTGTTTTCCTTCGGACTGTGGGATAATGTCAAAAAAATGTTCATGTTTGAACTTGAGGTATATTTTCTACATGTATTTCTCAAATTTATTTTTACAAAATTTTATACTTATATGGTGGTGGATAGAACCACTGTATCTCTTATTGGGTTTTAATGAAAGGTTATGATAATTTGAATAATTTAATGATGAATTGATACCTCATGGTTATCAAGGGATCCCTTGAGGATGAGTATTATAAGACCATGTTAACAAATGGGGAGTTCCTCTCCCAAGAACATATAATTTAATTGGTAAATTATAAATTGAAGGGTTTATGGGATTGAAAAAATAATAACTATCATTAGTTTTATATCATTCAATATTTCTTTGTTTTAATAACATCAATACGTAAAATGAGTTATGGAAAGAAAATTGTAAAAGGGTTGACTGGTAAAAGAATCGTGCTCATGTGAATCAATTATATGAATGAGGTTTTAAAACGTTTCTCTACTCCTATGGAAAAATAAATAATGATTCCCTCGGCCACACTGATTTGTGGAATGAATGGGCTCTTAGACTAAGGCATTTCTCTCATGGATTTGGTTAGATTATTTCCCTTATCCCCACCATGTATTGATTGAATGATATGTTGGATGAAGGCTCAACACCTAGGGGCCATGCTAAACTGACTATATAGGCCCCAAAAATATATGGTGTGAGTATGGTATTATACTAAGGATCTACTCCCTTGGTATGGGATATAATGAATATCTTGTCCCCAAAGATGAATTGAATGGGTTAGGGTGTCAGACTGAGGCTCTATTCCCCTAACGAATGCACAACATGTGAAAGTATAGATTGTGGCTCTAGGGAATGATGGTATATTTTTTTAAAATAAATGTTCATGAGATATAGGGAACCTGACTCCACATATATTTTGTTCATTTTAATTACATATATAAAATAATTTTTAATGAATATGGGTAACACATTCAATCCTCTGATATATGGGGAAGGGCACTTAATGTCATGTGGCACACCCTCTCTGAGAATCAGATTAGGGGCTTCCAGGTCTGGGCATTAAACGTTTCCACCTAAGAACACATTATGTTGAATTATTAGTTTCTAATGTGGAACCTCATGATATATATTATGTTTTTATTCATTTAGAATGTTATATCAGAATAAAAGGTTAATTGTTTACTAATTATGGAATGACATAGTATTTTATTTCTTCTTATGTGTTAGTTATGATATTGTTTATTTCAATGTTTTTCACATGTAGTCATATTTTCATGGTCTCATTCATTGCATGAAATTTTTTTAATTGAATTTTATTTTCCATGGACTAATTATATTAGGAATATCATGTAAATATTTTCCAAATGGTGAATTAATATCAATTTCATCTACATTCATTAATATAACAATTGTTTTTATGAAAGAGACCCTACAAGACTACATTTATTATTTAATAATTTTTTCCTATTTTTCTAGAGGTAAAATAAATGATATTCAATTTTTTTAACAAACCAATGATTAAAAAATAATATCTATGAAAACATATATTTTATTATTCTTATCATGTAAAAGTATGAAAACTTATTTTCTATTATTTACATTCAAAAATGTATTTTTGATTTCTTTAAAAATGGAAATGGTATGGATTATTAGGGGTATCCATCATGGACGTGGATATCACACTACATAATAAAATTAGTGATTATATGCTCATCGTGTATTAATTTATTTAAATTCTCTATGACATCCATGTTTCGGGTCTTTGCATAATTATGTGGGATGTTGTTTTTTTAGAATTAGTAGAAACCTCAATTCCATTATGGATAACATGGATGGTATTTTTGTGATTTCTGCATCATGAGCGATATAACATGAATTAACCATAATATTATTTAAATTTTAAAAAATATCTTTATGTAATAGATTTTTTTTGTATCCCATGGTTACAAAATGATAGAGGACTATTTAATAGTCATTTTATAATTATTTACACTTATTTTCCACTTGGTAGACATTATATTTTTAAATTTGTTGTTCTTTTAGAAATTGTATTCAATATATGAATTCTTCATAAAAGATCCCTAGTTGGATTATGATATTGATTTCTCTATATTTGAGAGGGTGGGAAAATTCAATATATTATATTTTTTATACCCCAATTCTTAACATTGATCTATGGTGGTCTGGGAAAACTTTTGTCCTTATATAGGGCCATACCATGTGATGTTATAGTTTACTAAATTATATTCCTTTCATATTATCTATATCATTATTTAAATTATATTTTATATTGGGATCAATGGTTGTTGAAAAATAGTATTTTCATGATTTATGGTTGAGTTCCAGATCTCTTTTCTAGAGTGGTTGAAATAAAACAATGTTGACATGATATCAAGTTTAGTATTTAGTTTTAGTATTTTTTATCTCAAATTTTCATGTACCTTTAATTGTATGTTTCTTATAATTTGGGGCAATTATAAATTTCAATCGATGATTTTTTTGTTTAAGTTCATCATATATCCTATTTTTTTGATGTGGTGTTCTCTAGTATTTATGTAAAATAATTTATAAAGTAGTTTGATAATATACATGAACTAATATAAGTAGATTCATGTGATGGTAAAATACTATTATCCCCTTCTAGGTTCTGATATTTTATTTTGACAAATTAGAGGAGGATATTTGTTTTGAAAATATGTATTTTTGGTCTGAATATCATCTTATAAAGGAATATAAGGATTGTTTGTGTCAAATTTAATTCAGAATACAGCTTAATTAATAACATTTTCCTTGAATTTATAGGATGTTATTTACTTATATTATACTTTGGTTGGTTTTAAAGATAATAAAAAAATGATTTTAAATACTCATGTTCTTTAGTTTCCAGATGAGGGGGTGTTGTTGGAGTTTTTCTACAGTTTATAATATCACGGTTTAGTATTTATTATAATAAAATAATATAGTGATCTCATTAATTCCTTGATATTTATTCACCCATGTGTAAAACATTTATACCAATGATCTCATTTTTAAGATTTTTATGTTTGTTTTGTTTTTGTAGTGACATTATCCAATCATAGAGGGTCTTTTAGTCTAAAAAATTAATAAGAACCAGTGATATAACTTATATATTTGTGATTTTATTCTATATTATTAATGGTTTATGGATTTATAATAGGAATTTTACATCATGATTTCATCCACCATTTGAAAAAAATATTTGTACCTACATAGAAATGAAATATTTCACAAGATGATATTTTTCATAAATACAGAAATGAGTGGTGTGATGGAGGAGCTTGTAACATTAAATAAATATGTCATAATAGTTGGTTTTATTAGTTATTTTGTATTTCAAAATATTTAATTCATCCTTTATGTTTCATATGGTGGAGTCTCAATTAGGATATCATAATGTTGAATTATTTTTTGATACTGATCTCTATGGAGATTATCCCAAGGGTTAATCATAAGATTATCATTCGTAGGAATTGTTTCAAAGTAATCATATCATACCATTGACATTGAGTGAGGTTTTTATTAATGATATTTATATTTAATCATTGGTAGAACATCCTATAATATCAATGATCTATCATCCCATGATCGAATTTTTCTATGGGTTTGGTATTGAAAGTCGAATCGAAAAGTTCATAACACAATGTTCTATTTTTATGAATATAATGGTCGAACATCATGTTCCAATTATACTACTATATCATTGGGATATAATGTAATGGATGTGGTTTTATATTTAAATTGGTATCATGATAATATTTCCCTAAACTAAGGAATGGTTTCATTCCATCTAGTTATTTTTGGTTTAAATAAAAATTTCCGAAAATTTCCTACTAATCAAGGAGTTGATATTGATAGATGAACTAGAGAAGCTACATATCGAAGTGTTTATCATCATTCGTAGGGATACAAGGACTATTACCTAAAAGATTCAACCTATGTTTTCCTCATTTGTGTATAAATGTCTAATATTTTTTATGGACCATAGTTATTCCTTAACATTGTGTCTCTTCCATGGATGTATGTTCAGATACATAAGATAATCCAGATGCTAGTGGATTTGTTTCAAATAAGTTTTCATATTTTTGGTAGTTATTTTTTTTGGAATATGTCTATGATTGTGATTTCCTATAACAAATTATACTTCAAAAAATATTTATTTCTTCTTTTGTGTAATAGATGAGAAATTTGAAGCCACTTTTACAAATTGATTTTAAAAATTTTTAGTGATAAATGTCATGAAATCCATTACCAAGTGTTATTTATAAAATTATTCCTTCTTCATGCACTATCCTTATAACCCCCATCTTTTACACATGGTCCAAAATAATCTTCTTCAATCACCACTCTATACCCTCCCCTCCCTCACAAAATATTCATGGTATGTACTCCTTCAATATCATCGTCTTCGCCTTGACCTCTACTATCTCATAACTTCCCTCAACTCATTGGTTATACCACTATAATTTTTCCGCACTATAATTTTCTTTTTCATCACATATGATGTATTTTATGGTCCATTATGAAATTGACTTCATGATATCATGATCATATAATCCAATGTACCTAATAGTTTTTCTATTTCTCTATCATTCCATATTTCTTCAAACATTATGTGGTAATAGTAGTAAAATTCTACTCATATTGATAGAGTTTTTTATGTTTTTTATTGGACATGATGTTTTATATATTGTTAATGTATTATAATGGTTTTTATATATTAGATCATTATTTCCTTATAAAATCTTCAAGTTGTGTTTTTCAACATTCATTTCCTTTTAGTGATTCATATTTCCAGTATTAATTTTTGGTGTTGATTTCAATTATTATTTTATTATAATTATTTATGTAATTTTGTAAGACTATATTAATAAACATTATAATCTAATTATATTAATTTATATAGTCTCAAAGAAGTTTAAATTAACTTACTTTTATATTTATATAATATTGTTAATTAATTTTGCATTAAAAATAAAATTTTGATATCCCCAGTGGTCCTTTCCTGATAAATAATGATTTAATTGTATAAATTATATATATATTGTAGTGGAAAAAGAAATTATAATATGGAATTGTTTTGTAATTATTATTAAAAACATTATTTAATGAATAATTTAGGATGTATCATATTAAAGAATTGTTTTTCCCAACAAAAAAATGATTTTCGTGTTTATATGTCAGATATGAGAGTTTTAGTATTACTATAACTTTATGGAAATATGATATTAGTTTTTTTTGAACACTTCTAGGACATGTTTTCATAAAAATACAAATGTGATCTTTTTTTAATAAGAAAGCCATTTTTCTTATGATTTATTACACATGATTACTACTTCAGTATCTAATTATCATGTTTAAAGATTATCATAATTGGAAAAAACCTAAATATGTAATGGGAGGTGAACATATAACTTTTGAATTTAATATTTCATTTCATTCATTGATGAATTATTTGTAAATTTATGAGTTTTAAATTTATAATTATTTTTGTTTTATTTATATTTACATTTTTATAGAGATAGTAGTTACCCTTAAATATATCTTTTCAATCATGAATATATTAGTTTGGAATTGGATTTAGAGGTGTCTTGAATGTTGAGTAAAATTTACTCTATTATTCATATATATTTATAAAAAGATATTTTTATTCATAATATACACTAAATATAATACATATAGTTATGATATATAAAATGTTACCCCGGATACATATTAGTGTATCTGTTGTTTACATATGGTTCTATATTTTTTAATTTAAAATTGATATATGCATAAGAAATAAAATATCATTACTCTAAATATTAATATAAATGATTGTTTAAGAGAGGAAATGTATCTAATCACCTAATATTGAGATAATTTTCACCCCAATATATTTCATTGACATAACATAGATAATCAAAGATCACATAATTATTGAATATTAGTTTCCATAATAATAATTAATAAGGTAAAGTTCCAATGTTTTATAATCCAATTCATAACATGATAAATGATGTTCTTGGAACTTGAATGAAACCCCATCAAGATAATAAGAGATTAATTCATCCAAATATTGATGTTTAAAATATTAATCATGATTCGTTAATCACATGATGAATTTTTCATGATGATAAAATATTAATTTATTTTTTCATAGGATAATATAATGGAAAGGATAACTAATAAAAAATAAATTTTATGAATTATTCATGTTAAAAAACCTCAAATTAGATAACGGATGTGATATGAATATAAAAATTTAGTTCCGAATTATGATGTACCATATAATGCCCCTATATAAAATAATATAAAATTTATTTTCCATGACATTAGTTTTTTTCAACATGAAGATTCTAAATCTAAGATCCCATTACATTTTTATGAGATGTATAATGATATGATCAGTCCTACTGTCTATTAGTGACATATAACTACACATCATATTTTTTATATGTTATTATAGGGAGAATATTCTAATACAAAATAATTTAAAAGACATTTTAATTCAATATGGGATTTAAAAAATAGTGACGCTTTTCAAAAATAAAATACTAATAATAATAAACTAAACTATAAAAATATAGAAAATTTATACATTAAATTCAACTAAAATCATGGTTGAGATGATTTTTCATCTTATCTATAACTATTGGTACATAATGTCCAAATAATTAGACAATAAAATTTATTATTTTATTTTTTGTTTAAGAGATTCCAAATCTTGGAATTCTATTAGGTTGTTAAATAATAATTTCTCTTATAATCAATAACATATTCATTTTGTTTTGGAGTTTGAGGGATTCTATTCTTTTTATACATAAGTGAAAATTATATCATATGGTCTACTATTTTGATCCCATAGTATTTAATTTCATATATTTGTATGAAAATAATATCACTTATATTAGTGATGATTATTAAAAAAAATAATTGAAATGACATTAATGCATATATTTTAATTATAATCTATCAACTGACAGAGTTATGGAATGGTGGGGAATGTAATTGAGATGAAAGTACAATGAATTTTTTTAAATACATGACACACAAACACATAGCACCAATGGAATTCCAAAAACAAATATATTATTTTTGTTAGACCACACACATAGGTTTACCATAAATATTTTGTGAAATTCATTATAAGATTTAATGATTTAAAAATAGTAAAAAAGTGGTTCTATATGTTTCATTTCCACCATCCATATATATCATATCAATTTGACATTAATAAGTATTAGGTTAATAAATAAATAAATGTTTGGATTCTAGCTGATTTATTATCTAGATCAGAGATCCTCGCACTATTATCAAAATTCAATAAAACATTTGGATAATAAATACATAATATTTATGGTATGAAATTTCATAAAAATCTATCAAATAATATTAAAAGAACTACATTATAGAAAAAGAATTTATTTTTTAATCTTCCATATCAGGTATTTAATTTGATACATCAAAATCTCAATGTGATAAGGATTGAAAATTAACTAGCATAAGTAAAAATATTTTATATAATTCATAAATATGTATCATATAGTGAATATAAATCTAAACTACTGAAATATTTATAGTATTTAACTTGAAGTAATATGAAAAATTCTAGGAGATTTAGTGCTTGTAGTATTTTTAGTTTGAAGTCTCATAATCTTGATCTATGGGATTATTTGAAATCAATAAAATGGTATGTTGACATTACTATATTGGGGTTAATATAAAAATATGGTTCATATTATCAAGTTAAATTACAATGTTTAATTCTTAATTTGTAATTCATATGAATTTTAGTCAATACTTATAGACATAAAATGGGGGAATCATTAAAAAATATTAATATCAACTTCTCATGTTTGGTTAGTATAAGGGAACATGAATAATGGTATTTATATAAATATTACTCCTAGGAGAAAATGGTATGTTTATTTACCTATTATCATAGATTATGGGTTGAGTGTTTTTGTCTCAATTAAACAAAGAGAGATGGATCTTATAGGTTGAAATGTGAATTCATTTTTTGATAGTGAACAAACATAATTGATTCACATAAAAATTATTATCCCTTTTGATATTGAAAACATAGATCGTATGATGAGGGGTGAAGTTGATGATAATAAAGATTTATGTTTGTCATTGATGTTGATAAAATCATTAATAACAATGATGAAACTGATTTTTTAATTTTTTTATTAATATTTAATAGTATAAAAATAATGTAACTACCTGTAGTTGAATTATTGGTTTAATTTATTTATTTTTATTGTTTATATGATTTTTATGAATTCCACACTTGAATAAGTTCCAATATAATAGTGTCTATATGTAACATGACAGCCACTATACTCCTTTAATAAGATTACACTGACATTAAATAATATTTAATACACTAATAACATAATTTGTATTCTTCATAACATTACTTAAAAAAAATAAACTATTTTCTTATCCAATTATGTTATAATTTCTTATAATGTATAGTGTAATAGATTATTGGGAATAATTCATTCAAACCATGGAACAATTAACATTGAGAGGATACATACATGTAACAATTATCTATATTTATTTAAACATGATAAGTAAAAAATTAAAAATAATAAATTATAATTATATTCTAAATTTTCATAATTACATTTTTCAAATTAGAGTATCCTAATTAATTAAAAATTCACAAAGATGTAAAATTTTTATTTCCTTATATTATTTGGTTTAGTTTTTTGGGAATTAATTAATTAATTTTTATTTTATTTTCAAGAGAAAAAATTAATTTCTGATTAACCCACTCCAATTATCATATAAACATATAATATATTCTTATTACAAAATGAAAATATATGGAATCATTTGAATACATTGTCTTAGAATATTAATCCAATAAATATTATTTAATATTTAAATTTAAACATTTTTAACATCAACATTATAACAAAAATTAATTATATATATATATATATCTATATATTTCATTAATAAAAAATATTAAGAGTTTAAAGGTGGTACATTGAATATAATACCTAAGTATACATGATAAACTATCAAAAATATCAGAAATTATATATTTAAAATTACATATTCCCTTTTGTATGTGTAAATAGTATATATATTGAACTCTCAATTTTGTTGGCTTTAAGTACAAGAAAATAACAAACTAATGATAAAAAAAGGTAAAATCACAATATATCTATACATACAAAAGGTACAATCCTATATTTTAAGGAAATAAAATTCATATGAATCAATGAAATAAATTAGTGAAACATTAAAAATTGATACATCATTGTCTTCTTCATACATTATCATATTTAGTTAGGTTCTATTCTACTAATTTTTTTTATCAGTTTTCTTATTTTAAATAAATTATGTTTTGATTAATTATTGTCCGTTTTTCCACATCAATTATATTTGGGTATATTTTTTTTATTATTAGGAAATATTATATAACATTCTTGTTTTAGGATCAATTAATTTCTATTTATTTCGTTTTGGCATTGGTTATGTTCAATTAGTTGTGATTTTTTTGAACCATTATATATCTTATCGATTTTGTTCAATTTAGTAACAATTTGTTTAGATATGTTTATGTAAAGATAGTTCATTTTTTGAAATTTGTGTAAATTAAATTTACATCATGTATGGTAATATAAGTTATATATTTCTATTTTAGAATATTTTGTATCAATTAATGTCAATTTCATTCTCTCCTATATTATTAAATTATGATAATTTTTTTCGATTCAATTCTTTCATGTTTCTATATATTTTGTATTTTATATGATTCTTATTAGTAGGGGTTGGATAAGTATAATTAATATTCAATCATGTTATTTTCATTTATCAAGAAATATTTTGTTTTTATTTGATTCGATTTGGATTTATGGCTTCAATTACATTATATTTTTTTATGAAGCAACATTCGTAGTATTGGTGGGCCGAGTGATGTCAATTCTTGTTGAACCCCAAAACCGAGAGACCATTTTTACTCTTAATAATAATAAAACAAAAATGAATAAATTTTTACCCCCCATAACATTAGAAAATGATAAAAAAAATAAAATATTAAATTAATATGAAAAATAGTTATTTTTATTTTGAGAATTAGAATACGATGAGATAACTTATTCAAGGTTTTAAGATAATTCTAATCTCTAATAAAGGGATAATTATGTTAGAATAATATAATAACTAGGAGATATAATTCCTTGATGATTTTTAACTATAACAAACTAAAACGTCAACAAAAATTTAAAATAAAAATCAGGAAATATAAATTAATAATTATGCATTATTTCATTTCAAATATAGTTATTAGTAGATAATATTTATTGGATATTTTGTTTAACTGTATCACTAATAATTGAATAATATTTATATAATATATTAATTACTAATAAATCATTGACTACAATAAATTCAAAAACCTGATATATGAAATACGTAGTGATTTTATGAGATGTACGAGCCGATTGGATAAATAGAATGTGAGGGTAGTTATTTTTATGAACAAAATCGGAAATGTTGTATTAATAACTAAATTTATTCTTTTTTATAAATATTATTATTTATATATGTCATATAAATTTTTTTCGTTATTTTTTTTCTAGAAATATGTTTAATGATAATTTATATTATAGAGATAGTTTTTTAAATATGTTTTTCATGGGCGTAATGTACTGAGGTTTTATTGGAATATCTTTCTTCCAATACAATCAATTAAGTGGAGATATATAGAACATAAAATCTTATAAATGATATCAACCAAAAAAAATATTTACAAATTTATAACATTATCATATTTAGATTTTCTTATGCAACACATTTCTAAATTTATAACATTTGTAGTTCTTTGTAAACCTCAAAATTGTTTGGTAAGAATTTAGAAATTTCTTTTAAAAAGAACAGATTATTTATAAATATAATGACCCAAAAATTTATCAATGGAATTATTTCTTTAATAATAAATATATTATATGGTGACAACATACAAATTTCCTATAGATCCAAAAAAACCTAATTATCATAAAAGAAGAATTATATATGGTATGTTTCATGAAATTACGGAAAATATTATAGTTTAATATTAACCTTGTTTTTAGAATAGTAATATAACCATTAGGAATATTATATTAGAAAATATAATAGTAACCTCACTTATGAATGTTTAAAAAAAAATTATGAATCTTATAAATGAATGTATGATATAATTAAATCCTAATACAAGCATATAAATATTTTTAAAATGACAGATTAAGATGTAGTATTTTTGTACAACATGCTTGTTTGTCAACAATTATATAAATAATGTAATGATTAAAAATAAAATTTAAATTAAAAAAAGAATAAAAAATAAATATTTTTTTTCTCTTATCATTATATTATAATTTATGAGGCCTTAATTAATTTTTCAATGTCTAATAATATCAGTTCTCATTTTTAAATCAGCATTTCTCCAATAAAGAATGTTTCTAATGAAAAATAAAATCTATCATATATAAAATATTATTTTAATAAAATGGGGTCCATTTTTGAATTCAAAACATAAAAAATGGCTACAATTAAATTTTAATATTTTTCTAAAATACATTATTTTTGGTCAATAGTAAAATACAATAATTAATGAAAAAATCAAAATACATGAATTTTTTAGTCATTGTTGATGTAAGGAACATTCATGCAGAAAATCTGAATCTATACATCAATTTTTTTATTTATTTATTAATAAGGTTCAATAAATTCATACTCATGATTTAAAATAATAAACAGATGTGTAAAATAATGACAAAACACACCTATCATCCCCTATAAATACCACCCTCATCATTTCTTCTCCTCACACCATTAATAAACTAATGATTATACATGTTCTAAAAATTACTCTTACCAATCCCCCTACACATGTCTAGGATCCATTGGTGTCACCGAAAATCCTATCCATTTTCCGCAAAGTGGTTCTTATGGAGGAGAAATTCAAGAGGTACAATCTTCATTCTTTTTCTATTAAATTCTTTATAATTTATTTACTTATTTGTCATATAATCACCTCATCTTATCCATACGTAATGATAACTATTGTATCTTTTACTTAATAAGTTTTATTTCGTTAATGAATTAATTAATCATAAAATATCTTCCCATTTTCATTTTACTAAAACAATGTAAATATCTATGGTGGTGTATCAATTTACAATCACCATGTACAATGCTTTTTGATTTTTTACTACATACATCAATTATTTTCATGAAAACGTTATTATTTTAAATGATATCTTATTTTTTATATTATATTTTATATAAAATTTGGATCCAATATATAATCATTATGAAAAAATGTTACAAGATGATAAGGGTTGTAAAAATTACAAAAATATATAAAATTATTTTGATTAACTTTATATATTATAAATAATTTTTAGACTATATAAAAATGGAATTTTAGAAAAATTAAACTTTTCTATGATCTCTAATAACATATACTTTCATTTCTGGATAATCATTATCATTGTAAAAGAACATCAATACTTACAAAGAAGAGAACAAATCATGAAAACAAGGAAATGGACCCTATTGAACAATGAAAATGAACTATATAACACAACAAATCCCTGAATGAATATAATAAAACATTAATAAATCAGATGCATTTATAATAGATTCTGAAATAGTTATATGAATAAATTATTTTTTTATCCATGATATAAATGTAATATAGTCACTCTGACATAAGGTAAGGGGATTCTTGAACCCAACTCCCCAATATTGGGTTTTCCTATTGTACTTAATTTTTTGTTAGTGCGCTCCAAAAATATCATTTCATTATCCTTACCTTATATTTTCTATTACATATATGTTTTCTATCATATTTTAGGACAAATTAATTTTTTGTTACAAAATTACTCTTATTTACAAAAATATACCCTTTACTTTTGATGATATTGTTTCTTCATCACTCAAAACAGATGATTCATATCCCATGTATGTTATTACATACTTTTTGGAACGTCAATAATTAGTCATGAATGTATTATTAGTTAAATGAATCCCATTTATTTTAATGGGTTATATTATGTATGAGATTGATATATATTCTATGTGGCATGCAAGATGAAGAAAATTTTATAATGTGATGGGTGTGCCTGAAATTTTATAGCACTCTAATGCATTGGGTAATCTGATGTATCATATTAGATAACATTAAATATATGTAAAAATGATTAAATATTTTTCACAACAATTTCAGGAAGTTCCCCACTAAGACAAGATTTTTCATTTTTATTCATTTACATATTCAATGACTTTATCTAATGCCTACTCTCATAATTATGATGATGATATTATGATAATTATTATTCTCACCACATGTCGTATAGATCCTTGTTCTTATCTAAAAAATTACTAGTCTTTTATCTCACCCATTTTATTATTGTATATATTTATGAGATTACTTATACTAATGATAAAACAAGATCCACAAAAACCTAACAAACAATGAATTTAATAAATTTGGATGTTCGATTATATAAAATTTATGTATGTCCTTAATTTTCCCAACATAATAAAAACTTTTCATCATTGTTTTTAAATGATTTTATTTTATTATCTTTAAAATTATGTGATAATATTGTATGAAATGTATGGTCTCTATAGATTGTATTATATTATGGTTTAGTGAATTCAGAAATTAGGATTATAGAAACATAGTGAAGACCATAAGTATGAGACTAATTATAAAAAATAACCTAATAATAATTTTTTTTAAAATAATAAACACAGGGATCCAACTATATATTACTTTAGAGATAATCTCACATAGGAATGAATTAATAATGACATGTTTAGTAATGTTTTTTTTAAAACTATTTCTATTTTAAAAAATAGTGGGAATAAGGATAAACTAGGTCAATAACCATTGTGAGGGACAATGTAGTGATTTCCTAAATCAAATCCCCAGTTCATTGAGAGGTGGTGTTTAAAATTTCAAGGAGATTCTTACCCAGCTGTATTAGGCTATGAATAACAACATGAATAATGTAGAGTGTCAAAATTTAAGTATGGTGTAGTAGTTTTCTATCGAGTATTTTATGCAAAAATTATCAACAATATTTAGTTGATCTTCTATTCCACTCGTTATGGAATAATGTGTTAATCAAATGGAGAAGATCATTTTTGTTTTTTAGTAATTTTAGATGGATATGGTTACAATTAAATTTTATCATCTACATGGAGAGGTAGATCATTAGTGGCCATTGATTATAAACACCAATATAATGGATAAAATTCATAATATTTAGTGGGAAGTCATTAAGATATTTTTTCTTAATTGGTATTATCCTCGAACAAATAATAGTATGATAGAGAGATAATTCATTGGGTTCAAGAAAAATTAATGTGAATATATCAAAAAATATAAAGAAAATTTCACAAGCCATCCATGATAAGATTTTATTTTTGTTTTCATCAATGGTAGAAAAAATTATGAGTCTTTAGTATATAAAATCACACCATTTAAAGGCTATAGAAATTCGAGATGTTGGGAGTTTTGAAGATTTATTTCTATGTGATCTTGAATTTGGGAAGGAATTTGAATAATGGTCCCATGTCTATGGTGATATGAAATGAAGTATAGTGTTTCAATTATAATGATCTAATTATAATAGTGGAAATAAATCCCAACGACTCACATGAAAAAAATGTGGGAAGAATCATCATGTAAAGTTCTATAAGTGTGGTATATAAGGCCACTAAGATCATGAATGTCAATGTGACATGGATAACCCAACCGATATGATGAAGGAAATGATAGAACCACCCATTGTTCAATGCTTTAATTATAGGGAGCAATTGGACCATGCCAATGAGTGTACTAATTCTCAATTCCCCATTGGAAATAATAATCATAGACCACTCAATCCAAAGGTGAAAGAGAACACTTAATCCCTCAATACAACTATTGTGTGGAATGAGAATAATGTTTTACAGTGTACACTTCCTATTAACTCAGGAATGGGAGAGAATATTCATTGAATACAATTATATATATTCCTTTATATCATTTATTTATTCTAGATCTATTTAATTGAAGCCTAAAAACATTTATATATAGATATTCGTGAAAACATCAAATGGAGAAATCATCAAAACTAGTGTATGGGAATATTCTCATGTTGGCATATATGGGATGATTATTGCAACTACTCTTGTGACCCTTCCCTTGGAGAAATTTGATGCTATATTAGTGATTTACATGATAATGTTATATAGAGAACACCAAATCTATTGGTAAAATGAAATATATTTTCAAATTCATAAAAATGCGATGCACCTCAATAAATTCAAGGAATACTAGTAATATCATAATGATGATCTCTCAATAGACTGAGTGTTGGTTCCCTATGATGAAGTGTACCTCACTAAAATGGTTGATTCAAATTAGTGGTAAACCTAGGGTAAATGACCATTATGGTGGAATAGAGTGATGAATTTCCAATTAGTTACCTAGACTTACCAAAGATCTAGAGGTAGATTTATCAATAAAACGCATACCTAATGATAATCCTATATAAAAATGTCCCAATATTATGGACACTATCAAAAATGAGTATTTATATATTATTCTTACAATGTTTTCATATTCCCTAAAGCATATCCTTATGGTGATTGAGTTCTCTTTGTAAAGAAAAAGTAAGCATGAATACAACTGTGTGTTGATTATCGAGAACTCAACCACATCACCATTAAGAATATGTATCCTCTTATAACTATAAATTACTAATTATATTAGCTATTATAAACTCAATACTAATCAAAGTTTTATCTCCTTTCTGAATATCATCAGCTAATAGTGAAGAAAAAATTATCAAAAAGACATCTATTTGTATAGTGTTTGGGAAATATATGATTCTAGTGATGCACTTAGGGCTTACTAACTCCCCTAAATTCATCATGGTTTTTATGAATATAGTATTTTGAAATTACCTTGAAAATATTTTGGTAGTGTTTATCGGCGATATTCACTATTACTGTAAGATAAAGGAGGGACATGAAAAACATTTAAGGATTGTAATGGAGAAATTATATAAGGATAAAATTTATACCTGATTGAGTATGTGTGACATTTGGATATATCATGTCACATTATTGGAATAAATTATCTAATGTGAGGAAACTTGTGTGAACCATTAAAAAATAATGGAAATTTCGTAATGGCCCAAAACCACTAGTTCCACAGAAATCCACAGTTTTATTTGAAAAGAAGTGTAGTACCGATGTTTTTTTAGAAATTTAACTTGATTTATTATCTCACTTTCTTAGTTAATAAAAAATTTCAAATATATGTCTATAAAGAATTCTTTGAGGAAATATTTAGGATGAAATATAGGAGGCTTATCACTACGTCTATACTGACATTGTTAATAGGTGGAGAAATACCTACAATGAAAATTAATGCTTTAAATAAATTATTATCATGTTTACTCTTGAATAATTATTATGTGATATGACCCACCTCATAGAATTTGAAGATCCATGAGATAACTACCTCACACATAATCAGAAGCTATTAGTTGTGTTTTTGCCTCAAAAAACTAGAGACACTACCTATAGGGATATAGGTGTGACATATATACCGATCACAAGAGTCAAAAGTGTATATTAACATATAATGAACTCATCATGAATAAAAAGAGATTGTTAGAGATAATCAAGGATTATAATTGATCTATTCAGAATCTTCTTGGGAATGCTAATAAGGTAGCAGATTCACTTAGAAAAAAATAACCATCAACTCTATCCCTGCGGTGTGTTGAGAAATGCACTGTATTCATGGATTTAAAAAAGTGTGTAATTGGAAATCATAATAGTAGGAATTACTCCCTTACTTTCCAAAATTATTTCTCAACAAACTATCTAATAAAAAATTAAGGAGGCTCAATGGTATAGTCTAGATCTTCAATAGATGTTAAATATAGTAAATTTAGGGATGATGCAAGAGTTCCATATCAATGATGATAATGTGATTTGGTTTGGAAATAGTCTTTCTATGTCTCCATAAATAAAGATAAATAAGAATCAATTGGATAATTCATAAAGCCCAACATTCATTATCCATCATTGATATACCAAATAGGGACCATGATCTTCATTAACACCTCTAGAGTGACGACATGAAGAATGTGATTTCTGATTATATTCTAATGTTCTCAAAATGTCATGATGTAAAATTGGAGAGACATAAGTACTAATTCACAATGAATATAGTTTCTATAAAAATGTGTAAATTTGAGAATTTCACCGTGGATTCTTCATAGGTCTCTAAAATACATCAAAAGGAAACCAAGTTATTTGGGTTGTGGTGTATTTACACACCAAGATTTCCCGATTTAACTATATTCAAGATGATTCTCCACTCGATATTGTTTCAATGATATAAGTGAATGAAGTGGTGAGGCTTCATGATGTTTCACAATACTTCTTTTTTCATGATCCATGGTTTATATCTCAATCTAAGATAAGTAAAAGACTTGAAATTCACACAAAAATTAATTTCACCATGACCGATCACCCCCAAACTAATGGAAAATAAGAAATGAATATTTAGACACTCGAATAAATTCTAAGATCATTTTTTATGAAATTCTATGGTGGATTTGATTAACATCTCCCATTAGTTGAGTTATAAAACAAAAATAGCATTCACTCAATTATTAATAGGGATCCAAATGATTCTATGTACTGCAAGTGATTTATAACTCCATCATGTTGGGCTGATATTTCCAAATAAAATTCACTTGGATCAGATCATATGTATGAGATGACATAGAAGGGCCATTCCATCCAACGAAACATAAAATATTTTCAAATTTTGAAAAATTACGATGATGACAACCATTAGAGGGACTTATATTTGAGTTTGGACATAATTCCTTCCTTTTAATATCATAATGTGAGAGGTTCATACATTATGGAAGAAATGGGATGCGTAGATTAGAGTACATTGGACCCTTTTATTACATTTATATCATATGTGTAGTGGCCTATCAGTATTCACATCAACCATGTATGCCTCCAAATCATGATGTGATTTATGTATCTCTCATGTAGAAGTAAATACCATATCCCTCACATGTACCAAAATCAGAGGTGGTACTTCTTGAAGATGATCTCTGTTATGAGAAGATGATGGAAAAGATATTATACGGGAGAGATAAGGACATACATAGAAAGACAACCCACCTTTCAAAAGTGTTTTTGAAGAACCATAAATATGAATAATCATCTTGGGAACTAGAGGAGGCGATTAATGAGAAGTACAATCACCTATTTCTATAAAATGAAATTTCGAGGGAGAATCTTCAGAATGGGGAAGAATGTGTCAAACCCAAAACTTTTCAATGGAATTTGTGAGGACCCGGACCCGCGAGGTCCAACCCTTTGCCATGTTCTGGATCCTAGGGGTGACGTCTTGGTGATAGGATGTCATTTCAGCATGCGACCGATCGGGGCGACCGATCAGTGCGACCGATTAGTGTCACCCATCATTGTCGGTTTCTTTTCTACAGTTCATCCCATAATGCCTATTTAGGATTTTCAACTTTTTTTCAAGTGTTTCAAATCCATTTAAAATCATATAATTAATACCCAATAAATCCCAAGGGACCTCCTCATTGGAGAATTAAATAACAATTAATTCTGTCGTTTGTAACTACCCAACCACGTTGGGAACCACGATCCGAATTTAAAGCTGTTCAAATCCCGATATCCAAGAGAAATGAGATCTTATCTATATATCACAGAGGAACTTATTCTTCATTCTTCTTCCTCTTGGCTGGCTTCCTTTATTCTCAATACTTTTGGAGTTTTTGACATCCCTCCCCTGTGAGTTGTGCTTTTCCCTAATTCTTGGCACGTGGAGAAGAACAACGATCTTTGATCAATAATGTAGGTTTATCCTTCGTATCTCCTTTATGTTTATCTTGTAGGGGTGGGTATGATTTTCCTCTATGGGAATTAATGAAACCGAACTTAATGAAGATGATGAACGAACTTTTAATGAACGAAGGGGGGGGGGTGTGATCAATGTTTCTGCTACACTACTTTTATGGTGTATGTGTTGTGAATTATGCGGGCCTATGCTCACTGAAAATCATGTATGTTCGTGGTATTTCCTTGTGCACTAATGAACCTTTGTTTTCTATGATGATTAAATGACTTAACCTAGAAATTGGTTAATCACGTAAACCCATATGGTTTAAAGTGATGTTCAGTAATACAAGAATCCTTGTGTGACCACCCCGGTTAACAAATAGGAAGAAGAACATAAAGAATGATGTGATTCAACCAAGAAGTTTCTCTACTTTGTTTTGGTAGTAGGGGAATTGTTCTGTTTGTATTACTATGGGGTGATGTGGGTGAGGATGGGATCCTCTGGTGTGGCATGATAGCTGGTTGTGAATTTGGGGTTGTGGTTGCTAGGCCTATATCACAGATTGGGGTGGATTCCTCTGTTATTGAGAATTGTGGGTTCCTGGTTTTGGGGGCGTGGGGCTGTGTCCCGGGGTTTTCGTTGTTTCTAGTACTTCGAGGGATCTCACTTATCCCTTTTGTGAGGGTTTCATTGGTTCCAGTACTTTAAGGGATCTCACTATTCCCTTTTGTTGATGCATCATTACAAGAGAACCAGGTGTGAATGCTTAAACTACTGTTTGGCTCTTTCTTTTATTTTTGGTCTGTGGTTATTCCTGTTAGTTTCCTGGTAGTGCAGAATTAACCCTAATGAGATCACTTAAACATGAAAACAACAATAGTTTAGGGGGGGATAGTTTGGGTATGAGTAGTGACTTGTTCGTGAGTGTCGTGGCTTCTTTTCTAAATAAATAGTAACAGGGGTGTTTGTTCTTAGGTTTTGGAACTCCTAGGTTGGGATGAGTGTTTGTTTCCAATACATATATATGTAGTTTTTATGTTTCTTATTCGCGCTCCACCCATAGTGAGCACTTAATGACGAACACCCCCATTTCATGGGGAGGGTGTTTTTTCCAACACTCCTATGAGTGGCTGGTTATTAGCTATTTTTCTGATCATTTTCTCGAATATCCCAAGACTCTTCGGGCAGGCTGTGATGGATTGAGGTCCATTATTAGACCAAGAATCTTCGGGCGAGGTAGTTGTGGTGGTTGGCCTAGGTGTCTGCGGGCCGGTTGTTTCCCAAGTGCCATCAGGATGAGGCCCATGTGCCTTCGGGCGTCGAATTAGTTTTTCAAGCCCATTTGTCTTCAGGCGTGGCAGTAGTTGTTCATGCCCAACTGCGTACAAGTGGGGTTTGTCAATGGGACTGCGGTGAGGCTATGGCCCAGGTGTGTGTGGGTGGGGATTGGCAGTGGGACTTCAGTGACATAATGGTGTCATTGGTTCGATAGATAGGATGTCTTCAATAACCAGTGGGAAAGTGGCGCAGGGTACCCAAATATCGATGTGCTATTACTATACATTACTTTCCATTCATTATTTGGGGATTGTGACATGGTGAGGCTTGGGTGGATAGTTTACCTTGCTATATGTTTTGGTTTTCTCTTTTCTCACAGGGCATTAGAATTCCTCTCCACTTGTGCATGAGAGAATTTGGTTTTCCCTACTGAGTATACTTGTATGCTCACCCTACATATATAAAACTGCTTTCAGGTTTCCATGAGGACTTCATGGATCATGCAGGACTATACTAGCTTGGACCATGAGGCAGTTGTTGTTGTCATTTTTCCTCTTTCATGGAAATTTAGCTTTGTATATTTTGTGGCCTGTATCATTTACCGTTGAACATGCATATGCGAATGGGTTATTTTTTGGATTTACCTTTACTTTCTGCTTTGTTATTGTTGGGGTTTCTATCTTATCTCTCGATCCTATAAAAATAAAAAGGGTAATGGCTTCCATTTTGGGTGTGATTCTATACCATTGGTGCTGGTCACCACTCCAGGGCCTATTGAAGGTGGGTTTCATGGTCATTATCTCTCCTAAAACATAAAGAAGGAAGGGCCTGACAATATACTGGCCATTCCCTCCTTTTGGTGAAGTCTGGTCATGATAGAATGGTATCAGAGAGAGGTTCGATGATGAAATATAGGATGGAGTCTATAGTTAGGTGCCGTGGGGATTGCAGCTGGTGGTAGGGAAACAATGTAGGGTGACCTTGGTGCGTGAATTAGGCCTGGGAAGACCAGCTTGGACATGAGATTTTAGGGCCCCCCGTGATCCGATGTAAGGACTTTGGAAGTACCGAACGACCAAGTGAGGATACACTAATTGCATGGTAGAGACCCTAGGAAAGTTACATGCATCATAATGACATGTGTTCTTATGTTTCATGGTTGTCTTGGGGATTCAAAAATAAATAAATGAGTCTATGAAAATTTAAGAACAATATTTGACACTACTCAGGCTTAGGAATTCCTTGTTTACCTTGAAGCTATGGAACCTGGGAGGTGACCACGTGTTGTGCTGGAGATCGAGACCCAGGAGGGTGACTTGGCCGATCAGTAGAGGACCGGTCGAGAGGAGGAGGATGATCAGTGGAAGAAGACGCTTCAAGCCTTTCAGCGACAGATCCTCAAGAAGTACGAGCTTGGATATAGAGACGGAGAGCTGGCTAGAGGATATGGTGATAGCTTTTGGCTTGATCCGGGCTCCGGCGGAGTATTAGGTTCCTCTAGCCATGAGCTAGATGTGGGGAGTAACACGTCATTGGTGGAAGCTTTATCTTGGAGAGAAGAGGGAAGCTGATGTTGTGTGGGATGACTTCGAGAAAGAGTTCCGGGAGGAATTCCTCTCTTCCATGATGAAGGCTGAGAAGATTCAGGAGCTACTCTCCCTCCATCAGGGGAGTGTGTCAGTGAGAGAGTTGGGGGTCAAGTTCAAGGATCTCCTTACCTTTGCTCCAGACCTTTTTTTGGATGTGGAGTCTAGGGCGAGACGTTTAGAGGAGGCACTTAGACCTTCTCTTCAGTACGCTATTACCCCCTTCACCCTACGACATACTTAGAGGTGCAGAAGAAGGATGAATTGGTGGAGAGGATGAAAATGATGGGAGGTGTTTCACAAGAGGCGATCCAGTTGGGCTCGTCAAAGGGGAAGGCTGTCTGCAGCATGCCTCCAGCATCAGGGCCCTCTAGGTTCCAACCAGTAGGGTTTAGGCCGCAACAGTTCCAGTTCTGACCTCCTAGTGCTCTCCCTTTTCCCTTTGGGCCCGGGAATGAGGTGATTCGTCTGTGGAAGACATGGGAACCTTTGAAACCAGTGCCCGAACAGAGTACATTACGGTGGGGGTGGGCAGGTCCAGCACCCACCTCAGAAGTAGCAATTCCCGGCTAGGCCCTTTCAGCCGTGGTAGCAGGGGAAGCAAGCTCCTGCCCCTCCAAGGGTATAAATTGTAGGAGGAGGCCGAACTCAGTGCGCTCCTCAGGGACCTCGACCCGGGCGTGGTTGGGGAGGTGGCCGACAGCTGAGAGGCATAGGAGATGGGCATGGGCAGTTGAACGTCACAGAGGCAGGAGTTCCAGCAGGGCCAGAGGCCGTTCGATGTATGGTCAGCTTGTTTAGTACCCTTGTATATGACTTGTTTGATACAGGAGTTTCGAAATCCTTTGTTACACCTAGTCAGTCCCGTGCTCTGGGTTTAGACGCTGAGTGACTTCCCATTCCCCTGGTGCTAGGCACACCTTTCGGAGGACAGACAGACTTGTTGTATGTTTGTCAAGGGTGAAGACTGATGATAGGGCCACATCAGTCAGTCAGGGATCTTATTTTGTTGAAGATACAACCATACGATATCATCCTAGGCATTGACTGGCAGTTCCATGTATGTTCCATCATTGAATGCTTCCAAGGAAATGATTAGTTTTCAGACATGGGTGGCCGACGAGTGACTTTCATCGGCGAGCGGAGTTTCCATGGAATAAGCAAGTGATGGGAACTTATCCTCTCATTGTAGGCTGAGCTGTCAGTGGAGTCGGTGGATACAGAAATGGTTTAAGTGCTAGGGATCATCAGTGAGTTTATGTACATCTTCCCTAAATAGGATTCAACTCTTCCACCTTGACATGATGTTGTGTTCGGGATAGACTTGCAACCTGGTGCCCATCCAATTTTGATGGCTCCCTATCGAATGACACATTCCAAGTTTCAGGAGTTGCAGATCCAGATTGATGATATAATGAAGAAGGGTTTTGTTTGGCCGAGTGAATCACCGTTGGATGCTCTTTTTTAGTCTGCGAAGAAGGAAGATGGTGGCCTAAGGTTATGCATTGACTACAGGAGGCTGAATAAGGTGATAGTCAAGAATCGATACCCTCTACCAAGGATATACGATCTCTTTGACCAGCTGAGGGGATAAAGTTGGTTCTCGAAGACCGATCTGTGGTATGGATATCACCATGTGGTGGTGAAGGAGGGAGACGTCTCGAAAATGGCATTCAGGTGCAGATATGGCCACTTTCTGTTCATGGTCATGCCGTTCGGTGTTACAAATGCTCCAGGCGTGTTCATTGGGCTCATGAAGTCTGTCTTTTTGGAATATTTGTTCCAGTTTATAGTTTTGTTTATTGACGACATCTTGATCTACTAAATATCAGAGGAGGATCATAGTGAGCACTTGAGAACGGTTTTATAGGTCCTCCGACAGCACCAGCTCAATGGGAATTTATCCAAGTGCATGTTCTGGACACGAGGAGTTCATTTCTATGGACATGGGGTGTCTGAGAAGGGGATAGCAGTAGACCCATCGAAGTTCAAGGCGGTTGTTTCTTTGGAAACACCCAAGAACGTGGCAGAGGTTCATAGTTTCCTTGGGCTGGCATGTTACTATCGGAGGTTCGTTCCCAACATCTCCTGAGTTACGACACCATTAATAGCCATGATCAAGAAGGACCACACTTTTTTATGGGACGACCAGTGCAAGTAAGCCTTCAGAAACAATGGGTGATCACTTATGGGTCTAGGAAGTTATGTCTCCACGAGTGAAACTATGCCACCCATGACCTAGAGCTCATGGTGTACATGTTAGCACTAAAGTTGTTGTGGAACTACCTCGTTTTGGAGCAGTTCGTGGTTTTCACAAATCGCAAAAGATTTAAGTTTATCTTCTCCCAGTGGGACATGATCTTATGGAAGTGAAGGTGGATGTAATTCCTTCAAGACTACGGCTTCGATATTTCCCACACCTCGGGAAATAATAATGTGGTGGCTGATGCTTTGAGCAGGATGTCGTGGAAGGATGTATTCCGAGAATCGGAAGATACTTGGATGTGGATGGAGGATTTGGCTTCCTTGCACCTAGATGCTAGGATGGAAGGTGGTAGAGGTTTCCTGTATCAGATGACGATGCAATCTTTTCTGTTTCTGCAGGTAGAGGAGTCCCAATGGGGAGACTTAGAAATCGAAGTGATGCGTGACCGAGTTGACCAGGGCAATGTTCCAAAATGGTGGATAGAGGATTGTCAGAACCTGATGATTTTCCTAGGAAAGCTGCTCGTTCCAGAGGTAATTCATGGAGAAGTTCTTAGTGAGTTCCACAACTCACCCCTAGTGGTGCACTCGGGAGTTTCCAAAATGTACCAGGGCATGAGGAGATAGTTCTTGTGGCCCGGGGTGAAACGGGTAGTAGTAGAGTTCGTAACAAAGTGCCTAGTATGTCAAAAGGTGAAGGCAGAACACCGTGTACCAGGAGGGTTGTTGCAACCTTTAGATTTCCCCGGGTGGAATTGGGAAGACATCTCGATGGATTTTGTCACCGGGCTACCCAAGGTTCTAGGAGGTTGCGACACTATCTCAGTATTGGTGGATCAGTTGACGAAATTGGGCAACATTATGGCAATCAAGGAGTCAGGTGGAGTGGATACTTTAACACGAATCTACGTAGATGAGGTGGTGCGGTTTCATGGAGTTCTAAGATCCATAGTCTTTGATAGGGATGTGAGGATTACCTCATGAGTCTGGAGGGGATTGCAGCTTGCTTTTGGCACCTAGCTTTGTCTTAGCACTAATTTCCATCCCCAGACAGATGGACTGACAGAGCGCACCATCTAGACCTTGGAGGACATGCTATGGGCATGTATTCTGGATTTTGGGGGATCTTGGGTGTGACACTTACCTATGGTAGTGTTTTACTACAATTATTACTATCACTCTACCATTAGAAAGGCTCCATTTGAATCCCTGTACAGGAGGCCATGTCGCTCAACCGTGTGTTGTTCTAAAGTTGGGGAAGTGAGTGATTTTGGTCCGGAAGATGTGCAGATCACGGAAAAGGTGGTTCGACTTATATGGGAAAGGATGATGGTGGAACATGACCGACATAAGTCATATGCCGATAATAGGAGGAGAACCTTGGAGTTTGGGGTTGGGGACCACGTATTCTTGAAGGTCTCCCCTCGTCATGGACAATAGAGGTTTTGGTAGGGGGAGCAAACTCTCTCCGAGATTCATCGGACCCTTTGAAGTATTGCTGCGGGTCGGAGAAGTGTCTTATTATCTAGCATTACCACCACCGCTACTGAGGATATATGACATCTTCCATGTGTCCTAGCTCCATCGGTATCTGCATGAAGATTCACAAGTACTTCACTGGGGAGATCTATATATCGAAGACTATACAATGTTTGTGGAGCGACCAGTGATGATCGAGGATCGTGTAGAGAAGGTGCTTCGTGGGCAAACCATCCCTTTGGTTTGTGTGGTGTGGAGGCATAGTGGGCTTGAGGAAAGTACCTGGGAATGGGAAGCAAAGATGTGTGCCCAGTACCCAAAGTTGCTTTGGATTTTTTGTTGTTCTATTTTGTACGTGTTGTGACGTAAATACTTACCTTGATAACCATGGAATGTGTGGTTTTACTTTTATATGGATGTGTGTGAAATGTCCTGAGATATGGTGAGGGGAGGACCTAATCCCTTGTTAAGAGGCATTAGAGTGGATGCGCCTAAACCCATGCGAGCGAGTCAGAGCTGCCAAAGTGGATAGTATCTTAACATGTAGGAAGGGAAACTCCTCACCACGTGACCGTAAATATTAATCCTTCATTTTATAGTGATTATAAGTGTTCGGGTTCACTCTTTAGAGGTATCTTCCGAGGTGGTTTTTTGGACACCCCCTCTTTTCTTCAGGTTTGATTTTAAATTATCGAGGGTGAGAATGCTTTGAGAGGTATCTGATGTGATGACCTAGACCCTCAAGGTCCAACACTTATACAAATTCCAGATCCAAGGGGTGACGTCTCGGTGCTAGGACGTCAATTCGGTGTTAGACCGATCGGGGCGACCGATCAGGGCGATCGATCGGTGCGACCGATCGATGTTACCCATCCTTGTCAGTTTCTTTTCTACAGTTATTCCCGTAAGGCCTCATTGGGATTTTCAAATTTTTTTCAAGTGGTTCAAATCCATTTAAAATCCCATAATTAATTCCCAATAAATCTCGAGGGACCTCCTCAATGGAGAATAAAATAACAATTAATTCTGTCGTGTGTAACCACCCAAACGCGCGGGGAACCACGATCCAAATTTAAAGCCGTTCAAATCCCCATATCCCATAACAATGGGATCTTATCTATATATTTCATGAGAATTTCTTGTTCCTTATTCTTCCTCTTGGATGGATTCCTTTCTTCTTATCACTTTTGGAGTTCCCGACATCCATCCCATGTGAGTCGCGCTTTTCCATAATTCATGGCACTTGGAGAAGAACATAGATCATTGATCAATCATGTAGTGTTTTTCTTTGCCTCTCCTTTCTGTGTATCATGCGGGGTGGGTATGATTTTCCTCTGTGAGAATTAATTAAACAAAACTTAATGAAGATAATGAACGGAATTTTAATGAATGAAGGGGGGGGGGAGTGTGATCGATGTTTCTGCTGTACTACTTTTATGTTGTATGTGTTGTGGATTTTTCGGGCCTATGCTCACTAAAAATCATTTTCATTGGTGTTTTTTCCTTGCGCCCTAATGAAAATTTGTTTTCTATGATGATGAAATGACTTATCCTGGAAATTGGTTAATCAATTAAACCCAGTTGGTTGAAATGGATGATCAGTAAAACAAGAATCCATGTGTGACCACCCCGGTTAACAAATAGAAAGATGAACCTAATGAATGATGTTCTTGAACCTGGATGTTTCTCTACTCTATTTTGGTAGTAGGAGAGTAGTTCTGTTTGTCTTACTATGGGGAGATGTGGGTGAGGATA
This sequence comes from Viscum album, assembly GCA_963277665.1. NCBI lineage: Eukaryota > Viridiplantae > Streptophyta > Magnoliopsida > Santalales > Viscaceae > Viscum > Viscum album. The sequence goes on from OY728137.1 coordinate 1,904,324,825, forward strand.
GGATCTTATGGTGCGGCACAGTTGTTGGATGTGAATATAGGGATGTGGTTGCTCTGCTTATATCACGAATTGGGGTGGAATCCTCTATCATTGAGAATTGGTGGGTACATGGTATTGGGGATGTGGGGCTGTGTCTCGGGTATTTCATTGTTTCTAGTACTTAGAAGGATCTCACGTATCCCTTTTGTGAGGGATTCTTTGGTTACAGTACCTTGAGGGATCTCACTAGTCCCTTTTGTTGATGCAACATTACAAGAGAACCGAGTGTGAATGCTTAAACTGCTGTTTGGAACTTGTTTTTGGCATGTGGTTATGCCTGTTAGTTGCCCGGTAGTGCAGAATTCACCCTAATAGGATCACTTGAACATGAAAACAAGAATGGTTGAGTGGGGAATTAGTTTTGGAATGAGTTGTGACTTGGCCATGAGTGTCGTGGCTTCTTTTGTGAATAAATAGTACATGGGTGTGTGCACTTAGGTTTTGGAACCCCTAGGGTGAGATGAGTGTTTGTTACCTAAACATATATCTATAGATTTTATGTTTCTTAATCGCAGTCCACCCAAGTTGAGCACTTAGTTCTGAACACCCCATTCCATGGGGAGGGTGTTTTTCCCAACACTCCTATGAGTGGCTAGTTATTAGCTCCTTTTCTACTCCCTTTCCCGAATAGCCCAAGACTCTTCGGGTAAGATGTGATGGCCTGAGGTCCATTATTAGCCCAAGAATCTTCGGGCAGAGTAGTTTTGATGGTTGGCCAAAGTGTCTGTGGGTAGGTGGTTTCCCAATTGTCTTTAGGATGAGGCCTAGGTGTCTTCGGGCGTGGCATTAGTTGTTCTGGCCGAGGTGTCTTCAGGCGTGACAATAGTTGTTCTCGCCCATGTGTGTGCAGGAGGGGTTTGGTAGTGGGACTATAGGGAGGCTATGACCCAGGTGTGTGTGGGTGGGGTTTGGCAGTGGGACTGTGGGGATAGAATGGCGGGATTGGTTTGATGCATAGGATGTCTTCAATAAACAGTGGGAAAGTGGACTGAGGTACCCAAATATCGATGTGCTATTACTATATATTACTTGCCTTGAAATTTTTGGGGATTGTTCCTTGGTGAGGCATGGGAGGATAGTTTACCTTGTTAGATGTTTTGGTTATCTCTTTTCTCACAGGGCATTAGAATTTTTCTCCACTTGTGAACGAGAGATTTTGTTTTTCCCTACTGAGTATACTTGTATGCTCACCCTACGTATATAAAACTGTTTCAGGTTTCTAGGAGGACTTCAGGGATCGTGTAGGACCATACTAGCTCGGACCATGGGGCGGTTGCTGTTGTCATTTTTCATTTTTCTTGGTACATTAGCTTTGGAGTTTTTGTGGCTTGTATCATTTACTATTGACCATGCATATGGGAACAAGTTATTTTCTGGCATTACCTTTACTTTCATCATTGGTATTTTTGGGGTTGCTATATTATGTCTCGATCCTATAAAAAAAATTATAATGCCTTCAATTTTTGTGAGATTCTATACCCTTGGTGCTGGTCGCCACTCCAAGACCTATTTAAGGCGGGTTTTGGGGGTCATTATCTCTCCTTCAACTTAAAGAAGGTAGGGCCTGACAATCTGCTGACCCTTCCCTCATTTTGGTGAAGGCGGGTCAGGACAGAATTAACTCATTTTTAATAATTATATTATATGTCTAAAAACAAACATATCATAGAGAGACAATAAAAACATCTTTCTGCATAATGGTTAATGAAATAACTGATATTTCAAGAAGTTATGTAACATACACTGATAGAATAATAACCTGATAATTTCAATTATAATATGAACATTAAAAAAATTAACATAACCAATGGAATATTAATCTCACCTAAATAAGAATAAATAAAATTTTCTTATAATAGAAATAAAAATATGATATAATTTTATCATAGTCAAAATAAATAGTTTTTAAAATGGTATATTAAGTGCTGGTGTTTTTGAAAAAACATAAATGTTTATTTAAAATTTTATAATCAATAAAAGTATTTAAAATAATTTTTATCCATAAAATATAATAATAATTTAATATTTTGTTTCCATATTATTATAATATAGTTTTAAGAAACCCTAGTAAATTTATTAATATTACATAAAATCATTTATAATGTTAAAATACCTATTTTACAAATTAAAAATGATGTTAAATAAAAATTCAATTTCCCATATTTATAAAACAAAATTTCACAAAATGGATTCCATTTTCAATTTTAAAAATCTAAGATATTTTATGATAAATTGTTAGTATTTTTCAAAAATACAATATTTTTATGAATAATAAAATATGATGGATTATGATAAAAAAATAAATACATGATTTTTTAGTCATTTTTAATGTAGGAAAGTTGTAATCCCAAAACATAGAAATATGATTCATCATTTTTATTATAATTAGTAATAACGGTCAAGCTATCCATAGTGTTGAAAAAAATAATAATCAAATTAATAAAATATTTGGAAGATATCCATGTCATCCCCAATAAATACCAACCCTCACCACCTCCTCTTGTCACACCTTTTAGGCCTTTATGCTTCTCTATTTGTTACCCAATACTCTTACCATGACAATTCTCAATAGTATATGATCCATTGGTCTCATTAAAATACCAAACAATTTTCCCTATGGAAGTTATAAATGTGGATAAATTCAAGAGGTAAAATTATATTTCTTTTTATTTTAATTTATTTTAAATTTCATTTCTTTTTTATCCCCTATTAACCTACCCATATCCAAGTGGACTATTAACTATAGTTTCTTATATAGACTAGACTTTTATTTTCTTAATGGAATAATTCATCTTCAAATATCACCCCTTTTTGAATTTATCAAAAAATGAACAAATTTATGGGGTGAATTGATTTATCGCCATTATAGATGATGCATTTTCATTTTCCACTAATTCCATAAATCTGGGTCATTAAATTATTATTTTGGTTAAATATTATTTTTTTATATATTTTATGAGTTATATAATTTCCTTGAACCAATATATAAACATCATGTTAAGTAATATGATATATGCTCATAATGGTATAAAAACCCTCCAAAATAAATTTAATCACTATCATTGATGTTCTTTCTTAAATTAATCCTCATACCGTATAAAAAATAATGTATAATTCTAATTAAACATATTGATGATCATTAATGAAAGATCATTTCAATTTTGGATAATAATTCTCATTTTATAAGAACCTATATTCTTATAAACATGTGATCCGATCAAGAAAAGCGAAAAACCGAACACTCTCAAACGATGAAATTAAACAATATAACTCACCAAAACGAACATAAGAGAACATTATAAAGATATAATTAATAAAATACATGTATAATTAGTTTTTTATACTTTAATTCTTGAATTTAATTTTATTTTCTATGATATCAATGTGATAAAAGAACTCAATCATAAGGCTAGGGGATTATCAAACCCAACTCTACTTCCATGTGATTCCCCTCATTCATTCCATTTTATTATAGACATTCTTTTAATATTACATAAATATCAATTCATTATCCTCTCTTATCATTTCTGGGATATATATGTTTCTAATATGATATAATGACTAATGGAATGATTTTTTTCCAATGAACTCTTGTTTCAAAAAATATATCTTTCACATCTCATGATATTGTTTCTTATTTACTATGTATTGTTGATACATGTAACTAGTATGTTAATCCCTATGTATTTCTGGGAAAACATTTATTCATGATTGTGTGATTTTTTAAGTGAAACACATTACATCTAATGGGTTATTTTATCTTCAATATTGACATGCATTCTGTTGGTCATTCATGAGTATGTATATGTTATGACTTTAAGGGTGCCCCCAAAATTATATAGCGCTTCAATGAATTAGGTAATGTAATGTTTCTCATTATATAAAGTGAAATATGTGTTAATGTGATGCAATATTTTTTCAAAACAGTGTGTTTTATTTGAACACTAAGACATGAAGTTTTAATTCTTTAATTTCCACATTCAATGACTTTATATAATATTTCCTCTCATGATTATTATGATGAATATTACCACCACATGTTATATTGATCCCTGATATAATCTATCCATTAATTGTTATTTTACTCTACCCCTTATTATTATGTATATTCTTATGTGATAACACATACTAATGATAATAAAATAGCCAGTAAGATTCTATAAAAGAAGGGGTAAAATAAAATTTTATGTTTAATTATGTAAAAGATATGTTTGGTACTTAATTAGAAAAAGATAATGGAAACATTTCATCCTTGATATGTACATCTTTTATGTATTTTATCTTTAAAGTGATGTAATATTCATGTAATTATGGCTGGGTCCCTATAAGAAAAACTGTTGTGAATTATTTTTTCAGCATGATGTGAAAATAATTTAAACAAACAATTACGATAATCACATTTTTTGTGGATTATAAAAAATACATGAAATAGGTTAATAATGTTTTTAAACAACTCAATTGAAATATTTTCCTATATTAATTTATTGGTCTTCCATTTTTATTGAACTATTTGATGAATTGAATTCATATCCGTATAGATCTCTGTTATTCTAAGTTTTCATTAGATATTCATTGATTCTCAGTCGAATGATGGTGTTGAGTATAATAACGAAGGTGTACGTAATTTATGAGGAGCTTAAGGGTTTACAAGACCATAATATGTTTTATGTGGATTATTTCATGAGATCATAAGAGTTTGATGAAGATGATGACGTGTTACTAAAGGATTCTCTTCATTGTGGGTTTTTTACATTTGATCATGGTAGTGATATTTCTCCATATCTTATTTATAAATTTTATAAGTAAAATTTTGTTAGATAGGTATAATATAGGATTGAAATTCTTATATAGATATATTATGTCCATGATGTTTTATATCCATATAATTTTATTCAGTATTTTCATGACAACTGTTATATTATTCAATTTTTTGAGAATGATATTGAAGATGAAAACAATTCACAATGAATTATTAATATTATAGATCATTTAGAGAAGTTTTAATATTGTAGATTAATTTCATTGGTTGTTTTCTTATAGAGACATAATAGATTAAGGGATTTTAAATAGGAATCCGAGTAATATATTTATTATTTATTTCCAATGTATTAGTGATGATTTTAATCTTTTTAAGATAATGGGTTTCATTTTACAATGATATCTATCTTTTTACCATTTTGTTATTTTTATTACAGATTGTAGGATTCCATACATAATGATTTCTCATAGGGTGATTTTATTTATAATGGTTTGTAGTTTTTTTATTGAGGAAGATTTTGGAATAATTTCAAAGTTGATATGATGGGTTTTTTTATTTTAAATTCTATAAAAGATATGGTGAAATATTATATGTCATAAGTAATATATGTTCTATGTCTTTAAATGAGAGAACCAAACTATAGTCCTGAAAATACAGGTTTTCGGTTAATTCATAGTTTCTTCCATGTTTACATGACCCCATAAAATTATCTATATAATAGTATTTCATTAAAAAAAATTTTAGGACATCCATGATATTTGATTTAAACATGATTAACTTTTCTGATATGAAGTGTTCATTTTGGATACTCAGAGGTTGATTTTTAAATAAGATTCACAAACCCATACAAAAGTCACATAACCCATGGAAAAACACTAAAACCATGATTTCATTATAAATATGGACCTTTTTTTCCCTTTTACAATTATATAAATTCTCTCTGAATCCCTTATTGATTGGGGTTAGGGTTTTGGTGGCCTGTTCTATAAATTATGGATACTAATATTTTTTATACTTTTCATCCTTATGATTCAATCCATGTTTCCTTCTTATCCATTTTACATCGGTCACTTTCTCTTTCAATGTTTTTTTATTTTATCTTATCTTATTTTAATAAAATGGTTGGTGACTTTGCTATGTTTTTGGGTTTTTCTAAATACATTTATTAAAGTATTATTCCTATAGGTAATTATGTTTCCACCTTATAAACTTATTATAAATAATTAATTTTTCTTGTATACATATTTTCTAAGAATCATATGAGTTAAGAGACTAGGGATCTGAATTATTATTTTATGAGTAAAATGAGTAATTAAAATTATTTTTTTTGCTTTTGAGAATGGTTGTAATTAACCTAGTGATGATAATACCTGTAATAATGAAACTAAAAAAAGGACATGTTAGTCATCTATTTATTATGTAATTTACAATATATTGGTTGTATTATATTTCATATATATATTGATCAACCTTTTATTTTGATAGTATTTATTTCTTTATAGATATTCATTAATAAAATCATAATTGAACAATAATTTATTTTTTTAAATGTAAATGGAGATACAAAAATCAATAATTTTATATATAAGAAAATTTTCTAATTATGCATGAATTGGTTCATGAAATATATTTTATGAGTAAATGAGGATGTTTTTCTATTCATCGCTACTACAATTTTTGTTTTTTTCTACTATAATAATGATTGGTTATCCCATTCATAACATAGTGTAGTCATAGAATGGTTTTATCATTATCATTAGAGAGGAGTGATGATGTATTATTATTATGGTTGTAGCATAACATGGTTGATACGTAATTGACTGGGAGCTAAATTGGAGGGGATGAAATCAATGTTGAGGTAGGTATCATGAGTTATTATGTTTTGGTTGTTGTTGTTGTTATTGTGGTGGTGTTTTTGTTGTTCTAAGTGCTTTGGTTATTGATGTGGTGATTATTAGCAGCTTATATGGTCATCTGAAAAATACATCTAATATTCCATTGTAATGAATCAATTGATTAATTTAAGAGTAAAGGTGGTGACAATATAAATGTTTATTGAGTGAATAAATAATTATGTAAATAAAAAAAATTAATGTGGGTTGATATATTTTAATAATTAAACATAATAGAGAAAAAGTCAAACAAGATAGGTAAAACCCTAACTATAGTGAAAATGTTACTGATAAATGAGTTTATATGTAATTTTTGTTATTTTAAATATCTATTCAATGATATATTTAATAATAATTGTAAATATAGTCTTCAATGATTAAATAATTTTTGTTTACAATTTTTATGTAATTACATAATATATGGTTACTAAATGATATATGTTAGATGAATATTAATTGGTTTATATTTCAGTAATTTTAAATAGATTATGGGAGGATATATGATATGTTTAATGGCTATTTGGAGTTATTGGGGGAGTTAGTTATTTGGTGGTTTATAGTGGATGTTATATTAATATATGATATAAATGGTTACAACTCAAATACAGATGATGATATTTGACTTTGGGTTAGGTATGTATGATATATTTATATCCAATATGGTTTGTGATTTTTTGATACATGACTAAAAATTCTAGGTAATGCAAGTGTAATCCACTTGTATTTGATAAAGGAAAAAGAGTTAATTAGGATCAGGGTTTCCCATGTATACTTGTTATTGTGTTGTTTTTATATTTGTTTTAGAGTTATTGGATGTATTTTATATTTTTGCAGAGTATTATTTGGATATTGGTAATGTTGGAAGATAAATTTTGGAATATTGGGAAAGTTTCAAGGGTGGATTTTTTAGACACCTATACTATGTAGTGAAACCATAAAGCATAAATGGATGTTTATAGGATATTCTATTGGTATTAACACCATGAATTTGGGCCAAAAATTTTTTTTTACAGTTACCAAAAATGTATTTTAATACCCAAATCCCCATTCTTCCATATTTTTACTCCTTTAAAAAAGTACCACTTTCCTATGATATTTTAAGATATGTTGGAATTATTTCCAAATTTTAATCCATTCTCCCTTGAGTTTTTTTATTTTATAGTTCCATACAAAATTTTTGTTGTTCCCCATTATTTATATATTTCGTATCTCTCATAGATATATGATACTGATATGGGGTTTCACAAAACCCTGAAAAAATAAACACTATTCAATAAAATATAGTTTTTTAGCTATATAAGGAAACATTGTGGTGAAAATATTTTGGATTTGGAATGAATATATAGGGTATGGTTTTGTTTATTCTCTTATATCCGCTTGTTGTTAATCTATCTTAGTGGAAACCCTGACCTGGTACGATATTGGATATTTTTTTATGACGTCGTGAATTTTTTATATTTTTTTCACATAAATTTAATCTTTTCCATATTTTTATTATACACAATAACTATTTTATCTAGATTTATATGGGACATTGAGTTTTTCCTGTTTTATAACCAACACTGTGTATAGATTGTGTTACACAAATAATCACGTTTATAGAATATGTGACATACTATTTAAATTTTATTATTTGATATGAAAATCAGTACATATCTTTTAGAATTGAGTGTATGAATAGGACATTAAAAATTATGAAAAATATATGTTTTTTACATTTATATATAATTAATTTTTAATTGACCTATTAGTCATAAATTAAAATAAAAACCATTTGAAGAGATATAATATATTTTTCTAAAAAATATTATTTTGCACACAAACATGATTTAACATAATAAATTAAACAAATATATTTTGGTTAATTATTTTATTTATGTTTATATATTATATATCCATTAAAATTTACTATAATTATCTCTTGTGTTTTCTAGATAAGAGATATGAATAAATTAAAGTTTACTCTTAAAAACATTATTTTTCTAAAAAACATTTTATTCCTTTTGAAGACATTTTTTAATATGAATTTTTTAGACTTTGAAGAAATTTTATTTTGAAAAATAAACTAAAATTCTAAAATCATAATTAAATTTATCTACGAGTGATTTTATTGATTTTTTTAAAAAAGGAAAACGATTCAATGAATATTGAAAAATTCTTTTTTTTCTTTAAGAATTTTCATTTCATTTAAATAATTTTAATACATAATAATTGATATAATATAGTCATAAAAGATTAATATGTTAAATTGTATATCTATTAAACCAATTTAGTTCATCATAACCAAATTTATTTGGAATTTTGATATTATAAAATTTTAAGCGTTATATGATTTTCTCTCTGGAAAACCAATTTTTTAATGTCTGTTGGTTTATTTTTAAATGAAATTTGTTACTTATGAGAATTAATTTTGGAAACATTAATTCCATTTTCGGAATTAGAAAATTTTATACTTTCTAATATGTTAAACATAATTTTTTATAACTATGAATAGTAAAACAAGTTCAAATTAATTATAACTGTTATGTTCAAAATATGATTATCATGGGTTTAACTAAAACAATATGTGGTAAAATGAGAAATAATTTTTACAAAATACCATTTCATATAAATATATATATTTTATATTCTCTATTTTTCTAAAATTTCTTATTTTTTATCCTTTTTTCATTCAAACAATAGGAGTCAGATTTATTCTCTTCCTAAATTCTATGTGAGTCCCCTCTCCCACTTATAAAGGCCACCAAATATCCTTACGTATTCACACATAAAAACCATATGGTTTAGAAAATACCTACCCATATATTTTCTTTAATTCCCTCCGAAAATCATTGATGCATTCTTGTCATTATAAATTTAATCAAATAATTCTTTATGTAAAACCTAAATAGGTTGACTAAAGAATATGTAATGTTTTTAGCTATTAGTTTTTGTCTTACTGGTTTTCTATATACTAAAATATTTATTAGATATAATAATATAATAAACAGTTTTATTCCACATACATATATTTTATTATGTAAATTTTATAACATAAATCTTTATCACCATTCATCAAATGGGTTAAAAAATAATCATTCTAGTGTACATCGAACAACCTCTCTATGGACCCGTGTTATTATTTGATTATGATGACTTATAATCCATTAATAAATGATGGATTACATTTTTATTTATTATATTTATGAAATTAAGATACCTCTAGAAATTTTATAGCCCATATATCTTCTTTCCATCCCACATATTGGAAAAACGATGTTCTCAAGTATAAGGATAACTATATCTCTTTGAACAAATATGATTTGTTTTTTCATTTCTATTTTATATGGATCATAAAAAGGACTGGTTATATAAATATATAATATATTTTTAACATAATTTCATGAATAAAATTTTTATATCAAATAGATGTTATTAGTTTCTATTTTTTGGGTGTTATGATAACATCATTCTTGTTTACAGTAGACTACCACCTGTGGAAGCAATGTGATTAATTTTTCAGTAAATTGTTTCATGTAATGGAATTATAGAAAATTAAATTTTTATATTTAAAATAAATTACATAAAAATTATTTACGAAAGTTAATGTATTATTTTCTTTTTTTATTTCATCCCTCGTGGAAATAGATATATTGTTCATGCATTCATATAGTCTACTATATCCATGAATGATGTATTTCATTATATAACATTATATAACATGGACCATCCTAAATAAATATTATGTAAATATATATGATATTAATATGATGGTTAGAATGTTTTTGTATTATTGAATCATGATATATGTAAATGGATTGAAAATAAATAAATGAAAACATACAAGAAAAACAAAGTGGTTATATCTGGAAATTTATTTCAATAAGGAATTGTTATCAAACTTGTAATACATCATCAAAAGTATATCATATATGATATGAAATATGTATTTATATATACTTATAAAATTCATTATTCTATAGTGAAATTTAATATTCAATAGGTTGCAATGAGTACGAATGAAGTAGAAACCTAATGTATGGTGTTTTTATTCTGTCATCTATTTTTAGGAGACATATGAAAAATCTTCACCTGTTGATTTTGATTGGTGTATATACATAGATTTGACATGTTATATTAATAATCTATTTATTTCAAGGAATTTTAAATTTTAATTCGATGTTATGTTTAATTAGATCTTATGATTCATAATATTGCTAATGTGGGTAGGGATTTTTGTCTGTAATTACATTCTTTGAGACATATGTCAAGTTACACACATATCTTTCTTTATGAGTTGTATATATTGATCCTTTTACATGTAATATAATGAATAGATTTAATCTAATAATATTTTATGTTTCATTAAATTTTATTCATTCAAGTGGATTATGATTTAATGTTATCATATTTGTAATGAAATTTTGGTACAATATCATTATTTATTGACATTTTTATGTTTATGCTCCGAATAATGAAATATTATGATCCACATCTCAAGAGAATCATAAATATTCTTATACTATCATTATGCCCTTAGTATCCACATCCATTTGTCAAGATACATACCTTTTAGTGGATTGTAAAAGAATTTCAAAATATTTTTCACATTATCCATGGGATTTGTTAAATCTATTTCAAACCATGTTTGGATTTTTAAAAAAAAAATTAAAATTAAACTTCTTGTATTTTTTTAAAAAACAATGTACATCTATCTGTTACTATAAAATTGAAAGAAATATTTGTTCTAACAATTATAGTATGAATAACATTTTCTACTGTCATGAACACAACCTCATTTTAAAGATGAAATTATAATTTTAAATAAATATTTTAAGTGAAAATTATTTCCAAAATAATTAATGAATTTTTATATTTATTATTGTTATTTTTAGAATTGAAATTTTATTTTTCCCAAAAAATGTTTTAGTTGATTATTAATGATTCTATATAAATAATAAATGATTAAAAATAAATAAAATATTTTTTACATATTGTATGTTCTATATTTATTTTTCCATGTATTAATGGATATTTCTATCAAATAAATATTCCATTGGATCATTCAAAATATTCTTTCATATAAGATTGAATCCTATGATATTACCTATTCTTTACCCAAGATTGTATAGAAGGTTAATATTCATATTATTTATTTAGAAGGTTGATTTTTATTATGAAAGAATTATTAAGAATATATTTTCTCTTTAGTGGGTTTTAAAACTATTAAATATTTATGGAAAAAACTTCTCTTTCAACTTCTTACTCTTTGAGGAAATTATGAACTGTTGATGAAACCATTTCCTTTTACACATGTAATTTTTGAGAGAATTTTTTATTAAACAAATTTTTTTTCATGGATTCTAAAATGATTAATTATTTATGTTATTTTGGAACCCATATGAATGATTTTAATTATGTGATAGTGGTGGCATTATAACCAAAGATAGTTGTTACTCATTAAGTAAGGATGAGGTTTGTATAATGGAAAAGGACAGACATTTTTTTATAACCAACATTGTTGGGACATAAATATATGTCCATAGAATTAGTCTTATACTGACATCTGATGACATAAATAGGATTTTAATTATGAGTGAACCGTGTTCACTTGGATACTCTATTAAATATTATTTCCTCGAGAGTGAACCTTGACTTATTTTATGGTTTATGAACTCAACCAATTACACTATGATAGCCTAGAAAAGGATCCTTTATTTAATAAGAAATTGTTATTCTATGAATAATAGTATAAAATAATATATTATTTATCATAGTGTTATAATCTCATAGTTCATGATCTATAATTTTATTATGATTCACGTCTTATTATTTGAAAAAAAAAATTCCTTGACTTATGTTTACATACTATGATATGCATTGTATGGATTCCAAATTTTATTCTTTGGTACACATACTCTTATTCCCATAATCTGTAGATATATCCATTTTTTACACTTATTAAGGATATGATCTCACCATATCATATATTTCATCTCCCTAGATTATGATGAAAGCTATTATGTATGGTATGATAAATAAGGGTTTGAGATGTGATGAACATATTGGAAGATTATATTAGTAACTTCTAGAAAAGTGGATAATATTTCAATGATTACAATGGAACTATACCTAAATTATTATGGTGTGGATAATTTTTTTTGTTCAGTTAATAGTAATATTTTATTTTTAGATATCAACATATGAAAATACTAGGATGTTATAGTTGGTGTCGCACCAATTTTTAGATAACCATTAGAAACTAGAATAAAAAAATATTTGTGAGATTCCTAGGGATATATATAAATATATGCCTATGTATAAATCAATGGATAAGTATAATGATAATTATAGGTAGAGGAAAACATCCTCAAATTTTGAGGAAGGATATAGAAAGTGGTTTTAAGGAAATTACATCCATGTTTAGATAATACATGTTGATGTGGATCTAGAAAAGTTGTACCCGGTGGTAATAACTATGAAAACTGTTCATTGATAATGACTCCATCTTCACCATGTTCATGACAATGATCCTCTATGCACACCTGGTTCGACTCTCCTAGGAGATGTTCTTTGGATATTCGTAACCCATTTATGAACTATTAGGAATGATTTTAATAATTACCATAAATGATGTATTATAAGCCAAATATGTCATAGATTGAAAATAATATTCATGATCTACACATCCAAAAAGTTGTTTTTCCGGAATATATTGGATTCCAATATGAATATTTTTTCTCAAAATATTATTTTTGGCATTAGATAGTGGAAGGAACCATATTTAAATGGATTAACATTGAATATGATATAAATTTTTTTGATGAGAAAACAAATGGGAATAAGACTTTGCTAAATGATATTTTGATTATTACCATTCAGTTTTCACAATATAAGATTATAAATGTTCACCAAAATCTATAATTTTGATTAATAATTATGATATGGATAGATTCCATTGAGATGTTTGGTGGTGGAGATTACGGGGGAAAATTAATCTGTTTCCATTATATCGAGAGTGTGTGAATAAGAAAACTGCGATATGTCTCAAATTAATGATAAGATATCATATGTGTGGATAAGAAGGGGAAAAGTAGGAGATTTATGAGGAAAATATAAATTTTTTGTTTACATAATGGATGAGAATTATGGTTTCCATATGTTATTATAAATGGATGAATGTTATACATCTAGAAAAAATGTCCATTTTTTGAATTGATGCCCTAGGGGGGAAGTTCATGAAGACAATCAACAAGTTTTTATGATTAATTATTATACAATATATGATGAAGATACTATGAATGAAATATTCACGGTATGTGCTATTATAATAGTGTTGTTTCTGATAAACATTAGAATCTCGATTAAATTAATGATGATGAAAGTTATAAAATTATTAAAATTACATTTTTTTGGAAATAGTTATTATGAAATAATATGATGAATAATATCTAATGGTTTAAGAAATAAGGGGAATTAATGATGTTTTTTCATGTGTTAATTAAAGAATTATTTTATATGAATCAAGTAATATATAAGTACAATTATGTAAATGTTTTTTATTCAGGATTTTAATGAATATGTTTAATATTAATTATGAACTATAAAAGTTATTTGATAAAAAATTAATATTTTTAACATTTGATTAGGGTATGGAAACTCTTAATATGTCCTTTATGTTGAGAAAATCGTTTTCAGTTTGGGTAATTGATTTTTGATATGGATAATTTAAACTAGATGGAATTAAAGAACATATGACTGAAAATTGATTGGTGGAAAAAGTGTTTTATACTTTTATTTATCGTGTTTACAAAATTATTGAATCTATGAAATGTCATAAATTTTATTTTATATAATTCAATTATGTAGGAATCAGTAAGATTTTCATTGACGTTTTATTGGAATTATAATCATTTAATTTCATAAGGTGAATATTTGACCAAGGTATTGAACTATTTGCTATGTGAGCATTAAGATACACATAATTATATTTTCAATATGCATTTTATGGTTTTTTGTAAATTAAGTGAAATTATATATAAATATTAAAATTTGGATGATTCATGAGGTTAACCATATATGGTATGGTATAAAATGAACAATGGATTAGGTATTTGAGTTTAATGTATTACATTTACAAATAAATATTTATAAATATTAAATAACTAATTCGAAATATTTTTTAGGATGATAAATAGTGATATAAGGAACAACCTATCATTATAGAATGTATATTACTATCCACTACTTCATTAGGAGTATAAATGATTTTCTTCATTTATTGAAGAAGGAGAGGATGTTTGATTTGGTCGAAGCACAACCAATGGATGATATAGTTCTTATAAAATGGACTTAAATGATATAATTATATTATCTCATGAATAATCCCTGATTTTAGGAAAAGTAATGTGAAATAAATTTCTTAACGATTAATATCATTTCGGATAATATCAATCAACATTTTTCACACCACATTGGTTTATGGTTTTGTGGTTATTTATTTTCATTGGCTCCATCTCTTTCATGTGATCAATATTCTCTATCCATATCCCTCATTATTTGGAAGTTATTCTTCTCTTCAATGTCCAAATATTCACATAAAACCTATTTTATATATTTGGAAACCTAGAATATATAATTCAATTTGACCTTCACACATCCCATTCTCTCTATCATAAGGGATTTTATATTAACTGTTTTTAGGTTGTATGTTTCACTCAATGATATTGTCAAAATTTTAAACCCTTGTGTACCTAGTTCAACTTCAAATTGTGAGGTTGAAATTTATTTAAATGGGGTAAAATGTAACACAAAAAATTATAATAGTTTTTTTTCAAATAAATATATCTTATTGACTATTTTTTATTACTAAAAATTTTAATTTTTTATTTTATTACATGTTTTACTTATTTTAGCTTATGTTACATGGAAAAAAATTTGTATTTCATCACACACATCAATGATATTATATGAAACATGACATACTATTAAAATATTATTATTTAATTTTATAGTTAACACATAGAGATTAAAATAATGGGTAAGCATCAGAATGAATAAATTATGAAAATATATAGTTTACACAAAAAAATATATAATTACTTATTTGGTCACTAATTAATTATAAATTTAAAAAAAAAACATGAAGAGAAATGAATTATTTTTCTATGACCCTATTTTAGGCACAAAAATGTGTTTTATTGCAATAAAGTATACGAATAACATTTAGTGAATTAATTTAATGAAAATGTATATCAAATATTAAATAACCTTATTAAAATACATCATATTTGTTTTATAGACTCGAAATAAGAATAAATCAATATTTACTCTTAAAAATAATACATTTGTTAAATCCAATGTCGTCACATTTTAAAAACATGATATAAAAATAATATTATCCAAATTCAGGATATACATTGAAAAAATGAACATCATTTTTTTGAAATAGTTATGAAAAATTATCTTGGTGTAAATATTTGGGAATTTTATGAGAAGATAATTATTTCAATGAATAGTGACAATTATACATTTTTTATGAATTTAACATTATTTTAAAGAATTTAAAAATATACCAATTGTTTTAATAGGGGTTTAATAGAAAAATTACATCAATTATATATCTAATAATAAAATTTTTTGTCATTGTAATCAAATTAATATTCAATTTTGATATAAAAACCTTTTTAAAATTATTATGATTTTCTCTTTGGAAAAATACTTTTTAATCACATCTACAAGTTTATATTAAATTAATTTTTTCAATACTATAAATATAATTGGAAAAAAATGATTTTATATTTGAAATTAGAATAATTTATATTCACTAATGATTCTAATATAATTTTTACTTTAGTGAATATTTAAATTAGTAAAATTTATTTACTCATGTTATAGTTGAAAGAGGATTACCTTGGGGTTAAAATAAAAAGAATACTGGTCAAATAAAATCAATAATATTCAATACAAAATTATATGTTAATATGTAGATGTCATATATTCTATGTTTTTATACGTAATCATTTTTGATATTTATGGAATATGAAAATAGTGTGTACTCTTTATTCTAAAAAATATACCATTTGTTTCCTCTCCCCCACTTATAAAATTCCACCACCTATCCACAACTAATTCCACTACCAAAACCATTATTCTTAGAAAATACCAATACTAACATCTTTCATACATATATAATGACATTATAGAGGTATATTTGAGATATTAATGGAAATCTATAAATTCATTTTCTTAAACCTAAACAGGTTTTTTGAAGAGGAGGTAATATTTTTAATAATGAAGTTTTGTTTTATTTATTTTTATAATGACCTAAAATCTACATGAAAAATGATAATAAAATATAACCATCATATCAAATTTACTATGAGAATATTGTGTTAATGGTATACCACAAAAACATCTCTTATTCCATCAATTGAGATAAAAAATCCTCAATCTTTTGTATAAGGAATTACCACCTTATGAACTGATGATATTTTATTCCATTACATTCTCTTAGGGATATATATATTGGTTTATTTATAGTTTATATATTTTATTTATGATATAATTGTTACAATTTTACTATAATAAAAAATAAACCTCTTTAACTCCCATCCTTTTGGAATATGATAACATCATTCTTGTGTGTCACAAACTACCACCTTTGGATCCGATTCGCTGTGTTTTTCATATATTATATTAATTGGATGTTAATATGTATATATTAAATGAATATATTTTGTATTTGTAATATTATTATACCATTGAAATTTTGATATTTCATATTACTTCTTTGTATCCATTTTTTGAGGGATGTGGTAGTGTTTTTCAATTGCACAATTGACTACTGCATCACGAAGTAATGTGATTCATTTTTCACCAATTCATTTAATAAAAGGTATTTATGGAATATTTATGGAATATATTTGATATATATAAAAATAAATTCTTTCTAATGGTAATATTTTATTTATCTTTTTTTTCATTCCATCAGTCGTGAATATAGATACAATGTTAATCCCTACATACATCCTATCTTCTTTATAAATAGTGTATATAATTTTCTATATTATTTTTTGTATATTGAAAAATAAATTTATAATTATTATATATTATATTTATATCATGGTTAAAATTTGTGTGACAATAGAAATATTATCACAACAGTAGTGAAAAAATCAACGAAAACAAAAAAACAAAGCAGTTATTTTCTGAAACGTGACTTTAATAGAGAATTGTAAATAAAAAAGAAAGAAAATGTAATATTTAAATAATTTATTGGTTGATATATATAAGTATGGTTAATAATATATTGATTATAAATTTAATTTTACTACACATGAGGATCAAACATTTATAAATGATGTGTAAAATTAAGGTAGGGGTTTTCTAGTCTCTCTTTTATTTCTAGGAGTCGTACAAGAATTACGCACTTGTTTATTTTTTGTGGTATATATACTAAACAATAAAAAAATATATCATAAATAACTTTATTTTCATGATATTTAAATTTTTATTTGATATTTTTCATTATTTGGGATTATGATTCAAAATATTATAAAATTTATAATGGATTTTGGTCTCAAATTACCTTCTTTGATATATATGTCTTGTTTTTCACATATCATATTTCATGATGTGAATATATGGCCCCATTTACATGTAATATAGAAAACTGATTTTTTTTCAGGGTATTTTACATTTCATTTAATGGTATTATTTCATGGGGATTATGATTCAATGATACCAAATTTTTAATGGTTTTATTTTACAACCTCTTTTCTTATCAATATCTTTTAAGATTATTCTTTCAATGAAGAAATATTATGGTCAATATCATAGTAATAATATGAATATATATCAACTACATTAATTATAAGAGAATAATTTTTTTCTCTTGATTTTCTACATTTTGTGGGTTCAATATTAATAATAATTAATGTACACCAATATTATTTTTCTCCTCTATTGAAAACCCCTTTTTTGTCCAAATACTTTTCTAATAATTGTTTTTTCAAAAAAGGTCTTCAAAATTTCATAAGGATTTATTAATGACATTTTTAACAATGTTTTTCTTTTTCAAATAATTTCAAAATTAATATTCATTTCAATTTTAATAAATAAATAATGTGTGTTTTTATTTTATCAAAATTTTGAGTAAAATATTTTTTTATTGTGTACGACATCAGTGGTTTATTTTTTCATCTGAAACAAATAAATTTTTAAAGAAAAATTTTTATGTATCAATTATTATTTTAAAATAATATTATTTTGATAAAAAATTTATTACTCTTTAGTTTCAAAAATGTTATTTTTTTGATGGATAAAAAATTTTCCACAAGAAATGTTTAAGATTATTATTAAAGCATCGTTTATTAGATTCCAAAAATATATAATATGAAAAATTAAAAAAATTATATTTCAATAAGTTTATTTTGAAATGTATGTGAAATGTTAATTTAGAATTATACCATGTGATCAGTGGTGTCCCCCCATTGTTATTAATAAATTGTTCATTTCATGAAACAATATATTACAATTTAGAATATATTTTGGGGTTTCTTGACTTTGAAATATTAATATAATACATAAAAAAGAATAAAAATAAACATGAAAATTCATCTAATCCCCTTTTTCTAATTATACATAGGTTATTATTTTGTTTAATTTTTTTCATCTTATATCCAGAGGAAATAAATCAAATCAATGGGTTAATATAGTACCCAGTAGGTGAATAAAAAAAGGAAATATGTAGCATGTTAGAAAGTGGAATGCCAATATGGTATTATCATATAATGAGAAGTAATATGATAAAATAATGAACATGACTATAAAAATGGAAATTTGGATATAATATAAATTTGAGAAATTTATAAACATATCAACACGGTTTATCACTATGGTTTCGTAAATCATAATTACCATGTTTTTTCACCAAGGTATCGAAAAACATGTCATTTTTTGGGATTAATACTTAACCCATTTTTTTAAAAGGTGGTGACATGAACAATTTTCCCAATTCATGCCCCAAAAATTATACTTAACCCATTGAGGCATAGTTCTTTGATAGAAAAATTTAATATTTATTAAATCATTTGAGCGACATTGAACAATAATTAAATCAAGTCGACAATAACCCGTGGAAATACCTAATAAGTTTACTATAAAATCATTCCTTACAAAGTGTATAAATTAATGAACATGAAATAATTTTTATAAATAGAAATGGGGTTATGAGATTAATATATATATAACCCATAATAAATAATATTTTCATATTTATATTTTAATAACAATGTAATTAGAATATTATTGGGTATTTATAATATGAAATAATTTCACAAAGAAGAGAAAAATTCATCAACTGATTTCGACAGTATAATGTTATACAACATGGATTGTGGGAAATGAATTATAAAAATATTTATTTATAAAATTGGTAATTTTTTAAAAATAGTGAATGTCTAAAAGTGTATATAAAGTAAGAATACATTACATTTGGATGTCTCAAAAAAGTGGAGTACTTGAATGAAAATAAGATAAAAGGAAAATTCCCATACTTTGGCATGGTAACAAAACAAGTATATGTTAAAATGATAAAATATAAATGATCAATCATCATTAAAAAATTAATTAGATAGTAAATGGGTATTTATAAATACATAACATCATAGAAAATTGAGATTTTAAAGGCCAAATAGAATGAAAAATCATGAATGGTAAAGATGATAGAGTGGTCCATTGATAAATTTTCACTATTTAATTGTACATAACATATACTAATAAAGATAATTATGGGATGAAATTTTTGTCTAAAATTGAAAAAAAACTACATTTTAAGTACATTGAAGTTAAAATTTTGATGTAAATAATGAATAGTTGACATTATGTAATGTCACAAAAAGGACAAAGATGAATGAAAATGAATAAATTGAGAATTTCCCTTACCTTGACGAGTTTCTTTCTAAGTGATATATAGGGAATCATAGGACCTTTGAGGAAAAATTTTGGAGACCATTTTGGATAATTTTAGAGTTTAAATGATCAAAAATTAATGTACTATAAATTTTTTGTGGATATTTTTGGGGAAAGAGTATTATTTATACCCGGCGAGGGGTGGGTTTAAATTGGTTAAATATTAGTTATTTATCAATATATGACAACGAAATATGAGATCAATAAATTCAGACCATTTTTCTAGAAAATTTACGAGTGGGAGAGGGTGTTATATCCTTAAAGGACTTATTAAATTTTAATATAACTTCCAAAACACATATTTAATGCAAAAAATTCAATATCAATTTTTATCATTAAAACTGAAATTATTAGTTCCAAAATAAAATGAAATTATTTATAAAAAAATATTAAATATTTTTTTACGTATTAAATAATAATATTATTTAATAATATTTTCCATATATTTCTAGTAGTTATAAAAAAATAATTCTATCAAAAAATCAACATGTTTTTTAAATTAAAAAAAATCTCTTTTCACCAAAAGGACATTAATAAATAATTCCCAAAAGTAACCCTAAGTTAAATTTTAACTCCTTGGTCCAAAATGAAATTTATTTCCTAAAAAATATTATAATATTATATGAATTATAATTTTCACGTAAATAATTATTATCGTGTAAATTAACCATTAAATAGAAAAATAAACCTTTTTGTTACTATTGAAATTACATAAGATTAATTAAAATAAATTATCATTTAATCATACTTTATGTAATAATATTTTTGAAATAAAATTTTATTTATTACATCCACATTATTGTTTTAGTAAAATGTGTTTATTATTTATAGGAATAATATAATTTGATTATATAGTTAAACAATCGGGTTTCTCATTTAAATGAATCTATGTAGCAATCAATAATAATGTCTAAATTCATTATTAAATAAAATTCATAATTCCTATCAATTGAAATAAATAATGGTGATCAAATATTCCTATAAATACACCATCAATAATACTCATCATCATTATGATTAATAGTATTAAGGTTATATATTATTTCCAGAAAAAATATTGTATTACAAACTCTCTATTTCGTTATTGTGGCACAGTTTGTGGGTGGAATGATTCAACATGACCGAGGTGAGAAAATATATTCAATATTACATTATTTATTCTCTATTTTCATTCCATTAGATATTTTTATAAACAATAGGAATTATTATAGTTTTAATGTACTGTGGTAAAATAATTAAATAATGTTTCTCTAGTTTATTGTATGTTTTTATTTCCTTTTACTATTCCTTACTGTGTTAGTCATTTTAGCCTATGATGTAAAAATGTATCATAAAATAAAAATATTAATTCTACGTACTTCTATTATAAAAAATGAAAAAAATGGTAGGAAAGAGACTCATTAATTAATTAAGAAACATTTTTTAGGTCGTTACATAATCTATCAAAAAACATTTCCATCTAAGATGACATCCTTGGATATTTATTATCATTTATTAGGGATATAATCCAAGGATAACATCTTATTATTTCTCTAGATGGTTTATTTTTATGATGAAATGATTTTTAAAACCCCATTTCACTTTCATGGGTTATACTATGATAACTTTCTTTTGAATCCTACATCATTTCCCATGATTTATACTTTTATAAAGTAGTGAAATGTTTATGAATCATTTTTCTATTCAACAAGATATGTTATAGGGAAAAATATAGATGAACCCATTTTTTAATGGGATTGATATGATTGATGTTTTATGATCATGTGGAACAAATATGTATGTTTTTTTATTATTTTTAAGTGGTTAAATTAAAACCAGTTCTGGTGGTTGCACTATAACCAAGGATATTTGTTGTATAATTGACAATGATTTTGGTTTTTTTATAACCTAGATGGGTGGGGCCTATATCTCTCTCTAATGAATTGGGTAACGATTGATATCAAATTAGATAAATGGGATTGGAATTGGGAGTGAACCTAGTATTATAATAGAATATATTAACTATGATTCTCTCAGAGAGAACCTTTACTACTATTATGGTTTTGGGAGTGGACATATTTAACTATTATTGGCTTTCAAATGCGCCTTTAAATAATAATGAAGTGATTTTATATGATTACATATATTCTAAAAATCTATGCCTTATATCAATTTTATGTTATCATGGTTCATGTTTATTTCTTACATTATGATTCATGTCTTATAAAATTTTAATTCTTTTAAAATGACTCAAGTTTATAATATATGACATTAATGGAATGGTTTAATATGTAATTACCACATTCTCATAAACATAGTCTAACGATATTTTATTATCTCCCTCATTCCCACTTATTGAGGATCGATGATCAACCACTCTTAGGTATTATTTCCCAATGATGTAATGGAAGATATTATTTATTGTATAGCTAAGAAATTTTATTATTTTCATTAAAATATGGGATATGAAATATTTCACTTATGGATATATTTTTGGTGTATATTTTCGAAATTTAATAGACATAAACAATTCTAGAACGGATTGTTCTATTATATAATGTATAAAAATATTTTAATATGCGATATATAAGTATTTAAATTTATATTTTCTAAAATTTTACAACCGTTTAATGGTTTAATTTATGAGATTTGGTTATAGGTATTTGAGGAGACTATTTGAATCCAAAATTAGTATTTTCATGTTGTGGATTTGCAATATCAATGAATGTAAGGTAGTTTATTTTCCAATGACACTATTACATATATAATCTATCATTATTGGTTTTTAGTGTTCCAATAAATTATTGGTAGGAATAAATAATTTTTTTATCAATATGTAATTATTTTTAAAAATATATTTTCTAGGATTGGGTCTTAATGAAATGAATATTAGGTAATTCATTGTGAATTCCTGCCTTCCAAAACATTTATGACATTTATAATAATGATTTGAAATGGAATATATTTTTTTATTTCCTTATCACATGTGGTTGATATTTTAGATAAATGTAGTTTATTGCAGGGATTCATAATTTTTAAAAAATTTTACATTGAATTTTTTTAGTAATGTTATTTATCCATTCAATAAGTTGAACAGTTGATTATATTTCTTAGGTTTGAATTTAATTGTATGGTTTTTGTTATTTAAAATGGTTAATTTTGTTCCATGATTTATTTTATTATTTTTTTCATTGTTTATCATGGTGCATAACATTTTGGATGTTTGTTCATTGACATTAAATAGATGAAGTTTTTTTAATTAATTTTTTATTTGATTTGGGTGAAATGTTTAATGTGAATTTGGTAAACTCTCAAATTTATGTAGATATGATATCAAGAAAAAAAGTGGTTATTGGGATTAGTTATTAAAAGTTTGAGTTAATGATACCCATTAATGGATATTACTCATTGTTTAAGGGGTCATAAGTGTTTAATGTATTACATGGTTCTATTGATTATTCTATTTTTAGTATATAATTACTGCCATTGGATTTCATATAATAGAGTCATTATTTTTGTTAATGTGGGTATTTTAATTTTAATTTATCAATCTTCACAGTTTTTTATTTTAATTATTATAGTGATAGGTATAATTAATTATTTTCTAATATTTTTGATGTCTAAAAAATAGATTGACTTATGTTCACATAAATGGGGTACATGGGCCGAATTTGATAAATTATACTAGGTATTGTACTCACCACCTATATAAGAATATTTTTCGTTATCTAGATGACATTATATTGTCATCAATTTATCAGTGGATACTTTGTTGGATGAAGCATAGTAGTTTTAGGACTAATTTGGCTTTAGTACCCTATACCACTATATATTCTACTTTTCTTTGATACCTCATGGTTTTTTCGTCAGTGGGGATTATTACCCACTAGGGTCTCACTACACCCCACCAAATATATGAAAATTTCTTATGGTGGAAAGGTAAATTTATGGGGTATAAATTTCATTACCATTACCACTATATCCTCTTCCTTGGATAACAGAAAAATGTTGTTGGGGCGGGATTCCCATATGTCATGTTGGAAAAAATTATATCAATAACTCTATGTCCCTAAGAGAACAAATTTAATTAAATTTCAAGATATAAAAATATCATCTTTAGTTATTTTCCTATGCATAATAGGGTTCTAAGCAAGATTTTATTCCAACTGTAGGACCAATTAGGACTGTAGGACCCTCCACCATGTTATTTTCTTCATTGGATAATTAGATCATGCTTTCATTCCTTAGTAGCGATCACTAATCACAAGTTGGTATTACATCCAATCCTATGAATAAAAGGAATATTGATGTGGATGGAATTTTATATGGATTATATTCTATTACCAACACCACTCCACACATTGATATGGAACATGTATCAATGGTTACAAAGAATTATACCCATATATCACACCATGAAACATTATAGACATCAAACTTAGAAACATATGAAATGAAATACATTAAATATAGGACTAAAATAGTATTTATTATGGCCTAGATAAAAATTGTTTAGGAATGTTGAAGACATCGATGAATGTGCGACTGTTGTTATCCTAGGATGTGCCATTTCTGAATGGTGGATGTATTTTATTTTAAAAAAATATTATATATTTAATTTTTGTTAAATGGTTTATATTCAACGTTTCATGTATAAAATGGTTCACACGTATGTGGTTTGTGTTATAATTGAATTATTAAACTATTAATGGAAGGATTTTGTTAGTTATTGTATTTTTATTTTTAGTTTTTGATGGTGAGAATATAGTGTCGAGGTTATATATCATTCCAGTTATTTTTTTCGTAGATCATGAGGTGTTTATTTGGTTTAGTATAACACAAAATTTATTAATTTATTTGTTTGGGTATAGTTTTCATTAAGACAAAATATGCTCTATCTCATAAGGGGAACTCTAAAAATACTTGTTCACTATATATAATGAAAATACCACGTTACTAGGGATTTTTAGAAATGTGAGATTCTTTTTGACAAAAAAGTAGTCATTATGAATTTTTTCACTTAGTAGGATGACATAGATATAGTAAACCAAGACAAACAATGAGTCTCATGCATTAGGATGTACCATGATAGGATTATCATGAAATCAATTTGGTTTATTGTGATTTTTGTTCTGTTTTGAGATTATTTTTTGGAAAATATGTTAGGGGAAGTGTAAGTCCGTTAGTGGAGGGATTTAGAAAGTATAAAGGATTTAATAAATGTAAATGTATATTTTTTTCATTTGATAGTAGGTTGGGGAAATTATAATTCATGCACGTCATTGGTTGTAAATATGTACATTTGTATTTGGAAAGTACTATGGTTTTTTGATTCATGTTTTTATTAAAATATTTTATTCCAAATTATATTTCACTTTTTGTTATCTCTATCATTATTATTGGGAATAATTTTTTCTTCTTAACATTCTATGTAGTGAGATAGACCTTGAAAAATTAAACATTTAAAAATAGAAAATATAGCAAATGATAAATAGTTAATTTCGGCGGTGACTTAATAAGGTCATTATCATTATTTCACATTAAGGAAACAAAAATCTTGAATTACTATAATTTGTTATGAAAAAATATTGTGTTTAATATTATGTTTGTTAAAAATTAATATTTAGTTGAAAATTTTAATAATTATACTTCAGACAGGTATTGTATTTTAGGGAAATTTCTTTTAGATTATGTTTACTATTTAATGTATAAATTGGAATTTTGTGATCAGATTTTTTTCTTTTAAACGCTTTTTGGTTTGTGAAATGTTTGTGCGATTTAGATGGGTTTTTATGCACAGTTTTCTATTTAGGTGTTTATAATGGGTACATCTAGAATATATATATTTTTATATTGATTTAAAATAAATTTAAAAGGTTTATTTTTTCAAAATGAGTTGGTAAATAGTTGTTTTATAGAAATTAAAGATTCATTGGATTTGGGGAACAATGTATGTTTTTTATGATTTTATAAAAAAATTCATTATTACTATAATAAAAAATATTTCTTATATAGAGGGTTCTTATTTTTCCAAAATTATTATAAAAAAATGTAGTTTTTAATATAAATTTTATAACATGTTGGATTGTGGAAAAATCAGTAGGGTTTTGATGTGTTTGATGTTTGTTATATTAGTATTTAAAAACATTGATCGAGACCGTGTTTTAATGGTTTATATTTTGGAAAAAAAGGATTTCGTGTTATAAATATTGTGGTGGGGTTTTTTCTTTTAATGTTGAATTTTAAAAATTAATTTTACATAAATAGGTTATTAGGTGGTTTTTTAGCTCATAGAATTATTTTCCTTAAAACATGGATGGTTTTTATTACAATATGGGTAGTATAAAATTGGTTTGAAATGGATGGATTGTTATGATCTGACATACTAGTTTTCTATTTTGAGGTACATAATGTGCTTTGAAAATTCCATGAATGATGCTTTTGAAAATTGGGTTCTATGAAAAATTATAGATTTTGGTTTCAAAACTATCTTCTCAATAAATCCTCTTAATGTGTCTAATTTTCATTAATATAATATATCCTGTGATATTATTGGGTAGAAATTCAATTTATGGAATCATTTTCTGGAATTGGGTATATTATCCATGGTGGAATCTTGAATTCTCTTTATTTTATTATATATTGTTTATGGGTAAGCCCACTATGAGGCTGACAAGACCTAACCCTTATAGATCACTCATATATAGTAATTGGTTGATTATGTTACCCCGATTATTCTTGTAAATAGGATAGGGAATGAATACTAACAACATGAAGGATTATAAATCATATAGTAGGCCTTATCCTAATAATACAGCTAAAAATGAAAACCATCAATCCAACATTAATTAAAATACAACAATTACATGATATAAATAGATAGATTAAATGTAAAACATGCTAGAATATATCATATACTCATATAGTGTAATAAAAATAAATATATGGTATATCATATAGAATACGAAGCTAGATAAACTATAATAACTTCTACGACATCCACCATGTGATGGGGATATCACCATGACACACTATCCAATACCTTTAGAACTATCTATAAGAACCCATTAGATTCACACATTTTATAGATCTACCAAAACCACCACATTTCCTAGCACTCCTCCCTTAGAATTGATCACTACCCTCCTTGTAATTTCTATAAAATCACTAATAGTGAGGCCCAAATAAAATTTATCCGTGAGAAAAAAAATCCCATTTATAATTCAATAAATAGAAAAATTAAATACGGTTTCATATCACAATACAAATAGGGATGAAACATACAATAACTTATCATATCCTTGGGGATACCAAAATTAGAATGGAAAATTCACATAAATTCTAATACATATCTCACCCTATCTGGTATGTTGACATATAATAAATCCAAATTATCAGTGATTTGTACCATGATAAAACCTAAAAAGGCCCCATCATTAACCATAATTTATATCTCTAAAATTCAGGTGAAACACATAATTATATCTTATTTAACATGGAAACAAAAGAAAACACCTCAACCCTTACCACTTACAAACCCAATATAATCAATTATGATCTCAACTATAGAAGATTATTCTGACAATGAACCCCAATTTCATGGCTAGAACAACATTCATTTAGCAGGGGTAGTGTCTAAACCCTTTGATACATGAACATTCCCATAATAAGGTCCTATTATACATTATTATCAACAAAGAAAAAAACCAATATTGTCATAGTTTTACCAAAATTTCGAATAGATTATTTTTCACTATATCGTTGGATAAAATACAAATGTATGAAACATATGGGAAGTATAATTCCCCAAAAAAATAAAATTATACATAGTATCCCAGTGTCCAGGATTTAATTATGAGGTTAATGAAATCATTCAATAAATGATATATAAATCTTTAACCCACTCTTAGATTGCATATGTACAATGAGAGATAAAATTAAACTCCCCATAATGCATAACTATTTTGAAAAAAATTCCATATATGGAGTTCAAATATCAGTATCCCCAATCCATGAAATCCAAAAATAATAATAGAGAAATAACACCTTACTAGTACACATTTCTTATCGAAGGGATAAAAACACCTAACACTAGTATGTGTCCATCGACCAACCACAGAAATCACTAAGTCGCCACTAAAACCATTCCATGGTTCCTACTTTTTTCCATGGGATGAGTTAATATTTAAATAGTTCCATCAAAATGCATGAACGAATAGATTATTCCTCGTGGTAGAGACCCAAATGAATCATATCATATAATTAAGAACCTATACCCCACCTAAAATGGGGATGATACCTCTTTTAATTGGTGGGAATTACTAACACTTTTTCCTTGAATGTTGGATCATGGGAATAATGTATTTCCTAATTCTATAGTGTTAGCATAAAAAAATAACCGAATATAATGATTTACTATAATATAACTATAATGAATTATTTGTATACATCCCTCTATATCCATTCATCTCAAATGTACATGTAATGTAGAAGACATAATATATCTATCATCTAATTGAAGGACTGCCACATATTCCACATTGTATATAAAGTTATGTTATAACTCCTCCATCATATAAACCCAGTATAAAGGAACTAATACTGACTACATGGAAATATGAATAAATATTCATTCACCAATGAGCCTTTCCCCATACTATGACACACACAAAAAGGCTTATTCATAGATGGTATTGCTCACGTATAATTTAAAAATAGATTCTGTAACCCTCGACAATCTAACAGCTCAAAAATAATAACAATACTCAGAGGGTATTGTTCTATAAAATCATAAGATGATCCCAAACGTGACATTCATGTGTTCCCTGAGATAGCCTTCATCCCCAACATCTATACTATTCAAACATCTATATGTTGTCATCATCAAAAAGGATTTAATATCCAAAAAAATCTCACCAATAGCCTCTAATAGTATAGGATACACCATAATTATTCTCTAGGTTGAATGATACATGTAATGGACTCCTCTAATGTCCAATTATATATCCATAGTTAGAAGATGTGAAAACCAAGTAAATATGGTTATAAATGACATGAAAACTCATAATCTCAACCATCGATGTCTATCATGTTCCAATATTACATATACATTCCAAGTACATGATGTTTAGAAGTATGTGTTGTTTCCCTAAAATGTGGTTTCAGTCCATGTTTATGTCGATAACCAGTATAGACAAAGGTTATTCATTAATTATATGTGTAGAAAACTCACCCTGTGTACATATAATATATCCTATGATTGACTGAATAATTAACTGATATATGATCTTGATACTAAATGTCATATTTCAAGAATTTACTGACATTTAATTTATTGTAACCATAAATTTTTTTCCATAATCATCTGAAAAATGATCTAACCCAAAAAAAATAGATAGTGATTGGGATATAAAGATCCCAAAACAATAAGAAGAATGATAGTTTTAATTGAAAGAGGGTAGAATTGAAAATAATGAAACCTGATTCCTAGAATATCATTTTACTTTCATAATTTTACATCCATGCTAACCAAATCACTATCACTGCATATTGATAACTACATTAATAGCTAAGAGATGAAGACTCATCCTATGATAACTTTAATTCATATCTTGATGATCAATGGGGTTGGGTGAGATACTCCATCTATCATGAATGAGGAGAGAATGTCATGTTAATTTATTCTAATAAACCTAATTAATTAATTGATATGTCCATCTATTGTGATTGTCAAGTCCCCCAAACCCAAACATAAATTATAACATTCCTATATAAAATCCTCCATTCTAGATTCAACCATAACGTTATAATTTCAATCTGGAAAATCACTTTAGAGGTATAAATATATGAAATAATTTTAATAATTTATATTTATATATTAAATATCAATTTATAAAAATAAATCTATCAATAATAAATCCCACCAAATTCCTTCCCTTGGTCAAATTCCACATTTCTGATCCCACAGAACCAATAAAAAAATTTATTTGGTCATTGATAATTAGAAAATAATGTTTTTTCTCGTCGCAATGGATTGGGGATCTGAAAGGACAAATCATTCTAAGGTATTGATATGAGATATACTTGTATCCCTACACCCCATACTTAAAACATATCCACAACAACATTATAAGAATCACTCAATCCATCCTCATTAGTAATTATGAACCACATCATATCATCTCTTCTATCATTGTATGTTTATCGCCTACATATATACTGAACTGAACTCAATTGGGAACACATTCCTTCCCAATGATCAAATGGGGACCACTACATTTGAAATTGTTCCCTTCCTTGCCAACACAAAGTGCTATCATAACATTTAAAAAAAATTACATCCCATGTATAACTCACATTGAAAAAAATCTTAGTAAGTCATCCCTCTAATAGAATTTTTTCATCAAATTTTGAACACCCATAAATCCAAAAACGATGAAAATGCATTAATGAAACTTGAAAGTTAGGTATGGTTCTTTTACCATGGTTACTACATTGGGGTATCATACTCCCCACCTAATAATGGGTAACTGGAAGTCTATCTTTAAGGGAACATCAAAATGAATATATATCCACTCATGGTTGTCTCAATGGGAGGGACACACTATATCTTGAGCCCCCATCCCAAACAAATACCTATTTTTATAAATTTTATATGGGTTATTTATTTGTAAACCCACTATCTATGTTGTTTCTCCCCAATAGAAGAATTAAGGATATATTATCACCTCCAATTCAGGCCATTAGCACAACTACATCATTTAATAGGTCCTAAGGGTATATAGCACATAATGATCATCAATAAGATATAATAATAGAAGAATGCATGGGTGATTAAAAAAACAAACACTGCAAAAAAAACCACAGACTTACACATCTCCATATCCGTCCATTCATTGTAACTCTACGAGTTTTTAAACTAGAAAAGTATGTTAGATAGAATATGTCATACGGATCACTTAACCTTAACTAAAAATGATTTTTTAAATATGACTATTTTAAAATTTCCATTAATGTTTTTGGATAACTGTTTTATTTAATACTTTATTTATTATATTTATGTCATAAATATGATTATAAATTCCTATTAAACAGTATATCAATATTTTTTTAATGAATTTTCATTCATTAAATTATGTTTTCTTCAAAAATGAATTTTATAAATAATTGTATAATTATTTAATATAAAATATTGAAATAATATTTTATTAAATTAACTAAAAATTTTAAATAATATTATTTGAATTAACATAGTGGAAAATTATGGTATTGTTTGGAAAATGTAGTTTATTCAATGATTACTGGAAAATGCCATTTTTATATACAATTATCATTTATTTTGATAATTTATGTTATATAAAATGTACAATATTATATTACTTTGTTCTATAGTCACATAAGTATTATTTACTTATATTTAATTCAATTAATTAAATTAAATTAAACTTATACATGTTTATAATACTTGTTTATTTTTAGAATTAAAAACACATTTTTTGAAACTTTTTAAAAAATAAAGAATGATTTCCATTGTGATTAAGTAAAATAATCATGGAAATAAATTATTTAATTTAAATTATTATAGAACATAGGTTTCTTTTATTATTTTAAATTAATATAATTAAGATTATTAGTTATAGATTCAATGTGAAATCCTTTTTTCCATGAAAAATGCATTTATCAGAAAACTATTTCTATCATGCTTACTGGTTTATTTTAAATGAATTTATTTCACTTATTACAATTGATAAATATATTTCATATTTTTTATAATCGTGATTAAAATTAGGTATAAAGTTAGAATAATTTTTTGAAGAAATGATTAATAACAATAGTAAAAAAAAAATTTACGGTAGAAAAAGTAAAATAGGATAATTAAGTGTAAAATAGAAATAAGAATAATAATTTAACATGGACTAAATGAAAAGTAAATATAATGGTATGGATGTTAATATTTTCATTTCATTATAGTATTGATTAATTTTACTGTCTCTTAAAAATGATTAAGTAATGTTTGTTGATAAAAATTTGATAAAACACAAATTATATTTTTCTGTAATATGAAATTTCTATTAATAAATTTACCTTTGATGAATAAATGAATTATAATAATAAATAATATTTTAATAAATTGATAATATAAAATAATTTTTTTTAAATATAAAGGAAAATATAATTTTTTATGAAGTAAAATGTAGTTGAGGTAAGGGTTCGAAAATTATTATTTTCCAAAGAACACCATTTCCTAATAAATGCAATTCCTTTTTTAAATATTAAAATTAAAATATTTAGAAAATTATAAACTATATATAACTACTTTTTTTGAAATATCATGTTAAAATTATATAATTGTGATATTTTCGTAATTTTATGAGATAATAAAATTTTTAGGTAAAATTTAAATATAGTATAATTATGTTGTGTGTATTATAAAATCATAATGACACTAATATAATGTAATAAATACCATAAAGGTACTAAAATACCAAATATATGCTTCCCCATTATATTAACATGGGTTTATATTTATTAAAATTTAATTAATTCCTTATTAATTCTCAAAAAAAAAATAATATATTTTGATGTTATAAATTACTATTTTAAGGGAAAGATTAACATACACATCACAAAATTTAATATTATAATAGATATAGGACTTGGAATTATAAATTATTTAAATCCAACTCTATTTTGGAACTAACAATGGTAAACACCAAGGGTATGATTTCCCATTTTTTTATTTTGTTTTATATAGACCATAATCTAATTTTGAGAAATAATAATGAAATACCCACTCATTTATTATATAATCCAATATAATATCCAAATTATATTCACTATAAGAATTTTATAATTTAATTACTCTTCTCTCACCTATCTAAATTCCTCCTAATGTTCCCCCGTGTTCTCAATAAGCTCTCTCAAACCATTAGGAATAACCCCCTCAAGGTAAGGGACCTTCATCTCTTCCTTTAAATTAATGAACCAAATTTGGAATTAATATTTTTAATTTCAATATTTTATATTTTCATTAACTTATAAAAATAACATAAATTACATTTAAAATTACTTTAATGAGATTTCATTCATGATATCTCGTTTTTACCCTTTCTTAATATGTTACAATTCTGAAATTTAGTAAGGTATCTCCCTATCTCCTATTTATTTAGTCACCCATTTTATGTGATGCTAGATACTTTATATTTTTAATGGTTTGGATATGTTCTTCCATATCATCTTACTATCCATTTGATTTTTAAATGTTTATATATCCCCTTATATCCCGTTAATCTCTCACATGGAACATTATATACACCAATTACCAAGCCAAAATTTTGTATGTGGTCCTTACCCTCTCAAATTTATCCAAGTAAACTCACTATATTATACACTTATTTATAATTAATAATGTGAAGATATGTTATCCCGTATCTCAATTACAAAACCCATGATGTATAAATGATTATATACCCTATTCACTCACATTAAACCCTCCTATGAAAATTAATACTCCCCCGTAATGTATCAGAAATTTCACCATGATTTTCAATTCCAAACCATTATGTAGTGAATACCCATACCCTTTTAAAATAAATGATATTCACCATTATAAAATTATACTAATTTTTTTGTAATTTCATGTATTCAGTCCATAATCCATTATTATAAAATATTTTTTAATGACAAATGATTCAATTTGTATAATCTATGGGGAAAACATATGCATGTGAATGAAGTAGAAGTGATTGGTCAACCTGAAATCATATAGAGTTCTAATGAATTGGTTAATTTTATAATCAGTTGAGACATAATTCATGGGATTAGGGATTGATCATAAAAAAGCATGTTACTTTTTATATAATGATTTTATGGTAGTGATAACTGATATCCACGATCATCCTATCTATTCCTATAGGGTTTCAGAATCTGTGATTTTCTCCTTTGCTCCCACCTCCGTAGCTCAACTCTATGCTTCTCTCCATCATTATTGGTCTACCCTCTCCTCTGGTTATTTCTAATGTTTCTTCCATGTTTTTAAGGCTCTTTTGGCTAATGTATGTGATTTGGATGCCCTTTGTCATCTTAAACAACATTGGCCTCATGTTCCCTCATGTAACTCTGTGTCGGGGATTATACATACTTAGTATAGAGACTATATGATTTTGGTTTTTTAAATATTAGCTTTCTATCCTCCATTGGGTTTTTATTTTATCGTCGGCCTCCCAAACATGTTCCAACATAGGGTTACACCTCTAATTTCTTTGTTGGAGTTGGATCATTGGGTATACAATTTTTTAGTTTATAAAGTTTTTTGTCAATGAGGTTAATTTAAGGGTTTTTCCCCGAACTCTTCATTATCTCATTCATGTCCTTATTTTGTGTTTTCCTGGTTTCATGTTACATGTATCAGGATTATTTCACAATGGTGTTTTATTTTCATTATTTATGTCATTTTATGATGTTGTATGATTGTGGTAAGGAGTCCAATTGTGTCTTCTATTTATTGGTTTCAATGTTCTGGTGGTATTTTTGAATTACACTGATGGTGGTGATGGTTGATTGGAGTAGAGGATGTTGTTGAAAAAGGTGGTAATCAGTGGTGCAGCAGTTGATGATGTCGACTCTAAATTGATGATTCTCATGATTATTAGGTGTTGGTTATGACTAATTTTTTCAGTGTCAATGGTGTTTGGTCTAGGCGGTACCATCAAATTATGGTGGTCATTGACGGTTTTATTTAATGGTGGTATGTGGTGGAGCAGTGTGTGCTTTCTGTGACAATGATGGATTCTGTCAATCTGGTGTATAGTGAGATGTTTTTTATGAGGGGTTATTTTCATGATGGTGTAGGTTTGAGGTGTGATGATGGCCATTTTTGAACTTTGGAATAGGTGATGTGGCATGGTATGTATAGTAAGGCTGTGATGATTTCTATCAGTTGATGTGTTTGAATTTTTAATTAGGGTTTATTCTGAAGGATCATGGCATGGGGTTAATTGTTTTAATTTATATTTTAATTTTGAAATCATTAATTCATTTTTTGTTTCTTTTCTATAGGTTATCACTTACTCTGAAGTAGATTTTTCAATAAAATAAAATAAAAAAGATTGGATTGATTTATTTCATGGTAGTTATACATGATATATATTTATGATGATATGATTAAGTTTGTTTCCATATTCCATTTGTTCTTTTATGCTGTTAAGATATATCATGTGTCATTGTTCATGTTTGTGACTATCACACATTTTTTGTCCCGCTAAAATTCCAATTTTCTAACATGTAAATTGTTTTTGATGTTATTCCATATTTATTTCCTTACTAGGATTTACAGATCACCCATTTCTTTTGTATGTCCCCAGGTTATCCCATTAATTTTTTAATGATCTGCAATTTTTAAAGAATTTTAAGGTTCTTTTCCATAATTTTTTTATCCCATGTTCATGTTTTTATGATATGTACCAAAATTAAAAATACACCATACTTATCAATATTTTTTGGTGTGATATATGTAATCTTATGTAATAAAACATGAATAAAGCTGTAATAAATACACGAGTTTTCATAGAGGGTATCCATTGATATTTTAGATGTTTTTGGATTTTTATTTTAATACTCTGCAAAAATCGTAATAGATAGCAATAAATATTA
The DNA here is from genome assembly GCA_963277665.1 of Viscum album. Classification (NCBI taxonomy): domain Eukaryota; kingdom Viridiplantae; phylum Streptophyta; class Magnoliopsida; order Santalales; family Viscaceae; genus Viscum; species Viscum album. Next base: position 1,904,361,098 of record OY728137.1, read on the forward strand.
GAATACATCCCTAATTTTTGATAAATTATAGAGTAATATGTTTCTAGGAAAATAAATCATTGTCTAGAGACTATAAGTTCATGAGGCTCTGACATATATTTATATAGGGGTAAAACATGAAAATAGCATGTTGAGCTAGGGTCAATATATAACTAGGGTATGATAGCATTCCTTGATGCTCACCTAAATTGACACTCTTGGGGGATATTATTTGGATAATTTAAAAGGTCATTATAATCCCTTTTTAAGGGAACAAAACTTCCCATAGGTGACTGTGCTCAATAATATATCATGGATAAAATAGATTTACGCATATAAATTCATCTATCAAGGAAATAAATTATCCATTTAATGGTATTAGATTCCAAATTAGGTGTCTAATAGTTTAAATCACTCATCCTTAATTTTCCCTTTATTCCAAATAATGTATGGAAATTAGAGGAACAAATTCAATGACCTAATCTAAAGGTTAAACCATATACTATAGAAGGACCTAAGATATATAGATCATTATTGAACACAATTTTAAGTGTTTATATATAGTTATTTTATAATTATTTATTATTTTTATATAATTTATATTTTAGATATAAATATAATGAATCAACTAAGGATTTTTACACAATCGTTTTTCTTTTATGTGTTTGAAACATATATTGAATGATACCAAAACCCTATAATATTGATTTTTTGATAAGGTGGTACTTTGGAGAATACATGATCAAGGGATTTAAAACCATTAATATGCATATGATTTTTGGAAAAACATAGAGATTTTTGATGATATGTCTAAGGATAATCTTATTATTAAAATAATTGATCCACTATTGATCATTTATCTCATATAGGATTAAGATGATTTTGAATATTTTGGAAAATATATAACTTGATAAAATCGAGTAATTTTGATGTGATTAATGATGTTTGGGGACATTTTATATTTTGATTCAGGTTTTAATAACTATTAGGTCTAATATAATGGATTATTTGAGAATAAAACATTAATTTTTTGGATGTGAATTAAGAATGTTATGAGACCACAATTGAGGTAAATTCATTCTTATATTATTATTGGTTTTATTTTGGATTAAGGGGAATTTATTTATGTAATTCTATATTTAAACATTCATTATTTTTTAATTTTGGTTATTATTGTATTAAAGTATATTAAATTTCAGTATTTTCAAATTTTATGAATTTAGAAAGTTTTGAGGAAAATATTGTTATTCTTTGTTGGATTATGTGATTAATTAGAATCTTATTTGAGTTCATTAAAAATAAATATTCATTACTTAGTACTCATTTTTAGAGATAATTTTAGATTTTTGTGTATATTTATTAAATCATGAAATTTTACAAGTCATGTTTTTAAATTTCAATATGTTCCTAGTCTCTATGATTATTCAATTCCTTATCTCTCAAGAAATAATCATGGATATGAAATATTTTTATATAACGATCATTTCTGATGAATTGATAGTCATTTAATATATCAAATAATTAAGGATATTTGGTCACTAACTTTCCCCAAATAATGATATCTATCAAAATAAATTAGTTCTTTAGTATTATTTTTCTCTTCCATTTCTATATTTTCACTTCCCACCATTGTTCTCCTACTAGGTAAGCTAGTAATGCAATGACCTTAAAACTTATACTGCTCTCCTTTAAAGTGGATTCTTTAGTAACCCGTTTTAAGTTTGTGGATTTTCAACAAATATATTATCATTTTTCAAAAATATTTCTTACCAATATCATGTTTAAATTTTTAGTATACAGTTAATTAAATTTGGGAGTATTGTAATTCCCCATGTTTTTAAAAGTGATAAATTTGTACTATAGAGTATGTGATACACAACCCAAATCCTTCAAAACCAATGTTTATTTAAATATGTACACTTTAGATTAATATTAAATTTGAAAATATGAGTATGATTATCTAATTTATCAAATAAAAATGTATATATTTCATAAATATATTGATTATTTGTTATTAAATAATGAATTGTTTTATGAAGCCTTTCCATTCAGCGAAATATGATTTCTTCCAAAATTATTTTTAAGAAAAAAAATTTAATTATTTTCTACCTTATTTAGAATTTTTTGATATAATGAACACCATTTTTATATCATCATTTCAAAATTAACGTTGGGTGAAATTTTGGGATTTTCCAGAAAATTTTATTTTCTCATAAAATAGTCAAAATTATTTTTCTTTATATAAAATTATTGTATATTTTTATAAATTATGTAATATAAAATGTGCAATGTTATATTAATTTTATTTCAATGTAACTTAATTATTATTTAGTTATATTTAAATTAGGTAATTATATTTATATAATATTTTTACTAGATTTTAGTACAAGTTAATTTTTAATATTAAAAAGGAATTTTTTATTAAAACGGATTATAAATGCATAATGATTGTACAATATAATTAATTAAAATAAATTCTAAGGAGAAATTATTTAAATTTTTTTTTGAATACATATAAATTTTCATGAAATAATATTTACATAGTAAAGATGACTGGTTTTAGAGGTAATGTGAAATCATCATTTCCGTAAAATACTATTTTTATAAAATTGCTTTCCATCAAGTTTGCGTGTTTATTTTAAAATAAATTCATACACCTAAGTGAAATGATTGAATTGATTATGTATTTATAATCATGTTAAATAATATTAGTTAATTGTTTTATCATAATTTTTACCAATTATGAATAATAACCATTGTAAATTCCTTATTTATTAATTAAACAATATTCAAAATAAATAATACTTGAATAAAATAACGTTACAAAATATAAAATATAAATTATAATATAGTTTTTTTGAATCTAATATAATATTTGTAAGTTTTTGTAATCTTTTATTATCAAAAGCATCATAATTTCTTCAAAAATTTAATATTCATATGTTAAAAGTAAAAATTCACATATTTTGAAATTTATTTTTAAAAAATCAACATTGTTTTTGGATTCACCATTTTGAAATTATCCAATAGATAATTTCTCATATGTTTCTAAGATATTTAATTTTTAGTTATAATTTAAATACGGTATAAATATACAATGTGTATTATGAAATCTTAATGAAACAAAATTTATTTAATGGCTATTATAGAGGGAATCCACGACCATATATGTGTTTCCCATTAAATATAATTTTATTTTACCTTTATTTTGTTAATTTCTTAAATTTATTTTTGAATAATTTAAAACCTATAATAAATTTTATGGTTTTAAACTCATTTTATTAATGACATGACCCAGTTCCACATTACCATGAATAATATTGTAATTGGTTAGTCCATTGAAATTAAAAAATAAATTAAACCTCCCCTCTTTGGATGAAACCATGCTCAAAAACCATTGGAATATTTTTTTATTTTTCTTATTTTATATTATGGATTACAAAACCTACATTTATGAAATAATGAATAATTATCCACTAATTTAAAATATTTACTCTCCCAATCTCCCATTTATCTTCACAAACATTCTGTAAACAACGTTATAACTATTCCTTCCCCTCTATGGAGTCCTTCCAAGGTGTACCCATGCTCTCAAGAAGCTCCTCCCAATATTTTTTAGTCACGCTCTCAATGTAAGGGACCTTCCTCTCATCGTTTCAATTGAAGATCCTTCATTGGATTAAATATTTTTATTTCAAGTAGTTATATTTTAATTTAATTATAATCTTTCACCTACAATCCAATTTAATGTTATTTTAATTATATAAAATTTATCCTCTCTTATTTTTATACATTCTTAAGATGCTACTTTGTGGAAATTTCGTAAGGTATCTCCCTCCCCCTATTTTTTTCAAGAACTCCTTTTATGACCTGAAACATGATTTCAAATTTTTCATGTTGGGATATATTCTTATATACCCCCTTATTTTCCATTTGATTACTACATTTTTATAAACTCCTTTTACTCTTTTTAATCCTTCTAATGGACCTTTATATATACAGGTTACCATTATGAAATTTATTAATGGATCTATTCCCTATACTATTTATTCAAGTATCTTAAATATCTTATTCCTTTAATCTCTATTTACCAAATATTGGGATATATTATTCTATATCACCAAAACTACCCACATAATTTAGATATTATTATAGACCCATTTCAATCTAATTAATCACAATAATCATAAATTATAATCCATTATTATGCATCCAAATGTTCACCATGATTTTTCATGCCACAAAAATGTTTAATAAGTACTAATACCCACATACTCTCAGAAGTATTCACTTTTATTAACTTTTACTTTTTTTTGGGGAATAACATGCATTTATTTCCCACTCCTTGCTCATGGAATAAAATTTTATTTAAAATTATTACATGTTTTATGATCAATGTTTAACATTTATGCATGTGAATGAAATGAATTTGATGGGTGCACACATAATTATATAGTGCATCAATGTATTGGGTAACGTTTAATCATACAATGACATAATGAAAGTGAATAAGAAGTTAAACTAATCAATAACATGAATTTATACATCATTATTTATTGGTAGTTATCTATGACATTTGTTTATGACTCTATGTTTTTATTTTTTACACAATCTCATGTAGTCATTATGTTATAATGCCATATCTTGACTCATTATTCATTTCTATGATTCTCACCCAATTTATGTACCAATAAAATGTCAATTGTCTAAATTTTAAAACATTATTCATGTTATTATATATTTATTATATTATTGGGCTTTATTTCTCATTCCTTTCATGTGTATGTCCCAATGATATCCAATGGAGTTTTAATAGGTACAGAATTTTTTATGAATTTTGAGCATGTTCTCAATAATGTTGTTGTATATGATGGTAAAGATTTAGGATATATAACTAACTCATTATGAAACTAGTATTATTTATCAACTAGGTTTACTTATTTACAATCTTAGGTCATGAATCATGAATTAATGTGTAATAAATAACAAGGGTATCCATTTTTTGTATCAAGGAAATGTATATTTTTTTGGATTTGGATTAAAAAAGATATGGAAACCCTTATTGATAAGACTAAACAAAATAATATTTAATTAAATTTTGTTAAACTATAGAGTAACTATTTTCTAATATAATATATCCATTTTTGGATACGATAATCATATGTGGATCTAGCACATATTTAAATAGGTGAAAAATATGAAAACACATTGTTGAGCTAGACTCAACCAGGAACTAGTACATGATAAGATGCATTGTTTTAGCCCATGTATGACACTTTAGGGGGGGGGTGATATGCATTGGTAAATTCAAAATCTCATTACCTAAAATTTCTAATGTAATAAAAATTGCCATTGGTGTTTTTTATAGAAAATACATCATGGATAACATAGATGTAAGATAATAAATCCATATGTTAATAAAATAAATTGTCCCTTTAATGTTAATGGATTCTCAATTATGTTTTCAATAGTTTCAATGAACTCATACATATTTTTCCCTTTATTCTCTTTAATTTAATAAAATAGGATGAAGAATGTCATTTACCAAATCTAAGTGTTAAATCGGAGAATATAGAAGGACCTATTTTATGGAAATCATTATTGTGTGACTATTGAAGTGTTCACGTATCGTTATTATAGAATTAAGCAGATGTCTAATATAAATTAAAATAAATATATAAAAAATCATGAATCATCTAATGATTCTTCGAAAATTTATTTTATTTTTATAATTTTAATCATATGTTGATTGGTACCAAAAACATATAAAATTTATTTAGTGAGAATGTGATATTATTAGAAAATACCACACTAATGGATTAGTTATCATTAAGATGTGTTTTATCATTGGATAAAATTTAGGATTTGTTTGATGATATGTATAATGATAATACTATTTATCAAATCGTCTATTCAACTATTGAATATTTATGTCATGAAGGAATTCCATGATTATGGATATTTATGGAAAAATATTTTAGGAACAAATCATTTAATTTTTAGGTGATTGATGATATTTTGGGAGATTTTATATTTGGTTTGATGTATTTATTACCATCACATATAATAAATAGGATTATTTGAATATAACCCATGTATGTTTTTGGAAGTGCATGATGATGGGTATGAGACCGAATTTTAGGATAAAAATTCTTTAATGGTTGTTAATATTATGTTTGATATTGGGGTATTTATTTTGGGAATTATCTCTTTTAAACCATTCTGATTTTTTTTACTTTTGGAGATTAATTTATTAATGTTTATAATTTTTTAGTATTATATTATTTTATGGATTTAACATAGATATGGTGATATAGATGTTATTCATTGCTGGATTTGGTGATTTCTTATAAGATAATTCTAGTGCACTAGGCATAAAAATGTATCCTCGATAGTCATAATTTGGAGAGAAGATGGGACTGTAGTAGAATTTGATTAAAAGTTGAAATTAGACTTGTCACGTTAGTATATGTCCATAAATTCATATTCAAGATGATAAAGTAATTCAAAAACATTAGAAAAATAATCCTAAATTACAAATGATATCATATTATGGTCATTTATATTCAATTCAAGGTCATTTTGTCTATTATATATGATAAATTGTTTGGAAATTGACATTACGCTAACCATTTTCTCCATCATTGAAATTTTTTTGTTTACTATGGTTGTCCTCTTCAATGCCTATGTTTTCAGTTTCCACTAATGTTCTTTAACTGGGAAACCTCATTATGTGATAATCTTCATATATCCCATTATCTCATTTCATATGGATTCAACATTAACAATATTTATGATTTGGTTTTCCAATTATGGTATTTTCCTGTGTCAAAACAATCATTACTGAGTTCATGTATAAATGGAATGGACACAATTTAATAAAGGGTGGAAAATGTAATGAAATGTTTTTTAATAGGGATGACAATGTTTAATAACATATATGATACATAACATTGAATACATAAAAAAATTATTAGTTAAATATTACAATTTTAAAAATTATATTATATTTGGTGATCTAAGTTGTATTAAATAATTTAATAAATAAATAAATATACATATATATATTCATATCCTCAATACGTTGATAAATTATTTTTGGTGATGTAATTTTGTTCCTAAAAATATGTTTTCATCAAGAAACATTTTTATAAAAATCTAATAATGATTTCATAAAAAATTTAGAAACAATTTTTTATTAGAAGAACTCAAATTTTGATATCACCATTTTAAAATTATCTTACTCGTAAATTTTGGATTTTTCTGTAGATATATAATTTTTTATCAATACTAGAAAATATCTTTTTCAGTAATATTATCATTTATTTTGATAAATAAATAATATGAAGGAATAAATATTATATTAATTTTATTCAAAATTAACATAATTTTTATTTAGTTATATTTATTTCAAATAAATACATTAAATCATCTTTATATTAGAATTTAGTATATGTTTATTTAATGGAAAAATGCATTTTTTAAAAACTGTTCTAAAATGAATAGTGTTTCTCGACTATAATTAATTAAAATACCCGTTATTTAGAAATTATTTAAATGAATTCATTATATTAAATATATTTCATTGTTATTTTAAATTCATATGATTAATATAATTAATTATATAGTGAATGTAAAAATACTGTTTTTTCTAGAAAAATCAATTTTTCAGAAATCTGCTATCAACCGTGAATGCAGGTTTATTTTAAATTAATTTCGTGAACCTATGTTAATTCATTAAATGGAATCATATTTTTTAATCATCATAATTAATTTTAAGAAATAAGGTTAACTCAATTTTTAGACTATATGAATAATAACCATTATAAATATTTTTTACCATAATAAAAGATAAATAGGTTAATTAAGGATAAAATTATAAAAAAAATTGAACAAGGACTACAGAAAATGTAACCATAATGTTATGAATATGTATATTTTCATTTAATTTTCATAATTATTATATTTTTTGTTCTTTCTTATAGATTATTAAATATTCATTTTTTATAAATATTATATAAAATAGTAATCCTATTATTGTGTTATATGAAATTTCAATTAAAAAATATCTTTTTAATGAATTAAAAAATTTTCAAAATAATTAATATTTATAGTAAAATAATAATATAAAATATTTTTTAATAAATATAATTGATAATATATTTCATTATGATGTTAGATGTAACTATTATTAGGGATCCAAAACTCTTATTGTCAAAACTACCAGAATTATTTAATAAATGTAAATTAATATTTTAAAGTCAAAAGTTACCATATATTGAACATCATATTGATAAAATAAATACTATATTTTCAATTATCATGTTGAAATTATCAATTGGTGAATATTATATAATTATCAGTGATAGTCAAATTTTTGGGTCAATATTAAATATGGTATAAATATATAGTGTGTGATATTACATCCCAATGACCAAAAAATTTTGTAATAAATACTATAAATGAAATATATCACCAAATATATGTTTCCCATTTAAAAAATTGGGATATTATATTGTATTTTATTAATTTTATGAAGCCTTTATGAATCCTTCAAAACCAATATTGTTCTTTACGGTTAAAAAACTAATATCTTTTTGGATATTACTCACTTCCAAACCCCCAAGTGTAATTTTTTATACATTAAGTGCTCATTATTTTAAAATAAATAAAACCACTCCTAATTTGTTGTATCAATTGTAAAACCTGTGGGAAGGATTGTGGTTTTCATTGAATTAGTATAAGGTCTCAGCCTTAAACATTACTTATTATTGAATTATATGAATAATTCACATTGAGGAACTTTTCAGGTTTAGATTTTTAGAGAATTAGGACATAACTATTACATCTCAAATATTAAAATGTAGAAACTTCTACTAAGTTTCCATAAAATAAAAAAATACACTTAAAAAGAAATATGTCTAGTTCTATGTTTTAAATTGAATTTCATTCCTTGATCCCATCCTTGACCCTGTTCATCTTTAATTCATGTGGAAAACATTTCAAAAACTTGGGATGAGAATAAAAAGCCCAGTAATGGATACACAATGATGGAAAACTATTAGTTTTTCAAAAAAAAAACCAGTAAACCATGAGTACTTTACCAAAGTAATACTTTTCACCTTTATGATGTAGTAAAAATACTTCACTGACTAAAAGACCATTACTTACCCTTTTGTAACCAAAATATTACCATAAAACCCATATAAAGAATACATAACATATAAAGGTAACTTGGGACATAAACATACTTAAATGGAATAACCATACGGTCGACTTCCACACATACTTAATAGAATAGCCATACGACCGACTTCCATACCCAATGCATTGGAGGTTATAACTTAACCACCCTTCCTGGTATTCACGGAACCACCTGTCATATGGTTTATCACGTAACCACCTGTAAAATGTCCATGTAACATCATTACACATAAAATATTGAAAATATAAACATTTTAATTACAAAATTTCATTTGGAATCACAATAATTAATTCCATGATATTGAATTAATCAATCCATTTTCAAAAACCATTTAAAAGTTATTTTTGAATCAAAGTGTCTCATACCAAAATGTAGATTATAATGGAATTATAATATTAAAACATTAATTTCCATATAAATAAATACTGGAAACCATTTTGAAAACATGGACATTAATGAAAAATATTTAGAATAACGAATCATTAAGACATTTAAAACGATATTTTCGTTAAATATTTTTTAACAAAATGAGAGACTCTTGAATAAAAATAATCGTGGAATAAATTTTAATATGTGCTCTATAATATCCTGAGAATAAATGGAATCATGATATAATATGTCAAAGGACAGTATACACACCATATAAGAGTGAATTGGTGCAAAACAACAATGAAGTCTCAGTGGAAATGTTAATTGAGATGAAATCCATTATAAAGAGAGTATCCTTAAATTAAGGATAAATATATCACATAATTATTTGTGAGAAATATAAATACACCCAACATATGTGGGTATTATGTGTGAAATAATCAGAGGTCATTCACACATAATCTTGGAAAAACAAAACCAATGACATAGATATTTAACTCAATAAAATGAGATTTAGTTATGATTTCCCATACAAGTTCGTAAGAATTTATCAATGAGATGATTAATTGTAGAAATATTATATCTACACAACGTTTTGTGGAAATTACAAAATAAGGATTCCACACATAATCTTGGCATAATAAAATCAAGAACTAGAGGTTTAACCCAAGGAATTGAAAGTGGGTTAAGAAGTTCCCTTACAGAAATCCGACAGCCTAACGACGTCACTTTAAAATTCAGAAAATGAATTGATGAGAGAATGGTATATCATCACTTGGACATAAAATTTACATAAATAAGGATATATAAGAACAGATCCTGACACAATAGTATCTGAATTAAAAGACATAAGAAAAGAAGCAATTTAAAAAGAGGAGGGTGTAAGGTCCCTTTACCGAGTTGGGTAACTTTCAAAACGTACACCCCATAGAAGAAGGGTCATACAATGAAGATGTAAATACCCATAAATGAAATTATCTTACACAGAGAGTATAATAATGGGCAGTACATACACCACTAAAATTAAATAGTGGAAAACGTAGCATAAATGTCACAGGAATAAAAGTGAGATGAAAAATCCCTTACAAAAACTCGGTAGCCTAACGGTGCGACTTAAAACTTCCAAAAATGGATTTATGATATCAAATAGGGTCTCTCATAATATGACCATAAATATTAAATTTTTAGGAATATAAAAGAAAATCCCCAATCATAATAAAGATGAGATTAAAATAAATGACATAAAAGAGAGTACTTAAAAATAAAGAAAGAGGTTGGATCCCTTACGAAAATTCGGCAGCCTAACGGCACCACTCAAAACATCCAAAATGGATTGATGAGAGAAAATAGGGTATCTCATCATATGTAAGTAAAAAATAAAGTAATATTAATATATAATAACATCCCAATAATAAGAAATATGAGCTTAAAAGGAATGACATAAAAGAGTGTACTTATAAAGAAAGAGAGGGGTAGGATCCCTTACCTCGTGTCTGCCATGACTCGAGCGTTATTTAATCTCCTGAATAATAAAATTTGGTGAATTTATAATTTATTACAGACCTCATTTAAATATTATTATTCTGTTTATATGACATATTATAATGATATAAAAATTGGTTAATAAAGTGAGTATATATCAGATGTTTTTGTCGATGTTCGGTACATGAGTAAAAATTGAACTTGTTGGAAAAGAATTTTCCATGTGGTTATAGATACATCATCTCCAGAATTGTATTAAGGATTTAAATATGATATATATCCATTATATATTTATTTTTTACTATTCCATAACATTTGGAGATAAAAAATTAAAAGCACCGTTCATGGAGATGGTAGGCCGTACGTACGCATGAACGCTACTTTTTTTTCATATTAATGGAATTAAAGTTAAAAGAGAGATATATATATTATAATTCCAGAATGATATCCATCATTTATATGTAATATATGACATATATATCCATTATATATATGTAATTATAATAGTACATAACATTTTGAGATAAGAAATGAAATGTACCGTTCGTGTAGACGGTAAGTCGTAAGTACGCATGAACGCTACATTCATTTATTTGGAACATTAATGGAATTAAAAATAGATGAGATATATATATATATTATAATTCCAGTATAATATATATGTTATATAGATCACATATGTTTAACAATTTCATTTTTTATACATTCCGTGTATTGCATGAATGAGTCACATCACTTGAGGGGGCGGTAGTCCACACTTCCTCGTATGAAATTATCTTATTTTCACAACATGAAAGGCATAAAGGAATGTTTTAAATATAAAATCCAGTAACATATAGAAAACATAAATATCATAAATATCATATATAAAATATAGTTACATCATAATGGCCACCATGAAAGGTGTTATGAGAATATTGAACAATCATCGTTTCGTGAGGCAGAAATTTTCCATCCACATAAACAATATGTTATTTAACCATTAGATGAAGGTGTGTGTAAGTGTAGAGCGAATAAATCACATAAAAACATCCTTTTATATTTAATATACTGGTGTTGTTTCAAAATAAATGAATAAAAAGAGTTTAGAGGGTTGGAGAAGCAAAATAAAACAAAAGAACACAAGGGAAGACATTACCTTTAAATCGGGTAAATCTTTTTGATTTGAGATCAACGGATTCCTTGGAAAGCATTATGAACAAAGGGGAGGCTTCAATGATGAATAGATGGATTTGGATAGTTGAAATTGGTAGGGTTTGGCCGATCCAAAGGCTTGAGAGTTATGGGTAAGGTGGTATAGGTGGGGGCCTTTTATAAGAGGATAGGAGGGGCACTCTTGAAATGTTATAAAAGGTTACTTTATTGTAAAATTATTTGCGGATTTTAAAGGTCCCAAAATTATATATTTATAGGATATGGTGATAGGAGTTTGAAAAAAACCCATCCAATCGGGTTTTGACATGTATAGGTCTTAGATTTTGCATTATCTTTTCATTTTTATTAAATCGTTAAATAATGAGGTAATCGCTGCATCATCATGGTGTCATAAATAATTAAATTTATTGAATTTCTAAAAATTATAAAAAAATATCATGATTTATGAAATCGTTTTAGATTTCTAATAAATATTTATAGTAAAAAAATTGACTTGTATAACCCCATTTAAAAATTTCATTATTAAAACAACTCATGTTTGTGACATTTTTATTTAAACTTTAAATAAAAAGTTATTAATGTCATTTTCCTACCAAGGTGGCTCCATGGGGTCCCCATGTTGACCCATGGATTTCCTTGGTCATCCATGACACATCCAATAAGAGTAGGACCTGTGTCAAGGTCATTTCATATTATTAAAACATTATTTTTACCATAAACTAAACTAATTACCTCTAATCATGACTAAAAACATAAAAGTTACTATTTACCAAAAAATTATTTTTATCCCATTGAACCACATTTTACGTCCTAATGAGAACCATGTTTCTTGTATTTTTGAAATTTAAGACACAGAGGTGGTCAAATTTCACTTAAACGAAAAATCATTTTTTTAAGTACCACTTAGTGGTTTCACTATTCATCAAATATTGATGTTTTTCAGAAAAATACCAAAAATTCACCCTAATCTATATTTGATATTCCGAATTAAAAAATGATGTCTATAATACAAAATTAATAACATATAAGTTGCATTAATTAATTTAATAATTAATTTCCACTGTCAAAACAAATAGCATGTTTTTATGAAACAAAAAGTATCAAAAGATTGACACTAGTTTAAGTCCAATTTCAAATTGAAATTAATTCCAACGACCAATATTGGATTAAATGGTAAAAATATATTCTAATTTCACTTTAAAACCAATTCAAAAGATAATATAATCATATAAAAAAATAGAATAAAAAGGGGTTTTGAATTCAAATACAACATTTTTCACTATTCATTAAAAATGAACTTTACCGGAAATATACCAAAAATTTACACAAAGTAAATTTTTATGCCCCGATTCTAAAGAATAATTTTATTTTGTCAAATATAACACATAAAATTGTCATATTGTCGATTTAATAGAGGTTCGCCATTAAAAGGTGGTTAATCGACCTTTTAAAGAATATTAGAATGTTTACGCTTAAAATTGGATTCATTCACATTTTTAATCCTCTAAAATTTATTGTAAAAAGTAAAAATATTCTACAAACATATATAATCATTTTGTAGTTAGTTCCCTTCATTACCATCATTACAACGGCTAGGTGTTGACTACGATTTAAAATGAAATTATTTTTTTATTAGAGTGCAACGTAAGATTTCAAAGAAACTCATTGTTGCGTATTGGGTAAGCCATCGAGCATAGCGTTACCTATAAATTAATATTAGAATTTTATTCAAAAATAGGGATAAATATTAAAATTTCATATTATTTATTTACCTGGGGTGTTACATCCTTCCCCCCTTTTTGGAATTGCATCCTCGCAATTTTAAAATTGGGCTCGAAAACATCATTGAAAGTCCCACATCGGAACAAGAGTCGGTAAAACAATCACATTAAACGAAAGAAAGAGAAGTACAGAGTTCACCTGAGATAACTCATTCTAGGATTCCATGTAGGAAAACATGGATATGGAAGAAAAAGTAAAGGGTTATATTCTGAGAGAGTGTGATAGAAAACATGTTTAGGAGAAAGTTAACCACCAGAAAATCACAATCTTGTGATTGGTTAAACGGTATTGGATTACCCAGTAGGAAAAGTTAACGGAAATCATTTTTTTAAGTTACTTTTCATTGAGGAATTTATTTGTGAACTTAACTAAAACATAAGGAAACATACATACTTGTCATGTTGACTTTAAACTTTTACTAGATTTCTTACATGAACTTATATTTTCTCCAAAAGATGAGTATTTAGGATGACTTGTTTACATTAAGAGAGCTATAATAAACTTCTAGAGAATCACCAAATCCATAAAAGAGAACTGTAAACATCCCATGTATTTAGACAATAACCAAAACTAAAACAAAAAAGGTCAGTATGAGATCAGATAATACCCAAAAGTATAATCCTTTATAAAAAGGAAATCTATTCTAAATCTCCGAAATTTTTCCAACAAGACCCAAAGATCATCGAAGAAAAAAATTAATCCAAACTATGATTGAAAACCAAATATTTGAAGGATTTTACCACATAGTCTTCCAAGTTAAATCGTAAGATTTGTCTCCAAACAGCATCAGTTACTCTTAAAGTCTCGTATTGAAAAGTAATTAACCTAATCACATATCCTCCATGACAGGTTAATCATTTTCAAAGATAACCCAAGATAAACTTACTCTTGATTCTTAAAATCATCTAACTAAAAACAATTATTCAAACTAACTAGGGACTTCACGTAGTCCAGTGGTAGGCGATAGATACCAGTCGCACTTTGATTGTGGGTTCGATTCCCGCAGCTTTTTCGGACACGACGGGTTGTCACACGGTCTACGTGTTGTCCTTTTTCCAAACTATATAATTCTCAAATCATTCCCCAAAAAGAGATAAAATCATCAAAAATAACTAGAACATAATTTAAACTCAATTTTATCTCATGTCGTTCATATTCCATCATATAATATAGTAGCCCATAATTACCTCAAAAGTAAGGATCATATAAACCCTAATGGTTACCTTTATAATTATTACCTGAACTTCCACATCGAGTTGGACATCTCATACATGATGCATTAGAGAACTCACCAAGGTTGAAGTGGTTGATCATGACTCCTTGATAGTTGGTTTATAACAACCACGAGATTCCTCATTGAATCCCCTATTTCATCCAGTCTCTTAATCAGAGAACCACCATAGTTTCCTTCAAACCCATTGTCACATTGGTGCCTACTAGATCCATCCATTTACTAAAAATAGAAATGTCAGTGTGAGTATATCAAAAAAACCAACATGTACAAATGATGAAGATAAACACTAAGACATACTTACTCATTCACTTTATCTAAAACTAGGACTCTTTCTGAAATCCTAACCATTATGGTAATGTCACTTATGCTTAGAGAATACCCTAACCTCTAATGTTATCTAAACCAACCTCTGATACCAACTATAAGGTCCCAGCCTTAAACATTACTTATTATTGAATTATATGAATAATTCACATTGAGGATATTTTCAGGTTTAGAGTTTTAGATAATTAAGACATATCTATTACATCTCAATATATTACAAAGTAGACACTTATACTAAGTTTCCATAAAATAAAAAAAACATAAAAAGAAACATGTCTAGTTCTATGTTTTAGATAGAATGTATTTCCTTGATCCCATCCTTGACCCTATTCATCTTTAAGTCCTATAGAAAAAATTTCAAAAACATGGGATGAGAATAAAAATACCAGTAAAGGATACACAATGAAGGAAAACTGTTAGTTTTTAAAAAACAACCAGTAAACCATGAGTACTTCACCAAAGTAATCATTTTCACCTTTATGAAGTAGTAAAAACTCTTAACTGAATAAAAGACCATTACATACCGTTTTTAACCAAAATATTACCATAAAACCCATATAAAGAACACATAACATATAAAAGTAACATGGGACATAAACATACTTAAATGGAATAACCATACAGTCGACTTCCACACATACTTAATGGAATAGCCATATGGCCGACTTCTATACCCAATGCATTGGAGGTTATAACGTAACCACCCAGCCTGGTATTCACGGCACCACCCGACATATGGTTTATCATGAAACCACCCGTAAAATGTCCAAGTACCATCATTACACATAAAATATTGAAAATAAAAACATTTTAATAACAAAATTTTATTTGGAATCACAATAAGTAAATCCAAGATATTGAATTAATCAATCCATTTTCAAAAACCATTTAAAAGAGAATTTTGAATCAAAGTGTCCCATACCACTTTGAAGATTTTAATGGAATTGTAATTTTAAAACATTAATGTCCATATAAATAAATACTGAAAACCATTTTGAAAACATGGACATTAATGATAACGATTTAGAATAATGAATCATTAAAACATTTAAAACGATATTTTTGTTAAAGAGTTTTTAACAAAATGAGAGACTCTTGAATACAAATAATTGTGGAATAACATTTAATCTGAGCTACATAATATCATGAGAATAAAAGGATTCATGATATAATATGTCAAAGGACAATATAAAAACCATATAAGAGTGAATTGGTGCATAACAACAACGAAGTCTCAGTGGAAATATTAATTGAGATGAAATCCATTATAAAGATGGTATCTTTAAATTAAAGATAAATATGTCACTTAATTATGTGTGAGAAATATAAATACACCCAATATATGTGGATATTATGTGTGAAATAATAATAGGTCATTCACACCTAATCTTGGAAAAACAAAACCAATGACATAGATATATAACTCAATGAAATGAGATTGACTTATGATTTCCAATACAAGTTCATAAGAATTTATCAATGAGATGATTAGGTGTAGAAATAGTATATCTACACAAAGATTTGTGGAAATTACAACATAGAGATTCCACACATAATCTTGGCATAATAAAATCAAGAATTTGATGTTTAACCCAAGGAATTGAAATTTGGTTAAGAAGTTCCCTTACAGAAATCCGACAGCCTAACGACGTCACTTTAAAATTCAGAAAATGACTTTATGAGAGAGAGAATGGTATATCGGCACTTGGAAATGAAATTTACCTAAATAATGATATATAATAACATATCCCGACATAATAGTATCTGAATTAAAAGACATAACAAAAGAAGTCATTTAAAAAGAGGAGGGTGCAAGGTCCCCTTACCGAGTTGGGTAACTTTCGAAAAATACACCCCATGGAAGAAGGGTCATACAATGAAGTTGTAAATACCCATAAATGAAATTATATTACAAAGAGATTATAATAATGGGCAGTACATACACCACTCAAAGGAAATAGTGGCAAGCACATCATAAATGTCACAAGAATAAATGTGAGATGAAAAATCCCTTATGAAAACATGGTAGCCTAACGACGCCACTTAAAACTTCCAATAATGGATTTATGAGATAAAATAGGGTCTCTCATAATATGAACATAAAAATTACACTATGATGAATATAAAAGAACATCCCCATACATAATAAAGATGATCTTAAATGAAATGACTTAAAAGAGAGTACATAAAAAGAAAGAGAGAGGTTGGATCCCTTACAAAAATTCGGCAGCTTAACGACGCCACTCAAAACATCCAAAATGGATGGATGAGAGAAAATAGGGTCTCTCATCATATGAACATAAAACGTAAATTAAAAGTAATATAAAATAACATCCCAATCATATGAAATATGAGCTTAAAAGGAAAGACTTAAAAGAGTGTACTTAAAAAGAAAGAGAGGGGTAGGATCCCTTACCTCGTGTCCGACATGACTCGACCGTTCTTTAAAATCCTGAATAATAAAATTTGGTCAATTTATAATTTATTAAATACCTCGTTTAAATATTATTATTCAGTTCATATCACATATTATAATGTTATAATAATTGGTTAATAAAGTGAGTTCATATTAGACATTTTTGTAGATGTTCAGTACATGAGTAAAAATTGAACTTGTTGTAAAAACAATTTCCATGTAGTTATAGGTACATAATCTCCAGAATAGTATTAATGTTTTAAATATCATATATATACAGTATATATTTAATTTTTACTATTACATAACATTTGGAGATAAAAAATTAATAGAACCGTTCATGGAGATGGTAGGTCGTAAGTACGCATGAACGCTACTTTCTTTTTTTGTCATATTAATGGAATTAAAGTTAAATGAGAGACATATATATTATAATTCCATAATTATATCCATCATTTATATGTAATATATGACATATATATCCATTATATATATGTACTTATAATGTTACATATCATTTTGAGATAAGAAATTAAATGTACCGTTCATGGAGACGGTAAGCCGTACGTATGCATGAACGCTTCTTTCATTTCTTTGGAACATTAATGGAATTAAAAATTTATGAGATATATATATATATATATATTATAATTTAATAACAATATATATGTTATATAGATCACATAATTTCATCAATTTCATTCATTATAAATTCCATGTATTGCATGAACAAGTCACATCACTTGAGGGGGCGATAGCCCACACTTCCTCGTATGGAATTATCGCATTTGCACAACATGAAAGGCATAAAGGAATGTTTTAAATATAAAATTCAGAAACATATAGAAAACCTAAATACCATATATATCATATATAAAATATATTGACATCATAATGGCCACCATGAAAGGTGTTAAGAGAAGATTGAACAATCATCGTTTTGTGAGGCAGAAATGCACCATCCACAGAAATAGTATGTTCTTTAATCATTAGATGAAGGTGTGTGTAAGTGTAGCTCAAATACATCACATAACAACATCATAGTATATTGAATATAATTTTTTTGTTATAAAATAAAGGAATAAAAAGAGTTTAGTGGGTTTCAGAAGCAAAATAAAACAAAAGAACACAAGGAAAGACATTACCTTTAAATCATGTAACTCTTTTTGATTTGAGATCAATGGATTCCTTGGAAAGGATTATGACCAAAGGTCAGGATTCAATGATTAATATAGGGATTTGTATAGGTGAAATGGTCAGGGGTTGATCGAGCCAAAGGCATGAGAGGTGTCGGTAAGGTAGTAGAGGTGGGGGCCTTTTATAAGAGGAGAGGAGGGGCACTTTTCGAAAGTTATAAAAGGTTACTTTATTATAAAATTATTGTCGGATTTTAAAGGTCCAAAAATTATATATTTCAAGCATAATGTGATAATAGTTCGAAATACACCCATCCAATAGGTTTTTGATAAGTGTAGGTCTTATAGTTTACATTATCTTTTCATTTTATTTAAATCGTTAAATAATGAGGTAATCGCTCCATCATCATTGTGTCAAAAATAATTTAATTTATTGAATGTCTAAAAATTATAAAAAATATATCATGATGTAGGAAATTGTTTTATCTTTCTAATTAATATTTATAGACAAAATTATGACCTGTATAACCCAATTTAAAAATTTATTTATTAAAACAACTCTTGTTTGTGACATTTTTATTTTAACATTAAATAAAAAGTTATTAATGTCATTTTACTACCAAAGTGGCTCCATGGGGTCCCCAAGTTGACCAATGGATTGTCTTGGTCATCCATAAAACATCCAATAAGGTTAGGACCCGTGTCATGGTCATTTTTTATTATTAAAACATTACTTTTACGTTAAACTACACTAATTACCTCTAATCGCGATTAAAAACTTAAAAGTTACTATTCAACAAAAAATTATTTTAATCCCATTGAACCACACTTTACTTCCTAATGGAAAACATGTATGTCGAAATTTTTAAATTCAAGACACAGAGGTGGTAAAATTTCATTTAAATGAAAAATCAATTTTTTAAGCACCACTTAGTGGTTTAACTATTCATCCGAAATTGATGTTTTTCAGAAAAATACCAAAAATAAACCCTAAGCTATATTTGATATTTTGAGTTAAAAAATGATGTATATTTTACAAAATTCATAACATATAAGTTGCATTAATTAATTTAATAAATAATTCCCACTGTTAAAACAAATAACCTGTTTTTATGAAAACAAAAGTATAAAAAGTTTGACACTAGTTTTAGTCCATTTTCAATGTGAATTTAATTGCAATGAACACTATTGGATTAAATGGTAAAAATATATTCTAATTTTACTTTAAAACCAATTCAAATGATAATCTAATCATATAAAAAAATAGAATAAAAATAGGTTTTAAATTAAAATACAACATTTTTCACTATTCATTAAAAAATGAACTTTATCGGAAAAATACCAAAAACTTACACAAAGTAAATTTTTATGTCCTGATTCTAAAGAAGAATTTTATTTTGTCAAATATAACACATAAATTTTTCAAAAACTTGATTTAATAGAGGTTCTCCATCAAAAGGCGGTTAATCGACCTTTTAACGAATATTAGAATGTTTACGCATAAAATTGGATTCATTCGCACTTATAATCTTCCAACATTTATTGTAAAAAGAAAAAATATTTTACAAACATATATAATCATTTTTTAGTTAGTTCTGTTCATTCCAGTCATTACAATGGCTAGGTGTTAACTACCATTTAAAATAAAATTATTTTATTATTAGAGTGCAACGTATGATTTCAAAGAAACTCATTGTTGCGTATTGGGTAAGTCATCGAGCATAGCATTCTATATAAATTAATATTAACATTATATTAAAAAATAGGGATAAATATAAACATTTCATATTCTTTATTTACCTGGGGTGTTACATTTATTATATAAAATACAAAACCTATGTTTGATAAATAATGAATAAATTCCCCCTAACATTCAATATAAACACATCAATACACCCATTTATAATCTCTAAAAACCTTTTATCATGAACCTAGACATTCCACCGAATATATAGTTCTCCTAATGTTCCTAGAAGCTCTAAATATTCTCCTCCCAAGCTCTTGGAATCACCCTCTCATGGTATGTTCCCTTTCTCTACTACGTTAAATTTGAGAACCTTATTTGGAATTAGCCTTTTTAATTTGAATTAGTTATATTTTCATTAATTTGTAAACATAAACTTCCTATAAAATTTTTGTTATTTGATTTATATACCATTTATCCTCTCTAATTTTGACCCTTATCTATGTCGTTTCCATGATGAAATTTTGTAATCAATCACCCAGTCTACTTTTTATTCAAGAAACCATTTTAATTTAAGCCTCTCAATTTCCATTTCATCATGTGGGTATTAGATCATCCATATCTCCATTAATATCTATTTTATTCCTAAAAGATTATATACCCCTTTCACTTTAATTATTTCCTCTCATTATCCTTTCTGTACACATGTTCCCTTTCTTAAATATAGTATGGGATCATATACTTCTTCACTTTATTAATGTTTCTTCTTTATCTTATAAAATTTATCACCATGTCCTATATTGATATATGTTCTTCAATACATTAATTATTGAATCCATCAGTTCTAATTGATTATAATTCCATTTGACTGTAATTATTTCCTCTCATAAACATTAATAATATGTCTTTATTCTATTGAAATTTCAAAAATATTTTCCATGCAAAACAATTGTGTAGTGAATAACCCTTCCCATTTAATATCAAGGATGTTCCAAATTATGCACTTATACTTATTTGACTGGATACATACATGTAGGTGTTCCACATTCCTTACCATATAAATCAAATTTTATGATTAATGATTCCAGGATGTATTATCCATGTTGATCACATATACATGTGAATGAAATAAAAGTGATGGGTGCACCTAGATTATATAACACTCTAATGCATTTGGAAATATATTATCCTCATGATACATCCTGTAATGGAATATGGAGTGAACATAATCATTGATGGGATGTTTTCCATCATGATGTATTAGATGTTTCCCTTATCCTAGTATTAGGATTCCATGTTTAAATTTGTTGCAACATTATTAGGTTATATTTATGTTATCATTATATTTAATGTCTCGTTTTCGTGTTTATGATTCTACTCCCTTTTATATACAATTAAATTTCCAATTATCTATAATTTAATAATTTCATCATGTTATGCCAGGATAATTCTTCTACTAGGATTCAAAACTCACCCATTTCTAATGTATGTCCCATGGTTATCCCATTCAAATTTAAAATCTATGTAATATTAGAATAATCATAGATATTTATTCCATAATGTTATTGTATACTAGGTTAAAGATGTTATGATATTTACTTAATTCAAAAATACACATGACTTATTAATCTTACGGGATGTATTATAGGAAATATCTTGTATAAAATCATAAATTATTTTTTAATAAATGCATGGGTTTACATATTCAATATATTTATTTCCTTAGATCATACAATTTGAATATCAACATGATGATCGTCAAAATTAATTTTAATACCATCTTCACTACAAGTTTTTAGAAAAAATAATACCAACATTCTTGAGGGGAGAACACATCTGGATAGGGTTCCCAAGCTTGAAACCAAGTTACCGTAGTCATTCATCTCAAATTAAAAGAACATGTTAGGTAGTATTAACCTATGTTAGGGATCATCCTAGACAACTATATATTTTTGTGGAAAAAATGAAACATCCAACCAAGATATACTCATAATAATCACAAATCTATGATGAATTATCCACTACATGTTTATTGTCTATAGAATGGTCAAGTGGATACTTAGCTCACCTAGGGATGATCTCCCACACTAAATCATGGGTGATGTGTCATGGCCTATATGAATAATTATTATACCATATGTCACTTAAAATGTCATCCTCCTCTAATAGAGGACCCACACGCTATCTCATGGTAGTTATTAACTCATATATATCTTTAGGGATCCACAAAACATTAAAATGATGAGGTGGGGGTATTAATATCGTAACACTTATGAAACTTATCAAATAGATGTCCCACACCCTAGATTATAGGGGGTTTATAACCCCACTAAACTGTATAGATGACACACCTCATCAGGATAGAGTAGGTACTAACACCATGCTTTAATGGAGGATTGACACCCAATGAATGGTAGATCATGCCCTATACCCACAGGGATTCTCAAACTCCACAATACCATATAAGGGACCTAGTATTTATAATACAACATAATGAATTTGATAGGTTTTTGACCCCAACATAGAATACATTTTCTTTTTATAATCAATATACTAATAAAACACCCAAACTATTTATGGGTTATATTAAAACCCATGAAAAAACATAGAGTGGGAATCAAACTTATCATAAGATGTCCACAACCATAATAATAAAAAAAGACCTCCCCCTAAAAATATAACACATATTTAATTATTTATATGGTATTTTCACATTAATATTATTTCTATTTCTCACCAAAATTAAAAAAATTATATAATTGAAATCAAAACCCACATTTCATTATGTCGATAACATGATCTTATATCACTCCATGAATAAAAAAATTCACATACCTCTACATGATGTGTGGTCCCATTGAAATTTATCCAAAAAATGCAATAATTACTCATGTATGTAACCAATATCATCATACGCATTATAAATGAATGATTTTTATTTTGAATCCTTGATAACATCTCTATAATAATAACTAATCATAATCATCTCAATGAATATCATCTTGTATTTCCTAATCCAAGATCATATATTGCCTTCACTAAACTATATCCCATTAAAATACCTAATCTAAAACTACTTTAACATGACCCGACCCACTAGGAATCCTCGTGGGTAATGATATGTAGATTTGGAAAACCCATTCCCACATCCAATAAGATATGTGTTCGAAACATCCACAAAGAATGTATCATATTTATTTTGGAGGAATTATGTAGCGACTAGAACCTAGATATCTCAGAGCTGGTGTCTGCTAATAATTACATTGACATGATTACATGGATTAAAATATCTAATTAAATAATGTCTGTTAGTCTTGGAAAACCATATAAATTAATTAGCATCATATTAAAAAAGAATACACTAATTATATCATAATTTTATATTCATCTAACTAAAAAACATTGAGGATAACTTTATTCCAACTAGTAAATCCCTACAAATATTTCATGGTATGCATCATGGATTCCTAGTGAAAGAAGCATAATTAAGGAAATATTAATATTTTAGTAAGGGAAATGTGTAGTAGAAAAAAATGAATTAATGGGTATAATAGTTATGAATTTGTAAATAACTGTAAACAGAAGCCATATGATCAATATATTGAGAAGGATCTGCAAAAAAATATTGTAAATTAATCACTAGAATCACATACAATTCATATTACTAGAAAATGAAAAAAATATATAAAGGTTAGAAAAACAAACACATTACATTTAATCAGCGAACTAATATGAAAAATATCTATAGATATGTTAGTGAAAAATCATAGGGATGAAAAAAATACTAAATTAGGGAAATTATTTCATATAGAATGTCATGTATAAAGAACATGAAAATATATACCAACAATAAATTACATATAATGGTTTAAATTAAGTGTAGAAACCCAATTTCCCAACTTATTTGTCTCATGAGAACACGTTAATGCATTGTGGAGCTATATTAATTTAGACTCCACCCTTTATTTCCAGTCCAAAATATTCCTCATATATAATAATAAAAATGAATAATATTCTATAAAAAATATCCATATTAATTAAGGAATCAAGAATTATTAACATTCCCCCAAATATTAAAAATATATATATATTTAGACATCATATGAATAATGTTATAAATATTATTCAATATTAATATCCATGATTAATACAATTGATAATTAGGGGAAATTCAATGTTAAATGATATTAAATAATTGAATATTTCCAAGAGAATATATAATTATTAATTGATGTGAATTTTAATAACATCCTTATAAAAATCCATTATTAACCACACATATGAATAATAAGGATGGTATTAATAAAATAACTCCAATGGTAGTAAAAATGAATGTTTTTTGTTTTTGATGAAAGGATGCACTATAAAAATATCATTTAAAATGATTATTGAGAAAAATATCATTCAGTTTTTAAAACCTTTTGAAAAAAAATTTCATTAAAAATAATATTTGAAAACATATCCATTGAAAATTATCCATTCATATATACAGTGGAAGATTCAATGAAATGATGGAAGGTAAATCCATACAATCCAGAAAAGGTAAAAAACATTTTTCTTTCATAGTAAAAATCTAGAAATATGCCTTATTTGGAATGTGAAAACAAATATTCTATTTGAAACATATATATAACAAAAATATGGAAGAAATTCATTAAAAAGTAATTTTGAAATTTTTTTAAAAAAATTTAAATAAAACATGGGTTTTAAAAGAAAATAGCTTCCCTCACCATGAGAAGAATAATGATGGTTTTTCAGAAAAACATTTTCAAAAACATGTTGAGTACCAATGTAGTGAAACTGGTAATAATACCTGAAAAATGTCACGAATAACCTGAGGATTAAATAATTGATGTTATTATAGAATAATGGACTTATAATTTCCTTGAATGGAGACATAATTAAAAGATAATTACATTATTATTAAGGAATTTAATATTTAAACATTCCAATGTGTCCCAAAACAAGTTGAATCATTTTAAATAATATTCAAAATGAATGAATAATATTAATTGAAATTTAACATACCACGAGTTAAAAAAATATTAATGATATAATGAAACAAAAGTGGTAGAAGATACGCCACACAAAATCTGTATATGGTGAACATGACATTTATAATTCTGATGTGAAATGTGAAATGAGAATCTATTACCTTCAGTTTCCTATCAATGAAAATCATTTAACGTCATATATAATAAACATATGTTAATTCAATACAATATTTAATACCATTTTAATGTTTATAATTAATTTAATTTACTTTTTTACTATGTTTTAATAAACTACATAAACAATTACGTTTACGTCAGGTGTAATGATCAAGTTCAATTTATGGGTCTAAAATGAATTTAGTAGGCACACTATGGTCAAATGTTTCATTAAAAAACATATATAAAATAAGAATCATTAAATAATTATCAAATTCATACATAAATTACTGTATTATGATTAACCATTAAATATGGATATGGAAAATGAACCATTGTTACAATCATTGAGAAGGTAGACCATACGCACACATGAGTAACATTCCCATTTGTGAGTCATCATTATAAAAAGAAGGTAAATAACACAATATAATTATATAAATATAAATATATCACAAATAAAATTTTATTTAATAATTTATTCTTTTATATATAATTCTTATAATGTTAATGCAATCAGATCATGTCAAGGAGGCGGTTGCCCACACATCCATGAATGACATTATAACTTTTTTAGTGCGTGAAATGGGAATATATAAAATCACACACATATATATAGTATATTTATTGAAACGTAATTATGTAAAACATATCAAATATAGGTTTTTTATTTGACATATTTTTAATTAAAACCATCCATTATACATTCCGTTTTTAGTGTGAAGAAATCACATAACTTCTTGGGGGTGGTAGTCCGCACTTCCTCAAATGATGTTATCATTTTAAAGTAAAATGGAATTTATTTAATGTATGTGTAATAAAATTAGAAAATAATTATAATGCAACAATAAATATCATATATATCTTATATTAACAGATTTTGTATTATAATGGCCACCATGAGAGGTGGTAATGGGAAAACTGAACAATCATTTTTTCATGAGGTAGTATTTCACCATACACAGAAACTGTGTGTTCATTAAACATTATGTGGATCTATTAGTATGTTCATATAGAAACAATTACATAAAAAAATACTTATATATTTATGATAATGTTTTTAACATTATAATGGTAGAAATAAATTTTAGGGGGTGGATAATTGAAATAAAATTAAATTACAAGAGGGATTATGTTTCATGTTATTACCATTACAACTTTTCTATTGATCAAAAAGGATTCTTTGAAATAATTTCACCCAATGATAGTGTTCATAGTCATAGGGAGGGAATTTTGGAATCTACAAGAGCATATATTGTCCAAACCAATGTGGTTTGTGTGTTGTGATGAATGGGGAGAGGTAGTGGCCTTTAATAGGAAAATAAACGTACTCACTTGTAATTTTTTGAAACAAGTTATTTTTACACATGTTATTCATAAAAAGTGATTAAAAACAAACCAAACTAAATAATTTAAGGTTCAGGGAAGATATTTTACCAGATAATTGGTTTTGGGCATGTGTCTAGTTCAATTGGGTAACTATGAAAAAGGTTTATTCCATTATTAAGATTATTTTTTCCTTAATAATTTTATTTATAGTCATTTACTATCACAAATATATTTTTTTAAAACAATTATCCTATTAGACATTATAAATTATGATAATTCCAAAAATGAATGAATTTTTTTCAAAATTTCAATGATATAACTTGTAAAATTGATTTAAATATAATATCGCAGGTTGCCCTTGGGTTGTCATTTATGGCCTGATGAGGAGGAAGGTCTTGAACAATCTGCTATGCCTGATGCAGGGGGTGACATTACTGCATCCAGTGGGGGATTGGATGGGTGACTAGTTGATGACAATGATGTTAGGAATAATAAAGTCAAAACATGCCCAGAATTGAATGCCGTTTCATCAAGTGGATATGGTAGTGATGAAATGATTGGGCATGTGAATGTTGGGAGAAAGGACGAGCTGGTGAAGGGGAACCAAGGTGCAGATAGGTTTTCAGCTAGTCCATGGTCGGATCAGAATGCTAACACTGTCCAACCGAAGGAAGGGGGCCTGGGGCATGCCAGGCGACCAAGGATCCACATAAAATTACTCCCTCTGGACAGCAAGGGAAAAGTGGTCAGGGGAAGAAAAAGCAGAAACAGGTACCGGTGCAATGAAAAGGGGGGCCTCTGACAAGAGGCATGGCTGGTAAAAAATGATGATATTTTTTTGGAATTGTCAAGGGCTGGGAAACTCTCGCACGGTCAGGGCCCTTCGACATTACCTCATGACTTTTAAACTGATTCTTGTTGGTATTGCTGAGCCAAAAATCTTCTTTGAAAACTTGAAAGGATTCAAATGGGTCTCTCAGGGATACAGTTTTGTTTCGAATAATCAACATGCATCTCGTATGGACCACTTATGGGTGTTAAGGCATGATGACATTAAGATCACTTCATGTGCTAATGGGACTCAAAGTGTCCTGGTTAACTACATATCTGCTGGGCAGGATTTCTCAGTCTCTTTTGATTATGCCTCCAATTCTTATATAAAGAGGAGGGATTTATGGGAGGAACATAAAGCCACTTCTAAGAGGATAGAGATAAAATGGTTGGTTATTGGAGATTTCAACACAGTGCTGAAGCCTAAGGAAAAAACTGGACCAAACATCAATAGGATTGCGGCTGCTGAATTTTCGGAATGCATTGACTATTGTAATCTAGAACAAGTTACAATAGCTGGTGTAGATTTTACATGGTTCAGGTACACATGTTAGGGGAAGCAATCAAGCATGCTTGATAGATGTTTCTTTGGTATATGTGATCATGATACGACTAATGTATTTTATGGTTTCATGCTCCCTAAGAATCATTCTAACCAAAACCCGATGGTTATTGATTTCAATACCCAATGCACAAGGTCAGCCCCTATTCCCTTCAAATTCAACAATGGATGGCTTGCGACTTCAGGTTGCAGAAAGATTGTCTTGGAGGCATGGAATTATGAAGTCATTGGGAGTCCCCTTCAGCGGCTTTTCATGAAACTCAAACATCTCATGGAGATACTAAGAGAATGGAGTAGAAAATCATTCTCAAAAATTGATGAGGACATCAGGAAGGCAGAGGAGGAGATGGCCATGATTCAGGTTTGTCATGATCAACATCCTACTATATCAAGAGAGGAAATAACAACACATAATATGCCAGATGTTCTCTTAATGATAAAGGTAATGATGTTGAGAAATTAGCTGAATGTGAAATGGTTACCGAATAGGGATTTAAACACCATGATTTTCAACATATTACATAAGGAATAGAGGGTGTGTGTTGGGAATAGGGTGATCAGCATTGATGAGCTAATTTATAGTGAATAAAATGAGATTTCCCAGGCTGTTTCTTAATACTTAAAATGAATATATTCTGATAATGGGAAGTCCTACATTCATTGCATGGTTGATAACATCAGCCCCGTATTGATGATCACTCGAATCAGCTTCTACTTGCTCCACCATTCAAATAGGAGATTAGATCTTCTCTCATATCTCTCAATCTTGAAAGTTCCCCAGGTCTTGATGGGTTCACAAATAAATTTTTTATGTTCTATTGGGACTTCTTGCAGAATGTCATTGTGCATGGAATTAATGATTTATTCTCACACTCATATATGCCCCATGGAATGAATTCATGTTTCATTGCACTTATCCCCAAGAAAACGAATGCTCTTGACATCAAGGACATCAGACAGGTTGCTCTTGGGAGCACAATACCCAAAATTATTAGCAAGGTTTTGGTGAATAGGATGAGTGGGTTGGTTAATGGCATAACCACAACGAATCAATTCGGATTTGTCCCTGGAAGGAGCATTCAAAAGTGACTTTTTATGGCCTCTAAGAGTGTCAATATTATTAGAAGGAAGACAATGGATGGGAATTTTTCCATCAAAATTGATATATCCAAGGCTTTTGACACTCTTAAGTGGAGCTTTATACTTGATGTTCTTAGAAGGTATGGCTTCTAAAATGGCTTTGTTAATCTGATCTGTATCAGTATGGAGTCTTTTAGATTATCAGTGTTGGTCAATGGTGTCCCGATGGGATTTTTTCCTTGCACTAGGGGGGTTCAGCAAGGTGATCCACTCTCTGGTCTACTTTTTTTTCATGGAAGAGGACATCCTGAGTAGGTGTATTAATCATCTTTCTCAAATGGGAATTTATAAACCAATTAAGGATGCGGTGAGTGAACATTCCCCGTCTCGTTTATTGTATGATGATGCCACCTTTATTCTTGGTCAGGCGTCAAGGAAAACTATCTCCTCCATTAATGACCTCTTCGGTCATTATGAGGAGGTTTCTGGATAAGCCATTAGTTGGGAAAAATCCTCATTTGTTTTTGTCAATGGAATTCTAATTGGGAAATGGAACAGAATTGTTTGAATTCTTGGGGTGAGGAAGGGTTTCTTACCATCCCAATATCTTGTTGTCCCATTGTTTTGGGGAAAAGTGAAAAGACAACACCTGGAAGGAATCTTTGCTAGAATTGACCATCATATGGCCAGCTGGAAGGGGAAAGCCATGTCCTTGGCTGGGAGGGTCTGGCTTGTGAACTTAGTTATCACGTCGAAGTTTGTCTACTCCTTTTCCATTTATCGATGGCTGAGGGGACTTCTCAAGGAACTTCATAGTATGGTAGAGAGTTTCATATGTACGGGGTCACCACATGAGAGAAAGATAATTACAGTGGCATGAAAGTAGTGCATCAAGCCCGTGGAGATGGGGGGTCTAAGAATCTAGGATCTCTAGACCTTTAATGATGGATTGATTTGGAAGTTCATGTGGAAGTTGCTTTCCCATGAAGCTGACGACGACATTCTTTCAAACATAATCACAAGGAGACTCTTAATGGGATACAAATGTCACCTGCCTCATCGGTTCGGGCATCTATTAAGCAGTAATGTGTCAGAATCATGAATGATACATGTTGGTTGGTTTGAAGGGATTCTACAATGAATTTCTGGATCACAAAGTGGCTCACACATCCTCTTTATGACTTCAATGTGCCACATGAGGCAGCCACTCTGTCAATTTCCAGATTTTTCTCACTAATTCATTCTTCTTCTCTTAGTGTTCCTATGAAGGTGGAGCATAATGTCAATAATTATGTCATTATGGAGCAGGATACTCTGATCTGGGTGCATAACAGAACCGGGCAATTCAATAGTAGGGATTACTACAAGATACATTGTGGGGGACAATCTCCTTCACCTTCTTGGCTGCTGAAATTCAGAGTGCATTTCATTAGGCCCCCTAGATTTTCTCAAATTAGGAGGATCTGAAAAAACTACCTACCCACATCTGATTCTCTCAAGAGGGTCGGGTTCTAGATGGACTCCATGTGCTCCATGTGTAATACCGATGAGGACTTAGTGCAACTTATTTTTATGGGCTGCTCTCATGAAAAACAGCTGTGGGAATACATCAGTTCTGTGTTTGGGGTGGCTGTTGACACCTACGGTCCAGTTATTCAGATGTTATCTGCTGCTTCCCATGGCAGGTTGAGTGAGAAGATTTTTAATCTGTTTTGACCGCCATTGTTGCTATTATTGCAGCACATTGGGAGGCCCTAAATGCTTCTATTTTCACTAGTGTGCACCCCACTATTCAGCAAGGGGTGATGGCGATTCATATAGATGATTATGCAGCATCTCATGTGCAGGTTGGTGCAATGTCTAATGCAGTGGCCGACCTTCAAATTCTGTGTGCGCTTGATGTTTCGGGGCGGCCATGCTTGCCTCGGATGCTAAAGTATATTCGATGGATCCCACCCATCAGACCTTGCCTCAAGGTAAATGTTGATGGGGCTGTGTTGGGCGCTCTAGGCCCATCGGGTTGTGGAGGAGTGTATCACACCTATCATGGGTTTGTTAAAGGATGCTTTCACCATGCCATTTGAATTGGTACCGCTTTTGAAGATGAGCTTTGGGAATTGATCTATACCAGTAGGTACGCTGCCTGTTTTAATTAGAGACATATATGGATTGAATCTGACTCTCAGATCACAGTTCATGCCTTGAGCACTAAGACGTGTCAGGTCCCTTGGTGTGTACTTCCACTGTGGGTTGGTTGCCTTAATGATATTTCTCGGATGCGGGTGGAGGTCTCACATGTCTACCGAGAGGATAATTAAGTGGCAGAAGCATTGGTAAAGCGGGCGTTCACTAATAATGGAGGGATGTGGTGTTTCACGACCCAAGATTATTGTGCATCACTGGCGGAGGCAGATATGTGTGGGGTGGTTCACACTCGTTTATGTAATATTCCATTGCCTGTTTGACTCTTTTCAGTTTCTTTATTTAATTTTTTAGGACCGGCTTATACCAGAATTGGGATTTTCTGGTAATATCGCAGGTGGGACGACCATAAGTGTTTTTAATAGAAATAATGTCCAAATTATGGTTATTTTTTATAGTCAATTTCAAAGTGAAATTTATTAGCATAGTGAAAATCGTATTAATTTATAAAAATATTATCTACTTAAACTTTAAAAAAAATCTATAACATAATTTATCCTTTTAATAATATTTAATGAAAAAAAGTTTTGAATTAAAATCCAGTATTTTTTAATATTAATTTAAAAATGAAAGGTTTCATTAAAATAAATCTTTTTTACCCTAACATAATTACTATGTTTCTACATAAAATATTAAATTAATTTTCCCTTATCAAGTCATAGAAATTGTCAAAATCAATGTTTAAAATGGGTTCCCCATTAAAATATGTTAATATTGCCTTTATAATATTATATGTTTTTACATGTATATTAGAGTATGTTCTTATATTATATCCATCAAAACTAATGGATGAATATCATAAATATTTGATTGAATATATAATGTATATTATATTAATATCACTCACTAATTAATTTAATCTATTATCATAAATAACTATTTTAGCGTAAAAATATTTTTATATAATAATAATCACATCATATTGAATTTATTCTAGTATTCATTTCTATTTTATTTTTATCCAATTAACTCATTATATATTTATATAAAACATAAATTTCATGAGTTATTTATTATTATTCTTGAAAAAAAAATAGTTATTTTATATGTTATTATATTCTAATAATATATTATTGTTCGATAAAATGTGGTCTTGCGTATAACGCAAGCCATAGAGGAGAGTCTCTGTTGAGTGTAGCACATGCTGACTTATTGTTGAATGAATTCTAATATATGTAATCTGATTTAAATATTAGAAATATTATAATATATCTAAAGATTACTTTACCTCACACGTTTGTCATTGCATCTCATACATTCTATTGAATACAATGTTCTTTCTTTACATTTTTGGGGCGTCACAATCTCCCCACCTAATTTAAATTGAATACTCATAATTTACACTTAATCATGGTGATAGATTGATTAATTGGTCCTACGTTTGAAATCCCAAATCATATGAATGTTTCATAGATCATCCTCTATAAAATGGGAAATGTAATTTTTAAGGGTCCCATGGAATACCATGTAACCAAGTCTCCATGTAGGAAAACATCAAAGGTAATTAGAGATATGTAATTAGAGGAAAAGGGTAAATATTTTTATGGTGTGTACGGGGTCATAAATTAAAAATCAAATGAATTATCAGTATAATGTTGAGGGACTCCAATATATAAATCATTGTTGATTTTGAATAGAATCTTTTCAACATAAATTAATTTATTAAGAAAATAATTTATTTCTATGTCATTATCGTAATGTTGGGTAACTCTTTTACTGATCATGAATATGAAAATGTATTCAGACCATATTGGATTCAATTCCATGTAATAAATACTAACATTTGGATTTTCTTTGATCATTTTCTAATTCATTACATTATTACTATAAATTAATTACAAATATTGAATTTTTATGCACAGAGTAGTAAAAGAATCATTTAATGTAATGAAATGCCAATAAAAGAGTGGAAGTCTAAGTATTTACATAAAATTATTTTCAAAAACTAATATGGTATATAGAATAATCTCTAATCCTAATATATGAAACTATTTTTTTGTCCTTAACATTTATTCCCCAAATTGATTAACTAAAAACAATTAATAATTAACAAGGGCATTTCATATGTCGGTGTTTGGCATTAAAACCTTATCATCCATCATTAATGTGTTTAAGAACAACATCACTACAAGATAATTTTGGTTTTCACTTGCATTATAGGGTTATTTTTTATAAAACCAAATTAATAAAATTTTATAAATAAATATGATATAATTTCATGTAATAAGGCCAATCACTAAATATCTGTTAAACAAAGGTTTTCAACACCACTCTAACACATGAATACTTCATACACCTATTTCTTCCTAGATCATTCTTTATTGTAGATTTTACAATCTAGAATATGACCTATATTTAGGTAATTTATATGCTCTCCACAACTTTGTCAATAAAATATAATGTTTTTATTTGGATAAGCTTCATTTCTCTCGATCACACACTTATTTTTTAACCAGCAATACTTTATTTTATGTCCACATTTCTTGCACCAAAATAATTATCTTGTTCTGTTGAAAAAAATAAGCGTGAGTTAGTAAAGGTATATTTTAGTAATCATATTTCTAGAAAAATTATTTTTCATATAAACAAAATCATCC
The DNA here is from genome assembly GCA_963277665.1 of Viscum album. Lineage (NCBI taxonomy): Eukaryota > Viridiplantae > Streptophyta > Magnoliopsida > Santalales > Viscaceae > Viscum > Viscum album. The sequence continues at coordinate 1,904,395,615 of OY728137.1, forward strand.
ACTCTTGTCAAAACAGCATTTGGATTCTCAATTTCACCACCTCTCCATTCATGTTTAATTTTTACTTGAATTCATCAAGTTCCATCCATTGAATAAATCCCCAAATAATAGTTAGTGAATCAATAGTCATAGTGAGAAAATGGTATAATTTTTTATAATATATATAATCCCAGAACCCTTGTTGTTAAATATAAAACACCTTAGGTTTTTCTCTAGAATATTCATTTTCATTATCTATTCAAATTCATCATAATGGGTTTTAAATAAAATATCAATTATACTAAGCATGCACCCTAGGAGTGTAAATCTAGGTTCATAGAATGGATTTTTTAATGTTCGAAGTTACCCCGAGTCAGGTTCGGAACACCCTTTACGAATGTTTACTATAAGGTTAATATGCACAAGATAAAAGTCCAATTTTATTATTTAGTGAAGGATTTATTTGCATGAAATCCCCAAAAATCACTACCTTATGAAAATAATAGGATTTTCTTTTATACTTATCTACAATTTCTACCTTAGTTTTATTTTATATTACCTCTATTCTCTAAAATTATGATCCCAAGGTTGCTAGAAAAAATCCTATGATATTAACTACACTAACCTTACATTGGATAGCCCAAAGCCTATTTCTACTACTAATTACATTATCCGGATTATGAGGTATCAAATATCAATGGATGTATATTTTTGTATTATTTGCAAACAAGATACATAAATGAGTCCTATATTACAAATAAATATACTAATAACATTATACTTTTTTTAATAATTCTAAAAAAACATTGAGGATTCCAATATTCCAACTAGTAAATCTCAGCTTATTTTTATTAGTACGCTTCTTGGATTCATGGTGGAAAGTAACACAATAACGAGGAGCTTAATATATCATCAGGGGATATGTATATTAGAATAAAAAATGTTTCCATGATAATAATAATTATATAATGGAAAATTAATAAAATCACATTCCATATAATCAGTATATTGATATGAAACTATATAAAGAATATGGATGGGTAATAACTAGAAATGCATACCATGAAAGTAACTAGAAATGAAAATATAGATATGTAATGATAATAAACTGAAACACATAACATTTAATCAATGAACATAAAAGAAATATATCCATATATATGTTTAAAAATTACCATGGATGAAAAATAACTAAAACTATATGATGGAAAGACTTTCTTAGTGGACGTCATGTCTATAGAACATAAAAACCTATACCATCAAGACCTTTCAAAACATGGTTTAAATTAAGAGTATAATCCCCTTAGTGAAACATATCTTTCTAATGAGAAAAAATTTATGTACCATGAGTTATACAAAGTATAGGCTCCACCCGTCATTTCCAATCTAAAAAATACTCATATTTCATAATCCATATGAATAATATGCATTTTAAAATATCTCTATTGAATAATGAATAAATAATTACCAATATTTATCCAAATAATCAAAGTTAAATTAAAGTAGATGATGTATGTAAAATGTTATATGGTTTAGGTAACAGTAATATCGAAAATCAATTAACTGGATATTTATAGGGAAATTCAATGTTCAACGCTCCTAATAAATTGAATACTTGGAGGGGAATAAAAAATTATTCAAGGAAGAATATGTGAATACAATATTTGGCCAAACCAACAATAAACTATCCAGAGTATGAATAATGATGGTATTAATACATCAATACCATGTATAGTATAAATAAAGGTTTGTTTTTTTGGATGGATATAAGTACTATAAGAAATATATTTTAAAAGAATCATTGAGGAAAATATTCTTCAAGATTGTTAAACCCATTTACAAAAACTTTTCATTGAAATTATCATCTGAAAAAAAATTCATTACGAAGTATCCATTTTAGACATGAAAAAGATGATTCATAGAAATGTAGGTGGGTAAATCCGTACAAGCTATATGAGGTAAAAATAAAATTCCTTTTTCACATTTAAATGATTAAAATATTCCTTGATTGGAAAGTGAGAATAATATTCCTTTAAAAACATTTGTAAATTAGAAAATTGGTAATACATTCATTAAAAAAATATTTTCAAATAATAATTTAAATTATTTAAATAAAACATGGGTTTTATAAGATAATAGGTTCTTCTACTAAGGGAGGAATAATGTTGGTTTTTTAAAGAATCTTTTGAAAACATGTTGAGTACAAAAGAGTGAAAATTTTTCCTAATACTTGAAAAGGTCATTAGTAACTAATGGATACCAAAATGATAGGTTGTTATTTATAAATTGTAACTTAATTTCTTCAAATGGAAATACCATTGAATGATCATTACAGTTAATGTTGAGGAAAATAATATTTAAACATTTCAAAGTGTACCATACCAATTTGAATAATTTTAAATCATAAATGATGTGAAGGAAAAATATTATGGGAATACGTAAGATACAATTAATAAAAAAGGATTAAATATATAATATAAAAAATTAGATGTAGATACATGACACAAAATATGTACATGATTTGTATGACATTTATCTCACGGATGTAAAATGTGAGATGTGAATCTCTTACAGTGAGTTACATTTCTGGTGATCATCCTCTAACATTCTATATGATAAACTTATTTTTATTTTATAATTTCTTTAGAATTTTTTTCATGTTTAGAATTACATTAATTTATCTTTTTTACTATGTTTTATTCATCTACATGAACAATTATGATTACATCGAATGTTTTGTGCAAATTCAATTTATGGGTCAAAAATGACTTTGTTAGGTGGACTGTGGTCAAAGGGATCATTATATTAAATATATAGAATAATTATCCTGAAATAATTATCATATTTATACATAATTAATACGTTTGTTATCAATCATTGAATATGGTTATGAAAAATGAACCAACATTGGAATCATAGAGATTGTAGGTCATACGTATGTATGAGTAACATTCTCATTTTCTAATGATCATTATGGAAAAATGAAAAGTATGTGAAGACCCAGAACCCCCTTGGTCCCTTCCTTTGCCAAAAATCCGGTTTCCTTGCGGGGTACCGATCGGTGAGACCGATCGGTGAGACCGATCGGTGAGACCGATCGGTGACACCGATCGGTGAGACCGGCCCTGCCAAGCTGTTCCAGTAATGTTCCTTTTTCGCAAATAGGGTTTTAAACCCTATTCTTCCTTGCTAAAAATATCTTGGAAATCCGAAACGCGCGCAAAGGTCTTAATTAAATGCTTCATTAATTCATGGGTCAGTTAAAACCACCCAGCGCCATTAATTATGAGTCAAGCCACGTGGTCAACCCATGACTCCCTCGTCTTCCGTGGTTTTGTGTTTTCATCTCAACCGTCCCCAGCCCTTATAATTAAGGGTTAGGCCGTGGTTTTCCCCCTTCTTCGATCGTGATTCTTCTGGTGCATCGGGACCGCCGCGTCGTTATCCGTAAAGTTCCGCGCCCCCGGCCTAAACGTCGATCATCCATCAACAAGTAGGGAATTTCTCTCGTCTCTCACTTTTGTGTATCATGCGGGGTGGGCGTTACTTTTGTTCCTATGGAATTGGTTGAACCAAACCCTAATGAAGATACTAAACGAAGTTCTAAAGAAAGAAGGGGAAGGGGTTGTGATCGTTGTTTATGCTTTATCTTGTGATCATCCCTTTTGTTGTACTGGTCTATGTTTTCTGAAAATTGAGGCCGTTGGTGGTCGTGTGTGTGCACTTGAATCCCCTCGTGATGTTTTAAATGGGTTGCTGAAATTGTGAACTCCTGCTGTGAAATTGGTTAATCACGTATACCCGGCTGAATAATTTGAAAGCACCAGGATCAACCCTTCTGTGATAACTAACGGATAGAACACATGGAATTTTGAAATCATGGAGTGTGTTAAGTCGTTTAAATCTGAAAATCCCTGACTCGTGTTGGTTGTGGTTGTTGGTTGTTTTTCCCTTCGGGCCGTTTGCTGGAAATGTGGGAGGGGATGGGATCCCCCGATCTTTTTATACTCTCGGCGGCTGTGTGAATTTGGGGGATGGGATCTCCTGTTGGCATGGTTTCAGTGGTTGTGGGTTTTTATCACAAACTGGGGAGAGATCCTCTGTTGGCAGAACCGGGTGTGGGTGTTTTGGTTGATCTATGCTTGACGTTTTCCTTGGTTATGCTTATGGTAGTTGCCCAGTAGTGCTTAAAATTTATTGAACATTTGACTGAACGTGAAACAAGAATGGGACAAATGGTTTTGTGGGCAAGGGTCGCGAATTGTGACTCGGGCGTTGTGGTATTGTGTTCTGTAGGTTGGCTAGGAAAACCTAAGTTTTTGGGTGAGTGTTTGTTACCTATATCTATACTTGTAGCTTTGTGTTTCTTATTCGCGCCCCACCCCAGTTGAGCACTTAGTGCCGAACACCCCCATTCATGGGGGAAGGGTGTTTTTCCCAACACTATACTTAGTGGCTGGTTATTAGCTCCTTTTCTGCTCCCTTTCCCGGATAGCCCAAGTACCTTCGGGCAGGCTGTGATGGCCTGAAGTCCATTATTAGCCCAAGAACCATCGGGCAGGGTGTTGTGGTGGTTGGCCAGGTGTGTGCGGCAGGTGGTTTCCCAAGTGTCTTCGGGATGAGGCCCAGGTGTTTTCGGGCGTGGCAGTGGATTCTTTAGCCCAGGTGTCTTCGGGCGTAGCGGTGGTTGTTCTGGCCTAGGTATTTGCAGGCATGGTTACTTGTGACAGTTGAGGCCCAGGTGTGTGCGGGCGGGATTTGGCAGTGGGACTGCGTGTGGTTGTGGCCCAGGTGTGTGCGGGCGGGATTTGGCAGTGGGACTGCGTGTGGTTGTGGCCCAGGTGTGTGCGGGCGGGTGTGGCAGTGGGACTGCGGTGAGAATGGCGGGATTGGTCTGATGCGTAGGATGTCTCAATAACCAGTGGGAAAGTGGCGCGGGGTACCCAAACATCGATGTGCTCTTATATATATATTACTTGACTTGCGTTATTTGGGGAGCGAACCTTGGTGAGGCTTGGGATGGATAGTTGCCTTGTTAGGTGTTTGGTTTACTCTTTCTCACGGGACTTTAGTACGTTCCCCCACTTGTGCACGAGAGTCTTGGTTTTCCCTACTGAGTGTACTTGTATGCTCACCCTACGTTTACTTTCAGGTTTCCAGGAGGACTACCAGGGCTGCGCGGGACCCTATTAGTCGGACAGTTGGAGTTGTCGCTGTTGTCGTACCTTTGTTTTCTTTTGGTATTGTACTTGAGAGCTTCTTTTTCTTTTGTACTTGTACTTTGTTGTAAACTGTTTTAACATGTATGTGGGAAGGGTTACTTTTGGCTTTACTTTTCCTTCTATCTTGGTGTTGTTGGGTTTTCTCCTCCTTATCTTTCGATCCTATAAAATAAAAAGGGTAATGCCTTCCATTTGCGAGAACTTCCTATACCCTTGGTGCTAGTCGCCACTCCGGGACCTATTGAAGGCGGGTTTCGGGGGTCATTATCTCTCCTTCAACTCAAAGAAGGAAGGGCCTGGCAACCTGCTGACCCTTCCCTCCTTTTGGTGAAGGCGGGTCGTGACAGAATGGTATCAGAGGGAGGAAGAGGACGACCGGTGGCAGAAGACTCTTCGAGCCTTTCAGCGACAGGCCCTCGAGAAATATGAGGGCAGCACCTCCGACATGAAGACGGAAGGCTGGCTGGAGGAGCTAGTCATAGCCTTCGGCCTGATTCGGGCCCCGACAGAGTACTGGGTTCCTCTGGCTGTTAGCCAGATGCGAGGAGCGTCACGTCAGTGGTGGATGCTTCACCTGGGGAGTAGGAAAGAGTCTGAGGTTGCTTGGGCGGAATTCGAGAAGGAGTTCCGGGCGGAGTTTCTCTCCTCGACAATGAAGGCGGAGAAGAGACAGGAGCTACTCTCCCTCCAGCAGGGGAGCATGTCCGTGAGGGAACTTGGAATCAAGTTCAAGGACCTCCTGCGTTTTGCTCCAGACCTCTTTCCCGATGAGGAGTCTCGGGCAAGACGTTTGGAGGAGGCGCTCCGACCCTCCCTCCAGTATGCTGTTACTCCCTTTACCCTTCCGACATACTTAGAGGTTCAGAAGAAGGCCGAAGTGGTGGAAAGGATGCACACTCTAGGCGGACTGTCACGAGAAGGGATCCAGCTGGGACCATCGAAGGGGAAGGCCGTCAGCACCAGGCCCCCAGCATCGGGACCCTCCAGGTTCCGACCCGCAGGGAGCAGGCCGCAGCAGTTTCAGTTTCGATCCCCTGGCCCACGTTCTTTCCCTTCGGGCTCGGGACCACGATGCTTCATCTGCGGGAGCCCTGGACATCTTCGGAGTCAGTGCCCCGATCGGGTGCAGTACAGCAGTGGCAGTCATCCCCAGCATCCGCCACAGCAGCAGCAGTTCCCAGCCAGACCCTTCCAGCAGCAGCAGCAGGGACAGCGAGCTCCCGCTCCTCCGCAGACAGACATAGGAGGGGGAGGCCGACCTCAGGGCGCTCCCCAGGGACCTCGACCAGGGCGTGGTCGGGGAGGTGGCCGACAGCCGAGGGGTAGGGGAGCTGGGCGTGGACAGTTACACGCCGCAGAAGCAACAGTTCCAGCAGGGCCAGAGGTTGTTCGAGGTACGATCAGTGTGTTTAGCACTCTTGCTTATGCTTTGTTCGATACCGGAGCTTCGCACTCCTTTGTTGCACCCAGTCTAGCCCGCGCCTTGGGTCTAGATGCCGAGAGACTTCCAGTGCCCCTGGTGTTGAGCACACCAGTTGGAGGTCAGATCGACTTGCTGTTCGTTTTTCGGGGATGTAGACTGATGTTGGGGCCACATCAGTCGGTTAAGGACCTCCTTCTGCTACAGATTCGGCCGTACGATGTCATCCTAGGCATCGACTGGCTATTTTCTGTGTGCGCCGTCATCGACTGTTTCCAAAGGAGGGTGGTGTTCTCCGGTTTGGACGGCCAGCGTGTTACTTTCACCGGCGAGCGGAGCTGTCCGAAGGGAAACAGGAGGGAGGAACCTCTCCTCTCCTTGTTGACCGAACTGACGATAGAATCAACAGATGCGGAAATGGTGGAAGTACAAGAGATCGTTCGTGAATTTATGGATGTCTTTCCTGAGGAGGTGACGACTCTACCCCCTCGACGTGAAATCGAGTTCGGGATAGACCTGCAGCCCGACTCTCGACCAATCTCGATGGCTCCTTACCGGATGGCACCTTCGGAGCTACGGGAGTTGCGGATACAGATTGACGATCTGATGAAGAGGGGTTATGTTCGTCCAAGTGCATCACCGTGGGGTGCCCCAGTCTTGTTTGCGAAGAAGGCAGATGGTGGCCTCAGGTTATGCATTGATTACAGGAGGCTGAATCAGGTAACAATCAAGAACCGCTACCCTCTTCCGAGGATAGATGATCTTTTCGACCAGCTGAAGGGGGCAGGATGGTTCTCGAAGATCGACCTGCGATCCGGGTACCACCAGCTGAGGGTGAAGGATAGCGATGTCCCGAAGACGGCGTTCAGGTGCAGGTATGGGCACTTCGAGTTCGTGGTCATGCCCTTTGGTGTTACGAACGCCCCGGCCGTGTTCATGGGGCTTATGAACTCCATCTTTCGGGAGTACCTGGATCGGTTTGTGGTGGTGTTCATCGACGATATCCTGATCTATTCAAAGTCAGAAGAGGACCATGCAGAGCACCTGAGGACAGTTTTGGAGGTCCTACGACAGCACCAGCTCTATGGGAAGTTGTCAAAGTGCAAGTTCTGGGCGCGAGAAGTGCACTTCCTTGGACATGTAGTGTCTGAGCAGGGAGTAGCAGTCGACCCATCAAAGGTTGAGGCAATAGTTTCTTGGGCAGAACCCAAGAATGTGGCGGAATTTCGGAGTTTCCTTGGACTGGCAGGCTACTACCGGAGATTCGTACCCAACTTCTCCCGGGTAGCAGCCCCTTTGACGGCTTTGACCAAGAAGGACCAAGTTTTCATGTGGAGCGAGCAATGTGAGTCGTCCTTCAGCTACCTAAAAGAAAAACTGGTTAGTGCCCCAGTGTTGAGGTTGCCAGAAGAAGGGATGGCCTATGAGGTATTCTGTGATGCTTCAGGACAGGGCCTGGGGTGCGTATTGATGCAGCGACAAGGGGTGATCTCCTATGGGTCCAGGCAGCTACGCCCCCATGAGCGGAACTATGCCACCCATGACCTGGAGCTTGCAGCGGTGGTGTTCGCATTAAAGTTGTGGCGACATTACCTCTTTGGGGAGCGCTTTGTGGTCTTCACCGACCACAAAAGCTTGCGCTATATCTTCTCCCAGCGTGACTTGAACTTGCGACAGCGGAGGTGGGTCGAGTTTCTCCAGGACTACGACTTTGAGATCTCATACACTGAAGGTAAGGGAAACGTTGTGGCTGATGCCCTGAGCAGGAAGCCGCATCAGGAGGTGGTTCGGGAATCTGCTGATGCTTGGAAGGCAATGGGGGAGTTGGCTGCCTTGCACTTGGATGCAAGGGTGGAAGGTACTAGAGGTTGTTTGTTTCAGATGACGGTACAATCCTCCTTGTTGCAGCAAGTGGAAGAGTCTCAGTGGGGAGATCCTGAGGTAGAAGTGTTGCGGGATCGTGTCGATCAGGGGAACGCCCCAGAAGGATGGTCGGAGGACAGCCGACATCGGATGCTCTTTCATCGGAGGTTGTTTGTTCCAGAGGTGATGCGTGATGAAGTCCTTCATGAGTTCCATAGCTCAGCCTTGGCGGTACATCCGGGTGTTTCGAAAATGTACCGAGGCCTGAGGGGACAGTTTTGGTGGCCCGGGGTGAAACGGGCAGTGGCAGAGTTCGTGGCTAAATGCCTGGTGTGTCAGCAGGTGAAGGCTGAACACCGTGTTCCTGGTGGTCTGTTGCATCCTCTAGATGTTCCCGAGTGGAAGTGGGACGACGTCTCAATGGACTTCGTCACGGGACTACCCAGAGCTCAGGGCAGGCATGATGCTATCTGGGTAGTGGTGGATCGATTGACAAAATCTGCTCACTTCTTGGCTATCAAGGAGTCGGGACCCGTGAGTACCTTAGCACAGAGGTACGTGGATGAGGTGGTGCGTTTGCATGGAGTTCTGAAAACGATCGTCTCGGATCGGGACACTCGATTCACCTCACGAGTCTGGAAGGGGTTACAGCATGCTTTTGGCACCCAACTACGCCTTAGCACTGCTTTTCACCCTCAGACTGATGGGCAGACAGAGCGGACTATCCAGACTTTGGAGGACATGCTGCGAGCATGTGTTCTGGATTTCGGGGGATCATGGGTACGACACTTGCCTTTAGTAGAGTTTGCCTACAACAACAGTTTTCACTCTACTATTGGCATGGCTCCTTTTGAGGCTTTGTATGGAAGACCATGTCGTTCACCCTTATGCTGGGCAGAGGTTGGTGAGACTGGTACTCTTGGACCAGAAGTAGTGCAGAGCACCACGGAGAAAGTCCAGCTAGTGCGGGAGAGGATGAAAGCAGCTCAGGATCGGTAGAAATCTTATGCTGATCGTCGGAGGAGGCCCCTGAAGTTCGAGGTGGGAGATCATGTGTTTTTGAAGGTTTCCCCTCGACGGGGGCAGCGGAGGTTCGGAAAGGGGAGTAAGCTCTCCCCTAGGTTCATCGGACCTTTCGAGGTGCTGAGGTGAGTTGGCGAGGTGGCATATCAGCTGGCCCTACCACCTCAGTTGGAGAGGGTCCATGACGTCTTCCATGTCTCCCAGCTTCGTCAGTACTTACATGATGACTCTCATGTCATCAACTGGGGAGAGCTAGACGTGGGAGGAGACGCGACCTTCGAGGAACGGCCAGTCAGAATCGAGGATCGCAAGGAGAAAGTGCTCCGTGGACGAACCGTCGGCCTGGTTCGTGTGTTGTGGAGACATGGCGGCCTCGAAGAGAGTACGTGGGAGAGGGAAGCACAGATGCGTGCCCAATACCCCGAGTTGTTCTGAGTTTTGAACCCTTGGTGCCTGTTGTGACAGAACGTTTGACCTTTTTGGCTATGAAATGTGCTAGGTTCCTTCCCTCTGTTTTGTGTGGGAAGCCCCGGTTGAAGGGAAGGGGAAACCCGACCCCTAATCAGGACGCATTAAGGTGGATGCGATTAAACCCGTGCGGGCGAGTCAGTGCCGCCCAAAGCGGATAATATCTTGACATGGGGGAGGGGAACTCCCCAAACCCACATGACCGGGCGGTTTGGCGTGGTGTGATGCTTGGTTCTTGACAGGGAGTATTTCCAACTAGCGGGGGTCCACTCCTAAGAGGTATCTTCGAAGATGGTTGTTCGGATCCTCTATTTCCTTCTAGTTTGTTTGATTCTCGAGGACGAGAATCGTTTAAGAGGTATCTGATGTGAAGACCCAGAACCCCCTTGGTCCCTTCCTTTGCCAAAAATCCGGTTTCCTTGCGGGGTACCGATCGGTGAGACCGATCGGTGACACCGATCGGTCTGACCGATCGGTGAGACCGGCCCTGCCAAGTTGTTCCAGTAATGTTCCTTTTTCGCAAATAGGGTTTTAAACCCTATTCTTCCTTGCTAAAAATATCTTGGAAATCCGAAACGCGCGCAAAGGTCTTAATTAAATGCTTCATTAATTCATGGGTCAGTTAAAACCACCCAGCGCCATTAATGATGAGTCAAGCCACGTGGTCAACCCACGACTCCCTCGTCTTCCGTGGTTTTGTGTTTTCATCTCAACCGTCCCCAGCCCTTATAATTAAGGGTTAGGCCGTGGTTTTCCCCCTTCTTCGATCGTGACTCTTCTGGTGCATCGGGACCGCCGCGTCGTTATCCGTAAAGTTCCGCGCCCCCGGCCTAAACGTCGATCATCCATCAACAAGTAGGGAATTTCTCTCGTCTCTCACTTTTGTGTATCATGCGGGGTGGGCGTTACTTTTGTTCCTATGGAATTGGTTGAACCAAACCCTAATGAAGATACTAAACGAAGTTCTAAAGAAAGAAGGGGAAGGGGTTGTGATCGTTGTTTATGCTTTATCTTGTGATCATCCCTTTTGTTGTACTGGTCTATGTTTTCTGAAAATTGAGGCCGTTGGTGGTCGTGTGTGTGCACTTGAATCCCCTCGTGATGTTTTAAATGGGTTGCTGAAATTGTGAACTCCTGCTGTGAAATTGGTTAATCACGTATACCCGGCTGAATAATTTGAAAGCACCAGGATCAACCCTTCTGTGATAACTAACGGATAGAACACATGGAATTTTGAAATCATGGAGTGTGTTAAGTCGTTTAAATCTGAAAATCCCTGACTCGTGTTGGTAGTGGTTGTTGGTTGTTTTTCCCTTCGGGCCGTTTGCTGGAAATGTGGGAGGGGATGGGATCCCCCGATCTTTTTATACTCTCGGCGGCTGTGTGAATTTGGGGGATGGGATCTCCTGTTGGCATGGTTTCAGTGGTTGTGGGTTTTTATCACAAACTGGGGAGAGATCCTCTGTTGGCAGAACCGGGTGTGGGTGTTTTGGTTGATCTATGCTTGACGTTTTCCTTGGTTATGCTTATGGTAGTTGCCCAGTAGTGCTTAAAATTTATTGAACATTTGACTGAACGTGAAACAAGAATGGGACAAATGGTTTTGTGGGCAAGGGTCGCGAATTGTGACTCGGGCGTTGTGGTATTGTGTTCTGTAGGTTGGCTAGGAAAACCTAAGTTTTTGGGTGAGTGTTTGTTACCTATATCTATACTTGTAGCTTTGTGTTTCTTATTCGCGCCCCACCCCAGTTGAGCACTTAGTGCCGAACACCCCCATTCATGGGGGAAGGGTGTTTTTCCCAACACTATACTTAGTGGCTGGTTATTAGCTCCTTTTCTGCTCCCTTTCCCGGATAGCCCAAGTACCTTCGGGCAGGCTGTGATGGCATGAAGTCCATTATTAGCCCAAGAACCATCGGGCAGGGTGTTGTGGTGGTTGGCCAGGTGTGTGCGGCAGGTGGTTTCCCAAGTGTCTTCGGGATGAGGCCCAGGTGTTTTCGGGCGTGGCAGTGGATTCTTTAGCCCAGGTGTCTTCGGGCGTAGTGGTGGTTGTTCTGGCCTAGGTATTTGCAGGCATGGTTACTTGTGACAGTTGAGGCCCAGGTGTGTGCGGGCGGGATTTGGCAGTGGGACTGCGTGTGGTTGTGGCCCAGGTGTGTGCGGGCGGGATTTGGCAGTGGGACTGCGTGTGGTTGTGGCCCAGGTGTGTGCGGGCGGGTGTGGCAGTGGGACTGCGGTGAGAATGGAGGGATTGGTCTGATGCGTAGGATGTCTCAATAACCAGTGGGAAAGTGGCGCGGGGTACCCAAACATCGATGTCCTCTTATATATATATTACTTGACTTGCGTTATTTGGGGAGCGAACCTTGGTGAGGCTTGGGATGGATAGTTGCCTTGTTAGGTGTTTGGTTTACTCTTTCTCACGGGACTTTAGTACGTTCCCCCACTTGTGCACGAGAGTCTTGGTTTTCCCTACTGAGTGTACTTGTATGCTCACCCTACGTTTACTTTCAGGTTTCCAGGAGGACTACCAGGGCTGCGCGGGACCCTATTAGTCGGACAGTTGGAGTTGTCGCTGTTGTCATACCTTTGTTTTCTTTTGGTATTGTACTTGAGAGCTTCTTTTTCTTTTGTACTTGTACTTTGTTGTAAACTGTTTTAACATGTATGTGGGAAGGGTTACTTTTGGCTTTACTTTTCCTTCTATCTTGGTGTTGTTGGGTTTTCTCCTCCTTATCTTTCGATCCTATAAAATAAAAAGGGTAATGCCTTCCATTTGCGAGAACTTCCTATACCCTTGGTGCTAGTCGCCACTCCGGGACCTATTGAAGGCGGGTTTCGGGGGTCATTATCTCTCCTTCAACTCAAAGAAGGAAGGGCCTGGCAACCTGCTGACCCTTCCCTCCTTTTGGTGAAGGCGGGTCGTGACAAGTAACACCATGTCATAACAGAATTATCAGTATATCATAAATAATATTTTATATAATAAAATATACTTATGTATATAATTTTCTGATGTAAAATAAATACATTAGTTCAAAGAAGTGGTAGTCCACACATCCATGAACGATGGTATCACTTTTTAAGTGTGTGAAATGGTAATAATGAAAATTAGATATATAGTATATTTCTAGAAAGGAAATTACATCATGAATATCAGATAAATTTTTATTCTTTCAAATATTATTAATTAAACCCATCTTTTATATGTTCCATCTTTAGTGTGAATGAATCACATTGCTTCTTGGGGGTGGTAGTTTTCACTTTATAAAATTATGTTATCATATTAACATAAAATTGAAAGTATTAATTCATTGTTAATTGAAGTGTTAATGAAGAATAAATAGATAATAAATATTATATATTTCATATATAAACATAATTCCTAACACAATGTACTCCATTAAAGGTGGTAATGGAAAAATGAATAATCATCATTTCATGAGGTATTAGTTCATCGTACACAAAAACAATATTTCTGTTACCCATTAGATAGAATTTTGAATATGTGTAGGTAAAAATATTTACATAAAAACATTATATTATATTTATGATACTCTTTTTTAGCTAATAATATAATAAATAGATTTTATGGGGTGGATGATGGAAATAAAATTAAAAAACATGAGAGAAGACATTACCTCTTAATCGAGTAACTAATTTTGTTTTGAACCAAAAGGCTTACTTGGAATGACTTTTACAAAAAGGGATGATAAAGGTATTGTGGGCGTATTTTGGTAAGCTATATGGGAAAAACATGGGTGAACATATGCAGTTTGTTTGGTGTGAGAAATGGGGAGAGGTGGGGCCCTTTTATAGGGAAGCAAAAGTACTCACTTTGAATTTATAGAAACTTTTTTTGTTTGAAAATTTTCTTACATAAAATAAGTCCTAAAAAATAAAATCAAAAATAAATAATAAAATATTAATTTCGACGTTATTTATAAAAAATAGGTTTTCTTCAAGTGGTTCTTTCATTTGGTCCTCTATGTTAAACAATTAGTCCTTTATTAAGATTAATTTTTCATTATTAAATGTAATTAATTTTAGTTACATTCATTAATATTTTTTGTCAAACAAAATATTGGTATTATTATATATTATAAATTATTCTGATTCAAAATGTGGAATCCATTTTTTTAAATGCATATCGAATATGGGGTAGAAATTGATTTAAATTTAATCCCGCGGGTGGGATGATAATGGTGGGTTTTGAGAAAAAATGTATGAAGGATTGCTATGTTTTTATAATCAATTTCAATGTGAAATTTATTAAAACGATGAAAATCTTATAAATTTATACATATATTATAGAATTAATCTTTTAAACAAATCTATAAAATAATTTAATCAAATTGTTAAATTAGATGTAAAAATAGTTTCGAACTAAAATTCTATATGTTTAACTATTCATTAAAAATATGGAATGATTCAGGAAAAAATAAAAAACATAAAATAAACTGATTATTATGATTCTATTCAAAACAATTATTGTAATTTGATATATTATATCAATTAAATATTCAAAATTAAAATTTAAAATAGATTTTATATTCAAATGTAGTAAAATTTCATTTATAAAAAAATAGGGTTTTTATGTGTAAAATATAGTTCGTTATTATCTGATATCAATCAAAAATAATATATATATATTAAATTAATATCACTCACTAATTAATTAACCTATTAACATAAAAAAAACTTCTTTACCATAAATAATTGTTTTATATAAAAATATTCACATTATATTTAATTTATTATTATATTAATTTTAAATAATTTTTAGATCAATTATTTCATTTTATGTTTTTATAAACAGTAATTTTCATTATTTAGTTATTACATATCATAGTTAAAAATTAACTTGCTAGTTTATATCTCATTATATAATTATAATAATATTTTTTTTCGATAAAACTCAGTCTTGTGTGTAATGTAATTTATTGAGGATGGTCGCTCCAATGTTTAGTGCATGCTAACTAAGTGATTATTTCATTGAAATATATAGAAAATATTTTTAACATTAAATATATTATAATGTTTTCTGATATTATATTACCTTACATGCTTTGTGTCGTGTGTCATTCAGGATTTCAAATATAAGGTTATTACATTAGATTTTGCGGGAGTCACATACGAGCCTAATAATCAAGCAAGATATGAAATAAAAGACCCAAAAAATCAAATTGTACCCAACAATAGGTAACTTAAAACATGAATTAATATATATGACAACAATATAGAGACAACAAAATTTGGATAATCGGAAAGAATGTGATACACATAAAACTAAGATGCATACCACCAAAAACCATAGATAAAGAGGATAACATCAAATAATTCCATCATATACTTTATGAAATATCTAAAATATACCCCATTATATGTGAAAATAATCTATCTCCACCAGGTCTACTAGATATACAAGCCAACACATAACACCCTGATATTTTTTTAATTATTTTTTTTGAATTAATTTATCTTTTTTATTTTTTAAATTTTATGTGAAACATTATACAGTTATATATATATGTATTAAAACAATAATTCAACCATTCCATTCACATGGAACTAAATTTTCTTTTTCAACAAACAATACCGACTTGACTTTCACTCCACACATTACCGACTTGGCGTAAGTTAACCCCAACACAGTTGTATCTACGAAAGGTAATTTTATTTTTATAATAATTTAAATGACATTATTATAACATTGTCATTAAAAATAGTTATATAAATAGTAATAAATAATTTTCTTCTATTATTTATTATTGATTTATATAGATAAGACTTTTTCGTATTGAAATGTCTGATTTTTCATAAAGTGCTTTTATTTAGAAAAATGTCATTTTTTCAAATTAACCTCTTTTAACAATAAAATTAAATTGAGAAACATTTAGAAATAAGATTTTTTAAAAGAATAATTATTTGGAAGTTATAATTTATAATTTATATTTGGGTGAATTTTGGGGATTTTTCTTAGGAAAATGACATTTTTATGAATAGTGAGAATCCTGTTTTTTTGTTAAATAATGTGTTTTTATTTAAGTAATGATTAATGTTAAATTATATTATATACTATTTTTAAGGTCTAATTAGATAAATTATACAAATATAAATAAAATTTAAGTCCTTATTATCAATTTTTTTTCAAATTGATTATATAAAATTATTAAACTTTTGAACGTCTTTCTATATTAAAAACCTGTTATTTCATCCTGTTTACAGGTTTAGCATTAATTATAATTTTTCTGATTTTGTGAAGTGATTTTTGAAAAACATATATAAAATGTTTTAATAATTATTATATATACAGTCTATTTATAGTATGTTGATTATTGAAAAAAATTATTAGTAAAAGTGATTAAAATTAATCACCCTGATTAAGTTCAAATTAAGCATAATTAAGGACTAAACCAGAATCTTAGGGGACCAAATGACCTATAAACATTTCCAAAACCCCATTTTATGGACATTTTTATTACAAAAACATTCTATTGAGAATTTATTAAGGTTGTTTAGTACTTTTTAGTTAATAAACATTTAAACTCATAACTTGTTTTAAAACATTCCAAATGAGTCCTTTTTATTCCATTAAAAGGCCACCACCATTCCCTTATCCTCACCCTGATGAAACTTCTTAGAATCATCCAATATCTACCCAATAAATTGCAATAAATATACCCTTCCACCTAGAATCATTCCATTATATAGAAGAAAATTTAAATAAACCTTTTTCCATAAACCAAAAACAGTTACTCAATTAATAGGTAATGTGTTCTCTCATGTCCTTTCTTCTATTTTATTTCACCACCACATCCACATTATTTTTCCATGATTTTATAAAAATAATTTTATAATTAATATAATAGGATTCTTTTTATTCTTTTTTTTAACCTGCACTTACACACACCTCCATCTAATGGTTAACTAACATATTGTTTATGTGTGTGAAAAACTACAACCTCACTAAATGATGATTATTCAATTTTTCTTACCACCTATCATGGTTGACATTATGATGGAAAATAAATTTATATATAACGTAAATTATATTTATTATTTATTTATTAATCATTATTCCTTTTAAAAACACATCTTTTTTTCTATTCATTTGGTGTTAAAATTATAATATCGTTTGAGGAAGTGTGGACTACCACCCCCTCAAAGTGATGTGATTTATTCACAGACTACATGGAACGTATTAAACATTGATCTATAGAATACATATGATATAAATGATTATATAATTATAAAGTGATAATTATATATATATACATATTTAAATATATCTAAATATATATATATATTACTTTCTTTCTCTCAAAATTCCAATTAAACGGAAATAACATTCATGTGTACATAAGAACTACCATCTTCATGAACGGTGTCTTTGATTTCATAATTATATAATATATATATCATTTTCATACTAATATAATTTCAATAACGTATATTTATATCATAGTTTACATTCTGAAATAATTTTATAAGTATAAGGTCAAACAATATAACAAATTAGGACACATATAAACAACAATGCAAATATTACCAGAAGTAAAACCTTAACATTGGAAGGTTATCATGCTTGTAATATAAAGTCATAATAAAACCATATATATTTTTAAAATAAAAGAATATGGTTTTTTAAAATATGTATAATAAAATTATATTTCTTATTCTGGTATATTTAGTGAGTACAAAAAATGTCAAGACATAAGGTAAAGGGATTTTATCTCACTTTTTATTTTTCTACAATACATGCTCTGTCCGCCACTATTTCATTTTTTGTGGTGTATGTACGTACAATTATTCTATTCCATGTATCTTATAAATAAATTTATGGTTATTAACATATAGATTTTATTATATTTTCTTTGTGGTGCTTAATTATAAAAATTTACCAAATCTGTGAAATTGTTTTATCTCATTTTTCTGTCATTAAGACTCATGGCTTGTTATGAACCTAAATTCTCTTCCAGGTGTATATAAATCAATTTCACATGTTATATCATTAATTTTATTATTTTTATGATAATTTAAGCTTTATGTAGTTTGTTTTCAAACATGGATATTATGATCCCATGTTACCATGTAATAAATGTTTATTGAGACAATCTTGTCACATATCAAGATGGTTTATATTTATACTTCCGTTGAGGTAATATTATGATCCATATCTCCTGAAAAATAATTAATTGTATTCTCCTATATTTATTAATAATTTATTCATATATTTTATACAATTATTCCACTCTATGGAACATAATTTAGTTTTGAATGTTTTTTAAGAGAGCTAGAATTTAACTTCTTTTAATTCAGATATTTGTGTTCCTTTAAAATAATGTTTTCCAAAAGTGTTTCCAACAATATTATAATTGTTTACTATGATAATTAAAATAAATTTTATCATTTTTTTTAATATTTCAATGTTTCAATGGAATATTCTTTTTCCCTTCCAAATGAGGAATTTATTGTAACCCTTCTATCATGAATAATTAATGTTATTTTTACATCATAAGAAATGTATAGATTTATTCATCTTAAATCCTTTAAATATTTTATTTCATGTTTAAAAATTAATTTTTATTATTATTTTTTTAAATCCATTTTCAATAGAATGGTTCTCAAAATGATGTTAATATTATTTTATATGTTAACAAGGAAACTTATTTTCAAAATATTTTCAACCTTCATTTATAATGTTTTCAGGAAAATGGTTTTAAAATTGATATGAAGCCTCGTTTATATGTTTTAAAAGTATTTTCAAAGAAATCGTATTCAAAAAAATTCAACCTTATTTCATATGTTTTGATGTAAAAAATAATTTCAAAACATCTTCAATATTTCATTATATGATTTCAGAAGATTTTCAAAAAGATACAATGTTTTTAATATTATATTATAAGTTTTCAAGGAATTTTTATTTTGAAAATAATAACAAGTCTTATTTATAAGTTTTCATGATATTTTCTGGGAAAATTATTTTCAAATGGTGTTATCTATTGAAAATAATTTTTCATAGATGATGACATATTTTCCTTAATAAGTTTTTTCGAATGACATTTCACAATTATTTTCCATATAAGATTACATAGGTTGATGTTACTCATTCCATATCTGGGAATTATATAATGGTTACATTAATATTCATTGTATTAATGGTTTATTATTAATTTCATGGAATTTATAAGACCTGTTTCTATTTCAAATTTTCTGTCATTATGAAATCCGTTTCAAATTCATGACCTATGATTTAGATGGAATGGTTTTAAAACCTATTTATTTTTCCACAAGTTATGATATTTTCACATCATTGTGAAACTTGTTCCATTGAATATGTCATGATATGATTATTTATGATATTTAGGAACATGTATTATTGATTAAATTATGAGAATGGTGGGACCTATAACTACATCCAATGCATTGGAATGGGATTCATATCTCATTAGATATATATGGATGTAACAAGAAATGAAATCGACTCTATATTAAAATGGATGAAATAGGAAATGGACTCAGTTCACTAATACAACGATGGAATGCAGGGTAAATTACATTTACTAATATAGGGCTGGAATGGGGTGTGAGCCAAACTTAGTAAAAGAATATATCCAATAATATGGTCTTAGAAGAAATGCCTTGAATATTATTGAAATAATTATATATTATTATCTTTATAGAACAGTTCAATATTTTATTCCTATGTTATTCTTTCATGGATTTTGTTCTTAATTTCCTTTATATTCCTGCCTTATGAATTGCCAATCATTCTGAAACTATTCATGTATATGATATCTTATTTGCAGGGTATGATCTTATATATTCCAGATCATGTTATTGTACACCTATTCTCATGATTATTTTTACATACTTCCCTCATTTTCCATTACTGAGCATCTGATCTCACCCATTTCTTATGTTTTCTTTCCCCATGATATGAATAATGATTTTAGGTAGAAGTAATAATGGTGGAGAAATTTATTTATGGTTTTTAAGATATTTTACTTGGATAGAATATTTTATTTCCAACATTCCTATGACATTAAACTATTACAGTCCTTGGGCATGTATTTTTGTAGTTTCATGAATATTAAACTTAAATGATTTAATGTCCATGTGTGTTATGGCAGGGGTGGCTATAGTTGGTATAAAATGAATGGTTTAGTAACACATTATAAACTAGTATTATGAAAAATTTGTGATATATAAAGGTATATTTCTATATATTGTATATGGATATTTCTGAGGATAAATACAAAGATGAGTTAACATCTATGAAAAATATCATGTAATTTTATTAAAGGATATTGAGGGTGGCTTCCTAGTAATACATACCTTTATGGATACTACAAGTTTATGTGGCTCTCGCATACATGTACCTCGGGGTAATAACCCTAACACAATTTTCCTGGCCTGACTCAGGGAAATCTGGTACACAAAAATGGGCCTTTATATACACCTGATTTGATATACTGAGGAAATATTCATTAGGAATACATTAACTATTCATGAATAATCATGAAGGATTTAAATATATATTCTCTATTAATAACAACTGATGAACATAGTTTGTCATAGATTAAATAAGGTTGGGTGATTTAAACATATTATATGTATATAATTTCATGATTATGTTGTTTTTTAATATGATAAGTCATGATAACACAATAATTTTGGTTCTAGTAAATAGAATGAATCATAAGTAACTATATTAATTAGGAATATTATTGACGGTTTTATGATGGGAAGTCAATATAAATTCTTATTGAAGCGAACAATTTTGTGATCATGACTAATCAGTTTTCATAGAACAAGATTAATAATGTGTAAACATAAAAAAATCTCAGACTCACAAAGGAAGAGAACAAATTATTTCTCTAATGGAGCCCACAGAGGAAAGAAGATTTACTTTCTTTAGTTTAAAATATGTGGAAATAATCACCTGAGTAAATTTCTTAGGGGAACATGAATATGTTTTGACTATTGTAAAAAGTATACCAAGCAATTGTTTTCAATGAAACAATTTGGAGTTTGATTAAAAAAATGAATGAGAATGTTATCCACCATAAGACAAAATTCATGTTTAAGTGTTTTATGTGTAGAGTAAACGGTAATTATGAAACACAATTTCCCAAGATGAAAGATCATAATGGGAATGAGAGACATGGTGTGAGTAAAGGTTACATTGATGATGATGATAATCAGACAATAGTTAAAATTGGAAAGGAAAGAGGTATTGTATAATAGGATGAGGTATCCTTTTTTGTGTAATCAGGACGAAGTGGTATAGTAAATGTTTTATGTATATAGATTGAAGAATTATGTAATATGTAATATGAAATATATAAGTATTGTTCAGTTTATGTTTTTCTTCTTTCAGATGTATAGTAACGCATATAATTGTACTGATGGATTTGAAAAGTTATATAATGGAAAGATGTTGTCCATGAAAAATTAATGATTAAATGAAAGATAACCCTTAATATGTTCATTAAGCTTGGATAATTTCCTTTCGATATTGATATATGGGATATGAATAAGTAAACAGGATCGTACTAATATCCTTGGAAATTATTAAGGAAATGTTCATAAGTCCATCATGCTATCATTGATGAAGATTAAAACATCTTAGATATATGGAATATATATAGTAATCTATGTAATAAGTAATCATGTATGTTTTACAAAAGATATTTTTGGTAATTCATGTCATTACCATGTTCCATGAAAATTTACCATGAGGGTATTCACTTGTTTGGAATATGAAAATAGAGAGATTCATTGTGATATATGGTTGTTTAATGTTTAGTTGGTTTCATGAATTTATTTCCTCAGTTTTATATTTTCATCTTTTAGAAGGATTATAAGGTTATCCATTCATGAAAAGATTAATATAAACATCTTATGAATTATTTATGAAATGATAATGTATTAAAATCCTTGGTTAAAATAACTTTTTAGTAACTAAACTTATTTCAAATATATACATAATATTTTGTAAATTATATTGTTATGGTTTTAATAAAGCGCATCATGTATTTCAGGTGAAAACCAATCATGTTAAGAAATTTTGTGAGTCTTAAACCCAAGAACGATGGATGATATTAGTTTCACAACTAACACTTCCAAACAAAACATCCTAGTTAATGTATAATTATTATTAATGAAAAACTATTTATGATGGAACAATAGTGTTACATGTTTTGTTAAATATAAAAGTATTAAACATGATCATATTTAAGTATAGTTATAGAAAAATAGTAATAAATTTCATTTTTTCAGCCATAATATCTCAAAAAAATTTTATTTTAGCACATTAGGAATACACATTAATTTCTTGATGTCAATTACATGATGTAACAGATGAATTATAAATTGACAAAATATCCAATAAGAAATTAAATTATTTTTATATAAATATTTCATGTAATAATATTTCCATCTATTATTAGTTAATTAAAAAATTACTCAATGTTAGGATAATGATCAAAATAAAATGGGATGTCCTAATACCATAATTTTTTTAAACAGATGGACTTTTAAAGAATCATATATTCATGAAATATATACCCTAAACTTTTCAATCATAATTGACTTATTTGTGATTTATGATCTCCATAAATCCCTATAAATATTTACTCTTTTCCCTATGTCTATTCATTACTCCCAAACTATGTTCTTCTATTTGAAACCAAGATATATATTACTTTGGGTAACTATTATGTTTCTAACATTCCATTTATAAGGGATATTTTAGTATTAATGTTTACAATCAGGGTTTCAATTAATGTATATTTCATGTTTAAATCCCTTGATTACACACATGAATTTGGATGGATAAATTATTTTTAAGGGAGTAGAATGTAACACCACGAGATTTTGTGAATTTTTTTTTTCAAATTCATTTATCTTTTTTATAATTGGTATTTCACGTGATATTAGAAATATGTCTTTATATTTTTATTTAAATATATATTAAAAAATTTTGTCAAACATTACATTAACATGGTAATAGCTTTCCTTTTTCTACATGCAATATAGAATTGGCTTGCGCTATATGAAACACATATTTTTCGTATGTTGGACGCAACTACGATGCTTTTATGAAAGAACATTTTACTTTTATAATTATTCAAATAAATTATTATAACTTATATTTTAAAAATTGTTAAATGAATATTAATTAGTAATTTTTAAATATTTTTTATAATATTATTACATAGATAAAACATATGTTAATAAAATATTTTATTTTTGTTAATGTCTTTTTATTTTTAAAAATTATGTTTTTGTGAATGATCCAATTTTAATAATAAAATTAATATTATACTATTTATGAAATTTAATGTGATAAAATAAAAATTATTTCATAATTTATTATGTAGAAATTATATTAGGATGATTTTATTAAATTTTTTAGAGAATCATAAATTTTCGATGAATTGTGAAAAATACTCATTTATAGTTAAAAACAATATTTTCGATTTAATTATTTTTATTCTTATATTATACTATAAATTTGTTTAATGTAAAATTAGATCAATTATAAATCTATTTTACACAATTTATGTCAATATAATATATTTCTATTTGAAATTGAATATAAAAACTTAATAAACTATAGAACTTCTTTTTACTTTAATACCTAGTAATTTTCCCCTTCTGTGGGATTAACATTATTCTAAATTTTTTTACATTTTTGAATTTAATTTATAAAAAAGAATAAAATATATTAATTAGTATAATATTTATAGTCTGATTACATCATATTTATTTTTGAGAAAATGGTTAGTAAAGATGATTAAAATTAATCACAACGATTATGGTAAAATTATGCATAATTATGGAAAACCACTTAATCATAGCGGACCAAAGAACAAAAAAACTAGTCCAAAACACATTTTATGGAAATATTTCGGCCCTAAACCTTAAAATATTGATTTATGTTGGTTTCTTGTGTCTTTTATAGGTAATAATATATCTATAGCTAACTTTTGTTGAAAAAGTCCACGTAAGTTATTTTTCATCCATATAAAACGTTACCACATATCCCACAACCTCACACCACTTAAATATACTAGATTATGTCATGATATTTCCAATAAACATCCCATAAATCATCCATTGTTATTATATTATATCACCTAAATGTAATAAAATATGAGGAATCCATTTTTCACAAACACAATGGTGTTCCAGAATTGAAGGTAACATGTTATCTGAAGTCCTTTATTTTATTTTCTTTCGCCACACCTCTATTATTTTATTCCATGATTTTGTTTAAAAAAAAGTACCTAAAATATAATATTTTGTTGTTATAATATTTTTCATCCTAAACATACAGTCACCTCGATCTAATTTAATACGAACATACTGTTTATGTGTACGGTGAACAATTGCCTCACAAAACGATGATTGTTTAATTTTCCTTATTAACTATATTGGTTCATATTATAATGGAAACTCTCTCTCTATATATATACTATATTATAATTATTTTTCATTTATATTATTTACTCATTTTTCAAAATATATAATTTCTCCTTAACATTCGGTTTTATTATGATAATTTTGTTTGAGGACGTGCGGACGACCACCCCTCAATGCGATGTGATTTGTTCACACACTACATAGAATTAATTAAGGATGGATTTAGTTAATATATATGACATGTGTGATATAATATATATATTAAAATAATGGTATGTATATATAAATATTTACTCAAATATTTATTTTTCTTTCTTTCCCTCAAAAAGACAATTAAAAAGAAATATCGTTCATGCGTATGTATGACCTACCATCTCCACAAATGATGTATTACATTTTATAAATATATGTTATATAGAATAGTATAATAAAAATAAATTTTATAAATTTTATATTTATAAAATGGTTTTCATTCTAGAATCATTATATAAGTATAAGGACCTACAATATAACAAAATAAGGCACATTCAAAAAACAACGTGAATATTACCTGAAGTGAAACATTGACATAGGATGGTTGAAATGTGGGTAATAAATGGTTGTAATAAAACCATATATGGTATTAGATATAATAATATGTTTCTTACCATATATATTCTAAATTTATATTTATTATATTTCTGGTTTGAATTTGTATGATTAGAGTTAAGAAACTAGGTAACTATATTTTAAAACACGGTTTATTTCAATGAGATGGTTGCTATGTTTGCCACACATTATTTTTATGTTGGTTATAAAATGATCATTGTCATATTACATGTATATTATGCTTAATTTTATATGTATTCCCATATCCATTATATAATCTTTATTTCAAGGGTAATATGTTTAAAACATTAACAAAATAGTGAAATTTTTTTGTCTCAATTTTCCATCTTGGATTCTCATGTTATTTATGCACCAAAATTCTCTTCGATGTGTATATACTTCAATTTTACATGTTATATCATGAATTTACTTCTTTTAATTATATTTTATGATTCATTATAATTCATTTTCTTATATGGATAATATGATAGCAATTTACTAAGTTATATGAGTTTATTGAGACACATATGATGGCTTTTAAAGATTTTTATGTTAATACTTCCCATGGTGATGTCATATTAATAATATCCCAAGAACATTGATAAATTTTCTTATCCTATGGTTATTAATGAATAATTAATATATTTGTACCATTTATTATACTAATTGTTACATAATATAATTAATAATGTGTTTTTATGAAAGCCCGACATTACCTTATCTTTAGTCAGAAATCTATGTCCACTAAATTCTTATATTCGAAAAGGGTTTCCAAGAATATTCTGTTATTATCCTACGATAATTATATGAAAATTTTACCCTTCAATTCTTCTCCCTTTTTTTCAAATGATAATTATGTCCACATTCCAAAAGAGTAATTTTTGAATCATTTTAACCTACAAAAGGAATGATCTTTTTTCATCATACGATATATACATATTTATCTTCCGTTAATCATTTGAATCATTATTTTAATGTTTAATGTGGATTTTTTAAGAAAATGTATTAAAATATATTTAAAAAAGTATTTCCAGAATCGTTTTCATGATTATTTTATTTGTTTTAATGTAAAATGGGATTCAAAATTATTTTAAGCCTCATTCATATGTTTTAAAAGTATTTTAAATAGAAAATTAATCAAAAAAATTCAATCTTATTTCATCTATTGTCATGTAAAAATTATTTTAAAAACATTTTCAATATTTAGTTACATGTATTAAATGTACATTCAAAGAAAAAAAATCAAAAATTGTTTTGAATTTTATTTCATAAGTTTTCATGAAAAATGTATTTCAAAATAACTTCACGTATTATTTATATGTTTTCAATGTATTTTTTAGAAAATAATTTATAAATATATATATGCATTAAAAATACTTTTTCAATTAATAATGGATTTCTTCCTTGAGAAAAATTTACAAAAGATATTTTGAAACTATTTTACATCTTAGATGGAATCATGGGATGTTACTCATTCCCTTTTAGAAAATGTTCTAAGGGTTCTATTTATATTCTTTCTATGTTGGAGTTATGGTTGATTTCATGTTATTTATCAACCCCTTTTCTATTTAATAGGTTATATGTATATGAAATTTCATTCACATTCATGTCGTATTCTTTAGATTAAATTGTTATGAATCATGTATCCATTTTCACTAGTTATGATATGTTTACATGTTTATGATACCAATTTCATTAGATGGATTATGATATGATTATTTATGATCTTATGGCATATGTATGTACAATTTCATTATGACATTAATGGGACCTATATCTCCCTCTATTGTATTGGGTAAACATTTATATCTAATGATATAGACATGATTAGATGGATAAATGAACTCGGTACAATATTTTAGGGCTGCAAAAGGAAATATACTCAGTTCAATAATACAGGGCTGGATGAAGGGGTGACTTTATTTTTCTAATACAAATCTAGAATAGGTTGGGAACGTGGTTCAGAAATATGATTTTTAACTAATATGGTCTCAGAAACAATGCCTTGACTATTATTGAAGTATTTATATATGCTTATGTGACTGACCCAAATCCATGTTTTATTTCTATGTTATGCTTTCATGGATTATGTTATTTATTTACTTAAAATCCATGCCTTAAGAACTGAATATATTTAAGGCCTGACTCGTTTATATGATATTTGAAATTTAGATTATGATCTTCTATTTTCACCATCATGTTCTCATACCCATATTCCCATTATTATTTCGAAATATCTCCCTTGTTTACCCTTACTGAGAATTTGATCTCTCTACTTTCTTATGTTTCATTTCCCCATGTTATAAAGAATTGTTTTAGGTAGACATTTTAATGGTGGAGGTCTTTCTGGGGGATGTTGAAGATCTATGACTAGATAAAAGATTTTGTTTCCATGATTTCAAATACACTAAACTATTATGGTCCTCAGGCAGATGTTTTTTGTAATGTACTAAATATTTATATAAAATGATTTATTATCCATATATGTTATGTATGGGTCACTATAGACACCCTAAAAAATTAATTATGACTATCACATCATCTTGGAAGAAACACAATTTTTGGGTTGTAGTTTCTACATAAGAGTGCATATTAAAATACCTATTTTGATTCCCCAAAAATTGGAAATATTTTCAAAGACCATTGAAAATTTGTGTTGAACTATATCGATTCTGAAAACTAACAACAGGATTCCCAATTTAGAATTAAACCATAAGAAAACTCCTTGATATAAATGTTTTCCTATCAGGTATGAAGACCTAGAAATACTCTAACTACTCACTCATCTCCCCCATAGGGACATCTAAATGGGTAAAAACCCATAGGGAATTTAATCTCAAAACCCATATTATACAACAAAGAATTATAACTCAGTAATCCTTAATAGAATTCATTACCTCAAAAATCAAAAACTAAACACCATTGGAGTCTATTATGATCTCCAAAATCAAAAAATTATTACTAACCATTGACCTCCCAATCCAATCTTTGAACATTTCTAGAACATTGGGTTTGAATATGAACCCACCATAATTCCATATTTCTTACAATAATGACATACATTAAACCAATATCAGAACGACTCATAGGTGACAACACCCTAGTGCTCTCGACATGTTCAAAATAATTATAGAACGTAATCATTATTAGAAAATCCACACTCTAGATAACCATTTGTAATAGGAACACCCAATCCATAAAAACAACAAGGTTTGAACCCAAATTATTAAATACACCTGTGGGATTGAAAAATAATTCACTAAAAATGATCCACTACATAAAACAACTCATATTTAGATGGAATGTAATGATGGAAATTTCTGATGTATCCCCCACTATACAATTAACTTTCTTCATGTCCACTCATAACGAACAACCAATTTAATCACTAAGGAATGATGTAAAATAACCATCATTGTAGACACATAAGTAACTAATAAACACAACCTAATTGATGTGGTTCTAACCCCACAGATCAATTCATATCTACTAAAAAGAAACTACCAACACAACGACAACACTACAACCATGATTGGTATCCTCTGCTACACCAACATGTGGGATCGGTGTAATGTCACCATCTATGAAATAGAATTTTGTATTTCATGATAATGGATCTACGGAATCATACACATCTATGGAATAATCAAGACCAAACTAATAGGGGCATCACATCTCAATAAAAATAAGGGAACATATAACTTTTAATCCATATGAATATTTTTATATACTTTATTTTAGTCAAGATTCCACTCTAATTTTGATATACTATCATTGAATATAATAGTCTATTGAATGTGATCCCTCGTGAATTATATACAAAAATTGCACCATCTTCGTTAGTCATAACTCACAATATAAAATATATGGTAGAATATATCTAACATTTATAAAAATAATGGATATGGAGTCACTCTCGAATAGGGAGAAAAGGTACAACTCCAATCTCTTATGAACATAATCCACATGGAAAAAAATTAAATATATGATGAATGGGTAGAATATGGGATTACCCTAGGTGTATCATACAAGACTAAGACCCACCATAATTCTATACATTTAATGTGGTTCCTTCTCACTCTTGTCTAAAAACTAGTATCTACGTCCCTTCATCCTCTGAAAACTATAAAACCTCTAATAACTACCATGATGATTAGATCTATATAAAGACATAGTAGTCCCTAGCCTCACATCTAAAACAACAAAGGGAAGGTATGTTTTTTTTCATCATATCTCATTGAAAATCAAGGTCCCTTCATCATCTATAGGGGTAACCATCCATAGCCATTCCAGAATCATCTCTTTAATAGCCTCTAATAGTTTAGTATATCCCAAAATCATAGTCTAGGATGAAAAAACTAGGAATTGACTACCTAATTTTCCAAATCTAGAATAACATTTAGAATATGAATTAAACTAAGTAAAATTTGATGTACACAATGTATACTATTAGTATACATCATGCTCATACAAAAATCCTAACCAAGGTGTGTACCATGATCCATGTAGGATTGGTTTTTTCCATCACACATGATTTCCGAACACTATACTACATATTGGGTATGTGGTACCTATTTTGTACCCTTTCATACTCTATTTCATCTGACATAGCATGGATTGTAAAACTCCCTAGCATGAACCAAATATGGGGTGTCTATCCATGTACATTAAAAATTTCCATGTCATGTAAACATAGATTTTTTATGGATTTTATGGGTTGCTGACATTCCATATGGACAATAACTATAATTATAGACACAATAAATTAATACATATCTTGTTTTATTAGGACTAAGTGTCATGTGGTTGGAAATTATTAATACAGAACACCTAGAAACAACACAATTTAAAAAAACAACTTCATCAAAAAGATCCAAAAAAACCTGATCATAAATAGAAGGATGTATGGATCCCTTAACAAGAATAATAATGAAATTTTAAATCAAAATGATCTTGAATTGAAAATAAAGGGTCCTAAAATATATTAACTTATTTTAGCTTCATAGTTTATCAAACATGATAATTAATCAAGTTATGTTATTTCTAAAACCATTATCTAATCATTATTTAATGAAGATCCCTCACTTTATCAGAACCTCTAAGCTCTACATCATCTATATGAGGGATACACTCTTTTTAATGATAATAATATCATAAAGGTTAGTTTTGATAATTTTAATAAAAATTATTAATTAAATGTAATACCCAATATATAGACACAAACTATGTCTTGAACCAAAACAACAATTATACATATCATAGGTAAAAATTTTCATTTCTGAATCAATCATAGATTATTAATTTCTATCTAGAGATTTATTGATTAGATACAAATGTTAAAAAATGTATTTTAAAAAATATTAAATACTCTTAAGAAATATCCATATTTGGAGTATCATTAAATTACTACCCTAAGGAAAGTAACACAATAAAAAATCTATTGTACTATCAATATAAAATTTGGCGCTCTTTATCCTTAAAGAAATGGATTTTGACCCATTGAAAGGGCCAAGTATTTTTAAATCTTCATCTTGTTATGTATTTAAAATTTTAAAACACCGATTACTAAATTATAATATTATGTCATCATGTTTCTTATTTTCAAATTCCCTATTGGAGAGTGAGTCAATCTTTTAATAATTGGTGAACCAAATTTTAATGTGGTTACATGTAGAAATTTTGTTTCTGATGGATTGTATTTAAATTTTGTTTATTCATTAGATCCCATGAAATCGTGTCAAGAACATTGAATTTTGTGGGGAAATGTTTAGATTATTAAACTATATTTGTGGTTTTGGGTGTCTTCTGGTTAGCTTTTTAACATAAAAAAGGTTATTGTATATGAGTTTTTTAATTTTAATTAGCTGTCAATATCAGTTAATTCCTAGTTGATTAGATTCAAATTATTATTATACAATATTTTTGATTTCATATAGCAGGTAATATGTTCTAATACAGTTTCCCAGTTAGATTTATCCTTTCTTGTTGAGGTGATACAATATTGATATGTATTTCCCTGCATATGGAATAAAAAAGGTATTTATGTTCCATATTATCAATATGTGAATAAATAAAAAATTTGAATCATAAATTTATATGTTAGGGAGGTTTTCTGAATAATAGGTATTACAATAGAATAAGAAGTTGTTGTGAGATAGTAACTATTATTTACTGATAGTAAATAGTTAGTTGTAGGTACGTAAACGCATTGGTATTTACTATTGTCGAGGTAGATGTGTTGAAATGTTGAACACCTCTTTATAACCAAATAGATATAGATTATACCATTTTACCTAAGGGAAGAAAATATAGAGAAACATGTTAGATAAATGATAATTTTTAGAAAGATTAATCCTGATGAGGTAGTATTTTGAATTCAAATCACGTTTATTGGCACATGGCTGAAGTGCATAATTTAGATGATATGGATATTATTTTAATATAAGTAGATATTCAATAAAATTGTTATATTATATTAAACAGTTATGGAAATTTGGTTCATGGATAGTTGATTATTTCAATGATATATGGGTAAATATTAGTGAGTTAACTACTTTTGTAAGATTGGTTTTTTTGTATAATGGAAATATTTTACCTTTCTTAGATGAAGGAATAGTGATGGGTAAAGATCATGGGAAATAATGTATTTTGTATTGTGATAATAGTGTGTATTTTGGATGACACGTTTTTTTAGGCTCAATCAATGGTATATATATTCTACCAATGAAGCATGGTGGTTTCATAATCATTTTTTTTGTTTTGGTAGTGGTATAATTAAATGATCCCTTATATATATTTTTCAACAAATCTTAACATTAGTGCTTGTATTTTTTTATTTAATTTGACTAATGATTAAATATGTATCATGAATAAATAAACATGATATTATTGAAATTATTTGCAATATATTGTGAATTATTGTGTCTTGGGTTTATGACGGTTATATTATGGATATATTTTTTCTTATGACAAAACTATGGATTAGATGTTTTCATTTGTTAGATGTCAAATCATACCAAAATTTAATGTATTATAACTAAGGGATTTAATTAATGTTATTAAATTCGATTTGGGATCACCATGGAATTGTACAAGTCATGGTTCTCCAGTATATATGGTCGATATAGGGATGAATGTTATTTATACTACGGTGGATAATAATTGTGAAACTTAATTGATGATGTTGATGAGTGAATTGATGGTAGTTGTTCAT
Organism: Viscum album; assembly: GCA_963277665.1. Classification (NCBI taxonomy): domain Eukaryota; kingdom Viridiplantae; phylum Streptophyta; class Magnoliopsida; order Santalales; family Viscaceae; genus Viscum; species Viscum album. The sequence continues at coordinate 1,904,427,827 of OY728137.1, forward strand.
AAAGAGAAGGTAGGTAGACATGTAGAAAATATTATTTTGGATGAACATACTAATGGTGGGGAGATATAAAATTACTATATTTTCAATGGTTTTCAGTGGATTGGATTGTGCCTTGTTTTTCCAAGGATAAAATCTTTTTAAGTGGTAGAATTTTAAGGCCATGATTTTGGATAAGGTAAAGGGATGAAAAATGACAAGAAAAAAACCATTTGGAGAAGTTCGTATGAAGTAATATTTTGGGTTAAAAGTGTCTTAGAAGTTTTCTAGATGGTTATGGCATCAATGGATGATGTCTATATGTTGGATATTGTAATTTTATATTTTGGGAGAATGGCATAGAATGCATACATATTCCACCAACCTATGAATGTTATATATTGTGAAACCGATAATTTTGTATGAAATATTATTTTATTATTATTGAGAATTCAGATTTTATAACAAATAAATATTCCCCAAAAATTTGATTTTATACTATAAAAATTGATATTCTCAGAAATTTTCCTAATAAGATAGAATTCATCATTCCTTGAATGTTTTGGGGTATTTTTGATTTATTTATCCCCAAATTATTTTCTCCCTCAAACTATGCAATTTTCATGTTCCAGATCAATGTTATTTGTCTCTATATTCTTTATCATATTCGTTTCCCACTGAATATAAGGATTTGATATGGGGTTTTACAAATGAAAAGGAAAAAATGAATAACTAATGGGAAATTTTCTATTTGTGGTCTTAAGGAAAAGTTAGGGGTAAGGATCGTTAATTTAGTTTGTTGATATAAGGTAAAAATCTCAAACTATTCTCCTTGCTTATTATTTTTGAATTCTTTAAGTTGAAAAAGTATCCAATAGGGGGTTTTGTAAAATTTTATGGAAATTGAATAGATTAATTTTGGTACTTTTTATATAGTGATTTTGAGATCCTAGGTGGATACTAGATCTGGATATCCATGGTGTGAATTCGTAATATCATCATATATAATATGGGTGGAATCTCAGTCACACTATTATGGAAATAACCTGTTGATCTAGGTTGTTTTTATTTCAATAAATAATTTTATTGATTTAGAATAATTTTAATATGGGTAAGTTTATATTATGATAATTTTTTTTCATGACTAGTTTTGGTGGAAACAGAATTGGTTGATTTCCATGATAGTTAACAGTTTCTATAAAAATGTGGATTTAAAGTAGATTTATTTTAATTAGGGTGTTTGATAGAAATGATTCTTGGATTTTGTTGATATGTTTGATTTATGTTGTTTATTTGTCAGGTAGTTATTTATTAATATTTAGTTCATTGAAATTAAAGTATGGTGTTTTTGGATTTGGATTTTTTTCCACAATTGATCTTCTCTGATTTGTATGAATCATGGTGTATGGTTGATGTAATTTGGTGTCGTGAACTTGGTTGAATAGTGAGTATTATTTTGGATTGTATTTGGTGTTTTATATTTTTTTTCATGTGAGTTAATTGACATGGGATTAGTAAACTCACACATTTGTGTGAGGTACTTTCAAGAAATTGTAAGGTGATGTGGGGATAAACTCCCTAGTAGGGTTGGTGTCAATTAATGGGATTGATAAAAATATTATTGGGGGATTCAATTCATATAACATGTTATTGATAAAAATTAATGGATATTAGTCCACATCAAAGGGTACCTTTAGTTTTGGATGCGTACATTGGACTGTGGTTCATTACATTGAGAGTATGTTTTTATAGTTGTTAATTTTGAATTATTGGAGGTTATAAATATTAAATATTTTGAATATTATTTTATTTAATTTATATTTACAGTTTATTATTTGATTTTTGAAGTTAAAATCATTCAAATTGTATTATAAACATGGGAATGTTTTTATAAAATTTATTTATATCTTCATGAACCTTATTAGGTATTAGGGTAATTGATATAAATTTTTTAAAATAATATTTTGTATTATAATAACTATATCTTTTCAGATATTGGTTTATATGATGATGATGACATATTAGTTTTAGGTTATATATGGATTTTTGTCATATAGAATAATGTATATTTAATGGTATTGTAGAGAATAGTTGATGATGGGTCAGACCATCAATAATATTGTGGTTGTTTCTAGGCAAGATTGCAATTATTTTGGTCAATGGTAATATAAAATAATTATTTTGCAATTAAATATTGTATTGTGATTTCTTATATCACAACCATGGTACTATTTTCATTCTAGATGACATGTTTGTGGATGATTTTTATGTCATGTATTTAAACTACTTCCATGATTTTGAATTGGTGTTTTTATTCATCCATTAACGATTTGGAAGTTTGGGTAATAACCTCTGGTCAAAAAGAATTATATATATTCTTTGAGTTGACATAGGATGGGATATTATAATGATGAATGATCATATATTCACTTCGGTTCGTGGTGTCTTTCACTACATTCAATTTGTAATCCGAAAAAATGGCTGACTAGTACCTCTTACATACTCTCCCTTCATTTTGTAACATGGGGAATAATGTCAAAATATTTTGGTACATGAATATGTTGGTTCCTAGTGTGGTGTATACTGAACCAAGATGAAATGAGGCTATTTTCCTCCATTATTACTTAATTATTTGTGATATGATATATATATATATATATATATATATTTGGGTTATATAACAATAACTATTATGGGGTAAGTCGATTTGATTATATCATTGTAGGTGTAATGTGTATTGATTATGTAGTTAGGTTGGAGTTTGGGGTTGAGTCATGAATGAATCGGTTGGTATTCTAATGAAACCATGTATTTTCACATAAATCACTACTAATAAAAGTATTTCAATGTTTAGGGATACTATTTGGTGTACATCCTTTCTTATTCAAGTATTAATTTTTTACTCAATTTCAATCACTTTTTATTATTTTTATTATTTTTTCAAATTAGTGATAGGATTCATAAATAAAATTCTATGATACTCAATTCATAGATTTTATTTTGATTAAGAATTATTATTCTCAATTTTAATTAGCTACCAGAATGAGGATAACTAATCAATGATATATATTCATTGAAGTATAGATGATTCTAATTAGTATTCAACCAATTTGTATCTAGTTTTATGTGTCCTAATTGATTTTATCTGGTCGTATCCTTCGTAGTAATAATAGATGCAAAAGAGAATTATTTTCGAAAATGTGTTAAATTGTTATCGATTTTTATAAAATATATTCATTTTATTAAAAATGTAATGTTTATTTATTTTAATGAAATTACCTGAAATAATGATATTGAGGATTTTAATGAGGAAATATAGACATAAATCATAATAATTTTGGGTTGAAAAAAAAAGCAATAAAACTAATATATAATAAATTTTTTTCAGTTTTCATGACTTTTATTTATATCTTATAATTGGTTTCAAGTAGTAAGGCCTTATTGGTTATTAAGGTCAAATATCTTGAATTTATTATCTAATGATTCTAAATTGATATATATCATAATGATGACGATAATGATGCTTTTAAGTAGGTGCTTGAAGATCATTTTAGGAGGATAATAGTGTTTTAATCTTGTTTAAATTCTTGATATCTCAATAAAAAATTATAATAAATATGAAAATAATAATTTAATTATAATAATTAGATAGGGAGAAAATATTATTTTTTAAGGCCTTAAATTCCTAGAAAAAATTCCTACATGAGCAAAAAAATGTTTCATTTTATCAATTTGAAATGTGTATAATTTCATATATTGAGAGTGATCAATAATTACATAATTTCATTAACCATTCGCTCAATATAATGGGTTATTAAAATCAAATGTATAAATTTTAGTAGATATTAATGAATTGAATAACAATTATAATAATGAAATCTAACAGAATTGCATCTAAATTTTAATAATAAAAAGCATTTCCAAACATCCATATATTTCATTTTATATAATTAAATGTATATTATGTTGATTTGAATATGTATGGGAGTTAATAAATTAATATATTATTATTGGGAATCTATTGTTCCAGGAAAATGTTCTCATATAATACATAAATGATTAATTATCTATATATTAAAAATATTTATATCAATTATGTGATCTGAAAAGTTCTAATCATATTATGAATAATTTTATCAGAAATATATTATTTGATTAATTTTTTTTTTCATTATATAATTCATGCACATAGGTAAGGGAAAATATCATTAATAAATTCTGTATAGTGTACATTAATATTAATCAAGATTAAATGAAAAGTTTTCATAATATTTATTTTAAAAAAATCAATAATTCACCTTCTTTCGCTCTTAATGAATAAAACAATGGGGGTTCTGGGATTATAATTCTAAAATATCAAAAAATGTGAGGCTTTAATTTCGAATAACATATGGTTTTACTTCATTACATAATATTTTCAATATATTTAGAGTAACATGTCCAAGAATGTGGGTATGTGGTGTTTATTCTCATTTTTGTTATGGCTCTCTATCCCACATAATTGTAATGACCTGACCTTAAACATTATATATCCTATTTAATTCTTTTATAATTCATTTATTTACTTTTTTAAGGATATTTTTCGTTTAGAGTTTCAAAAAATTATGAAATAATTCATAAATATCATCCCACAAGAGTAAAATGTAGGTAAAACTAAAACATTATCCATTTTTCATAACATTACTCTTTTAATAAAAAGATGAAATAATTCCATGAAAAGGATTCACAACATTTTTCATGGATCATACTATTCTCCTACCCATCCTTAAATCCCCTAAACCATATTAAATAATTAGATAAGGACAAAAAGACTATATATGGGATATAAAAATAAAGAGAGAATCCATTAGTACACGAATATATATAAACATATCAAATCATTCTAACAAAGACATAAATCTCACCTAATAAGTATCATATAGTTAATTTTTGAAAAAATTATATTTCTCTAATACATAAAAAACATGAATAAACCATATTGGTAACTTGTGTAGTTACTAACATAAAATTTAACCCTCATGACTACCTTCTGATTTGTAACCCTCACATATACCTTACAATGTAACACTCATGGGTACCTTATGGTGTAACCGTCATTGTTACAAATGGAGTAACAATATGGTCGACCTCCAACAGAAATGAACCCAATTGTTTGGAAAGTGTGAGAGGTCCCACCCTTCCTCTTTAACTATTTCCAAGGACCAGAACAGAATCAAAAAAAAATTATTATCATAAAAACTATCATTCTGATTTTTTATAAAAATTGAAATTTATAAGAATATTTCTAAATGAAAAGTCACTCAAAAATACCATATCATTCAACCATGATTTAATAAAATGAAATTATTAGGTATTATAAATTTAAATTATCATAATAAATAATAATATAATAAAATGGAATTCATAAATAATATTATCTGGATAAAATCAATGAAGTAGGAGGTTAACCCAATGGATGGAGATTGGGTAAAGAATTACATTACCCCAGGTTCATCTAAATTCAAACATGTTAAACCCTCATATATAATGGTTTCAAGAGTGTGATTAATATATTTAAATAAAATATTAATATTTATAATGTTATATGATATCCTTTTAAAATCATGCATCCCCTTTATTAATAATGTTTTTTAAAATTTCATTGTATCAAAGTATTAATTTCTTGGTTTAAATTGTTGGTTTGTTATGGATTATCATGTCAAAAGGGAGAAAAGTACCTAATTGAAAGTGAATTTTATTAATGAACATACAATATATTAAATGTTCTTATATATAGTTTTCATTGTATTATACGAGTATCAATCATTAGATAGAATATTTATAATGAACATTAGTATGTTTGGTAGATTTTGATCATTATGAACATCCTTTTTATTAATTAACATTTTGTATAAACATTGGATCAAAAAAGTAATATAAAATATAATATTTATAACATGTAACTCCCCATTCTTCCATGGTACGCTTCTCTTTGAATAATAGTGCATCATGTGTTGTACGCTTCTATTTAAAATTATATAAATTTTATATTTCAAAATGGGAAAAATTTTTGGATTCGGAATATCAAAAATAACCTATGTTCAATTTATTGTATTTTTCTAAGAACATCCAATTTTCGATGAATAGTGGAAAATACTTAAAAACAACTTTTTTAATAGAAGTAATATATAGTCATAAATTATACAATTTAGTGGTTTTAAAGTATAATTAGAATATAATTTCACCATTTTACCCAATGGTGGCCATTATAATTAATTTCACATTGAAGTTGGACATAAACAATTGTCAATCTTTTGATAGATATTGTTTATTAAAAACACGCTATTTGTTTTGACAGTGGGAAGAATTTTTAAATTAATTATTTAAATTATTGTGTTTATAATTTTGTAAAATCAATTCCATATTTTCAATTAGAAGGTCTAAATTATGTAATTATGACTCTTTTGTTTTTGGGCATTATGAATAGTAACGACGACAATTATCTTTAATTGTCTTGATTAATTAGTAATCGGGTAGTTAAGGGTAATAAAATAGTATCATAATAATATAAAATGACCCCAAAATGTGTCCTAATGCTAATTTTTGTGTCATGGCCGACCATGGGATTCCTTGTTCCAAACTTTGGGACCCCATGGAACCACTTTTGTGTGATAGTGACATTTTATCATTTCATTTATAAAGAAAGGAAAATATAACCAAAGTATGTATCGCCAAAGTAAAAAAAATTAGTTTTGTCTGTTTAAAAGATCTCTTAGACTATAAATAGTAATTGGAAATATAAATAGATTTTCTACATCATGATATTTTTTTATAATTTTTAGACATTAAATAAAATAATTTTTTTATGACACCATGATGATGCATCGATTACCCCATCAATTAACGATTAAAATAAAATGAAAAGATAATGTAAAATATAAAAGATAAAATTGTCAAAAACCTATTGGATGAGTATATTTAGAACCCTTATCTCATTATCCTTGAAATATATAATTGTGGGACCTTTAAAATCCGAAACTCATTATATAATAATGTAATATTTAATGACTTTAAAAGAGTGCCCCTCCTCTCCTCTTATAAAAGGCCCCCACCTCTACCATCTTATTCACACCACTCAAGCCATTAGCTCGGCCAAAATCAGATCATACTCTCTCTAAAAATCCCTATATTCATCATATAATCCTTACCATAGGCATAAATATCTTCAAGAAACCCTTTTGGTTCAAACCATGTGGAGTTACCCGATTTAAAGGTAATGTCTTCACTTGTGTCCTTTTGTTTTATTTTGCTTCTCCAACCCCATAGACTATTTTTATTCCTATATTTTGTAACAAAAACAGTATATAAAATATACTAGGATGTTTTTATGAGATTTATTTGATTTAAACTTACACATACCTCCGTCTAATGGTTAAAGAACATTCTGTTCTTGTGGGTGGCGAATTACTGCCTCACGAAACGATGATAGTTCAATCATTTTTTTCAAACCTTTCATGGTGGCCATTAAGATGTCATTATATTTATATATGATATATATATTATGTTTATGTTTTCCTTATGCTTATATATTTTTCATTTATGGCATACCTTTATGATTTCCATTATGGGTAAACACAATAATTTTATTTTAGGATGTGCGGCCTACCGCCCTCAAAGTGATCTGAATCGTTAATGCCATATGTGGGATGGATAAAGGATGAAGTAAATGATATTATATATGATATTATACTGGTATTATAATGTAACATTATATCATTATGATTTTATTCCATTAAATATGAAATAGAAATGAATGTAGTGTTCATGTGTACGTATGTCTTACCGTCTCCCTGAATAGTGAAATTCATTTCTTACGTCTAAATGTTATATAATATTATAAATTCATGTATCTAATGGATATATTTGATATATATGATATCTACATCAAGAATATAATTCTGGAGATAATGGATATTCTACCACATAAACAACTTGAAATTATAAGAAGTTTATTTTTTACTCAAGCACCAAAGATCGAAAAAACAACCGTTATTAACATAAAAAATTACATAATATTCATAACATGGTAATAAGAGATATAAAATGGAAAATGAACTTGAAAATTTTTCTTAGTAAAGTATAAATTAACTATAGTTTATTATTCAGGATGATAAATAACGATCCAGTCAAGTCAGAAATGAGGTAAGGGACTTTGTCTCAATCTCCTTTCATTGAGGCATATTTTGTTTTATACACAACATTCTTTTAAATGGTGTATAAACCCCTATGACTTTTACGTTTATTCAAAAGGAATATTTTTATACAAAGAGTTTTACTAATAGACAAAAAGGAATGTTTTTTTGTCATACGTATGAGGCGACAACGTCTTCTCCGCCGCCGGGACCATTTTTTGAGTTTCGGCTTCATCTACAAGCCATAACTTTTTTTAAAATGAAAAAATAAACACCAAGTTTTACATTTCATTTATTTTGGTATTGAAAATGGTTTTATTATATCAATGTGTTGTATTTATATATTGTGATTGAAATGTGGGAATGTTATGTTTCCTTTATTCATGTTTTATGTGATACAATTATTTTATGGTTTATGATATGTTTAAAAATTTTCATATAAGGAATTAATTAGACTTAGTATGTGATGGGTGGAGCCCAATATAGCTCCTCGATGCATCGGTAGGACTCATGAGAAAAACTAGTGTCTTGGCACAAGGCCTTGACTATGTGGTTATGATAGTCTGGCATTATGAATTCCAACATTATGAAAGTGGTTATTGATATTGAATTCGATTATTCAACTAATAGAATATCTATCTGAATATGTAAATGGCATTATTTCATTTTATTTTTTTCCATATTATTCTAATGTTAATGATTAAAATTATTTTGTTTTAGTTATACATTGCCTTGAATTTTAATGTTTATTTATGAAAGTTTCTTCTATATTGTTATCCATACTGAGCATCTGAGCTGACCCCTTTCTTTGTTTTATTTTTCCTAGGATATGAGAAAATATTTTATGACTGACCTGTAGGTATAGTCTGAAGGGGATATGAGTGTGAACTATGGAGACCATGTTATTTTAGTTTTCACTTTATGATGTAATGTAACATTTATGAATCTAACTATTGTTTCCATGGCTACTAAACTAACCGGCCTTTCGAGACTTGATCTTTTGTGATCATGCCAATGTTACGTAATAATGCACCGACTCTGGGTAACTTTGGTTGGGGCGTTACAGTTGGTATCAGAGACAGTTTAGTATTAACCCTGGATGCTAGATTTAGATAAACTCTGATTAGAACACATAGCCCTAAGATAGACTCTCATGATTAGTATAGAAGAAATTCCTAGAATTTTGGTATTATATAGATTTTTTATATTTTCTGAGAAATACATCGCTGTATAGATATGACCAGGTAGAGCAGCTCTGGAATAGATGTACCTAGGGTTAAAACACGAAAACACTGCCTTGAGCTAGACTTGAACGGGAACTGGTGCATGACAACGGGCTTTGCAGAACTCTTGGTTACTACACTCTTGGGGGATATGTTTAGGATAATTATCATTTTCCTTAAGAACCATTATGAAGGGTTTATGAGTATATACTCCCTTAAATAAAAAATTTCTTTTTATGATTATGGATTATATCCATAAATAGTTAAATTTATGTTAAGTGTTTTACAAGTATGGAATTATGTATTTAGATTCATAAACTAATCTAGTATATGAAATTGTTTAGAAATGGCGCCTAGTGGAAGGAATGTAAATTGTATCAATGCATGAACTACATTTGGGATTTCCCTCCTGATCCATATAATTATAGTAGAGCTGGTGATACAACTAGTGCTGATCAGCTTATCACCATACTGGGACAACCCACTCAGGTTATGAATAATAACCTTACTCGTATAGAGCACCCTGATTCGAAACATGGAGAATCAATGTTAGACCACTTAATGAGGAAAAAACCACCAACATTAAATGGGAGTACAAATCCTATAGTAGCTGATCAATGGATAAATTTTTTAGAGAAAATATTTCATGCCTTGGGAGTAGTGAAAGGGAAAATGTTTTCATGGCAGTTTATCACCTCACTGGAGATGCTGATCAATGGTGGTCATTGATACAAAACACGAAGTAAGATGATGAAGTATCAAATATGGAATGGAGGGAGTTCAAAGAGCTTTTCCTTGAAAAATTATTCCCTCATGACCATCGAGTAGATATGGAAAGGCAATTTCTATGACTAAGAAAAAAGGGGGATGAGAATATTGCAATGTGTGAGGATAACTTTTCAAGGGTAGTGAGGCATGCAACAAATTATACACGTAACCCAAGAAGTAATATTGATCGTTTCTTTGATGGGTTAAAACTGTTTCTCTGTCAAGCCAAGTCTCACAATCTTTCTCGTCATACGAAGATATTGTCTCATCTGCTATCAATACAGAAAAGGAATTCCTTAAATCTTATGACAATAATGTAAAATTAGAGAAGAAGAAAATGGTGGAACAAGAGACAGATAAAGGGAAAATTGGAAATAAGGATTTTCCATAATGTGATAATTGTTGGAAGAATCGCCCCAGTACTAGCCTAAAAGGAATCAGAGTTTGTTATAAATGTGGAGAAAAAGGTCACCAGGCTCGTGATTTCAAGGGAATGAAAGAGGCTATCAATGTTGAATGCTAAAATTATAGGTAAATGGGGCATTATGAAAATTAATGTCCTAATCATCAGGGAAACATAATTCAGAAAAGTCCAAGGGATAAAGGCCAATCATATGTTGTTACAATAGTTGAAGTGGAATAACTAATGTATTGCTGCTCTTAGACACATAGATTATATTTATGTTATAAGAATAATTTGATATATATAAATATTGTAATTTAGTACTTGTTGTTTTCATTAAGGATTTAATATGATGAAGGTAATCATATTTTTAGTATATGACAATAAGAGAAACATTACTTTGTTTGGGGAATCTGATGTTACAATTGATTTTGAAATTTGGAGACCATTTAGAATATGTCTGGACAGAGGTGTTTTGGATAACTATAAAGGCTGGAATGGATTAAGTTGAAGTGTCGATAATATGGTTTAAGGTTAAAAAAATTCTGAAGATTATTTTTGGAATATTATAATACAATAGTTTTAGGAAAAGGACAACCTGTAGGTTGGGGGATAACCCGTCGTGTTGGACAAAGCTGTAGGAATCCAACCCACAACCATAGTGCAACATGCCTTTATTAACAACCACTAGCCTATAGGAAGTACCTGGTTTTTACAAAAATAGTTTTCCTAATCTAAATGGTATGTGTTAATATTTGGAAGCTTGAACGATTAGGATTAATATAATATTTTTGAGTTCTATTATATTTTTGAGTGAAAGATGAGCTTCTGGTATAAATTAGTTGAGGGTTGAAACTCTACTTGTAAAGTATATATATATATACCTCGATCTTATTAAATGAATAAACTAATTCTTAAAGATTAGGAAAGAGATATTAAAAAAAATTTGTTATCCTAATACCATATGTTTTGTTGAACTGATGATATTTTAAATCACCATACATTGAAAGCATTGAGGCCGTCAATTTTACACATTTTTGTGATTGATGACTACAATCACTCCCTACAAATATTTATGTTTTCCCTCTAATTATTTGTGTCTAATTTCCACCAATGTTCTCCTAATCGAGATCATAATTTGGTGGTGACTTTTTTATTTCCCTTTCCCTCTTATTAAGTATAAATTTTATTAACCTTATTTCTGATGTGGGTTTTCCGCAAAGGTATTTTCTACATTCAACCTTTCATTTTAGAAGAACAATTTCAAATAGCAAGGATGAAATTTATTAATGGAGGGTAGAATGTAACACCCCAAGCTTACATAGTACGCTTCCCTTTGAATAATAGAGCAGCGGGTGTTGTACATAACCTCGAGTTCTAACACACTAAAACCAATCAAAGTAGCTGTTATGAATAGTAATACCAACTTTTTAAAATTATATAAATTTTATATTTCAAAATATACTTCATTTTTGGATTCAGAATATCGAAATTAGCCTCTGTTGATTTTTTGGTATTTTTTTCGATGAATAGTGAAAAATACTTAAAAACAAATTTTTTAATAAAAATAATTTAGAGTGACAAATTATACTATTGGGAGGTTTTAAAGTATATTTAAAATATAGTTTTACTATTTTATCCAATGGTGGTTATTATAATTAATTCTACTTTGAAATTGGACATAAACAGTTGTTAATCTTTTGATAGATATTGTTTCTTAAAAACACGCTATTTATTTTGACAGCGGGAATAATTTTTAAATTAATTATTGAAATTGCTGTGTTAATAATTTGGAAAAATGGATTTCATATTTGGAATCAGAAGGTTGAAATTATGTAATTAAGACTCTTTTTTTGGACATTATGAATAGTAACGACAACAATTATCTTTAATTATCATGATTAATTAGTAATCGGGTAGTTAAGGGTAATAAAATAATATCATAATAATATACAATGACCCCAAAATGTGTCCTAATGCTACTGTTTGTGTCATGTTCGACCATGGGATGCCTTGTGCCAAAATTTGGGACACCCTGGAATCACTTTTGTGTGATAGTGACATATTATCTATTTATTTTTAAAGAAAGGAAAATATAACAATGTTTGTATCACCCAAGTAAAACAATTTAATTTTTGTCTGTGTTAATGATATCTTATACTATAAATAGTCATTGTAAATATAACAATATTTCCTACATCATTATATTTTTTTAATAATTTTTAGATATTAAATAAATTAAATTTTTTATGACTCCATGATCATGTAGTGATTACCCCATTAATTAACGATTTAAATAAAATGAAACGATAATGTAAAATCTAAGACTTAAATATGTCAAAAAACGATTATATGATTATATTTCGAACCCTTATCACCTTATCCTAGAAATATATAATTTTGGGACCATTAAAATCCGAAACTCATTATATAATAATGTATCATTTAATAACTTTCCAAGAGTGCCCCTCCTATCCTCTTATAAAAGCCCCCAACCTCTACCACCTTATTCACACCTCTCAAGCCATTGGCTCAGAAAAAATCTGCTTATTATATCTCTACACATCCCTCTATTCATCATAGAAGCCCTACCTTATGCATAAATGTCTTCAAGAAACCCTTTTGGTTCAAACCAAGAGAAGTTACCATATTTAAAGGTAATGTATTCACTTGTTTTCATTTGTTTTATTTTGTTCTCCAACCCCCTAAAATATTTTTATTCCTATATTTTTTAACAAAAAAATTATATTCAATATACTAGGATGTTGTTATGAGAAGTATTTGATTTACACTTACACACACCTCCATCTAATGGTTAAATAACATACGGTTTCTGTGTGTGGCGAATTACTGCCTCACGAAACGTTGATTGTTCAATCTTCTTTTAACACCATTCATGGTGGACATTAAGATGTCACTATATTTATATGTGATATATATTATTTTTTTGTTTTGATTATGCTTCTGTATTTTTCATTTATGGAATACCTTTATAATTTCCATTATGGGTAAACACGATAATTTCATTTGAGGAAGTGCGGACTACCGGCCCCTCAAAGTGATTTTAATCGTTAATTCCATATGTGGTACATATAAAAGATGTAGTAAATTATATTATATATGATATTATACTAGAATTATAATATCCTTTTATATCATTATGATTTCATTCTATTTAATGTGAAATAGAAATGAAAGTAACATTCATGCGTACGTACGGCTTGCCGTCTCCATGAATGGTGCATTTCATTTCTTACATCTAAATGTTATATAATATTATAAATGCATGTATATAATAGACATATATAATATATATGATATATAAATCATAAATATAATTCGGGAGATAATGGATATTCTACCACATAAACAACATGCAATTATAAGAAGTTTATTTTTGAATCAAGAACCAAAGATCGACAAAACAACCATTATTAACATAAATAATTACATAATGTTCATAACATGGTAATAAGTCATATAAAAGGAACAATGAACTTGAAAAAGTTTCTTATGCAAGTAGAAATTAACTCTAGTTTATTATTCATGAGGTTAAATAACGATCGAGTTAAGTTAGACATGAGGTAAGGGACTTCGCCTCAATCTCCTTTCATTGAGGCATATTTTGTTTTAAACACAACTTTATTTTATACGGTGTATTAACCCCTTTTAATTTTACATTTATTCAAAATTAATCTTTTTATAAAAAGTGTTTTACTAAAATACAAAATGGAAAGTTTTTTTTGTCGTACGTATGCAGCGACAACGTCTTCTCCGCCGCTGTGACCATTATTTGAGTTTCAGGTTCCTCTACAAGCCATAACATTTTTTAAATGAAAACATAAATAAAATGTTTTAATTTTCTTTTATTTTTGTTTTAAAAATGGTTTTATTATATCAATGTGTTTTATTGATATCTTTTTATTGAAATTTGGTAATGTTATGTTTCTTTTATGTATGTTTTATGTGATACAATTATGTTATGGTTTATGATATGTTTAAACCTTTTCATATAAGGAATGCATTGGACATATTATGTGACGGGTGGAGCCCACTATAGCTCTTCAATGCATCGGTAGGTCTCATGAGACAAACTAGTGTCTTGGAAAAAGTCCTTGAAAAAATCTTATTTGTATTCATGGCACAAGGCATTGAATATGTGGTTATGATAGTCTGGCATTATGCATTCCATCATTATGAAAGTGGTTATTGTTATTGCATGTGATTATTTTCCTAGTAGAATATCCATTTGAATAAGTAAATGGAATTATCTCATTTTATTTTTTCCATATTATTCTAAAGTTCAAGTTTAAAAGGATTTTCATTTAGTTATACATTGCCTTAAATTTTTATGTCTATTTATTAATGTTTCCGCTATATTGTTATCTTTACTGAGCATATGAGCTCACCCCTTTCTATGTTTTATTTCTCTGAGGATGTGAAGAAATATTTTATTATTGACCTATAGGAGTAGTATGAAGGGGATATGAGTGTGGACTATGGAGACCATGTTATTGTAGTTTTTCAATTTTTGATGTAATGTATCATTTATGAATTTATCTAGTGTTTCCAAGGCTTCTAAACTAATCGGTCTTTCGAGACTTGATCTTTTTTGATCATGCCAATGTTACGTAATAATGCACTGACTATGGGTAACTTGGGTCAGGGACTTATATAACAATATACTATTTAACCCTATTTATGGTTCTATGACCATCATGGGAAGTGTTAATTGAAATTTAAAACTCATCGTGCATGCTGTTGGTAAATCTACACATTATATACAATTTTTTTTATTTTTTGAATAATAGACATAGGATAAGAACTATGATGATTAATTTTTCCATATAAATGATAAAAAAATATTATATAAAGGATAATGTAGTTTTCATTCCTCTTGGATAAGGGGAGGTGAATATAGTATAAGAAATAAAAAATAATTGAAAAGAAAATAAAAGTAAATGAAATAGCATTTTTACATCTTCATTTCTCTTCATTGGGAACCTCTTAAAGGCTAATGGTTTTAAAATTTTGATGATACCAATATGTCAGGGAGATTTAGAGGAGGATTGGGGAGGGATTTGGGATGAAATAAACCAATATCATTGGCTTTGAGGTTTGAGGAAAATAGTTGGTTATGGGTGGTATTGATAATGGAGGAGAGGGATGTTTTCTCATTATTATATTTTTTATTTTAATAATTTGTCTCAATAAAATGAATAGTTTTTAAAATTATCAATGAATATATTAATTAATTAAGGTATGTTATATTTTATGGTTATATCATCATTATTAAATAAATTAACAGTGTATTTATCATGCAATGCAAATATACCATAAATTAATATATTTTATTGTTCACAAAAAATCATCAATTTCAGGAAAATCCCAAAAATTCAGCCCAATAATTTTTGGATGTGTAGAGTTAAAAAATAAACTCTATATTTTCAAAATAATTCCCTAAATATGTTAAATATAACTGGAAAATAAAATCATAATTTATTAAAAAAAATCATATTTTATAATTATATCTTTTTAGAACATTTTCAATAACTGTTTGTAGTATCATAAAATTTTAAAATAATCCCAAGATAAAAAATAATAAAAAAGACTATATTTTATGAAAATAACTTTTCTTTAAATTCCTTAAAATAATTGTAAAATTATAATTAAATATTTATAACATTCAAAAATTACAAGACATAATTTATCATTTCAAAAATATTTATTTTTTACTCAATGATATAAATATAATGTGATTAAACATGTAAAATACATAAATTTTATTCATAATCTCATAGGTGAGGTTAATATTCTACATTCAAGATTACTATTCAAAATTTTCATGTTAATATTCCTAGGGTTATGTGTCTATTGCATTAGTGTAATGTCATTAATTTGTATAAATTTAAATTATTTCATTATAAATTTATAATGAATTTAAATATTTAATTCCAGAATAAAATATATTATTTGAAAAGTACCTAGGATATGGACATCTCCCCACCTTTTAAAAATTTTGACCTCAGAATTTTTGTTCACTTATTATATATGTTTGGATACATTTCCCTTATAGAATTTTTCATATAACCATGTTGCTTCTTGAACGACGTGGTTTCTCAAAAAAAAAAGCATAACCTTGTGGATTACCTTATTCTGAAATACATTCTATCTACGATCAGGAATCCAAGTAGGTTTCTATTTATAAGAAAGGTTAAAATCCAATTAAATTACTTCTTGGATTAAATAATTTGATAGATTGGGAACATAAATTCTCAATATAGAAACATGAAAATCTTTATGTACATCAGATAAAATCATATATAGAACTACATGGTAGGTGATTGTTCCAACATTATTTATGATTTCATAAGGACCAATGAACCAAAAAATTATCTCTCCTTTCTTCTGGAAACCCATAACACTTATCTAGTGTGAAATTATAATAAATAAATGATCACTTACATCAAAATAAATGTCCATACTCATATTATCTATATATCATTTCATCATTATATGCACTGCCCTCATGTGTTTCTAGATCATCATCACATTCTAAGCCACTTCATATTCTATGTATAGTCTCATTAAATTAATTTCCTTGACTCCTTACCAGAAAGATAGAGTTAAACACCTTTTTCAATATAATTCTTCTAAATTTTCTATCTATATTCTGGAATAAATATTTTTATTATAAGAAAATTAAACTTAATTGGATGGTGATAAAAAATTTCTTTGTAGTACTCTTAACAATACAAAATCATATCCTCAAATTTCTAAATTGTTCACTTGGTATATCTATGATATTGAGGATGAAATTATGTGGGGAAATTTAACTATATTTCCAATGACTCATGAAGGCATTAACATATGTTATAAGTGAACCCGAGATCACAATTAGATACAATGGAAAGAGAAACCTCAAGTAACAAAATAATCACATTAAGGTACAATCAAGAAAATAGATCGGAATACATTGTTTATAAAATAATATGTAAATGATGAGTTTATATAGTTTTCAATAATAACACAAATTGAATTATAACCATGAGAATAATTTTAATTCATAGGAAAAATTACATTGATATATTTTCCCATTTCTAAAATGGCACTAGAAAAGGTTGGAGTACCCACTTCAATAGTTGCCTATATTATTTAACCTATTGACATGTAAAACATCTCTCAATTAAATCTTTAATGTCTCTTATCATTCCAACCCACCAGTAATACTTCTGAAGGAATCTGTACCTATTAGTTTTACACGAATGAACTGAAAAAGTAGATATTTTAAATTCTCCTAGCAACACTTTCTTCAATTTTGAATCAAAATTCGCATATAATCTCGTTCGAAATATTAAAACACAATAATTATCAATGTTAAATTCAATAAACTTACCCCTTTTAACCTTTTTCTATAACTCACTATCATCTTTCTATGATTGTTTAATACTCCATGATAGAGATGACTACACTAAAACTTGAAACAAAAAAATTGGAAAATTCATCACCCAAAACATCCAATCTATAAATCCTAAAATCATTAATCAAGGGGACTTGTTCCAAAAATAACATTGTAAATGATGGATGATCTTTTGACTCAAGGAATCCACCAATTTTTTTTTATTTTCTAGGATGGTAATTGACCGTGCAATCATAATCCTTTATCATTTGAAGCCATCTTCTCTACCTCATATTTAAGTTATTTTGAATGAATATATACTTTAGACATTTATTTTCAGTATATGTTTAACATTTGGCTATGTAAAAATAATTCATATAAAAATCAATGAAAAAACCCACATATTTTAAATGTGTGGTATAATTAAATTCATGTGTTTTCAGTGTTATTGAACTTTAAAAAATTACCTTATCATTATGCATCAAAACACAACCATATCCCTTTACTGAAGAATAATTGTAGAAGATAAATTCACCATTTATAGAGGTCAATGAAAAAACTTGAGAATTCCCCAATATCCTATTCATATCCTAAAAAATATCATATATTTCTATCCAAAAAAAATTTAATTCATTTTGTTGTTAAATTATATACTTGTCCAGATAACTGTGAAATGTTTTTATCAAATTATCGAAAATAACCTAATTATCAAAGAATATATCAATATATTTATCATTTTTAGGTCTAATACATTCATCCACTATTTTTTTGGAAAGATAAATTATTATTCCATCCTTATTTACAAGTTTCCCATGAAAATAAATCTGTTCCAACCCAAATTCTCATTTTCAAAATTTTTAATATTAATTATTTTCTTTGAGTGTTTTGAAAGAAATAGTAATATTTTTCTCATGATCAGAATAATTTTTTGAATGACCAAAATATCATTAATCATAATAACGAAAAAATTATTCAAATATTCATGTAATATTCTATTCATTAGGTTTATGAATACAATATAGTATTTTTTAATAAACCAGATGTCATAATAACAGACTCATTGTTCACATATCTAGAACATAATTATTCTTTTGGGGTTTTACCATCCTTCACCTTTATTTGATAGTACCTAGATCTCAAGTGAATCATCGAAAAACAATGATCTCCTGGTAGCTAATCAATCAAGTCATCGATATGGGGAAAAGGATAATAATTCACAATAGTAATGTTATTTAATGCAATATAATAAATTAAAATTCTCAAGAGTCTAAAATTCTTTTTAATAATCAAAATAGGTGAACGTCATGTTAATGGTCATGGATAAATAAATCCTTTATTATGAAATTCCATTATGTGATTTTTAAATTCAAAAAGTTCTATATGATCAATTTGGTAACATGGTTTTGAATTGGCTTAGAATTTAGAAACCAGTTAATAGTAAATTCAACATCTTAATCTGGTATAACACTGGGAAACACATCTAAAATAACATATTATTACTCATTCATCACTACCACATCATTGATATGAAAATATACATTGTTTTCAAAAATAGGAAAATTATAACATCCATTTTCATCTATTAAAAGTTTCTTAGCCTCTTGATATGTTATCAATTTTATGGGTTCTTTTTCTATGAAAATAAAAACTATTTCTTAAAAACAACTTAATTAGCTCTACAATCGATCATATCATGATAAATTTAAATAAAATATATACCCATCATTCCATCAAACTATAAGAAGATAGAAAACAAGGATTAAAGGCAATACATTTCCACAAACAAAAAAAGAAAGATTCTTATAATTCCTTGTTTCTATAATAATATCCTATTGTGTTTTTACCATAAGTTCTAGTATAATTTATTGAGGTAAAATTTAAAATATACAATATTGCTTCTTATAAATTATGTAATTTTTTGACCACATGTCATTCAATACGTTAGAAAAATATGATTTTATAAACAATGAACCTGATATTGCATCATTGGATGCCATTATATCTACTGACGTAGTCGCAAAGGATCTCACTACACCATTCTTCTTATAATATGACTATTTTCATTCATTTAGATCTTTTTTTGTGTAGTTATTTCCATAATGAGACATCATAAAACATTTAAAATACATTATAGTTTTATTTTAAATTTATATCATAAGATACTTTTCATTAGAATATCTAGAAAAATTACCATCCTTACCATATAAAAACACTTCCCATCATTGTTATGGCATTCCCCATCAATCTTTTTACCACACTTTTTTAGAAACTAGAAACTAGAAATTCTTATAATCATATTTTTTTGATTGATTCTTACCCACCAAATTTTATCTAGACCTCTTATTCTTCTTGATTTCAAAGTATGCATGGTCATTATGAAACTCCATTTCTCCCCTCTAAAAACATCAAACATGATTCTCATTATGTTAGAAATTACATGTAACCAATAACCTTATATATTTCAACAACAATATTGACTAAAAACAATTTATTTTAATACCAATATCCTGAATAATATTTGGTCTATAACTTTCCTATCGAGGATAGTTTTCATTATACATGGAAACTAATTCCTCCTCCATTTTATTCAATTAAAGCATTTTCTTTTCCATCCTAAGTCAAACCACATTAGAAAAATATTTTTCATTAAATATATTTTTATACTCATCTTGTTAAATAAATCAATCTCATCACTATCCCCATTATTCTTGAACATTAACCAACACTGGTAAGCTTAACCTTTAAAATTATTACTGAAAAGATTAATATTTTGATTATATGAACAACCCATAACATCGAATATCGTTTAAAATTATTTAATCCATCCTTCAGAAACGAGTGGGACAAATGATCCATTGATAATATGAGGGTGTTTCCTCATAAAATGTTCACCTGTCACCATGTTCCATTGTGGTAGCTCCTGGTTATCTATTGCATGGATTATACAACCATTTATAGTATGATTGAACTAATCCATAAGTGTTACAAACTTTTTGGTTATATTTCCTACCATTCCAGGTTGAAGATTTTGAAAGATATCATTCTCCTTGTTCCTTCCTACATATGATACTCTATTTCATCTATGGAAAACCATTCTAAAAAAATCATGTTGTAAATTATGAAATATGGTAACCATGAAATGATATATCATTTCAACATAAACAATGGGTGATAATCATATAGTGTATTCAATTAACATCATCATAAATCGAAGTGTAATCTAAACCTTACATTGGTACCATCTATAAGAACACGACTTTACACATTACATAATGTAGAAAATTAAATTAAATTTTACATCATTATAGTACAAAAGATATTATCAGTTTATAGTTTTCGAGAATTAGGGAATAATTCACACATATCATTCGATAAGCATACAATGTGGGTATAACAAAAAATAATCTCTTGTTTTCATAATAAAAAGTATTCTAATAAAACATGATATATTTTAATGAAAATTATTCACAAAAATCTTTTTGTCTTATAGTTTTCTATCTCCCAACATTAAACCATGTAATTTTTTTTAAATAAAATTGGGATGAGAAAAAAATGAGATTAAGGGAGAAAAAAATAATGTGAGAAATCCTAAGTTGATGAATACCTATAAACATATAAAATAATTATAACAAAGGCATACTTCTCACCTAATAAGTATAATACTATTACATTGATAAAACATGAGACTTCTATAATACATAGAAAACATAAATAAATCATATTGGTAACATGTTGAATTAATTAAAAAATATTGTAACCCTCGTAACCATCATTTTATTTGTAACTAGCATATCTTCCATATAAATTAACCCTCATAGCTACCTTATGATGTAACCATCATAGTTACGTTTCTAGTTACCATATGGCCTACCTCCAACATAAACATACCTAATGAATTGGAGAGATATATAGGTCCCACCCATCATCATATAATATTTCCATGAATGAGTTCATACTCAGAAAAAAAGAATATCATAAAAAGTCCCTTATATCAAGGATTTAAACTACTATGTAATTGTTGAAAGTGTGTTATTAAAATAATAAAGAACAATATTCACATTAATAATTTCTTATATGATATCATTGTAACCTCTATCCACCCATTTATTGATAATATTTTTCTATTTCCACTGTTTCGTGCACATTTAATTTCTAGTTGGCATGGTTTGTTTATCAAATATTTTCATGGTGGAATGTATAAACAAATAATAATTGATACAGAATGTTATTAATGAAAATAAATAATATTACATGGTCAAGATTAAAATTTTTACTATTTTTTGGGAGTATGAATTGTATTCTAAAAAATTAGTGATGAATGTTTGTTTATTTTGGTGAATTTTGATCATTATGAATCTCTTTTTTGTTAATTAATATTATGCATAACCACCAGTTTAAAATTATAATACAACAGAAAATATGTATAATAAAATTTAATTTTAGCATATTAATTTTTTTTATAAAAATCCTTTATGGAATTAATGGAAATTGGAAACACATCTTCCATGATGTTTGTAAATCGACACATCCCATATAATGTTTTTTATTTTTAAAATAAAAAGGATAGGATAAAAATATTTATGATTAATGTTTCCATGAACATGATAAAATAATTGTTATATAATATACAATAGTGTTCATGCCTCTTGGATACAGTGATTTGAAGAGTGTATAAGAAAATTAAAATAATTGGAATGAAAATAATAGGAAATGAAATCTAATATTAACAACATGAATTATCTTCCTTGAGAACTTCCATAAGGCCCTTTGTTTTTTTCATTTTGGTGAGACAAGTTGTTCGGGAATGCAGGGAAGAGACTTGGGGATAAAATTTGGTAGAACTGTAGAATGATAAATGGATTTTTGGGTTGAGGATAAGAGGTGTTGAGGGGTAGTGTTTTTTATGGAGGATAGGGGTGTTTTCTCATTATTATATTAATTAGTTTGTTAATTTGATTGATGATAATGAATAGATTGATCATTATAAACAATAATTATAAAATAATGAATTTGTGTTCGATATTTTTGGGATTAAATCATTCATGACTCAAGGAATTGTGAATTTATCTTATAATGTATATATACCATAAATAACTATATTTTATTATTTATAAAAAATAATCGTATTTCAGAAAAATCACAAAAGATCACCAAAACCATTTCTTGATGTGTAGAAATAAATAATGAACTCCATTATTTAATAAAATTCTAAATATGATAAATCTAATTTTTCATTAAATTCATAATTTCTTCAAAAAATAAAATATTTAAATTTATAAGTAATTTTATAACACTTATTAAAACTAATTAAAATATATATATATCATATAACCATAAAAAATTTATGAATATATTTTATGAAAATAAATTTTATTTTAAATCGTTAAAATAATTATTAAATTTTAAATAAATATTAATGTCTTATATAATTAAAATTAATAATTTATAATTTCCAAAACATTTATTTACATATTCCATGAAATAAATATATCATGATTAACCTTATAAGATGAATAATTTTATTTATAATCTCATATGTGAGATGACTATTCTATTAGTCAGAATATTATTCTTAATGGTCATGTTACTATTCAGAAGGTCCTATTTTTATTTAATGAGTATAAATTCTATAATTTATATAATTATCAATTATTACCTTATTACATTAAAATGAATTTAAAAAAGTAATTCCACAATGAAAAAAATTATTTTATAAGTACCTATGTTGTTATAATAACATTGACCTAGGGTAGACGTTATGTGTAATTAACAATAAATTTTGATTCATTTAATATGAAAATATCAAAACATAAACATTTATTTAATATACTATTGAAGTGGAATTCATCGATTGAGTTGTCTTATCATAAATGATTATTCTAACATAAAATTAATAGCTTCCTCACAACCATGAGCATTACATTTTTTCCATTATGAAGTCTAGTAATTCAATAAAAATCACCAATGAAATTAAAAACTATATATTATATCTGAAGAGAATAATTAGAATACTCCTCTATTAAAGAAAAATAAAATTTTCAAAAAACATTTCACTATGATATATAATATTTAATATGTTCCATGCTATAATATAATAATAATTATATCCCAATTTGATAATTTATGATACCAAAGATATGTATTAATTATTCTAATTGATAATTATGCGAATAATTTTTGAGAGAATACAATATGGAAATCCAAAATATGAACATAGTTATATAATGGATACAATTATGATCAAAATTTCATCATATCATTTCCCTTTTTACAATATTTATTAAAACCAAACATATGAAATAGGTGTTTATGGAATAAAAAAATATATATAGACACATAAAATGGAATAAAGAGTAAGTGATGAAGAATGTTGATTTCAACCTCAACGTAGAAAAAATTGAATATATTATAATTATAAACACTAACCATGTGAATAAAACATTGAATATATGTGAATAAAAAATATTCACATAACACTTTTTGAGAAGAAACATTTAATTACGAACACATTTTATGTGGAAATACATAATATCTATACAATAGAATATTTTTCAATGTAGTAATATTATATGTTATGTTTTTTTCTTAGAAAATAACATGTCTATTTGTGATTATTTTCATATAAATGTATTATTACTTACATTTAACATAATTCCATATTATTTATTTCATATGAATTAAGATTTTAATCAATACAAAGATATATTTTCATAAAATGTTTAGTTTAACTTATCATTTGATGCAAAACATGCAAAGAATAATTTATTTTTTCAAAAATATTACTCATTTGGAATGATAATATGTGTTTTATATTATTTTAATATATTAGTTTTCTGACAAGTAAACATAGACTCATAATTTGTTTTATAATATTCACAAAAAGGTATTAATAATCATTTATATTATATTCTTTCACTATTTTTTAAATATTACATCTATTTATAATATATTTTTATAAATATATTTATTTTGATTCTTTTAGTAATATATCAACAATTATAATGTTTTTCTTGAACATGTTTCAACACATCTACATTTTCCTTCAACTTATCTCTCATATTTTCTTTATGTCAATTAATCGACATCCTTCAGCATCATGACAATATCATTAGGAATAAATATTGACTATTTGTTGAAGAATTTCAATTTCTAAATTTCAAGATATTATTTTTAAAGTATCTAAATCATTATAATTCATTCGTTCAATTCTTCTTTAAGATGAAATTTTAATTGATTTTCTTCTTTAGAACTACTACTTCTGAATTAGTCACTTTTACCAATTCCAATAAAATTATTCTCTCCGAAGCATTTAATTGTCTATTTGGATTCATATTCACTATATTATTCTTCATCATCTATAGATAAGAAACTTCTCCATTTTGATTTGTTGAATTTTATATCTATTCCATTAGAATAAGATTTATCCATATCATTATGTTTCTTCCACAATCAAATTCTCTTTCCTTCATTCTCATCATGATACATTTATTTATTTCTTCAAGGAATATTAGCTGAAAAGTTACCAATAGATCCACATGTAAAATAATTCATGGGGTATTTCCCTATGTATTAACATATACCTATTTTATATTTATTATAAAATAATGATAAAAATTTATTAACATTTTTACACACACCTTTTTCCAAACCAAATCAACTAAATTATTATTCTTCTAGAATAATCATAATCATTTTATTTCTCAAATCCCTTAAATAAATATCAAAATCATGTTTTTTACATAATAAATTCTTATATTTTCATTCCATATGTAATGTTGAAAATCATCTTGATATAGTGTTTCTAGAACTCTATCTTAAAATAAGGAAACATTTCCACCAAAAAAATTAGGATGGATTCTCATGATCTTTAAATTGGTACTAGAATCCTAAAACATTTAAACAATCCATGGGTTAGTGCAAAAAATGTTATTCTACATGGAAAAAAAGTATTTAATGGATTACTAAACCCCCATTATTATATTTTCATACTTCAGCCTTTATATTTTTACCTTTCCCTTCATCACATATGTATTTCCTTCATAAATATTCTTTAGGTAATCCAAAATTACATTTGTAGTGTAAACCCCTTCACTCTTAGAAAATCACTATTAAAATGTGATGAGATTAAATCAGTCCTAGTTATTTCATCATTCCCATGTTTCTTATTGTCAATAAATATAATAGGAACATTTTCATGAATATGAGGGAATCCATCTGATGCAGCTTCAAGAACATCATACCCAAGTGATATAAAATAAGGAAACATTAATGATTTCAATATATTATAGTTTATATCATATAATAATAGAATGAACTTAACATTCATAAATTTATTATTTACTATCAAAAGTTATCATCAAAACATCGATAAATGTTAAAATAATTTAACCTTCAGCTCTAATACCAATTGAGATTGCCCAGCTTGGACTAAGGATTATAAAGAGGTGGGAGTGGTGATTTAGTGATATCATTTTATTTTATGTTTCCTAACTTTTGAAACAACCTTCACCTCTTTTTAAAGAGTTATCACATTTTTTAAAAACAAACAAATCATGGATATAAAGGAACCTAACAATTGAAAAGGTTCAATAGACAACATGAGTATCTACATCCTTGATAAGGTTTGGAAGTGATACAACACAACACATTACACTATAAAAAAATATTTTATGTGGAAAAAAACAAGTAGGATATTTCATTACACATGTGTAACACTATGATTAATACAAAACGATATATCCTTCATGAAGCATGAAATTGTAAAATACAATTTTTTGTAACATGTTATAAAATATTCAGAAAAGTCATAAAACAAGTTATTGGTATTCCTTTTTAATATTTAGAAATATAAAATTCAAAAACATTATTTACATTCCAATCTAGTAGAAGGAAAATACTACTGTAAACATCATAATGATACTTGGTTCAATTTCCCTATATTAATCTTCAGTTTGATTGATCAGTAAATTAATACAACTCTACTAGATTTACACTTAAACAATTCATAGCTGTTTCTACATCAGTTCAAAAGTCTGAGTACATTTTCCTAGTCTAATCTGATAACATGTAGAACATGGTCTTACATATTATTTTTTCCTTTGACTTAAATGATTTTTTAATGTTTTCAATCTATACACTTATTCTCTTTAAACAATATAAGTGCTCTTCTATCTCTCTTCACATATGAATAGTGAAATTTTCAAAATGTATAATGTACTCCCCTCTATTTATAGGTGTACAGGAAATGGTTTAGGCCGAAATATTAAAATATTTCACTTTTAGCCATGTTTCCAAAAACTCCAATTTCACCATCAATTTTAGATACATAATTTAATTCCTTAGGGCTTGTCATCTCTTCTTTTTTCATCATGAAACTTCTCAAAACTTCTCACAACATTAGATTTCTTTATAATTTCTATCAATTCATCTGTATTATTCAAATTTTAAGTCAAATTTCATAATTACAATGAGGATATATGTTCAACAGTAATTTCTACATTGTTTTATTTCGACCAATTTTGAAAAATGAAAAACAAATTAATTCTCATTATAGTTCTTTGTACAAAATGAAAACTAACAACATGTATCATTGCTATGTGCCAATTGATAAATATAAATATTGAGAAGCATTATTCAATAAACATTGTTTATACTTCATTAAACTACAGTTTCATTTTCCTTTTTCATAAACATAATAGTAAATTATAAAGATATAAACACTTATCAATATCACTTCAACCTTAGCTTCAATAGATCTTCAAAAAATCACTCCCACGTAAATATTCAAACAACATTTAAAGTCACCCATGACAATATATGTATGATACCTGTTTTTGGAATGGTATATTGTTCTGTGTTTTGGGTCGAAATTTTTGTTTTGGGGGTTTCAAAATGTTTCCTGAAAGTGTGAGAGGCCTTGGGGGTGTTCTGGGGGCTCGGGGCGCCGAAGAAAGGAAATCTGGGCAAGAGAGGCCACAATGCACGGCCTGCGCATGGCCAGGAAAACCGTGCGGCCTACCCAGGCTAAACTGTGTGAGCCCTCCACTTCCAGGCAGTGGCATGAGCACGGTTTTCAGACGGTTTTCCAAACCGTGCGGACTAACCGTGCGACCACATAATGTTTGAAAAAATTACAAGTTTACCACTTCGGGATTTTAAACCCCAACTCGGTATTTCCTCTCCACTCCTCCCTCTTCATCCTAGGAATGAAACAAACCTCCCAAAGAATCCATGAGACTGATCTCCCTCATTTCTAAGGAATTTTTGGTGTCGTTGGTTGCAGATCAAAGCTCCGGGTAAGGCTAATCCCATCCTTGCTTCTGTTTTTTGCCTTAGGGTTTGTATCTTCTCTCCCTCCCATTAAAAAGATCTAAAACCCTAAATTTTGGGTATTTTTTATGTTGAAGCTCCATAGTTTGGTTGGATCGATGTTTAAGGACTTGATTGAGAGTGTTTTCAACCATTTTTTCGAGGTAGGTGGTTTACATGTGATATCCCATAAATATTTGGGAATTTTTGCATGTTTAGTTGTGTTCTTGTTTCCACTTGGTTATGTTTTGAATAACCTTGGTGTGTTTTGTAATAATGGTGTTTAAAATGGAAATTGGGGACCCTCATAATACCTTTGGGATGTGTTGGAATTTTCTTTACCTAATTGGGGCCATCCATGGGATTTGCCGACTTTTCCTAGGTTTAGGGATTTTTATTTAACGAGTGGCCTTATTGAAATAAATTTCAGTGACCTTGATAAACATTTTGGGAAGAATGGTTGATTCATGGAATGATGAATGGGTTAAATGGGTTAATGAGTAAACTGATTTAAGACCACAACGGGATTAGTGATGGGTTTAATGTTGAATGGTTAGTGAGATAGGTATAACACATGGGAACTGGGTAAATGGTTAAATGATGTGAAATGGTAATGTGTTAATGGGTTAAGGCATGATGTGGATTCCCATGTGGGTTGTTGTGAATATTGTTTTCTGAAGGGAAATGGTTGGATGGTTGATTCTTACCTATGTATAAGCATGTGCACATGGCTACGTAGAGTGGGGTATGACATGAGGATTAATTCCCATGGGTTGAGCTAAGACTGAGGTTTTAAACTCTTCCCTAAATTCACGGGTTTGGAAAGGGTACTGAGGGTTTATTCTCCTAACGGTTCCATACACCTGGACTGAGTTTCGAGGTGAGGTTATGGTTTCTATGAGGGGGTTACTCCTAGTGAGATAGGAAAACGATGTGTTTAACCTCTTGCGTGTGATAGTTGGCCTTAGAACCATGTATCATAATGTATGTGTTTAACCCATGGAAATGTGACGAAATGGAAGGTGATCATAATTGGTTACAAATGAATGGTAATGGAATGGAAATGGATTTCACTCTGAACTTGTAAGTGGCACATTAATTAATTACGTTGCAATTATCATTCATATATCTTTTTCATTCACTACCTGTTCATACTAGATATTTTGTAGAAACCATTGGTGGTGGCTTACTGAGTAGTACTCACACCCTGATCGGGCCGCCGTTGGGTACCTGAGCAGACTTCATGTTTTCCGGTCAGGAGAAGGGCAACGTTCCTTGGTAGATTGTGAGAGGACATGGGTAGCACTTGGTGGAGGATACTGACTTGGAGTCGGGACCATTTTGGGTATTTTTTCCACTATCTTTATTTTGGGCTTTTGTTCACTCCATCACTTGTAGTATGATATGGAATATTTATTATTGGAAATGGTTGTTATACATGTTCTGTGTTTATTGGTTATTTTTCCACTATTTGGTTTATTTATATTGTGGAAAACTTTGATAAAAAGGGGGTATAGTCTCCCCACTTGACTCTGTAGACCCCTGCTTCTAGTCAGCAGCCTTTGGAGTATGCGAAGGCACGCTTAAAGTCATGTAACCACACGGCTCATAGCATCGGTTTAGTGGCTTAAAGGTCTAGGACATTACAAAGTGTTATCAGATGAGATATTTCTTCTCCTTCTCCGAGGTCTTGTTATTTGGGATTGGGATCCAAGGGTTAAGATGTGTCAGGCCTTGGTAATGAGCTTGTGCTTGGGAGTATCTAACCCAGGTATGGGGGAAAACCAGGTTACCCTGGGTGGGAAATGTTTTTCTTGGTTGTGTGATGATAAAGTTGATGATATTTCCCCATTGGGTGATGCATATGTGGTTTGATGTGACTATTTTATGACATGTGGCTCGTGGACTTAACGGCATGAGGATTTGAATTCATGCATCATTGTAGGAACCTAGGGAGATAGGTGACATGCATTGTGTTATGCACACGCACAAGGTGGGTGTGTGAGGCAGGAAAGTAGGGTGCATCATGCATTTCATGAAATCAAGAAATGATGAGATGAATGAAATTACACAAGTGGGTAAGGATGAATGAATATTAAATGATGTTTAATGGAGTAATAGGTTTTGAAACAAATTCGAAAAAGTTTTTGGGATTGTATATTAAATGGGTTGTTGTAGTTAGTAATGATCTTCTGATGGAGTTATGAATGTTTATGGTATGTGTTCTAAAATATAGTGCATGGCATTATTGAGAAATGCCACCATGACGTCTGTTACTAGTTGGGAAATTGGAGGGTGTTTCTAAGAACACTCCTCCAGTAGAGGAGAAAGAAAATTTGGTGGTCAATGAAGGTAGAGAAGTCAAGTTCCGAGAGAACATGGATCACTTTATGTAGATGAAGGATCAGGACCTAGGACGAGTTACACCAAGTATGTTTGACCTTACCAGGGAGTTCCAGCAACAGCACCCTCCGACCATCACTAGAGAGGGTGGTCCAGAAGCATCGGAGTTCCAGTTAGAGTCTATACAGACGATACTGGACCATCCAGAGACCCATGTTGAAAAGTGAGTGAAGCTGGCCTCTTCTATGTTGTGAGGTCAGGCTAGGCATTGGTGGGACATTCAGGCTCAAATCGAGCAGGCTGAGGGAATGTCGTGGAAGGGTTTTCAAGAAATGTTTGTGGAGCATTTCTACCCAGATACGTTGAGACAGGAGCGGGCTGCACATTTTATGATCCTGACTCAGAGATTGCTATCGGTGATGGATTATGCTAGTCGCTTCACGGATTTGAGTCAATTTGTCCCAAGGTTAGTAGGGGATGAGGCAGCATTAGAAAATCGTTTCCAGGATGGGCTGATACATGAGATCATGTCTCAGGTAAACATCTTCCTCTTGAAGAGGTTCATAGAGGTAGTAGATCAGGAAATGATTTCGGAAGGAAACCAGAAGGGAGCTTTGGGTAGTGGGCTTATGGTGTCAGTGTTACATATGAGCGGTGCATCTACTGAAGGTCTAAAGAGACTCCATGAGAGCTCACAACATGGTGGAAGTGTGAAAAGTTACTGGAATAGAGGTTCAGGCTCTCAGAGTGGTAACCAAGTGTCTTGTTATCAGTTCCGCAGGATGAGACTTATTCTTGGTCAGTGTCCTTGACCTTGAGTTGAGTGTCATTCGTATGGCAGGATGGGGCATGTGTAGTGGTTTTGCCAGAACCCTCGATAGGTGGGTGAGCATGATTGTCAAAAGAAGGTGTCGAGTATGAGAAGTGGATCAGTTGCCTCGTATCATGCAGGATGTTGGAGATCCACGGGCCGTACGGGCAGGGGCGTTGGATGTGGAACTCTAGGGCAATATTGCTCATGTTGGCAGGGCAGTGCAGTGCAGGGCGTTCAGGCTGGGGTCCATGTTAGAGGGGCAGGTCAGCATCAGGTAGTTCAGTTTGCACCTAGTGATGGTGAGGCTGGACCGTCGACTGTTCGAGGTACAAAACTTGTAGCTTCTACTTTTTCTAGTGCGTTGTTTGACACAGGTGCCACACACTCTTTTGTCTCTGCTCAACTTGTGGTAGCACTGGGTTTACCTGTGGAGAGGGTGTGTGGAGTTATGTCAATTGACACTCCGTTGGGGGTGTAGGTTGAGGATATCAAGAAATAAAAGGGGTGTGCCTTGGAAGTCAATGGGTATCATTTTCTATGGGATTTCTACATTCTTGAGATGTCAGGGTATGACCTCATCTTGGAAATGTATTAGTTGGTGTTGTATCGGGTGAATATAGACTACTATCGTCGTAGAGTATCATTCAGGTCGCTTGAGGGTGACTCTTATGTCCACCGTGGCGAATGGGAAGTTAGAGCATGGCGTGCAAGTCCGTTTGGTCAGATGTTGAATAGACTCACAGCTCAAGTGGCATGTCTCATGCTTGATGGAAATGAAAGAGGAGAACATTATGTTTTTTCCTCCCATGGTGGATAAATTTCAGTATGTGTTCCCTATGGATTTATTGGGGTTACCACCCGAGAGGGATGTCGAGTTCACGATCGAGTTGCTACCGGGAGCGAAGCCAGTTTCTATTCCACCATACCGATTGGCACCAGCAGAACTCCAGAAACTGAAGGTTCAACATGAGGAGTTGGAGTGTAAAGGGTTTATCCATCCTATTACATCTCCTTGGGGATCTCCTGTGTTTTTTTGCAAAGAAGGCTGATGGGTCGTTGAGGTAGTGTGTTGACTATCAAAAGTTAAATCAGATGACTGTAAAGAAACGATACCCTCTTCCTAGAATTTATGACCGATTTGATCAGTTTAGGGGTGCATCGGTGATTCCTAAGATTGATCTTAGGTCGGGATATCACTAGTTGGGGGTGAGGTGTTCCGACATACCGCATACAGCTTTACGGAGTCAGTATGGGTTGTTTGAGTTTTTGGTAATGTCTTTAGGCCTGACCATTGCACCGGTGTTGTTTATGGCATTGATGATCCAAATATTTCATCCCAATCTAGATCGGTTTGTGGTTCTATTTTTTGATGATATCTTAGTGTACTCAAAAACTCATGACGATCATGCCCAACATCTTAACATTGTCTTGGGTAGACTAAGAGAGTATCGGCTATACGACAAGCTATCCAAGTGTTAATTCAAAATAGGTTTGGAACATTTTCTAGGTCACATCATCTCAGAGTTAGGTGTGTTAGTGGATCTAGAGAAATTTCATGCAGTTGTATCTTGAGAGCATCCCAAGAGTGTTTCTGATGTTCAGAGTTCTCTGGGGTTTCCGGGTATTACCGAAGGTTTATTTAGGATTTCTCTCACATGACAGCACCACTCTTGTGCTTGACCAAGAATGGAATCAGGTTCAAGTGGTATATGTCTTGTGAAAATTCCTTCCAAGATTTGATGAAGCGGTTGACGACTGCACCTATCTTGATCTTACCTGAGCTGGGTAATAAGTAAACCGTGTTTTGTGATGCATCTGAAATCGGACGTGGGGTTGTGTTGATGCAGGGTGAGTGGATTGTGGTTTATGGGTCAAGGCAGTTGAGACCCCATGAGCAGAACTATCCCACTCACGATCTTTAGTTGGCTATAGTGGTGTATGCCTTGAAGTGATGGAGGCACTATCTTTTGGGAGAACTCTTTACTGTGTTCACTGACCATAAGAGTTTAAAGTAAATCTTATCACAGTGGTATCTGAATCTTTGGCAGCGATGATGGGTTGAATATCTCCAGTCTTTTGAAATTGAGTTGGTATACATGCCATGAATGGGAAACAGTGTTGTTGATGCTCTAAGCAGGAAGGTTTAGAATCAGGTGGTTCAGCAATCCATCACTAAGTAGAAGGTGAGGGATTTATTTGTAGAGATGCACATAGAGGTTCCGGAAGAGAATGGTCAGGTCACTCTTGTTTTTTTAACGATGGAGTCGACGCTTTTGAGCCAAGTTATTAAAAGTTATCTTGATGATCATTGAGTGTTTGATCATGAAGGAAAAGATTAAAGGTGGGGAGCTACCTTATAGATGGGCCGTTGGTGTGGATGGTGTTGTTCGTGTTCATGATTGTGTTGTTGTGCCAAAGTGTGTGCAAGAAGAGTTGTTGCAATAGTTCCATGCATCAATGTGGGCAGTGCATCCTAGTTTGACCAAGATGTACCGTGATATACGAATGCATTTTTGGTGGCTTGGAATGAAGTAAAATTTTGTGGGCTTTGTGTCACGGTGTCTTAACTGTCAGCAGGTGAAGGCTTAGCATCAACACCCAGGTGGTTTGTTTAATCCATTTCCTATTCCGGAATGAAAGTGGGGTGATGTGACAATGGATATGGTCATGGGTCTTCTGAGGACACCACGAAAGAATGATGAAATTTGGGTGGTTGTGGATTAGTTAATGAATGTGGCTCATTTCTTACCTATTCAGGAGACCTATATAGTCGACCAGTTGGGTGAGTTGTATGTTCGAGAGATAGTGTGGTTGCATTGGGTGCCATAGACCATAGTTTTGGACCAAGATCTGCGTTTCACATTGTGTTTTGGACAATGATGGAAGAAAGCGCTTGGTAATCAAGTGTTTTTGTGTACGTCTTTCCACCCACAGCTGGACGGGTAGTCATAACGTACGATCCAAGTGTTGTTAGGCATGTTATGAGATTGTATCTTGTACTTTGGTGGTTCTTGGGAGAGGCACCTATCATTAGTTGAGTTTTCCTACAATAACAGTTTCCAGGCTACGATTCTGATGGCGCCGTTTGAGGTGCTTTATGGTAGACCATGTAAATCTCTGTTGTGTTGGCTAGAGGCTGGTGAATCTGAGTTGTTGGGGCCAAGCCTTGTGCAGGAGACTTTAGAGAGAGTTATGTTGATCAGGAAACAAATGGCTACGTAACAGAGTAGGCATAAGTCATATGCAGATCAGAGGAGTATACCTCTTGAGTTTGGGGTGGGTGATAAAGTGTTCCTTCGGGTGTCTTCGAGGTTGGGTCACCATCGGATATGAGAGCAGGGTAAGTTGGCACCCATGTATGTGGGACCTTTTGAGATTGTGGAGAGGATCAGACGGGTGGATTACCGATTTTCTCTTCCATAGTGGTATGGTGGGATGCATGATGTGTTTCATGTGTTGCAGCTTCGACGATATCACTTTGACCCATCTCATGTGGTCGATGTTGAGTATGTGTAGCTTGAGGCTGATGCATCCTTTGAGGATAATCCAGTTTGTGTGGTGGATTGTAGTGAAAAGGACTTGCGAGGCATGGTTGTTCCATTAGGTCAAGTACTATGGCAGCATGGGAATGTTCAGGATGAAACATGGGAGAGGGAATCGTAAATGCGGGCTCAGTGGCCCAAAATATTCTCTTCAGGGGATCGAGGAGGCTTGGAAACTCAGCTCGAGGAAGTGCTGATATAAGGTGGGGAGGTTTTAAGATCCCAGTTTTTGGAATGGTATGTTTTTATTGTGTTTTGGGTTGAACCCTTTGTTTTGGGGGCATTAAAATGTTTCCTAAATGATTGAGAGGCCTTGGGGGTGTTCTGGGGGATCAGGGCATGGAAGAACGGAAATCTGGGCAAGACAGGCTAGGGAAGACGACCTGTGCTTGGCCAGGTAAACTGTGCGGCCTACTTAGGCTAAACCGTGCAACCCCTCCTCCTTTGGGAAGTGGAATGCACACGGTTTGCACAAGGGTTTCCAAACTGTGCAGTCACGTAAGGTTTATAAAAATTAAATGTTTTCCACTCTATGATTTTAAACCCCAACATGGGATTTCCTCTCCATTTCTCCCTCTTCACCCTAATAATGAACCAAATCGCTAAAAGGCTCCAGGAGACTGATCCCCCTCGTTTCAAAGGAATTTTTGGTGCCGCTGGTTGTGGATCGAAGCTCCGGGTAAGGCTAATCCCATCCTTTCTTATATTTTTGGTTTAGGGTTTGTATGTTCTCTCCCTCTCATTCTGAATATCTAAAACCCTAACTTTTGTGTCACTTTTTGGTTGAATCGTCAAAGGTTGGTTGGATCGAGGTTTGAGGACACGATTGAGAGTGCGTTCAACCGCGGTTTCGAGGTAGGTGGTCGACAAGTGATATCCCATAGTTATTTGGGGATTTGTGCATGTTTAGTTGAGTTCTTGTTTCGACTTGGTTATGTTTTGAATAACCTTGGAATGTTTGGTAATAATGGGGTTTAAAATGACAAATGGGGACCCTCGCGATCCCCATGGGATGTTTTTGGATTGTCTATTCATATATGGGGCCATCCATGGGATGTGCCGACTTTTCCCAGGTTTAGAAATTGTTATTGAATGAGTGTCCTTGTTGTAATAAATTGTAGAGCCATTGATAAACATGTGGGAATGAATGGTTGATTCATGGAATGATGAATGAGTTAAATGGGTTGATGAGTAATCTGATTTAAGACCATAACGGCATATGTTATGGGTTTAATGTTGAATGTGTAGTGAGATAGGCATAACACATGTGAACTGGGTAAATGGTTAAATGATGTGAAATGTTAATGTGTAAATGGGTTAAGTCTTGATGTGGATTCTCATGTGGGTTTTTGTGAATAGTGTTTCTTGAAGGGAAATGGTTGGATGGTTGTTGGTTACTTATGTATAATATTGTGCACATGTCTTTGTAGAGTGGGGTATGACATGAGGATCTATGACCACGGGTTGAGCTAGGACTGTGGTCCTAAACTCCACCGTAAATGCACAGGTTAATAAATGAGACTGAGGGTCTATTCTCCTAATGGTTGCATCCACCCGGATTGAGGCTTCTAGGTGAGGTTATGGTTTCTATGAGGGGGTTCGTCCTAGTGAGATAGGATAACGATGTGTTTACCCTCTTGAATGTGATAGTTGTCCTTATACCCATGTAACATAATGTATGTGTTTAACCCATGGAAATGTGACGAAATGGTAGGTGATGATAATTGGTAACAAATCAATGGTAATGGAATGGAAATGGCTTTGACTATGAACTTGTTAATTGAACCTTAATTAATTAGTTGTCCATTATAATTCATATTATTTTTTCATTCACTACCTGTTGATACTTGATATTTTGTAGACACTGTTGGTGGTGGCCTATTGAGTTGTACTCAAACCCTGCTCGGGTTTCTGTTGGGTACCCGATAAGACTTCATGCTTGCAAGTCAGGAGAAGGGAAAAGGTCCTTGCTAGATAG
Source organism: Viscum album (assembly GCA_963277665.1). Taxonomy (NCBI): domain Eukaryota; kingdom Viridiplantae; phylum Streptophyta; class Magnoliopsida; order Santalales; family Viscaceae; genus Viscum; species Viscum album. Next base: position 1,904,464,752 of record OY728137.1, read on the forward strand.
TGAGTGGGCATGGGTAGCACTTGGTGGAGGATATGGAATTGGATTCGAAACCATTTTTGGGATTTTGGTCATTTTCTTTATTTTTGGATTTTTTTCACTCTTGCACTTGTAGTATGACATGGCATATTTATTATGGGAAATTGTTGTTATACATGTTACATTTTTATTGGTTACTGTTTCTACTGTTTGGTTTATTTCTGTTGTTTCTTACTCTGATAAAAAGGGGGTATAGTCTGCCCACATGACTTCGAAGACCCCCACTGCTAGTTACCATCCTTTGGCATACAGGGAGGTACGCTGAAGGTCATGTAACCACCAGGCTCGGAGCACCGGTTTAGTGGCGTCCGTGTCGGGGAAGTTACAATATTTGTTTTACTACATGGAAAAATTATTCTTTTCTATTTTTCATCAGACTGATGATCCCTAATCCAATGTGTTATCTGTGTCATAATGTGTCTGATTTATATATCTCTCCTTCACATGGAAAATCAATGTTATACTAGTCATAATAAACTTCATCTAATTGACATCATATCATAATTATTTATTATTTCTTTACCAAAATGATGAAAAACAAATCATCTTGTTAAAAATGGTTGACTACATTATTGATTGATATCTGATCCCATTTTCATGGTTCCCAAAAACGTAAAAATTATTTTATTTTTTACTGGTCCCTAGAACTACTAATAAAAAAAATCGTTATAAAAAATTTTATTTTTTTTGATAAATTTTTTCAACCATTACTCCATCTGATGATTGGTGGTACCCCATATTTGTTAATAAAGTGGCCGTAAAAACGTTTTTATTTACCAACATCACTATATTAAGTATTTTATATTTGTAATTATAATTATTACTCAATCCAATTTCTAAATCTTCTCATATTCCAAAAAAATATGGCTTCTTTAAAATAATTATATGTTCAATGATATCACACCGATGATTTGTGACATGAAACAGTTGAATTTAGAAACATCCTTCATCCACAAAGAATATATTTTCTCATGACCTCCTCATTACATTGAGAATAATTTGGATTGGAATAACATCATATGTAAAACAATAAAATGTATTTTAACTTCCCATATTTCCAAAATCGTCTTTCATTCTAACAAAACCACAATACGATTGGAAACACTTGTTCTCCCCATTTCCATCATAAGACTATAATGTCATGTTTCCTAGGAAACATATGATTTATGATAACTTCATTATATTACAATAATTATCATATTCACATCAAATCTAGTAAGTAGCAGAGATTCTCATTATCATGTTCCCTTTATTCTAGAACTGTGGTGAGTCGAATGAACATTATCTTATAAAAAATTTATATTGATGTCAAAGGACATTCTAAATTATTTTTCATTCGATTATCGGATTATAAAAAATTAAAAATTGAATTTATTTCTCTTCCATTTGAAATGAAAATACAATACATTGAATAAAAACATTGTACAACTTATAAAAATAACATCTAGCCAACTTGTTCACAGTAGATTCAAATTCATGCAATATGATCATTACGGTTAGTAGTTCCAAATACAATGGTAAATGATGATGACCGATGTAAACAACCTCTTAATCCCGGATTCATAGGGAAATTTCATATTACCTCTTTATCATATGAGGGATACGACATTGATGTGGTGAAATGAAAAATTAACATCAATTACAACACTAATAATATCTTGTTTTAATATTGATCTACCTACTCATTTATATATGAATAGATTGATTAAGATATTAAAATTCATCCCCAGTTATTATATATATATATTTATTAGTAAAATACCATAATAGTATAGTGATTTCACCACAATTTTATGACTCATCTCAAAAAGAACATGGTTTGAATTTACATTTATAAAATTTATTTATTCTACAATTAGATTAATTTGATTTTATCGTATAAATGGACTATATTTAACAAAATAAATACCACAAAAATTATTTATGATGGGAATAAATGTCTGATATTTAAAAATACAAATGATCAGACAATATTGAGATGAAAAATGTGAACTTTTGATGGAAAAAATATCCATTTTATGGGTCTAAGTTCTAATTTAAAAGGGTTCTTTTCTCTATGGGAAGTGTAGAACCCTGCTTCAAATATATTCCAATTATATGTTATATTATTCATTTTTTTAGAATATTATCCCACTATTTCTCCAAATAAAGTGATAATGAGTTGTCAATAGAACACATATCTAGTGCTCCACTTATTTCTATGAATCCCAATAAATATTCTATGGTTGATTTGTAAGAATGGAAGGAATAACTCTAGGGGAACCATGATTGGGGATTAATTATTAGATTGTCTCACCATGGGGGAACATGGTATATTTTTTAAAATTAAATATGGAATGAATTGACACTATATTTATTTTTGGGATCTAGTCAAGATAAATTTCAATAACATGTATCCTTTAAACCATATTGATTTCATCTTTTATCAACTATGTAGAGCTTAATATATTTTAATGATTATCCATTGTTCAATGTGTCATCAATTGAGGCTCACTAAAGAGTATATTAAAAATAAAACATTAATTAAATGGTATAGACACTAGGTGTATATAATGATTCCATTTCATCATACGAATTATCCTTTTCTCATTATGGATTTAGTTATTAGATACTTTAGAGATTATGTTGATTATTTTGTGTAAGTATTTGTTGATGATATTTTCATATATTGAAATAGAATAGGATATCTTGATGATAAATGTAAAAGTATACTATAGACCCTATGTAATGAAAAATTATATGAAAAATTTAAATTAGTGGTATTTTAGTTATAAATGTTTCATTTTATGTTCATATAATATCAGAGAAGGGTATATTAGTTGATCTATTAAATATAGAGGTTATTAAACATTTTCCTAAACCATCCATAGGGTCTATGATCTATACATTTCATAGAAAAGTTAGATATTACTGATGGTTTTTGGATAATTTATATCAACTATCAAATCCAATCTCCATGTTTACTAAAAAGGGATCAATGCTCTTTTAGAAAGATGGTTGTGAGTGAAATTTTACGGAACTAAATTAATGCTTTTTTAGTGGACCCAATATTACATAACCCTATAGTGGGTAATGTTTTTTATCTATATTTATGTATCTAGTATGAACTATGATGAATTATCATATAGAGAGAAATAGTTATAGATTATCCCTCAGGAAAACTGACGAATCTTGAGAAAAAATACAAAACTTTTGATTTGGAGTTACTTTTGGTACATTTTTTAATTAATTATATGGAGGTATTCTATTTGTGAGGAAAATATAGACATATATACTGCCCATAAATAATAATTCATTTATTAGCATAGATGGATTTTAATATTCCCTAAATAAGATGTTTTTGTCTGGTTCATGATTTCAATATATCAATATATATCCACCCTTGGAATGAACATAGCTGGTTTCTGCTTTCAGTCTAAATAATTATACTATCATATCTTCAATGAGCATCATAAAAGATGAAATATTTATTGATATTTTAAAGGATGTGTTTTGAAATCATGATGGAAGGGTGTTGATCTTATATTTCTCAAATAGGATTCCCATCATCTATCTATGTGATGATAAAGGAGTTATAGAAGGATGTTGTGGATATATAAAAAGAAGATAAATATTCCTAATATTAACATTGATCAGGATTCAATAATACAATTTAGGGATACTTTATGTGTTATATCAGTACTGTATTTGAATAAATATTTATTAGAGGAAACTCATAGTTCTTTTTTCTCTATTTATCCTACATGTATAAATATGTAAAGAGATCTGAAAGACTATTTTGGTTGGATGGAATTATGATAGAAATGGTTGTGTGTGTATCATGGTTCTTAGTATTTAAATGTGTAGTTATGAATGAAAAATTTATAAATGGTTGTTACAACCAATTCCAATACCAAAATAGAAATTGGAAAACATAAACATGGATTTGATTATTAGACACTACAAAAAATCTAAAGTTAATTATTCTATCTGTGTTATACTTGATATATTTAATAATTTTGTGTAATTAATTTATATTAGTGAATATTTATCTTTATATCATCATTCCATGACATAAATTAATAATGTTTCATGGTTTAATTTAGTATCACATACAATTTTATTTGATCAGGACATGAGGATTATTCATTCTTATGATTAATTCTAAATGAAGTTTATAATATGGAGTTGAGCTTCAGTATTGTGAATCATCGACATTTAGCTGGTTTTTTGGGTGAACCATTCAATCCCAAAACTATATTTATATTTTATTTTAAATTTTTTTCAAATATTATTGGGATAAAAAACTTCTTCCAGTCTTGTTCTCTTAAAATAATATCATTCACTCAAGAATTCAGATTGGAATTTAGGAATCCTTCTATGGAAACTGTGTAGATCTCTGATGTACTAGGATAATGCTAGGGGAAGGAAGTCTATTAGGACCTATGTAATATTAATTAGTTATAGAGAAGGTTAGAACCATTTAGAAACACATATGATTAGAAAAAAGTCCATTAAAATTGTATGCTCAAAATATCCAATGTGATCTGGAAATTAAAGACAGTGACAATGTACTTCTAATAGATTATCAATGGACTATGGTTATGAGATTTTGGAATAATGTGAAACAAAGTCCTGTGAATATATGTACCATCAAATTTTTTGATCATATTATGATGATATGTAATCCATTGTAAATTCCACCAAACCTATCTCAAGTCAATGATGTGTTCTACGTATATATCATGATAATGTACATACCTAATCATTCACATGGAATTAAGACTGAGTTTATACATTTGGATCATAATAATTAATACGAGAAACATGTGTAGGCGATTATATATCATTCAAATAAATTTCTATAAAATAATAACACTAACATGCTCAATGTTTTTTAGTGAAACCACCAGGTTAAGGAAGCTATGTGGGAACCTAATGATGTAATGAGGTAGATGTATCATAGTTTTTTGTTCCAATGTGAATAAATTTTAATGTAAAAATACATTTTAACAGGGGTATAATGTAACACATAGATAATTTTTAAAATTTATTTTTTCATTAACATATAATTTCATTTGGATGTTGTGTTACACACAATACTCAGTTTTAAATGAACAAGGATATATTATTAAAATAATTATTTTATCAAGAACATTATAACATGTCAATGAAATATGTAATTATGAATAGGGAAAAAAATTAAAATACCATGTATAATTGTTCAATAAAATGAAAACATATTGATTAAAATGTAATTTAATTTTCTTAAGGGAATTTTATTTTCAAAAAATACAATTTTCTCAAAAAAATGTTTCTATTCAAATTAGTAAAATAAAAAAAAATAATATTTACAATTTTATAAAATATATTTATAGAAATAAAAATAATTGTTATAAATCTAAATGTAAAAATTATCATTGAGTTAATTTTTTATAATTTTATAACAATATTAATTTCTTGTTGAATTGTAAAAAAAAACTTTTATTAAAAACAATTTTTTTTTGAAAACCATACAATATGATATCATTCCAATAAATGTTTTAACATTAAAATTAGTTCAATTATATATTTACTAATCTAATTGATGTTATTGTAATAATTTTCATATTGAAATAATATTTCAATATGTCAATTTTCTCTTTGGAACCCCTCTTTTTTCTTCCCTTCTGTGGGTTTATACATGAATTATAATTTTCAAATTATATTCATGGAATTTGGAAAAATTATTTCAATATTGGGATAAAAGATAATAATAATTATATAATATTGTAAACTACTTTTTTGGTCAAATGGAATTTTAAAAATAGAAAAATGTGATGACTAAATTTAACGTTAACACATCCTTACTGAGGGTTAAACTAAAATGTTAAGTGGTAAAATGACCTAGAAACAACTAAAAATATTATAATTTCGAAATATATAAAAACTATAATATATAATATAATTTAGTGGAAATCTTGGACCATTTTGGAATGTGAACAATTCAGAAACAATTTTTTTCCAAAAATCTCATGTCTTATCTTTCGCCCACATATAAAAGAACAATGTATCTCCTCTCTAATTTACACTTAAAAACCTATTTTGTTCATCCAATAACTAACTAAATACATTACTCAATTATCTAAAATAATAATATTGGCTTTAGTTTCTTTATAAGTCTCTCGCAATATGGAATTTGGTCTAAACATGAAAACGTTATTCAATAAATACATAAAATTATTAAACTTAATTTTTTAAATTATTTATTCTTCCATCTATATAAAATAATTTAAAACTATGCTAATATAAAAAAAATAACCCACAATACAATTATAAAATATTATGTTAATGTAATTACATATTTCTATATACACTTCCAATAAATAGAAAATTTGTCCTTCGTTCCTATGTAAGGAAAACTATCAGACTATGAATAGACGTAATTTTTAATATATTATCTATTCCCATGAATAGATATAATGGTTTCTTTAACTTATTTATATGATACTTATCGAAAAATTCTACATTTATAATGATTATATCACATATACAATTTAATTTTTCATTCATTAATAATAATATAACATTTATCGTGTGTACGATGAACCACCACCTCATAAAGTGATGTGATTCTTTTCATATCAACCTTTCAATAGAAGGTAATAAAAATTTTTAATGAAACTATGTGATATATAAAAAATATATTTAAATGTAATATATGATTGACCTTTATCATTTCATTTTCCAAGAAAATGGAATAACTTTTTATGCTGATATATTGCCTACGATGTCCTTAAATAGTGTAATTCATTTTCTATCTATATTATTAATAGATTACTAAAAAACGTATAAAATGATGTTATATGAAATTTATATCATGGTTAATGATTTTGATATGATTTAACCACAATAAAATTAAAAAAAATACATATCAATACATACATGAAAAACATTAATGTTCTTACATAAAACGTGATTTTAACAATGAATTTTTAATAAATGGGTAATAAATTGATATATTTAAACCGTATATAGTGATTTTTATATAATTATGCTTGTTTAATATATGGATAATATTCCTATGTTTAGTATACGAAATGTTCGAATATATATAAAGGATGATGAGACATATGGTGAGTGATGTTTGTCTTAATTTTAATTCTTTTGGGATTACATTATGTTTTCTCCTTGACTTATTCAATGAGGTTTATATAAAAACCATTTGAAAATTATTATCATTTATTTATTTATTTATTATAATTATATTTTATGTTTTAGTTAATCTTAATCTTTAATGGGTATTACAATTAAAAATATTCTAATGTTGTAAGGGTTTTATGAAACATATTCATCTTTTCTCAGGATTTTTTATGATTATTCTTCTTCTAATGAAATATTATGATATTTATCTATGTAAAATCATGAATTTTATCCCCTATGATTATTTCTCTAAAAACATTTCATAAAAATTTCCTCTGTTTATTTACTATATAATTCAACATAATTTTTTTCATGAAAACCCAAATTTATTTCTCTCTTCGATCGAAAACACGTTTTCTTCCATATGCTTGTTTTCTAAAAGTTTTTACAATAACATTTATATGTTACAATAAAATATTTTAACTTTATTTTTATCTGTTTATGTAATTTTTAATAAATTAATATTAATATTCAGGTATTTTTTCAAACCAGTGCTGTTTTTTTAACTGTGAAATGGATCATTATTTTAACATGCATGATATTAATTTAATTTACCAACATGATGGACAATAAATTTATTAAAGATTAAATTATAATAATAAAAGGATAATTTAAAATGAATAGTGTATTAAAAAATTTTGTGATCTTTTACTTTTAAAATAATTATTTTTTAATTGAAAAGGTGTAGTTCCTCACGAAATGTTACAGGTGATATTTAAAAACCATTTTATAAATTAAATGATATTATTTGATGTTATATAATATTTTCCTTATATGATACATTAATAACAAACTTATTCTTTCTCTATTTGGATTGTTATTATAATGATAATATTTCCATGAAACCCCTTCTATTTGCAATGTTTTTTTATGATGAAATTATGAAATTTTTATGAAACGTTTATCTTTTCTTAGGTCTTCATAAGAATAATGATAAATGATAACCCTTTTATTTCATGCTTTCTGATCAGATGATTTTTAATGATCATTGGGAACACATATTAATGGTATTCATTATGTGATGTTGCTTATAATATAATAAATAATGGTGATTAATTTATAATGATGGATAGATGGGCCTTAGTATCCTCTCAATGAATTGGTAAAATATTATTATATCATGACATTTAATGGGATGGAATTAGGAGTGATCAAATTTATTATAGAAATTTTTCACACTGTGATAGTTATGGGAGTAAACTTGGACTACTATGATTATTTTTGGGATTCAAATGAATCAACAATTATAGTCTCAGAATGTATAATTTTTTAATAAATGGATTGGAGATTGAACCCAATCCAAAATTATTTTTAGGGAAATAATCCTTGAAAAATGGAAATTATTTTCAATGCTTACGTTTTTGGAAAAACCTATATCTTCAGATAATAAAATTTTCCCATGGATCATGCTCTATGATTTAATTTTGATTTAAGTATTATGGACTTACATGATTTTAACAATGACTAATGATTATAATAAATGATTTTTAGGGTATTCTGGGAAATATTATTCAAATATTCACATTCCATTACACTCATGATATGATAATTTATCCATTATTTACCTTTTTGTAGAATCGTATCTCACCCTTTAATATGCTTTCTTTCCAAGGTTATTATGAGAGGTTCTTGAATGATATGAATATAAAGTGTTTTAGATATGAATAGTATAGTGGGAGATGATATTACTCCCTTATACACTAGTCATATCTGTATCGAGTCTCCAAAGGCACATTGCTTAAACTATTCTAGCATGGATCATTTCATTATATAATTAATATTCATCTATTATGATTAAATATCAGTGAATGTAAATTATATATCTCTATAAGAATCGATAACCTAACAAGAGGACATCTAGAATATATTTTTTCATCTAATGGACAATATAAATGTTTTTTGTTTCAATATTATATTTATTGACCACCACATGTTCATAGAACATTAGTTATTTATAGTGTTGTTAGATAAAATTAATTCACCTTTTATAGAAATTAATTAATTTATTTATAGGTAGTTCATTCCTAGTTTTTCATTTTTTTATAGAAATAATACTGTTAATAATCTTATATTCAAATTTAGATAATTTTTAAAAATAGAAAATGAATGATAGAGAGTCATGAGATGTAGAACCAAGAGGAGAAAGAGTAATTCTGGTGTATGACATGGATGTAAATGAGAAATCTTACTAAAATTCCATCCACACAATGAATTTACCTTTTCCATAAAAGTAATGACGATGATCGATCACATATTAGTAAATAAAACATTAAATTTATTTTTATTAATAAATCATGTTTTGTAGGAATAAAATCCCTTTTATGGAAGATGAATAATAATAGACTGAACCTCAAAAATTGATGTTTCGATCAATTGTGTAAGGAAAAATGATAATATTAATTAATGTAGTATAATATTACAACCCCAAATATCTATGTATGTGCAAAAGGGGACCTACATTATAAAACACCCAAGATTTATTACAAAACATAAGGTTTTTATCATAGGTTAAGTTCAATAAGATAAATGTGGAATAAGAAAAGGAACAACACACTAGGACATACAATTGTCTTCCTGGGGGACATGTATGGTCCTCATGATGAAGTTATTCAATTAAGTTGTGGGGAGGTGATATATGATATTGTTTTAGGAAGAATATCTAATTATTGAATGAGTTATTATTTTGTGATGGTTATTCCATTGAAACAAACACTACAGTACAACACTGATATGGAAGAATAACTGGAATATTTTAAGAGTGAATTTTGAGAATATGATGAACAGATGATTACTAAAATTGATTTTTTACATAAACAAGGTTATATAGTGATGTAAAAAAACACCTGGTGAAGAGTTACACTATTAGACAATGGTTATTTCTATGTGGATATGTTATTATACCATGGATGATCAATGATGATAATATGATATGGAATAGAAGAGAGAATGTGTATAGTAATTCTACTAGGTTGTGTTTTTAAAAAAATAAGGAGGAAATTTAAATACTTTCACAAAAAAGGGATGTTTTTTTATTATGGTGGGTAGACCTATTATAATAATATGAAATATAGTATAATGAGAACCAATCTTTCATAGTGACAGTTATACCTTCAAAATTTTGAAAATTGCGTAAAACATTTAGTTTTTGTATATTTGACATATATTTTATTGTAATGATATGGGTATATTTTGGATTTATTTTTTAATAAATTTTATAATATTTTGAGTTTATGATAATAGGGGAATTTTAACTTGAGAATTAAGGCGATAAATTTGGATATTAACGCATCTAAATACTTCCAATACTACACAATAATGGGATTCATTCATTTATTGATTCATTCATTCATTAATGTGGGGATGATAGTTAGAGTTTCTCAGATGACGGAGGTTTTTAAATGATTTATGTTCAAATTTATTTTTATCAGGAGGAAGTGATATTCATTTATCCATGTAATGAATTCATGTCTAATCGATGTATTTATTTAATCTATTAATAAATGTGCATATTTTTTTCCATTCATTTTTCATCTATATATTATCAATATTTAACATGAAATGTCATTGTATTTTGATATATGGTCTAGCTTTCTAAATGTTAACTAGTTACACTAATTAATTGGTGGCCATTATATGAGTTAATGTGCTTATTTTAAAATACGATTTTGGGACACTTATATCATAGAAAATTAATTGTATTTTACAGTAAAAATATTTTAATAAATGATATTAAGAATAAATTGAATGATTAAGGCATAAATGTTCAATAATTGATAAATTAACTATCATATTTAGTTATTTATTTCGATTCAAAAATTCATTTTCCTTGATTTAATAATATTGGTACACATTCATCAATATATGTTTATTTCAATGTGATGATTCATAATTTTGATCATTTATAATATTTTCATCCAAACTTTTGAACTATTTCTTTCATGTGATGATGTCATTTCATTGTGTGTTTGACCTCATACAATCCACCATAGAGCCATAGTTGTCAGTATTTTGGAGGAATAATTTTAAATTACAATCATGGAACTCCAAATAACATAACGATTCTCTACCATGTTTTATTATTTTTGGAAAAATTCTTAGTTTCATTGGATATGTTAGAGTCCAAGGTATGTTGGATGAGTTTAACTCTATTATTTCCCCCATTTGTTTTTATCTTTTATTATTTTATTAAATTTGGTGTCTTTATCTTGTGATTTCCATGTAGTATATCCATGATTTTTGATTACAAATTTTGGGAGATGGTAATGAAATATTGAGAATATTTTTTCTTACTTTGACACAATGATTAGGTAGAGGTTGTGAAACATCATGATGAAATAGTACATCTAAGGATTTTAGTATGAGAAAGAGATTAATGATATTTTGTAAAGGGGAAAACAATGTTAATGAATTTTTATCGACTATGGGTTTATATCATGTATAGGGGTGTATAAAAGTATCTTAGCTATGTTGTTTACTAAAAACTACTTTGAGATAAATCTAAAGATCCTCATAATGATCAGGATATCAATTTAATTTCTCTAGATACCACACTAATATATGAATTTACACATGTTATGTTTATATATACTCTATGATAACATATATTTGAATATTTTCCCAATTATATTTTTTGAAAATAATTTTTATTATTTAATAAAATATAAGGAAAATGATAGGATCCAAATCATATAACCAATTTACATCAATATATGGGATGATATGACAAAACAACATTTAATATACTTTCCCCCCATTAGTAACAATGTGTCTTTGAATAAACATTATAAAAAACAAAAATTAATTTGATTATCTTTACCAAAATGATATAGATTCAAATATTTTTATGAATTTTTCCCTATATTGGTCCAAGAATAAGATTGAAATTGTAGATGATATATAATGTATTATCTCAATGTATTGGTTTATTTATAGATGATATCGCTGGAGGAACATTATAATAGTTGATAATTTTTCTGAGGAATGACTTTCTAAATGATATTTGAAGAAGTTATTTTCAAATATATCATGATGATATTAGAATACAAAAATTTCATGTCATGGTGATCACATATATGGTATCTAATGATATAAAAAAAACATATGTATGATTATATGGGTTATGTAGAAAACGTAGGGTACATGTAATAAATTTGTAATTTAAACTGATTTTAATCGACCAGATGCTTTTTGGGGAATGATGCAATATGGTAATTAATAAAATTGATTTAGATCATCATGGTTTTAAAAAAAGGAATATAACTATAAATTAAAATTAACTAAATGGATAATATTTTTATCAAAATTGACAAAAACAACACCAAAATTTTCAATGATATAATAAATAATTATACGGATAAATGGGATTCCACGCGGATTATTTTGTTCCAGGTTGAGAGAATTGAATTTTCCTACATATAGATTCATATAAGAGAACATTCAAGTGATATGTATGTCAAATCATATATATTATATAAAAACTACACCATATATGTTCCAAAAGTATTGACAAATTTGAATTTGAAAAAGGATATAGTAGCTTAAGGAAAAAATTGATTTGGGGAGTGAAAGATGAAGTATAAAGAATTGCATGGGAAAATTTTTTATAAAAGATGAATTGTAACCCAATTTACTACTACTACCATTTAGTGAAATGATGAAACATAGAAAAAATTGAGCATGAATGGATTCTGTTTCTATATTTTTTTAAGAAACCATATATTAGCATTAAATTTAACAAAAATTTATTTAATGATCTCACATATTTGAATTTTATCAATCATTTGGTTTTAAAAAATGATGCTTGAGGATGTGGGAACAATACAACTCAACAAGGAGTATTAATACATGGTTTCATTGAGTTGACCAATGAAGAAACACGAAATTGTTTGTTTTTTAATTCATATTAATATTGGATCTTACGTGTTTATAAATTTTTTATGTGATATTATTGTGAGTGTAAAGATCATGTAATATTCAACATTAAAAATTATAGTATAGTAGGATTAGAATCCAACAAAATTTATTTATAAAATATAAAACACAGTGGTGAGATGTAAATGATGTTTTATTAATGACTTTTTGGTTAAATTGGATAGATTTTTATTTCCATGTATATTCTTGTTCATGAAATTGAAGATTTTAAAACAAAAAAATACATAAAATACCATTTTATCAATTTTAGGAGACTTAATTTAAGTAAAATATAGGGAGATATCTTCAAATGTGGTTTTTGAATGTTTATGTTACCATTCATCATGATATGAATAATATTCAGCAGGAATATGAGGATTTGAGTGACTATAATAATATTTAATTATAGACTTTTTCATCCATTTATTCATGAAAATAAGGTCATTTTTTCATGATGAATTATAATTGAAAACATTTGGACTAGTCAAATGAATTTAATATGTTCCAAAATAATTCTTGAATATGGATATAAAATATGACTAGTAAGTTTGGTTATTCCATGAATTGACCTCTTATTAGTTAATATTTTTTATTAGTTGGTGGATTGGTCCAATGGAGGTTTAGACGAGTCAACCTCAATGGAGAGTAAATCCTATATTAGAGAAAGAATTGTTAACAATCTATTTTGATGAATATAAAAACAGACCAATTATTTATCCAGACCATTTAAATATTTTACAATATGTAATGGTGATGTAGTGGTTATCTGAGATAAATCATAAAACTATTTAATAGGGACCCCTACCTAATTCTTCAGATTTATTATAGGGAATTACATTTTAATTAGATTTAATTAGCCTTATATTTATTCACATTCTTTTAATAGATCATCAACCATCACTTGATTAATTGGATATTATAGGGCCATGGTGGTCATGGAGGATTTAAAACGATAGAAATATGATGAATTTTAATGAAATGTAATTTCATTAATAAGTATACTAATTTTTCATTAAGTAATTTATATCCATTATATTATTGCAGTTTTTGTGTTATTTTTAGTTATCATGGTACACATAAATTTAAAGCTATATTTTTATCTGTGTTATAGTAATTCCTTAGGAATATCATGTTTCCTTATTTAAATATCATATTTATGGAATTTAATGAGTAAGATAATGGTATGATATGTAAATATGGGAATTATATGTCTGAATTAATGAACTATGATTTGGGTAAACTAGTTATATTATGTAGATTAAACGGCTCTAATTTCTTTTATATAATTATTTTCAAACTAATATATCAATTCACTAATTTTATTTTTCATTTTATTAGTGAATTTATTATTTTATGTATCATATTCATGGGAGATTTTAAATTTATTTTCTAATATCTTATCTAACACCAGATTTCTTGTGATATAAGTGGTGAATACATTCAACTATAATATGTATTTATATATACACAATGTCATGAATGAAAAAATCTACATTATTTTTTTGAGGAATATTTTTATTTGATTCTTTTATTCCATTAAAAATCATCCTAACCATTTACCTTATTAAATTCATTAAAATCTCAGAATGAACATTTTAGGATAGCCATGTTACAAGAGAATTTATCATTACTACACCACTATTGGTATTTTTTCATGGTTTACAGTAGAATAAATGTTTGGATGATGTTGTTTCAAAATTATTAAGGGGAGATATAAAATGGAAATATTCAAGATCAGTGGATTTATCAATGGTTATTATAGAAATTATTTTAAATTACAATTCATTATACATTATTTTCCATTCCCTAAAAAAAGTGAAAAATTAGAAACAAAAAGAAAAATGTATAGTGGTTGAATAATTAATTATTATTATTTCAGTTATTTATAACTGTTAGGAAAATAAAGATGATGTGATTTTATTGTGAAATATTATTCAAGTGTAAATATTTAGAGGATAGTATCTTTCATTGATATTTTTATTTTATAAAATATATTTATTTTAACAATTTAACCACCAATTTTCAGTCTTATCACTTTTATAATAAATTACATACCACCCCGGAGAAGTATGTTCAATTGAATTATTTTGAATAAAATCATTATAAAATTTTATTTCTTCTGTATGATGTGGAGATTTAGACACATATTAATCATATAGTTATGATATATATACACAACGATGGAGAATAACTATCGTAAAATATTCCTAGAGTAATGGGAGAAAATTATTCTGGGATGGTTTATCAATAATGTAAATGATTTCTAATATTAAGTAGACATATATGAATGGATGTAAACAGAAGTATCATAAAAATTATTAGATATATTATATGCATGTCTGAATATTATTCATGAATATTTAGAAGTTATGGAGTTTCATTCTTTATGATACATGAAAATGTATTCTTCATAGATATTTTTTTATTACTATTACTATAGTGTTTAAAGCCTATAAAATATGGATTTAAATTTTAATTGTTTATATATATTTTATTATAGAATCACTAGTATTTATTTGTAAGATTATTGATAAAAGTAATTCGTAAAACACTATTGATTTATAATTTCATTAATTAAATGTTATTTCCATCCATATTTTTAGTTTTTAATTGGATTGATATATGATATTATTTTATATTAAAATTCATAGAATTATTAATGAAAATGATGCATAAATTGAATAATTTCATGAAATTAAAAACATATATTTTTAATAGTAATTTGGAAATATCAAATTATATATGTAAGAGTAATATACCCAGAACACTACCTTATATGGGATTATCATTTTCTATATAAGTGAATAATTTATTCAATAACAACTGTGTACCAAAAAATTCCAATGGATATGTATGAATATTTAGTGGTTGTGAATCATTAGATTATGTTTCTATAGATGAACAATCATAAGGAGAATTCTCACTTGTGGTATGAGGGGAATATGGGGGCTTATTTTTTGGCTTCAAAAGATTCACAAGATGAGATCATTTCCTTATTCCTCAAATAATGGTTCTTTTCACATGATGGGGATTAGTTTATTATTAATGATTCCTTAGGTATTCATTATTTTAGGCCTCTGTGAATCATCAATTTTAGTTTATTTTATTATAAACCTTTTAGAATTATTATTCTTAAAAAATAATAATTTTTAGGGAAAATAATAATTAATGTATTAAAGATAGGGGAGTAGGAAAAATGTGTGGGAGTAAATAATTATTTTTAATGCATTCAAATAATAGCTGAAAAAATATTGTCTGTAATAGTAAAATAGGGATCATTGTATGAATAATTTAAAAGTTTCACATGTTATATATTGTTTATCCTGTTTTTAAAATTTAATGATCTAAATATGGAAGAATAAATGGGACCCCACTATCTTACATGAAACACAGTTCCTTGAAATCTAGTATGTTTAAAATGTGGATATTTAACTATGACCCTATATTTAGGTGATATTTGATGATATTTTGTGAATATTGGTTTAGCAGTTGATGAGTTTGAGATACGTGATGGTTGTGACCACCAGTACAACATTGTAATATTTATAAAGAGGAATAACATGATTTCATTAACACTTCCATTTTATAAGTTAAGTAGTGCATGTAGCCTGCCATATATGTTTCATTATGAATGAGATTAGATAGTGAGACCCCTAAGACTTATAGGTATTCATTATGTTTTTAAAAAATCTATTTCTATCTATTCTTGTTTTTGAATAATTTTTTAGTATTATAGATGATAATATATTGTTAATTAGAAGGAAATAGTTTTTTTTGGATTTAGGATATTCGGTATCTAGGAAATAAGATTAGGAGGTTAGTTTCATGGACGAGTATAGTTAGTGAATTTCTATATAGAGCATACACTGGGTAAAGTACATGTAAATTATTATGGACATTCACATACTATGATGATGACGTGCATTGATGGATATGCATGGGATTGTTTTGTGACATGATAACCATACCTATTCTTTAACAAGTAATTATGTAGGTGGATGAAAATAAATTAACTATATTTTTGATGTATCATTGAGATATATATATTTATTGAGTTATATAGGTGTAATTTTGATCAACATTTAGAGATATTTTAATTTAGTTTGAGTTGGGGATAATATAGGAAATATGTTTTAAGATATAAATAGATAAAAGTGCATAGTTTTTAGTATAATTAATATCTAATTATTCACCTTTTTGGGAATTATTAATTTACTAATTCATTCCTTCCTTGGTTGGAAGATGTATATGGGAGTTTCTTAAGAGGATAGACGGTGTGTGTATTTTTATATTCACTCTAACAACTAACAAGAGAGAATTTTGATCACTGTTCAAATCTATGTATGAAGGTGGGTTGTTGGAATGAATCTTATTTTCAATAAAAATTTTCATTTGGTTTCTTATATAGATTTATTTTTCAATATCATATCATTATATAACAGGATTGATCATTATGTATTGTTGTAATGATTTCAATTTAATTAATTAACTAATCAAATTGTTTAATTCATGATCATTACATGATTTTGAGTGATAAAGTTTGAATATTATTTTGGGACACATATCTCATAAATAGTGTATGATATTTCAACATAAGGTAAATTGAATATTTAAAAACCATAGTCTGAGGATTATTGGTATTTGGTTATATTTCTTGAGTTTAATAAAAAATTATGTAGAGTTCTTGATGTATAACGATGCTTTCATGGATTTTTGGGGGCCTTATAGGGGGTTATTCTTTGATAATAGTTAGGGAATCCATGATAAAACCTCATCAATTTTATTATTCAATGTAATTCTAGAGTTTGGACCCACAAATTATTTAGGTTTATTCGAGACCTGAACAAGTAGGTGAATTCTATGTGGAATGAAAATAATCATTGAATACTCGAGAGCTCCTAATGATGATGATATCAATCTTGCAGTGTAAATGCTCCAAGGTCTTTAAAAATAATAGTGGGATATAGCTATTCAGTATGATATCGATCAAGGCCTTTCTTGGTAAGGATTCTGGGAATTTTTAAAATTTAATTTTATTCACATACATTTTGAGTGTATTAGGTGAAAAATGTTTTTCATATAAAACAAGGTATTATGTATAAAATAGAATATGCAGCTCAATTCACATAGATGGGTATCTTTTCGGTAGAGTAATATATAGATAAATATATTAAGGATATAATATTTGAGATACAAATATTAACAAATAATCACAACAAGTATTTTATTTTCCCCATTTTTAACTATATCAACATTGTGAATGAGTCACTGGTATTAGAAAAATAAATTTCAATGAACCAAACTATTACAACCATGCTTTCCAAAGCTGGACATAGGTGGGATATCTAGTATTGGAAATATGTTTAAAAAGGATAGATACTTCAAGTGAAGTAGGAATAATAACATAATCACATTAGATCATCCACCTTCCCTGAATATCAATTTTAAAAATAGTTTGGATTTTTTTTGGTTTATTGGAACATAAGAAAATATAATATCTATCATAATCACATGAGATCCAAATTTGTTTAAATATTGGACATAACAATTGATATTGAACTTATACCCTACAACCAACTGGTGGTAATGGATCTAACGTATCATAGACCTCTAACGCTAAACCAATATTTCCCTAAAAAAATAATTCATTCGAACACATATATGAAATTATGTTATAGATCATGAGCACCATTTTAGTTTAACAGAAAACAACAACAATTAATAATAATGGATTTACAAAGGGAAGTGAATTGAATTATATATGGATCTTATATGGCTATCAATAATAACAAGCTAATCCCATATATATTTCAAGGTACCATTCATAACAATTCCCCATTAATTAATATCATTTTTAAAAACTTTCCATCCCACCTATTTTTTTGTTTCTAAAGGGGTAATTCAATTGGAATTGAATTTAGTTATGATTTATCATGTTTATAGCATCATTATGTCTATTTTTAATAGATAATATATAGAATATGTGTTCCAATCACATTCAATTTCCATTGATATATAGTAAATATTTTTGACTTTACGGTCATTGGAATATATATATTTGGATTAATCTTTTTAATTTATTGTATTGATGAATTAAATGACAATATTTTATTTCATTCATAAATTGTAACATTAACATCCTATAATGGTGTTGTTGATATTTTAAATGGTATCGAGTTTTAAATTCATAGAGTAGAAAATCTTGTGAATGTCGATGGGATAATCTTATAAAAGCTGGAACTGATGTCTTTGGACACAATTGATGAAACTTAAAATACTAGTATCCCAATAATAGTATACCAGTGCCTTGATGTTGTTCCACAAAATTTCCCTAGGTTAACTTATCAATATGAATTTTAATTGTATATTAATCAACTAATTAAAATAACTCCTATTTTATATTCATTATACTAACTAGTATGAATTGTATTGTAGGAGTTATGTTTCAAGATAAAAGGATTTGTAAATAATTGATTAATTTGACCATGTACATCACATTAGGTTACTATAGTTCTATTAATCAAGAAGTAATAGGTTCAACTTTAGAGATGATTTGGTTATCATAAAATACATAAGGACACCATCTTGAAATGATATCCTCTCCCCCAAATCTATATTCTATTAAGTCAATAAATGAATGTCAAAGTGTTCTTTATAATAGTTTTATGATAAATATATAACCAACTATGAGTTATGAAAAAAGATACCCCCAGGATATTTTTATTAGATGTTGGTGATTCCCACTAGTCATAGGACTTCATATGATGTTTCATGGACTTAATAAATTACATCATTCAAATGTACCTCATATTATTTATCATCATAATTTTTTATGATCTCTTGGTATACTCTTCATATATAGAATCCCATCTGAAGAACATAAAGATAGTTATATTTATGTTTCATTCACAATTAATCTATTGAAAATTGAATAATAATGATTTCAAAATCTAATAGGTTCACTTACATAGTCATCTGATTTTTACAGAAGTCACATTGGTTGATCATCGAAATAACAATGTTGTCATTCCTTGTAAATGACCAAGGAATTAATTTTCATGATACATGATTTATTTAACTGTTTATTACAGTTCTTGATTTGTATATGACATATCACATTTCACTTATCCTAAGAATATTTTGTTAGTGAAATTGGTTTTTCTATACTAGATTGGTGATTGTAGGAAATATTTTCAGCACAGTATGGATCAGCTCACTTCTATACAAATTATAATATTTACATAACCAATACAAGTCTATATAATATATGGTAATCAATCAACATATATTTTGGGTCGGTTTGTTCTACTAGGATACCACATAATGGCCTATAGATTGATGAAATTGTGAAAAAATGAAATGAAATAACCAATGCTTGGTCTATTATTACATGTTGTTGTCCATTCATTAAAAATATGGCTCCATTATCTATTTGGTGAAATTTTCTGAACATTTATTTTTCATAATATCATGAAATACTATTTTCCCAATGGTAACTAAACTTATGAAATTAATGTGGATGGAATAGATCTAAATATACAATTTTGAAATAGTTTATACACTAGATAAAGGAAACACACTAGATGATACTTGACTCTAAATTCATATAATGATTTTATAGAGAGTGTTGTGACTAATGGTACCTTATGTGATAAATTTTTGACCTTAATTTTGAATATATTGATTAGAATTAAGGATATTTTTTCATTCATACTACTCTAAATCTAAATTTATTTAACCAAATAAATAATTCTCATCAAACAACCTTGATGTACCTTACCATTATGCCAAACCATATTGGCATAGATAACAAAAAATGACAGACAGAGAACACAAACATTATGTTCTCCCTTCATTATCAAATCTTAGTAATTTCACCATGCCAGGGGAATGTAATTTTTACATATCATTAATGAAAATGGGATATTGACCAAGGAATTCAGAAACATTATATGGAAATAAAAATTCATTTTTTTTATTGTATTGAATGGAATTTTGAAGATTATGTTATGAGATGTCTCACCTTTCAAAGTGTAACAGTTGAATATCAATGATCAGAAAGCATGTTACAGTCTATTAAAATAGAAATAAGGAAAATGAAATTCAATTATATTTAAATCATCCCGAGTCTACAAAGGAAACAAATAAATTTCCATATTAATTGGGTAACTATATATCCACTTTCCTAGCCGTCATTATTCACCCCAATTTTCATTTCCAATAGATTTAAAGACACATTAATGATTTATTATGGGGTAGTGGTTAATTTTTATTGGATAATTGATTCCATTATCTGTAGTCATGAACATATAATCACCTCAAATATTATGCGATCCTATAAATAATCTCTTTGAAATCAGTTCAATATCTATATGACTTATCATCCTAAAACAATTGTTTAACCGGACTATACTATTCATACACTAGATCATATTCTTAGAGCATCTATGATTCATTTAAGTGTATCATTGGAATATAATTATTATGTAGGGGAGTGTTATATTATAAATACTAACATCCACTAATATCAACTCATTTGTTTTTTGAATTTTGACGAAAGACATGTTCATCTCCACTTATTTGGTTTACAATTTGTTAAATATCACTATTTTTACCATTTATGTTTTTATAGGACTACTAAAAATATATTTATTATCAATAAATAGGTGTAAATTATTAAAATCGATGAGAAGTATTTTTAGCATTATTTTTCAGACCATTATGTTTTATCATAGGTGATAATGTTTTCATGAATCTTTAAATTACACATGATCTCCACTTTTTGGGTAAAAAATAAAAATTACCTGTTTATTTCATTAGACCATTCAAGATTCTAGAATATATTGGTGATGTTTCATATCATTTAACCATACCATTGATGTTCAGTTCTACCCATAATGTTTTTCATGTGTCTTAGCTAAAAAAATGCCATCCTCATCCAGGCCATCTTATTTTTTGGGATAACATATATCATGATCTAGATGCAACATTAATCCATGTCATGGTTCATCTTTTGAAATTACATGAGGATATATTGTAAGGAATATGTATATCTGTTGTGAAAATAATATCAAAACCTGGTCTTATTTATGAGTATACATAGGAATTGAAATTATTTTTTTAACAATAGTCAGATCACACCAATAACACCACCAACCACCATATATAAATTTATAGAAAACCTGTTAGTGGATAGAACTCAACTCCCATGGTTTGTGTCATTTTTATACATGAATAATTTTTTATCTTATTTAATGTTTTTGTTGCATTATATGTGTTTATTTTGGAAAATTTAGGTGAGTATTTAAATCCCTCTAAAGGGAGTATTATATAATCTTGATTAAGGGAAAACGTATAGGTTCCCTAGAAGACTGTGTGTGGTGAAGAGATGACCTAGGGTGAAGTTCACCATTATTATCCAATTTGAGTTAATTATACAGCAAAAAAAATTTCATGACATTTTTTCAGAATAATTTTTATTTTATGGTTGTAATAATGTATTATAGATAGTTGAGACATATGTCCATTGGGGTCATCTAGTTTCTCCCACCTAATTTCCACAGAAATTTATAATATACATTTTCTATATGATAAATAGAGTAAATTATGTTTTAAATTATATATTTATTTCTTTTTAGGCCCAAAAATACATACTCTACTACACTATTTTATTTTATCAATTCACAGGATTCCTCTATGAATTTTTAGGGATCCTTCCCTTTTGATGTTTAGTATTGGTGAATTTGATATTTCTAGACCTTTGGAATCATTGATTAGGTATCCATTTTCAATTTTTATTTATATACAATCATATTATAGATAATATAATCCTATAATAGAACATTTTTTCATAGATATATGGTATTAAATTTGTTTAGATATCGTATTATTATGATCTATCAACAGAAAGACCACAACAAACTTCCTCTGTGAGATCATTGAATGATTTTTTAAATGTAGATCATTTGATGTAGGTGGGGTGTCACCAATTCAACTAATAAATTTATCATGATGTATTTTTATCAAAAATTGTTATAATTAATTTGCTGAGGAAATTATTTCATGAAAACTATATGAAAAAAAGCGAGCTTTTTGGAAAATAAGTGATGGGTTATGGTTTTTTCCAAAATCATTTTCAATGAAATTTTATAATGAGAATATTCAGTAAAGAATTAAATCTGTTTTTAGAAAATGGAATGGTAACATTTTATGAGAATTCAAATAATATTGGATGGTATATTTTTTGGATCGTACTTGGTTATGAATCTAGTTAACACACACTAGATTATACAACTAATATATGATCTTTGTTTTAAGTGATGGGATTCCAGTCATGATTTAGAATATTTAGGGGGCCATATTTGATAATATATGCCTTAGGTTATAAGTTTCATGGGTTCATGTGTCCACTAAAATGTTTTAAATATTGTGTGAGTTACATAACTGATTTTATACTATCCTTTATTTATTAATTTTTTTATTCTATTTATATACTTTTTATTTATTATGCTATATTTTTCATATCCTAAGGGTATGTCAGAGATTTACTAAGTATTTCATACTGAATTGGTATAGTCACGCCTTGAATATACACCTTAGTTAAAATGTATATGTTTTTTTATCAGGACCTAAGTAATGGTAAGGCTTTATACATATCTAGTAGAGAATCATGAAGTTGTGGCCATTAGTGGATTGATCATGTAGTTGATCGAGTGATGGAATTTTGAGTGGTACCAACTTGGTTATCTGGTATTCATTCCCTTTCTATCTTTATACACTTCTTAATATTTTATTTTTTTATAACATTGATTATTCCTTTTATATTTATTTATATTAATACTAGTATTTATGCCATGCATCATGTTTATTAGCATGTATTGTTTTTTATTTTTTATTATAGGATTTATCATATCTGTTGGTAAATCATCCCCCAATAATTACATATAACCAATAACATTTTTCTATGAAATAAGTGTTTATTAGATGTATTATAGGGTTAGTATCATTCCACTCTTTCATAGGAAAATCGGTTATCAATGATGTGTCAAAATCAATGAGGTAAACATTGAATTTAAAAACGAAGGATTTATTAAGACCCAATTCCTAAAAATTAATTCTATATTCATTTATTTTTTTCTATTCTCTAATATATGATACTAGATTTACAAAAAATTTTATTAATTCATTGATCTAAATTTCATTTAATGTATTTATTATTGGTTTTTATGATTTAATATCCATCCATATTGTCTTTTGAACTATAGGTTTCATGCTATGATACATTTCCTCAATGGTATTGACCATGAATTCGTCACTATATTTTCCAAAGTAGTTAATATTTGGTAATAGATGACATAAATTTATAGCCAGATATTATTTATCCAATAATTAAACCCTATGGGGTGATTAAAACCTGATTCAAAATAGGTATGATGACCCATGGTGCTATGAAACAAGGTTATTAGGGTTTTCATGAAAATTTCATTTATGAATCCAATGTAATAAATAAAGCATTAATTATAAAAATGATTTTTGATAAATATTATATTAAAAGATAATAAAAAATATAAATTATTCGTTCCTAAATTGAGAAATTCTAATTTCAAATAATATATTAGAAAGAAAACAAAAATATAATAAAACCAAAAATTGAGAAAAAATAAAGGCCCATTAATTAGCTAGTGTTGTGGTGTCTCAGCTAGTTGTGAAGGTTGGGGGATGAAGCCACATTTCATGAAAATATAAAAAATATATAACATTAATGAAAATAAAATTTTAAAATTTGAAAGGATACATAAATAACTATAGTTAGTATATTCATCCTAAAAACATCATTTTCTTCGTCATTAGAAAGGGATGAGAATATTTCCTTTTTAATTATGACTAGATAAATCAAAAACACTAATTATTTTTAATTATCATTCTAATTAATAAATACAATAAATATTATCATTTCTAGTTTAGTTTTGGTCATAATTTTTTTTCAAATCATGATGTTATTTTTTTGGGTTCAATTAACTAATAAATTAAATATTATGAAATGATTCCTTATAATGACCACTTTAGAACAAAACATAGGATCATAAATAAATCCATAAATTTATAAAAAAATCAATATATAATATATTATAAACAATTTTTTTCTGTGAAGTCTATTACAGATCCTATAGATCACTTATAATATTAACATATCAAAAAAATATAGATATATATTTATTAATTAAAATTAACAACAAAATATAGGTAAATCTTTTCATAGATTAACCATGTATCAATTTTAAAATCTAAAATACATTTTATTATGATAAATATATAGAAATATAAATATCTATTGTTTTTATTTATCCATTCTATTGTCCACACATTTTCCAATATCAATCAAAAGGGTGTCCTGGAGGGGGTGATGGATAGGAAGGTGGTGGTGTAAAAGGCCAAAAAATAAGTATAAAGTAAACATTTCCTTATAAATGGGTATCGAGTGACATTGTGCTAAATAGATGAAAATAAAAAATCGGATGAAAAAAAGAGGACATACAATGGAAGTTTCCATCATCATGACAAATGATGAGTTTGGTTGAAGATTGAATTCAAAATTCCATATATTCGATTTCATAGACATTGTGAGTTATAAACCTGCATTTATTTTGGATGTGGTGTAGTATTAAAAACTATGTATAACATATTCATTGTTCCAATTGATGATGTTGAAGGAAAAACTTGTTATATCCCTTGGAAGAATAGCCTCAAATTATTTCAATATTATGTGTTCTAGTATTCCAATAAATAAAATTGATATTTACTCTTTTGTATGAAATAATGAGGGGTTTACCCTTATTAAATGAGTATTTTGTTCCAAAATCTAAGGGTTGGAAATTTAGGTTACCCACCCAATGCATATATATAGGCTGAAAAACATCCATAATATCCCTTCTAGTCATTTTACCTTTTTGATAATATCATCCCATGATATCGTCTTTCTTTTCATTTTTTTTAAAATTGTGAATGATAATGAAATAAAACTATTATATAAATATATAATATCTCCTGATTTAATTTTTTTTATAAACATAGTGATGCATTTGTTTCTAGAAAAACATATATTGAAAAATAATTCCATTTGGAATGTTGGGTATTTAAAAAAATTAATAATATATTTTATTATTTATTTATTTATTTATTAATAGTCTAATAATTGCCCACAATATAAAATAACTCTATTGTGTCTAATTTTATTAATTGTTGATAATTGATTTAATATTTTTACAAATCATATAAATATTCATCATATTATTAATACTAAGGACATGTATGTTTGATAGTGTGTGATTATAAGTAATGTGAAATAAATGATTACAATGAAATCGAAAATGAAAACTATGTTTTTCTTTAATTATTTTATACTATTATGTCTTTAGGATATATATAAATTTATATTTATATTTCATTGAATTGGTAATCTAGGAAACTAAAATGGGATTAATCCAAAAGTTATTTATAATCATTGATATAAGGTTATAATATGATTGAATATAATAATAAGAAACATGAAATAATATTATAATCTATGTTCTAATCACATGTGAGAAGTTCATTTTAATTTATTTCAGGAAAATAATTTTTTGAATGAAATATAGTATATATAAAAAAATAAAAAACTAATATCATTTTATTAAGTTGTTGTGGGTTATTTGAAAAAAAAATTCACCAAATTAATTTATTATATAAATATGAATAACAAGAAGTGAATTATGTACTTTCGTTTACTATTATAAAATATTATTTTTAATATGAGTCATTTTCAATAAATTTAACATTTAATTTCCATAAATTTGCATTATAAAAACATCAATACATTAATCAATGAGTTTTATATAATAAAAAATAATTTTACTAATGTATTTAATTGGTACATTAAATGAATATGTGTATATAATAAATTAATTAGTGGAAATCTATATTTTTTATTTATAATTATATAAATTATATTATACTAATATATTAATAGATATGAAAAAATAATAAATATATAAAAAAATCAAAGTATATCCAAAAATATAACAATTTAACACATTATATAATAGGCATATTATTCATACATTCCCAAACAATTGTTAAAGAAAGAGGGTAATGATTTATATCATAAAATAAAACTAGATATTTAATTATAACATTTTTCAAATAATACCAAAACATTAATATGTATGTTATTAAAAATCATTTCATGTAAAAATAATCCCCATTGAAAACCATTTAACAACACTTTTACTAATATAAACCAAATATTTGTTCCATAACATTGTATATTTTTTCGCAATTGTATCATGATTATTTTTTATAATATAAATAATAGTATGATTCTTATGATTTATCAAATATAATCCATTATATAATTATCTATAGCTAGAAACCATAGTCATGAATGTGATTACATGTTTCTTATTACCATATTTAAAACCCCAAACACAACGATCCAAATAAAAAACTGAAAACACATTTCTTATTATAAAAAGTACATAAAAATCCTTTTCAAAAATTAATATGTCCTAATTTTATATTTTAATATATTTAATTTATTTCCACATAGAATATTTAAATAAATCATAAATAATTATCCTCATTAAAAAATTAAATATTATATTATGATTTGGTAACCCTTGTATAGAATTACAAATTTGAGATGTCACAAATTATTCTAAACACCAATTATTAAGTGGATATGAATAATAATTGATTGAAAACAAGAAAAATCGTGATTAGTAAATGAAATACTATTATGACTCTTATGAACTTATCGATCATTATATTCCTCACCATATCTCTTATAATAATTACTTTTTAATTTTATGTTATTCGATATTAGTTGAAAACTATTTTTCCCATATTTATTTTAACTATAATGTGACATTTTTTTGTGAATCTTTATAACATCCTTAACAAAGATAATTATGTAAATATTTGATCATTATTAAACATTACATTTGTCAAATATTACACTTAATGGATATCTATTGGCATCATTACATCAATACATTAATCATTTTTCTGATTTTTGTTTGTGTATGTCATAGAATAACATTTAAGAGAAAGATGCTTCAAAATATTCTAGATGAAACAAATATTTATATCATTAACCATGAGATATTTCATTAAGAATAAAATAATTATTCATTCTCA